>CM066038.1:481731813-483093313 GCA_033557465.1 Ichthyophis bannanicus | reverse complement strand
GGTCCTTCAAATAGCTTTAGCAAATGCTTAACCTTTGTAGAATGTGCTGCTGATCCCCAAACCAATTCTCTTAGGATTTTAAGCAAACCTAATCCTCTCTTTCCTAGTGAATATATTCAGTTCTCTTCATTCTGTGTGTCTGTTATTTGTTTACCATATTTATATATCGCCTCTTCCAAGTGGTTTATAACATTACGGCATTATCTTATTTGCAGATTCCATGTATAAAATCAGGATTTTACATGTGGAAATGGCATCCACAGGTAAATGATCATTTCTGGAAAGGGATAAAGTGTAAAAATCTATATGTGTATTTCCCAGTTCAGGTGGAGACACATTCCATTCTGTGCGTCTCGGCCTCTGTGCGTCCAGTCAGAACCGGACGCACAGAGATAGACTCGATTCTAGTGTCTAGACCCTGCGGGAGCAGAATCGCATCTAGGCCTGTGTGTGCAGGCCGGGACCCGATTCCCATCAGCCTGCATGTACAGGCCCCTGCCTGGATAACTCAGTCAGGCTCCTGAACGGAGCCACGGTGCCATGGCGTCCACCAGGGCCGGCCCGTCCATTGAGCAAGAATGTTTTTTGCACAGGGCCCCGCGTTTCAGGGGGCCCCGCGCAAAGAACATTCTGCTTTTTTTTAAAATTACATTTAAAAAAAAAACCTGTCTCTGGCTGCTGCCGCGTCCGTCGCAGCAGCGGCAGAATGGCGTTTCCCGCGGGGCCCCTTCTCCTCGTCGAGCCCTCTGCAAGGGCTTTCAGATTCGCGAAGGGAGAGTGCTCCCTCGCGTCTCTGTAAAGCCCGCAGGGGCTAATGGGAAATTTCCCATCTGCCCCTTTAGACGCGAGGGGCTGATGGGAAATTTCCCATTAGCCCCTGCGGGCTTTACAGAGACGCGAGGGAGCACTCTCCCTTCGCGAATCTGAAAGCCCTTGCAGAGGGCTCGACGAGGAGAGGGGGCCCCGCGGGACACGCCATTCTGCCGCTGCTGCGACGGACGCGGCAGCGGCAGCAGCTAGAGCCAGGTTTTTGATTTTTTTTTTAAATTTGCCGGAAGGGAAGGGATGGGAAGGGGGGGGGGGCTGATGGAGGCTGTCTGGAAATGGGGTGATGGGGGGTTAGGACTGGAAATGTGCAAGGGGGGGGGGGGTTAGGACTGAAAATGTGCAAGGGGGGAGTTAGGACTGGAAATGTGCAAGGGGGGGGTTAGGACTGGAAATGGGCTGGAGGGTTAGGACTGGAAATGAGCAAGGGGGGGGGGAGTTAGGACTGGAAATGTGCAAGGGGGGGGTTAGGACTGGAAATGTGCAAGGGGGGGGGGTTAGGACTGGAAATGTGCAAGGGGGGGGGGTTAGGACTGGAAATGTGCAAGGGGGGGGGGGGGTTAGGACTGGAAATGGGCTGGAGGGGGGTTAAGGACAGGAAATGGGCTAGGGGGGGTTAAGAAAGCTAATGGGCTGGGGCTGATGGAGGCTGACTGGAAATGGGGTGGGGGGGGTAGGACTGGAAATGGGCTGGGGGGGGTTCGGACTGGAAATGGGATAGGGGGGTTAAGACTGCTAATGGGCTGGGGCTGATGGAGGCTGACTGGAAATGGGCTGGGGGGGTTAAGACTGGTAATGGGCTGGGGGGTTAAGACTGGTAATGGGCTGGGGGCTCATGGAGGCTGTCTGGAAATGGGGTGATGGGGGGGTTAGGACTGGAAATGGGCTGGGGGGGTTAAGACTGGTAATGGGCTGGGGGTTGATGGAGGCTGACTGGAAATGGGGTGATGGGGGGTTAGGACTGGAAATGGGCTGGGGGGGTTAAGACTGGTAATGGGCTGTGGGCTGATGGGGGCTGTCTGGAAATAGGGTGATGGGGGTTAGGATTGCTAATGGGCTATGGGGGGGTTAGGACTGCTAATGGGCTATGGGGGCGCTAGGACAGGAAAAGGGCTGATGGGGAGGGGTTAGGACTTGAGGTGGGCTGATGTGGTTAGGACTAGTAATGGGCTGTGGGCTGATGGGGGGGGTTAGGACTGGCAATGGGCTATGGGGGGCTGACTGGAAATGGGCTGATGGGGTTAAGACTGGAAGTGGGCTGATGGGGGGTTAGGACTGGTAATGGGTTATAGGGGGGGCTTAAACTGAAAATGGGTTGATGGGGGGCTAGGACTGGTAATGGGTTGGGGGATTGCTATGACTGGAAATGGACTGCGTGGACGGGGAGGCTTGAACTGCAAATAGCTGATGGGGAGGGAGCTTGGAATGGAAATGGGCTGTGAGGGAAGGGAGCTAGAACTGAAAATGGGCTGATGGAGCAGCTAGGATAGGACTGGAAATGGGCTGTTGGGGGGAGCTAAGATTGGAAATGGGCTGTGGTGGGGGCTTGAATTGAAATGGACTCATGGAGGGGCTAGAACTGGAAGTAGGCTCATGGGGGGGCTTGGACTGGAATTGGGCTGAGTGGAGGGGAGCTAGGATTTGACATGGGCTGATGGTGGGGCTAGGAAATGACTAGAAATGGGCTGATGGGGGGCTAGGATTGGAAATGAGCTGATGAAGGGACTCAGACTGAAAATGGATGGGGGAGCTAAGACTGGAAATGGGTTGATGGGGGGCTAGGACTGGAAATGGGGTGATGCAGGGACTAGAAGGGAATGGATGCTGGGTGAGACTGGAACTAGAAGGGAGCTGATGTTGGGGGAGGATTAGAATGGGATGGGGCTGGGAGAGTAAAATGGAGAGGGGAAAAATATTTTGTGTGGGAGGGATGAAAAATCTACAATTGGCCGGGTATTGGGAGAGTAAGTGGGGATTGAGGATGGAGGGGTAAAATTTGTGTGGATGAAATAAGAATGAGGAAAGAGCAAAAGGATAAAGATTAGTATGTTAAAGCAGATGTAGAGAGAGAGGATGGAAAGAAAACTAGAAGAGAGAAGAAAGGACAAATGGACAGCAGACGATGGAGAGTTAGCAGAAAACATGAAGAAACCAGAAGAAAGTGGCTGGAGCAATTGCAACTGAAAAAAAATGCACAAAAGGTAGAAATATATCTCTTTATTTTGAATTTATTAACTGGAATATGAAAGCTCTGGGAAATGTGCATCATTAACGTCTGCGCTTTGTTTGGTACAAGAGGAAATTGATTTATAGTTTTATTTCTACAGTGTTGTTGTACATTCCAAGTTTGGCTTTTGGGGTTCCCAGTTTAATTATTGCCTTCCTGTTTCTAAATTGCGATTCCTTGTTTGGTGATGGTCTATGTTCTGCATGTGTAACTGAGCTGAGGTATTCTGTTTATGTAATTCCTATTTGACATTGCCACTTGTTCTCTTTCCCCAGTATTCTCTGAAATGTACTGGTTTAATATTTGCAGTGTTTCCTTTTGATAGGTAGGGTCTGGTGCTTTGTGAGTCCTGGTAATGCTGTCAGGATACAGCGGGTTTGCTATGGGTTCTAAATGGGCAGCGTTTGTAGTAGTTTCTAATGTGCCTGGCGGTTGGCACTGGATTATAGTAATGTAGAAATCTTTTAGTCTTTCTTTATCCATACACTCATTAAGAGACATGTTTACTAAAAGTTAGTGTATGGTAACATTATGCAAATATTTATGCAAATAAGGCCACTTATGCAAATGAGGCCCCGCACCGAGTCTCCGCACATGGCCCCGCACCCCCCTTGGGCCGCCCCTGGCGTCCACTTGCCATGGCACTGCGGCTCCATTCAGGAGCCACGATCCCTGGCTGCCAACCACTTTCACCTTTCCCCGCAGCCCGACCCCCAATCTGGCCTCCCATGGCCAGGGTCGGGCTGCAGAGAATCTCTTGCACCCCTCAGCTTTTTGTTCCCAGCCGGGCCTCTCGTCCTCCGACGTCTAGGGGGACTTGTTCCACCTCCAAGGTGGAACAAGTCCCCCTTCCAGTCTGCTGGCCCCAGAAGTACAGGGCCAACTTCAGAATCAGCCCTGTATGTCCAGGGCTGTGGAACGCCCACTGCCTGCCCTAACTCTGCCTCCGCACCGCCCCCTACCAAACCTCCCCATACAAACTCCTTGTTCGTACAGGGAGACTTAGTCAGGGATGGCAAGGGGGACGTCCATCCCCGCTATATGTGGGACAGAATAGACCCCATAGAGAATACATGTGTATGACTACAATTGTCCCCGTTGGGATTCACTGCTGCCCCTAGCAGATATAGGATTTTTTAAAATGCTTTTTTCGACTAGCTCTTTACAGGAGTGATGAAGGGCATTCTCCTCTTTAATCCCCCTGGTTTATTTCCCCCCTCCATTGGCAGCATTTATACATGTATGTTTGCAAAGACATGTATGTGTTGGCATGTATGCGTGCATGTTGCCCAGTTTCCCCTGTTGATGTTCCCACATGGAGATTTGTAAAATGTGTCCTCTGGCTCCACATCTCAGCAGATACACGTGCGCTCCTCATTTAGCAGAGCCTTTCCTAAAATACTTACAGAATTGTAACCTTGGTCTCTCAATTCTATTTTCCACATACTAGCTGTGATGTATTTTCACATTAGGCATTAATTCCAGCTTTGCCCCATGACCTACAGCTGCTGCTCAGTATTGCATATACTAAAACAGATTTTTCCGTCCACTTTTCTTTTGCAAGAAGAAATAGAGCACAACTGCTTTTGTACTGCGTATTTCAAATCCTGGTCTAAAGACATGCTGGAAGAGTGAACCCCTTGCCTTGCACTGCTTTATAGACTTGCAAAATGTTATTATGTAGGTTTTCTATTTTTGCGAATTTGCTTCTGACGGTTCCTAACTGTATATCGATTACTGCGTGTACAGCCCTTCTTTGCTTGGATGCACCGATTCATTAATCATCTGCAGTCATATATTGTAACTGTACAATTCCATTTTTCCCCATCAACACACAGTATATCTTTTAGTGGGAAAAAAATCCTCCTGTGCAAGCAGTAACTTAGACCAGGATACATGCTTATTATTTATTGATTTATTTAATAGGTTTTCAATACCGCCTTATCATAAAATCAAAGCGGTTTACAATACATTACAGAGAACTTGTGGTAAAGGTGAAGGTGACATGTAGGAAATCCTCGAAAGCATAACTTGTTTACATTTTGACATATATGCGGTTAGCAGTCAGCATATGACAAGAATCTGGGGGGCTTAGGGTACAAGGGAGGACCAGATTGTGGAGTGCTAAATGCTTAGCACTGAATAAGAAAATATATACATGATATAAATTATATGCATGGTATAAATATATGCATGGTATAAATTATAAATTGCAGTAAAAAGAGCTAATCTAGAAAAACTACAGATGCAAACTATATGACAGACAACTTTTGACTGACAAATCAAGGAAAATCTTACCAATGGGTTTTCCTCTGTTTTATCGAGTATTCCATGGTGGTCCTTATGCGTATCTTCCATCAGACTGACTCTGTATTTATTTAATTACAAGTATCCGCTAGTAGCGAAAACCTAATTGCTGTTACTTGCAAACTAGGAATAAGCATGAGTTCCTACTGCTGTGCTTTTAACGTGACACCTTCCTAATGAGATTAAAATCCATCTCCACCCAGAGGGGTCTCAGGTATTAGTATCTGGTTGCATGCTTTCAGCAGCAGAGATTTGAAGGGAAGGTCCTCCCCCTCTAGATTATATGTTAAAAAAGTCTTCAAGAACGGCACACGTCCTCCTTTTCAGCTGGTACTCTGTCTTCTGTGTTGGAAAGGGCATTGCAGGTTCTACATTCCTTGCACTGATTTTCACTGCAGAAATTAAAAATCCTCCTGGAAAGTACAAGGGGGGAATGTCCTGCTAGTGGAGTTGAATAGAAAGAGAATTCGGTAAGAGCGGCTTCTTGAAGGGGGTGGGGGGGGGGGGGCAGCAAAGTGCAGCTATAGTCCAAGCAAAAACTACAGGTCCTTACAGTCTCACAAACTCAAGCGTGTGCTTTACCTGCAAGAAGAATGGGCAATTTGCAAAGAGTCCATTTACACTTGTAAGTGGCATTTTGAAATCTCTCTCATTATGCATATATTTATAAAACAAAGTTTAATATTTAAAAATGTGAAGGCCAAATATGCATTTTATAGGATTCTTCTAGGAGGGATGGTGTTGAGAAGATTATAATTAAGTTTAATAATCAAAATCTTGAGGGTATGCTAGGGATCTAAAATCTAATTATGAGGGGGCGCAAGGCTGAAGTTTCACCTAGGGTACATAATACCCTTCCACTGGCCCTGGGTTCAGTCCAGTGGTTAGGGCAGTGATTCTCAGCTCTGTCCTCGCGACACACCCACCCAGTCAGGTTTTCATCCACAGTGGATATGCATAAAATAGATTTGCATGCAATAGAGTCAGTGCATGCAGATCTCTCTCGCACATATTCAAGTGCTTATATCTTAAACGCCAGACTGGCTTGGTGCTTCCTAAGGACTTGGTTGAGAACCACAGGGTTAGAATAGGCTGGAAACCAGGATTCCACCATTCAGAGATTAAAGTCTGTTCTCCTAGTCCAAGCAGGATGCGTCAGCCACACCTGGTGACGTCATCCGACGGCGCCATGACGGAAGTGCTCTCTAGCTCAGAGCTTCTGAGCATGTGGGAGGTCCCACCTCCCCCGGCCCACCCCTAGCCGGCCAGTTTTTTTCCTTCCGCCTTTGCCTCAAGACGGATTTCTAAGCTCTCCAACACAATACGATTATCCATGCCTAAACCAGGATTTAAAAAGTGTCTACACTGCAGTAGGAAAATGAACATTACAGACACTCACCAGCTTTGCATCAGATGTCTGGGGACTTCTCATCAGGTGGAGAACTGTGCCAGCTGCTCTCGGATGTCCCCCAGGGCAAGGAAGCACCGCGAGCACTCCCTGAAAGATCTGCTCTCCTCCTCTGCGGCCTCGCATAAATCCACTGCTAACCGGACTCCGGAGCATCTCAAAAGTAAGGAGCACCCCAGATCCGATGAGCCGTCCACGTCTGCGGTGGAGAAGCGTCCCAGAACCGATGCAGGAGAAGCGCCGCCCACACCGGCCTCTCTCTCTCACCGGGGTTCAAGGGCTCCTTCTCCCTCTCTTCAGTGCGCTTCCGGTGAGGCCTCTACCCTCAGGGTAAGCCCCCCCTCTGCAAGCAGCTACCCAGGCCGTTCTTCCTGGCCATGCAATCCCCCTGCAGCCTCACAAGATGGCACCGCCCTCGTGGCCCCGCCTGGCTCCTCCTCCGGACACGCCCGCTCAACCCTGATTGGCCGCAGCGGTTCCTGTCCCGCCTCAGCCGGCGATCGGCGCCGACCGCCCTCCCCCCTGCCCAGCACGTCTTTCTTCCGTGCTGAAGAGGAGATTCGGAGCGGCGCGGAGGACAGACACCGTGCTGAGATGGATCGTCGGCGCGGGAGCAGCAAGCACCGCACAGACGGTGATCACCGCTCTGCATCTCAGAGCCGACGTGGGAGCCGCGATCACCGCTCCGATCACCGCTCCGACGGCAGGGAATCCCTCGGACAGTGCGGTGACAGCGAAATGGGGAGGAAGAGGACAGCCAAGTGCAGAAAGCATCGGTCTCCGTCGGGGGCACGGGAATCCCACAGCGGGTCCCCCCGTAGCCACAAGAGAAGCAGGAGATCCAGCTCTGACCGCAGCAAAAGGCACAGGAGCAGCCAGTCCTCGGAGTCCACCTCCTCTGCCATTCTCTACCTTCTCACTCGCCTTGTGGAGCAGACTGCCCCCCCCGCGGCTGGACCAGGAGCGGGTGGCACCCACGCACATGTCACCGGTGGCCCTGCCCGGCTTGAAGCGGTCCCCCTCTCCACGATTCCCTAGCCTGTCGCCTCCCAGAGCGCGGACTCCTTCCCCAGCAGCGTCTAGAGCTCGGACCCCTTCCCCAGCACAACTGGGCTCTGAGGGGAGCGATGCGGAGGAGCTGGGACCAGGCTCTGACACCTCCAAGAACCTAGCTGATGAGACGGAGGATCCACCGACACCAGTGCCCGAGGACCTCACATACCCAAAATTCCTTAGGAAAGAGGTTTCCAAACTGGGACTGGCCACAGAGGAAACGCCAGAGGAGAAGGAACCGGAGGTCATGAAGTACCTCAACGGCCCTAGACCAGCCATGGCTCTCCCCCTCCACCGCAAGTTGAAGGACAAGCAGCTGGCCCTCTGGCAATCCCCAGCATCTGGCCAAGCCTGTTCCAGATGCCTGGAAAGCAAATACATCGTCCACATGGCACCAGGTTTCAACAAGCCGCAGCTACCCCACCAGTCCATCGTGGTGGCGTCAGCACTTAAAAGATCTAAGTCTGCGCGTGCCCAAGCCAACCACCCGCCAGGCCGCAACCCCAAGCGGCTGGATGACGTGGGGAGGAAAGTGTTCCTAGGAGCCATGCTCAGTGCTAAGATAGCAGCACATCAATTTCAGCATGTCCTATTCCAAGACGCTCTCCTGGCTGACCTCAAAAGCCAGCTGCAGGATCTTCCCAAGGACTCACGTACATCTGCCTCAACCTCCATGCAGGAACTAGCAGAATGCAGCAAGCACCTGATGAGTACAGCCTTTGATGCCTTTGATACGGCCGTCCGGACAGCGGGCACAGCCATATCTGCCCGTCGCTGGGCATGGGTTCGTGCGTCGGGACTCTCGGACAATACCCATGACCGAATTGCGGATGCACCCTGCTCGGGCGACTCCCTTTTTGGGGACAAAGTCGCCGACACGGTTAACGGTCTGAAAGACGACTGCACCACTCTGAAGACTCTGGCTGCGGACGGACTCGAACGCCCCTCCTGGTCTCAGAAAGGGAGCTACTTCCGCAAGCCCTTTTCCTCTTCAAAGCAATATTATGGTTCTAACCGACAGTGGCAGATGCCCAGATTCAAGCAGAACTATCATAAGTCGTCCTTTCAGAGACAGCAACCGCGCCAACGCGAACAGAAACAGACCAACCCTCCACATTCGGGGAAAGACACCTCTTCCTTCTGACTACCCGGCCGAGCTGGACCCTTCACTGGATCCAGCGGGCCCCCCAGTTGGGGGTCGCCTGTCCCAATTCCTCTCGGCCTGGCAGGAGATCACCACGGACAAGTGGGTCATTCAGATAGTCCAGTCGGGCTACCGCTTGCATTTCTCCTCCCTTCCACGGCAGCACAAGCAACCCACCAGTCAGCCTCCACCGCATCTGGAAAAACCACTTTCGGACCTCCTACAACAACTTCTCCTGGCCCGGACGATAGAGCCAGTGCCCCCAGGCAAAGTCAACACTGGCTTCTACTCCCAGTACTTCCTTATCCCCAAGAAGTCATGGGGCCTGCGTCCCATCCTGGACCTCCGAAAGCTGAACAACTTCATCGTGAGGGAAAAGTTCAGAATGTATTCGCTCAACTCCATCCTTCCCCTCATCAGAGCGGGGGACTGGATGGCTACGCTGGATCTACAGGATGCTTACTCACACATCCCAGTCCACGCCGCTCACAGGAAATTCCTGAGATTCATAGCACTGGGATGCCACTACCAGTATCGAGTCCTACCCTTCGGCCTATCCCCAGCACCCAGAGTATTCACGAAGTGCGTGGTGGTGGCTCCTGTCGGCGAATTCTGCCCCCGAGCTCCGCAGGGCTGTATGCAAGACTATATACCTACTAGTCAGACTGGGTTCCTTCTCAACAAAGAGAAGTCCAGATTGGAACCAGTGCAGCGTACGGAATTCATCGGGGCTATAATCGATACCAAGGCCTGCAAGGCCTTCCTACTCAAGCTCCGGATCAGTACCATCGTGCAACTGGCCAAGAAAGTGTCGGCGGCGAAGCAGACCTCGGCCCGCGAGACCCTGCGCCTGCTAGGCCACATGGCTGCGACAACATCGGTCCTCCCGTGGGCGTGGCTCCATATGCGCACCCTTCAGTGGCACCTGCGGACTCACTGGAAGCAACTCTCCCAACCACTCAGTACCCGCATTCCAGTCACAGCCAATGTTATCCAGAGCCTCCGTTGGTGGACAAACCCAGCCAACCTCTCGGTGGGCAAGTACCTGCAACCCAGCATTCATCAACTCATCCTCACCACGGATGCATCCGCCACGGGATGGGGGGCTCATCTTCTACATCTCAGCATGCAGGGAGCCTGGACCAGAGCGGAGCAAGCCTTTCACATCAATGTTCTCGAACTCCGAGCTGTCAAATATGCCCTCTAGACTTTCATGCCACACCTGGCGGGGAAGACAGTCTTGGTGCAGACAGACAACCAGGTGACCATGTTCTATATAAACAAGCAAGGGGGCACGGGGTCCCGTTCGCTATGCAAGGAAGCCCTCGAGACATGGGCCTTAGCGCTAGCCAACAACTGCGTCCTGCAAGCGACTTACCTTACCAGGGATCAGAACTCCTTGGCGGACAGACTCAGCAGACAGCTCCAACCTCACGAGTGGATGCTTCACATGGAAGTGGCGTACAACCTCTTCCAGCGCTGGGGAGTTCCCCAGATCGACCTCTTTGCGACCGAAGCGAACGCCAGATGCCCCTTGTTCTGCTCCAAGCACCCTTCGCAGCATAGAGTGGCTTCGGATGCGTTTGCCATCCCGTGGGGAACTTGGGAATTGGCATACGCTTTTCCTCCAACACTTCTCATGACAACCACGATACAGCGCATCATCAAGGAGAAAGCGCACGTGATTCTGATCGCCCCCTATTGGCCAAGACAGATGTGGTTCTCGCTACTGCTGCAGCTCGCTCAAGAACCTCCAATTCGGCTGCCACGGAGACCAGACCTGTTAACCCAGAACGAGGGCAGAACCTGGCACCCCAACCTCCAGACGCTAGCCTTGACAGCCTGGAGGCTGAAAGGATAACCTTCAACGACTCACACCTATCCTCGGATGTACAGCAGATTGTCCTGGCTTCCCGGAGACCGTAAACCCGAAAGGCATACAGTCTAAAGTGGAAACATTTCAGTATATGGTGCAAGGACCAAGGAGTCCATCCAGCCTCTTGCCCCATACCCACTATCTTACAGTATCTCGCCGTCCTCTTCAGCTCCGGCTTGAAACCACAATCCATCAAGGTGCACCTTGCGGCCATTGCCTCTCTACACGAGCGTCCAGAAGACCCAATTTCAAGCTCCATAGCCGCTCTTCCCATTGTGACGTGTTTCATGAGGGGGCTCCGAAATCTGCAACCCCCAGTACAGAAGCCGGTACCCTCGTGGGACCTTAACGTCATTCTGCAACAGCTCATGCAGGAGCCATTCGAACCGTTGTCCACAGCTGCCGGAAAATATCTTTCTTGGAAGACCCTTTTCCTAGTGGCCATCACCTCAGCTCGGAGGGTTAGCGAGCTGCAGGCCCTAGTGGCACACCCGCCATACACAAAACTTTACCACAACCGGGCGTCCCTACGGACTCACCCCAAGTTTGTGCCAAAGGTCGCCTCCGCTTTTCACATCAACCAGACAGTGGAGCTGCCATCCTTCTTTCCAGCCCCACACTCATCTCCCGAAGAACAACGTCTTCACTCCCTAGATTGCGTACGCGCCCTGCGCATCTACATCGACAGGACGTCAACCATTCGGCTGGGGACCCAGCTCTTCGTCTCCTTCGACCCGAACAAACCAGGGAGACCTGTCACCAAGCGCACACTCTCCCATTGGATCTCAGCCTGCGTTGCCTTTTGCCTACAGAAGGCGGGCGCACTCCCATCTAACAGGGCGAGTGCGCACCAGCTCCGCGCTATAGCCGCTTCTCTAGCCTGCGCTCAGGAGATTCTGGTGAGCGAAATTTGCAAAGCCGCCACCTGGTCCTCTCAGCTAACCTTCCAGAAGCACTACTGCCTTGACCTCCACGCAGAGACCGACGGCTCTTTTGGCCAAGCTGTCCTATCCGCGGCTACGGCACACTTGGGTGTGGGCCCTGCAGAACCGACCCAAGGCTGAGCTGAGGGTCGAGAGGCCAGACTTCAGCTACTATTACCAGGCGCTGACCAGGCACTGACGCTGTTTGCACACTGTTTTGCACTGTTTGTTGTATTGCACTGCCAAATTGATTGCACAGTTAAGGGCTACCTCTGGCAATTGCACGAATGTTATGGTTATGTTGTTGTTTTGCACTGTTTGTTGTGTTGCACTGTCAAATTGATTGCACTGTTAATATCTACCTCTTGCATTTTGCACAAAGGATATGATTCTATCTCCTGGCACTTCGCCTAGGAGTTGCATTTTCTGTATTCCTGTGTTCTTCAATAAACACCATTGCTGTTCTAACGCATGCCTCCCTCATTCTGCTCAGCGTGAATGCTTAGCTTGGGAGACACCAGGTGTGGCTGACGCATCCTGCTTGTCCTAGGAGAAAACAGAGTTACTTACCTGTAGCGGAGTTCTCCGTGGACAGCAGGATAAGTCAGCCACACGATCCCACCTGCCTCCCCCTGCATGAGGGTGGCCTGCGCACCCTGCACCTAGCCGCAAGGGCATAGCTAGTCACTCACTGGCCGGCTAGGGGCGGGCCGGGGGAGGTGGGACCTCCCACATGCTCAGAAGCTCTGAGCTAGAGAGCACTTCCGTCATGGCGCCGTCGGATGACGTCACCAGGTGTGGCTGACTTATCCTGCTGTCCATGGAGAACTCCGTTACAGGTAAGTAACTCTGTTTTTTTCCCACAGGCAAGCGTGATGTTGTGTACATTTTGATATGTGTGTTTGTCCATCAGAAATCTTTAGCACACCAACACTTTGGCATGTACAACCTTTTTTGTGTGCGTAGTTATAAAATTTTGTAAAGAGTACATGCTGAAATACTTCTGTGGGGCTAAAATGAGAAATGATATTTCATTTGCCTTTGGTAGGAAATCATACCAAACGACAAACAATATTCCTTATGTTTTCAAGCAACAGCACACTCGCTATTTACACAAAGGTTTCCAAATAAACACAAGCACACACTCTGGTACCAGATGCAGTAATCAAGAAAGGTGTATCACAGGGTAATCTTAAATAGACTAGCAGGATGCGTCAGCCACACGTGGTGACGTCATCCAACAGCACAGTGGTTAGAGTGCTCTCCTATAGCTCTGAAGGCAAAGCCTTCTGAGCATGTGCCCTGTAGCCCCTACCCCTAGGCCCACTCCCACAAGGTTCAGTTTTCGTTCTTCCACCCAGCCTACAGACTGGAACCCCAGCTCTCCAACATCCAATGATTAATACATGATGCAGAAAGAGAAAGAAAACTAAGGAAAATCCATAAGTAGTTCCCAGTGTGTGCCAGGAAAATGAACTCGGAAGATACTCACTATCAATGCCTGTGCTGCCCGGAGGAAGCCCACCATGGGGAGGACTGCCCCTACTGTGCCTGTATGTCTCCTAGGGCCTGGAACTCCCATAGCCACATGCTGCAAGACTTTCTAAAGGCATCGGAAAAACCCTGGGGTAGCTCTGGATCCTCCTCCAAGCGTCCAACAGAAGGAAAGAAGAAGGACAGACACCAGGAACACCAGGGTAAGGAGGCAAGGAGCAGCGTGGCTGCTGGCAATAAGGCCATCCCCAGTACGCCCTCTTAAAGCCCTTCCGTGGCTCTCCAATCTGCCCTGGAGGCCCTCTCCACAGCGGGACGCCTTCGGAGCCTCTGCAGCAGCAATCAGCAGCTTCAAAATCCTCACATGTGCCTCTACCTTCCTCCACAGCTTCCCCTGCACCCTCCAGCATAGAATCCAGCACTTCAGGGAGAGCCATGCCATCGGACATTTTGCCCTCCACTGGCACAATTGGACAGCATCACAGTGAGGTCAGCCGTTGCTGAGCTGACGTGGAAGCCCGTCTCTTCGCGTCAAAAAGGACAGCCCTCCTCCCCACGCCATCGGGAGAAGCCCCTACCACCGCGCCAACAAAAACCCCAGTGTTAAATGAACCCCGCATCCACGGACCAGCTCCTCACCCTTAGTCGCACTGGCATCACCACCCAGGACACCCTCGCCACCAAGGTCCCCAACTCCCAGAGGCTTCTCCCCGGAACCCTTCATAGGCAGAGAATGAGAAGAAGCGGCCGACGCGACATCTTTAAACAGCTAGTGCAAGACCTCGGATGAAGGGGAGCAATCATCCCACACCCCAGAAACACCGCCACCCCTTCCAGCGGCACTGCCAGAGTACCTGATGTACCCTAAATTCCTCCAAAAACCCGCTAAGGGCCTGTCCCTATCCCCCGCAGACACGCTGAACCCCAGGAACAAGGTACTCGGATTGCTCAAATATCTCAACACATCCAGATCTATCGTCTCTATTCCCATGCACAAACTACTCATGGACAATCTCACTTGGATCTAGCAGACACGGACCTCTGGACCTGCCGCATCACGCCAACTGGAGGCAAAATACCAAGTACGTTTCACTCCGGGCTTCGACAAAACTCAGTCCATTGTGGTGGAATCCACACTGAAACAGACAAAGGGCTCCTGTCCACACTCCAAACATCCCTCTGGGCAAAGATCCTGGATGATGTGGGGAAAAAGACATACAAGCCGCGATGCCAAGTGCCAAAATAGCATCACATCAATTTCAACAGGTGCTGTATCTGGAATCTATACTGGAAACCCTCTAAAGTGCCATTGCAGTCTGCGACCTTCGACAACAAATGCTAAGGCCACAATTCAGCCCCTCCTAGCGGACCTGAGTGAGTGTGGGAAGCATCTGATCCATTCCACCTTTGATACCTTTGACTCAGCGCCCAGGACAGCCGCCACAGCCATCGCCTCCCAGCGCTGGAGAAGGCTACTCATATCGGGACTGGGTGAGGACACCAACGAGCAAATGGCAGATGCCCCCTGCACAGCAGACAATCTGTTTGGCGAAAAAGTCAAAGAGACTGAACGATATGAAGGATCGCTACACTACCCTTCAAACCCTGGCCTTGGATGACCTAGACAGAAATTCAAGCACTCGCAAACCGCAAGGCTTGTACCAATGTAAATCCTACTCTTTGTCCAAACAATACTAGCCTTATCGCAAATGGCAGCCACAACAACCCAAAACACCAAAACTACCAATACTACCAGAAATCTCGTCAGGACCGCAGGCAGCATAAGCAAACCAACGCACTGTCGGGGAAAAACAACCCTTCTTTTTGACGTTGCACCCAACAGGACCCTGCCCGTCGGCTGCCAGCTTTCCTCCTTCAAGAAAGCTTGGATGAATATCACCACCGACAAATGAGTTCTACAGATCATAGACTCCGGATACAGGATGCGCTTCTCCTCAATGCCACAGCAGTGAGCACACCCTGCCTCTCACACACCAGCCCAACTCCTCCATGCCTTAGCGGGTGCTATCAAATGAGTACCACCAACACAGATAGGGAATGGATTCTACTCCAGGTATTTTCTCGTTCCAAAGAAGTCTGGGAGCATGCGCCCTATCCTCGACCTGCGATGTACTCTCTGGGTTCCATCCTCCCACTACTGCAGCCCCACCATTGGCTAGCCTCACTGGACCTGCAGAATGCCTATGCACACATCCCCATCCACCATACACACTGGCAATTCCTACGTTTTCGCGTCTTGAACCAACACTTCCAATACAGAGTCCTTCCCTTTGGGCTCTCCCTGGCTCTTCACCAAATGTGTAGCAGTGGTTGTGGCCTATTTCAGGAGGTCTTGGATCTATGTCTTCCCCTACCTGGATGACTGTCTCATAACAGCCCCCTCCAAAACCCTGACACAGAAAGCAGTCCAGACCACAGTCTCCCTCCAAACTGTCCTGGGGTTTCTGGTCAAATATGGGAAATCTCACGTACAACAGACACAGACTCTGGAATTCATCGAGGCTTCCCTCTGCACACAATGAGCGAAGACTCTCCTCCCGGAACAGAGGGCAGACACCATCATGGCCCTGGCACGAATGGTATCCACCGCCAGCAGCATATCATCTCGGACCTTGCTGCGCCTCTTGGACCACATGGTTGCCACGACCAAAGTCATTCCCCATGCCAGGCTCTGCATGTGGGACATACAGTGGCACCTAAGATGGGACTGGATCCAGTGAACCCAACCGATGACCCACCAGATCCCCGTCAACCAGAAGGTCAAGAACTTCGACTGGTGGCTGTGCAAGGAACACCTCACCCAGGGTAAATCCTTCCTGGTACCCCAACACGACCTAGTCCTCACCACAGATGGCTGGGGAGCCCACCTACAGCACCTCCGTACCCAGGTTACATGGTTGGACACTAAGAAGCACCTCCACATCAACCACTTGGAGTTCTAGGCGATCAGATATGCCCTCTAGGCCTTATCGAAGCAAGTCCTCCACAAGACAGTGCCGATCCAGACAATCAGGTTGCCATGTTCTACATCAACAAGCAAGGGGGTATGGGGTCCCTTCCCCTCTGCAGAGAGGCCCTTCGAACATGGGACCTAACACTCAGCAACAACTGCCACCTTCTTGCAACTTATCTCCCTGGCAAGGACAACTATCTGGTGGACAAACTCAGCCGCCAATTGTAACCACATGAGCGGTCCCTCAATGAGGAGGTGGCAGAATCCCTGTTCCAGCGCTGGGGCCATCCCGAGATGGATCTCTTTGCCCAGCTGTCCAACACCAAGTTCTGATCCTTCTGCACGAGACTGCCAAGCACCCAGGGCTCACCAACAGATGCATTCAACCTTCACTGGGGACAGTTCAATCTCCTCTATGCATACCCTCTCACTCTGCTCATCTCCAGAGTGGTACAGAAAACCATCAGTGATGGGGCATCAGCTACTGGGCAACTGTCATCCTTGTTCGCCCCCCACTGGCCAAGACAGGAGTGTTTTCCCTTCCTCCTTCACCTGACCAAGGAACTTCCAGTCCTCTTGCTCTTGAGGCTGGACCTCGTCACCCAGGATGGAGGGAGGACCCTCCACCTCAACCTGGGCACCCTCGCACTGACTGCCTACTACTACTACTACTGAGCATTTGTATAGCGCTACAAGACGTACGCAGCGCTGAACAGACATGTAAGAGACAGTCCCTGCTCATCAGAGCTTACAATCCAGTCAAGACAGACAACACAGAAGGTGTAGACAGGGATAAAAGAATAGGGAATGGTAAAGAAACAAGGAGATCAGGTGAGTCAAGATCCAAAAACAGCAGCGAAGAGGTGAGTTTTCAGCCTGGATTTGAAAAGGGTTAGAGAAGGTGCCTGGCGTACAGACACAGGTAGTTTGTTCCAGGCGTAAGGTACAGCAAGGTGAAAGGAGCGAAGTCTGGAGTTAGCTTTAGAAGAGAAGGGCAGAGATAGAAGCAATTTGCCAGAAGAGTGGAGTTCCTGAGGGGGGGGGGGGGGTGTAAGGAGAGATAAGAGAAGAAAGGTAGTGAGGAGCTGCAGAGTGATTGCACTTATAGGTCAGCAGGAGAAGTTTGAAATGGATGCAGAAACGGATAGGGAGCCAATGAAGTGACTTGAGAAGAGGCGTAATATGGGCATGACAAGGCTGACGGAAGATTAGCCACACAGCAGAGTGTTGAACAGATTGAAGGGGAAAGAGATGATTCAAAGGAAGACCAGCAAGGAGTAGGTTACAGTAGTTAAGGGAGGTGATTAAGGAGTGGATAAGTAAGTGTCTTATAGTGTGTTCAGAAAGGAATGCCTGGAAATTGAACGGTCAGGACTGTCCACCCTGAGCCTGACGACAAAGGTGCAACACTTTCATCCTAGTGGCAAGGAGAGATTCCACACAATGCTCATATGGCATGAAGTGAAAACGTTTCCATAACTTGTGTTAACGAGCAGGCGTGGACCCCCTGTCTTGCCCACTCCAGTACATCCTCCAATACCTCACCATCCTCGTCCAGACAGGGCTACAGACCTTATCTATCAAAGTGCACCTCTTGGCAATTGCGGCTTTCCATGACCTAGTCGAAAACCTCTCTCTTTCGGCACATGCACCCATTGCAAGGTTTATGGAAGGTCTCGCTAATCTGCGACCAGCAGTCCAGAAACCGGTTCCCCCTTGAGACCTGTCCACTGTCCTACATCAACTCATGAAAGGACCCTTTGAACCTCTGGAGGACGTGCCCCTTAAGTACCTCATGTGGAAAACCCTGTTTCTCATTGCCATCACGTCGCCAAGATGGATTAGCAAACTCCAGGCTTTGGTGGCACACCCACCATACACTGTTCTCCTCTGAGATCGTGCCAAACTACTCATGCACCCCAAGTTCCTGCTCAAGGTGATGTCACCCTTCCACATTAACCAGACCATTAAGTTCCCCGCCTTCTACCAGAAACCACACTCCTCCAAGGAGGAGCGCTGACTACACACCCTAGTGTGTGGGCTCTGCATGCATACCTGGGGAGAACCGAGGGAACCAGCAAAGGACCTCAGCTCTTTGTCTCCTTCAACCCGAACAAATCAGGCCACTCAGTCACAAAGGAGACACTCTCCCAATGGATCTCTGCATGCATCACCTGTTGTTACCCCCAGGCGGGAGCTAACTCCCCTCTTCGGCCCATGCATACCAGCTATGTGCCATGACGGCCATGCTGGCAAACCTCAACGCAGTGCCTATTCAGCACATCTGCAGGGCTGCAACATGGGCGCCCGCACAGACCTTCCAGAAGCATTACTGCCTAGACCAGCTTGCCCTAGCCCACAGCTCCTTTGGCCACACCACCCTAAGCCAAGCATCAGCGCAAGGCCAGAGACCCAGACTCCGCCTGACCTTAACCGGGTATAACACTCTGCAGAACTTGACTGTTACCGCACATGGACTTGACCGTTACTGCTAGGATGCCTTGTTATTGTTATGCTAATGTTTTGTTCATATTGTTCATGATGTAGTTCACGCATATTGTTCATGACTTATTGCTGCACTGGAATTATTTGAAGATATCCCGGACTGGTTGCCCTAGAATAAAGCCTGTTGCTGAACCTACTGGTCACGTTTCAGCTCCATCTGTCCACAGCACAGAGGGCCTCAGGTCACAGCTAGGGAGTCACTAGGTGTGGCTGACTTATCCTGCTGCTCACGGAGAACCTCCATTATAGGTTCTCCATGGGCAGCAGGTGGCAAACTTACCTCGTGTTCACTTATCCTGCTGCCACGGAGAACCTCCGTTACCCCCTTTATGTTTTCAAACAGTACACTCGCTATTTACATAAAAGTTTCCAAATAACACAAGCACACACTCTGGTATCAGATGCAGTAATCAAGAAAGGTATAGCACAGGGTAATCTTAAAACTAGATCTCCATTCACTCAAATGTCCTTTCACACACTTGGATAAACTAGTGGGGCTGGCATGTTAATCCACTTGAATGCACAGCAACAAAAGTTAAAAAAAAAAACAACAAAAAAACATAACATGATATCTTTTTACTGCATTAACAATACCCTATTTGTCTACTGTTTGGGAGCTAACATTCTCTTCCCCAGGCCAAACTAGAATGAATGAAAGTGGTATAAGCAATAGGGCTGTCAGATAATTCCAAAATTTCAAGCTCAATGCCTGCTGAATAAATCAATATTTTCATCCTTGATCGAGAAGAAATAAAAATAGTATATTAATTTTAACCTGCTTGGATCAATAATCAATAAAGAAATGATAAGCAGTCAATAAATCTGATGATGCATTGCTCTTGGCAGAACAGCTATGAAGACCTAGACAAGATTTTCAAGTACAAAGATGTAGCTCTACATACCAAGATTCAACTTGCCAAGCCATGGTATTTTCATACGTCATATGGATGCGAAAACTGGACAGTGAAAAAGATAGATAGAAAGAAAACTGATGTCTTTGAATTATGGTGCTGGCAAAGAATATTGGGCCTGATATTCCAAACATATAAACCATGTAAATGCCCCTAAGCAGGATATTCAGTGGCAGTAACATGGTTAGTGCTGCTGAATATCTTGGAGTAACTCCACTATATGCCCTGATGCTAAGTGCTTAGCATTGGGGTGTGTTGGGGGTGTTCCAAGGCAGAGCCAATTGCAAACCAGTCACAGCAATATTGAGCCACTGCCCAGTTTGTGATCTGTAGTGAAAGCTAGGTATAGGATACCCTGGCCTATATTTCACCTTGTAACCCTAACCAGGGCAGTGGCTCAATATTGCCACTGACTGGTTAGTGATTGGACTCTGCAGGGACTCTGGACATTCAATGCTGGGGCTGGATATGACCCTGGCATGAATATCCATATTTAATGTTTAGTGTTGGTGGCACTTTATATCTGGCCCACTGTGTATTTATTTATTTAACATTTCTTACATACTGCCTTTCATGATAGCAAGGTGGTTTACATTGAACAAATTGGAATTACATTGAACAGGGTGTTATAACTTGGAGATAACTATTTTACAGGGAACATGGGCTATGGAGGGTTAAGTGGCTTGCCCAAGACCACAAGGAGCACCTGTGGGACTAGAAACCCCAGTACTTCTGGCCCAAGGTTGTTGTCCTCTAGTGGGATTTGAGCCCCTGACCTTCTGGCTTAAGGTAACTTGCCCCAACCACTAGGCCACTCCTCCCTCCTATCAAGGACTGTCCAAAGAACAAATTAGTTGGTACTAGAGGAGGTCAAACCCAAGCTTTCCTTAGAAACTCAGATGAGAAGACTTTGACTTTCCTACTTTGGACAGATCATGCAAAGAGAGATTAGAGAAAGATATCATGCTTGGCAAGGTTGAAGGTCAGCGTAAAAGAAGAAGGCTAGCAATGTGATAGATGGGTACAATAACAGCAGCTATGGACTCCACTCTATCAACAATTTGCCACCTGACTGAAGCCTGAACACTGTTTAGGACTACAATCCAGAAGGTCTCCATGAGTCGGCACTGAGTCAATGGCACTTAACAGCCTGCTGAAAACTAGCTCAAAGTAGCGAACCCCTTTGGCCATGCCTTCTGACATCAGCAGGTGACATAATGTCTCCTTGTAATAGATTCATGCCCCTTAGTGATGTCATGGTGCACTTAGGAAGGGAGGAGACATTCCTACCCACCCTGCAGCATCTCATTGGCCAACACTCCAAATCAATTAGATGTAGCCAAGGGCCAACATCAGAGTGGAGGAGTAGCCTAGTGGTTAGAACAACAGCCTAGTATTTATTTATTATTATTTTATTTTTTATTTATTTATTTAGTATACCGCTACTTCCAGCGATCAGCAGCAGTTTTTGATTACAGATTGGAAATTGTCAAATCATGACAGGAAATTTTTGAGGTATGAACACATTGATTAGACAGGAAAGCACAGCACACAGAGAACTATTTTACAGGGAACATGGGCTATGGAGGGTTAAGTGGCTTACCCAAGACCACAAGGAGCACCTGTGGGACTAGAAACCCCAGTCCTTCCGGCCCAAGGTTGCTGTCCTCTAGTGGGATTTGAACCCCCGACCTTCCGGCCCAAAGTACCTTGCCCCAACCACTAGGCCACTCCTCCACTCCACACACATGAGATCAGCATTTGATTCCCACTGGTACTTCTTATGACCTTAGCCAAGTCACTTTACCCTCCATTGCGTTGGAAGAAAAGGCCTGGCAATCTACTTCTGATCATACCTTACCAAGAAAACCCAGGGGGCTGCTGGGTTGCCAGGAGTCAGCACTGACTTGACAGCACATAAAAAAAAGTGCCAACATCCTGCTGTGACCCTCTTTGAGCCTGTCACAGCATAGATGGACAGAGAAAATGCCAACCTGACCTTTTTTGTATCCATTTTCGCAGCACTCACCCAAAATGGCATAGGCAAAATACAATGTGTGCCTTCGAGTCAGTCCTGACTCCTGGCGACCCAGAAGCTCCTGGGTTTTCTTGGCAGTGTTGCCAGAAGTAGATTGCCAGGCCTTTCTTCTGAGGCAATGGAGGGTTAAATGACTTGCCTGTGGCCCGGGCAGTGGCATAAGTTACAATGAGGGATCCCCAAGCAAAATTTTGTTGAGGGCCCCCATTGTCTTGGTGGCAGAGGCAGTGGTGGACCCCCCCCCCATGCAAGCCGTAACCCACCCCTCATGCAGCGGCAGCAAACTTACCTCATGTTCACCTTGGGCCTGGCAGCTGTTCCCCACTGGCTGAAGTCTCGCAGTGTGACTGTTATTGCGAGACTTCGGCCTGGTGAGAAACAGCTACTGGGCCTACAGGAACTTACAAGAGTGGAGCAGTACTGCAAACCTGCTTCCGCCGCTGCTATGTGGGCCTCCTTTCTGCCAGGGCCCCCATGCATTGCGGGGACTGCTTGGGCAGAATTTATGCCACTGGGCCCGGGCAAAGAAAGTTGCCCGGTTGGGCAGGAAAACCATGGAAATGACAACACTGAAAAGCAGTTGGGGCACTGCCTTCCCCCACTCCTCAAGCAAACAAGAAAGATCATTCTTTTGAAAGAAAAGGCCACATCTTTTTTGAAAAGAAATAGCATCACACTCCAAGCCATGTAGCCTTTTCCAAAATAAAGTTATCCATCCTTAAGCAACATTCTTAATCCTGTGGGGTCTGCTACATGACGAGCCAAGCACACTGCGCAGATTCCTGCTGCAGTCTCCAGCTAGGGATCCACTGATGGTTTTTTCATTCATGGTAACTGCCTTGCAAGGTGCACAATAGACAGCCAGCTGAACTCACCATGCAACACCACCCTGTGAAAGTCCTGTAGTACAGGGGAAGGGGAGTTCTTAAGGGGCCAGCACAAGCGTATCAGGCACCCACTAAGCGATCCTTCAGCCTTTTACCTCCCCCCTGAGATTTTGATAAATTAAACTCTACAGTCATGATCATCCCAACATGACCCCACCCATAAGAATCCTATAAAAATGCATAATTGAACATTGTATTTTTAAATATAAACTTTGCTTCATATTTGTGTGCCTGCTCTTCCTGCAGGTAAAAGAACATGCTGATGACTGAATTTATATGGCTGTCAAGATCTATCATTTTGCTTTGACTGCTGCTGCTCTTTGCTGTGCCTGTGAAGCTGCAGCCCTAGGCCGGTTAATGGTTGGACCAGCCCTGCGTTCTCAACCCCTGCTGAGCTAAGGCATAAGTAATGAACCACATCCCCACCTATCTATGGTGCTATGATTGCCAATTATTTCTGCATTTTGTCCCCCATGGCTCAGATATCTAATCTAGGTGCCCTCTCCCCATAATTCTGCGGCCTGCAAGGCCAACCCCTGACACAAGGCTTCTTGTAACATGCGAATGCCAATGTTAAATAGGATATGTAGAGGAAAATTAAGAATCCAGGTTGGGATGTGGAAAATCCGCACTGTATTTTCCAAAAGGCAGAGCCTCTTGTAAAATATGTGTAAGGACATGCAGGACTGCACATCAATGTCTCATCACATCCATCTAGAGCAGAAATTTTAAAAAGCTGCATATGGGGAAGAAATCATGTAGCTTTACCTCAAATGTGTGCGGGAACAGCTTTTTTAAAATTGCTTCTGCTGCCACATCCATCTACCTTACCTCTCTACTTCCCCCTAAATCAATCCTCCTTGAAGAAACCACCAGCATCAAGCCCCATCTGATTTTCTCTCCTGACATCAAGCCCACTCCTGATTTCCCCCTAGCATCAAGACACACAGTCAACTCACCCAACCTCCTCCTTGGCATCAAGACCCCTATCTAACCCCCAACTCTCCCCCTGGCATCTAGACCCCCCCCCCACCTCCTATCCCCCAATCCTCAGTTCCAAACCTTGCTCTTACCAGGGTCCCTGGTAGTCTAGTGGGAGATGGAACAATCTCAAGTCGCTCCTGCTCATGGAGACTCTGTGTTCCAAAATAGTGTCCATGACCCTTAATGGTAATCTTGCAGTACTATTGCTAGGGGTCAAGCTACCAAATAAGGGCAGAGACAAGCAGGTTGGACAGAGCTCTAGTGGATCTCTCAAGCCTGCCACACCAATGCATTATAAATGATCCAGGGAGAGGAGTCAGCAGAAGCATTCACCAGGGTGACTATCCAGATTCCACAATAGCGAAAAGAAGCAAGGCCCAATGAAAAGAAATCCAGAAAAACAGGACAGAGCACTTTTCTGTGAGAAAGAAGCCTACCTTTGTGACAGTGGCGTCATTATGGGATGAGAAGGCTTGCATCACTATTCTTGGCATGCTTCCTGTTGGCTTACTTGACAGCAATTTTTTTCAGTTTACAGGAGAAGCTGAGCCAGAGGATGAATGAAGGGATTGGGGGGTAGGGGGGTGCCAATCTCTGCCATGCTTTCTTCACCTCTGTACATGTCTCACAAATGGCAAATTGGTTTACTGATTGACACTGTGGAATAACTAGTCACTAGTTAGGTTAGGGCTCTTCAACTTGGAAAAGAGATATGCTAGAAGTCTATAAAATAATGAATGGAGTGGAACAGGTTAATGTAGATCAGTTGTTTATCCCTTCAAAAAGTAGAAAGACTAGTGTACACTCAATGAAGCTACTATATAGCACATTTAAGACTAATAGGAGAAAATATTTCTTCACTCAGTGGGTAATCAAACTCTGGAATTCATTACCGGAGGATGTAGTAAAAGCTGTTAGTGTAGCTGGATTTAAAAAGAGGTTTGGACGAGTTTCTGGAGGAAAAGTCCTTAAACCGTTATTAAAGAGGACCGGAAAAATCTACTGCTTACACATTGGACAAGCAGCATGTAACCTGTGTGCCTTTTTGGGAAATCTGACAGGTACTTGTGATCTGGATTGGCCACTGTTGGAAACAGGATACTGGGCTTGATGGACCCTTGGTCTAACCCAGTATGGAATATCTTATGTTCTTATCTCAATATGTCCAGGGATTATGTACACATTCTCTGGGAACAAGCAAGAAGTCAGTACTCACATATGGGTGACATCAGCACCAACGGAGTCCTTGCAGAAGAATCCCCCCAACTTTCAAAGAAATCCCCTGGGAGATGCCACCATGCATGCGTGGTCCCCTTCCCACCCAAGGGTGCCATCTTGCTCAGTCTCCTTTTTCCCACGGAGCCCTTCAGACATTTGTGTGGCTTGTCCCCGAAAAAGCTGATTTTTCTCTCTGAATTTCATACTCACTTCAGATATTGCACCGGTACTCTTCCCACCTACCGACCTCGTGGCCTCAGCATTGAGTTCGGTCTATTCTGCTAGTTTTTCGTTCTTTTCTTCTCCTGGCAACTTTGTGCCTTTTTTCTCCCACTGGCAGCCCGGAGAGTCTTTGACCTCGCAGGGGTACTTTCCCCCCCATGGCTACCAGTGGCTTTAAGTGTGATTGGTGCTCTAAAATTATGTCTTTGACTGACACACATTTATTTTATTTATTTAACAGCTTTTATATACCGCACTTTTATCATCAGCGCGGTTTACATTTTAACAACTTTGTACTTAAGCATAAAAATGTATGTCAAGTTTACAAGTAACAGGAAATGAAAACATTGGTAACAGGGGTTAAATAATAACATATATTCACAACTATTTACAATAGATTCTCAAATGTATGAGCTCTTAAGATGGGGGTCTATGAGGTTTTGATCTAGAACGGGTAATGAAGTTTCGGGAACTAATTTGATTAGCCATGGTCGTTGGTTTGTGTAGGGGGGGGGGGGGAAGGGAACCAGTGCAATGTGAGAAGTGTTGTAGGAAGAGGTATGTTTTTAGAGATTTTCTAAATTGGGACAGGTCTTGTTGTGATCTGATGCTGGGTGGTAGCGCATTCCAGCATCTGGGGGCAAAGGAGGAGAATGCTCTTGTAGTAGTTGTCTGAGTGAGTTTTGTAAGGTCTTTTGGGACTGTTAGCATGTTCTCTGTTGTAGATCGTCTAGATCTGGTGTTCTGTGTGTGATGAAGGAGGTCAGATAACGAGGATGATGAGATTTGATGGAATGCTTTAAAGGTCAAAATGAGGGCTTTGTATAAAATCCTGCATGATATCGGGAGCCAGTGAAGTTCGAATAGGATGGGAGTAATATGTTGACTCCTTGATGCTCCAAGAAGAACCCTGGCAGCTGTATTCATGGCCAATTGAAGGGGATTCAGCGTGCTCTTGGGTAGGCCGTGTAGTACGATATTTGCATAGTCGAAGTGAGGAGTGGCTAATGCCTGGAAGGTTGTGCGGAAGTCGCATGGTTCAAGCATAGGTCTGAGGTGTCGGAGTGTCCTGATCTTATGGTAGATGGCTTTTACAGTATTTTTTATATGTTCTTTGAATTCAAGCCACTGGTCAAGTATAACACCCAGGTAACGTATTGAGGTTTTGAGTGGTAGATCGGCATCTCTTGTTCTTAGAGTTGGTGGGGGAGAGAAGTCTTTGTTCCTTGTGACAATCAGGACTTCAGTTTTTTTTTAATTAATTCTGAGATTTTGTGAGAGCAACCAGTCTGAGATTGAATTGAAGCAGTTGATTAGTGTAGTGTAGTCAGGTTTTAACACATTGATTGGAGTGAATAAGAGCACATCATCCGCGTAGATGAGACATGATATTCCGAATGAGCGGGAGATGTTGCAGATGGGCTGCATATAGATGTTAAATAGCAGAGCTGAGAGGGAGGAGCCCTGTGGTACTCCTTGCTTCTGATGGAAAGGCTGAGATGTAGTGTTATCAATCCGTACCTGTTGCCAGCGATCTTCCAGGTAAGATTTGCACCAATTCCATGCTGTTCCTTGAATCCCTTTTTCATGGAGACGGGCAAGAAGTTGGTCATGGTCAACAGAGTCAAAAGCTGCTGCTATGTCTCGGAAGATCATTGCAACTCCATTTCTGATGTTATCTGTTGTATTGATGAGCGTGTTCATTAGGGAAGTTAGGAGGGTTTCAACTCCGTGGGCTTCCCTGAAACCATGCTGGTTTGGATCTAGTGGGGCTTCAGAGTCAATGTGTTGTTGGATTTGTCTCAATATGACTTTTTCCAGGATCTTGGCTAATAAAGGAATGCTTGAAATTGGGCAGTAGGAGTCTTCCTTTTTTGGATCCAGTTTATTGTTTTTCAGTAGGGGACGGATGGAGGTCTGCTTGAGGGCTGATGGAACTATCCCGGAGCTAAGAGACTGGTCAGCTAAGGCTGATATGTATGGGCTGAGTTCTGTTCTCAGTGATTTGATCCAGTGGGCTGGACATGGATCGTTAGGGGCGGTGGTGGCGTTGATGGATGTTATAATTTCTTTGATTGTCTTTGGAGTTGGAGATGAGAAATTATTGAGTATGAATTGGACGTTGGAAGGTTGTGTGGTTACACTTGTGGTTGATGTTGTGATCTTGATCGCCTTGGATTGGATGTAGTCAGCGTATAGTTGTGGGTGTATATGTTCCTGTTGTGGTGAAGAAGGCTCATTGGTTAGGGATTTTGCTAGTTGGAAGAGATCTCTCGGTTTATTAAGAGAACGGCTAAGGAGCCTTGCATGGTGTTCTTTTCTCTTATCCCAGGTTAGCTGCCGATGGGATTTCAAGTAATCTAAGTAAATGGATTGGTCATAAGGATTTAGGGAGTGTCTCCATTTCTTCTCTAGTCTCCTCAGTTGTTGTAAAGAGGTTCGTAGCTCAGAGGAGAACCATGGGGCGTTCTTTTTCTTGGGAATAGGAGAGTTGGTAGAGGTCTTGTCATCTGTGATGGTAGGCTGGGCTGATAGTCCAAGGACGATGTTCCAGTTTGATACAATCTCATCAATGTCGTCTGGTATTATAGAGAGTTTCGGGATGGTTTGGGAAGTAATTGTGTCTATGTTGAATGGTTTGAAACGTGCTGGTTTTGATGGTGGATAAACATCTGATGGTTTGTTTGGAGATTTCACAGATGGTATGATGAATGTAATAAGGTTATGGTCAGACCAGGGGATGGGGGTTGATAGGGGCTCAGATTGATTTAGCAGTTTCAAGGATGATGATGGGGCAAAGATGAGATCAAGGAGATTTCCTTGTTTATGGGTGGGGATATTTACAATTTGACCATAGTGTAAGTTGGTCATGGCATCAAGGAAGGAGTTGGACACTGAAGGCAGTGTGGAGGCAAGGTTAAAGTCTCTGAGGATCCAGTTGGGTTTGTTGATATCTAATGGGTTGATGGCAAGATCAATTATGGTTGAGAGATCATCAGCTGGAGCATTTGGGGCTCTGTAGATGAGGTTTATGGTATTGGTGTTATTGGAGATGGATAGAGTATTTGTGTGGTTTGTTGCATTTGTAGAGATGACATGGTATTTCAGATCAGTTCTTGCTATTATGCATACTCCTCCTCCTTTTCTGTTTTCTCTGTTACAGGTGTAGATGGAGTAGTTAGGTGGGGTAAGTTGGTTCATTAGGACGTTATCAGTATTAGAAAACCATGTTTCTGTGACCAAAAGGATGTCTAGTGTAAGGTTTGATATAAGGTCAATGATGGCAGGCCATTTGTTGCGGGCTGAGCGTGCGTTAATGAGAGCGCACTTGAGATTCTGTGGAGTAGCTCTTAGATTAGATCTCTTGTTGTTTGTTGCCTCAAGAGGTACATAAAGAAGGTAGGTGTGTCTATTGTAGTATGTACTTTGTGGGTATTGTTGTTGGTTTTGGTGGGGTTTCCTATTCCTGGTTTGGTGCGTAGGGATAGGGTTGGCGTCAGATGTTAGGGCAAAGGAAGAGTGTAATATGCTAGAGAGGATGGAAAGGAGCAGGAGGGAGAAAGTAATGGTGGCCATGATGTAATCCTGAGCTGGTGGATAGAGTGTAAATACTTGTATACTAATAGTAGTGCAGTGAAGGGAGTACAGGTATTTTGAGAAATCAAAGTTAAATAAGGTAGTTAGACATGGATCTCTACACAGCAATCCTAGCTACGAGATACTTTGCAATATAATCGAAGTTACAATATGGAGTCTGCAAGGAGAATACTTAATAGCAGTTCTAGTTACACAATAGATGTTAGCAGGATAACAGGATAACACATGACTGTTCTCTCCGCTGCTTTGGACCAGACCACGACCCAGCAGCCTGCAGTCTCTGCAAAAGGATGTCCAGTAAGGCCCTCAATAACTGCCAGCAGCAGCACAATAAGTTTTCCCCCAAGTCCCCGATGCCTCCGAAGGCTAGAGCCTTGTCTGAGGCCCCAACATCTCAGGCAGAGCCTTCTGAACCCAAGTTTCGTCATGGGTCCTCAGAAAGGGTGTCTCCCTCGAGGGAACTCAGGAAGAAGATGTAATCCTCGAAGGTGGCATTATTGGATGGTTCCGACAGGCTGGGTACTCCCCAGGCCCGGTCCCACAGTCTGAGACATTCGTCCGAGACGTCAGAAAAGGAGTGGCCTGCTAAGGTCCCCCAGAAGGATCTGACTGCAGACTGGCCTCGGTCCCCAGACACTATCCTCGTCAAGGATTCCCCTTCGGGGGAGCTGGCGTTGGGCCCGAGTCCCTCAGTACCCACGCCAAAGGCTGCAAAGCCTTCTGGTCTGGAGTCCAGAATGGTGGTCCTGGAGTTCAGTTTGTCTGTCTTCATGGACCAGCAGTGGGTGCTGTTGTCCGGTACGACCGGTTCATCCGCCCCGACCACAGTCCTTTGACATCCAAGACGTCCCCGGAGGCCAAGCCGATCCTTGAGGTCCTTCGGCTTCGAGTCAATCCTCAGCCAAGGTCACGATCAGAGTCTCGCTTGACGGGACCACGGTCATCCCTGGCAAGTTTGCCGGGCACCGACTGCAGGGCATCGAGGGCCCTGAGGCCTGCGGAGCAGCCCTCCTGTGAGTTCTCGACAGATTATTCCAAGTAGGAGACAGAGGACGAGGAATCCCCCGATACCCGGCACCATCGCGACGTCCCATCTGACTCTCCCATCTCAGAGCCTCGACGGCGGTCCCCACCCAAGGATATGGGCTTCCTTGATTTTGTCAAGGACATGTCTAAGGCCCTGGCATTCCCGACCGAGTCAGAGGAGGACCCTCGGGCAGATAAGTTGGAAATCCTCCAGTACGAGGCCCCTCCTCGGGAATCTCTCATGGTGCCCATCCCTCCCATCCTGGAATGGCTGATGTTCTGAATGTGGGAGACACTGGCTTCGGTGCCGGTGATGAGCAAATGGCTCAAATCATTGTATCCAGTCTGTCGGAGCCCGGGCTTCCAAAAGTCACAGCTGCCGCATAACTCCATGGTGGTGGAGTCGGCCATGCGTCGGCTGAAAAGCCAGAAGATGCACTCCTTGGTGCCCCACAGCAGGGAGGCCCACACTTTGGACGCCCTCAGCAGAAAGTGCTACCAGGGCTCAATGCTCATTGGCCATATCCAGACCTACCAGCTGTACATGGGTATGCACCTGAGAGACCTTGCGAAGGAACTCGTCAGGTTTTTAGCTGGTCTCTCTGAGGAACCCTTGCAGTGGTTCAAGAACCTGGCCAAAGCAATCTGTGAATGCTCGAAATTCATGTCTCTAGCGGCCTATGACAGGTTTGAGTCGGTGGTTCGAGTAGAGGCGGTTGGCATCGGTGCATGCCACCATGCTTGGCTACAGTCACCCAACCTCAAACAGTGGGTTCAGGACAAATTGGTCGATGTCCCCTGCCAAGTAGAGAACCTCTTTGGCAAACCCATGACCGACAAGTCTGCCGAGCTGGAGACCGAGTTCATGATGAGGAACAGGCTCTCCAAAAAGACCGCGGCCCCTCCGCGATGGAAGGGCTCGGGTAAAAAAAAGTCTTTTTACATGAGGAAGGGAGCTGCTTACCGAAACTACCCACCTTATCAGACTTCCCCGGCTCCCCAGCAGGGTCAGCAGGTCAAGGGACATGTGCATTGCCTGCATAAGCAGAAGGCTCCGAAACCCCAGGCATCGGCTCCAGCCCAGCCAGGAGGGAGTTTTTAATTCCTTGAGCATAGCCTATCCACCCCAAGGAGATCGGCAGCCCACAGGTGGATGTCTGGCCCTCTATGCCCATCACCTACTCCACCTGGCTCAGACACCTCCCCCTTATTTCCCGGGAGAGCCCCTTCAGGTCTCCCCTCCACTGGGACCTTCTTCTGAAGGAATTGGCAGGTCTGAGGACAAAATGGTGGAACAGGTGTACCACCATCTCAAGGGCAAGGGGTTCTATGCCAGGTACTTCCTCGTGCCAAGAAGGATAGGGTGCCTAAGGCCCATCCTCGACCTGCACAACCTCAAATTCCTGGTGAGAGAGAAGTTCAAGATGCTGTCCCTTGGAACATTGCTGCCCTACCTCCAGCAGGGAGACTGGCTATGCTCCTTAGACCTCAAGGATGCTTATACCCACATCCTCATTCACCCCAACCACAGGCAGTATCTGCGGTTTGTAGAGGGGGCCAGGCATTTTCAGTACAGTGTGCCCCCCTTCAACCTAGCCTCTGTCCCAAGAGTTTTCACAAAAATGTCTGGCAGTTGTGGCCACCTTCCTCTGCCTCCAGGGGGTCTTTGTCTTTCTCTGCCTGGACGACTGGCTCATAAAAGGAGACACGGCCTCACAGGTGCAACAGGCCACCACATGCACCATCCATGTTCTGCAACACTTGGGGTTTGTCATAAACTACCCCAAGAATCACCTCATCTCGACACAGTGTCTAGAGTTCATTGGGGCAAAGATAGACACTCTCCAGTCAAAGGCTTACTTGCCCAGGAACTGAGCCAATCGTCTCAGGACTCTGGCTCGGGACGTACAGGACCGTCCCTCGGTGCCTGCTCGGCTTCTCCTGCGCATCATCAGGCACATGGCCTCCACAGTCCTTGTCACTCCCGATGCTCGCTTCCACATGAGGGCGGTGCAGTGGTGTCTCCGGGACCAGTGGTCTCAGGCCACGGGCCGCCTCTGAGACAGAGAGTTTCTCTGACCTGCCAGTCTCCCCAGCATCTTGAGACGGGCATGCCTTTTCAGGCCCCAAACCCCTGCTCGACTGTGGAGCCCACTGTGGAGATCTCTGCACCTAGGGCAACTGGTCACCAGACGAGAGCACCCAACAGATCAAACTCCTGGAGCTCCGAGCCATACACGTAGCCCTGAGGGACTTCTGTCACCACCTGCATCACCAGCCGGTGCTGGTCCAGATGGACAACCTGGTGGCAATGTTCTATGTGAACAAACAAGGGGGCACAGGGTCTCGTACCCTCTGTGAGGAGGCACTGGTTCTCTGCTCATACACAATCCAATAGGGTACCCTCCTGTGGGCAGTGTACCTGCCAGGCCAGGACAACCTGCTGGCCGACAGGCTTAGCAGAGTTCTTCAGCCGCACGAGTGGCAGCTGGACCCCAAGGTAGCCAGTTGGCTTTTCCGGCTCGGGGGGGGGGGGGACCCGTGATGGACATGTTCACCAGCCTGGACAACTTTCAATTGCCCCGCTTCTGCTCCCGGCAGGCCCACCCTTCCAGGGTAGCAGCGGACGCGTTCCTGATCTCATGGTCGGAAGGCCTCATGTACACCTTCCCTCCTAAGCCACTGATCGCCAAGCCCTTCTTCAGGACCCTCCACGACAGGGCCTTACTCATCCTGATAGCCCCTCGGTGGCCCAGGCAACCGTGGTTCCCGCTGCTTCTACAGTTGACGGTGGAGACCCCCATCCCCTTGGGGACCGCCCCTTGACTCCTATCTCAGGAGGGGGGCTCTCTCCTGCACCCCAACCTGGGGTCCCTGTTGCTGACAGAGTGGCTGCTGAGAGGGTGACTCTGGATCCTTTCAACCTTTTGGTTGAGGTGGAGGACATTCTGCTGGCCTCTCACAAGGCCTCTACTAGGAAGGCTTACACCCTCAAATGGCGCAGGTTCTCATGCCTGGTGGCTCTGGTGTTACAGTACCTTCTCCACCTCTCTCAGTCCGGGCTCAAGTCTAACTCTGTCCAAGTGCACCTTAGTGCCCTGGCAGCACACCACCATCCGGTAGATGGTAAGCCCCTCTCAGTCCATTCCTTGATGACCTGTTTTCTTCGGGGCCTGCTCTAATCGAAGCCCCTGGTTCACCCTCCATCAACCAAATGGGACCTCAACGTAATGTTGGGGAAGCTCATTCGCCCGCCCTTCAGACTTCTGGCTACCTGCCACCTTCGCTACCTCTCTTGGACGGTGGCTTTCCTGGTTGCTCTCACCTCCGCTTGCAGAGTTAGCAAGCTTCAGGCCCTAGTGCCTTATACCAGGTTCTACAAGAACAGTGTGGTGCTCCACACACACCCCAAATTCCTGCTGAAGGTAATGTCGCCCTTCCATCAGGCTCACTCTGAAGTCGGCCCTTTAAACGGAACACATGTGCGGAATGAAGTTCTTGTGCAAATAACATTCTCGCCCAAAGGACAGACCGGCCTTGACCCCAGGAACTGAGACAAAGAGGGTCAGGATTCTACAATAAAGAATTGTCTGCCATCACATTTGAGTACAGTTTTCAGAAGATATCTTCCAGGCGTGGGATCAATGAAGGAAGCTCCTGTAGTTTGTGCCTATGACCTGCATCCAGGTGAGAAGAGGTGCACAGAGGGGGGTGCAGAATACTGAAGCTCTCAGCATAGGAAGGGGAATGCCAGGAAAAGGAGGAGAGGAGCTTTTCTATATTGCAGAGGAAAGGGAAAGGAGCCAAAGGTGAACTGTGCTTTTCATTAGTTTGAAATCCTGTCTGTCTTTCTTGACTGGATTCTCCTGACTACTCAAGACTTTCAGTAAACTTTATTGGCTCAGAACACAACCCGGACTGGACTGTGCATTTATGGAGGTGGAAGTAAGAGGCAAAGTGAGTGATTACCAGGGCCAACCGCCTCCCAGCCTTAGCTGCTCCCATCCCAGACCCCTGTAATGCCAAGGGTGGCAGTATTGAGCCAGAAGTACTGCACCCTCTGAAGCATGTGCCTCGCATCCCCCCGCAGTGAAGGGTTCCTGGTGAGGAACCCCAGACCAGGGAGCTACACTTGCTTTTCTGAACTGGTATAGTTAAATTCTCAGCAATAGAGAACTGCAATCAAGGATTGAGCATGTACCACGCAGGAATGCACGGTGCTACTGGTATAATAGGCTTTATCCAGCACTGGATTAGTGCAGTGCTTTTCAAACCTTTATCCTATAAGACCCCATTTTAACAACTGAAAATTCACATGACTCCAGCTGATAGTGAAATTAAAATTGCAGATCTCCAGCCTCCTTCCCCTCCCTTCACTCTTCTACAGCAGAAAGCAGCGGTAACAGTAGTAGCAACAGAAGCGGTCGGCACAGGGTTCCTTGTGTCAGTGTGCAATGTGTACTTAGATTCTCTTGAGTCAGCCACACTTGGTGATGTCATCCGATGGTGCCATAGATGGAAATACTCTAGAGATGTGCCAGTAGCCCTTCCCACTTGGCCTGCCCCTAGCTGGCCCAGTTTCAGTTCTTCTGCATAGGTCACAATGAAAGTCCAGAGAGAAGGGGAATGACCATGTTTCTGTGACCCCTTCCATTGATGAAGTGGAGTGGAGGAATGGCCTAGTGGTTGGGGCAAGGTACTTCAGGCCGGAAGGTCAGGGGTTCAAATCCCACTAGAGGACAGCAACCTTGGGCCGGAAGGCCTGGGGTTTCTAGTCCCACAGGTGCTCCTTGTGGTCTTGGGCAAGCCACTTAACCCTCCATAGCCCATGTTCCCTGTAAAATAGTTATCTCCAAGTTATAATGCCCTGTTCAATGTAATATCAGTTTGTTCAATGTAAACCGCACTGATGCAGAATAGCGCGGTATATAAGAGAATGTAAATAAATAAAGATAAATAAATAAATTTGGGATCCAAACCCTGTTGGGAACCACTGGAATAGGGAGCTTACACGTCTGAAAAGTGGACAAACAGCAGAAGCAAATCATATAACTATTATACCATTGTCTCAAACTAAGAAATGCAATAGGGTAAATATTCAGTGGGACAAATAGTGCATAAAGATATATATGGATTTATCTGTACATCTTTATATGGATTTCTATGCTGACATTTTATATGGATAACGTTATCTGTAAAACATTATTCCTGCTATTTCTGCATTCAGATTAAATGCATAAATTATACAGATACAGGCTTAATATCTCTGCTTTCCTTATAGCTTCTGGCCTCGCCCTGGCCCACCCAAAATTCTACTCTACTTAACACATACCAGTCAACATTCAGCCTCAGTAGTCAACATCTTTTTAAAATGCTAGCCGCTGTGTTGTTAAGTGCCGTCGAGGCAGTGTCGACTCCTGGAGACCCTCTGGATAGTTGACCTAAACTTTATTTATTTATTTATTTATTTAACATCTCTTCTATACAGCGCTATTAAAATCAGCGCGGTTTACATTGAACAAAATATACTGCAATGCATACAGGCAACATTGAGTTTACAGAGAACGGGGCATATATAACATGGAATAACAGGGATAAACTATGTACAATCAACATTATATTATATAAACTTAACTATATACAAAATTCAAGCTCGAATGGATATTGTGCATGTATTCAAGTGGGTGTTACGGGTAGATGGTAGTCTTGTGGGCTACCGTGTAGTCTAACCATTTTCTGGTTGTATAAGGGTGCTAAGGTGTCTGGTGTATGTGGGAGGCCTGTTGGTTGTGAGAGTATCCATGATCACTTCTGGGTAGAATTTTGTGAATAGGTGATGCTTCACGGCTTTTCGGAATTGTAATAGACTTTTGATGCCACGGATTTCATGGGGGAGTGAATTCCAATTTATGGGTGCGAATATTGAGAAAGCTCTGTTCGATGTAGCTTTAGTACATGATGTCATCAACTTGGGAACTATTAAGGTGTTCATAGCAGTAGTCCTTCTGTTCCTATTTTCGAGGGTGATATGAATTAGTTTGCTGATTGGTGTCGGTGGGTAATTATTCATGGCTTTGAAGGTCAGGACTAGTGACTTATATAGGAGTCTGGCTTGTAGGGGTAGCCAGTGGAGGTCTTTCATGATAGGCGTTATGTGAGCAGATTTTGGTGCCCCAGAGAGGACTCTTGCAGCTGCATTCAAACTTTGTTTGGTCTTCATTCAAGCGGCTCATTGTTGATGGAGTGGTATCCACAGCTGCTGTAGCTAATTAAAAACTGGATAATCAGTGCTGCTATCTGGCCAGTGGTTGGCACTGAATATCTAGGTGATGTGGCCACAGCTGGCTCTATCGGTATAGGGACAATATTCAGTGCACTATATGGATAGGTTATGGGCCCGATTCTGATCCTGACATCTATCTTCTTTGTACATCCAGGCTGAGCCGGTCGTACAAAGGAGCTCGCGATTCTGTTCCCATGGAGCACGTCTAGCCCCATGGGATCAGAATCACTGCGATTCAGTCCCGGCCTGCACATGCAGCCATAGCCTGGCTAACTAAGCCAGGGCTTTTAAATGGAGCTGCGGCACCATGGCATCCTGTTGCCATGGCACCATGTCTCCATTTGAAAGCTGCGATGCCGGCTGCTGCTAAAACAGTTAATTCCTCGCAGCCCGACCACCGATCCGGCCTCCTAAGGCCAGAGTCAGGCTGCAAGGTATTAACTTTGCCCCCCCCCCCCCCGCCCCTTCGTTTAATTTACCTGGGAGTTTTCACTTATCTGGGGCTTTCACCACCCATCCCCAGCAAATCTAGTTTAAAGACCTATTCAGTATATTACCCAGTCTGCTACTGAAGATAGAAGGATGCCAGCTCTGCTCTACAACCCTTGGAACAGCATCCCATGGTTCAGGAAACCAAAATGCTCTCCATGACACCATCCACGCAGCCATGCATTCATCTCCAGGATGCGAGCTTCTCTGCCTTGGCCTTTACCCTCAACAGAGAGGATTAAAGAGAATACCTCCTGCACCCTTATCCGCTTCACCCTCTGTCCCAGAGCCATGAAGTCACTTTTGATATGGTCAGAAGGATACCTGGCAGTAGTATTTATGTCAACATGGATTAGCAACATTGGGTAATAGTCAGTGAGCTTGATGAGTCTTAGCAAACTCTCCGTAACATCTCAGATTTTGGCACCCGGCAGACAGCATACCTCTCTGGACATCAAGTCCGGTCGGCAGATGGATGCTTCAGTACTCCTCAGAAGAGAGTCACCAATCACCACTACCCTTTGCTTCCTTGTGGTCACTGATTCTGCAACTTTGGGATGCTCAAGCTCTCGTTCTTCCCTTTCCAGGGATGCTTTCACCTCCTCCAATTCCAGGGCTGCATAATAGTTCTTCAATTCAAGGGCTGGAGAAGTTGCATTGGTAATTCTGCAAGCCCTGGTGACTTGTGCCCAACCTTTGTCATTCTGTAGGCTCCCATCTTCTCCTCTGCTGGAGAGCTTGGATGTTGCAAGAAACATCTGATCAATGTACTTCTCATTGTCTTGAATGTTCCTCAACCTCGCTACCTCCTCTCTGAGAGTTCCTCCACTTGTTTTCTGAGAGCTTCAGGGCCAGCAACCGCCCACTGCCCGCCCCCGGGCTGCCTCTTCCCCATCTCCGACTAACTTCCCCGCACAACCAGCAGGGAAGTTAGTTGGAGCATGCAGCCAACACAAATAGCTCGCTAGTTCCCCTATGTTATATGTAACCCTTTATTGATACACACTCATGTAACCCTCCAATTGTACTGTCTTGATGTTGTTAAGTTCCCCTGTGTTATATGTAACCCTCCAATTGTGATGTGACCACTTTGATTGCAGGATAAGGCGGTATACAAATCTGTTTGTTTAAATAAATAAATAGCAACTAGAACAACATTTTTCTGTCTGAAAGTATGTAGAGTGTTATCCAAATGGTGGTACTTTATGGATAATTTGTCAATCTGCCCCTGCTCCACCTCCAGACTGCTCCAGCGCTGTCTGGATAGTGCCACGTTGGTCTGCCAGAATATCTACATAGTGCCACTGAATATCCCCTTCCGTGGCACTTATCCGGTTAGCAGTGTTTTTGAGAATTGACTGAATAACGTTTGGCCAAATGCTGGGAAAGTTTTTAAAAGCTGATGCCCAATGTCTTCTGCATTAGTGGCTCTGAATATTGCCCCTATTAGGTTCTAGAAAGCACATGTGAATAGCTGTATATTTTATTACTTATGCATGTACTTTGTGACTAAACTCTGCTCCAGAACACACATACAGTACATGTGGGTCACATACAAATGCAGGCGCTCTTTTCACCATTCATGCTTATATGCCTGTATCCCATGGGCTATTTTTAAAAAAACAATATCAAAAACACCTGCTCTTAAAACAATAATCTCTACTAACACAATCTTTAACCACAAAATTATACACTTTCCTCAGGCAAAATGACCTCAGCAAAGCTCAAACCCCATAGTTAGTGAAAAATCACTATAGGGAGCGGCAGACGCTAATATCACTGGTCAATAAGCCTCCTTTCAACCACCTACTCTATAACATATTCTAAACACTGAAGAAAACCACCAAATAACCTTTGGGAAAAACACCTTAAACTCACTTCCACACAACACATAGCACATACAAACAGCGTCTTTAATTGTTACACAGTTCTGCAAAATGAGGAGTTATGCGGAATTCCACCAGGGCTGTTATCTCTCACCTACAAAAAAGGATACAGAATAAGCAAAAGCAAACAGCATCACCACTACAATGTTTCCATATACTTATCTTCATATCACTGCACACAGCCAACCGGCACCGCACCGCTCCGTCGCAGTTCTAAGTTCCGTTTCAAACAAGATCACGAAGACCTCCAAAAATATAGCAGCGGGAAAAGAATTTCACTAAAAATTAAATAGATTTGCTCCACAACCCTACAGAAGCTCCCGTTTCGCTGATATACGGCTTCTTCAGGAGTTCAGTAACAAAATATAGCACAAACTGTTCTCTGCTCATTATGCTGATCTTGTTAAGTCTCTTGAAAAGTATCGTATGGAGTTGAAGGCTGTTAAGATTAAGAAATTTTTGAAAGATGAAAAAAGGATGAAAGAAGGTTCCATTTATAACTGGTCAGCTCGGCGGAGACAGCAGAAGATGCAATGGAGGGGTAGTGGTAATGATACCTCTGTATATTCTTCTGATTCTAGTTTGGAGAGTAAAAGTTCTGATACGTGTTTAAGATCTAAGGAGCAGATGGGCCTACGGAGAATTTGAGTGCGACTCGTCGCAATCAACAACAACATTTTTCCGGGCTCCCGACGCGCTCCCGGTGCAAGAAAGATGGAGTGGCCTTTCAGGATTAACTACGTTTGTTAATTTATCTAGTGTTACTTTGACATTGGCACAGACCAGCCTGTTAGCGAAAGGCTTATCATTTGTATATGGCCCTAGTTACGATAATTTTTCAAATCGGGTGGCATTGGAACGTTTGGTACGTTCATTACAATTGAAGATATTCTTTACAGATTCTGTTGAAGTGCCTGACCAGTCAGTGGTTCGTTTGAAATCTTCTTGGACTCCTCCGGGACCCTTGGATCCTATTCTTTATACTTTTTGGCATTTGGTGTTAGCTGATATTGAAGCATTGGAATTTAAATACCGTAATTCACCAAAGAATCTGTCATCTGCAAAAATTTCAGCTATACAAGAATTGTCTGGTATGTCACAGATTGTGATTCGACGAGCTGATAAAGGTGGTGCGGTGGTGATTTTGAATACTGCCGATTATGAGAACGAGGTTTGGAAACAACTTAATAATCAAGCTCATTATTCGGTTTTATCAAGGGATCCAACTGAAGATTTGCAACAATTGGTGAAATCGGTTACTACTGCAGCTTTTGAGTCAGGTTTTCTGACTGAAAAAGAAAGATCTTTTCTTAATCCAATGTATCCGAAAGTACCGGCTTTTTATATTTTACCAAAGATACATACATATCAGTTTTGCTCTTACACAGCTTTCTTATAGGTATTGACTATTTTTTAAAAAAACATTTTACATATGGGAAACATTTATGCAATTACCCTCAAAAGGCATAGTTTATACTAAAAAGAGAAGGAGGGGGTCAGCTGATTTCCAGGATGGCGGATTGAGCGTTGAGAGCCGGACATGCCTAAACGCAAGGGCAAACAGAAGGCTTCTCCCGCGGAGCCCCTACCTGCCGTTCCTGCGACTATTTCCTCTGGTCCTATGGATCGTTTTGTCCAGCTGATGGAGGAACAGAAGGGGGAGATTCGAGCGGGCGCTGTAGTGCCAGATGGAGTGGTCTCGGCACTGCCTGCCCTAGAGGTGTCTCTCTCCCCCGATGAGCGATCGCCGCCGGTGCAAGGGAACCTCCCGGTGTCTCTTCTCGCGGGAGGAGACCCAGCCCCGCCCAGAGTTGGTGGCGCTGCGTCGACTGTGCGGGCCTTGCTGGTCGAGAACCCTGGAGAGAAGCTCTCAGTGTTGGGAGCTGTTGATATGGTTCCCTCTTTGGTATGTGAGGCGGCTGAACCTGTATCCTCAGGAGGAGTTAAAGGAGCAAAGGTACTGTCTTTGGGCTCAGATTTTTCCCGCGGTATCCTTTTGAAGCGTCCTAAGGAAATCTCCCTGGGTGCAATTTGGGAAGCGATTTCTCAGCTTTCTTCAGCAGTTAGCAAGCAGGTGGAGCTGACAATTTCACGTTTGGAAACCTTGGAGAGTGGTGCATCTGGCATTTATTTTTATTTATTTAGCAAGCATTTGTAGCCCGCTCCTTCCAGCGATCAGAAGCGGGTAGGATTACTATTGTGAAACTGCCGAATCAAGGCAGGTACAAATTTTGTTTACATACAGATTGTCAGAAAAGCACATCATACAGAGTTAACACTTCTTAGCTATGGGGGAGTTCATTTACATATATACATAAATACATATATACAGGATAAGCTTTTTGGCCACAGTGGTCAGGGGCTGCTCCATCTGTGGATTTAGTTCAGGTTGAAATGAGATTGGAAAATGTGCGTTTTGAGTTTCTTTCTGAAGTCTAGAAGGTCATTGCTAGCTCGTAGTTCTGGTGGGAGTTGGTTCCACAGTGTTGGTGCCACATATGAGAAAGCCCTGTGGCTGGTGTTAGCTTTGGCAGATCTTATATCTGTTGGAGTGTGAAGGATGTTGGAATTGTGGGTTCTTCTGTTTCGGGTAGGGGGTTGCGATCTTACTAGGTTGTTGAGGAAGGAAGGTGCTAAGTTGTGGATGAGTTTGAAGGTGGTTGTTAGTATTTTGTATTTTGTTCGAGCTGTTATGGGTAGCCAGTGTAATTGAATTAGCACTGGTGTGATGTGGTCACTTAGATTTTTCTTCATTATGACCCTGGCAGCTACATTTTGTGCCATTTGTAATATGTTTAGGGTTTTTTTAGGTAAACCTTGTAGGATGGCGTTGCAGTAGTCAAAATGTGGCATGATGAGTGCTTGGGCCACTGTTCTGAAGTCTTGGGGATCAATAATATTCCGAATGGGTTGGAGCACTCTAAGCTTGTGGAAAACTGCTCTGTTGGTCCTTCGGAGGTGTTTTTCCATCTTTAGGTCACAGTCAAATGTGACTCCTAGATACTTTATTTCTTTTTTTGTTTGGTAAGTGTTGTTACATAGTGTTATTGATGTGGGTGGGTCAAAATTCGGTTCTTTGGAGATATACATTACTTCGGTTTTTTTGTAATTAATTGACATACTACTTTGTTGCAACCAGTCTTGCATCTCTCTGATACATGTCTCTAGTGGGTTGTAGTCTGGGTTTTTAGTGTCTAGTTGTGAGTATAGCATGATATCATTGGCATAGATGTGGTAATTAATTTCGTGTCGTGAGAAAATTTCGCATAGTGGCTGCATATATATGTTAAACAGAAGTGCTGAGAGAGCAGAGCCTTGGGGGATTCCCTGCGTTTGGGAGAAAGATTCTGCTTTTTCTCCGTTGAATTGAACCTGTTGTGTTCGATTTGAGATGTAGGATGAGAACCATTTTAGTGGTGTTCCTGTTATGCCTATTGATTTTATCCTATTTATGAGGGTCCCATGATTGACTGTATCAAAAGCAGCAGAGATGTCAATGAATACAAGAATGTACATTTTCTTTTTGTTTTCAAGGCCCTTTAGGAGGTTGTTAAGTAGGACTAGTAACAGGGTTTCAACTCCATGATGTTGCCTGAAGCCATATTGCTGGTCATCAAGAGGAGCATTGTCAGTCAGATGGTCTTGGAGCTGTAGAAGGACCGTTTTTTCTATGATCTTTGCCAGGAATGAGATACTTCCTGGGTCTTCTCCGTTGAGTGTAGTGTTTTTTAGGATCGGTCTAATGACTGATTTCTTTAATTCTGAGGGCATGATTCCTTGTTGTAGGGATAGGTTAACTATGTGTGCTATGTGAGGTGCTATGTCTTGTTTCACTGCCTTGATCCAGGATGCAGGACAGGGGTCTAGTGGGGAGGTGGTGCTTTTTAGGCTTGTGACAATGGTTGTGATTTGCTGGGTTCCTATTTTGTGGAAGTGCTCCCATAACTGGTTTTGCGTCGTGTTATTCTCACTTCTGATTTGTGGTGTTGGTGGGGGGGGTGGAGGACTAGGGGCCGTAAGTTTGGTCGCGTAGTGGTTTGCCAGTGTTTGGACCTTGATGGAATTGTTGAGGTTGGCATTTTGGTCAGTTTTGGTTAGTGATTTGACTAGTTCAAATAACTCTCGCGGGCGATTGATCGCCTTGTTTAGGATGTTGGTGTGATGTAATTTTTTTGCATTGTTCACGTCGTCTTTGTACTTTGCGAGATGGGCCATGTATTTAGTTTTGAGATCGGAGGATTTGGTTTGTCTCCATTTTCTCTCTATTTTACGGAGCTCCCTTTTTGATTTTATTAGAGTTCCTGTGTACCAGGGTTCCGAGTTGATCTTATGTGGGTTTGTTGTGTGTTTCAATGTTGGGTTAGATGTATTTTGGATGTGTGTGTTCCATCTGTTAGTTAGTTCGTCGAGGTCTGTGGAATCTAGGTTTATGTGGGATGCAATGGTGCTTATGAGGTGTTCCTCGTTGAGTTTGCTGAATTTCCTAATGGGGTTAGTCATTCTCATCTCCTTTGAGTTTTTGGGTTGGCACTGTAGTTTAAGTTTACAGTTGATTTGGTGGTGGTCTGACCATGGTACTTGAGTTATGTTTATTATAGGTGGTTCATTGCTTTGTTGTGGATTTCTGGGTATGAAAATCATATCTAGGATGTTGCCTCTATCGTGTGTGGGGTTGCTTACTATTTGTTGGAAACCCAATTGGTCGATGGCTTCATAGAAGGAGTCCGTGTGGGACGGAGGAATTGATGCTAGGTTCAAATCTCCGAGGATGATTTGGAATTTTTTGCTTTGTGTGGATGTGATGGTTTCTAGTGCTGTGGCTAGTGTTTCGTGCTGTGGTGAGGGAGGTCGATAGATTAGGCAGATGGATAATGCCATGCTCTCGACTTTGAGTAGGTCAAGATCGGGATTTGTGACCGTAGATGTGGTTGTGAGTTGAAGGCTGGTTTTGGCTGCTATAAGGACTCCGCCTCCTTTTCTGTTGATGCGTGGGCAGTTGTATAGTTGGTATCCGGGCTTCTGTATTTGGTTCATTGTTGCAGGGTCTGAGTCAGTGAGCCATGTTTCTGTTATGCATAGGATATCTGGTTGTTCGTCAGTTAGAATGTTGTGGATAATATGCGTTTTATTCCTTATTGACTTAGCATTAATAAGGATAATGTTACATGTGTGATGTTCTGGGTGTGTTGTTCGTGTGAGTTGTATTTGGGATCCAATAGTGTTCTTTGCTTTGGTTTTAGGGTGTTTTTGTGATCTATTTCCTTTGATATGGGTGTGTCGTTGGGGTAATTTGCATGGCGTTTGTGTGGTGGTGATAGGATTTAAGTTGTATTGATGCAGGATGGGTAATGGTGGGGGGGGGTGGAGAAGGTAGATATGTGTATAAAGTAGAGGAATGCAGTATTGTGAGTGTGGGATGGTTCTATATGAGGATGTCAGTATACACATGCACAAAATCAGGAAAGTGTGAGCAGGCTCCATTTTATGTCTGCCAGAAATACTTGGGTTTTTGGATTCGTGTGGCGCAGTGTGGGGTGTAATCAGGGCAGCTGGCCTAGAGATGGGTTAGTGTAGGCCGGCAAGATAGTTGTTGGGTACCAACAGTTTAGCAGGGATAGATGGGTTGGGGTACAGTGTTTCTTATTACTTTAAACAAAATAAGGATACACTCCTAACGTTCCTTATCACTCAGTATAAACAGATACAGTATTGTGCGATACAGTCCTATCGTTACTTCTCACTCAGTATAAACAGATACAGTATTGTGTGATTCAGTCTTAAGGTTAGTGCAAGAAGGTTATTGGGTTACTGCATTGAAATGTAACAACTTGCTGGTTAGAGACACTTTGTTTCATTTAGCTCTAAATAAACAGTAGTAGCCTTTATAGTTGGAAGGGGTTTACAATGTAACAGCTGGCTTGAGGGGAACAAGGCTTGTGACAGTGGGGAATTTAACACATTATATATACAGTGGTATGTTGGCTCCTACTTGGGGGGGGGGTTAGGCCAGGGTTGCACAGTGGTCTTTTGCGTCAGGAGGTAGATAAGTCCAGTAATTGTTTTACCTGGGTGATATCGTTGTAGTTGAAAGCTCTTGATATCAAATTTTGGTCCAGCTATGTGAAACTCGTGGAGCGTGGTGGTCGGGACCGGCGAGCTCAGACCCGGCCTGGGGAGCTCAAGCCGTCAGTCATTTGATTGTTGCACTTTCGCTTTCTGGACGTTATTGGAGTTTTGGTCATGTGAGTCAGGCTTCTTGATACTTGCAGCCTTGTCGCGGTTGAGAGGGTGATGTTTCAATCGCGCCTAAGCTCCACCGCCTAAGGGCCACCGCCAAAGGGCCCTCTGGCGAGGCCCTCAGGCGCGGGCCCGCCAGGCGCGGGCGCGCCCTGTAGGGACGCCGCTTTTATGCGGTTCTGCCTGCGTGCGTGTGAGCCTTCCACTGCCCGGATTGGGCAGGAGTGTGTGGAGGGAAGGCTCCCACTGCCCGGATAGGGCAGGAGTGTGTGGAGGGAAGGCTCCCACTGCCCGGATAGGGCAGGAGTGTGTGGAGGGAAGGCTCCCACTGCCCGGATAGGGCAGGAGTGTGTGGAGGGAAGGCTCCCACTGCCCGGATAGGGCAGGAGTGTGTGGAGGGAAGGCTCCCACTGCCCGGATAGGGCAGGAGTGTGTGGAGGAAAGGCTCCCACTGTCCGGATAGGGCAGGAGCTTCACCAAGGCAGTTGGAGGGCTAGCGGCGCTCAGCTGTTTCCCCGAAGTAGGGACGCCGCTTTTATGCGGTTCTGCCTGCGTGCGTGTGAGCCTCCCACTGCCCGGATTGGGCAGGAGTGTGTGGAGGGAAGGTTCCCACTGCCCAGATAGGGCAGGAGTGTGTGGAGGGAAGGCTCCCACTGCCCGTATAGGGCAGGAGTGTGTGGAGGGAAGGCTCCCACTGCCCGTATAGGGCAGGAGTGTGTGGAGGGAAGGCTCCCACTGCACGGATAGGGCAGGAGTGTGTGGAGGGAAGGCTCCCACTGCCCGGATAGGGCAGGAGTGTGTGGAGGGAAGGCTCCCACTGCCCGGATAGGGCAGGAGTGTGTGGAGGAAAGGCTCCCACTGTCCGGATAGGGCAGGAGCTTCACCAAGGCGGTTGGAGGGCTAGCGGCGCTCAGCTGTTTCCCCGAAGTAGGGACGCCGCTTTTATGCGGTTCTGCCTGCCTGCGTGCGTGTGAGCCTCCCACTGCCCGGATTGGGCAGGAGTGTGTGGAGGGAAGGCTCCCACTGCCCGGATTGGGCAGGAGTGTGTGGAGGGAAGGCCCCCACTGCCAGGATTGGGCAGGAGTGTGTGGAGGGAAGGCTCCCACTGCCCGTATTGGGCAGGAGTGTGTGGAGGGAAGGCCCCCACTGCCCGGATTGGGCAGGAGTGTGTGGAGGGAAGGCTCCCACTGCCCGGATAGGGCAGGAGTGTGTGGAGGGAAGGCTCCCACTGCCCGGATAGGGCAGGAGTGTGTGGAGGAAAGGCTCCCACTGTCCGGATAGGGCAGGAGCTTCACCAAGGCGGTTGGAGGGCTAGCGGCGCTCAGCTGTTTCCCCGAAGTAGGGACGCCGCTTTTATGCGGTTCTGCCTGCGTGCGTGTGAGCCTCCCACTGCCCGGATTGGGCAGGAGTGTGTGGAGGGAAGGCTCCCACTGCCCGGATTGGGCAGGAGTGTGTGGAGGGAAGGCTCCCACTGCCCGGATAGGGCAGGAGTGTGTGGAGGGCATGCGGGAAGAGTTGGTTAATCTCCGTTCGAGAGTTGAAGTTGGGGAACAAAAAGTGAATCAGAACTCTTTATTAACAGAGACTTTTGTGAAAGATAATCTTTATATAAGAATGAAATTGGAGAACTTAGAGAATGCAGTTAGGGCAGCTAATATAAGATTGTTGAATTTTCCTATTCTAGTTGGTTTATGCCCGATTGAAATGTTCAAGAAATATGTGCAGGAAGTCTTAAATGTCTCTTCTGATTTGATTCCTCCAGTAGTGAAAGCTTACTTTTTGCCTAAAGCTAAGAAAGAGGGAAATGTAATACAAGACGGAGTTGATATGAATGTCTTGGATGTATCCGCTCTTCTACAATCCCCTAAGGAGGCTGAATTGTCAGTTTCCACAATGTTGGTGACTTTTGCCCTACCATCGGATAGGGATTGGATATTGAAAATGTATTTTAGGAAAAGATCTGTTATGTACTTGGGTAAGAAGGTTGTGATCTTTTCTGATGTCTCCAGGGAGACTCAGAAGCGCCGTAGGGCTTTTCTTTTACTTAGACCTGGTATTGTTCAACTTGGTGGTTCTTTTATATTACGTTTTCCCTGTAAATGTATTATTTCCTTTAGGGCTCACAAATATGTATTTTTTCAGCCTGAAGATTTATCCTCATTTATCAGTTCACAGATTGTTGTTACTTCTTCCCCTGAGTGAATGCTAGCATAGGTGGTCTCATCAGTTGGTTTTTCCTCTGTCCTCTCTTGTCATCTTGTAATTTCCTTTAAGAGAAGTTTCTTATATTTCTCAGGGAGTCACTGTCCTTGAGTTTTGCTTTCCTTGCTGACTCTCTCTTTATAGTGGGCTAATTATACTCTTGTAATTGTCTATTTCCTGATTTTTTATTATATTACATTATTTCATTACAAGTTGTTGTTTGCTGTACAAGCATTTGCTTGATTAATTCTGTAAAATTGCATTAAATAAAAAAAAAAAAAAAAAAGAGAAGGAAATAATCCAGCCACTTGAAAACCGTAGAATGAACATTTTTAAAGGTAACTATTGGCACTTCAATCAACAAAGTTATTAGATTCTCTTCTACTTTCTGATTTGGATTTTTCAAGGAGAAATGAGCATTTCAAGTTTTTCTAAATTCTTACTTTGCCACCCATGTCATTGGAAATTGAACAAGCTATGTTTTTCATGAGTTTATCTTTCAGCGGTTTCCTAAAGAACTGTTATATTTCCTTAGAGCACTTTAATATTTCCTGTGCAGCAGCCCCAAGGTTTTCTAGGCAAGGTGTGACCAGAAGTAGATTGTCTTGGAAGAAAGGCCTGGCAATGGAGGGTAAAGTGAAAGGTTACAAGAAGCCAGTGGGAACTGAACTGTGATCTCTTGGTCACCAGATTACTACTCTAACCACTAGGTTACTCTTCCATGCCAACATTTCCTATATACCACTGAATATGTGATACTGGTCCTACTACTACTACTTCTATTGAGTATTTGTATAGCGCAACAAGGCATTCACAACATTGCACACACACATGTAAAACGCAGTACCTGCTCATCAAAGTTTACAATCTAGTCGAGACAGAAAACACAGTAGTTGTAGACATGGGATACAGCTAGGGGGAATGGTAAGGAAACACAAAGGAAATCAGCTGAGTCGAGATTCGAAAGCAGCAGCAAAGAGGTGAGTTTTCAGCCTGGATATGAAAAGGGTCATAGAAGGCGCCTGACGTACAGACTCAGGTAGTTTGTTCCAGGCATAAGGAGCAGCAAGGCGAAAGGAGTGAAGTCTGGAGTTAGCAAGAGAAGAGAAGGGCACAGATAGAAGTGGTTTGCCAGAAGAGTGGAGTTCCTAAGGAGAGGTGTATGGTGAGATAAGAGAGGAAAGGTAGTGAGGAGCTGCAGAATGAATGCACTTGTAAGTCAGCAGGAGAATTTTGAACTGGATACGGAAACGGATAGGAAACCAATGAAGAGATTTAAGAAGGGTAATATGAGCATGATGAGGCTGACGGAAGATCAGCCACGAACAGATTGAAGGGGAAAGAGGACTCAAAGAGTGCCCAGCAAGGAGCAGGTTACAATAGTCAAGATGCGAGGTGTTTAAGGAGTAGATAAGTGTCTTAGTAGTGTGTTCATAAAGGAATAGGTGAATTTTGTTGATGTTGTAGAGAAAGAAACAGCAGGTTTTAGCTATCAGTTTAATGTGTGTGGAGAAGGAGTAAAAGACGACCCCAAGGTTACAAGCAGAGGAGACAGGGAGGAGTAGAGAGTTATCCACAGAGCTTGAGAAAGGAGGAAGGGGAGAGGAAAGTTTAGGGGGAAAAATAAGAAGCTCAGTTTTGGCATGTTCAGTTTCAAGCGGCGGTGAGACATCCAAGCAGCAATGTCAGAAAGGCAGGCAGAGATCTTGGTCTGGATTGCCAGAGAGATTTCAGGAGTAGAGAGGTAGATCTGGGAGTCATCAACATAGAGATGTACTGAAAGCCATGGGAAGAGATGAGTACACCGAGGGACTGGGCATAGAGAGAAAAGGAGTGGACTCAAGACTGATCCTTGGGGTACACCAACAGAGTGGGAGAGCAATAGAGGAGGATCCACCAGAACAAATGCTGAAAGAGCAATGGGAGAGATAAGAAAAGAACCAGGATAGCACAGAGCCCTTAAAACCAAGCAAGGACAAGGTATCAAGGAGAAGGTTGTGGTCAACAGTGTCAAAAGTAGCAGTATGGTCAAGAAGGATGAGGATCTAGTAACGGCCCTTAGATTTTGCCAGGAACAGGTCACTGGAGACTTTGGCAAGAGTCATTTCAGTCTAATGTAAATGACAAAAGCCAGACTGTAGAGGATCCAGAAGGGCTTGAGAGGAGAGAAAGTCGAGACAATGGTGGTAAATCACATGTTCAAGTAGTTTAGAAATTAAAGGGAGGAGGAAGATAGGTCAATAGTGAGAAGGATAGGTAGGGTCTAGTGAGGATTTCTTGAGGAGAGGAGTGACCACAGCATGCTTGAAGGAATGTAGGGACAGTTGCAGTGAAGAGCGATAGGCTGAGAATATGAGAGATGGAAGGGACAACAGTGGAGGAGACAGAGCTAAGGAGACAGGTGGGAATAGGATCAGAGGAGCAGGTAGTGAGTTTGGATGAGGAAAGAAGGGAGTGGTTTCCTCCTCAGAGATCATAGAAAAGGAAGAAAGGGTAGCAGGGGTGGGGGGGGGGGAGTTAGGAGTGAAGAGGGGGAGAAGCTGACCTCGTGGGGGAACTGGAGTGCGATCTTGTGAATTTTGTCATGGAAGCAGTCAGCCAGGACTTGGGCAGAAAGGGAGGGGGGAATTGGAAGTGGAGGCAACTTGAGGAGAGAGTTGAGAGTTGTAAAGTGATGGCGAGAGTCAGAGATAAGATAGTTAGTCAGATGGACATAACTTATTTATTTATTTATTTACATTCTCTTATATACCGCGCTATTCTGCATCAGTGCGGTTTACATTGAACAAACTGAAATTACATTTAACAGGGTATTATAACTTGGAGATAACTATTTTACAGGGAACATGGGCTATGGAGGGTTAAGTGGCTTGCCCAAGACCACAAGGAGCACCTGTGGGACTAGAAACCCCAGTCCTTCCGTCCCAAGGTTGCTGTCCTCTAGTGGGATTTGAACCACCGACCTTCCGGCCTGAAGTACCTTGCCCCAACCACATAATAGTCTTGTATGGCGAGTGCTATGGCTGACTGGAAAGAAAAGCATGAATTTGAAATGTAGAAAGTCTGCAAGGGTGTGGGATTTGAGCCAAGCACGCTTAGTTGATAAGGTGCAGAAACAGATAGCCGGTAGTGGAAGACAGCCAGGGTTGAGATACAGTACGACTTACAGGACGTTGATTGGGCAGAGCAAGAGTATCCAGATCAGAGGAGAGTGCAGTGTTATAGGAAGCTACTGCCTCATCCAAAGACTCAGATGACATACTGGAGGAAAGAGGTGCTGAGACAGTGGAGGAGAGAACCAACAGGTCAATAGCATGATTTCTAAAGAGGTTGGAGGAGACAGAGTGAGGATGATGTGGTGAGTGATGAAGAGTGAAGCTTAGCAGGTGATGGTCCAATAAGGGAAGAAGTGAAGTACAGAAGTTTGAGGGTAGGCAATTAGAGAAGAATACAAGGTCAAGGCAGTGGCCTTGCTGGTGAGTAGGGGCAGTAGAGCAAAACTGGAGGTTGAATGATGAGGCAAGGGAGAGAACTTTAAAGCAGAAGGGTCGGAGCAGTCATCAGCATGAATGTTAATATACTCAAGAATAAGGGAGGGAGAGGATGAATCCAGAAAGAAGGAAAGCCATGAGTCAAAATCAGAGAGAAAGGTAGAGGTGGTCTTGTCAGGGTGTCGATAAATAACAGCTAGTCGGAGAGGTAGTGGGGTAAAAAGCCAAATGGAATGGACTTCAAAGGAGGGAAAGGAATGAGACTGATGCAGAAGGAGGGGTTGAATCTGACAGGAAGGAGAGAATAGAAGCCCAACATCTCCACCTCGGCCAGTGGGATGAGGCATTTGAGAGAATTGGTAGCCGCCATGACAAGAGAGCAGCAACTGAAGCTGAGTCCTCAGGGAGAAGCCAGGTCTCAGAGGAGATGGAGATCCCTATCACTCTGCAATGAGAACCATGATGGATAACTATTGGATGTTTTCTTGGGCAGTTCATGAGGTTTCCATGACCTCAGATAGCTGAGAACTGGTCTTCACTTGGGGATTATCACTTATGTAAAACTCTTAAATTTGCCTTTCTTTCTACATTCTGTGAATAACATCCTTCTTCCAACCATGAAGAAAGTGATGTTTACTGCTTAAGTGTCACATTCCCGTGGGCACCAGTATTTAGTAACACAAAGCTTTTAATCATAATGAAGGCTTTTGAATGAATGTCTGAGCTCTGCAATAGGTTCTTAAATATTTCTAAAAAAATCCCAAAATTCACAGCTTACAGCAAAGCATTTGCTACTTTACAGCAGCGCCATATTCTCTTAAATTGTACCTTGACGGCGTACCATTGAGAAGTGCTGTAGCACACCTGTTCACTACTGGTGTCCTTTTAGGTGATGCATTGGGTTGCCATCTGACTCCAGATTTACCCAATAGGTTTGATGTGATCTTGTTTTGCTTTTCCTAGGGAATGTGAATGGGAAATTGGAACTACAAGTCCCAGCATGCAATGGAGTAAACCCAGGACTGGCTCAGTCCTGTTGGGTGAATCTGGAGCCAGCTGGCAAGTGATTTCCCTGGTCTGATGTAGACCTATTTGCAATGTGCGATCTCATCCATTCTTTAGGTTAGCCTTTAGAATCGAGCCAAAGATGCTTCCCAGCTGCTAAAGCACAGGCAGAGGACTCCCAAACAGCTTTGTGGAACAGTGTCTCTAATGACTATAGACCGCAGGTCTTCAGATTTCAGAGCTAAACTCTAATGGCCTCGCCATGGTTAGTGACTCAGCACTGACCTGCCTTAGTTAGAATTAGACACCACTGCTTTTAGAAGATTTTTCTATTGCAGCCCTAACAATGAAAATAACAAACAAAAAGAAACCAGATTATATTTCTAGAGTTGCCAAATTACCCAATTCCAGGAGTGAGATTTATGCCAGTCCTGGATTTCTGACAAGCTCATTCTAATGCATGAGAACTGCACCACTGATGTCACTGGGTAAAATTAGTGACTACAAATACCATACTGCATTGCAATGCACATTTAAAACCAGAAAAAGATCTGGAGCTGGGTAACTTGGAAACTCTGTATTGCACATATTCACAACAAAATATTTTCAACGTAGTGTGGTTACTGTTAGTTCACTAGAATGTAAAAAATTGAAAATTAAACTAAATTGGTCAGACATCTGAAAATCAACATAGAAGTATGTAAGAGGGACCTAGGCTTCCTCTCATTATTGCACATAATCCTATCGCCTTCCTGCCACTCTGCTGACACATTGCTCCCTACCTCCCTTCCCTGAACCACCAGATACTTGTGACCTAGACCGGAAACAGGATACTGGGCTGCATGGACCTTGGTGTGATCCAGTATGGCATATCTTATGTTAATTACCATTGAAGTGTAATCTGTCTGTTCAGGTAACACCATCCTTCTGCTTGACCTGCTCAGTTTGTTTTGATCCAATGAAAGAATTATAGCTACTCAAAGTTAGTGTAGAAATCAATTAAGTTAGTCTAATTATAAGGTATCATATTACACTTGTATTGACTGTTTTCCTGCACAAATTCTGACGAGATCCCTGCAAAGCACATTATGCTTTCTCACCACTAGTGGTCACTGTTGATCACTGAGCAGGTCCAAGCTCATAGGGGAAAAGTCATACAGGTCAGACCCTGCAAACAGGGATTTTAGCTTCAGTTCAAGAGTAATGCTCGTCTGTTTAAGGATATATGCAAAGCAATTCACAATTAATCAAAAGCATGTGGTTTGAACTTAGAATCCAGTGGTTCAGTCCTGGAGACTCAGTAATTTCCCCTGGGCTTTGAGACATAGTCCTTAGAAAGAAAAGAAATTCCTTGGATTTTTAGACAGCCGCTTAGTAAAGATAAATTCTAACTCATTATAGGAAGAAAAGCATGATATCACTTACTAAGTGACAGTGCTCTGAACTGGCACTATATCTAGGATCCAGGTCTCAGGTAGAGTTGCCAAATTAAAAACCAAACCACAGTTGCCAAGTTACCCAGTTTCAGGAGGTGTATTCAAGGCTGTCTTTGAATTTCTAGCAACCCTATCCTGGTGCATTATGGGACATGGAACAATGATTTCATTGGGCAGCATTAGGGACTGCAAATACCATATTGCTTTAGGATGTAATTTCAAGACCAGAACTGGCCAAAAAGCCTCCCTGGAAATGGGTTACTTGGCAACTCTACCTACTGTCACTTACCCCTACCCAGCAACACCTCCCACCCCCAATCTGCTCTCCCCATTCCCTTTTATTCCTGAATCAAGGGCTGGTCTAGGGTGTGGCAGGAGCAGGAGCAGATTTAGCTTGTTAAGGTAGACAGACTAAGGGGTCTATCTACTAAACCAGTTTAGATGCTACTGCAGAGCCAATACAGAAATACCGTCCAGCAGTAACAGCTAACCCGGGCAAAGCGCAGGATTAGGACAGAGTGGGCAGGCCTGCCAGGTAGGGTTGCCAACTGGCTCCAGATGCGCCTGACAGAGTAAATCCCGTCCTGGGTTTACCCCATTGCATGCAGGGATATGTAGTTCTGATTTCTCCATTGCACTCCATAAGAAATGGAAAACTACAAGTCACTGCATGCAATGGGGCAAACCCAGGACTGGATCAAGTCTGTCGGGCGCATCTGGAGCCAGTTGGCAACCCTACTGCCAGGCACAGCTACCATGGGCGATTGCATCAGACAGTAGTGCTCTGATTTCCAGGCCACTCGAATGGGTGGAGATAGCTGCATCTGTGGTTTCCTCTGTGGTTTCTGCAGGTGAAACAACAAGAGCGCCCCCTGCAGATACCATGGGCCTTTTGCAGCTAATGCATTGCAGACCCCTCCCTCAGACATTGCCTCCCATATGGAAGGCAAACCCGGCAGTCGACAGGAAGCTTCTATAAACCAACCAGGCTGAGGTGCATTCTCAGAGACTGTCATAACAGCCTAGGTCCCATGCCAGTGTCCTTCAAACTAGGATAGTATGATGATGCAATTTCAAAAGATGAGGAATTCTCGAGCTCAGAGACTTACTACAGAAATAAGAGACTTTAATTTCTGTAGTAAAAGAATCTCACTGAGCCAAATCCACTCACCTGCACTGTGACCAGATACCCTTCAATTTACGCAGTTCCCGCATCCTCATCCATGATTGGAGCTGTGAGGAGAACCCCCCTGGCCTCCATTACCTTGGGCATCATGATCATATAAGGGCTTATGTTATTTTTTTCCACCAGGGGTCCGTTCATTCCTAACTATTCCACTGGAGGAAGGGGAAGGATGATGTGTTTCACAGAGTAGACCAGTTTCTGGTCTCCCCTTTTACTAATGACTGCTAATACAGGTGATAGTGGGGAAGAACGCATTGATGGAGACAGGAGTTAGAGCAGTAGACTGAGGAGCAGGAATCCCAGTTCAAATCCCACTGTTCCTCCTTGCGATCTTGGGCAAGTCACTTAATCTTCCATTGCTGCAAGTCCAAACTTATATTATAAGCCCCCTGGGGACAGTAAAATACCCACCATACCTGAATGTATCTCGTCTTGAACTTATCAGAATAGGCCCGTGCTAAATCCAATTCAAACAATTCCAAGAAAAGTATGAATATAACTCTAAAATCAGAGGCACAAACCCTTTGAATACTGTTCTTTGGGGAGCAATTTCTCCAAATGGATGAGTTTTGTGCATACCATGGCAGTCATGAACCTCATTTCTAAGCCAGGGCATGTGGAGTATTGTTCTCATGGTGAATATCCTGAAAACCTACCTGGTTGTCAGTTCTCCAGTTGGGGTAGGAAGATGAAGCCCCATAGTGAGTCTCGGCACATGGCCCTGCATTTCCCACAGGCACCCCTCAGAGTGTTGTATATTTGGGTAGGGAAGGGAATGTTTGGTTTGAATTTGTGTTTTCCTGGAGGATTCTGTGTCTTTTAAAGTTGAGGAGGGAGACTAGCAGGGTGGGAGGAATAGACTCTAGCAGGATATTTTTGGATAGAAACTTTATTAAGGTTGTGCTTCTGTGCAACACAAAATATCTCATCTTTGAGAACATAAATCAGCTGTTATAGAGCAAACATCATGAGGGTAATTTGATAAGGGGACAGCTAGTTTAAGAGAACAAGTAAGCACCTACCTAGGCACAGTTTATAAAGGCACATAGGTGCCTGTGGGTCTTAATGAAATACTCGCCTAAGAAGCAGAGATTACACCTTAACGTGGGCACATACCTTTACACCTGCTCTTGACATATAAATGACTACATGTAAAGTGCGCAGGTGCACATATACATCAAGATTTTTCATCATCATTTTGCATAACTGTAAACTCGACCCATTCTCTGGCCGTTCAGCTGCATCTACTGGCAAAGCACTTGCCTTCTTGCCAGCACACATACTGTTACATCAGTTAACATTTTATAAGAGGCCATTTACGTATGTGCATGAAAATGACTTTATAAAGCTACCTCCCAAAAAGACAGTTCAACGGGGCGATAGTTAATTGGTGTCAGCATTAGCATCTCCTTCTTCAGGGTCTTTCTCGTAAGATTGCGGTCACAGATCAAGAATCTGCAGTACTTCCGGAGTTCACTGTTAACCTTTCAGAAGCTTTTCCAGCACCAGCTTTGGCTTGCAGACTTCTCGATAACCAGGCTCTCAGTCTGTGCTGCTCACCTCTCAGACTACCTGAACTTGCCCTAGATTAGAGAACCTGTGGCAGTGGAGTTCAGGCTGTTCTGCAGTGATGGCATTTTCCATAGCCACCCTGGCAACCTACTGAGAGGCCTCAAAACAGCAGGGCCTATTTCCCTGCCAGGGAGGATTCCAGAGGGCTTCACCCTTGCTCCCAGGCTCTTTGGCTGCTGGCTATTTCTTTGTGGCTGTGCTCTGGGTCATTAGTATAACTACTCATTTGTGTTTCATTTAAAAATCTTTGGAGCTGGTTAGTTTCTCAGATTGTGAATCATGGAAAGCAGACAAAAAAGGCAAACGAATTTAAGGATAGATATTGAGGGGCTATCTGGCGAAATCGAATGGTGCTGTCCAGATAGTGCTACTGAATATTTGCCAAATCACTTTGGCACTGTCCGGATAGTACCAGGGTGGTCCATGAGCAGAGTGGCAAATTATCTCGAGAGAGGAGCAAGGTCTAGTCTGCTATCTAGATAAACCACCCAGATAACTTAGCGGCAAAAATGATACCTACTTTATCTGGACAAACTATCTGGACAGCAGGCTGAATATCCCGGATATCTGGATAGCACTGGCAGTAACTACTCGGTCTAGATACCAGGGCTGAATATCTATCTTATTTTTGGTGTTTAGCAGCTCACTATTGCCCTCTTAGTTTTTAAGATGGAATGAAATAGATCTTAAAATAATTGGTTAATGATCATCTTTCTCCATCACAATGCAGTGCAAGGTAAGATAGCAAACCAAGCTTTTCATTGCCGAGAATAACAGGACACGTTTCCCCAAAAGAAATATGTAGATACATTCTTCCCTGCTGAAAATTCTGATGCCTTATCAGCCCTCCCAGAACATGATCCTTTCCTAATTCTTCTTTTTAATAAGAACATATTCTTCTAAAGGATTGACGGTTGTATCATACTTGAAAAAGTCAACAGCAGTCCTAAAGTTTCCTTTCGCTGAGTGTTAAGTAGACATACACCAGACAACTGCAGTCACAACCCGAGATTAAGACATCAAATACCAACTTAATTTTGTAGTTTTATTTTGAACAAATAACGTTCAGAATTCTAGAATATGTACAAATGCAGCATTAACCAAAAATGCTTTTATAGAACACAAGATTAGCAGATTTCCATCTGTCACTCTACTTTTCATTTTTCTCAAATGCTAAGTTGGAAAACGCTTGCAGCTTGCTTTCTGGCCCATCACTGGCTTGCGTTTCATAGATGGTTTGATTCAATGGAGGCCATTCTGGGTCCAACTCTAAGGCGTTCAACAGTTTTTTATATTGACTACTAGGTTGGAGTTGAAAATAACTTTTCAGTGCAATCCAAAGTGCTCGGTTATCAAGGATAACATCCTGAAAAATGAATTGTAGACAACATATTCAATTTCTGTACGAACATAGAAACATAGAAAATGATGGCAGATAAAGATTATACGGCCTGTCCAGAAGATCTCTAAAGGAAAAAAAGGGATTATAGTAGTTGGTATGGAAGGGTAGACTGCATAGGCCTTATGGTCTTTTTCTGCTGTCATGTTTCCATGCCCCTCCATACCAACCACTAAGCTCTACAATACCTTCTTCTCCATCAGAGACCCTCTACGCTTGTTCCATACTTTCTTGATTTCAGATACACTCCTCATCTCCACTATCTCCATAAGAACATAAGAAGTGCCAAACTGGGTCACACCAAAGTCCATCAAGCCCAGTATCCTGTGTCCAACAGTGGCCAATCCAGGTCACAAGTACCTAGCAGGTTCCCAAAAAGACACACAGGTTCCACAATGCTTGTCCTGGGGCAAGCAGTGGATTTCCACTGAGAGGCAGTTCTTTGCATCCAACACTTGTATATGAACTGGGTGTAATCATTCTGGGGAAGGGTTTAGCCAGAGCATGGGCAGAATCATTAACTGAGTGCATATTTGTTAACATACCCATACAGGTGCATACTTCCAACATTTATGCCTGCTCCCATGTATAGCTGCAATCTAGCCCAATTTCTGCCGGTTTACATATAGCCGTCTATGTGCCTCTATAAAATGGTTTCATTATATGCACCTACTTGGCCTTCACACATAGGTGACCTGCTATAAAATAACTTTCGATGGCAGGCTGCCTATGTGACTAAATAAAACCAGGTAGATTTCATCCTTGGATTTGACGCCTGCTTGGGTAAGATGTGCGTGTATATGAGGGTATTTTATAAAACATGAGCATGGATTGTGACTCTGTCTATGCACCACACTAACTAAGGTCGCATTCAAGGAAAGGCCTCATCGCACTGCTCGTGCCTCTATGTGTGAAGTAATTCTATAAAAGGACTTTTATGCATATATATGTGTGAAAAATGCTTTATAAAATTACCTCATAAATGTATAGCTTATGGGGGGTCATTCTGAACAGCGACTAGTGGGGATGTACGTCCGGTTTGGACATACAACCCCTTCTAGTTGCTGGCACCATATTCAGAGCAGAGCCCCCCGGCTCCCCAAACATACAGTGGCGTTGTGCAGTGAGCGCTGGATGGGGTGGGAGGGCTGTGGGCAATGGGGGTGGGCCGCATAATCTGGACATACAGGACCTAGTCTGGTTACGGCCCTGTATGTCTGGCATGGGAAGGATGGACGTGGGGCTTATTCCACCAAGGAGGTGGAATAAGTCCCGGACACGGGAGTGATTGGGCCATCCAGCCCTCCCTTCTCCCCCCTGTGCACATAGAGCCACAGCAGGTGAGCTCCTGCCACCCGGGTCCATCCCTGGCTTCTCCGACGAGGGTCAGGCGGTGGGGGAAATGCGTTTTTTCAGCTGTGCAGCAATGTGCGCTCCTGCTCGGCATCCCAGTGCCATGGCACCAGAACACCAGCAGACGTGCTGTGAGGGCTAGACAGACACTGAGCTTGACTCTGAGGTGGGAGAATAGGGGGCATGCTGGGCAGTCCCAATGCCCTCATCTTGCCACCACGGGAACATACAGCTCCCTTGGTGGCAGAATTGGGTACAAATTGGCTCCGTTTTACTTTTGGCAGTCCAGACATGCCCCTTGCAGAATTGGCCTCCATGCATTTAAGGCAGAATACAAAAATAGCTGGCCTGATGTGATGCATGTAAGTCATCTGTATAAACATTTAAAGGTGCATTTTAGATGGGATTTGGAGATCAGAATTGAGACCTCCAGGTCACCACATTTATTGCTCTGCTAGTATTCGAGAAGTGGCTCTGCTAAACATGGAGCTGCTCTAAAAGACACATCCATGGGCTATGGAAGGCATGACTTCAGAAAGATAGACGTGAGAATACTCGACAGGGAAACCTAGACACCTACATGTGTAAGTGCCGGTATTTCATACCCTACCAAAAAATCCCCCAAAGACTCCCTAATGAAACCTTGATATATCTTTTTGTCGGGCCGCAGTGAGGGAGGTTTAGATAAACTTCAAAACCACACCAGACTACTGCGGACCATTTTAATCGCCAAACAGTTCTTTAGTGAATCATATAAAGAAAGTGAAAACTTATCTTAAAACATGGAGAGAAGAAGCTCAAATTCTGTAGAATATCCAAATTCAAAATCGTAGTTTTAAATCACGACGTGCACGTTTCGGGGCGAGACAGCCCCTGTATCAAGTGCTCTCACACAAGTCGAAAAAGTTTGGTTCTTCTCTTTACGCAAATCCAAAATGGCATTCTCACTCCATTTAAAAAACCCCGGTTCACACCGGGTAACCAATCATGACGAGGAATCTAACCTACAACCATTGGTCGGCCAAATTGTTATTCTTCAAGGGAGCCAAAAATAGGTAAGGGATTCACTGCAACGATCCCTTAACCTATTGGATGAACGCAGAAAAATCTGTGACACCACATTGCTCATTGCTGAATTCAACCAATGCCAAAGAACAGCTCAGGATGAAGGGAATTCCCACCACACCAGGGAAACCCTCAACCCTTGAGCTTGGATTAAAGAACACTCAACCACTCAATCTCACGATTTAGACCACCTGGATGTACACTGGCCAAATCGTAGATCCATCGTTGTTCGCAACGTTGAAGACGAAGTGTTCTGTCACCTCCTCTAGGGTCCCCCGGAATATAGTCGATCACGGTCCACCGCAAACCATCAAAAGTATGCCCCTGCTCAACACAGTGAGATACTATAGGAGCTGACAAGACCTGCTGTTGTAGGCGAGACGCGTGTTCACCGATTCTGGTTTTTATTGATCTTGTCGTGCGGCCCACATAAATAAAGGGGCAATTGCATTGAATCAGGTAGACCACAAAAGACGAGGAGCAGGTAGTGGACCAACGTCGTGTGTAAGTGCGACCAGTGTGTGGATGAACCCACATGGCTCCAGACATGGTACTGAAGCAAAATTTGCAATGTTGACAAGGGGAATGGCCATCTGTTGTATTAGAACCCGGTGGTTTGTCTGTTGTGGTGGTGGAACTTACCAAAATGTCCCGAAGACAAGTGGCCTTGCTGAAAGCTGGCATGAATGGATGAGCTAAACTGGGATGTACTGAAAGAATTGACCAGTGTTTATGGAGGATCCCCACTATTGCGTTACTATGCACCATATAGGGAAAAAACCCCACTATCTTCTTATCAGAATCATTCGATGAGGTGTTAGAAAAATGCATAAGCCAATCGCGGTGCGTGTAACGTACGCGTTTATAAGCCTGTTCTATTATGGAATAGGGGTAGCCCCTTAGAAGTAATCATTGTTTCAGCTCCCGGGCATGATGTTGAAAATCCTCTGTCGAAGAGCATATCCTACGCAAGCGTAAGAACTGCCCATAAGGTAAACCCCTCTTCAGTGAGGCTGGATGAAAACTAGCGTAAGTCAAGAGGCTGTTCTTCTGGACAGACTTTCGGAACAAAGTGGTTTGTAAAGAGGTACCCACTCTAAAAATGAGCATATCCAAAAATTCAATGCGCTGTGAATCCATGTGAGCCGTAAATTTAATATTAGATTTAAGGCCATTCAGCCAAATGATGAATGATTGTAATTCAGCAGCAGTAGATGTCCAAAAAAAAAATATATCGTCAAGGAACCTCTTCCACGTGAGCACATGAGTAAACAAAGGAGAAACATAGATCAAACATTCCTCCATTTGGGCAAGATATAAGGTGGCGATTGAAGGAGCCACAGTAGCGCCCATTGCAATTCCGAAAATCTGCTGATAAAATGTCCCCTCAAAAAGAAAATAATTACTCGTAAGCACTAAGGTAATCAAATCCAGTAAAAATTGTTTGGGTAATCTCGGTGGAGCAGTGGTAAACAAAGTGTGAAGTAAATCTAACGCTTCACCTTGATGGATATTAGTATAAAGTGCTGCTACGTCAAGAGTCACCAAAAAAATTGGAGACAGGCAAAACTAAAGTTGATAGTTGAATCATAAAATGAGTGGAATCCCTTATGAAAGAACGAACAGAAGCAGCCTCATTTTTAAGAAAAATATCGCAGAATTCACTAAAGAACTGTTTGGCGATTAAAATGGTCCGCAGTAGTCTGGTGTGGTTTTGAAGTTTATCTAAACCTCCCTCACTGCGGCCCGACAAAAAGATATATCAAAGTTTTATTAGGGAGTCTTTGGGGGATTTTTTGGTAGGGTATTTATTAGTATCTCTCACATTGGGATTTTTTTCTGAGTGGTATTTCATACCCAGCATGGGTAAATGTCAGATCTTCCACATGTATCTGGGCCATTTTGCAAATGTAGACATGCAGATGCACTTAATTAATTACAAAGGACACTTTTTTGTCCCCATTTCAATTCAGAGAGGGAAATAAACACTGGGATATTAAGAGGGAATATATTGTAAATCCCTATTCATGTCAGGGAGCAGGTGTAAATTTGGATGTGGACAATTTTGGACTTACAGATGCATACCCTATGAGGGTCATTTCAAACAGTGATTAGTGGGGGATATATATCCGCTTTGGACATAAATCCCCCGTTAATCGTTGTTAGCCGATTCTGCCCTCTAAGCTCCCCACACATATAGGGCCGATGTCCGGGGCTCTGGACAGGGGCAAGAGAGGGCAGTGAGGAGGCAGGACCATGAACCTGGATATACAGAGCATATCCAGGTCATGGCCCTGTTCGTCCAGGTTGGGGGAGATGGCCAAGGAACTTATTACACCTCGGAGGTGGAATAAGTCTCCCTGAGGTTGGCGGCCAGCGCTGGAGGAATCCTCCCGAACATATTAGCTGAGGCAGGAGGATCTCCGCCACTTGATCACCGCAGTGCCAGGTCCCTTTGGGGGTCAGGCAGTGGGGAAAGGAATTTCATTGTGTTGCAGGGGTTCGGGGCTCATGCATGGCATCCCAGTGTGATAGCGATGGGATGCCACAGCACCGGGACTCCAGTAGGAGCATGGGGAGGGTTAGCCGGGGTAGGTGCAGCACGTCTGAGCCATCTGAATTGGGGCCCATCCGGCCCATCCAAGTGCCCCGATTCTGCTCCTGTGGGAACATTTAGCTCCTGCGGGTACAGAACTGGGGCCAAATCCAGGCCGTTCAGATTTTGGATGTCCAGACGGCCCAGATGTGCCCCGATGAGAATGGGCCTTCACATGAAATGTGGGATACATATGTAGATTTTTGTTTGGCATAGGGCACACCCCTGACATGCCCCTGTCTACTTTGGATATGACGCAGTTATCCATGTGTAAATTTCACCCTTTCTAAAATGGCATTTTACATGTGACTGTGGCTATTTATACATGTTTAAATCATGACCCCCATAGCCTGACTGAAAATACACATAGATATAGATAAGTTCTCTGTATATTTTTATGCGGCTGACAGACCTCTGAATAGTGCCCAGTAGGGACTCTTACCTCTACAAAGAATAAGATGACAAAGCACACAACCAGAATAATTAGCATGTGAACCCTCCAGAGGGTGGGCGTGCAGACAAGCTGGGGATAAAGAAACAGACAATCGCGCTTAGCTTTCTTAATAAATTTGTTTCATTCATAGAGAAAGCTGGGCAAATAAAAACCATTTCAGCATGTATGTAACACCCAAAGCCAAGTCAAGTTATTATAACAGATTGCATACAAGCCTCTGCCCCAGTGGGCTTAAAAGCTAAGGGGACGCCTGAGGGAACAGAAGATTAAGTGATTTGGCCAAGGTCATGTTGAGCATTGGTAGGAGAAACAGGTTTAAACCCTGATCTGCAGCCTAGTATTCTAAGTACCAGTCCAAGTGGTGAAACCAGTATGTCCATCCACCCTTTTCAAAGAGTTCTCAAACAGCAAAGTATTCACTGATAGTAGCCAAGGCCGGCCTAACAAACAGACAAACTAGACGGGTATGGCAGCTTCTGTGGGGCAGCAAAGAACAGGACATTCAAAGCTGCACAATAGTCTGACAGCCAGGGTGGGACATAAGGCTTAAGGTTTGCCTAGGGTATCAACACCTCGATCCAACTCTTGGGGCCAGCCCTGACAGTAGCTATAAAGCACCAGTAGTGCGCACAGAGGGGAAATATATCAACACTGTGCTGGAGAGTCTGCCATAGTAATTAACATGCTCAGCTTAAACTCATGGAGGCCAATGTTCAGCTATGGGGTTTAAATATCTTCTGTATATTCGGTGACAGCGCTTGGATAGTGGATACCAGATTCCGTGGTCACTTGACGGATAAGTGCTGCACTTACCAACAGTGGTGGTTTTAAGCCTTTTTATTTATTTATTTATCCAGATTTGTATACCACTTTTTCCTTCAATCAATTTTTCTGGCTAGATTATCCACATAGCAATTTAGGACAGCTTTTTTGGCAGTCCAAGCTACCTGCATAACTTATCAGGTTAGCGGCTGAAAGTCACCGCTGTCTGGATAAGTGTGGCGACTATCCACATTATGGCTGTCTCGCCCTCATTATCCCTATGGACTACCCCAGTGCTCTCCAGATACTGCCAATGAGGTTTGCGGAGATATTCAGTGGAACTATCTGCACAGCGCCATTGAAAATCTCTCTCAGTGTCCTTATCTGGGTAAACTCGAGGGTTATCCAAATAAGGGCTTTTGAGGATTGACCCCAAGGGGATTATCTGCTTTATTCAAGAATAGCAAACCCATCTTCTCTCACTTCTTCTCTCTGTATGTCCATGGGGGTTGTTTTAGAAAGCTTTTTTGTCCTCGTGTTAGGCTTCTCTAAAAATCACACGGTGTCCCTCCCTACTGCAGATATCTGGCATACGTAGTTTGAATCAAATGTTATCCATTGCTGGTCTGTTGGCAGCTTCCTTTAGAGTTGAAACACCAACAAGATTATTTAGAATTTCAGAAAATATTTAAAGTCTTCAGTTTTAGAAAGATATTTCATTTGTCAGAAACTTAATAATATCTGCTGGACTATTAATTTTTTGTTGTTGTTTTATGCTGCCTTTATAAATCACCTTCAAAAGACCAATAACCAAATGCCAGGTGTCCTAACAATACCTCAGTCAAACCTAGCAAACACTCCTAATACGATTTATAAAGGACTATCAAAAGGTTTCCTGCGAGTCGGTTCTTATACAATATCTTCACGCTCTCATTGCTTTCATCATCGGTCCGAAAAATTACATTACTCAACTTATTCAGTCATATTCACAAAGCTCCGTTGGTGATATGAAAAGGGACCATTCGGATTTGTAGCTCCCTGACACAGAAGCGATCTTCGAAACGCGTAGCATGTTGGAGGATAATAAGAAGCAACTAATAAGATAAGTTGGCTTCTGCTCTTTTGATATACATTAAATTGCAGATGTGAATATGACGGAATAAGCTGAATGATGCAATGTTTTGAACTCAAGATGAAAGCAATAAAATGTGCAGATTTATCAATCGACTCTCATGAAACTTTTTTGATGGTCCTATATAAATCATATTAGAAGTATTTGCTAAGTTTGATTGATGCCTTTATAAAACAAACAAAATAGGCACCTTATTCTAAAATTATTCTCTAATTCTGTCTATGTACTGTAGATACACCCACCCACATAATCTCATATCTCAGTATGAACATCTTTCAAAATTTGTTTCTGAAATACTCACTTCCAGAGCAACATATAAACCCTCAATGTCAGCGAAAATTAAGAACATGGTGAAAGCAACTTCCACAAGCAAAGCACCAACAAATATGTCTGAAAGAAAAAGAATAAGTCCATTAGCTAAAACATTTATCCCGCATGAACATTTGCAGGTTGATGAGCTCCACAAAGGACGCATCTCACTGTGCATTTCAGTGCTTCTGCAGCGTGTCCTTGTGACCACCCTTCCCCCAGCCACCCTGGTTTTCTTGATATCCGCAATGAATGTACATGAGATAAGTTGCATACATAGGACAAGCGCTGGTGCATTCCTTGGCCTGCTTGAATTGTCTCACTATTCTTTTGAATCTCCAGAAACATGGCAATGGGTATAGAACAGAAAATTGGGCACCAAAATCATCGGCACAACGCTAGCAGCACCATGACTAATTCCTGAATTATGAAATGAATATTCATTAGTGCTTGCTGTTTCATTTTGACCTCTAGTCTGGTTATGTTTGATCATGTGACCTTCATATCTATTGGCAAACCAGCGGCTCACATGATGCAAAATTAGGGTTGCCAACTGGCTCCAGATGCGCCCGACAGGCTTGATCCAGTCCTGGGTTTACCCCATTGCATGCAGGGACATGTAGTCTTGCTTTTATTATAGGGTGCAATGGAAAAATTAGAACTACATGACCCTGCATGCAGTGGAGTAAACCTAGGACTGGATCAAGTGTGTCGGGCGCATCTGGAGCCAGTTGGCAACCCTATGCAAAATACAGATGAACAGGTTCACATTTATGCTGCTGTGATATATTTACAATTGCATCTGTAATCTTAGTCAATTATCATAAATAAAGAGTCATTATTTCATTAAACCATGATTAGTATTCCTGGTCTACAGAAAAGTGTAATGTTGCCAAATGCTACAAGCAAATAAACCTATTTTCTTTTTCTATCTGCACTGTGGGAGGTGCATTCATTGGTACATATTTGGTTCGTTAGTGAGCCTGAAAAAAACGAGTGCATCTTAAATCAATTTAATGTATGTCAATCTATGAATTAATGTTGATTCATGTGCATTAAAAAATTTTAACACGTTAATTTTTACTACAATGAAAGTGTGAAGCAAACCAAAGGAAATGAAGGAAAAAGGCCAAAGAAACCCAAAATGAATCAAATCTTTTTTCCTGTGCACATTCGTATATATTATTGAATTGGTATTCATTTTTATTCCTAATTTGCTCCTAGTAAACATAGGGGCTTGTTTATTAAAGTGCTTTGACGGTTAGCATGGGGTTTAGCATGCACCAAGCTTGCCATTGTAATCTTCACCAAGTGACAAAAATCCAATTGCGCTAAAATATCCCGCATTAACTGCTTAGCAGGGGTGGAGTGTGCACACTGCAGTTAGCGTGGGCATCTTTAATGCATGGTAACTGGCAATGTCACAGAGCGTGAGAGGCATTAAGTGTGTCCATGGGGGTGGGGTGGAACCTGTGCTCGCTACGCAGAGACATGCTACCATGCCTTCAATTTTCAGCACGGGTCTAGCAGCATCCTCTGTGCTAGTGTGATGGGCTGAACATGCGGTAAATACTCCCATAAAATACATGCATACATTGCAATTCTGCCGTAGCATCACCCGAGCTACGCCCCTGGGAACACCTCCTCACAGCACCTGTAAAAGTAAGCGCTTTTTATGCATGAATGTATCTGTTAAGTGCTGTGGAGTCAATGTTGATTCATGGCGACCGTGTGGACAGCTGTCCTTTGTTGCAACTGTCCATTGGGTTTTCATGGCAACAAACAGGAAACAGATTACTAGGCCTTCCTTCTTGCAAGTATTTTCCCATGCCACTTTATGCATGTAAAATAAAAAAGCTTTATAAAATTACTCCCTACATTTGTAAAACAAAGTCTCCAAAGCAGATTTCTGGTTGAAGACGTACATCAGTCTATCCATCTCCCTGGCAACATGACCAAGAGGTCAGCTCGAGATTGAGAGAAAGTCAGTGAAAATCTGTGGATTTCCTTGTGTTAATTGTCTAGTAAATGACAGATTATACTCACAGTTTTTATACACTGGTTGCCTGAATGGCTTTCCCTTAGAGAACACAAATGCTATTATTACAAAGTGGTTTGCAGTTATTAACCACAATGTGCTGCTTGTGTAGCTTGGGTGGGCTATGCCTGGACCATGCGAGTGTGAATCTGAAGTGGTATTGCTGGCTATATTCGAGTTGTTTCGAGGACATCCGCTGTAAAAAAAGGACAATCCACATATACACAGTTAGAAATCTAACAATCCTCCCAACAGCAACATAGTGAGGTTGGAACAAGAAATTACCAACATATAACTTCTTAAACTATACCAGGGTGATTGCATTTTTTTGCACATGGCCCTGCTTTTCAATCTACTGCCTTATGCAAATGAGGCCTCGCAATGAGTCTCTGCACAGACCTCACATCCTTTCGCCTCCCCCACAGGCCACCCCTAAGCAATACGCCATGGGGGTTATTCTATCTCACGAATAACGGGGATGGACATCCCAACCGGACATCTCTCCCCGCTATTTGTGCCTTCCCTACTGGCGTCTAACTTCCCCGCCGGTTGTACGGGGAAGTTAGATGCCAGCAGGGAAGGGGCGGCTCGGGGCAGAGTCTGGGCAGGCGGTGGGCAGTCGCTGGCCCTGGACGTACAGAGTCGATTCTAATGTTGACCCTGTACATCCAGGACCGGCGACTTGTGCAGAGAAGTTATTCCACCTTTTAGGAATAACTTCCCTGGATGTTTTTTTTTTGGGCCCAGTGTGCGGATGGGGCAGGGGGGGCCCGAGGACATTTCCTGCAGCCCAACCCTGGCCTTAGGAGGCCAGATTGGGGGTCGGGCTGTGGGGAAATCACCTTTGTAGTCCGGTGGCTTGAGTTAATCGGGCTTGCCTTGTACGTGCAGGCCGGGCTGAATTGCAGTCCCAGCCTGCATGTACAGGACTGATTGCGATTCTTATCCCGTGGGGCTAGACATGCCCCGTGGGATGAGAATCGTGATGCCCTCTGTATGCCCAGTTCAGACCGGACGAACAGAGGGCATCTACGTCTGGGACAGAATCGGGCCTCATGTTTTTACTATGTATGGATACACATAGGGGCTGATTGATGAAGCTGTTCTTCCATAAACAGAGAATTGGAGAAAAGCTTTACTATTCCCCTGTAAGTATTAGTGTAAGTGTCTCATATCCCCTCATGTTAAATATATCCCCCAATTGTTTTGTGACCACTTTGATTGAAGGATAAGGTGGTATACAAAACTGTCTAAATAAAATAAAATAAATACTATTTCAGACCCCAATATTCAGGAACAAAGGACTTTATCAAACTGCTTTCTATTTAAATAAGCAGGTCCTCATAAGACTGCCCCAAGGGAATATCCACATATGAAATTACGCACTACCAACCAAAGGCACATAACTACATGGAGACATTCCTGAGGGTGGAGAATAGATCGAGTTGGTGCATGATTGGGAATTATGCATGTATTACACATGTGCAGATTTACCTGTGCCTCAGATCGGGTGCAAATTTGTGCACAAGCATTAGGAGATGAATCTAAGATCTGTTTAATAAAGGCACATACACACACATATTGCCTTTGTAAAATATAAGTGGCTTTTTTCTCACAGTCTGAGGCTGGCCTTGAACCAGTGACCTTTAGGTTAGAAGGCAGGCATCCTGCAGAAGAGCCATCATTTCTAAAAACCCAACTGGCTCACTGTCAGAGGATATGGAGGATATGGGGGCATGATATCTTTTCTATAGCAGGCATATAAAAGGCTCATCTATGCACTACTGCCCTAGGTGCCCTGTTATAAAATCCCCTCCATTGCTTTTGTGACTTTATTGACCTTGCACTGTAGAAGTGAAACACTTTATGGTGTTACAGTGGGATTGGGGGGGGGAGTTGTTGGGAGCAGAAATGGAAGGAAAGGATAATAAATGAATGGCATTATCTGTGTTGAATAATTGTTTTGGCTTGTCAAGTAATACATTGATATTTGCAAGCTGAAAAGTGCAAACGTGGAGGATAATTTTATGCATATGTTATAAAATATGTTGTTAAGTATCATCGAGTCGGTGTTGGCTCATGGTGATCCTCTGGATAGCTATCCTAAATTGTATTCAGTCTTCAGTCAGGCGGCTCATTGTTGATAGACTGGCAATCATAGCTGCTGTTATTGTATCGATCCTTGTCATTGCTGGCCTTCCTCTTTTGCGTTGACCTTTTATCCTGCCAAGCATGATGTCTTTCTCTAATGATCTCTCTCTTTGTATGATGTGTCCAAAGTATGAAAGTCGAAGTCTTGTCATCTGAGCTTCTAAAGAAAGCTTAGGTTTGATCTCCTCTGGTACTGACTGGTTTGTTCTTCGGGCAGTCCATGGTATACACAGTATTCGCCGCCAGCACCATAATTCAAAGGCATCAATTTTCTTCCTGTCTATCTTTTTCACTGTCCAGCTTTCACATCCATATGATGTTATTGAAAATACCATGGCTTGAACGAATCAAATCTTTGTATGGAGAGAGACAGCTCTGCTCTTGAGAATCTTATCTAAATATATGGGTATACATATGAGGGACGTGCTAACATTTACACTTGATCTCGAGCAGGCATGTTATAGAAAGGCCGTTTATGTGTCATAGTGATATGGAAATGAAAACATCCAAAGAGCTGTGTTGATTTTAGGAAAAAGGGTATGCATGAATAGGTCTGAAGCAAAATTGGCATTACCTGTGCCCTCAATATAGATGTCTGTTTTTAAAACGTAGGAAAAAATGCAGGAATGCACACGGATGGACATCCACATGCAGTGGGAGGTGCCAGACGTGGGAAAACTCAATGGAGGAACTCCTGCAACCTACCCATGTAAGTACCTGAACTTCACAACATGTGCATATAAATACCAGCATATCAGGGCTGGTGCAACTATTAGGAAACTAGGTGATTTCCTAGAGCACCGGCATCCAAGGGGCACCCATTCCTGCCATTGCCACCCCTGTCTGGGGCCTGCAGCAGCGCCAATGACTTTCAAACCTCAATGCATTGCTGACCTAAGGTCTCTGGTACTACATAGTGGTTCCTCACCTCTAGGACCTGCCGCTTTCCCTCCCTCTGACACAACTTCCAGTGGCAGCAATAGGGGTGGGAGAGATGGGGCACTTACATGTATATTCGAACCATTTTGTAAACTCAGTCACGCAGACACTTGCAGTCAATCACAGAAGACTTATTATTTACCTCTGTTCATTTGGTAGAAGACTGGCCAAAACGATCACTTTTTAAATGTTTATTTGTGTCAGAGAGCAGGTGTAAATTCAGATAAGGTCAATTTCAGTCTTTATGAAATAGGGACTTGCACGTGATTGGGGCAGATGTGCAAAACTGAACACTTCTAACATGGCTATTTGCAAGTGGATGTAGTTTGTATGCTTGTGTTCCGGAACAGCCGTGTGCAATACATGAAAACATGTATACGGCTTCTAAAATAGCCACCGTAACCGACCTTCAATCCAAGCGCCACTTTGGCAGGATTGTGCTATTATTTTATGAAGACACAGAACCATCTATGTTTCTTTATAAAATAGGCACCTTCTCCACCTTCAAAGCTAGATGTCCTGTTACAAAATTACCCTTCAACAGAGTCCTAGTAGACTTATTGCTCTGAAGAAAACCAAACTCTGCAGCTTTCATAGTTTGAGATTTCTTCTACTAAGCATACCAATGAATGATCCAAAGTCAGTGTTGTACTTTCAATACTATACAGCCCCCTTTTTTCAGATATCCACCTTGAATAATTCAAGAAAGGTATCACAGCTTCCAAACAACATGCATTTAAGTCCAGTGTTTTGCGTGCTTCTATTGCCATGTATTAGTAAGGATGGAGTTAACAGCGGGTGACTTTACCTGTTCAAGTCTGTGTCACTGTACCAGGGTTGTTGCTGCACTACGAGGAAGGCGTAGGTTTCCATGGCAACACTGAAACAAATATTAAAGATCACTGACAGCAGCATAGGGGGAGAGATCAGCTGTCCTGGAGGTCTATACGGGGCCAGCTTTGGATAGGCATGGGTGGAACTCACTAGAAAATATAATTTATGATTTTTTAATCACATCATTTCATCTCAGACATGCAGTTCGAAAAAGGCATTATTAGCAACAACTCATAAATGAATCAATCTTTAGAGGTTTTTTTAACCACTAGCGTTGCAGTTTAAAACAAACAGGTATATTCAATGTCACTATAGGTCTAGCCAGTGGCACCAAATCTATGTATAGACCACTGACCAGTGGCAACTATAGGTATAGCCACGATTCATAGAGTTAAGCAGTTTAATTTAGGACTGCCTTTTTGCTGGCCTAAATTAAACTGCTCAGGTTTATGAGCAGTAACTGAGCATTACTGCGTTCATATAGCAAGGTGGAATGCCCTTCCTCAGACATAAGCCTGCCCCAGCACCAAGAGGACAATTCTATAATCTCCCGGGGCCTATTTTATAACATAGGGCTGTACTGACATGCCTTAACCTAGGTGCAACAGTTACGCATGATTTAGAGCAGGTATAAATGCTTGTGCCTAGATTTGGAGAAAACACATGTAAGTTACAATATTCTATAACTTACATGTGTAAATTTAGGTCTTGCCTATGCTTTGCCCAAGCTCTGCTCCTGTGCATGCCCGCACCGAAAATAGGTGAGATAGGACTTCCACGCCTACTTATGCAATAGCAACTGCCTAGTGCAAAGGCAAGATTCCTTTCACTTGCGCAAGTCCTTTAAAGTAGGAACTTACTTTACATGTGTAAATAGTACAGGGCCGGCCTGTCCATTGAGCAAGAATGCTGTTCGCACAGGCCCTGATGCTTCAGGGGGTCCCGCACCAACTCCATTCTGCACATGGTGTTTGGTTTGCAGGGGTGGCCAGCTTCAGAGGGAGCCTTGAAGACCCGAAGCCCAAGCTCACCTCTGCACAGCGCCGGAGTGAAGAGCAGCATCCAGCAGCTGTGTTCTCCTGAAGCGCGCTGATTGCCAGGAAACAGGAAATGCCCTTTGACCTTGGTGCACCAGCGCACTTCAGGAGAACACAGCTGCTGGAGTGAAAAAACACACTGCTCTTCACTCATGCTATGCAGAGGTGAGCTAGGGCTTTAGGCCTCCCCAGCTCCATCTCAAGCCTGTAAAACAGGTGCAAGGCTCTTCAGAGGGTGGGAGTAGGATAGGACTGGAAATGAACTTATGGGGGGGGGGGGGCTAGGACTGGAAATGCCATTCTCCAAGGCCTCCCACAGTCTACTTTGAACCCCCTTCAGCTAGCCATGAACGCTGCTGCTAGAGTTCTATCTGGAACATCGAGATTTGACCACATCACACCCATCTTAATTCAGCTCCACTGGCTCCCAACACATGGAAGAATACTATTCAAGACTCTGATGCTTACTTTTAAAGCCATCAACGGCATAACCGCTTCATCACTAGTTAATCTAGTCCAGCCCACTCCGCCTAACAGATCCAGAAGATCCACATCAGTAAACACTCTAATTATCCCAAGTGCATCAACAAAATGCACACTAACAACGACAAACAGGGCTTTCAGTCTTTATGCTCCCAAGCATTGGAACACATTACCACCAGAAATCCGAGCCATCACCAATCTCACACAATTCAGGAAGGCACTAAAACACTACTTATTTATGAAACATTACCAGATCAACCATACTCCACCATAGCCACACCTTGTCCTCTAGAAACCACTGTATATTAGTCCCCACCCCATTCTTATTATCTTTCCGTAGGTGCATAACCCACTATGCAAAGCTTACTGTTACATATGTAAATAGTTGACGTGCATGTTTCCCTAAGTTATCCAAGTTGTATTTCCCTGTTCTCTGTAAAACTGATGTTTGTTCATTATAGTTTATTGTTCCATGTAAACCGTGCTGATACTAAATAGTGCGGTATATAAGAAATTAAAATAAAAATAAAAAATAAAAATATAAATAAAATGGCTGATGTGGGGCTAGAACTGGAAATGGGCTGTTTGGGGGGCCTGGACTGGAAATCGGCTGATGGGGGGGGGGGGGGGGATGCGCTAGGGCTGGAAATGGGCTGATGGTTGAACTTGGACTGGAAATGGGCTGATGGGGGAGGCTAGGACTTGAAATGGCCTGAAGGGGGCTAGGATAGGATTGGAAATGGCTGATGGGGGGCTAGGACTGGAAATGGGCTGATGGTGGTGCTTGGACTAGAAATGGGCTGATTTGGGACTAGAACAGAACTGGAAATGGCTGATGGGGGGGACTAGGATTTAAAATGGGTTGATGGGAGGGCTAGGACGGAAATGGGCTGATGGGGAGGGAAGGGAGAATGGGACTAGAAGGGAGCATATGCTGGGTGGCACTGAAACTAAAAGGGAGCTGCTGTTGGGGGAGGACTAGAAGGGGATGGGACTGGGGAAGTGAGGATGAAGAGGGGAAAAGATATTTTGTGTGGGAGGGAAGAAAAATCTACAATTGGCCGGGTATTGGAAGAGTAAGTGGGGATTGAGAATGGAAGGGTGAAATTTGAGTGGATGAAAAAGGAATAAAGAAAGAAATGGAGGAAAGAACAAAAGGGGAAGATCAGTATGTTAAAGCAGATGTAGAGAGTGAATGGAAAAAAATAACTAAAAGAGAGCAGAAAGGACACATGGACAGCAGACAATGGAGAGTTAGCAGAAGACACAAAGAAACCAGAAGAAAGTGACTGGAGCAATTGCAACTGAAAAATAAAATGCCCAAACAAAAGGTAGAAAAATACTTGTTTATTTTGAATTTATTAACTGGAATATGTCAGCTCTGGGAAGTGTGCATCGCTAACGTCTGCATTTTGTTTAGTACAAGAGGAAATTAATTTATAGTTTTATTTCTCCAGTATTGTTGTACGTTCCAAGTTTGGCTTTTGGTGTTCCCAGTTGTCTTCCTATTTCTAAATTGTGATCCCTTGTTCTTTGTTTGGTGATGGTCTGTGTTCTGCATGTGTAATTGAGCTGAGGTATTCTGTTCATGTAGTTTCTATTTGACAGTGCCACTTGTTCTCTTCCCCAGTAGGTCATGTATTGTTATTCTCTGAGATGTATTGGTTTAATACTTGCAGTTTTGCCTGTTGATAGGTAGGGTTTGGTGCTTTGTGAGTCCTGGTAGTGCTGTTATGATACGGCGGGTTTGCTATGTGTTCTAAATGGGCAGTATTTATAGTACTTCCTAATGTGCCTGGCGGTTGGCACTGGAATATAGTAATTTAGAAATCTGGTAGTCTTTCTTTATCCAGACACTCATTAAGAAGCATGTTTACTAAAAGTTAGCGCACCTTAACATTATGCAAATATTTGTGCAAATGAGGCCCCACAAGTAGTCTCTGCTTATGGCCCCGTACCCCAATTGGGCCGCCCCTGAAATAGTGTGTAACCTTCTGCACATTCCTCATAGAATTACCTCCTAAATAGCAGCAGGGGTTTAGAGTGCCACAAAACATATAAGTCCCTTTGAATATTGGCCCGAAAGAAATTTACAATGACTTTCAATAATGAAGAGGCGCCTGACTTGGAACTAAGTAAAAAAGAATACATGCCAACTTACAGTCAGGGGCCTTGAGAACTGGCATTGATTTATAATTGGAAATTATTTCTTGCTTATTAGAATAAGAGGCTATAATCTTCCAAAGGTCAAACATTTGCTCTGTGAAATCCCTTCTTGAAGGCCTCATGGTGATGCCTCAGTATCGGGACATCCCTTGCCAGGGTCATTTTTGCTTTAGAATGGTAGGGCCTGATTTTCACTTAGGCAGGGCTAAGCGCCGTAGCCACATAGCCCTGCCTGCAACCCCTTAACCCCGGATTTTCACTTCCTTGGCGATGGGCTCGCCACACAGCAGGATGCTGCCCGATTAGCCCCGGCGCCTTAAAGATAGACGATGGTTTTCCTGCCCATTCTTTAAGGTGCAGAGCGCTAACCGGGCAGCATCCAACATTATTGCGAACCAGTTCACACCATTCCCCGTCTCCGCTCCAGCCCGGAATGCCCCCAACACATCCCGATGCTAACCGGATAGCACATAGGGGACTTATTCAGCCATGTAGGTGCCTTTAAAATCCCTGATTAAGGCATTTACATGATTAACCTTCGAAAATCGGGCCTGTAATGCTCAGTGACATAGCTTGCCATATTGGGTGGGGATAGTAGAGTACTGCAGTTAAAGCAGAGGAAAACGGCACAGCAGCCAGCATGTGATGCACTTACTGTAGCTATACTTTGTGAGATGGTATTAGCTAGTCTGTGTTATCTGCCATATTAAGAGGTGGAGAGTAACTTTATAAGGAAGTCCCTACTCTATGCCAAAAAGTAGGCATCTATTTGATGGTTGAAAATGTGCGCTAATTTAAGGTGCGATCACATACATCAGATGCAGATGCCCGTACCTAGATTTCTAAAGAACATGCATAAATTACAGTATTTTATAATTTACCCAGGTATCTCTGTGCCCCATTCATGCTCTGCCCAAACTGCACCCTTGTGCACGGAATAAGTGCCATTGCATTGATGTGTGTAAATGGGACCCATGATGAGTATGCTGATATGTGTATAAGTGACCACTTAAGTGCCTAAATGATTAAAACACTCCCATTTGTGTGTGTTCTTGAACCTAAATCTAGGATGCTGTTTATAAAATTTACCTCTTAACATAAGAACATACAAGTAATGCCATACTGGCTCAGACCAAGGTCCATCAAGCCCAGTATGCTGTTTCCAACAATGGTTAATCTAGGTCACAAGTATCTGGTAGGTTTCCAAAAGGTACACAGATTCCACAGTGCTTGTCCCAGGGCAAGCAGTTGATTTCCCAGGTCCACTTTAATAATGGTTTATGGACCTTTCCTCCAAGAACTTGTCCAAACCTTTTTTCAACCCAGCTACACTAACAGCTTTTACTACATCCTCCGGTAACGAATTCCAGAGTTTGATTACGTGTTGAGTGAAAAAATATTTTCTCTTGTTAGTCTTAAATGGGTTACATTGTAGCTTCACTGCATGTCCCCTTGTCTTTTGTCTTTTTGATAGCATAAGCAACTGATCTACATTTACCCGTTCCACTCTATTTATTAATCTATAGACCTCTATCATAGCTCACCTCAGCCGTCTCTTTTCTAAGTTGAAAAGCCCTAACCTTTTAAGCCTTTCCTCATAGGGGTATCCTTCCATCACCTTTACCATTTTGGTGGCTCTTCTCTGTACCTTTTCTAATTCTGCTATATCCTTTTTAAGATATAGCGACCAGAATTGCACCTCTTAATGTGTGGTGTGGTGACAACTTCCACGTTAATTGTAAATCTCAATCTTCACTCATTTCATTCCCAAAAAAGGCCTTCTCTACACACTGAGGATAATTTTATAACAGGGTGCCTACATTTGGGGATGGAGAAAACATCTGTTGTAAGCCCATTTTCATAAAGACACACATTTTTCAAGAAATAAAAAGGCTTGTGGAGGAGTGGCCTAGTGGTTGGGGCAAGGTACTTCAGGCCAGAAATTTGGGGGTTCAAATCCCACTAGAGGACAGCAACCTTGGGCCGGAAGGACTGGGGTTTCTAGTCCCACAGGTGCTCCTTGTGGTCTTGGGCAAGCCACTTAACCCTCCGTAGCCCATGCTCCCTGTAAAATAGTTATCTCCAAGTTATAATGCCCTGTTCAATGTAATTTCAGTTTGTTGAATGTAAACCGCACTGATGCAGAATAGTGCAGTATATAAGAGAATGTAAATAAATTGTGAAGTTAAAGGCAAGCTATACATTAAGGTAAAATAATGCACAATTTTGCCTTTTAATGCATGTTATTTAGCAAATATTGTGAAGTGTTTACTAAAGGGTATGCCATTACTTCATGGTCAGGCTGCAAAACTGGTGCAGAGGTCCACGCCAACTTCAGGAGACATGTGTGTCTGTCCCCCCAGCCATTGGTGCACTGCTAACAAGTGGCAACACAGAAACGGGTACGCGGTTGCACTTGATGCTACCCATCGAGGTGGAGTTAAATGCATCCATGCTTACAGCAACATTTGCAGTTAGCATTGGTTCATAACGCCCATGCTGACCACGATACGCCATCCTTCCCAACCCACCCTACTACCCAGTTAGGATAGGATTTTTAGGGTGAGGCCGCACGCTAACGTTTAGCATGGCACATTTACTATGCACTAAACCCCATGCTAAATGTTCAGTTTAGTAAACACGGCCCATTGGCTTTTGGAAATTTCAGCATGTAGCTTGATGTGCCCTCAAATAACTCTTTATTCAGAAGCTGAATTTTTCAACTAGATATATTTTACATTTTCAAATAGCCCTCCTTCAGAGCTATTTGCCATGGCCTCTTTTCATGGCTTAAACTGGGTGAATTGAGATCTAACATTTTTACAACATTTGTAAAACTTAGCAAAATTAGCTTTCAGCTGTGTGCAAAATATTTTACCAAAATACTTACTTGTTAAAAAAATTACAAACATGACAGCAAAATCATGGACGAGAAACTGGTTATTTCCAAAGATGTTCCTTTGCTAAAAAATAAATAATAATAATAATAAAATAAATATATATTTATTTATTGGCAGTCCTGATTTCATATCTTATTATGTGTGTAAGGAACCTGTTTATTAAGCATTTTTCCTGTAGACACAAAATGGGAAAAGACCTTTAATAAACAGGGCCTTAAGTATATTATATTAAGACATATCAGCATGATTAATACTTAAAAATATTAGCTTAAAATATCCAAATAAAATGAATGTAATGTAGAAATGTAGTTCCTGTTTTATCATAGTGTTAGCTGTGTTAAGAGAGGTTATAGCTAAGCAAACAATTCTATATAACAACTATTCTATTCAAATACATATAATATTGTATTTATTATATAACCACTATGGCAGAGGCAGGGTCCGGGGCAGAACTACAATTGCCAGAAATACTAGTGTCAACACAAAATAAACCCACGCCACTTTAAAAGCTTCCCTTGCCGCACAGAATTAGGGTACAGCCAGGAGAGCTAGGGGAGGGTTAAAGGGCAGGCTTCCCCTTTATTCATTCCCTACACAGATGTAGAGGGGGGATATCAGCTGAGCACAGAGGAGCAGGAGCAGTCTACTCAGAGGCAAGACCCATATCTGCTGGAGGATCTGGGAGCACAAGACCTACAAACACAGCAAGACAATAAAGACAAGATGGAGCTGGAGATAACCGTGGGCACTTAGAGGAACCAGAAGTCATGGTTCTCAGCTCGTCATGGAGTTAAGAGTCCTTTGGGCTTATAGTTTACTAGCCATCTGATGGAGGAAGGGGCTGTCTGTCAAAGTTTGCTTTGCTTCATCAGTGAAAAGACTGCTAATGTAAGATAATGCTGAACTGTGCTGCTCAAATGATCGGGGTTGATGCTGTCAGGAAGAGAAACCTTGATTGAGGACCATTACCTCTGTGCTGCTAACGATTAGGGTTGCCATTGTGAGGCACTCTCATTATCTCTGAGTGATAGAAGAATAATCAACCAGGGTATATAGCCTAAACAAAGCGAGATTACTTACCTGTAACAGGAGTTCTCCATGGACAGCAGGATAAGTCAGCCACACCTGGTGATATCATCCAATGGGCCCGAGGATGGAAGTGCACTCTTGAGCTGGGAAAGGTGATCCTTTCTGAGCATGTGCCAGGTAGCCTGACCCCCAGGCCCACCTCTAGCTGGCTCAGTGTGTCCTAAGCTGTGGAGGCTTGCCTCTGGGAGTTGGTGCTGGGGTCAAGAGGTCAATCTTATCCAGAGGGGTGGGTGGGGTGTGGCTGACTTATCCTGCTGTCCATGGAGATCTTCTGTTATAGATAAGTAACCTCGTTTTCACCTAGGACAAGCAGGATGCATCAGCCACACCTGGTGCCTCCCAAGCTGTGAGAGTCGCATGTGTTGTGGTTGATGAGGGATGAGGGCCAAGGCCCATACCATGATGACAGTGCAACTAGACATAGCAAAAGACTTTAATGCATAAGGTTCAGTAACCAGAACCTTGTGACATTTAACTTCAACATCTGCCTCAGCCTGTGGGGAGCGATGAGTATGGCCCGAGCCTTGTCCCGAGCTATCCGCTGCACTGTCAAGGATATGAGTGGAATGTGTGGAAAGGCGTACACCAGAGACCACCCCCCACTCCATGACACGTTGAAGGTATCTGAGGCTAGGCTCCTTGAGGATGAGCCTAGCAGAAGGAGCGATTGGAGCAGAGGTGAGGGTACTACATGTTGTCCTCGGAGGCAAAGAGGTCCACCTGTAGGGTGGCCCCAGCATTGGAAGAGGGAGTCTGCCACCTTGGGGACCAGTGACCATTCGTGCGGGTCCAGCTGTCGGCTGAGTCTGTCGGCTAGGGTGTTCTGCATGCCTGGAAGGTAGGATAATTGAAGCAGGAATTGCTTTGGGAGGTCAAAGTCCCAGAGTGGGGGTGCTTCCTGGCAGCCCTTCCTGTTCCCTTCCTGTTTGTTGACGTAGAACATGGATACCTGGTTGTCCATCTGAATGAGGATTGCCTGGCTGGCGATGTGCTGCTGGAAGGCCTTCAGCACTAGTCGGATTGCCCGAAGTTCTAGTAGATTGATGTATTGCGTCTGCTCCTGCACCGTCCATGTCCCTTGGGTGCGCAGGTGGCTCATGTGAGCCCCCCAGCCAGAGGTGGAGGCATCGGTGGTGATGACCACTTGTGGTGGGCGCTGCTGGAGGGTCTGCCCTCATGGAGGTTTCCCAGGCAGGTCCACCATAGCAGGGACTGCGAAATTTCTTGTCGAGGGGAATGCATGTAGCCAGTGTTTGGGTGTGCTGGTCCCAATGGAGGTGGAGGTGCCACTGTAGCTGGTGCATGCACAGTCTTGCAAGTGGTAGCACCTATATTGTCACTGCCATGTGTTCCAGAAGGCAGAGAAAGGTGTGGGCAGTAGCTAGGCTGGATACTGAGACACTGTGAGCAAGGGAAATAGTCGTGCTCACACAGTGTACCGGGAAGTATGCTCTGGCTGCCCTGCCTTCGATGTTTGCCCTGATGAACTCCAGTCGTTGGGTGGAGTGCAGGTGGGATTTCTGGTGGTTCTTCAGGAGGGATATGGTCCGCTCGACTGCTTCCTGTGCCCCTTGTGGTTATGGGACTGTGAGGAGCCAGTCATCGAGATATGGGGAGATGCAGACTCCTTGTTTGCGGAGGTGGGCTGCCGCCACAGCAACACACTTGGTGAACACCCTTGGTGATGGGGACAGTCCAAAGGGGAGGGCCTGGTACTGGTAGTGATTGCCGATCACCTGGAAGCGCAAGTATTGCCTATGCGACTTGAGGATGGGGATGTGCATGTATGCATCCTGCAAGTCCATGGCAGCCAACCAGTCCCCTGCCTGGATGAGGGGCAGCATGGACCCCAAAGAGTACATTTGAAACTTCTCTTTGAAGATGAATTTGTTCAGTTTCCGCAGGTCAATGGTGGGCCGGACTCCTCCAGATTTCTTGGGTATTTGAAAGTATCTGGAAAAGCCACTGTTGATCTCCTCCAACGGAACTGGTTCTATGGCCTGGGATGCCAAAAGCAAGCGAATCTCCACCTGCATGGCAGGCAAGAGATGGGGGGGTTCTCTGTGTTGGGTGAGGACCCTGGACAGGTGGAACCTTGAACCTGATGCTGCAGCCTATCTCCATGATGTAGAGGACCCACTTGTCCATCATGATCTGCACCCAGGCATATGGGAAAGCCGAGACTCATCCCCCCACTGGGGTCCTGGCCAGGGGACTGGCCGAGGGTGCATTGTCAAGAGGAAGGGGCTCTCTGCTGTGGAGGGTGGGGCTTGCTTATGCTGTTTTTGCTCCTTCTGACTGTGCTTCTGCTGGTAGGGTACCTGGTACAACTGTTGTCTGTACCTTGGGGACTGCCACTTGTGATACAAGTTGTTGTGCTTGGATGAGGAGTATGACTTGTGATGGTAGTTTCCTTTCCTGCTGCTGGAGTCACGCTCGAGACCCTCTTCTGCAAGAGTTTGCAGGGTGGTGAGGTGTTCCTTCATGTCGTTGACTGTGTCCTTGCCCTTGTCCCCAACAGGTAGTCCTCTGTAAAGGGTGCATCCACTAACTATCCGTGAGTGTCCTCCCACAGGCCAGAGGTGCGAAGCCAGGCTAGACACCTTGTGGAGATGGCCATCCCAACAGTACGGGTGGCAGTGTCGAAGGCATTGAAGGTCGCTTATACCAGGTGCTTCATGCATTGAGGTCTGCCAAGACTGCAGCGGTGGCTGCTTGGGATTTTGGTGGCAGGGCAGGTGGGCCCTGAGGCCGGCATGAGCCAGAGCTGGGTCAGGTTGTCTATGAGGTGTTGGTGAACCAGTAGGGCAACCAGTGTCTTGGGCGTGTCCAGGTACTTCAGGGCCCCTGTGGGTTCATTCTTCTGTTCAGGCTGGTCCTGTGGGTCAAGGGCGAGCTGGGAGATGATGTGGCATAGGAACTTTGGGTATGAGAGGTCCTCGGGGGGTTTTGCACTGGTGGCTGTGGAGTGGTGGTAGCCTCGGCCAGGGTCCCGGTGGCGGGAATGGCCCACCCCACAAGGGCGAGGGGGTTATTCATGTCTGATGCACACAGAGTTGTGATCGCCTCCTCCTCCCCGCTGTGCTCTGAGGGATAGGGGTGTGGCAGGCACGAGGACTGGTTCAGTAGAACAATTTGTGGAGTTGTGGGGTGTAGCTGGAGCCTGCTGAGTGGCCTGCTCTTGGAGGAGGTCTGTGATCTGCTGAAGAATGCCTGCAGGAGTCCCTGCCCTGAGGCCCTTACCTCCATGTCCTCTGGTTTGTTTGTGTGGTGGGGAGCCTGAGCTGCTGTTGCTGGAGGGCCTGCAATGTCTTTTGTGGTGCCTCTGTCTTCTGATGGTGCTTTCACTGCTGCTGTGAGTGGAACTCCTACTGTGCTGACATCCACCGTACTTGCGGCAGCTCCTTCATCTGTCCTGTTGGCTGTTGCAGTCTCTGTGGTATCCCTGTACTGATTTCCTGTGCCAGCTGCACCCCCCCCCCCCCATGCTTACGGCAGTGACGATTGGGTCTAGGGGATTCCCTTCTGTGCTGACAAATCGGCACGGGTGAGGAGGAGCCTTTGGAGTGATGATGACGGCAGGAGGGGGTTGAAGTCATCCAGGCATCCTCCAATTGGCATCGGAGAGGCGGAACTACTCGCGGAAGAGCCCCCAGCATCATGGTAGAGGAGCGCATGGCCGGGAATGCATAAAGAGGATGTGTTCTGGTTTGCCCAGCCCTCCCTTGCCCCCACAGGAAGCTGGCTGGTCTGTATGGCGGCAAAAGGTGCAGGGAGCAGATGGCTGAGGATGGAGACATGTGCAGGTGCATCCCGTGCCGTGGCGCTCTTACCAGGTCTCAGGTCCAGATCCTCCAGTGATGCAGTGAGTGCTACGTAATCCCGCATCACATGACTATGAGATTTTCTTGCTCGGGGGGACATTTTTGCACAATGAATGCAGTCCTCAACTTTGTGGCTCACCCCAAGGCATCAGATGCACTGATCGTGGTGTGGTAGGCAAAGGCCTAAGATCCATGCTGCTTGAACTAAACAGACAGGCCTAAGCAGCTTGACCTGTAAATGAAGCCTGTGGTTAGGCCCAGAGGAATGAAAACCCCCCTGAATGCTGCCTCCATAGAATCGAAACTTAACTAAGCATAACCAAGCATAGCTAAGCAGAATCGAAACTTAGAAAAGATAGAAAAACAAGCTTTAATTGGTACTGATAAGAGTGTGAAAGCTTCTGTGAACTAATTAATTCTGCTGAGAGAAGGGTTACAGTGCCCTGCTTTCCCACATGTTCTAGTCAGCTAGTGACCTTGGAGGAGAATTGTATCAAGAGTCTAAGAACTGTCCATTGTAATGGGGACTGTAAGGGGGGCAACCAGGTGCTGAGTCCAGACCAAGGTCCTCATTGGATGACTACGTAATGGTACCGGGACCAATAGATGGGATAGAAGGGGTTACTGGGACCAATGAAAAGTTTGCCTATGTACAGAATGGAGAAGAAAGGTATAAAAGTTGTTGTTTTGCTAGAAACCATTGCTCAGCCATTTTGAATGTGATTCTGCTTGAGTCTTGTGCACAATAAATGATTTGGACCTTCTGAACAGACTCCTGGTATTATTGGATTGTTTGCGCTCTGCCGCTACATATTCTTGGTGCATTGGCCGGGAACATGTGGTGAGTAGAGGGTATACGAGCTGATATACCATGACTTTCCGCCTCTATAGGTTTGGTCCTGCCGGGCTCGTGCCCTTCCGACGTGGGCTCGGCTCCCAGGCGCCACCGGTCCAGTTGCATCGGAGGGAGCTGGGCCAGGCCTCGGCGGGTGCTGGACCCGGATGGAGCCAACACCTCGAACCCGTGAGGGGAGTCCGAGGTCCAACTCATGCGCTTGCTTGGGAACGGGGACCGGATCCGGTGAGTATAGTGTTTGGAATGTCTAGACAGATGAGTCAGAACTGCAGTTTGTAACTTTGAACTTGTAACTTGTAACTTGTAACTTGGAATTTTGGTAAGAGAGCATGATCACCTCTCAAGACGGTCTGATTAACCTTGCATAGTGTATTCGCGGGGTGAAACTACCGTCTTCTTGGAATAACTTGGAAAAGCCGGTATAACTTGTATAATTTTGGTATAGCCTAGTCAGAAAAGACAGAATTGGGCTATTTGGGAAATGCTAGCATGTTTGTCGTTCTGTGTGTCTTTGTTTTTTGGTATTTGTTGAAACCACGAGTTTCCCTTCTAGTATAATGTAAGATTATATTCGGTTGGGTAAACGCCTGGAGTCACTGTAAAATCAAGAACATGTCTCACTCATCCAGCCTTCCTACAGCACAGAGTGAGACTGACAAGGGGCGTGTCCGTGCAGAGGTGCCTTTTAACCCTATGAAGGCATGTTTTCAACGTTCTGCTGCTGGGCTAATTGGAGCTTATTTTAGGACAATTATACCTGATTTTATTCACTTTGTTTTAATAGTGATGTTCATTCTACTATGGTCATGTATTATATACCATTTGATAGGAATATTTAGTCAGAATTTTAGTTTTGAAGGTCTTATTAACCTCATCGGAGCTCCGTAAACTGTTTTTAGTTATATTCTCTGCTCTGTCTGTATTTTTACGTCAACTGCTCCTGTTATATTATTGTTACCTTTCAGAACTATTCAGGAGGTGAAGGGTCTAGTTCAGTTTTAGTGTGCAGGGTGAGATTACTTACTCTGGTCAGATAGGCTGCTAGGTATAATACATTTGTGGGCTTAGCTTTGCCCTGTGCTTTATGGTTCAAACAGAAATGATAGAGAAACTAAGCAAACTTTTTTTGGTTTTTTTCCCTTGACCTACAAAGTAATTATTAGATCACGACTTGACACTGATCACGACTTGACACTTGCTAGCATGTCTCTGTGTGCCTGTGAAACTAAGTTGTTTCATTTCGTTTCCAGTGAGCGAAGGGGTGTGGCTTTCACACAGCTTGCTAGAAGGGAAAAAAAATGAGACAGCAACTCCCGATTGAACAGTCTCTTGCTTGTTTAAAATAAAGGACTCATTCAATCGAAGTGTGATAGGAGATGAATTTATAATTAGTTTTCTAGTTATTACTTTACAGCTGTGATAACTACAGTGACTCAGAAGTTCTTTTGTTTTTGAAGTATATCTGTCGTTTCAAAAACTAACTGACACGGACAAGAGAGAGCAAATAAAGTGTTTTTCCTTTCACCCTCAAGGACGATGCAGCATTCTGGGTTGGAAGTGTACCAGATTGCAACCTGAGAATGAATGGTTTAAATTCTGAGTGAATAAGAAATTGTGTTAGGATTTTATCTTTGAAATCTGAAAGTTTAAAAAAAAAAGAAAAAGAGGGTGTATATGCATTCTAGATATCCACCAACGCTATGGAAAAGTATCCGTTTCATGTCTCTTGAATATCTGCTTTCTGAACTGTAAGATTTAATAAAAATAAAATAATAATTTCTTTTGCAGAGACATGCAGACTACGGCTGGCAGTTAGTTTCCATGCTAAGTAATTTCATTCCAGTTATACGTAACAGATAGCTATAGTTCTCTCTATAAAAATAGATGTTATAACATGTTGCAAAATAATAGTTTTATATTTTAAGAACTGTATCTAAATTGTTCCTGTTTGGAATAAGTTGCAATAAGCATAATGGATGTATGTGCTCAATCTAAGCTTGTGTTTTCTGCCTGCCCTATGTTTACAGTAATAATAAGGTTTTTTTAATAAGTTTCTTTTCAAGTATGATCAAAAAAGCAGCTCCCTAAGAAGCCCCGGCTCCGTTCAGAGTGCTTAAGGGGGGGGGAGGGGGCCCAGTCCACCGATGATACCACCCCCCGGTAGGCGTGAACTAATGTGCCCACAGCAGAGAAGTAGAGAAAAAAACCCCCTCCCGGATAGAGCGTTGCTAGGAGAAACAGTGTGGGCCTAGGGCAGGAGGGGGGGGGGACTCCTCCCTGCAGATTCCCAAGTAGTTTGCCAGCCAGTCAGCTGACCAGACTTGTTTAGGTGCCTTTCCCTCTGCCACTGATTTACTGAACTGAAAGCTTTAGGATTTAATTGAACTAATGAACAGTATTATTCAAACCCATCAGTCTTGATAACCCCAAGTGGAATCCAAATAGTGCAGGCAGCCCTCACTATATGCCCCAATGAATCCAGCAGCCCAGGAGAATTTGCATTTTTGTCAGTCAGTCCCAGAGAGATATAAAACAGAAATTACAGAAACTGGATGGATTTGCGGGCATGATAGTTAATGGAAGTTGATCAGAAAGTATGTGAATTGTTGAATGTGACAGAGAAAGTAAGTGTAAAGATGGAGAAGAGAACAGATCTTCTTGCTGATACTTTAGTTGAATGATGTGGAGGAGGTTATCCTGATCGAAGGAGCAGAGGAAGTAAAAACTGGGTGCGAGTCAGTGCGCCCATTGCAGAGAAGGACATTAGAGAAGTGAATGCCCGTATCTTGACTCCACCCCAGGGGGGAGGAGGGAGTACTTGATTTAAAAAATAATATTAAACCGAACACAGTGTTCTAGCAAGAAAGGGAAGCAGCTATAGAGTAAGTGGCAGCCGGAGAGGGCTCCCCTATCATCGTCACCCTCAAGCCAGAAGCGGAACTAGTGCATGTGAAGCAGTATCCTCTTCCCTGACCAGCCATTGCAGGAATCCACTGTCATTTAATGAAACTGCTTAAGTATGGACTTCTCAAGGAATGTCAGTCACCTTGGAACACTCCCCTTCTTCCTGTTAAGAAGCCTGGGACAGGTGATTACCGCCCAGTGCAGGATCTAAGAAGAATGAATGATGCAGCTGAAACTATACACCCAGTGGTACCAAAATCCTTATATTCTCTTGGGACTGATCTCTGCTGAAGCTACACACATTTCACCATTCTGGACTCAAAAGATGTTTTTTTTCTGCATACGCTTAGCCCAAGACCCCACTACAGGAAGGCGGGGCCAACTCACCTGGACAAGATTACCTCAAGGATTCAAGAACTCGCCTCACTCAGCAAAAGATTTGACAAGTTATCCAGTAATTCCAGGAGAAAGAATTCTACTTCAATATGTGGACAATTTACTCATAACCACCAACTCAGAAAGTGAATGTCTACAGGCCACCAGTGAACTCTTGCACCTTTTTAATGAGGCTGGATACAAAGTCTCAAGAGCCAAGGCGCAATTATGTCAAACCAGTTAAATACCTAGGATTCCCATTGTCCAATGGAATTCGACGCCTGGGACCCTTACCAGAACGCAAAGAAGCTGTATGCAGTATTCCTACTCCAACCACCAGGAGGCAAGTGAGAGCCTTCTTGGGTGCCACAGAGTATGTTGTATATGGATCCCCAATTTTGCGCTGCTAGCAAAACCATTGTATCAAGCTACCAAAGGAATGGAAAAGTCTCCATTCTAATGGGGACTTGAACAGGATGCAGCCTTTTGATCTTTGAAAACCACTCTGATGTTATCACCAATTCTGGGTCTACCAGATGTCCAGAAAACCTTTCAGTCTCTATGTTCATGAGTCACAAGGAAATGTTCTAGGAGTATTGACTCAATCTCTTGGACCTTATTTGAGAAGCTGTTACAGCTACAGCCCTCCTAGTGAGCAAAACTAACAAGATCACTTTGAGACAGAATCTTCCAGTTACTGTACCACACTCTGCTCTAACCAATATGAAATACAAAGGAAACTACTAGCTAACAAATCTACGAATGTTGAAGTATCAGAGTATGTTGCGTGAAAACCCCCAGATACAATTGAAGGTCAGTCAAGCTTTGAATCCTGCTATGTTGTTACCAGTTGGTCTTGATCCCCTGATCATGACTGTTTAGAAATTATGGACACCGTATTCTCAAGCCGCCTGGATTTGACTGATGTCCCTCTGGAGAACCCTGAACAGACTTTCTTTGTGGCTGAAGGCAGTTTCATCATCAATGGACATTGTTGTGCTAGATATGCAGTGGTGACCCCTGATTTGGTAGTTGAGTCCTCAGCCCTGGCCCCAGAAACTTGACCACAGAAAGCTGAACTGATAGCCCTCACTAGAGCACTAACAATAGGAAAAGGGCTCTGTCTAAATGTGTACCCAGATTCCAAGTATGCCCTTACAACCTTGCATGCACATGGGACCCTGTACAAATAATGAGGGTGGATAACCATAGGAAGCAAGTCCATTAAGTATGGCCCCAAGATATTGACATTATCAGGTGCATACTACCTACAGCTTTCAAAACTTTAGGAAAAGTAGAATGTATGAATAGAACCTTGAAATCTCAGTTGTCCAAACTTTGCCAAGAGGTTTACCTGAAGTGGCCCCAGGTTCTTCCTATAGCCCTTCCTAGGATATACTTAGCCCCTGCTAAGTATTTAGGAGTTCCCCCTTTTTGAGATTCTGAGAATCTGTAGCCTATTTATAGGGAATAAAAGGAGATGTGAGACAGATAGGATCTGAAATTATTAGGCATGAACTATTGGTTTTAAGTTCTGTTTTGCAGAGTCTTCATACCTGGGTACACAATCGATTACCCATCAATTTGCCTGAACCCCTGCATCCTTTCAAGCCTGGAGTCTCGGTGTGGATCACAGAGTGGAGAAGGATACCGTTAGCCCTGCATTGGAAGGGACCCTATGTTGTCATCCTGTCAACTCCAACTGCAGTAAAAGTCGCAGAATTCGAACTTTGGATCCATCATAGTCGAGTAAAGCCAGCAACTGTTTCTGAACCTGATCACTGGACTACTGTACAGCATCCTGAGACTCCATTGCGCCTCACCCTACAACAACAGCCACGGACCTAAGACTTATTGGTCCCTCGGAAACTGCACTATTTCAAGACTGTCCGTTTATCTGAAGGTAAGCCTCGCATCTGGAGAAAGCTGCAATCATCAGAAATAGACTGTGTTGTGTTAAGAAATTGAGTCTTCTAAGAGACTGTGTTCAAATGCTCTGAGAACAAAACTGTTTTGATCTCCTAAAAAGTGAACTGCTCTAAGGAGGCAATAATAGCCTGAGAGACTGTACTATGATATTTTAAGAACCTGAGACATCCCAGAGGACAGTGATACTTTGGAATCTACAGCCCTACTCCTGCCACAAAGCTGGTAGGTCTACGTACGGCAGAAGCTCGAGGATCTACAATCAACTCTACATCTGATATCTGTTGTGGATGCCGACAGTTCCAGCAATTTTCCAGAGACTATGCCCATTATGAATTCTTATTATTGCTTTATTTCGGCAGCAGCCTTGGGGTGCTTTGAAATGACTTTTGCTTTACCTCCCTGTGCAGCCTGTATAAGTACCATGCGAACTGGGCTGAAGGTTCCTCATGCCTCCCAGAACTTGTTTCTTGAAATTGCCGAAGCAGTAGCATCTAGTCTCCACATTTATGACTGTTTCTTTGTGGAGGAACCAAGATGGGAGATCAGTGGCCTTGGGAGGCTCAAGAACTGAATTATTCCATCCCCTACAATCAGACTGATTTATATAATACTACTAGTGAGTGGGTATTGGCCCACCCCATTGTTGGCAGTTTGTGTTTTGTTCGGACCGGACCACAATTTGCTATGAAGATTGGACAGCTGGACTGTCTAAATCAGAAGTTTTACAACAGCACAACAAAGAAGACATATTGGTGGTCCGGCATAAATGCTCCTGAACCTTCTACTCCTTTAGTTCTTTTTCCCACTCTTGCCCAATTATGGACTCTGACTATCTGCTTGTTGCTCCCTTGTTTCTTGCCACTTTGCTTGCGAGTGATAACTTCCGTTATTAATAACACTGTAGAGCGCAAGGCAGCTACAAAGATACTAGCTATGTGAAACTACTACCCTATACCACAGAGTGATACCTTTACCTAGTATTATGTGATTTGATTCTCACCCTTTCTCACTTGCGGGTGAGAATAATCAAAGGGGGGAATGTGGTAGGCGAAGGCCTATGATCCATGCTGCTTGAACTAAACAGACAGGCCTAAGCAGCTTGACCTGTAAATGAAGCCTGTGGTTAGGCCCAGAGGAATGAAAAACCCCCTGAATGCTGCCTCCATAGAATCGAAACTTAACTAAGCATAACCAAGCATAGCTAAGCAGAATTGAAACTTAGAAAAGATAGAAAAACAAGCTTTAATTGGTACTGATAAGAGTGTGAAAGCTTCTGTGAACTAATTAATTCTGCTGAGAGAAGGGTTACAGTGCCCTGCTTTCCCACATGTTCTAGTCAGCTAGTGACCTTGGAGGAGAATTGTATCAAGAGTCTAAGAACTGTCCATTGTAATGGGGACTGTAAGGGGGGCAACCAGGTGTTGAGCCCAGACCAAGGTCCTCATTGAATGACTACGTAATGGTACCGGGACCAATAGATGGGATAGAAGGGGTTACTGGGACCAATGAAAAGTTTGCCTATGTACAGAATGGAGAAGAAAGGTATAAAAGTTGTTGTTTTGCTAGAAACCATTGCTCAGCCATTTTGAATGTGATTCTGCTTGAGTCTTGTGCACAATAAATGATTTGGACCTTCTGAACAGACTCCTGGTATTATTGGATTGTTTGCGCTCTGCCGCTACAGTGGGTGTCCGAGTTACTCGTCTTTTGTGCGCACACAGGGCGCTTTTAAACCAGGCTTAGACATTGCTGCGCTGTTCCTTCTCTCTTCTTGCTGGAACTATTTCTTCTTTTCTCTAGATTTTTATTTTTTGGAGAGCAGAAAACCATCTTGCTGGCAAGGCGGAAGAGACAAAACTGAGTCAGTTAGGGCCAGGCCTGGCACATGCTCAGAAAGGATCATATTTGTGAGCTCAGGAGAGCACTTCCTTCCTTGGCGCTGTCGGATGACATCACATCCTGCTTGTCCTAGGAGAAAGGAGATTTCACAAACACTGCTTGAGAAAAGGACTTTGTGATAAGGTTGCTTGCTTGCTATGAGAAAGGCACAGCTTGACCAGAAGCCACATTTAATAAGGGACAGCTCCTGCACATCTGCTGTGAGCAACCAAGGAGGAGAGTTAACCTTTTATGAGCCACAGACTGCTTTACCAGGTACGTGTCCTGGTTTACAGCTTGTTATAGTGTTGAACTGTGACCTGATTTAAACCCTGGGAAGAATTAGTTATTTATCACTGAACTGGGAGATCTGAACACTGCTGATTGTTAATAAGCTGCTGAACTCAGCCAGACAGTATTAGTAGAGTGATTAACACAACAACTACATTACCCAAGGAGCAGTGCATTGCTCAGAAAGGAAAAGGTTAAGCCAGAGAGCTGTTTCCTGATATGTACTGTTTAAAGCTGAGGACAGGAACTGAGCCAGTGAACTGTTCCCAATGTATAGCTTTTGTTTGTTTGCACTTTGTGGTCTAAGAAAGTGAGTTTTTGTGTTAAACGCTCTCCAGCCATTCTGACAAAGTATGAAAGCGTGAACAGACCGGGGAAGCCATGTGAGAGCCAAAGCTGTGGTAAGGAGCACCCCCTGCAGGGTGACTCTCTGCCTTTAGAAAAGGGGTAAGGACATGACTCGTCACTGTCTGCAGCTTTGAGGAGCTATGTTTTTATTTTATATTGTTTAATTTTACAGTTGTGGTATTGTTTGTAGTATTTGTGTGGATAAACCACTTTAGGCTGAATTTTCATGAGGCCAATATAAATGCCAAAGAACACCTGCCCACTCTACTGAGATGTGAGATGACACTTACCCAGTACAACAGCAGTGTGTTATTATATTCTATTATTCCGAACAGAGACATGTATTTAAACATGCAGAAGGAAGTAACAAGTGCGGCACGTCCTTCCCTGTTCAAGAAAGAAGAATAGAAATACCATACAGTTAATATCAAATACAATATAAAAGTCTATAGCTCCCTACTTGATACACCTCATGCATCCCACAGGCCCGGCACTGTAAGTACAGCCTTTTTTATTCATGTGAAAGGACAGTCACATCCCAATAAAAGTTGCAGAAGATGCAGAATCATAACTTGGTTGCTATTAGATAGTAAAATCACTACAGGCAATTTTTAATAATGATTCTGACCATTTTCTGTTCCCTAATGACCGCCTCATGAACCAAGATTTCACTGGCTTCACATGCTCTGGAGGGGCCATTCACCCAGAACTGAGTACCAGCCTCCTAGCACTTACTGCCACACTGATTTTTACCCTTACGAGAGTGATTTTAGAGCTGACATGAGAGCAGGGCCAGCCCGTCCATTGTGCGAGAATGTTGTTCACACAGGGCCCCGCGCGAACTTCATTCTTGCACAAATGGATGGCTTCAGAGGGAGCCAGGGAAGCCCGTGCGAGGCTCCTGTTCCCTCTGCACAGCCGCCAGCGTGAAGAGTGTTTTCCCTCATGCTGGCAGCTGTTTTTGTGAAGCGCGTGAGTGCTGGGAAATGCCCTTTAATCTTTCCCACCCGACAAAAAATGGTTGCGGTTTGGATTCTTTATCATGCTGGGGTTCTTATATTAGATTTGATGATTGTTTTGACCTCCAGTAATTTGGGTAAATATTTTTTTTTGGCACTTTAACTTTCCCATCATTCAGCGCGCTTCACAGAAACAGCCGGGAAAACACTTTTCATACTGGCGGTTGTGCAGAGGGAGCCGGGGTCTCGTGTGGGCTGTCCCGGCTCCCTCTGAAGCCCCTTAGATGGCGGGCGGGGGGGAAGCTTGGACTGCAAATGGGCTGTGATGGGGGGGGGGAAGCTGGACTGCAAGTGGGCTATGATGGGGGGGAAGCTGGTCTGCAAATGGGCTATGATTGGGCGGGGGGCTAGGACGGAAATGGGTTGTGATTGGGCGGGGGGCTAGGACTGGAAATGGGTTGTGATGGGGGGAAGCTCTACTGCAAATCGGCTATGATTGGGTGGGGGGCTAGGACTGGAAATGGGTTGTGATTGGGCGGGGGGCTAGGACTGGAAATGGGTTGTGATGGGAGGGTAAGCTGGGACTGGAAATGGGCTGTGATCAGGGGGCTAGGACTGGAAATGGGCTGATGGGGGGCTGGAATAGTACTGGAAATGGGCTGATGGGAGGGCTAAGACTGGAAATGGGCTGATGGTCTGGGATTGGAAATGGGCTGATGGGGGCTGGACTAGGACTGGAAATGGGCTGATGGGGGGCTAGGATTTGAAATTGGATGATGGGGAACTTGGACTGGAAATGGACTGATGGGGGACTGGAATAGAACTGGAAGTGGGCTGATGGGAGGGCTAAGACTGGAAATGGGCTGATGATCTGGGATTGGAAATGGGCTGATGGGGGCTGGACTAGGACTGGAAATGGACTGATGGGGGGGCTAGGATTTGAAATTGGATGATGGGGGAACTTGGACTGGAAATGGGCTGATGGGGGACTGGAATAGAACTGGAAGTGGGCTGATGGGAGCTGGAATAGGGCTGGGAATTGGCTGATGGGGGAGCATGGAGTGGAAATGTGCTGATGGGGGACTGGGATGGGACTGGAAAGGAGCATATGGAGGGCTAGGACTGGAAATGGGCTGATGTGGAGGCATGGGAGAAAGGGACTAGAAGGGAGTGGATGCTGGGTGGATCTAGAACTAGAAGGGAGCTGATTTTTGGGGAGGACTAGAAGGGGATGTGGATGCGGAATGAGGATGGAGAGGAGAAAAGATATTTTGTGTGGGAGAGAAGAAAAATCTATGATTGGCAGGGTATTGGGAGAGTAAGTGGGGATTGAGAACGGAAGGGTGAAATTTGAGTGGATGATAAAGGAATAAAGAAAGAAATGGGGGAAAGAGTAAAAGGGGAAAGATCAGTATGTTAAAGCAGATGTTGAGAGAAAATGGAAAAAATCTAGAAGAGAAGACAAATTGCAACTGAAAATAAAATGCCCAAACAAACGGTAGAAAAATACTTTTTATTTTGAATTTATTAACTGGAATATGTCAGGTCTGAGAAATGTATATCGCTAACATCTTTGCGTTTTTGTTTAGTGCAAGAGGAAATTTAATTTATAGTTTTATTTCTCCAGTGTTGTTGTACATTTCATGTTTGGCTTTTGGGGTTCCCAATTTAATTAACTTCCTATTTCTAAATTGTGATCCCTTGTTCTTTGTGTGGTGATGGTCTATGTTCTGCATGTGTAACTGAGCTGCAGTATTCTGTTCATGTAGTTTCTGTTTGACAGTCCCACTTGTTCTTTCCCCCAGCGAGATGTATTGAAATTCTCTGAGATGTACTGGTTTAATATTTGCAGTGTTGCCCTTTGATAGGTAGGGTTTGGTGCTTTGTGAGTCCTGATAGTGCTGTTATGATATGGTGGGTTTGCTATGGGTTCTAAATGGTCAGCATTTATTATATTTTCTAATGGGCCTGTTGGCTGGCGCTGGAATTTAGTAATTTAGAAATCTGGCAGTCTTTCTTTATCCAGACACTCATTAAGAAGCATGTTTACTAAAAGCGCATGTTAACATTATGCAAATACTTATGCAAATGAGGCTCCTTATGTAAATGAGGCCCAGCACTGAATCTCCGCACATGGCCCCACATTCCCCTTGGGCCGCCCCTGCATGAGAGGTGCAGTATGTATAAAATTGCCATGGCATACATGCAATAAAGTACGCACTCATAGAATATAGGGATAATATTTAGCCCACAGCAGTTGGAGTTCTTTTTAAATGCCGGCTGTCACAGGTAAAAAAAATCCAGATAGTCAGTGCTGTTATCCGGATACCAGCTGCTGCTGAATCATACAGATAGCAGCAATATTAAGCCACTATCTATAGGCGATCGGGGTAGCACTTAGGATGGCATTTTTGGATTGTTATAGTGGCAGTGAAAATTTCCCTTATGCAGATACATGCTGGCTCTGCGTCAGCTCTGCCCATGGACCAGATACTGCCGAGTTGGTCAGAGCAGCTGTATCCTGAGCCGGGACTTATTTGGTTAGCAGGTCCTGTTAGCCAGATAAGTCCTTTTGCATCTTGGCCCCATAGCCCCCAGTTTAATATGACATATGTATATGTGCTCCCAGGGGCGGAGAATGGGTGTGGCAGGGGAGGGATCAGCACTTAGGTGCATTTGTGCCAGTTCCTGAACAAATTTACACCTGCCTTAGAAGAGCTGTAACATCGTGCAGGAGCTTTCCAGAAGCTGTTTTATAAAGGCGCATAGAGCAGGTGTAAGAGACGCGCCTATGCACCTTTCTTGCCTTAAAACCCTGTTCTGTGATTGCATTAATTTCTTCAGGACAAATTAAGAGAGTAAAGAAATATTTAAGCCTCCTATAAAAGAAGGTGCATATGGACCAGTCAAATGTTTGACAAATCTAATTTCCCCAAATAAAGCAGACAGAATCTAGTCACTACATTAATTTTTTTTGTCGGATCGCCTTTTCTGAGGATGATAAATCACTCTTGAAACAGGCCCTCCATTTTAATCAATTTTAAAAACGGCCACCTGGCTCAAATGCGTGAGGCTATATGTTCCCCAGAAACAAACAGTGCTTTTATAAAAAAGCTAAATATCTTTCCAAGTCTCACTTAATACGCCCAAATGCATGGTGCAATCGCACCCACAGCACTATTATACTCATCTGGAACACATTCAAGGCAGAATGCGTAAGCAATGAATCACGCAGATAATACAGTCCTTCACGTTATGGATACTAAATCCAATCAATTCAACTGCCAGTTCCTCCGACGGCACTGCCGTGCTGTTAGGTGCTGAGGCCTGTTTCAAGAGAGTGATTTATCATCCTCACAACAGGCGATCCGACAAAAAAAAATGAATGTAGTGACTAGATTCTGTCCGCTTTATTTGCGGAAATTAGATTTGTCAAACATTTGACTGGTCCATATGCACCTTCTTTTATAGGAGTATTACAGTGGTGGCATAGGTGGGTTTGTGATTTAATATAATTTGAAGAAATATTTAAAAGCATCAGCTTACTTGAGTAGATCAGAAACACAAGAGATGTTAGTGATGCTGGAATTGAAAGGTGCGGCCACGGAAGCCTCTTGTTCAGACAGAGAGATCCCAGCATGGGCGGTTTTCAAAGCCTGAAAAATGTAGAGTTTCAGGACAGGTTGATGCATTCAGGGATTTGTATTTCTGATGTTTGCTTTGCATACCCTGAGGAAAGAATACTATGAGGTTGTGCATGCAGTGAGGGGGAACCCAGGACTGATTTAGCCTGTCCTGGAAAGTACAGCCAGCTGACAACCCTAAGCCAATGGAGTTTAGCAGGAGACATAAAAAATGCCTATTTCAATTGGGTAGAATTGCAAAATGGAAAATCGCTGCAAATAAAATATGAAACTGCATCTACTCACTGCACAGTCGTTTGCTCCATCCCCACACATGCCCACATAGTAACTGAAAATGAAGAAATGTGATAGTGAGTGAGAATCTTGCATCTCCATAACGATAGGACGCCTTTCCACAGAGAACTGAAATTCTGTTTAGTGGTAATGTTGGGGAAGGTAGAAGAGAAAACCTACTCTAGACTTCGATAGTCTTCAATCAGGGTCGCTTTCTGCAAAGGGGATACTCTAGCAAATACAGTTCCGTTCATCAGAATCTAGAAAAAGGCAAATGCAAAAATACAGTCCATTAAGATACACTGACACCCTGTCATCTCATTTATGGACTTCTGTGCTAGAAAAAATAATGTTTTTGTGCATGAATGATATATATCAACAGAGAGAGAGGAGAGAAAGAGACGCATGTAAACATGTAACACTGGAGTTTTAAATGAGAAGTAGCCTATCAAGTTGCTGAAGTGATATGGAGAGTATGGGGTAGACCCACAGGCCCTTGTCAGGTTTTCAGAAGGCACAGAGAGGTGTCAGGAGGGTGGGAAGATCCTTGTTATCTTGAGGATCATGCTGGATGAGCAACCGGAGGCCTGAGCTGTCACTCGGTGTTAACATTGCTGCACTGTCGTTAGCACACCTTAGCACACTCACACTCTGCATCTCATTACATTGCTTCTGCAACCTGTCCTGGGAAACCCCCAGCCAGTTACGCTTTCAGGCTATCTGTAATGACTATGCATGAGTTAGCTTTGCATTGCACTGCATGCATACTCATTTCTGAAATTTCACATAGCTGGGGGTCCCCCAGAACAAGTTTGGGAACCACTTTCTGGTTTAGATCATACTTGGATATCAGAATTGAGACAATGAGGTTGTGACACAGTATGGATAAAGGCTGCCAATTAACTGCAGATGCCGCTATTGAAATTGCAATTTGGAAGGGGAAACAAACAATGGGGGATTAAGGAGGACGATCACCTTAATCCCTCTAGTAAAGGGCAGGCTGAAATGAGCACTTTTTAAAAAACCTAAACATGCAAGGGGTAGCTTCAAATCCCGACGTGGATAATTGCATTCATGCACATACAACACACCCCCTTGCAATTTCTACATAGTAAAGGCATTCATGTGTAAATTCAGACCTTTCAAAAATCACCACTTACACGTAGATGCCATTAGGGCTGGCGCCACCATTAGGCAAAGTAAGTGACTTCCACCCCCATGCAAAATGAAGTCGGCATCGGTGGGAGCGGAAGCAAACAGTCCCATGGCGCCAAAGTTTGAAGGTAAGCACCGCGGGTCTGTTTCAAAGCATTGCCACCACTGTAGATCCCAGTGAGGGGTGACAACAGCAGCAATGAGGGGACACAAGGGATGAGGCCCTGGATGCCATTTCTACCTGCAAATCCCTGATTTTACCCAGGGGCATGTTTTCTAAAGAGCAAGCCAATAGCACACATTTGAGCCACAAAGGTAACACAGACGCGCATGCTAACTTTAGGGGATGTACGTATGTCTCCATTAATAAGCCTCAGTGCACTAACCGGCATGCGGGGGCACTTCCCACCACTGCTTGAGGTGGAATTAAGTGCACCCGCAGTGACAGCAACATTTGTGGTTAGCATCCACCCAAAACACCGTGGTAATCGCTATGCACCATCAACAGCTACTTTCTGCCCCTGACCCTCCTTGTCCCTGCCCAAATGCATGCTAACCAGTTAGCACTGGATTTTTAGCACGGGGCCCCATGCTGTTAGCATGTTGTGCTTAACAGCGTGCATTAGTAAACATGCCCTCAGCCCCAAGAATGCCTCTTTTTCATGCAGCTAAATGCACGCGCATTCTGGTTCATCATGCATATTTTTATTCACTCTGAGAGAGAGCAATTTTCAGACAGTTGGTTTACACAGAGGATTTTACATTTCTCCATCCTTCATAATGCAGTTTTTAGTTTGTTTCCATGAACATAAGGTAAGTAGATTTGTCTGTAAGCTGTTTTCTCTGCAAACTTACTTTCGGTAAATAGCTGGGGAAGTACTTCTGTACAACTTCGTAGGATTTTCCACTCAGGGCAAAATGATATTTGACTTTGCCAACGTCAACATCAATATATGTGTCCTATAAGAAAGGAGAAAGTTCTTTGTAGAGCAAAATTTCAAACTGCTAACATTAATAAATGCTTGGATGTCATATCATTTTCTAAGAATAGAAGAACCTTAGAGATAAGCCATGCTGACTCAGACCAAGATCCATCCAGCGCAAATCCTGTCTCTCACAGTAGACAGTTTGAGTCACAAGAACCAGGAAATAAATCAAATCTCAGGAGAGAAGTGATGGCTTCCCCTGGTTTATCCGTCTAATAACCTTTTATGAACATTTCCTCCAGGAATTTGTCAAAAGCTCTTTTGAAACCCCATTATGCTATTTGCTTTGACCATGTCCTCTGGCTAGAGATTCTATATGAAATTTTACTGATGTGACAGAATACTATATTGTCGTAATATTAATATAGAGCTTATATTTGGGAGTTTTGTTCCGAGGATCATTATGTCATTTCATCCATAAGTGCTGACTTATTCTGGTTGTACACTTATTTTGATCACTTTTCCTAATTCTTTAAAGTGCACCAGAAGAAATTTGCCATCGAGGCAAAAGCTTTACAAAATTTTGTTAGGTACACTGAAAGCAAGAAGCAGATGAGCGAGTGTGTTGGATCCTTAGATGTGTTGGATGACCAAAGAATAAAAGAGTGTTCATGAAGGAGAGGAACATGGTAAGAAGATGAAGGAAGCTCTTTGATAAGGAAGATATTGGGAAGACAGCAACACCATAAACAATCGTTCAAGAGGACATGAAGCCAATAACCATAAAACATGAAAATTGAATGGAACATTATTTAAGTTTATTGGATCCAAATTTCAGTTGGGCAGTATTATGCCCCACATTGGCGCATAGTCCGCCCACCTCCCGCCTAACCCAGATTTTCTATGCCGAGGTCATATGTGACCCTAGCATCCAAAATCCGGGTGTCGTCACACAGCCAGGTAGCTGCAGAAGCTACCCATGTAGCACCGATTTTCGATGCTACACGGTTAGCCCCAGCACCTTAAAGATAGACGAGGTTTTCCCATGCCTAGTGGGCAGAGTGCAGGTGCAGAGCGCTAACCGTGTAGCATCGAAAATCGGTGCTACATGAGTAGCTCCATGGCCCGCCTCCTCTCCGCCCGGAATACCCCCAACACGCCCCGATGCTATGTGGATAGATCTGGGTGCGTTAGGGACATGTAGGTGCCCTTGTAGGTGCCCTTCAAAAATCCCTAATAAGACCTTTACACACTTTCTAGGGAAGTTACCCATGTAAAGGCCTTTGAAAATCAGGTCCAGTCTCTTAAGTGTTGTGTGGGATTGTTTATTGGTTTATGTGTTTGTTTTTATAGCTATTGCTTTGCAATTCATCAAGAGGGAAGGGAGTTAGATTTAACTCTTGCCTTTTTCTTGGGTAGCTCAAGGTGAGTTACATTCAGGTTCAGCAAGTATTCCTGGATTGCACAGAATGTACATGTAATGAGTGACACACTAAATATTATCACCCAGAGTTCTAAAAGAATTCATCTATCAAATTGTAGACCTGCTACTACCAGTCTGTAACACAGCAGTCTCTGAAGACTGGTCAGTATAACACCAGGGATGATCCATGAAATTGTAGAGCAGTGAAGCCTGATGGAGTAGAACAAAAGGGATAAAACTGAGTGGTAGTGGTGGCCAGCAGTTTAGTTAGTGGAGGAGTAGCCTGGTGGTTAAGGCAGCAGCTTAGCAAGACCAGGGTTCTAAATCCCACTGGGATACCTTGTGACCTTGGGCAAATCACATAACTCTCCATTGCCTCAGATACAAACTTAGATGTAAGTCCTCCGGGGATAAGGAAATACCTACAGCCCTGACTGTAACTCGCCTTGAATGACTATTGGTAAGGTGTGAACTAAATACCAATAGTTAAACATTGGCCACAGAGCAGTGGAGAGTCCCACTTGACTGTTGGCAACATGAATGCTATTTGCCTGCAGCGTGGGTTAAAATGTGAATGCAACTTTATGCAGATCTGTCCTAGGACTGGTGCACCTAAAATGAGCACCTAAGTGCAGGTAATTCTCTAAAAGGATTTTTCACGCACATATGACTGTTTACACGCATAGAAGACCTCTTATCAAATTACTTCCTGCATAAAAGTACACATGGTGCAGTTAGACGTGTACTTGTATGTGAATTTAGAATAGGTATCTTCAGGGGAGGAATTTGGGTGTCGCACAGATGGTATTGGGACTTATATAAAATATACAGAGACTTTATTCACTAACACTTATAAAATGTTCCTGAGCAAATATCAATGTCTGCAGCCTCAATCTAGCCATTATTTCTACTAGATTTCTTCCAGTATTTTACCAAGAGATATAGGCATCCTACAAAATCCTTCATAACCTCTCCGCTCAAGGATCAAATCTCAAGAGCATCCACAACAAAACCAAGAAGATCAGCAAACCAGAATCTTCTGGCCATCCCTCCTTTTAAGACCAAATGTGCACAACAGACAAGCAACAGAGCCTTCTCGCTATATACCCCTGCAATCTGGAACTCTCTACCCAAAACCTTCAGATCTGTTCAATTTACCCAAGACATGAAGAAACTACTAAAAACGCACCTCTTCATAGAACACTTTGGGCCTAATGACATTACCTAATTGTATATACAATAACCACCTACTCACCATTGACTCAAGCATATCCCCCATATTTAACTCCAAGTTATTTACCCCTTGTTCAATGTAAAACAAATCTCAAGAGATTGTGTGCTGTTGTTCATTGTAAACCACCTTGGAACGAAGGCGGTATATAAAACGCTGTTAAATAAAGAAATAAAACAAACAAATAAATAAATAAATAAAATGTCTTTAGTAAATAGGCAGAGAAGATACCCAGCGTCTGTATAACTCCACCTAGTATCACAACTCCTCAATGTATTCCATAAAAAAGCTCCATAAGGTCACCTATTACATTTTTAAATGTACACTATCCATTGTCCTCCTTATATGAGATTTAGTGAGGTAATGCTTACGTTGAATGCAGGAGCTATCTTTTCACGATATTCCATTAACCGCCAAGAAATGGATGCTGGAGTAAGACCTTGTGGTTCATTTGCCTCAACTAAAACCACTTTACTATTCTCAGGAATCATTCCAGATGTTTTAGCAACTGTAGCAGCTGTCTGAATGTTGTCACCTAGAAGAGAGTGAATGGACGAGAAGAGTTAACCATTTCTGCAAATCAGCTGAGGGTTGTTTTAATACACAGTTATTGTAATAGCATCTTTGAAATTCTGTGTGTTTGTGTCACTGGATTGACTGCATCACTGCAATTTCTTGTAACTTCTGCTTTGTTAAGGAAGGTTTAAATAGTAACATAGTATAAACTGGCAGCTAAAGGCCATTTGGCATGGCCAGTCTGATGAGTTGTCCCTCTTTACATGATTGTCTCTGGTTATCATCTTTCCTCGCCTTTCCAACTACTGTCTACTCTGAAGATCTCCTGACAGCCAGCCTTACAAGCCTGACCTTCTGCAAAAGATTGTTCCTTACCCTTTTCACCATTACTTGGGGTGTGTAGCCAACCTAACTCGCCGCCCATACTAGACAATCTGCCACTTCGCTCCCAGTCATGGCTGAGAGCATACCTAAGCCCTGTGGCTGCTCCATGAGCATCAATGTGTATTGCTTATGTACAGCACTAGGTATGACAATATTGTTTTGTCTGATTTAAGGGCAACTAAGGGTGTGTGGGGAGTTTCTGGGAAATCAAATTATCTTGGCATTTGAGCTTTACCCATATATTGATGTATTTGGACTACTGAAGAACTTTCTCAAACACCATAAGTTGGTTATAAGTACCCCACCTTGCCACCCAACATCAACAATTATGCAAACACTGGGAGATAGAAAGGTTTACTCAAACTAGTCCATACTCCTTCCCAGACAGATGGGCTTTCAGGACATCTTTTATGAATATCCATAAGAGAATTTTGCATGCCCTGCCTCTAATATATGCAAATATATCTCATACTTATTCATTAGACTTTTTGATTGGCTGGGTAAGAAAGTCAATGGCTTTGTGAGTCCCGAGGGCTGGGTTAAGAACATGAACTGAAGAGTGACTGAACAGTTGTGGTGATGGCTGTTTCGTCAATGCAGCAAGATCCTAGATAAGTTTTTGGACCACTTATTTTGCTATCTGTGTGAACATCAAAAGACAGCACAAATAGTGCTTTTTAATAAGATTAAAGGCGCGGGCAGGGTCCCGGCGCCTGCTCGTAACCGGGTGCTCTGCCCGGCGCGGGACCCTGCCTGTGAACGGGGGGGGGGGGAGAGTGAGGGATCGGGCGCCTCTTTGAGCCCCTGCCCGCGGCGCGGGGTTTAAATTGATTGGCTCCGCTCAGGCTCTGAGTGAGTGGAGCCAATCAGGGTTCAGCCTGCCATGTGCTCTGGCGTGCGCGTTGCTTGCCAGAGCACAGGCAGTTTGGTGGGAGGCTCGGCGGTAGCAGCATCGTGTTCGCGGTGGGGTTCGTTACCGGTTGAGTCTTCAGCGGCGATTCCCCGTTCCGGTCTGTTGGCAGCGGTGGTCGGTGCGAGAGGGAGGCTCTCCGGCGGCGGCGGAGTCCTTTGAGGATCGGCGTTTCGTGCGGGCAGTTGATTGCCAGACAGTAAGCAGGCAAGTGACGGTGGATCGCTGGGGATAGGGCCGCACCTCGCGTGCAGGGTGCTTGCCGGGATCCCGGCTCAGGCAGCGCTCTTTTTAGCCTCCTGTTAAATTAAAATAAATAAATTCACAACTCCTTGGGGCTCTATAGGCAGGCCGCGTGTGCCCCATTTCTGCCTACAGGCAAGGTCCGGAGCCGGTGTGATGGCGGGAAAGCAGCCATCCAGGGGGGGGGGCCGGGCTGTCAGAGGGAAGCAGGGAAGGGGACTGAGGGGGCGGGAGTTGGCTGGAACAGGGCGTTCGGGGTCGGGAAGTGTGGGTAAGACTGGGGTTTGTAAACGGGGGGTGCGAGGTGTGGGGAATGTGAGGAGGGGGCGTAGAGGGCCTAGCAGGGGGGAGGGGGCGGTTGAACAGCCCATAAGACAGGCTGAAGGAGTAGAGCCTCAAAGGCTGGCAGGGACATCAGCGACAGTTGCTCCGGCTGGAGCAGTGGGTTGCAGGGAGGGGCTGGCAGAAGGCTTGCAAGAACGGCCTCAGAGGCCTGAACTAGGGCAACGTCAGGAGGGGGGAGTTGGCCCTTTTGGGCAGATAGGGGGGGGGACCTAGGCAAGGTTTGGGGGCCCCTGGGGGTGACGGTTGGGGGTGGATGTCTCCGGTTGGGGGTTTGGTTCCTTCGGTGGTGGGTATGTCCCCTGCTGGGTGGTATGGGCAGTTGGGGCACCGGGCTGGATGGGAGCACTGGTTAGGAGGGGGGCAGGGTTCGTCCGGGTCCGATTGGACCGGGGCATGGCCCCCGAGGGGTGCTCTTGGCCTGTCTTCGTCGGGTTTTCCCATTTTGTCTTCACAGGTTCCCTATATGACGGCGCTAGGTACGGCTTCGGAAAGTGTCACGGAACGTTGTTAATTGGGTACGGTCGTTCCTGCGGTTGGCAAGTGTGTGGGGGCATCATTTTCCTCATCAGTCCGGTATGTTGTTATCTTATGCTGATTCGATTCTTGAAGCGTCTCAGATGCATGAAGGCTGGTCGTGGCTTAATTACGACGAGAAATTCCGTGATAAGATAGAGGATAATAAGTTGCTAACGTGGGGCACGCAGGATATTAACCTTTGGTTAACCCAGATGTCAGTTAAGGGTGGGGGGGGGGGGTGGGGGAAGCGGCGGTAAGGTAGGGTCGGGGGTTGGTGGGGGGGCGGCGCGTTCCTTTCGCGGGGGAATCGTCTCAGGGCAGGCTAGGGCGGTCTCCGGAGGGGGGGGGAGATGTCTGCTGGCGGTTTAACAGGTCGATGTGTCCCTTCCCCGACTGTAAATTCCGGCATGCGTGCTCGAGCTGCGGCGGCCCCCATGCGGCAGCCAAATGTGTTAAAAAAGGGCCCGTGGCTACACCGACGGCAGGGCTCAAGTAAGGGGGGTCCGTTCAAGCTGGCTCCTTCACCGATTCAGGTTAAGCTCTTGAGTTCTTGGTTGCGTTCTTATCCGCGGAGGCGGGACGGGTTAATGCTGCAGTCGGGTTTTAGTTTGGGTTTTGTAATTCCTGTCCAGGGTGTGGTTGCGGTTGCATCGACTCGGAATTCACCCAGTGTGAGGCGTTTGGGGGCAATCGTACGGGGCAAAATAGCGGAGGAATTACGGCTGGGCAGGATAGCGGGGCCTTTTCAGCACCCGCCGTTCCCGGATTTTGTGGTATCGCCGTTAGGCATTGTACCTAAGAAGGAGCGAGGGAAGTTTCGGCTTATCCACAACTTGTCTTCCCCGGCTGGAACCTCAGTGAATGATTCGATTCCTCGGGAGCTGTGCTCGGTTCGTTATGAGTCTTTTGACATGGCTGCGGGTTTAGTCAGGGGAGCAGGGCGCGGGGCTTTGATGGCGAAGGTCGATATTGAGTCGGCTTTTCGTCTCCTGCCGGTTCACCCGTCTTCTTTCCGGTTGTTAGGTTTTCAGTTCGAAGGGGAGTTTTATTTTGATAAATGTATGCCCATGGGGTGTTCAGTTTCCTGTTCTTACTTTGAGAAGTTTAGCTCCTTCTTGCACTGGTTGTTAGTGCAGAGAGTCGGCCGGGGGAGGTGGTCCACTATTTAGACGATTTTTTATTTGTAGGAGAGGCAGGGTCCTTAGGGTGTAGCGAGCTGTTAGTGGGTTTTGGTAATTTAGCTCGCGAGCTGGGGGTGCCCTTGGCGCGGGATAAGACGGTGGGTCCGACGACTCGGCTGACCTTTTTAGGTGTGGAATTGGACTCGCAAACTTTGGAGGCGCGTTTGCCTTTGGATAAGGTTGAAAAATTGAGGGTTCTGGTGGCGAATGCTCTAGCGTCATCTAAGTTGAACCTCCGAGAGATGCAGGCCTTAATCGGCTCTCTGAACTTTGCGTGTAAAGTTATCCCTATGGGGAGGGTGTTCCTTCGGCGCTTGGCGGCCGCGACGGCGGGGGTCCGGAAGCCCCATCATCGTATCAGAGTGTCCAAGGTGATGCGGGATGATTTGAGGGTTTGGGATCTATTCTTGCGGGACTTTAATGGCACTTCGGTGTTGCGTCAAGCGGAGCTTTCAAGTAATGATTTGCAGCTGTATTCGGATGCTGCGGGTGGTGTCAGGCTGGGTATCTATTTCGGCGGAGCTTGGTGTGCTGAGCGGTGGCCGCCGGAATGGGAGGCGGAAGGGCTTTTGAAGAATATTACCTTTCTCGAATTGTTCCCAATATTAGTGGCGCTGGCATTATGGCCGGACAGATTGGCTGACCGTAGGGTGGTGTGGTGGTGTGATAACGAGGCGGTGGTGTCCGTCGTGAATCGTTATTCGCCTCGCTGTAGTATGGTAGCGGCCTTAATGCGTCAAGTCATTTTAGCCTGTTTGCGTTTGAACGTGGACTTGAGGGCTCGCCATATTTCTGGATGTACTAATGCCATTGCTGATGCTCTTTCTCGTTTGCAGTGGAAACGATTTCGGCAATTGGCGCCGGAGGCAGACGAGATCGGGTCCAGGGTCCCTTGGAAATTGTGGAGCTGTGGCCTGCCGAGATGAAGCACCTCTTAAGACATTCAGTAGCAGAGCGTACGTGGGCTGCTTATCGGCGGGGGTGTATGCACGTGTGGGAGTATCTGCGTGGGCGGGTGTGTGTGGGGAGTGGGGTGTCCGAGTTTATGCTGGGGGGGTACGTGGGGTGGGCGAAGGCGAAAGGGTGGACAAGATCAGCGGTGCGGGGGCACCTGGCGGGGTTTGACTTTTTTGCCAGGGCGGCGGGTTGGCCGTGCGCCCTGCAGGGGCGCCTGGCGCGGCGGTTAATGCAAGGGTGGGAGCGGGAGCTCCCTAGGCGGTGTGATCGGCGTCTCCCAATCTCACACGACTTGTTGAGGCGCTTATGTCTGGGGTTGGCTGGGGTGGCGGCATCGCCCTATGAGGAGATTTTATTTCGGGCGGTGTTTTGCTTGGCGTTTTTTGGGGCCTTTAGGGTCGGTGAGTTGGTGGCTGATTCGGTTAAGTCCGGTTTGGGTAATTGCTTGCGGTTGCGGCATGTGTGGAGGGAGCAGGGGCGCGTTAGGGTGCTGTTGGCCAGGTCCAAAACTGACCAGAAAGGGAAGGGTTTGTGGGTGGTGCTGGGCAGGATAGGGGGTCTGACTTGCCCTGTCTCTGCTCTTGAGACCTACTTGGGGATGCGCCTGGGCGGTGGCGAAGGGCTTTTCATGCATGCGAACTCTTCCTGCGTGACCAGGTATCAGGTGACAGCGGTGTTGCGCATGGCGCTGCGCGAAATTGGTGAAGAGCCGGGGCTGTTTTCGGCCCACTCTTTTCGCATTGGGGCTGCCACCAGTGCGGCGGCTGCGGGTCTGTCGGGGGAGCAGATCCAGAGTATTGGCCGATGGCGCTCTCGGGCTTTTCAGGGTTATGTGCGACTTTGAGATGTTGGAGGGTTGGGGGGGGGTTACTAATGCTGTTCTTTTTTCTTGCAGGTGGGGTGCGTAGTAAGAGGGTCTGCTGGATGATGGGACACTCCTTTGTCTTCTGGGCTGGTCAGCGGGCAGCTGTTCGGCCGATCGGGCTGAATCTTGGGCTGGACACAGCTGAGGTGGCGGTTTCATGGCTGGGTGAGCGCGGTATGAGGTGGTCTCAGCTGCTCCCCTTGCTTCGTCACCATCTTCGTGTGCGAGGGCGTCCTGCGGTCGTCTTGATTCATCTGGGCGGCAATGATCTGATGGAGTGGTCCTGTAAGCGGCTGATACGGGCGGCGAAGAAGGACTTTCTGACTTTCCTCCGTTTGCTGGACGGAGTCATCTTGATTTGGTCGGACATTATCCCTAGGCCATCGTCATGGAGTCAGCGGCGGTGGTCTCGGGGACTGACCAAGATAAATCGGCAGATCGGGAGATGGGTCTGCGAGAGAGGGGGTTATCAGGTGCAGCATACTTGGGTTGATGTGTCCTGTGCAGGGTTGTACAGGGCTGATGGTGTGCACCTCTCGCCAGTGGGAATGGACTTGCTCTTGAACGACTGGCAGGAGGTGCTGGAGAGGGTGGTTCGGGGTGTTTTCACTGGTCGCAGCTTGTCCTAACGGGGGGGGGGGGGCGGCACAGTTACAGGCCCTGTGCCGGTGGCGGGATCCCGGAGGTTTCCGGGGTCCGGAGCCTTAGGCGACTCGGGATGGGGGCGGGGTGCCCTCGACCCGGACTACCCCTGGAAGACTTTTGCTAGTAATATGGCGAAGTCAGATAGGGGTGGTCGGAACGTTGCCGGGGGTGTGACCATGGCTGCAGCGGAGGCGAGGTCGCTTTGCTAGTAGCATGGCTGGCGATGCATCGCTCCGTTGCGGGGGGGGAGACGATTGTTGAAACAATTGTTTTGGTTATTGTTTTGGATGTTATTGAAATAAAGCTGCGACCAGTTTATCACCACACTTGGCTATTGGTGTAATCTCTGGGAAGGGGAAGTTGTGGAAGGGTGGTGAAAAGGGTGGAGGGGGGGGGGAAGTAATGTTGTATGCAGCAGGGGTAAGCGCCGGGTCTGTCTACCCGGTTAGATTAAAGGCGCGGGCAGGGTCCCGGCGCCTGCTCGTAACCGGGTGCTCTGCCCGGCGCGGGACCCTGCCTGTGAACGGGGGGAGGGGGGGGAGAGTGAGGGATCGGGCGCCTCGTTGAGCCCGTGCCCGCGGTGCGGGGTTTAAATTGATTGGCTCCGCTCAGGCTCTGAGTGAGTGGAGCCAATCAGGGTTCAGCCTGCCATGTGCTCTGGCATGCGCGTTGCTTGCCAGAGCACAGGCAGTTTGGCGGGAGGCTCGGCGGCCCACCCGCCCACCCAGCCTTTCTGTTACAAGGCTGGTGTTGGGGTGTCGCAGCTGGGCGGGGCTCAGGCGGGATCCCGGAGGTTTCCGGGGTCCGGAGCCTTAGGCGACTCGGGACGGGGGCGGGGTGCCCTCGACCCGGACTACCCCTGGAAGACTTTTGCTAGTAATATGGCGAAGTCGGATAGGGGTGGTCGGAACGTTGCTGGGGGTGTGACCATGGCTGCAGCGGAGGCGAGGTCGCTTTGCTAGTAGCATGGCTGGTGATGCATCGCTCCGTTGCGGGGGGGGAGACGATTGTTGAAACAATTGTTTTGGTTATTGTTTTGGATGTTATTGAAATAAAGCTGCGACCAGTTTATCACCACACTTGGCTATTGGTGTAATCTCTGGGAAGGGGAAGTTGTGGAAGGGTGGTGAAAAGGGTGGAGGGGGGGGGGGAAGTAATGTTGTATGCAGCAGGGGTAAGCGCCGGGTCTGTCTACCCGGTTACATTTTAGAGGTCCTTGAAAATCTCTCTCAGCAGTCTTGTCCCTTATCCCTTGCAGATTATATATCAGCCCTAGCATGTGAGATAGCAGCAGACACTTGGACATATCAGCATTTATCACAGCAAGACCGATGCACCACTGCATTCCCATGAAACAAAGATGGGAGGGTCATTTTCAGAGACCATTGAATTGGGTAAATACCAATTTACCAGAGTCTATTGGCTGTGTGAAAATTACTGACCTTTACCCTGCTAAAGGTGTGTGCAGGGATCAGCAACACGGTAGTTCATACATATTCCAGACTTAGGGGCATACTTAGCCCGAGGGAGCATAATAACGGACCAGCCAATAAGAAGCAGCCTACCACCAAAGAATATTCTCTTATGGGTGAATTTGGTTCACAGATTAAAGATTAAACCACATCAAGAATACAGTTATAACAGGGTGACAAGTTAAAGCGTGTTTTAATTGCTTAAATTAAGCCTATTTTAGAAAGACCAGCAGGCATTTTTATAAAAATACTAGCAGCATAAATAGCAAAGAACATATCATAAATTAAGGTGTGATAACTCGCACCAGCTGTAGAGCTGGTTTGAAAATACAGGTGTAAATTATGGTATTTTATAATCAACGCATGTGCTTGTTCATACTGCCCATGCCCCATGCAAACTGCCTTGTGCACACCATGCAAATAATGCACGTACATTTACACTGGTTGGGATTTTATAAGAGGTCTCTCACCTGCTCACACTAAGTAGGAATCCACTCGACAAGCAGCTTTTATCTTTAAGGCTCCCTCAGAATGGAACTGTCTTTCCTTGCATCTCCATTTAAAGCATTCACATCGAAAAGTTTGTACCTTTCTCAAAAAAATGTATTTGGCCTCCTATAGTTGACTTTGCAGGGAAGAAAGGTTGGCCGCCCGCTGCCTGTATGTGTTTATTCATCTCTGTCCTCTGGTTTTGTGGCTACCGGTTTCTTCCTATTGATTTTTTAATTTCTTTCTGCTTTTCTAATTTTGTTATGATTTTGTAAACTGCTTTGCTTGTTAACAAGAAATAATAAACCATAAGCCATATGTGGCCTCTTACACATGTAAATGAATAAAGTACCAGTTTTTACACTTGTTGTTAGTGCCTAAAACTAGAGATTAGCTAGGCTTCCAAGTAGCATAACATCGATCCCTGATCTCTTGGTTACCAAGTCAGTAGCCGAGAGACCAGGGTTCAATTCCTTCTAGTACTTCTTGTGGCCTTGGGCAGGTCACTTAACCCTCCATTGCCTCAGAAGAAAGGTCTGGCAATCTACTTCCAGTCACACTGCCAAGAAAACCCAGGAACTGCTGGGTCACCAAGAGTCAGTATTGACTCAAAGGCAGACGTTGCATTTGCACCTACCTGTGAGCATGACTATCCTTATGTTGGCACTATTAAGTTCCTTCAAGATACCGACAGTTTCAGGCTTTAAACGATTTTCCAAGATTAAAAACCCAAGAAATTCCAGTTCAGATTCCACATTCTCCCTTAAGGTATGAAAATGAAATAAAATCAATACAGGGCTGATCAGTACAATAGGCAGACTTGTCTTCACAGTGTATTTCCCACATTATTCAATGTCAAACTGAAGAGTTGCTTATATTGAAGGAAAGTGTACAGCAAGCACATCTTGTGAGGAATAGAACAAATAAATGGTGATGGAAACAATTCATTCTTCAAATGAATTTTTCACCCTGTTATATCAAGGCAGTGGGTCCCATCCTTCCTCTAGAGGGACACCTAACTAGGCAAGTTTTAAGGATTACCACTTGAGATAGATTTGCATAAAATCTCCAATCTCCATTTATTGTATCTCATGCATATTTAGCGAGCTAAACCTGAACATGCAACTAGCTAGACATTAGGAGTGTGTAGACAAAAAAAATTCATTTAGTTTCTTTTTCTGACTTTAGTTGTTTTGTGTCCTTATTGAGCAATAGGGCCTACTAATAGGATGCATAAATAAGGTGCACTATGGCTTAGGAGTACACACTGTTGCTCAGTCGTACGCACTATTAACCAAAGACAGGAAGAGACAGAATTTTGGTGTTTCCTCTATTGCTTTCATTTGATAAGTGAAACAAAATGAGATGGGAAATATTATTGACATTTCCCATTTCATTTCAAATGAATGCACACCCCTACTAGGCATGTCTCAAGGAGAGGACTCAGAAGCACTGCATTGAGGAGATAATTTGAAAGCTATTTACATCATAAATCTGCAGCTTATGTGCAAAAACAGCTTGTTACAAAACTGCCCAGACCATGTGTGGCTGAAGTACACGCGTGATGCGATTTCATGCAGATTTTTAGCCATGGTGAGCAGAGGCATTTCTGGGACCAAAGCTGTGGCAGATGGTATGTTCTTATGTACATAATGTTTCATTTTTTTAAAAAAATGCATATACATTTTTGGGAAAATATTGTGTGCACTAAATATCAGGCCTAAGTATGCATGTAATTCAGGTGGTGCAATTTTCAAAGGGAGAGTAGGCTCATAGCACTCGATTCAGCGATGCAAATAGCGGGGTTGGACTCCTGGATGGACACCCAACCCCTGTTCAGGGCCGGCATGCTATTCTGTGTCCAGCTCTTCCCACACACACAGAGGCATAGTGCAGGAGCACTGGACAGGGGCAGGAGGGGGAGGGCTGAAGGCGGAGAGTGGGTGGAGCAGGGGGCGGGCGGCAGGCTGAAGCACCCGGACATTCAGGGCCTATTCCTCTCAGGGCCCTGTACATCCGGCGACCTCACTATGGATGCCCAGCTTATTCCACCTCGGAGGTGGAATAAGTGCCAGGTGCTCTTGCGATCAGGGCATACAGCACCCCATGGACAATGGAGCTGTGGCAGGTGAGGCCCTTCCACCCGATCCTGGCCATGGAAGACCCCGCCGAGGGTTGGGTGGCAGGGAAAAGACTTTTTTATCTGTGTCAGGCTTTCAGCGCTCCTGCTGGGTGTCCTGGTGCCATGTGACAGGACGCCACGGCACCGGCACACTAGCAGGAGCATAGGGTGGGCTGGCCGGAAAGAAGAGAGGACGTCTCCCGTGGTGGAATCAGGGACACACCGGCCCGTCTAAGTGCCTGATTCTGCAGCTGCAGGAACGTCTAGCTCTCGCAGTCAAAGAATCGGGTACAATTTGGGCCCGATCATTTTTTTGGACATCCAGACGACCCGGACATTCCCCTGTTAGAATTAGTCTCATAGTTTCTTTGAAAACTGGTCTAACTTTTTTGAATATTGGCTTCACAAGTTAGGTAGGTTGCTACAAAATTGCTCTCATGGAGGATAGCCCTATGAGGAAAGGCTTCAAACAGGGCTCCTAGGTTAAGGTAGCCCAAACGCATCTCTTTTAAACCTATTTTATAAAGACAAGCAGGTGCCTAAGTGTAAGTGGCCGAGATTACACCTTAAGTTAAGGTATGAACATTTACAGCTGCTCTATAGCGGGTGTATATGACGGCATGTAAAGTTTGCAAGTACGCATGTAAATTAAGGTATTTTAGAATCAACTCTAACTCCGCCTCTGCTCTTCCCCAACCATGCTCCCAGCTACACCTACCAGGAGAGTACGTGCCTTTATAATATAATGCCAATTTTTAAAAGGGTTCTAGGAGTGATCTGGGAAACTACAGACCAGTGAATCTGACATCAGTACCAGGCAAAATGCTAGAAACCATTATAAAAAATAAAATTACTGAACATGTGCATAGTCATGGCTTAATGGCAGGAAGCCAACATGGATTTAGCCAAGGAAAGTCTTGTCTCACCAATCTCTCATATTTTTTTCAAGGTGTGAATAAACAGGTAGATAAAGGTGAGCCGGTTAATATAGAGTATCTGGATTTTCAGAAAGCCTTTGACAAAGTCCCTTATGAGAGACTCTTAGGGACATTAAAAAGTCATGGGATAGGAGGCAGTGTACTATTATGGATCAGGAACTGGTCGAAAGGCAGAAAACAGAGAGCAGGGCTAAATGGCCAATTTTCTCAATGGAGAAAGGTGGATAGTGGAGTACCCCAGGGATCTGTGCTGGGCCGCTGCTTTTTAACATTTATAAATGACCTGGAAATGGGAATAATGAGTGAGGTGATCAAATTTGCAGATGACACCAAATTACTCAAAGTTGTTAAAACATAAGAGGATTGTAAAAAATTGCAAGAGGACCTTGATAAATTGGGAGACTGGGTGTCCAAATGGCAGATGACATTTGGACAAGTGCAAAGTTATGCACTTAGGGAAGAACAACCCAAATTACATTTATACAATGCAAGGGTTCCACCTTAGGAACCACCACCCAGGAAAAGGATTTAGGCATCAACATGGATAATATGTTGAAACCCTCTGCCCAGTGTGCAGCGGTGGCCAAAAAAGCAACTAGAATGCTAGGAACCATAAACAAAGGACCGGAGAATAAAACAAAGGATATTATAATGCCTCTGTATCGTTCCATGGTGCAACCACACCTTGAATATTGTGTGCAATTCTGGTCACCATATCTTAAAAAGGATATAGCAGAATTAGACAAGGTACAGAGAAGAGCGACAGAAATGGTAAAGGGGATGGAAGAATATCCCTATGAGGAAAGGCTTAAAAGGTTAGGGCTCTTCAACCTGGAAAACAGATGATTGAGGGGAGATATGACAAAGGTCTATAAAATAGTAAATGGAGTAAAACGAGTAAATGTAGATCAGTTGTTTACCCCCTTCAAAAAGTAGAAAGACTAGGGGACATGTGATGAATCTACAATGTACAACATTTAAGACTAATTGGAGAAAATATTTTTTCATTCAATGTGTAATCAAACTCTGGAATTTGTTACCAGAGGATGTGGTAAAAAGCTGTCAGTGTAGCTGGATTTAAAAGAGGTTTGGACAAGTTTCTGGAGCAAAAGTCCATAAACCATTATTAAAGAGGATCTGGGAAATCTACTGCTTACCCATGGGACAAGCAGCATGGAATCTTTGTGTCTTTTGGGAACTTGACTAGTACTTATGAGCGGGATTGGCCACTGTTGGAAACGGGATACTGGGCTTGATGGACTCTTGGTCTCACCCACTATGGCATTTGTTATGTTCTTATTTATTTATTAATCTCCACTGGCTCCCTTTATCTCAACGTATCCATTACAAACTCCTCACGCTGGTCCATCAGGTTATATACACTCACACCCCACAGTACCTCGCTGATCTACTGCAATTTCATACTCCTACTCGTTCCCTCCGGTCCACACATATCAACCGGCTTCACCTCCCGTCTCCCTCACATGCGCACCTCCAGTCTACCTGCACTTCTGCGTTCTTCTTTACGGGCCCCGCTCTGTGGAACTCCCTCCCCACCTCACTACGTCTGGAACAAAGCTACCGCTCCTTTAAGACTCAGCTAAAAGCCCATCTCTTTAACAAAGTATTTGATTTACACACTGCCCAGATCTAGTCTTATATATTTTCTCTCTATCAGTCATGTTCTCTGTGCTTGTTTGTATGCTTGTCTTTGACTCCTTCTTTCCTGTCTAATTGATGTAATTTCTTTTCGGTGCCTATGGCCCATTTCAATATTTTTGAAATTTTGTAAACCGCCTTGCTGTTATTTGAAAGGCGGTATATCAAATATAATAAAACATAAAACATATTTAACAATATATTTATACTGTCCTTCCACAAGTCATGGCAGTTTATATACAACATTGTGCCATGTAACAAAGACAAACATAACAAGTCCTTATGTTCTTATCAAAGTGTAAACCTTTCTGCTGTTCGGTATTTTATAAGAGTCCATTTACACCCATAAACTGCCACATATGTGCATTAATTAGGGCACTTTTCAAAAGATGTTTCTTATGTAAATGGCTACTGGGTAAATACCCTGCCTGGAAATTGCGTATGCTGTGTGCAGGAATGTCTTGGGATCCACGATGGACATGTTTTAGCCCACAGGAAAAGCAGACAGGTTCAGAGATGGGGTTAGGACAGGGGAGACATCATCTTGTGGAGTTTTTCATTTTCAAAACATATAGTTTGGGCTTTAAAAAGGATCAGCAGAAAAATCTGGTGTAAATGCTTGTGAGTCTTTTTCCCTGGGCAGTTTTCCTGTGTGAACCAGTGCAAAACCCCCTTTACACCTGCCCTCACAGATTTGAAAATTGCCGTCATCAGATCCAAGTTTCATAGCCAATTGTATTGCAAAGTAATTTCTAGTAATTAGTTACTTAATAAAACTTTTTATGCAGTATTCAATTAGGTCTCTTATGAAATAGTGAAATGATGAACCTTAGCTCTTCCTAGAACTCACCACAACTATTTTTGAACTTGAGCAGCCCAACAGCAGTCTCTTGGCAATGGGCAAGCAAGTTAGCTTTGATATAATTTGGGTTACATCTCATTGAGAGAAGGATCCGCAGAGCATGGACTTTATGGCCCACACTTACATTTGTTCCAAACAACTTTGATTAAATATGATCTGAACAGAGGTCAGCTGGGTAAACCTAAGTCATGAAGATTTAGATTTCCATGCAGGTTAACTTGAAGTGAGAGAAATCAATAGTTCGCCTGCTTCAAAGTTTAGTAAGTACCAGCCATAGTGCTGTAGTATGTGACATATACAAGCAAGCCAGGAGACTATATCTTTACCTTGTTAAACTGTCCACTCCATTGTGTTGCCCTGGCTCTATAGCTTTATATGCCAGGCCAATGACTCTGAAGCCCTGAAATGTATAAAGTTCAAGTTGGCTTGAAAAATCATTTGGAACTGTTGAGAAAAGAAAAATGAAAATGAACTGCAGACAAAAACCACGAGACCCATCAAATTTGTCCATTTCCTCTACCTTATGTATACTTTCAATACTTTCTGCAGCAGCATTTACAGCTGTTCTAGGTCATGCATAACACCCAGCTAACATCATTTCACCCTGAGGCTTGGAGGAGGGCTTGAGAGAGGCATTGTGCAACCTCTCTGGCTGGGAAAACCACCCCCTTTGCTTGCTTCCTGCAGATGTTCAGGTTTACAAAATCCACTATTTACAAGGATAAAAAGCAAAACTCATGTCTTGCACGTGTATGTAGCGCTGCTTGCACTTATAGATCCCCTTGTGATCTTTATCTTTATTTACCATTTAATATACCGTCGCTCTATTTAAAAAAAAAATCTAAGTTCTTTACCATAAAATAGAGTATAAGAAAGGAGCGTCTTTAAATAAAGCAAAAAATTAGAGTGGAAAATAGAAATTAGGTAACGGGACAGGCGGGTCTCTATCTCTGTCCATTCTTGATCAGTCATCTGTAAAAATGGGATCACTGCTGTTGATTCCTTACCCCCTGATACAAATATCTGTAGAGCAGCATTTCAAATCCTGACACAATTAGAACTCAAATGTTAACTTACCCTATTGAAATATTTCCCATTAAGTATGACTTACTGGGACTCCCCTTCAAGCATATCACAACCCGCTAAGCCTTTCATGAGATATCATATCCAAGACTTAAAACAATTCCAATCTAGAATTTCTTACCAATTCCTGAACCAAAAGACAGGGTTCTAAGTATCAAGAAAATATTAATGACTTGAGAATCCAGAATGACAGCCAAAGGAAGGCAATGAAAAATGACATTTTTAAGGCGATGTAGGAAAATGAAGACAAAATAAGTTTCAATACTTGTTACTGGTTTGCAGAATTTGGCAACCATCTCAGGAGCTCCTTTCATATATACCACTAGCTTTTCGTCTCCAATAGCTTGAGTAATGACAGCCATGCGTTGCAAGGACGACGAGAAGGGATACTGGTTGAGGATCACAATCCCTTTCACTGAGTCCTATGGAGAAGACAAGTAAAGTCCAGGAAGTATCACATCCCAGTTTGTGCAGGGGAATCATTTCAGTTCATGTCAGATAAGTTCAAATATTTTTTTCCCACTTTTCAGAACCTATTTCCCATTAGAAAAACCATGATGTGCCTAAAATTTGATTTACACACGTAAAATGTAAGTTATGCACATTGGGGCCCTTTTACTAAAGTGTGGTAGATAAGTTGTTTTGCAGATACCACAAGTTTTGTGTCAAAATGAATATGCAGTAAGTGCAAACGTCAAGCGCTGTTGGGGGCGTTGCCCAGCATATTCCTGGCAGTTACTGCACTGAAACATACCCTAACATGCAGCAGCGGCATTTGTAATTAACGCAGGTGAACTTGACACCACTCGCTGAGGTAACGTGAGGTGCACCCATGCTAATTATCCATGTCAAGATTTACAGCCGCTCTCTGGCACATATGTTCTTCTTATGAGGTTTCTGCACCTAATGTGCATTTAGTTCAAGACCTCCCAGGCGTAACTGTCGGGGGTGTGACTAGTCATGAGTGGATGAGTACTCTTAATGCATGGCGCTATTAGCTATGCCTCTTCAGAAGGCATTAGAGGTATCCACGCTAATAGCAACACATGATATGTCCCCCCGGGCTAACTGCAATGTGCTCACTAAGCCCACTCTCTGCCCCATCCCACCCACTCGGAACCCTAATACACGAGTGGCAGTACGAGAATCAGTGTGTGGTAATTGTCATATCCCTACAGATACATACGCACCCCTAGATGAACACCAGTAGGGTTTTAGACCCTACCATGGAGTTGAGACCCTCCTACTGTCCTTTTTGACCGTATCATACGGGGCATAGACAACCCCAAAAATGTTGTTCCTCCTTCTGTTCCTAGATATCTCTGCAGCTTTTGACAGCATAAGCCACTACATCATGATCTCTAGATTATAACAAATAGGCATTAAAAACACAGTACTCCAATGGTTCTCCTCATATCTAGCAGGAAGAACCCAACAAGTAAGGATAGGAAACAATACTTCTAATCCCTAAAATCAAGAACACAACCTCCCACAAGGCTCTGCACTCTCTGCCCTCTTGTTTAACATCTACCTTCAGCCTATCTGTTCAATCTTCAAAAAATTCAAAGTATTCTATCACATATATGGGGACGATATAATGATATATCTCCCATTTGACATCTCCAATCTTTCAGTCCAACAAATCACTGACTGCTTCACGGAAGTAGCTCAATAACTATTATCCCACAACCTCATGATTAACTTCAATAAAACTGAAGCCCTCTATATAACAAGGAATCAAAACGTTGCCCCCCCCCCCCCAACATTTATCAGGATTCAAGATACAAATATCTCTGTCAAAAATGAAATAAAATACCTCGGAGTCCTCCTAGACTGCACATTTAACATGTTCTCTTTTATAAAACAAATAACAAGAAAGATCTACTATAAACTTGGAATGCTAAAACAACTCCGCCCGCTCCTTCACTTCCACAACTTTAAATCAGTCCTCAGTGCTATTATCACCCCCAACTTCGACTACTCCAACTCAATACTTCAAGGCCTACCTAAGCAGACTTTAAGACCACTTCAAATTGCACAACATATTGCAGCAAGGATAACATCAAATGTCAACCCAATAGAGCACATCACCCCTATTTTATTCTGCTTGCACTGGCTCCCAATCCAAAGCCGCACACACTACAAAATATTTGTTACTACATTTAAACTAATGACTAGCCCCATCTCACCTTTCTTCCCTCATTGCCAAAGAAACAAACACTCATACACAACGAGAAGCAATAAAAATAAACTCACAGTAGCACCAGACTACAGGAAAGCTAAAAAAATCATAAACAGCAGGGCATTCTCCCATTGTTCCCCCCACTTAACTGGAACAAGCTCCCAGACAACTTAAGAGAGAGAAAAAACCTCTCTTCATTCCGAAAAAAACTTAAAACACATCTGTTCACTTAACTTTTTGGGTCCGAAACGTAGTCATTAACACGGAGCCTATCCACCCCACCACATAATCAGTCTATGTGCCTCCCCCCCCCCGAATGCATCCTCCAATGTCCATCCTGTCACTTTCAGGATCAATATGTATATAGTTATTAATTATATAGATTGTTTTAATGTTAATGTACATAACTGTAATTGTTCCATGTAACTGAATATGTTCTGTTTTGTACAATTTAAATGTTGTTCTTTGTAAACAGCATTTGATCTGCTGGAAAATGGGTATAAAAATTTCAAATAAATAAAATGACCGACATACACATACCAAGTTGGCTGTCCTGTTATTTGTAATTACCTGTTATCCAAGTTTTGTAATCCTGTTTTATTGTAAACTCAGACACATGTATATGTTCTGAACTTTTTTTGTTCGATGTAAACCGCGCTGATGTCGAATAGTGCGGTATATAAGAAATGTAAATAAATAAATAAAAAAGTCCCAGAACCTACATCTGGCAGTTTGCAAATTTCCCCTGTTGATTTGTACCATGGCTCCTATGGCTCTACATACCGCCTCATGCACTCCTGCAGTGTTTTAGAAAACGCTCCATGTCTAGCAGCATTTTCTAAAATAATGCCAGAATTGTGTACATGGTCACCATGAGGCCTCAATTCAGATCTCCGTGTTCTATCAATTCAGATCTCCGTGTTCTATCAATTCAGATCTCTGTGTTCTATCAATTCAGATCTCCGTGTTCTATCAATTCAGATCTCCGTGTTCTATCTAAAATGTGCCTTCACATGTGCATTCTTTATGTTCAAACATTTTTCAGAACAAAACTGACAACCAAATGTGCGTCCTTACTCTCCTGGTCCTTAGCTAATATGCATGTTCTTCTCATTTCAGGACCGGTTTCAAATCGTGTACAAGTGAATGCTCACTCAACAAAAGGCTGTCCCATAGGGAGGTATAATGTCTGACGTTTTTAGACTAATTTCAAGCAGAAAAAATTCTGCAAAGTCTGAAAATGTAACAAATAGAAAAATGACATTTATATTATTTTTAGCTATTGGAAAAAAGTGCATAGAAATGAATCTGGCAAGAGAATTGAATTACAGGGGTAGACGACATCAGTCCGTGAACGGTTTGCTCTTCAGGATAGCCACAATGAATCTTCTTCAGATTTATCAGTGTACACATATCAAAAACAGGCAGAAAGTTTTCATAAAACTTCCATAAAAATATTCATATTAATTGTTTTCTTGTGCTATCTTGAAAACCAAACCTGTGTGTGGGCCCTAAAAACCAGAGTTGCCTACTCCTAATTTAGACTACAACCTTTAGGACTGGGTTTTCCCAACTAGTACAAGTTAAAAATGAAAGGAGTGTATTGTTCTTCATTTACAAGTTTGCATATATATAAATTAAAATGAAAGGCGACACCGGTTGCTAGATAATTAAATAAACCTAAATATTGCCTAATTTAATGACAATAACTATCTACAGAAGAATTTAGCTAAGGAATGTCTGGGTTCCCATAACTACCAGGATATCCAAAAAATGAGTGCACAAGCATAAACCCAAAGATAAAATGAACATGTTTAAAAGAGTACACTTGCAATGGGACATAGTGGTGTCTTTCCCCCATTAACAAAAACCTGCATGTGGAGGGTGCATGTATGTGTATCCTGGGAGGTGTCGTGGAGTATGTGTGTCTGTGTGTTTCATGAGGTGTGTTGAAGGTGTGTGTCTTTGTGTACACATGTATGTGTGTCATGGCGACAGGGTGTGTGTGCTTGTGTCTATATAAAGGGATGTTGAGGGGTGTGTGAATGTGTGTGTGCCATGGGGTATTGGGGCATGTTGCATGTGTGTATGTGAGATGAGGAGTGTAGGGTGCGTGCATGTGTGAGGGTGTGTGTGTCAAGGGAGTTGTTGGGTGTGTGTGTGTGAGGGGAGGGGGTGTTCCCAATCCTACCCTTCAATATCCTCCCTCCTGCACTCTCTCTCCATCCCTTCACCAATATGTGCACTCTCTTCCTCCCTTCCCAACCAACTTTGCACTCTCTCTCCTTTCCCTGCCTTCCAAACCCTCACTTGCACTCTCTGCTACGTCCCTCCTCCAACCCCACCCCACCCCACCCCTCCCCAATGCTCCGCTCCTCTTCTCTAGCCTCACCCATTCTCTTAGGCTTTCCTGTCCTCCTCCTCTAACCCTGCCCCTTTTATTTCTACTCTGTCCCCTTAGTCGTTCCCTCCCTCCTCTCAAGCAGCCAGACTGCAATCTCATTCTTCAGACCACTGGGGTCCGGGGACTCCTGCCGGCTTTTTCTGCTCCCAGGCCCACTCTTCACACCAAAAATTCAATGGGTTTGTTGGAACAATGAAACAGCACTATCACAATAAATTGTTCCACTCTCTAACCAAAGAAGTATCACTATTTTTTTCTTTTTTATATTATTTTTCTTCTTTTATCTTGTGGGAAATGGGTCTCAGACTTCCCACAAGATAAAAGAAGAAAAATAATATAAAAAAGAAAAAAATAGTGATACTTCTTTGGTTAGAGAGTGGAACAATTTATTGTGATAGTGCCACTCTTCACACCAGCAAGACCTGGGAGCTTCTGCCATGCAGAACAGATGTGTATGAACTCACAACTCTCTCAACCAGCTACAGCCTCTCTAATAGGTACTATCACTTATGTGAAATGTGCCTAAAAATATTAAAAAGACGAAAATGTTTGTGTTTCAAAACTTTACTGTGTAATCACATAGAGGCATATTCTAAGTCAGTGATGGCTAACCTTTTTGAGCCCGAGTGCCCAAACTGCCGCACAAAACCAAAGAATTTCCTCAAAGTGCCAGCACGTCAATTAAAGCCCCATTTGCATAAGGTGCTTCATTTGCATAAATATTTGCATAATGTTACCATACACTAACTTTTAGTAAACATGCCTCTTAATGAGTATATGGATAAAGAAAGACTAAAAGGTTTCTACATTACTATAATCCAGTACCAACCGCCAGGCACATTAGGAACTACTACAAACGCTGCCCATTTAGAACCCATAGCAAACCCGCCGTATCCTAACAGCACTACCAGGACTCACAAAGCACCATACTCTACCTATCAAAAGGCAACACTGCAAATATTAAACCAATACATCTCAGAGAACAACAATACATGACCTACTGGGGAAAGAACAAGTGGCAATGTCAAATAGGAATTATATAAACAGAATACCTCAGCTCAGTTACACATGCAGAACAGACCATCACCAAACAAGGAATCACAATTTAGAAACAGGAAGACAATAATTAAACTGGGAACCCCAAAAGCCAAACTTGGAATATACAACAACACTGTAGAAATAAAACTATATATTAATTTCCTCTTGTACTAAACAAAGCGCAAAAATTAATGATGCACATTTCCCAGAGCTGACATATTCCAGTTAATAAATTCAAAATAAAGAGATATTTTTCTACCTTTTGTGCATTTTTTTTCAGTTGCAATTGTTCCAGCCACTTTCTTCTGGTTTCTTCTTCGTGTCTTCTGCTAACTCTCCATCTGCTGTCCATTTGTCCTTTCTTCTGTCTTCTTGTTTTTTTTTCCATTCTCTCTCTACATCTGCTTTAACATACTAATCTTTCTCCTTTGGCTCTTTCCTCATTCCTATTTCATCTACTCAAAATTTACCCCTCCATCCTCAATCCCCACTTACTCTCCCAATACCCGGCCAATTGTAGATTTTTTATCCCTCCCACAAAATATTTTTCCCCTCTCCATTTTACTCTCCCAGCCCCATCCCATTCTAATCCTCCCCCAACACCAGCTCCCTTCTAGTTCCAGCCTCACCCAGCATCCATTCCCTTCTAGTCCCTGCATCAGCCCATTTCCAGTCCTAGCAGCCACCCAACCCAATACCAGTCCTATCCCCCCCTCATCAACCCACTTCCAGTCCTAACCCCCCATCACCCCATTTTCAGTTTAAGCCCCCCCCCTATAACCCATTACCAGTCCTAACCCCCCACTTCCAGTCAGCCCCCCATAGCCCATTGCCAGTCCTAACCCCCCCATCAGCCCACAGTCCATTACCAGTCCTAACCCCATCAGCCCACCTCAAGTCCTAACCCCTCCCCATCAGCCCATTTCTTGTCCCAGCCCCCCATAGCCCATTATCAGTCCTAAACCCCCCCATAGCCCATTACCAGTCCTAACCCCATCAGACCACCTCCAGTGTTAACCCCCCATCAGCCCATTTCCAGTCCTAACCCCACCCAACAGCCCACCTCAAGTCCTAACCCCTCCCCATCAGCCCATTAGCAGTCCTAACCCCCCCCTAGCCCATTAGCAGTCCTAACCCCCCCTCTCTAGCCCATTAGCAGTCCTAACCCCCCCATAGCCCATTACCAGTCCTAACCCCCATCACCCATTTCCAGACAGCCCCCATCAGCCCACAGCCCTTTAGAAGTCCTAACCCCCCCTAGCCCATTTGCAGTCATAACCCCCCCCCCTAGCCCATTAGCAGTCCTAACCCCCCCTAGCCCATTAGCAGTCCTAACCCCCCCCCCCTCCTAGCCCATTAGCAGTCCTAACCCCCCCAGCCCATTAGCAGTCCAAACCCCCCCTAGCCCATTAGCAGTCCTAACCCCCCCTCCTAGCCCATTAGCAGTCCTAACCCCCCCCTCCGAGCCCATTAGAAGTCCTAACCCCCCCCAGCCCATTAGCAGTCCTAACCCCCCCCTAGCCCATTAGCAGTCCTAACCCCCCCCTCTCTAGCCCCTTAGCAGTCCTAACCCCCCCCATTGCACATTACCAGTCCTAACCCCCCATCACCCCATTTCCAGACAGCGCCGATCAGCCCACAGCCCATTAGCAGTCCTAACCCCCCCTAGCCCATTAGCAGGCCTAACCCCCCTCCTAGCCCATTAGCAGTCCTAACCCCCCCAGCCCATTAGCAGTCCAAACCCCCCCCAGCCCATTAGCAGTCCTAACCCCCCCCCCTGCCCATTAGCAGTCCTAACCCCCCATCACCCCATTTCCAGACAGCCCCCATCAGCCCACAGCCCATTAGCAGTCCTAACCCCCCCTAGCCCATTAGCAGTCCTAACCCCCCCCTCCTAGCCCATTAGCAGTCCTAACCCCCCCCCCCCTCCTACCCCATTAGCAGTCCTAACCCCCCCCCTCCTAGCCCATTAGCATTCCTAACCCCCCCCAGCCCATTAGCAGTCCTAACCCCCCCCCCCCCCCGGCAAATTTAAAAACAGAAAAAGCGGGCTCTGGCTGCTGCCGCGGACGCGGCAGCATGCAGTGTCCCGCGGGGCCCCCTCCGCCCGCTAAGCCCCTCTGCAAGGGCTTTCAGATTCGCGAGGGAGACAGCGTCTCCCTCGCGTCTCTGTTAAGCCCGCAGGGGCTAATGGGAAATTTCCCATCAGTCCCTCGCGTCTAAAGGGGCTGATGGGAAATTTCCCATTAACCCCTGCGGGCTTAACAGAGACGCGAGGGAGACGCTGTCTCCCTCGCGAATCTGAAAGCCCTTGCAGAGGGGCTTAGCGGGCGGAGGGGGCCCCGCGGGACACTGCATGCTGCCGCGTCCGCGGCAGCAGCCAGAGCCCGCTTTTTCTTTTTTTGCGGACCTTCACGCGTGCCAGCTGCAAGGCCTTCGCGTGCCACAGCTGGCACGCGTGCCATAGGTTCGCCATCGCTGCTCTAAGTTGTGCATCCCAGCCCTCTGTGTGTCTGGTTGGAACTGGATGCACAGAGGTAGACTGGATTTTGATCCTGTGGGGCACGTCTAGCCCCCGTGGGATCAGAATCCTATCTAAGCCTGTATGTGCAGGCCCGGACCCAATTCCGGTCGGCCTGTACATACAGGCACTCGCCCAGCTAACTCAGTCAAGGCTCCTGAGTGGAGCTGCGATCCCCGGTCATCGATGACTTCAGTCATTCCCCACAGTCTGACCCCTGATTGAGTCAGGCTGCCGGGAATCTCCTGCATCCCCTCCACCCTTTGATACACCCCGGGCCTGCTGCCACCCCCCCCCCCCCCCGGTCTACTCTGCCGGCCCAGGACATACAGCGTCGACATTGGAATCAGCCCTGTATGTCCAGGGCCACAGACTGCCCGCCCTAACTTTGCCCCCGTCCCACCCCTCTTCCACCCCGTCTAACCTCTCCATACAAAGTCTTTGTTCGTACGGGCTTACGGGGAGGTTTGGCGGAGATGGGAAAGACGGTCAAATAGCAAGGATGAATGTCCCAACGTCCATCCCCGCTATTCATGTTAAGGAATAGACCCCAAAGCTACTGTCACCCTTCGATTAAAATCTTGGCATAGCCATCCAATAGTGGTCATGTCATTTCACAGTAAATTTTCCGCTAAAATATTTCTTCCCCCTCTCTTTTTCCTCTTTACCTTCAGTCGTAAATTAATGTACTCTGGCATTTTTTAGTGTTCCAGTCATTATGATGGCCTTTCAAGTCTATCTGGATTTATCATTTAGGAATTGTCCAGCACCTCTTTTGAACCCTGCTGTATTAATTGCCTTGACTAGGTCCTTCAGCAACTGATTCCGCAGCTTAGCTATGCTCCACATGATGAACAGATGATGAACAACTGCAGAAATCCTTTTGAATACCAGGCCCTTTGAAATTCATCTTAGCTGCTACTGAGGATATGAAAGTTCAAAAAAAGATTGTGGTGGCCACTCCTTTACAACAGAAAGAAACGCCTATAGATATGGCTGGATTTTTTCTGATATATAGCTAATTTGATAAAAGTCATATGTTTGAACATCTGTATACACTGGCATTCTTACCACAATGGCGTTAGGACCAGGCTTAAGAACCATGCCTTCTGACAAATCTCCGCTATTATCAACTTTAGAATCTTCTATTTCCTGTCAATAAAAATAGGAAACATCTTAAGTAGAATTCACTTCTTCAAGATCCACTCCCAACTTGCCTAAAATGACCTACTAGATGGCAGATTTTTCCTTTTAAAATTACAGTAACATATTTTTTCATTTCTTCTCCCCCCCCCCCCCCCCATGGTCTCTACCACTAACCCTCCTCAGACACAAAGTGCTGCAACTCAGGAGACCCTAGGGATGGACATGGCAACATTTTTAGTTCTTTTTCAAATTAATTTAGAAACATTTGGCAATTTTCAAAACCTTTTAAAATTCCTTTCATCTGTTAGTGCCTGTAAAATTATATTAACAAGTGTAAAATTAAAGGCACATGCATTAATCAATTTTACATTCACTAATTCAAAGATTTCATGTGTGTAAATTCAATTAACTACGTGTTCTTTATGTGCATAAAATCAACCACCTGGATGTACAGTAAGAAATATGCATCCCTAGAGGATCCTTGTTGGCCTAAAGAAAGGATGATTCACTCTCCACATCATACCCTCAGCTCTGCTCATTGGACTACAAAGCCATCAAGTATAGATAACCCTCTTCCCTCGCTCTCTGAGGGGTATTTCTACTAAACCAAGCTACCAGGATAGCGCAGACTTAGTGTGCATTTTGTGCACCGTGCTAAAAAGTAGCATAGGCCCACTAACTAGAAACCTCACTCTACTCTAGTAGCATACAACAGGGCAGAGATAGGGCGGGACATAGGGAGTTCGTGAGTGTTCCCCGCTCATTGTGGCTAGCGCGGGCATCAGTCTCCCTCCCAAATGCATCTGACCCCAGTAACATAAGTGCAATTGGTGGCATCTCAGTGGGGTGCTTTTCGTTGTGACCATGTGGCAGTTAGCGCAGTGCCGGCATGCTAGGCCCACACAAATTGCAGGGGGATGGAAGCACATGCCCCTGCAGTTACTGCTGACACCACCCCCAATGGTAATGTGCCGCACAAGCGCATTATCAGCACGAGGCTTAGCAAACATGCCCCGAGTGCATTACCTCTGCAGAGCAAGACCTGACCATCTTCAGTAGAGAAGGGTAGGGGGCTACAAAGCTTCAGACCTACATCTCCAGCACCATGCAGCTAAGGCAGGGGCCCCACTGTCCCCTATTTTAATGGGCCTTTGCATTTTTCCTTCTTGTAAAAGAATCTCTTCATGGTTTGTGTATTTAACATGAGAGAATTCCTATGAATAAATAAGGCTGCTACAGTTTAGTCCTCTTCAATCTCAAATGTAAGAGAAGTAACGTGTCCACCACAGCCTCTTTTTTGAGGAGTTTAGGTGATTGCAGGGGGATGTGACTGTAAGAAAATGATATTTAAATTAGTTTCGGGAGACTCCACTATCAGTGGATAAACCAGCGACAACGCAGAACTGTGACAAATATTGCCAGGAAGGCCCATTTGTTTTAATCTTTCTGAATTGGTGAATCCAAGTAGAGGTGTGAAAAGAAAGTGAGCAAGTTTTATATTATATGTATAAATCCTGTTTACACATGGAAAATATTTGCTATAAAACTGCGTAGCAATATGCACGCACATCAATGTGCACACTGACAACATGGCACACGCTTATTTATGCACAGAGCAGGGGCGAAGTTACGATGTACACATGTTTCATTAAGTACAAACATTCATATAGAGAATATGGCCCCACATTTACAGCAACTCTGAGGCAAGTGCAAAGCTGGGCCTCGGCATTTGCATGCTACAGGGGCCGGGGCTGGAAGCCTTTCCTGTAAAGGGACATATGCACTTATAAACTAGACTTTAAATAGGTGCTTTTTTGAACTTTTCACATAGAAGACAATCGACCAGGCTGCAAATGTTTTAGTTCTTTTTTTTTTTCTTTTGGTGCCATTTTGCTCTATGGCAAATATTCTAAATGTGGCCACCCTTGGGCTAACCAGTGTCATTTTGAAATAGGCACTGGTAGGGAAGGAATGACTGAAGATTGCTCCTGCCCCAGTTTGGGAGGTGAGATGCATTGGGGAACGGACTCAGAGGATTAGTTTTCATTATTTCATGGGGAGGCAAGGGAAGGGGCTGGCTGTGGCCGGCCAGAGAGAGCAGCTGGATCAGGCTGGGGCTGGCTGCTGGCTTTAAGTGAAATCAGCAAAAGGAAACTGTTACCTGTTTGTCTTTCATTTGCTTTTCAAAATGACATGAAACAGGAAATTTAGTTTCAAACACAAAGCACATCCTTTAATAGAGGAGACAATGATTCCTATTATTAATGTAGTTTAAATGCTGTGTGAATAATGTCAGTGCATAGCTTTTGGGTGGCTCCCGTAACAAGCAGACATGACAGATTTATAACTACCAGATAACTCCAGGTCACTGATCTTACCATATTACAACAACAGTGAATTAACCAGCATTAACGGTAGCACACCATCGTAACGGTAGCACACCATCGTAACTAGACTCTTTTATATGTCTCCAGGCAGTCTTAAAATCATACCCTCCAAGATCTAATTACTATGGTGTGCTAACAAGAATGTACATTATTAGTAGCCCTTTTACTAAATCCAGTATAACGCAAGAATAAGGTTCAAATATAACCCTTATAACTTGTACTGTAAGTAGAACCCCGATATTTGGATATTCCACATATGTGTATATGATATATATAGGGCCCAATATTGAGTTGCGCAGGTTATGCATTGCGGCGGTGCATAGCCTGCACGCTGACCCCCCCTAACCTGGATATTCACTACCGCGCCAGCACAAGTGAATATCCGGGTTAGTCCGGACGCCCCGGCAGCCGCAGAGGCTACATGGGTAGCAGCGATTTTCGTTGCTACCTGCATAGCCTCTGCGTCTTAAAGATAGGCAAGGTTTTTCCTTGTCTATCTTTAAGGGGCAGAGGGTTACGCAGGTAGTAATGAAAATCGCTGCTACCCGTGTAGCCTCTGCGGCTGCCGGGGCGTCCAGGCTAATCCGGATATCCACTTCTGTTGGCGCGGTAGTGAATATCCAGGTTAGGGGGGTCAGCGTGCAGGCTATGCACCGCCGCAATGGGTAGCCCCTTCCTCCACCCTGCTCCACCCTGGAACACTCCTAACACGCCCCGCTGCTATGCGGACAGCATCGGGACACGTTAGGGACTTAGCCGGGTTTTTTGATGGAAGGAAGGAATATAAGGAAGTTACCCGTGTAAAGGCCGTCTAATATCGCACCCATAATTTATACTTACATATTGAGTGGCACTAGCAGTAAGCAGTAATTTTGAAAGACCATTTAGGAACTTTCTGGGGCATCCAAGTCAAAATGTCCAAAATTCTATGGGAGGGATAGCAGAGAAAGTGGGCAAGAGCAAATGTGTTCTAAAAGAGGGCAGAGGCATGCAGAGTGACACAACAGACATGTGCAGGTCAACGGGCGATTTCAGAAACATGCATGTGTGAAACCTGCACAATTATGAAATTGGCAACGCAGGCAGGCCAGAGTCATATTCCAGAATGCACACGTGTATCTGCCACTCCATACATGTCCCTGTCTGCCACTTTGCAGACTGCAGCAGTATGGCAGCTCACAAAAAGTCCTCTGCATTTACTTGTATGCTTTTTCGAAGGGGCACAATTTAGTCTGGGAGTCAGAGGGCATGCCCCTCTTCTTTCTACTGTTGCTTGCTTGCCAAAACTAGCACTTTTGAAATGGATATTGGTGCCTGGAGCAGATGCAAATATGGACATGTCTACCAGTGGGTATAATATTTGGTCCTTTTCTAAAATCGACTCTACGTGTGTATCTTTTACAGACCACTCCAAACACGTCTACGCCACAGCCCCATGTCACATAGATGTGATTGCACCAGATACATGTAAATTCGGGACTTTTTAAAATAGCCCTTGGGATATGGATATGATTAGCTTGTCAGAATGAGCATTTTCTGATATGGAAATCATGAACAGAGCTTAAAACATTACCCCCTTAGGGGGTCATTCCAGGGGTTTGTACGTGTGATGGGGATGTTTATGTGCCAAAAATGTCCCAGACCGTATTCTGAAACACTGCTGACATGCACGTCCATGGCATTAGCATTGGGATCTCAGAATATGCCCGGAAGGGGCAGAACGGGGGTGTGATCAGTCACGAAGGTGTAGAAAGCATATCCAGGAAAGGCCCATGAATGTATTAAATGTTTCCCGGAAACGTCCATGTCATTCCTGCTGAAATGTGGAATAAGGCCAAGCCTTTGAAAAAATTCTGCTCTTCTCTGCAATGCATCCCATATTGATGAATGGTTGTGAAAATATGTTTTGAACTGTGTAACTGCAGTTTGGAAGTGCACAAGATGCAGTTTTAAGGTACAGAAGGCAGAGGTGAGGGAATGCTGGAAGATCTAGACATATTAATAAACTCTCTTACAGAAATATTAAGAAGAGCAATAGTGCTTATTTTGGCTATGCTGAAAAGTGCTGTTTGTGCTAAAGGAGACAATCTATGGGACCCTGACAATTCCCGTGTTCTGAAAATAGGACTGCTGATGCAGGATAGTATGGGCTTGAGCAGGGAAAGGATTCCTTTTTGGGTGAGAAATGGAGATCATATTTGTAGTCTTAGTACCCCATGCTATTATGTTACATCATCGCTGTTATGTATAGGTTCAGTAAAAATAAACCTCCTTATCTCAAATGACTACCAAAATACATACTTAAACAGAAAGTCATCGAAAAACCATGAAGGATTCTCCCAAAACTTTCTATGAGCTTGTCTGAATACTTTTTTTGTCGGGACCAACCGACAAGAGAGGGGAGAAGGAAACTCCTGCCTCAGCGTTGGGAGGGCCCTTTTATTAAACAAGATCAAAAAAGATCAAAAAACAAGGAGGCGATCTTCGGTTTTGATTAAGGGGAACACTTGATACAGGGCTTTTTTTGAGCCCGAAACATGCATGTCGTGCTACCCACTATGGAGATTTCATTGCCTATTCTTTCAGTAAGTGTTAGTTACACTATTCTTCATATCACCGTTTATTGTTTTTTGATCTTGTTTAAAAAAAGGGTCCTCCCAACACTGAGGCGGGAGTTTCCTTCTCCCTTCTCTTGTCGGTTGGTCCCGACAAAAAAAGTATTCAGACAAGCTCATAGAAAGTTTTGGGAGAATCCTTCATGGTTTTTCGATGACTTTCTGTTTAAGTATGTATAGGTTCAGGGCATCTTTTTTTGCAGAATCATGTACAGTAGAACCTCGGTTTTCGTGATTAATCCGTTCGAAAAAGTCTGACTAAAACCGAATGTATGAAAACTGAAGCAATATTTCCAATAAGAAATAATGTAAATCCAATTAATCTGTTCCAGACACCCAAAAATATTAACAAAAAATACATTTTATAGAGAATAACTATATTGTTACATACAGAAAACAATGAGAAATAAATATAAATGACTAATGAAATGGATAAATGAACATTTAACATCATTTTTAACTTTATTGAAGACTCTTGTTGGCATATGGAAGACAGTCAATCAGCAAGAGAATCAAAATAAAGAAAATCCCACTTCTGGCCACAAGATGGTGCTCCATTTTCAACTGTACGAAAATCGAGACAATGTATGAAAACTGGGACAAAATCTCAACGAAAAAGGTCAACGAAAACCGAATCGTACGAAAACTAGGGCATACGAAAACCGAGGTTTGACTGTATTTGTAACAGAAAGTGAAAGTGTGCGTGTGTGTGGTTTGAGGGGTGCATGGGACGATCTTGTGTGCCCATCTGCAATTCAGGGGGGACATGAAAGCCTGGACAATACCTGGACCGTATGGATGACTGCAGCGTCATCAGGTGCCAGTGTGATTGGGTAGTCAAACTTGGAGAGGGTTCACTATAGTTAACTGTCAAAACATATAGTAAAGGCTATATACAACAAGCTAAAAATACTCCAACATTTAAGACCTCTCCTCCCCTCAAGCGACTTTAGAACAACAGTACAGGTAGTGATCTTTCCGCAGATTTCTGTAATGTCTTACCAAAGGGTCTCCCAAAACAAGCACTCCACCGACTACAGCTAGCCAAAAATACAGCGGCTAGAGTAATAACTCAAATACCAATTAAAGAACACATCACACCAGTATTAAAGCATCTTCACTGGCTCCCAATAGTGAGCAGAATAAAATTCAAGGTGATCCACACAATATTTAAATCCCTCCAAGCCGATTCACCTACCTACCTGAAAACGTTGATGACACTCACCCCGGACAACAGACCAAGGAAAAGCAACAATAAAGATCTCCTCATGATACCAGTCGAATTCAAGAATTGCAAATCCAGTACTTCCAAGAGAGTCTTCTCATTTTACGCACCAAAAGTATGGAATTCTCTCCCTAAAAATTTAAGAGCCACTAAGGATCCAATAGCCTTCCGTAAACATCTAAAAACATATTTATTCAATGAGCACTTTGGCGAACTAATCACCTAAACAATAAATCCCTACAAATTAGCCACACCTTACAAATTAATAAAAAAAGACGTATTCACACACAGACGACAAGATAGCCACCAAGAATATATCATCACCGACGAGACTGCGTCATCCATATAAATAGTTATGAGAGGACATTAACAGTTGATAAAAAGTTGTATTTCCCTTCCCCATTTCACCCCGCATTACCTGTTTATTCATGTAAAAATGTTTAATGTTCAATGTATAATTCTGTCAACTCTGTTCAATGTATTTTTGAGTTCTATGTAAACCACTTTGATTCATGAAAGGCGGTAAGAAATACAAATAAATAAATAAATAAATATCCCTGTCAATAATAAGGGACCCTCAGAATAAGGGCACTCAACAGTGAAAACAGCACTAATGCATGCCCATAATGCACATTTTATGAGACCAATGGTGTTCCTGTTGTGCATGTATGCTGAATGCTCATATTCTGAGGGTCCCTTATTATTGACAGGGCTATGTTTTGACATCTAGTCATAGGGAACCTATGCTGATTCCTCCTGGATTATTTTACATAGGGTACTCTAATAAGACTAGATATTTTTTGAAGTGTGATAGGGCAGACATATATCTGCTGTGCCAGGCACTGGGGGACATGACTGATGTAGTGCCAGCATTCCCCGGATTGTCTCATGCGACCTACATCCCTACCCAGGCTAGGATAAATGAGAGCTGCAAGAGTGGTGATATATTTGGAGTCTGGCTACTTGGTGTGATGACACAGGGATCTCCCCTCCCATGCCCACACAGGCCTAAGCAGGGGAGCAGTGCCACAAAGCAGATGGTGGGAAGGCAGACAGGGTTGCCCTCACAGATAGTGGATGTAAACAGACCGACATATGTCATGATGGGACAGGTGTAGCTGCTGTGAGAAATGTCAGTACCCATATAGGTGGGCCTCAGATGCCATAGCCAGACGGCCCTATTACTACTACTACTGACACACGTAAATGATGAGCTCTGCTTAGCAGAGCTTACAGTCTAGTCTAGACAGATGACACAACAGCTGTGGACAGGATACATCCAGGGGGAATGATCAGGAAACATAAGGGAGATTAGGTGGATCAGATCCAACAGTGGCAATGATGAGGTGAGCACTCAGTCTAGATTTGAGAGAGGCCAGAGATGAAGCCTGATGCGCAGTCTCGGGTAATTTGTTCCAGGCATAAGGAGCAGCAAGGTGAAAGGAGCAACATCTGGATCTGGCAGTGGACGAGAAGGACATAGATAGGAGTAAACCTACAGAAGAGCATTCACGGGGAGGGTGCAGGGAGAAATAAGAGGGGAATGGTAGTATGGAGCAGCAGAATGAATGTACTTATAGTCCATAGGCACAAAAAAGGGCATACATTTGTTGCTCAGGAATATTATGCATCCTTTGGGAAACTGTAAGGTTAGTTTAGGGTTTTGTTCACTTGGTGAGGGTCCGTCCCTAGCAGTTTAAGGCTATAGCGGAGAGACCAAATCAATTCTTTGCTTCGGTCTTTACTGAGGAAGATGTAAGGATGTTACCCATGATTGAAGTGGTATTTAAAGATGATACTGCTGAAGAATTGAAAGAAATATCGATACACCGGGAAGATGTATTACAACTATTTGATAGACTGAAGAGTAGCAAATCACCTGGACTAGATGATATACATCCAAGAATGTTGAAAGAACTGAAATATGAGATTGCAGACCAGCTATTAGTAATCTGTGAACTATCATTAAAATCATCTGTAATACCTGAAGACTGGAGGATCGCCAATGTAACGCCAGTTTTTAAAAAGGGTTCCAGGGGTGATCCGGGAAACTACAGACCAGTGAGCCTGACGTCAGTACCAGGAAAAAATGCTAGAAACCATCATAAAGAACAAAATTACTCAACATGTAGATAGTCATGACTTAATGCGAGACAGCCAACATGGCTTTAGACAAGGAAGATCTTGTCTTACTAAACTGTTGTTTTTTGAAGGTGTGAATAAACAGCTAGACAAAGATGAGTTTGTTGATATAGTGTATCTCGACTTTCAGAAAGCCTTTGGCAAGGTCCCTTATCAGAGAGTTTGGCAAAACAAAAAAGTCATGGGATAGGAGGCAGTGCACTATTGTGGATCAGGAACTGGTTAAAAGATAGAAAGTAGAGAGTAGGGCTAAATGATCAATTTTCCCAATGGAAAAAGGTGAATAGTGGAGTACCCCCCGGGGTCTGCTGCTTTTTCACATATTCATAAATTACCTGGAAAAGGGAATAGCGAGTGAGGTTATCAAATTTGCAGATGACACAAAACTATTTAAAGTTGTTAAAACCCAAGAGGATTGTGGAAAATTGCAAGAGGATCTTGATAAATTGGAAGACTGGGCATCCAAATGGCAGATGAAATTTAATGTGGACAAGTGCAAAGTTATGCACCTAGGAAAGAACAACCCAAACTATGGTTACACAATGCAATGTTCCACATTGGGAACCACCACCCAGGAAAAAGATTTAGGCGTCATCGTGGATAACATGTTAAAACCCTCCGCCCAGTGTGCAGCAGTGGCCAAGAGAGCAAATAGAATGCTAGGTATCATAAGGAAAGGAATGGAAAAGAAAACAAAGGATATTATAATGCCTCTGTATCGTTCCATGGTGCGACGGCACATTGAATATTGTGTTCAATTCTGGTTGCTGTATCTTAAAAAGGATATAGCGTTATTAGAAAAGGTACAGAGAAGAACCATCAAAATGGTAAAGGGGATGGAAGGATACTCCTATGAAGAGAGGCTAAAAAGGTTAGGGCTCTTCAACCTGGAAAAGAGACGGCTGAGGGGAGATATGATAGAAGTCTATAAATTAATGAATGGGATGGAACGGATAAACATAGATTGATTGTTTACTTCATCGGAATATAAAAAGACTAGGGGACATGCAATGAAGCTACAGGGTAACCTATTTAAGACTAATAAGAGAAAATATTTTTTCACTCAACGTGTAATCAAACTGGAATTTGTTACTGGAGGATGTAGTAAAAGCTGTTAGTGTAGCTGGGTTTAAAATGGTTTGGACAAGTTCCTGGAGGAAAGGTCCATAAACCATTAATAAAAGGGACCCGGGATATCACCGCTTGACCCAATACAAGCATTGAGGAACCTGTGTCTTTTGGGGCGACTGCTAGGTACTTATGACCTAGATTGGCCACTGTTGGAAACAGGATACTGGGCTTGATGGACCTTGGTCTGACCCAGTATGGGTTATCTTATGTTCTTATGAGATGACCAAAGCAGGAATCACTGGGGCTGGTTCCTTATGCCACGTACCATTTGATGCAAGGTACATCCTGACACATATGTTCAGCTTTACATTCTCGTATATCATACTGGGATGCACTGGGCTTATCTAGCACTTTTCAGGGCATGAGGCAGACTGGTATATGGTGTAGGTTGCAGCAGCTGTCATTTCTCATTGGTATTTATGTCTAATGTACATCAGCAAATTACTGTCTATGATGAGCAGCCTAGGAGATGCACGTTTTTCCTGAGGGGCGTGGCATCCGAGGGTACATCATGGGGACGGACAGGATCCGAAACTTGGAGCTTTTCAGAATACAGTGGGTGCTGGGACGTCTATAATGTTTACCCACGTCTGAGGCACGGACGACTGAATAGCGCTTGCACTTCCTACACTGGCCCCATCTATCTCCCTGATTCTGGACTCGTGGGAATATCCAGACCCACAGAAGCGGAAATAAGGGGGCCAATTTTTTATTTAGACATGTCCGCGGGCTAGACGTGCATGTTATGGAATCGCGCTCTTAAAGTATAGTTTGACTGACTATAAGAATAATTTAAAGCAAATAGATTGGACATTTCTAATTACTCCCAAGGCATTTCATTGAGATCCCACCTTCCTCTCTTTACCTCCTCCCCCTCTCCTTCTTAATTATAATTGATACTAATACTTTTCTTATCTTCTGCTCTTTATTGTATTATTTTGTAAACCCCTTCAAAATATAATTTTCTAAAACTAAACTGAACAATTTAATTTCAGCACAAGGCTACACGGTTTAGTGAGACTTAAGAGATTCCCATGAAGCATTACCCAGTTCGTGGCTTCAAACATTTTCAGGTCCAATGGGTCTCCCTGTAGTTCCCCATCAAGGATAAGTAATGAGTGACAGCTGACCAGAGCACCATATAGCGGTCCCCAGGGTAAAGAGTTGCCAGATGTAAATTTGTACATTTTCTGAAAGCTGATTGAGAATAGCAAAGTTATATATTAATTACAGTGATTAAAAACCCAGAAAAAAAGGAGGACAGATAAAATATATTCAGCATGATGGGAATATAGAACATTAGCAAAGAATGATGCATATTGGCTGTCATGAATCATGAGAGAGAAAACCATTTATGAAATTGCTGAAGCATAAACATAGATAACAAATAGAAAACAAGATTATAATAAATCATGTGTAATAAATCAATATATTGCTCACCACTCACAATTCTTCACAAATTTCACCATCAATAAACCTTATAAATATGATGGAGCGGAAGAGCGTCTATGGGCAAATCATGTTCCGGCCAGTGCATCAATTTAGTATTTCATTCTACCCCATAAAAATGTATTTCTAAGTTAGTGTTAGAGAAACATACCAGTTTCCTTCAGAAGGTATAATCCCCAGCAGATCCAGTCCGTCTTCTGTTAAAGTACCAGTCTGTGGTTAAATAATGTCTGGATTAATACAGATATTTACAGCAATGGTGTATAAAGTAAAATTTCAATAGCATGCATTAAATTGATTTTGAGTGTGCTAAATATTTTAAGGCTACAAAAATCTATATAGCGAACATAAAAGTAATAATATCGTGGGTTGTTTCTTACTGCTGGTAATGCCACTTAACACATTCCACTTGGGTTTTATGTTCAAGAAAGTTTGTGGACAGTGGGTTTCTCCCCTTTCTGACAATAATCCAAGAACATAAGATATGCCATACTGGATCAGACCAAGGGTCCATCAAGCCCAGAATCCAGTTTCCAACAGTGGCCAATCCAGGTTACAAGTACCTCTCAGGTTCCCAGAAGGTAGACAGATTCCATGCTGCTTATCCTAAGGGCAAGCAATGGATTTTCCCAGTTCACAAATAATGGTTTATGGACTTTTCCTCCAGGAACTCATCCAAACCTCTCTTAAACCCAGATACACTAACAGCTTTGACTACATCCTCCAGCAACGAATTCCAGAGTTTGATTATGCGCTTAGTAAAAAAATATTTTTTACGATTAGTCTTAAATGCGCCACATTCTATATTCATTGTGTGTCTTCTTTTGAATCCTGACACCCCTAGTCTCCTGTTCATTTCAGATGTATTTCCTTATCATTTCCTAGGTATATCCTAGTTCCCACTTATTGTGTTGTTTGTCTTGACTGTTGTGTTGTCTGTCTTGACTAGACTGTAAGCTCTTATGTCTGTCTCTGTAAAGCGCTGCATACATAGGGCCGGCCCTAAGGTTTCTGCTACCCTAGGCAGAAACCCCAGCCTTGCTGCTCACCCCCCCCCCCCCCAATGCTGACACCATCTCCTCCCAAATGCTGCCATCACTGCTGCCCTCCCCCCCCCCCAGCTTCCACCAATTCCATCTAGGGAGAGGGAGGCGGGCAGTGCCTGTATTTCCAAAAGCAGCTGCTTTTGGAAATGCTGCCACTGCCCGCCTCCCCCCCAAACAGAATCGGTGGCAGCTGGGGGGGTGGCGGTGGCTGCCCACATTTGCTGCCGCTGCATCCCACCTGTGCCATCCGCCTTAGGTGGTTGCCTAGCTCACCAAGTGGACGGGCCGGCCCTGTGCGTATGCCTTGTAGCGCTATACTAATGATAAGTAGCAATGAGCAGTAGTAGTAGGCCCCTAGTTTTCCTACTTTTTGATTGAGTAAACAAATGATCTATATTTACTCGTTACACTCAATTGATTAATTTATAGACCTTTATTATACTGTATCTCCTCTCAGCCATCTCTTTTCCAAGCTGAAGAGCCTTAACCTTTTAAGCCTTTCCTCATAGAGGTATCCTTCCATCGATTTGGTTGCTTTTTTCTGTACCGTTTCTATTTTTTCAATATCCATTTAAAGAATTCCAACATTGTAAGTCAACAAAGCATCTTCTTAAGCTTTCACTCTTAATTGGGCCCAAGTACCTCTGTCCTTCTCTGCTGGGTCAGAGCTTTGCCTCCCAACTTCTCCCTTTGTTGCTATGGCTTTGGAGACCAAGCCTTCCCTCTTTCTAGGATACCATTTCCCAGAGTCTTAAAGTGATATATTACTTTGATAAAGTAGATAAAACTTGATTTGCATTAGATGTCTAGGTATGTCGGGATGTTCCCAATTTCCCATGAATTTTACAAAAGGCTTGCTGAATGAAGAGCGATGCTGGGAAATCCTCATGCAAGTTCTGGTAAGTCCAGGAAGAACAGCCACATTAGTACAATCATGTTCAAAACAATAAGTGGCATCACACGACATTTTGGACTTGCAAGTGCCAATTTCACAACCTCAAACAAAACTGAACTCCAATTATAGAGGCCAAGTGAAAAACTTCTATTTAATTTTTGAAGTGGTTTTAAACATCATAAAGGTAAGCAAAATTGTCCCCTTAATCACTCGTGCCAACCCCACATCCAAATGAACAGTCAGCTGACATGCCAGCCTCAAAACGGCTGTAAATGTTGACATCTCCGTTATTACTAGTGCAAAATCTGAAATACTTGTGTACTTTATGGTCTTCCCAAAACATATTCCCTTGAAAATCTATGTGTAATAGCAGCTTTCTAAAACAGATATGTGTATGCATTAGTTAAGGGAGTAATATTAAGGCCCAGTAAGAGCGGACATGATTCCCATTCCCCCACAAGCTGTTGGCGCGCGGACTACTGTATAAGTATTCCTGTCTTTTGTTTTCACTCTTATTGATTTCCCACTATCACGTCTATTTACACTGCCACGTTAGAAGCCATGATCTTAAAGTTTGTCAAATGGCATCCACTGCAGTCAAATTTAATTACAAGAGTAATTGGAAAGTTCACTGAAACAAAACTGCATTTACTTTAGATGAATGATTTAGAAAAAGATTAATTGCCGGTACAACAAGGCTGAAACAATGGCAGAATATTTCAGAAACTCAAATTTTAATGCATAATTAGGCACATTTCACATTGGAACGTCCACCAGCAATCTGGGTCATCAAAGCCAGAACGTCTGGAAAAAAAAGCAGGCACGTGCAAGTTCAGGCATAATGTCGGAAATGTGGACGTGCCTGATATGAACTTGTATCAAACAAACATCTATATAAACGTCCCCAGGATAGCCTTTCAGAATGAAGATGTCTAATAGCATAATGGTTAGAGTAGTGACTTAAGAGCGGGGTGATCAGGGTTCAAATGCACCTTTGTGATCTAAGGCTAGTCACTTAATTCTCCATCTTCTCGACTCTTTCTGGATGTTTTAAGGTGAAAACAAGCACTTTCCTGATGCCTATTAGTGCCTGGAGCAGGTATGAACATTGACATGCCTGCAGATATCTTCGATGTTTCTGAGATAGAACAGGGACGTGCAAATAAATTTCTCCTCCCCGGACATGCCTTGCCACACCCCTGTGCCTACTTGGACATCTCTGCACTAGAGATGTCTGCGAACATCATTTGTGGAATGTCTACAGAGACGTGGCCGTGATTTCAAAGCCCATGTGCACATCTTCAGATATCCAAATCATGACTAAACCTATTAAAATGACCCCCAATAAAAATAAGAAAATAAGCATTTACATACTTTGTCAAAGCAGATGAGGTTTATTTGTCCGCACATGTTGATTCGGTGAGGACTGATGGAATAGATCGACTCTTTCTTCAGCCTACTTTGGGCATAGAGGATTCCAACCGTCAATGCAGCAGGTATAATTGGGCATATGGCTGAGGTCACAAGAACAAGCGCTTCAATTATAATCCTCCCTGCAGGCATCTGTAAGACAATAATGAATGCAACGAGCTGCTGTTTTCAATGAGCTCATTAATAGTCTCAATTCTTTGTACCTTGACCATTTCAACCTTTTAATTCTTTTCCCTTAACAATGCATCCTTACTTGGACACAATCTTCATGAATGATTCTTGATGAAAAGTCCTAGGTTATCTTGGGTCATGCAACTACCAAAACTCCACTTTTCACACATGATCTTTTTATTTTCATGTATTTTTTTAAAACTAGGTTTTCTAGTTAATTTGAGTAATGCTACATTCACTCTGAGGTTTGTGCTATCTTTAACAGACAAGATATGAGCTGTGGGTACTTTGATTGGGGAGAGACGTTTGCCCCTGAGTTCCCCCCTCTAGTTCTGATGGAGACATCGGCTGCCTTGGCTGCTCCCACACCTTATTTTATCTTGACTCTTCCCCTCTTGCTAATGCCATTACTGGCTGATTATAACTAGCCATCCAGATGTTGCGATAGGAAAGATTAGAACACAGAATTATTCCTACTATTATGCATATTTTAGAAGGTATTGTAATTTTGATGATATTGTTTTTGTTTTGTTTTACACTTTGTTCCTTCTGCCTGGAAAGGGTCAGGCTGAAGCAGAGATTTTTATACTGCTATATTTATGTTTGTATCGTGATATAGTATTTATTGATTTATATTGACATGCTATTGTATGTATGTGTGGAATGAAACCTTTTGCAACATTTTTTGGATGCAGACTTGACCCATAAGATGGCAGGAATAAATCTGAATGACACTCCATTGCCTTTTATTATGGAATGTACATAAAATGGGTAATGAGTGTAAACTTCCCCATGTTCTCCCATATGTGATCCAATCATGTTCCAGCTCAACTACCTCGAAGTGTGAAAGGGCATATTCTCAAGGCCCACTCAGTCCCTGGCCATCCTGCTCAGACTGCCACCCAAGGAGATTAATTAGGGCTATGTACAAGGGTATTTATTTTAAAGATATGGACACCAATCCACTTGAAACTATGTATAGAACAGCAGTTCATTTCATAGAGGCCACTGAATGAGGCTCAGATAGTTCTGATGTTTGGTCACCATTGATCTGTCTTGATTTTCTTATTATGTGCAAATGAGTTATCGCTTATTAGACTGTAGTTTCTTAGCCCCATTATCATCATAAAAACTAAACAAAGAACATTTCCTTGAAAAATCCAAGAGGCCTTTCCAGTATGACTTTGTGATGATTTCATAGTCAATTAGCATAGAGATGTAATTTGCAGCGGTCATGCTGGAATGAGGGATTGTTCACTTGGAGCCCAATTCCATGACATGCACATCTGGCCCGTGGGCATGTCCAAATTGAAGACGGGCCCGATTTAAACCTGATTCCGCAACTGCAGGTATAGATGCACCTGATTCCGGAATCGGGGACATAGATGTTTCCAGCACAGCATGCACTAGCCACTGTGGAGAAACACGGGCCCTCACTGTCATAACAGGACACGGGTAGATGCAGCAGATGGCTTGGATGTCTCCACACTCACCATATTCTGAAATGATTCACATTTCCAATCCTGCCTGTCTCCGCATGGCCATGCCTCTGCTGTTAAACCGTGCATCTCCTCAGCTGCTCCTCTCATGGACAGTAATGTGCTCATGCAAACTACACTTGACTACTGATGATACATAAATGGTGATGCCAACCAGACAATATATACAAGTCTGTTGCATGCCCAGGAAACTGCAAAGTAATCTCAGTGCACGCAAAGATATTATAAAAGCAAGTAGAAGGTGATATGTCTGTCCTGACATAGCTTGCATCAAAGCATACATGGCAGTAGAAGAACTCCTTAGTTATGTTTGCATTGGGCATCTCTGGTAACGGTCTTTACAAAGCTAAATATGGACCAGTAGAACTCAGCAAAGGTTCTCTATAGTGAAATGCAAAACATATCCCTGTCAATGATAAGGGACCCTCAGAATGAGAGCATGCAACAGTGTAAACAGCACTAATACATGCCCAAAAGCACCATCATCGGTCTCTACAAATGTGTACATTTTTAGAGACCGATGATAGTGCTCTTGCTGATATTTTCTGCCCCATCACACTGGCTTCGAGTGACGCTGCAGTCATCCCTACATTCCAGGTACTGGCCAGGCATTCATGCCCCCCAGAATTACAGATCAGCACACCAGATCCTCCCATGCAGCACTCAAACCACACACACACACACACTGGCAGTCACAAAAAACATACTTCTAACAAAAAGATGTCCTGCACCTATCAAGAACTGCTGATCTGCGTTTCTCACCAAAACAAGAATCTTTTCCATACTTAATCCCGATTCAGGTAGGGGCATGTCCAGGCCACCTGGATGGCCCCAAGCAAGATGGACCCATTTGGACCTGATTCTGGACCACGGGAACAAAGCATTCTCGTGGTAACCAGAATTGGACCCGAGGATGGCCTGCAGTGACATCTTCCATGCTGGCGCCCTGACTCCTGCAGCTTCGGACCTCCTTTTTCCAACTGCCCAAACCACAACTGGCTTACTGCAGCCTGGATCGGGCAGCGAGGACCCCTTGGGAGGGGATCCCTGGCCCGATTGCCAGTTTTGTGCTGCTTATTCCACCTTTGAAGTGAAATAAGCAACATGTCCTCACTGGCTCGGCAGTGACCTGAATTGTCTCTGTACGCCCTGCTGGGCTGGACTGCCCCCATTCCGCCCAATCATGCCTTCCGCTGGCTCTCCCCATCCTAATGCTCAGGATGTTCGGGAGGAACTGGAAGGGGAATTGGGCCCGGACGGCTTGTGGGGCTGCATATCCCGCTGGGATGTGCAGCCTGCAACCCGGTCCCAGAATTGGACTCAAAGTAACCCTACATCAACAGTCCCATTTTTCAGAACATAGGAATTGTTAGGGAACCCTAGATTAGCTCCTTTAGCACAAACAAAAAATATCAGCATAGCCAGAATAAATACTATTGGTCTTCTTAATATCTATGTAAGGGTATTTATTAATGTTTCTTTACCTTACAGTATTCCCTCACCTCTGCTTTCTGTTCTTTAAAACTGCATCTTGTGTTTTTCCAGACTGCAGACACATCTGTTCAAAACATGGCTGTCACAACCAATCTGGGATGCATTGAAGAGCAGAGCAGATTTTTTTCTGAGTCCTGGCCTTAGTCCACGGTTCAACAGGAATAGCATGGATGTTTCCAGGAAACACTGAAAACATATATGGGCCTTTCCTGAATATGCTTTATACGTCTCTGCGGCTGACCACACCCCCGTTCCACCCCTTTTGGGCATGTTCTGAGATCCCCGGGCTAGCACCGTGGATGTGCACGTCAACAGTGTTTCAGAATACATTTGGGGACGTTTTTGGCAGATAAACATCCCTGCCGCACATACAAACCTTATTCGTGTTCGGAATGACCTCCTTAGTGCATTCCCCTTTATGCAGAAACGTTATGCAAAAATTGTAAAATATAAGCATTGATTTATTAAAAAAAAAAAAAAACCAGACCACCTAATCAGTTATATTTCTTAACAAGCTTAAAAGTCTAACAAATTTGATGACACAAATCCTTTTTTGTAGTATCCATCTTGTTACTAAATTCAAGTTACTGCTTATGGTGAAAAATATCAAAAGGCTGATCCTTAATGTTAAGAACATAAGACATGCCATACAGGGTCAAAGCACGGGTCCATCAAGCCCATTATCCTGTTTCCACAGCGGCTAATCCAGGTCACAAGTACCTGTCAGCTTTCCAAAGAGGCGCACAGATTCCACGTTGCTTATCCTGGGGAAAGCAGTGGATTTCCCTGGTCCTCTTTAATAATTGGTTTATGGACTTTTCCTGCAGTGTGCTGCACCTTATCCCCATTGGATAATGTGAACTAGAAATGTCAATAAATTAATGTCAGAACCTGCCTGCCCTGCACAGTTTAAAACATGAGATGGCTGCAGCATCCCTAACAAATAGAGCATGGGTGGCCATCCCTCACGCAGCTTCTCTTGAACATCGACTGTGATCCTTGGAATGAAAAAAAAATACTTACCCCACGCATCGCAAATATGACTGTTGAATAGATGATTCCAACCAAAGCTAGAAATGCCAGGAACATGAAGAATCTTTTGACGTCCCGGTGCAGCTTGAAGTGAACCGGCTTGGGGTAGAGGATGGACCTCACCATATCACCTTTAGTTGTATTGAACCCTAATGTAATACAAAGAAACCACAGAAAACTCACAAATAATCAAATGACTTTGCCAAATCTTTTCCTATGCATGGTTTTTTAATGTAAAGGTTCTTTTTGCTCTAGGGGTCAAATAGAAAAAAACCTTCACTGAGTATCTGTAGTATGTACTGTATACTCAGAAACTGTTCCATCAACCAGTTCTTATCTCATAAGCTATGATTACAGTGACCCTGCACTGACACCCTAAGAGCTACGAGGCAATGCAGTTATCACAAAAAGGATGGTCTTATAACTTGCCTGTTGTAGCAAATGCTGTACCAGAATGACACTTTGGAAAAAAATGTATTCTCCGGGAACAAGCAGGAAGTCAGTCCTCACATACTAGTGACGTCAACACCGACGGAGCCCGTGCAGAGCAAATCCCCAGCTTTCAAAGAAAGCCTTTGGGAATTGCTACCACGCATGCGTGGTCCCCTTCCCACCCAAGGGTGCCATCTTGCTCAATCTCCTTTTTTCCGCGGAGCCCATCAGATGTAGTGTGTACCTGTCCTGGAAAAAGTTGATTTTTTTTAAACTTTTTTGGCCGACTCCGGTTTCACACCGGTACCCTTTCCCACCCTGGCCTTGGTACCTCAATATCGGGTCGGTTCCTCTTCTTTTCTACTAAGTTTTGATTTTCTTTCTTGGTGCGTCTTCGCGCCCATTTTTCCTCACTGGCAGCCCGAAGGGTCTTCGACCTTGCTGGGGTCTTTTTTCCCCATGGCTACCAGTGGGTTCAAAAAATGCGATTGGTGCAGGAAAATCATGTCCCTCACCGATATGTATGACTGCTGCCTCCGGTGCCTCAGCCCGGACCACGACTGGTGCAAGAAAATGTCCTCGAAGGCCTTGAGGAGCCGCCAGTAGGAGCATGATAAGAGTTTCCCTGATTCCCCCATGCCTCCGAGAGCCAGGACCTCGTCTGAGGCCTCCACGCCTTGGGAGGAGGACTCCGAATCCGAGCATCATCAGGGTTCCTCGAAGAGGGGGTCTCCCTCAAGAGAACCAAAGAGAAGGAAGAAACCCTGTAAGACGACGTCTCTGGATGGTTCAGATCAGCCGCGCTCCTCTCGGGGCCGGTCGTGGAGCCCCGAGCGCCTGCCCGAGGTGTTGGAGAAGGAGCATTCAACCAAGGTTCCTCGCAGGGACTTGGTCGTGGATCAGCCTAGGCAAGTACATACTGTCCTAGTCGAGGACTCCCCTCCAGGGGAACCAGCTTTGGGCCTGAGCATGTCAGTGCCCGAGCCGAGGGCTGCGGAGCCTCCTGGACTATTGCCCAGGATGGCGGTCTTGGAGCACAGTGTCACTGCCTTCATGGAGTAGCAGTGGGCGCTGATGTCCGGCACGTCCAGTTCCTCCACCCCGACTACCGGGCTCTCGACGTCGAAGTCGACCCCGGAGGCCGAGCCGATCCTCGAGGCTTTGCGGGCCCAAGTCGATCCTCGGCCGAGGTCTCACTCGGCCTCCCACTTGTCGGGACCAAGGTCGTCACTGCTGAGCCTGCAGACATTGGGGTGGATAGCGCCTGGGCCCTCGAGGCCCGAGGAGCTCCACGAGTCTTCCTCAGAGGCCTCCGCTTGGGAGACTGAGGATGATGAGTCCCCGGACACTCATTGTCATCGAGACGTCCCGTCCAATTCCCCGATATCTGAACTTCGTAGAAGGTTCCCACCAGAGGATATGGGTCTTATGGACTTTGTTTGGGATATGTCCAAGGCTTTGGCTTTCCCAACGGAGTCCGAGGAGGATCCTCAAACCGATGAGCTCGAGATCCTCCAGTACAAGGTTCACCCTCAGGAAACCCTCATGGTGCCCATTCCTCCTATCCTGGAATGACTTATGCTCTGCATATGGGAGATGCCGGCGATGACGCCGGTAATCAGCAAGCGGCTCGACTCGATGTATCCAGTCCGCTGGAGCCCTGGGTTCCAAAAATCACAACTGCCGCACAACTCCATGGTTGTGGAGTCGGCCATGCGTCAACTGAAGAGTCAGAAGATGCAGTCCTTGGTGTCCCCCGGCAGGAAGGCCCGCACCTTGGATGCTCTCGGCTGGAAGTATTACCATGGCGCAATGCTAAATTGTCAGATCTAGGCCTACCAGCTGTACATGGGCATGTACCTGAGAGACCTGGCGAAGTTGCTCGCCGGGTTCTCGGCTTGTCTCTGAGAAGCCTTTGCAGTGCTTCAAGGGCCTGTCCAAAGCTGTCCGTGAATGCTCCAAGTTCATGTCTCGGGCGGCCTATGACGGGTTCAAGTCAGTGGCACAGGTAACCGCAGCGGGCATCGGTGCACGCCACCAAGCTTGGCTGCAGTTGTTGGACCTCGAACAATGGGTACAGGACAAATTGGTCAATATCCCATGCCAAGGGGAGAATCTCTTCGGCAAACCCATGACCGACAAGGCCGCAGAGCTGGAGACCGAGTTCATGATGAGAACACAGCTCTCTAAGAAGACCTCTGCCCCTTCCCGTAAGAAGGGCTCAGGTAAAAAGCCCTTTTACCTGAGGAAGTCCACTTTTTACCGAAACTACCCACCTTACCAGGCCTCCCCAGCTTTCCAACAAAGGCAGCAGGCCAAGGGACAGGGGAATGGCCCACGTAAGCAGAAGACCCCCAAACCCCAGGTGCCGGCTCCGGCCCAGCCTGGAGGGGGTTTTTGAATCCTGCAGCATGGCCCCTCTCCCAACCAGAGCTGGGCAGCCCACAGGAGGTCGGCTTGCCTTGTATGCCCACAGGTGGGCAGCCATCATCATTGATTCCTGGGCATTACAGGTGATCAGGGAGGGATACCGCCTCCATCTAGCCCAAGCGCTTCCACACTACTTCCCGGGAGAACCTATGAGGTCTCCTCTTCACCGGGACCTTCTTCTGATGGAGTTGGCAGGTCTTCTCGAGGACCATGCGGTAGAACCGGTGCCCCACCACCTCAAGGGCATGGGGTTCTATTCCAGGTACTTCCTTGTGCCAGAGAAGAGGACAGGGGGCCTAAGGCTCATCCTTGACCTGTGCAACCTCAACAAATTCCTGGTGAGGGAGAAGTTCAAGATGCTCTCCCTTGGAATATTGCTGCCTTACCACCACCAAGGAGACTGGCTGTGCTCCTTGGACTTAAAGGATGCCTACACACACATCCTAATCCACCCAAGCCACAGGCAATACCTATGCTTTGTGGTAGGGGGCAATCATTACCAATACAGGGTGCTTTCCTTTGGCCTTGCCTCAGCTCCCAGGGTATTCATAAAGTGCCTGACGGTGGTCGCCGCCTTTCTCAGGCCTCAGGGGATATTTGTCTTCCCCTATCTTAACGACTGGCTCATCAGGGGCACTACAGCTCCCGAGGTGCAGCAGGCCACAACTTGCACCACCCTGGTCCTTCAACACTTGAGTTTTGTTATCAACTACCCCAAGTCCAGCCTTTGCCCGGCACAAGAGCTAGAATTCATTGGGACAAGGATCAACACCTTTCAGTCGAAAGCCTTCCTGCCTACAGACAGGGCAAGCAGGCTCATGGCCCTAGCTAAAGACATAAAGCACCGTCCCTTAGTGCCAGCAAGGCATCTGCTGCGCCTCCTCGGACACATGGCCTCCATGGTCCATGCCACTCCAGATGCCCGCCTCCACATGCAAACTGCACAGTGGGCCACGGGACATCTCCAGGACAGGGTCAGAGTGACCAGGCGCCTGGTGCAGCCCCTCACTTGGTAGCTCTCGCCCCATCACCTGGAGGCGGGGATGCCCTTCCAGACCCCTCACCACTCGAGGGTCCTCACCACAGATGCCTCCCTGCTGGGCTGGGGAGCCCATTGCCAGAGATACCGCACACAGGGAGTTTGGTCCCCAGATGAGAGTGCTCAACAGATCAATCTGTTGGACTTGCATGCAATCCATCTCACCCTGAAGGCTTTCAGGCAGTGCCTGGGCCACAGGTCTGTCCTGGTGCAAACGGACAACCAGGTTGCCATATTCTATGTGAACAAACAGGGGAGCACGGGGTCCCGTGCAAGGCGGTATACCTACTGGGCCAGGACAACTGGCTGGTCGACAGACTCAGCAAGATGCTCCAGCCACACGAGTGGCAGCTGGACCGGGAAGTAGCCAATGGGCTTTTCCAGACCTGGGGGGAACCGGTGATGGACCTGTTTGCAAGCCCGGACAATCACCAGTTGCCCCACTTCTGCTTAAAGCAGCCACACCCCGCCAGGGTGGCAGCCGATGCCTTTCTAGTCTCATGGTCGGTGGGTCTTCTGTATGCTTTCGCCCCGACGCCTCTGATCGCCAAGACGTTGTTCAAGATTCTTTATGACAGAGCTTCAGTCATCCTGATAGCCCCATTGTGGCCCAGGCAACCGTGGTTTCTGCTTCTCTTACAGCTAAAGGTGGAGACCCCCATCCCTTTGGGATCAGCTCCATGGCTTCTTTCCGAGGAGGGGGGCTCTCTTTTGCATCCCAACCTCAGCTCCCTTTCACTGACGGCGTGGCTACTGAGATGGTGATTCTAGCCCTGCTCCTCCTTCCGAAGGACATGGAGGAGGTTTTTCTGGCTTCGTGCAAAGCATCTACCAGACGGGCGTACACTTTTAAGTGGCACAGGTTTGCGCTTTGGTGAGCTGAACAAGGGGTAGACCCCTTCTCTTGTCCGGTGGTTGTGGTATTGCAATACCTTCTCTACCTCTCCAGGATGGGGCTTAAGTCCAACTCTGTCAGAGTGCATCTCTGTGCCCTAGCGGTGAACCACCATCAGGTGGATGGAAAGCCCCTCTAGGCTCATCCAGTGGTGTCCTAGTTCCTAAAGAGCCTACTCCTGTCGAAGCCCCCGTCTGCCCCCCGGTGACCGAATGGAAGCTCAATGTAGTGCTGGGGCAGCTCACCTGGTTGCCCTTCAAACCGTTGGCCACGTGCCACCTCCGTTAATATCTCCTGGAAGGTGGTTTTCTTGGTTGTGCTCTCTTCTGCCTGGAGGGTGAGTGAGCTCCAGGCCCTCGTGCCGGAGAGGCCTTATACCAGGTTCTACAAGAATAGGGTGGTGCTTCACACGCACCCCAAGTTCCTTCCGAAGGTGGTCTCCTCGTTCCACCTCAACCAGGAGGTAGTCCTTCCTACCTTCTTTCCCAAACCGCATGCCAGTCGGGCAGAGGCAGTCCTCCATACCCTGGACTCTGTCCTACATTCAACATACTCAAGGTTTCCTATGACCCCAGTAAGCTGGGGGAGGCGGTGACCAAGTGTATGCTGTCCACATGGGTGGTGGACTGTATTACCTGGGCTTATGAGGAAGCAAGGCTTCCGCTAGAAGGCGGTGTTATGGCTCATAGGGTCAGGGCCATAGCGGCATCAGTGGCTCACCTGTGCTCTGTTCCTCTGACAGACATTTGCCGTGCCGCCACCTAGTCTTCAGTTCATACCTTCGCAGCTCATTTATTTATTTATTTATTTTGACAGTTTTGTATACCGCCTTATCCTTCAATCAAAGCGGTCACAACACAATTAGGGGATACATTTAACACGCGGGGATATGAGACACATACACTAATACTTACAGGGAACATGGGCAATGGAGGGTTAAGTGGCTTGCCCAAGACCACAAGGAGCAGCTGTGGGACTAGAAACCCCAGTCCTTCCGGCCCAAGGTTGCTGTCCTCTAGTGGGATTTGAACCCCCGACCTTCCGGCCTGAAGTACCTTGCCCCAACCACTAGGCTACTCCTCCCTACTGCCTGGAAGTCCTGGAGGGACAGTGCCTTCGGCCAGGATATACTCCGTAACCTTTTCGGTGTCTAGGCAACTCCTACCCTCCGACCCTTCTGTGTTCAGGCTACCAGAGTGCTACTTTCCTAGGATGCAGGTCCTATTTCCCTGGTTAGGGATTTCATTGCAGCTGCTTGTGGCTCTCGTTGAGGGAGCCTTTTTTGGTTATAGGTTCATGGTAGCCTGTAGCTGAGGAGTCCCATATGTGAGGACTGACTTCTTGCTTGTTCCCGGAGAAAGAGTAGTTACTCACCTGTAACAGATGTTCTCCAGGGACAGCAGGAATCAGTCCTCACAACCCTCCCTCCTCCCCTTGGAGTTGCAGTCCTATTATTTTCATTTGTTTTGCCGTCTTTTTAGCTATGTCATTTGACTGAGCAAGATGGCACCCTTGGGCAGGAAGGGGACCATGCATGCGTGGTAGCAGTTCCCAAAGACTTTCTTTGAAAGCTGGGGATTTGCTCCATGCAGGCTCTGTCGGCGTCACCCGTAGGTGAGGACTGATTCCTGCTGTCCCCAGAGAACACCTGTTGCAGGTGAGTAACTATGCTTTTCTTTTTATAAAGAGGGATATACATAGTACCTGTGGACGTCTTTAACTCAAGATATTTTGTACCACTCTCATCTTGCTCACTTGCTCTGTTAGCAGCCAATACTTTGGAGCCTCACAATCAATTAAGGAGCCAAGTTTCAAAAGGCAATATTTTTCCATTTTAAAGGCTGTCTAAGCTATGAGAGGACTCAGCACAGTTACCCCCTCAACCTCAATTGTTTTAATCTCTGGCCGAAATGAGCACTTTGCTGGCACTTTTGCAGGGCCTTGAAGGACATGCAAAAGGCAACATGGACATTTTTTGAAATTATACATGTAGGGCCCGATATTGAGTTAGGCCGGCTATACACTACTATGGTGTATAGCCGTGCCCGCTGACCTTTAACCCCAGATATTCAATGCCAGGGACATATGTAGCCCCGTCACTGAATTTCCGGGTTTGCTGCACAGCTTCCCAGTCTCAGTAGATAACCGAACAGCAGCAATAATGCTAAAAGGCCTCACCTATCTTTTAGCCGCAGGTCGCTAACCGGGCTGCATGCAGTATCGCTGCTGCCCGGTTAATCAACTATCACCGCCTCTGCTCCTCCCCTAAACGCCCAAGACCCGCCCCAGTTAGAGGTATTTGCACGGTTTACAGCGCTGTAACCCATGTAAATGTGTTCTGACTATTGAGTCCGTAGTTTCTTGCAAGATCAGGAATGCATGTATGATTTTTTTGGACTAACCAAATATGTCCCCTGACTTGTTGCATCCTGGGGAGTCTACATGTGTACATAACGGTATGCTAAAGTCAGCCTTTACATGGGTATACAATCTACATGTGTAAAAGTTGCTATTTAGAGAGGCAGACACTGCAGAGCTGCTCGAAAATGAGATCTTTCATTTTCATTTTAGGAGATTTGTATGCAAAAATATAAGGCAAAAAAATAAAAAGGTGCTGAAATAAAGAGAAAGACAAAGATGTATCTTAAGCTAGCAAACATTTGGTGAAATTGAAATGCATCTCTGTAGGTCTCTAGATCAGTTATGTCCTGTTATGACCCTTAAAAGTGAAAACATATGTGTTAATCTAAGGATTTCCCTTCCAAATGGATAATATTGGAGAGTGACCCTGAGAACAGGCACCCTGAAAGAATGCAAGTAAGATTTAATGTACCATCGCTACATTTTAAAGCTGTTTTATCTGCATCCCATCTGTTCTACGCGGTTGGTGCAAGGGTTTTGGGCAATGGCAAATCTGTAACCTTGCACTTCCTTCCCCTCCCCCCTGAGGTGATGATAAATCTCAACAATCACCATCATCCCAACACTACCCTTCCCACATCAATCTACCAAAAATGCATAATTTCACCATCATACTTTGAACTATTACACTTTGCTTTGTGTTTGCCAGCTCTCCCTGCAGTAAGTGAATGCGCTGAAGTCTCTTTGAGTTTGGCTGTCAGCATCTATTGTTTTGCTGTAACTGCTGCTGCTCTCTGGCGCCCCTCAGATGCTGCTGCCCTAGGTCACCGTCTAGTAACATAGTAACATAGTAAATGATGGCAGATAAGACCAGTAAGGTCCATCTAGTCTGCCCAGTAAGATGGCAAGAGTAGGTGCACCTGCTGCTCCGTGCAGGCCACCCCTCCCCATGTCTTTGTTTTAGGGGTGAACCCACCGCTCCGTGTAGGACACCCCTGTATGTTGAGAAATTAGTTAGTTAAGTTTATTTTGATTTTATCCTGTTGCTGTAAAGGGATCCACTGTGTCTGTCCCATGCCGTTTTGAATTCTGTCACTGTATTTGCCCCCAACACTTCCATTGTCTTTCCTAATGGTTGATCTGGCCCTACTATTATAGCTTTTGTTTTTCTCCTTATGGTTTTCTGACTTGAGCATTAAGAAAAATAGGAAATTCAGTATAGTTTTATTTAATCTAACTTAAGAAAGTGAAATGCAAGTCAAATTATTTACCTGTTTGCAAAACAACGGCCCTTACTGGACCCTGAGCAGATGCCTCAGTCCGAACAACCTCGGTTCCACAGAACAGGACATGTCTTTTGTAATCTTCCCCACTGTACTCTTTCCACGGCAAGATCTTATCAAGGCTGGGCAGCGAAGTCTTTGTCACTGGAATGCATTCACCTTGAGAAATTCATAACGAGAAAGTCAAACACAATTGTTCACTTACTGAACCCATATCATTAAAGCAAGTCACCTATCAGAAGTCGTTACACAAAGATGACAGATATCTTGTGCCAAAAGCCAGATACAGCCAAAGAAAAAGTGGCAAAACAATGAGGTTGCTAAATGCCCAAAATGTATATTCCAAACTGTGCACGAACAGAAAGTACCAGTCTGATATCACAAGTCAAAAAGGGCATGGGAAGAACAGCCAATTCTTATACGCCGCAACTTTAAAAAAAAAACATGAAAGGAGGACTTCTAAAGTACTGTTACTTGATCCTGGCTCTCATTTGTGCCGGGTCCTATGGATTTTATAATGTTTCTGTACATATCACTCAGTCTTTACCATATCCAATACTTTCTTTGAGTCGTCTGTAGGCTTTGCTGAGCTTCTGCAAATTTGCTTTTCCTCACAAGGCTCATTCAATTTTTTACTAAGTTTAATGGTTTTTTCTCATGCCTGTGTTGTGCTGTCTGTTGTAGCATGCCTTGAAGGCATGTATTGTCAGCTCCCAGGCATGGACTTTTTCTTAGCCCTCTGTCTTTCGATCAAGGTGCTTTTCCAATTCAATAGAGAACACCCCGAGGACATTCTGAGCGTGATACTCACATAGTTCTTGCAGAATGACTCTTGCTCTGGTTTGAATATGTATAGATGCTTGATACATCTCCACTTCCTGCTGTTGGGAAGGCAGAATAAGTGATGAACAAAACAAAATTAAAATTTAAACTCTGAAATTATTTGGTAGAAGTCAGACTCCTTACTTAATCTGATGCCTTTGGAGTGCACTGAGACATTAATAAAAATGTTTTCAGTCATTGCCGGGAGATCTTATGTTTCTCTTTCCTTAGCTTGGTTAATCTCCAAACTATCTCTCATCCAGTTGATTCAAAAATAACATGGTACAGACTCCAATTTCCTTGGAATATATGAAACTCATTTCTACCATTAGGCAAACTCGGTCACAGATTTCTGAATGAAGCTTATCATGAGACAAGTTTTCAAATATGGCTTCCAGGCTTGCGCTCCTGAGTTTGTCTTCTTTTAAGAGGATCGGCCATTTCCACACAAAATAATACAGGCTTTTGTCAAACTAGTTACATAACGTTTAGTACGATACTTGGGCCATGACATGCTGGAAAAACCTTGGATTAAGGCAAAAATCATCCATCTTGGTCTCTCGTCATGCATTGGCTTGCAAAATTTAAAGGTGACTCTGTTTGTGGGCCAGGTGATTCCCATGGTCACACTAGCCAACAGCTTTGAATCCCTGGCCAGAATAACTTTGCTTCAGACTTTAATTCTGGGGAGGGGACACTCCTCAGTAATTAGAAAAATAATAAAGAGAAAGTTTGCAATACTTCTTTTCAGCAGAATTCCTGGATACCTGAACACAATGAATGGGGTGCGCATGGAAAAAAAAGTTATTTCATATTATGTCATTTGAGGCTTAGGTCATGTATATTATTTAATTTTCATTTTTTCATCAGTGGATTGATGCTTTCTGTGTAGACATACATGCTTATAAAACTGTGTGTATTCAATATTCGCGTAAAAATATGCGGGTACAGAATGTGCTTGGATTGCCTAGCAACATTCCTGGATGCAGGGCTATGGAGAATTTCACCTTTGTGTACGCACTTTGCAAAAATTATAAGTGTCTATGTGTCAATTAACCTCGGAAATCTTTGCATGGCAGAAATGTGGGTGCATGAATTCTCTGGGCTAATTTTCATAGTGGAGGCATTTTAAATTGTCTCTGGTGCAGTATTTACATACACAATCTGTTATAAAATCCTTCCATAGTTACCATGTTTTAAGTCTACGAGTATTTCAGAAAAACATTGTCTTTTTTTTCCACATTCACAGTTTCCCAGCATATATTCTATATATCCAGTTGCTGGTCTCATTTAAGGCCTTTGAACAAGCGCACAGCCAAAAGCAGATTGAATGTAGAAAGCCCTAAAAATGATGATTTCTTCCTGGACCTCTTTCCATCCTTTTCTGGCACTGGATCCTTGATCTGGGCTCCCCCTCTAGAACACCATTCTTGCCCTGGTCAGTACTGAATCTTGGTCTTTGGATGCTTTCTTCCTTCGGTACTGAATCCTGGTCCTAGTGAATTCTGGTGGTTTAATACAGCTTCCTCACATATCCCTCCGATGTACTGTAGATGCCTTTGTTTGAAGCATCTGTAACGTTCCTAACTGGTTTCCCTCTCAGTACACATTCAGTCAGGGGCGGCCCAAGGGGGGTGCGGGGCCATGTGCGGAGACTCGGTGCGGGGCCTCATTTGCATAAGGGACCTCATTTGCATAAATATTTGCATAATGTTACCATACACTAACTTTTAGTAAACATGCCTCTTAATGAGTGTATGGATAAAGAAAGACTAAAAGATTTCTACATTACTATAATCCAGTGCCAACTGCCAGGCACATTAGGAACTACTACAAACACTGCCCATTTAGAACCCATAGCAAACCCGCCGTATCATAACAGTACTACCAGGACTCACAAAGCACAAGACCCTACCTATCAAAAGGCTACACTGAAAATATTAAACCAATACATTTCAGAGAATAACAATACATGACCTACTGGGGAACGAGAACAAGTGGCAATGTCAAATAGGAATTACATAAACAGAATACCTCAGCTCAGTTACACATGCAGAACATAGACCATCACCAAACAAGGAATCAAAATTTAGAAACAGGAAGACAATAATTAAACTGGGAACCCCAAAAGCCCAACAACACTGTAGAAATAAAACTATAAATTAATTTCCTCTTGTAATAAACAAAGCGCAGACGTTAATGATGCACATTTCCCAGAGCTGGCATATTTCAGTTAATAAATTCAATAAAGAGATATTTTTCTACCTTTTGTGCATTTTTTTTCAGTTGCAATTGCTCCAGCCACTTTCTTCTGGTTTCTTCATGTCTTCTGCTAACTCTCCATCGTCTGTTGTCCATTTGTCCTTTCTTCACGCTTCTAGTTTTTTTCCATTCTCTCTCTACATCTGCTTTAACATACTAATCTTTCTCCTTTTGCTCTTTCCTCATTCCTATTTCATCCACTCAAATTTTACCCCTCCATCCTCAATCCCCACTTACTCTCCCAATATCCGGCCAATTGTAGATTTGTCTTCCCTCCCACACAAAATATTTGTTCACTCTCCCAGCTCTATCCCATTCTAATCCTCCCCCAACATCAGCTCCCTTCTGGTTCCAGCCCCACCCAGCATCCGCTCCCTTCTAGTCCACGCATCAGCCCATTTCCAGTCCTAGCTCCCCCATCCGAGTCCCTCCATCAGCTCATTTCCAATCCCAGCCCGCTATCAGCCCATTTCTACTCCTTTTCTAGCCCCACCATCAGCCCATGTCAAATCCTAGCTCCCCTCCATTCAGCCCATTTCCAATTCAAGCCTCCCATGAGCCTACTTCCAGTTCTAACCCCTCCATGAGTCCATTTCAATCCAAGCCCCCCCAACAGCCCATTTCCAGTCCTATCCTAGCCCTCCATCAGCCCATTTCCTGTCCTAGCCCCCCTCACTCAGCCCATTACCAGTCCTAGCCTCCCCATAGCCCATTACCAGTCCTAAGCCCCCCTAACCCATTACCAGTCCTAAGCCCCCCATCACCCCATTTTGTCTTAGTCCCCCAATAACCCATTACCAGTCCTAACCCCATCAGCCCATTTCCAGTCGTAGCATCCCCACAGCCCATTCCGGTCCTAACCCGCCCATCAGCCCATTTCCAGTCCTAGCCCCCCATAGCCCATTACCAGTCCTAACCCCCCCTCAGCCCATTTCCAGTCTTAGCAAGCCCATAGCCCATTACCAGTCCTAACCCCCTCCCCCATCAGCCCACTTCCAGTATTATTCCCCCCGTAGCCCATTAGTAGTCCTAACCTCCCATAGCCCATTACCAGTCCTAACCCCCTGCCCCTCCCATCAGCCCACTTCCAGTCTTAGTCCACCCTTAGCCCATTAGTAGTCCTAACCTCCCATAGCCCATTAACAGTCCTAACCCCCTGCCCCCCCATCAGCCCACTTCCAGTCTTAGTCCCCCCATAGCTCATTAGTAGTCCTAACCCCCCCATAGCCCATTACCAGTCCTAACCCCCTCCCCCATCAGCCCACTTCCAGTCTTAGTCCCCCCCATAGCTCATTAGTAGTCCTAACCCCCCATAGCCCATTACCAGTCCTAACCCCCTCCCCCCATAAGCCCACTTCCAGTCTTAGTCCCCCCCATAGCTCATTAGTAGTCCTACCCCCCATAGCCCATTACCAGTCCTACCCCCCCCCCCCAGCCCATTACCAGTCCTAACCCCCCTCCCCCCACCAGCCCAGATAGATTTACAAAAAATACCGGCTGCTGCTGCTGCCGCCGTGGCAGCGGCAAAATCAAATGTCCACGCTGCGGGGCCCCGACTGCCCGGCAGAACCTCCCTCGAGCATCAGCTCCCGAATCCCTCCCAAAGCGCAGGCTTTCAGAGCCGCGAGAGTTTCCCTTTCTTCTCGCGGCTCTGTTAATCTCGCCGGGGCTGATGGGATTTCCCATCAGCCCCGGCGGGATTAACAGAGCCGCGAGAGGTCAGAGAAGCTCTCGTGGCTCTGAAAGCCCGCGCTTTGGGAGGGATTCGGGAGCTGATGCTCGAGGGAGGTTCTGCCGGGCAGTCGGGGCCCTGCGGCGTGGACATTTGATTTTGCCGCTGCCACGGCGGCAGCAGCAGCTACCGATATATTTTTTAAAATCTACTTGGGCTAATGAATGTTTTTTGCGCGGGGCCCTGTGCAAAAAAACATTCTTGCTCAATGGATGGGCCGGCCCTGCATTCAGTCCCTTGCTAGCTCCATCTACTTCCATATAAATGCTCCTGTGGCACTATGTTCTATGGATCTTGGGCATATGCGTTCTCTCACACTCCCTCCCTCCCAGGCATCTTGTTCCTCTGACTTGGAAAAGCACCAGCAGAACTTTCTGGATGCAGTATTTATTTATATTATTTATTTAGTAGTATTTAGCTCATGACATTACAGTTGCAGTTCAAGGCGAGTTACAAGCGGGTACATAGGTATTTCCCTGTCCCTGAGGGCTTACAATCTAAGTGTGTACCTGAGGCAATGGCGTAGTGACCCTTTCCCTGACTTGAACAGATATATGAAAAATATGATGCTTCTTCACTGCCCCCTGCTGGCAGACTGTATAAACTGCTGAATAGGATCTGCATTCACTGGTGCAACTTTGGTTCATTAGCAGCCTTAACATGTTTAGCATATTAATGTACATTATTTCATAGGTTAAGTTGATTCACAGATATCAAAAAATCCTAATGCAGTAAAAACAAATGTCTGATTGAAACAAATATATGAAAAATCCAAAAACGTTCAACATTTGAACATAAGATTATGCCATACTGGGTCAGACCAAGGTCCATCAAGCCCAGTATCCTGTTTCCCACAGTGGCCAATCCAGGTCGCAAGTACCTGGCTGGTTCCCAAAAAGGTACACAATGCTTATCCCAGGGTAAGCAGTGGATTTCCTGGGTCCTATTTAATAGTGGTTTATGGACCTTTCTTCCAGGATCTTGTCCAAATCTTTTTTAAATCCAGCTACACTAAGAGCTTTTACTACATCCTCCTGTAACGAATTCAAGAGTTTGATTATGTGTTGAGCGAAAAAATATTTTCTCTTTTTAGTCTTAAGTGGGTTACATTGTAGCTTCATTACGTGCCCACCAGTCTTTCTACTTTTTGAAGGTGTAAACAACCGATCTACGTTTACCCGTTCTACTCCATTCATTAATTTATAGACATTTATCATATCTCTTCTCATCCATCTTTTTTCCCAGTTGATGTCCTAACCTTTTAAGCTTTTCCTTATAAGGATATCCTTCCATCCCCTTTTACCATTTTGGTGGCTCTTCTGCACCTTTTCTAATTCCGCTATATCCTTTTTAAGATATGGTGACCAGAATTGTGCACAATATTCACAGTAAAATATTCAAGGTGTGGTTGCACCATGGAATGATATAAAGGCATTATAATATCTTTTGTTTTATTCTTCATTATTTTCCTTATGATTCCTAGAATACTATTTGCTTTCTTGGCCACTGCTGCACACTGGGTGAAGGATTTCAATGTATTATCTACAATGGCACCTAAATCCTTTTCCTAGGTGGTGGTTCCTAATGTGGAACCTTGCATGGTGTAACCTTAGTTTGGGTTGTTCTTTCCTAGGTGCATAACTTTGCACTTGTCCACAGTAAATTTCATCTGCCATTTGGACATCCAGTCTTCCAGTTTATCAAGGTCCTCTTGCAATTTTCACAAACCTCTTGTGTTTTAACAACTTTGAATAATTTTGTGTCATCTGTAAATTTGATCACCTCACTCATTATTCCCATTTCCAGGTCATTTATAAATATGTTAAAAAGCAGTGGGCCCAGCACATATCCCTGGGATCTTCAACCATTCACCTTTCTTCATTGGGAAAATTGGCCATTCAGCCCTGCTCTCTGCTTTCTATCTTTTAACCAGTTCCTGATCCATAATAGTACACTGCCTCCTATCCCATGACTTTTTATTTCGCCAAGAGTCTCTCATGAGAGACCTTGTCAAAAGCTTTCTGAAAATCCAGATACACTATATCAAACAGCTCACCTTTATCTACCTGTTTATTCAAACCTTCAATAAAATATAACAGATTAGTAAGACAACATCTTCCTTGGCTAAATCCATGTTGTCTTTCTCCCATTAAACTATGACTATTCACATGTTCAGTAATTTTATTCTTCAGAATGATTTCTACTATTTTGTCTGGTACTTATATCAGGTTCACCAATATATAGTTTCCCAGATCACCCCTGGAACCCTTTTTAAAAATTGTCATTACACTGGCCATTCTCCAATCTTCAGGTACTAAAGTTGATTTTAATAATAGTTCACAGATTACTAATAGTAGGTCTGCAATCTCATATTTCAGTTCTTTCAGCACCCTCGAATGTATACCAGCCAGTCCAAGTGATTTGCTACTCTTTAGTTTATCAAATAGTTGTAATGCATCTTCCCAGTTTGTTGAAATTTGTCTCAATAATTCTGATGCATCATATTTAAATACCATTTCAGGCATGGGTAACTTCTCTACATCTTCTTTAGTAAAGAACGAAGCAAATAATTCATTCAGTCCCTCTACCATGGCCTTGTCCTCCCTTAATGCCCCTTTTACCCCTCTATCATCTAATGGTCTAACTGTTTCTCTCACAGATTTTTTGCTTTGAATGTACTTGAAAAAAATTTTATTATATGTTTTTGCTGCCACAGCAAGCTTTTTTTCAAATTCTCTCTTTGCCTGCTTTATCAGTGCCTTGAATCTAACTTGCCAGTGCTTATATTTTTTCCTGTTTTCATTATTTTACTTTTTTCCATTTCTTGAAAGATGCTTTTTTTTGCTACAACAGCCTCTCTAACTTCATCTTAAACCATGCTAGCAGTTTTTTGGCCTTCATTACACCTTGGCAGCCAGAATCATTTGCAAAGCTCTCCCTCTCCCAAATGATCACATTACTCCCATCATGCACATGCTCCACTGGCTCCCTGTCACAAGAAGAATAAAATTTAAACTACTTATGGCCACATTTAAATTACTCAACAACATATCTCCCTTGTTCCCATCCACATTAATACACCCAAATACAAACACAAGAAATACCATCATATCCCCCCCAGACTACCGTAAAACTAGGCAAACTACAAGCAACAGAGCTTTTTCATCTGTGGCCCCCACTTTATGGAACACTCTCTCCGATACATTGAGAGCCATCAAAGACCTTCAAACCTTTAGAAAACAAATCAAAATAAACCTATTCATTGAACACTACGGCAATAACAGTAACAACCCCTCCCCCCACCCTCACAACATACCCACTCTCCAAACTCCCCCCACCCCTCACAATGAACAACCAGACATCCAGAATACTATATAAAGCTTTGTTCCTCTGTATATAGTTAACTTTATACATAGTTATCAAATGTATATAATTCACCCCAGTTTTCAAACACTTCTGTTTGTTATCCCCCATAAAATGTTTAATGTAAAAGATTCAGTTCACTGTAAACCACCCCTGATCTCTGGAAAGGGTGGTATATAAAAACTTTTGAAATAAATAAATAAATAAATAAAATAAAGCATGGAACACATGTGGTCTGGACTTCCAGGATAGTGTTTTTAAACAATGCCCATGCTTGATGTAAACTTTTAACCTTTGCAGCTGCTCCTTTTTAGTTTTTTCTTAACTATTTTCCTCATTTATCATAGTCTTCCTTTTGAAAGTTGAAAGATAGTACCATGGATTTCCTTGCCATCCTCCCTCCATTAATTAAATCAAATGCGATCATGTTATGATCACTATTGCCCACTGGCCCTAACACCGTTATCTCTTGCACCACATTCTTTGCTCCGCTAAAGAGTAGGTCCAAAATAGCCTCCCCTCTTCTTGATTTATGAACCAGCTGCTCCAAGAAGTATTCATATATTTCATCTAGAAACTTTATCTCTCTAGCTTGTCCTGCTGTGACAATGCCCAGTCAATACTGGGGTAATTGAATCACCCATTATTACTGTGTTTTAACTTTTGTTACCATCCCTGATTTCTATTAGCATTTCATCATACATCTGTTCATTATGGCCATGTTCATATGGCCATGTAAAAGTTGTTTGAAAATAGTTAATATTGCTGTTCCATGTAAAAGTTGTTCAAGTGTTCTCTGTAAACCGCCCTTGATCTCTGGAAGGGGCGGTATAGAAGAAATGTATAAATAAATAAATAAATTCAGTAGTACACCCCCAGTGCCATTGCCTTCCCCTTTTTACATGGAATTTCTATCCATAGAGATTCTACAGTGTGTTTCATTTCCTGCAAACCTTTATCCTGTATGACTCAATGCCCTCTCTAACATAGTCAACCCTTCCACCAATTTGATGTACCCTATCATTGTGATATAGTTTGAACCCAAGTATCACAGTATCCCATTGGTTGTCCTCCTTCACCAGGTCTTTGAGATGCCAATTATATCCAACCTCTTATTTAGTGCTATATATTCTAGCTCTCCTATCTTATTTTTGAGACTTCTAGCATTTGCATACAGGCATTTTAGAGGTTGTATTTTATTCATACTAACAATCTGGTTATCAGTCGACAAAGGGTAATTTGGAATCTTTCAGCTCTGCTCTGTACATCTGGGTTACTTTTATCTTTATTGGAACTTCCTTATCAGGATTCCCTAACTTCTCTCTTTTGCTAGTATCCTTCAAGGATATTTCCTTCCAAAATACGTGCTCTTGGATGATTGTCAGCTTTCAAAAATTGGGAAAAAAGGCTAAATTAACAATAAACCAAAAATGTTTTCCCTGTGCACATCCCTACTGTCAAACATGAATTTTGGATTCTTTTTCAATGAATATCCACTCACTAGGAAACAAACTGCTATTAAAACAGCTTTCTAATTGCCAGGTGGCTGCATTAGCATAAATGGCACACTCCACCAGTAGAGAGCCATGGCTTTCCATGAGTGCTGATGACAAATAAGCGAATAGCATGGTTTCTTCAATTTTACTATGCGTGAAGGCCCATTTTGGATAGGTTGTGAAGCGTGGAATTGAGACGTTCAGGTCAGGGCATATACATTTTTCCCTGTATTTTACAAAGTCTAAGGATATACCAAACTGCACATGGATTTGCTATCACATCCAGCAGGAACTGGAACTTTACAAAAGCTGCACATGGGCAAAAAGAGCATACTGCTCTTGCCCACACATGTCTGTGTCATGATCACACTATATTGACAACATGTTGTTAATAGTAGTGTGCTCGTAGTGTTGGAAGTTAATGTTTTGCAACTGTTAGGTACTTTATTATTGACACTTGGGATTGTCAGTATATTCATCCTGATGCAGAACCTTTGAAGAAAGAAGTAAATGGTTTGAAACTCGTTACTGCGTCGATGATAAGATTTTCTGGATGGTGGTACCTGGGTTAAACTACTGTTTCTTTCCTATGTGGACCTCTCCTGGTAATTGTCATTTTGAGATACATGAACTATTTAAGTGTTTATAGTGAATTTTAGAAGTTGCATGCATGTTAATAACAAAGAGTAAAAAGGACTGATTTGCAATTGAGTAAATGTTCTCATCACGAATGGTCAGACAAAAAGGAGAAATAATAACTAATAACTAATCAATGTTATATATCATTTATATTGGTTAGAATTTATGCTATTTCAGATTGATTTTTTTGATGACTGGATTTTTGTACCAGTCTGAGCATCTATGGGATTTTTTTATATTGTTTTGGACAAATATGCCTGTGAGCAACATTTTAAAAACATTGTTCCCCAACATCCATGCATCCCTGATTCTCTGCCCTGCAAGCAACACCCCCCCCCCAAACACAGCATTCAAACCCCCCTCTGAACCTTCAAGCCCTCTCAGCACCTTCAAGGTCCACCCATCCTCTGATCTCACCCCTGGCGTCTACTGGGGGTCTCCGTGGTAGTCTAGTGCGAAGCAGGAGCAATCCCCAATCTGTCCTCCTTTGTGCTTCAGATTCAAAATGGTGCCTTTGACTCCTAGCGGTAGACTTGCAATACTATCACTAGGTGTCAAGCTGCCAAAAGGGTATGTTAGGTGTTTCATATGGCTTTTAGCATACCTGAGGAGCTTAAGGAGCTAATGCGCTGTAAAAACATTGTACATTATCTGCCACGTTGAACTTCTAACATTGAGTTTCATGTTAAAGAGCCGGGAAGAGCCTAGTGTGAGTTAATATGGATGTCAGTGGTGCACGTTAACTGCTAACATGACAGAACGAGCAGAAAGGTTAGCTACAGGAGCATTAAACAAGCAATAGCCACCAATGCCCTATATTAGCACAATTTTGTAACAGATTATATTACCTGTAAGCATGCCTTCATTTAAAATGCAGACCCCATTAATCAATATAGCATCACATGATAAGAAGAACTTCTCTCCCTTTAAAATGATGACGTCTCCAGGGACCAGATGGCGCGATTCCAGCTCACTATATTCTGGTGGAAAATATGAAAGGTAAGATTCTACTACTAATAATCACGTGTGTAGCGCTACAAGGCATACGCAGCATTGTACATATAGAGGTAAGACACAATACCTGCTCATCAGAGCTTACAAGCCAATCAAGATGAAAACCCATCACAAAACTGGGGACTAGAGTATGGAAAGATACAACAGAGCGAGAAGCATCAGGATCCAAGAGCAGTCACGAAAAGGTGGGTTTTAGCTTGGATTTGAATAGGGCCAGAGAAGGCACCCGATGTACTAACTCGGGTAATTTGTTCCAGGCATATGGAATAAACAAAGTCTGGAGTTGGTAGTGGCAGAGAAGGGCACAGATAAAAGGGATGTGCCAGAGGAGCGGAGTTCTAGAGGAGGGGCGCAGAGCAAGATAAGAGAGGAAGGGTAGTGAGGAGCCGCAGAACGAATGCACTTGTAGGTCGGTAGGAGACGTTTGAACTGGCTGCAGACATGGATAGGGAGCCAGTGAAGTGACTTGAGAAGAGGGGCTATATAAGCATAACAACACTGGTGGAAGGTACCGTGCAGCTGAGTTTTTAACAGATTGACAGGGAGAGAAATGATCAGAGTGAGACCAGCAAGGAACAGATTATAATGATAGGAGGTGACTAGAGAGTAGATAAGGGTCTTAGGAGTGTGTGTAGAAAGAGAGAATCAAAGATGACCCCAAGGTTGCAAGCTGAGGATTGTAGTGTTATCCATAGAAACAGAAAAGGGAGAAAGGGGAGAGATGGGTTTAGGGGGAAAGATAAGGACCTCAATTCTAGTAACATTCCATGGGACTCATGTTCTGCTTATTGGGGCCATAGGCTTCGACTTCTAGTTAGAGATCAAACAATCATAGGAGGCGTTAGCAGCATTTAATTCTCCAGGACCAAGCAGGAAGTCAGTCCTCACATATGGGTGACGTCGGCGCCGACGGAGCCCCCGTGCGGAGCATTTCCCCAGCTTTCATAGAAAGCCTTTGGGAATGCAGCATGCATGCGCGGTCCCCTTCCCGCCCAAGGGTGCCATCTTGCTCAGTCTTCTTTTTTCCGCGGAGCCCGACGGATGTATATTCGTTTCACCCAAGGAAGAAGTTGATTTTCTCTGCGTTAACCTGTTTTTCTTCGGTTCGACGCCGGTTTCCCTTTCCCGCCTGGGCCCGATACATCGGTATCGAGCCCGGATCTCTTTTTCGTTTTTTGTCCTTAGTGACTAGCGTTCGCGCCATTTTTTCTTTTTTCACTGGCAGCCCTGTCTTTTGACCTTGCAGGGGCCCTTTTTCCCCCGATGGCTGCCAGCAGGTTTAAAAAGTGTGATCAGTGTAAGAAACTTATGTCTCTCACCGACACACATGACTGCTGCCTCCGGTGCCTCGGACCCGATCATGACCCACAGATTGATGGATCTAGCCAGGCTATTCCACAGCAATTCTATGGTCTCCGCCAGACAATTCCTGAGGCTCTTAGGCCACATGGCATCCACGGTCCATGTAACTACCCGATGATCTGTGGTCCGTGTGAGAAAATGTCCTCTAAGGCGTTAAGGAGTCGGCAGCACCAAAAGGAAAGAATCTTCTCTGACTCCATGTCCGGTAGGGCCCGGACCTCATCAGAGGCCTCGACATCTCGGGACTCCGGCCCCGAGCAGCGTCGAGGCTCCTCTGAAAGGGGGTCTCCCTTGTGGGAGCATCGTAAGAAGAAAAAACTCGTGAGGGCGGCGTCAGTGGACGCACTTGGCTCCTTGAGGGCCAAGTCGCATAGCCCCGAGCGCCATCCTGGGTCTTTGGAGTTGGAGGCCTGCGAAACAACCTCGTGTGGAGATGGAGTCCCCGGGTCACGTAAGTACTGTAGTCCTTGTGGACTCACCTCCAGGGGAGCCGACGTTGGGCCCGGTGCCGCCGAGGCTCGAGTCGGGGGCTGCTGAGTCTCCTGAGCTCAGACTCAGGTTGACGGCCTTGGAGAGCAGCTTGGCTGCCTTCATGGAACAGCAGCGGGCACTGATCACCGGTCTCACCGGTGCATCTGCCCCGACCACCGGGACATCGACGTCCAAGTTGACCCCGGAGGTCGAGCCGATCCTCGAGTCCATGCGAGCTCGAGTTGATCCTCAGCCAAGTTCCCCCTTGGCCTCGAGGTCGTCGACGCCGGTACCCTCGGCATCGGGGCGGATGGCATCGATGCCTGCCCGACCGGAGCCGCTCGATTCCTCCTCTGAGGAGTCTGGCTGGGAGACAGAGGATGAGGAGTCGCCCGACAACTTTCGGACTCAGTGCGTTCCTTCGGAGAAGGTCCCCCCGGAGGATACCCGGTTCTCGGACTTCGTGTGGGACATGGCCAAGGTTTTGGCATTTCCCACAGATCCCGAGGAGCAGCCTCGAGCCGAGGAGCTCAAGGCCCTACAGTATGACTCTCCTCCGATGCTGGAACGGTTGCTCTTCCGCATGTGGGAGGCGCCGGCATCGACGTCGGTTTTAAGCAAGCGGGTCGATTCCATCTATTGAGTCCGCAAGAGCCCCAGGTTCCAAAAGGCACAATTACCGCACCACCCCATGGTTGTGGAATCGGCCATGCATCGTCTGAAGAGTCAGAAGATGCACTCCTTGGTGCCTCCCGGCTGGGAGGCCTGGAACCTGGATGCCCTCGGTAAGAAGTGCTTCCAGGGCTCTATGCTTGCTTGCCATGTCCAGACCTACCAGCTGTACATGGGCATGTACCTTCGAGACCTGGCAAAGGAGATTGCCGGGTTCTCTGCTGGTCTCTCCGAGGAACCTTTGCAGAGATTCAATGCTCTGTCCTCGAGTATTCGTGAGTGCTCGAAGTTTATATCTCGAGCAGCCTATGATGGCTTCGAGGCTTCGGCCCGAGTAGCCGCGGCCAGCATCAGTGCACGCTGTCAGGCTTGGCTACAGTCATCGGACCAAGAGCCATGGGTGCAGGACAAGTTGGTCGCAATGGGGTCTCAGGACTCAGTGACACCAGGCCACAGGAAACCTCGCGGACAAAGTGAGGGTGTCCAGCCTACTACAGGCAATGGTGGCTTCATCTTCCGAATCTAGTGCAAGGGGTGCCTTTTCAGGCACCTCCACACTCTCAGGTGCTGACAACCGATGCTTCTCTTCAAGGTTGGGGTGCACATTGCCAAAGGGCATGTACTCAAGGCCTGTGGACTCCTTGGGAGGCCGCACAGCAGATCAATCTCTTAGAACTGAGAGCTATCCGCTTAGCCCTGAGAACTTTCTCTCAGCTCATCTCTCACCAATCCGTCTTGGTTCAGACGGACAATCAAGTTGCTATGTTCTATGTGAACAAACAAGGGGGCACAGGGTCCCGCCTTCTATGTCAGGAAGCGCAGAAACTGTGCTCCTGGGCAGTCAATCATAGCATTCTTCTCAAAGCAGTCTACCTCCCAGGTCCAGAGAATTACCCGGCGGACAGATTGAGCAGGATCCTGCAGCTGCACGAATGGCAGTTGAATCCTCTAGTGGTTCAACAGATCTTCCTGAGATGGGGCCTTCCAACCATAGATCTCTTTGCCAGTCCTCTGAACCAGCAACTACCCAGGTTCTGTTCTAGACAACTGCATCCTCTCAGAGTAGCAGCGGATGCGTTTCTCATTCCATGGTCTACAGGCCTCCTATATGCGTTTCCTCCCACGCCTCTAGTGTCCAAGACACTATTCAAGGTGACCCGGGACAAGGCCTCAGTGATTCTGGTGGCCCCCAGGTGGCCAAGGCAACCCTGGTTCCCACTACTGTTGCAACTGGCGGTGGACACTCCTCTTCCTCTGGGGCTGCAACCCGATCTCCTGTCTCAGGAGCAGGGATCTCTCTTGCACCCCAATCTCCAGTCCCTCAATTTGATGGCCTGGCTGCTGAAAGGGTAGTCCTAGCGCCTTTACTACTGCCTAGGGAAGTGGAGGACGTAGTCTTGGCCTCTAGGAGGCAGTCCACCAGAAAGTCTTATGCCCTTAAGTGGCGTAGATTCTCTACATGGTGTACTCAACACAACGAGAATCCCTTCTCATGCCTGGTACCAGTGGTGCTGCAGTATTTGCTTCACTTGTCCAACCTAGGCCTTAAGTCCAGTTCTATTAGAGTTCATCTTAGTGCTCTTTCAGCACACCACTCACAGGTGGAGGGTCAGTCTCTATCCAGCCATCCTTTGGTGGCTCGCTTCCTCAGAGGCCTGCTTTTGCTTAAGCCTCCAGTGCGTCCACCTGCCCCTGAATGGGATTTAAATGTGGTCTTGCAATGGCTTACTTGCCCACCATTTGAACCTATGGCTACTTGCCCTCTGCGTTTTCTGTCCTGGAAAGCGCTATTTCTGGTAGCCCTTACCTCAGCAAGGCGAGTGAGTGAGCTTCAGGCCCTAGTATCAGAAGCACCATATACTAGGTTCTATAGGAACAGGGTAGTCTTACGGACTCACCCTAAGTTCCTTCCAAAGGTTGTCTCCTCCTTCCACCTCAATCAGGAGGTGGTTCTTCCGACTTTCTTTCCCAGGCCTCATGCTAGCCGGGCTGAGATGATCTTGCATACCCTGGACTGTAGGAAGGCGTTGTCCTTCTACCTTGACCATACGCGGGAGCATCGGAGGGCGGTTCAACTCTTCGTCTCTTATGACCCCAATAAGTTGGGGTTGGCTGTCTCCAAGCGTACTTTGTCCATATGGGTAGCTGACTGCATCGCCTGGGCGTACAGGGCAGTCGGCCTCTCGTTGCATGGTCGAGTTACGGCTCACCGTGTCAGGGCGAAGGCTGTATCAGTGGCTCATCTCCACTCTGTTCCGTTGGCAGACATCTGCCGGGCTACTTGGTCTTCAAGCCAGACTTTTGCTGCCCACTACTGCCTTGAGAGGGAGTCCCGCAGGGACAGTGCTTTCGGGCAAGCGGTACTCCATAATCTCTTTGGGGTCTAGGCAACTCCTACCCTCCGGCCCTGGTGTTGGGCTACCTGTCGGGGGCATTATCAGAGAAGATTCTGTTCTTGCATGCTGAGGCTCTAGAGGGAGCTCATTTTTTCAGTTTGGGGCCTCTGGTAGCCCTGAGCTAGGGAGTCCCATATGTGAGGACTGACTTCCTGCTTGGTCCTGGAGAAAGAGTAGTTACTCACCTATAACAGGTGTTCTCCCGGAGCAGCAGGAATCAGTCCTCACAACCCTCCCTCCTCTCCTTGGAGTTACAGTCCTATGATTTATTTTTGCTATTTTTGCTGTCTTTCAGCTATGTCATCCGACTGAGCAAGATGGCACCCTTGGGCGGGAAGGGGACCGTGCATGCGCGCTGCATTTCCAAAGGCTTTCTATGAAAGCTGGGGAAATGCTCCGCACGGGGGCTCCGTCGGCGCCGACGTCACCCATATGTGAGGACTGATTCCTGCTGCTCCTGGAGAACACCTGTTACAGGTGAGTAACTACTCTTTATAGGGGAAACTAATATCTGTGCGCGTGGATGTTTCTTACGCTTCTCTGGAATAAGGGCCGATGCTGAAACCTTTGCATTAGAGCCATGAGTTACTGCTCAACACGTGGTTTTCTAACGCAAGGCAAATGCAAAATCTGTGCTCCCGGATACACTAAAAGAATATGCTAATTAGTTTTGTGGAAAAATTTCCTCAAAAAAAGAGAGACATGTCCAGACAGGTCTGTGCTACTGCAGCCAGGAGCAAAGAGGTCACCTGAGGTGTCACACTTTACTTTGGATGACCCTTGCAAGCTCAGACCCCCAATCAGCCATCCCCCCCCTCCACTTAGCAAAATGTACAGGACTTAGACTCATTTCATAAACTTCCTGTCTCATTCACAAATCCATACCTATGATACCCCATGTTATCACAGGGATTCAAGAGCCCATTCTAGGCCTGCATTAGCATGTGTTATTATATTCATATCTCTACTACTACTATTTAGCACTTGTTGAGCGCCACGCACGCAGCGCTGTACAGCTATCTCATCAGGAATGCAGACACTGTGCACCAGGCATCGCATCTACCAGCGCTGTTCCACATGGTCCACAGTCTCTATGATATGCTTACAATGCCTGCAGTCTTTTTGGAATTTAAGTGCGCATGCATAGTGCTTCTTGGAACACTTCTTTTTTATGTGGTCAAAAGTATGTATGATGAAAGGTTGTGCTTACTTTCAGGATGCTAAAAGTCCACTTACTTAGGTCGGTTATCTCTGTTTTAACTTGTGTAAAAGATGCCCAAGTCTTTGAAAATTGACTCCATAAGGTACAAATTATTATTCTTTGCCCCCAAATGTTCCCCTTTTCGCTTACATTCTACCGCATTCTAAATTTAGTCCCCAGTCTTAACCTAACTTTGGCTTCCCTCATCATGCTGCAAAAATAACTCACCTCCATCTCTTCTGCACACAGTGACCTTCACGTTATTATGCGCTTCAACTAGTTTATGAAGTTTTACAGATTGCTGTGAATTAAGATACAGACATAAAGTGTACATTAAACGATTGATATTATTCTATGTAATGTGCCATCAGTTAACAAGCCCAAATATCCAGTTCTGTAAAAACTTAGGGTCCCCTCTTCTCTGTAGAATATACTCTTTGCCTCGGAATTGTGACAATGACCCTTTTGACTCTCCCAACTGAAAACTGGCCAGGATTGAATGCCCCCTCCAGATCAGATTTGAAGCTAGACTGACAAAATTGTTGAGATGTTAGCGTAACAGCAAACTGATTTTGTTATCAGCACTCACCTGCCTGAGTTCATACAGAGAAAGGGTAATGGTAACTGTACACAAGAAGATGATGGCAATAGAGTATCCCAAATAGCCTTGGGAGAGCCAAAGGCCCACGGTGAAGAACTGGTATATGTAGAATAGATTTATAACCTGAGGACACAAAAATTGCACTGAATTAATTCAAACACTTGGCGTTACTCTATTCTGAAAAATCTGGCCATGAACAAAAAAACCATGACACACAGGAACAACTCTCTAGTGCACAGAGCCAAGTATCCCTCACCTTAAAACGAGGTGCAAACAATTTTATTTAACCTGCTTGTCTGTTCACTTACTGCAGAAAACCTTGGATGGAGATTGTACTAGGGCTGTTATTGTATGTGACAAGTGAATATTATAGCTGCCTCTAACTACCTCTACTGTGTGTTCAGACCTAAAACTGAACCAACAGATGACAGTGCAGCTTACCTCTTTGAAGAATAATTTCCAAAGGGGAGCAATCTCAACTTCTATGGTATTGGGCCCACACACCAATCTCCTGGCGAATGTAAATGAATATCCCTGATTAGTACTGCACCCCTACTTCGGTCACTTTTCTGTGCATGTTGCAAATAAGATACGCTAATCCATTTTGGGGGTTCCTACTTGTTCTTTATAGTATGACATTCCAGACCTTTATACAACTGACCGCACTATTCTACCAAGACATTGTGCAGAAATGGTGATGCTTGAAAAAGGAGCTGGGGTCCTCTATCTATGGAGAGTGATATCAGATTTGGGCAGAGCTGATAGTGTAATACTGTGGGGAGACATTGTACCTCAGTGAATAGGTGATGCAACAGAGTGAGTAGAAGGTATTTACTATACAAAACTGCAAATATGAAAACCTCAGCATGCGTATGCAGTCTGTCAGTCATGGTATGATACCCTGTTCTGAAAGTTGGATTGTAAGTACTTGGGGCAGGGACATCCTAACCATGTTTTGGTCTTACATGTAAAGGGGTAAGCTTGTTACTTACTGAGTGGGTTTATATTTATCTGGAATGTCACTGGCCCTTTTTGTCCTCAAATTTTAGATTCCATCCAATTGACATGAAAGCAATCTAAGGGACAGCTTGTAGATTCTGCTCTAGGCCAGACAAAAGATGGGGACTGATGGGGAAGATAATGCAATTTTTCTTTGAGTAAATATTCCAAGACTCCGAGATGGTTTTTGATTCCCTTTCTGGTGTTGTTCTTCTCTGCTGGGCCAAGTCAGAACAACTCAGCTCCCCAATAAATCTTTACAAAAAGAAGCCCACCAGATCTTATTTTATACTGCTTTGCATATGACATTTGGGTAGCTAAGTTGAAGACAAATTCTTATACAACACTGTTTAGCACAAGGTTGTTTATTAGCCTGGAAGGGTTTAGGGAATAATTTTAAAAAACTGTTCAGCACTTCACTTAGGCACCTAAGTTTTCAGCTGAAAATTTGTATAAATGTAGGCACTTAATACTTAGGTTCCTAAATTTGGGCCTTCAATTAATTTTTTTAGATTTAGCTCAGACGTTTTCACTGATAGCTCAAGGTGAGTTACAGTTTGGTATGATGAGTATTTCCCAGCCCCCAGATGGCTTACAATTTAAAGGCCTAATTTACTAATGTTCACTGAGTTAGCATCCATTAATGTGCATTAATTTCAGTTAACTACATAGGAGGTCATTCTGACCCGTGTATAGCAGGGTTGGACATCCGGTTTGGACATCCAACCCCCGTTTTAGCTCTGGTATGCCATTCTGGGTCCAGTGCTCCCCGCACGTACACAGTGTTTGTGTGGGAAGCACTGGACATGGGTGGGAGAGGGCAGAGCGCAGGCAGGGCAAGGCGGCAGGATGTACAAAGTCTATTCAGGAGCGGGCACCAAGATGTACGGTCTGCCTATTCCACCCTGAGACCTTAGGGCCTGTGACCTGCAGCCCCTCACTCACCACAGCACCCAGCCTGGATGGAGCCTGCAGGCATGGCATGCCCTTGTGGGCCCTTGCTGGCAGGCCGACAGTGTCCTGCTGGTGCCTGTGTCGGCCACACTATTCCTGTCAACTGGCTGGACATGTCGTTGCCATGGTGACGGGATACCATAGCACCAGCACTTCAGCCGGAGCTGATTATACAGTGGACGGATTGCTGTCTGGATGTCTTGCACCATGGAATATGGTGCACATGGGTCCAAGTGCCCGATTCCACGCTCATGGCTGCGTCCAGCTCCCGTGGTTGCAGAATCGGGTACATCTGGGCTCCGTCTGGATTTTGGCTGTTCAGTTGGCCTAGGCATGCACCATTCTGAATCGGCCTCATAGTAAATAGCCCCACTGAGAATAATGATACATGTTAAATGGTATCAACACACATTAGTAAATGAGGTATAGGTTTTGTACCTGAGACAATGAAGGGTGAAGTGAATTGACTGAGGTCATATGGACACTCAGGAGTAATATGTGTAAATATTTCTTTATGGAAAGAGTGGTAGATGCATGGAATAATCTCCCAGTGGATATAGTAGAGACCAGGACAGTATCTGAAATCAAGAAAGCATGGAACAAACATGGAACTTCTCTAAAGGAAAAAAAGGGACTGGAGTAGTTGATATGGAAGGGAAGACTAGATAGGCCATGTGGTCTTTTTCTGCTGTCATGTTTCTATGCTTCTCTGGGAAGAAGCAGGAAGTCAGTCCCCACATATTGGTGACGTTGACGCCGACGGTGCCTGCACGGAGCAAATCCCCAGCTTTCAAAGAAAGCCTTTGGGAGTTGCTTCCATGCATGCGTGGTCCCCTTCCTACCCAAAGGTGCCATCTTGTTCAGTCTCCTTTTTTCCGTGGAGCCCATCAGACGTAGTCTGTCCCTGTCCTGGAGAAAGTTGATTTTTTTCTGCCTTTTTGGCTGTCTCCGGTGTCACGCCAGTACTATTTCCCGCCCGGCCTCGGTACCTCGGTATCAGGCCGGTTCCTTTTCTATTTTTCTTTTCACTTGGGCATCTTTGCACCCTTTTCTCCGTCACTGGCAGCCTGAAGGGTCTTCGATCTTGCTGGGGGTTTTTTTCCCCCCAAAATTGCCAGTGGGTTTAAAAAGTGCGATCAGTGTGGGAAGATCATGTCCCTCACCGATACGCATGACTGCTGTCTCCGGTGCCTCGGCCCGGACCACGACCCAGCGGTCTGTGGCCTGTGCAAAAAAATGTCCTTGAAGGCTTTGAGGAGCTGCCAGCAGCAGAATAATAAAAATTTTTCCTGATTCCCCCATGCCTCTGAGAGTCAGGACCTCGTCTGAGACCTCCACACCTAGGGAGGAGCATTCCAAACCCGAGCATCATCGGGGGTACTTGGAGAGGGGATCTCCCTTGAGGGAACAGAAAAGAAGGAAGAAACTCTCAAAGGTGGCATCTCTGGACAGCTCTGAACGACCGGGCTCTTCATGGGGCCGGTCACGGTGCCCTGAGCGCCTGCTCAAGGCGTCGGAGAAGGACCGCCCAGCCTAGGTTCCTTGAAAGGACCCAGTTGCGGAACGGCCTTGGCAAGTACATACTGTCCTAGTTGAGGACTCCCCTCCAGGGGAACCGGCTTAAGGCCCAAGTGCGTCGGTGCCCGAGCTGAGGGCTGCAGAGCCTCCGGAACTGGTGTTGGAGCGCAGTGTCACTGCCTTCTTGAAGCAGCAGCGGGCGTTGATGTCCAGCATGTCCGGTTCCTCTGCCCCGACCATCGGGTGCTCAACGTCGAAGTCGACCCTGGAGGCTGAGCCGATCCTCAAGGTGTTGCAGGCCCGAGTCGATCCTCGGCCGAGGTTGTGCTCGGCCTCCCGCTCGTCGGGACCGAGATTGTAACCGGCAAGCTGGCAGGTGTAAGGGCAGATGGCGTCAGGCCCTTCGAGGCCTGAAGAGCTCCATGAGTCTTCCTTGGTGGCCCATCCTCAACCTGCTCAACCTCCAACAAATTCCTGGTGAGGGAGAAGTTCAAGATGCTCTCCCTTGGAGCATTGCTGCCTTACCTCCGCCAGGGAGACTGACTATGCTCCTTTAGATTTAAAGGATGCCTATACACACATCCTAATCCACCCAAGCCACAGGCAATACCTACGCTTTGTGGTAGGGGGCAATCATTTCCAATACAAGGTGCTTCCCTTCGGCCTTGCCTCGGCCCCCAGGGTATTCACAAAGTGCCTGGCAGTGGTCGCTGCCTTTCTCAGGCTTCAGGGGATCTTTGTCTTCCCCTATCTCGACAACTGGCTCATCAGGGGCACTACAGCCCCCAAGGTGCAGCAGGCCATGGCACGCACCACCCAGGTTCTTCAACATTTGGGTTTCGTTATCAGCTACCCCAAGTCCAGCCTTTGCCCGGCACAAGAGCTGGAATTCATTGGAGCAAGGATCAACACCCTTCAGTCGAAGGCCATCCTGCCTGCAGACAGGGCGAGCAGACTCATGGCGCTAGCCAGAGACATACAGCACCGCCCCTTGGTGCCAGCAAGGCATTTGCTGCACCTTCTCGGGCACATAGCCTCAAGGTCCATGTCATCTCAGGCCACGGGGCATCTCCAGGAGAGAATCAGAGTGACCAGGCACCTGGTGCAGTCTCTGACCTGGTTGCCCCATCACTTGGGGGCAAGAATGCCCTTCCAGGCCCCTCACCACTCAAAGGTCCTCACCACAGATGCCTCCCTGCTGGGCTGGGGAGCCCATTGCCAGGGATACCACACCCAGGGCGTTTGATCCCCAGTCGAGAGTGCTCTACAGATCAATCTGTTGGAATTGCATGCAATCCATCTTGCCCTGAAGGAGTTTTGGCAGTGCCTGGGCCATAGGTCTGTCCTGGTGCAGACGGATAGTCAGGTTGCCATGTTCTATGTGAACAAACACGGGGTCACGCGCCCTCTGTCAGGAAGCCCTAGATCTGTGTTCTTATGCAGTCCGGCAGGGCATTCTTCTTAAGGTGGTATACCTGCTGGGCCAGGACAACTGGCTGGATGACAGACTCAGCAGGATGTTCCAGCCGCACGAGTGGCAGCTGGACCCAGAGGTGACCAGCGGGCTTTTCCACACCTGGGGGGAACTGGTGATGCACCTATTTGCCAGCCCGGACAATCACCAGTTGCCCCGCTTCTGCTCAAGGCAGCTGCATCTCTCCAGGGTGGCTGCCAATTCCTTTTCTAGTCTCATGGTCAGTGGGTCTTCTGTATGCTTTTCCCCTGACGCCTCTGATCACCAAGACTCTGTTCAAGATTCTTCACGACAGAGCTTCAGCCATCCTGATAGCCCCACAGTGGCCCAGGCAACCGTGGTTTCCACTTCTCCTGCAGCTAGCGGTGGAAGCCCCCATCTCCTTGGGCTTACCCCCATGGCTCCTTTTCCAGGAGGGGGGCTCTCTTCTGCATCCCAACCTCAGCTCCCTCTCGCTGATGACATGGCAGCTGAGAGGGTGACACTAGCCCCGTTCTTCCTTCCAAAGGATGTGGAGGATGTTTTGCTGGCTTCACGCAGAGCATCTACAAGATGGGCTTACGCCTTTAAGTGGTGCAGGTTTGCACTTTGGTGCGCTGAGCGGGGGATCAACCCCTTTTCTTGCCCCGTGGTTGTGGTGTAACAATTCCTTCTCCACCTCTCCAGGACGGGGCTCAAGTCCAACTCCTTCAGAGTGCATCTCAGTGTCCTAGTGGTGAACCACCATCAGGTGGATGGGAAGCCCCTCTCAGCTCATCCAATGGTGTCCTACTCCTGTCTAAGCCCCCGGTCCACCCTCCAGCGACCAAATGGGATCTCAATGTGGTGTTGGGACAGCTCACCCTGCCGCCCTTCGAGCCGATAGCTACGTGTCACCTCAGTTATCTCTCCTGGAAGATGGTTTTCCTGGTTGCGCTCACTTCAGCCCATAGGGTGAGTGAGTTCAGGCCCTCATGGCGGAGAAGCCTTATACCAGGTTCTACAAGAATAGGGTTGTGCTTCACACACACCCCAAGTTCCTTCCGAGGGTGGTGTCTTCGTTCCACCTCAACCAGGAGGTGGTCCTCCCTACCTTCTTTCCCAGACCGCACACCAGTTGGGCAGAGGCAGTCCTCAATACCTTGAACTGTAAGAGGGCCCTGTCCTTCTACATTCAACGTACTCAAGGCCACTGGAAAGCCTCTCAGCTTTTCATTTCCTACGACCCCAGTAAGCTGGGGGAGGCAGTGACCAAGCGTACGCTGTTCACATGGGTGGCGGACTGTATTGCCTGGGCTTATGTGGAAGCGAGGCTTCTGCTGGAAGGCAGTGTCACAGCCCACATGGTCAGGGCCATGGCAGCATCAGTGGCTCATCTGCGCTCTGTTCCTCTGGTAGACATCTGCCAGGCTGCAACCTGGTCATACCTTCGCAGCTCATTACTGCCTGGATAGGGAGTACCGACGGGACAGTGCCTTCGGCCAGTCTGTGCTCCGTAACCTTTTCAGGGTCTAGGCAACTCCTGCCCCCAACCCTTCTGTGTTCAGGCTACTGGAGTGCTACTTTCCTTATGTGAAGGTCCTATTTCATTGCGGCTGCTTGTGGCTCTCATTGAGGGAGCCATTTTGTGCTATTAGTTCTTAGTAGCCTGTAGCTGGGGAGTCCCATATGTGAAGACTGACTTCCTGCTTGTTCCCGGAGAAAGCAAAGTTACTCACCTGTAACAGGTGTTCTCCGGGGACAGCAGGAATCAGTCCTCACAACCCTCCCTCCTCCCCTGGGAGTTGCAGTCCTATTATCTTCTTTTGTTTTTGCCGTCCTTTAGCTATGTCATTTGACTGAGAAAGATGGCACCTTTGGGAGGGAGGGGGACCATGCATGCGTGGAAACAACTCCCAAAGGCTTTCTTGGAAAGCTGGGGATTTGCTCCGTGCAGGCTCCTTTGGCATCAACGTCACCCATATGTGAGGACTGATTCCTGCTGTCTCCGGAGAACACCTGTTACAGGTGAATAACTACGCTTTCTATCAGAAGGACTTGAGCCTTGCTTCTCTGGTTCTCAGTTAGTTGCTTATGTGCCTAGATTTAGGCATTCAATGCTAGGCATGTTTTTTCCCCTCACCTACTTTGGTCTCCATAGCTGTCCACATTTTATGTGCCTAAGTTCTCAATCCTAGTCAATTTTTGAAGGGACTAAATTGAACACCGAATTCAAGGATTCTAGTTTACTCCTATTTTGTGTCTATGTGAAAATCAGACTCTCACTTAGACACCCAAGACCTCATATTCTGATGGCCTGGCCAACATCTAAGGTTAAGCTCCAGCACTTAACTTTATTTATACTTTCATCAGCTGTCCATTTAGCTAGTACTACTAAACATAGTATGACCAGCAAATGTGCTGATGCTTATGGGTCTGATATTCAGTTGTGAGGGCTATGTGCTGCGTCGGCGCATAGCCCTGCCCGCTGACCTTTAACACTAGAAGCCCCAAAGTGTGTCAATTGACGCAAATGCTTCTTCGAAGTTGTATACCAGCACCACTGCTAGAACCATGTCAGTCATGTTCCATGACTTTGTTAGCAAGGTCAAGATGTTCAAATATGCACATTGAAAATTAATGACAGATGCACCACCTAGCAGGAAAATGAATTTATACCTAGAAGCCCCAAAGTACGTCAATTGACGCACTCAATTGTCTTGGATGCATCAATTGACGTACTTTGGGGCTTCTAGGTATAAATTCATGTTCCCACTAGGTGGCGCATCTCAATTACTGTTTACAGTTTTACTCCGACATTACAAACAATAAACACACAATGACGTCATGTAATGACATCACATACTGCATGTATTTAACAAATAAGTAACTTCACATTAATTCACATCTGCATTTCATGCTAAACTCAGTCAATTGACGCACTTTGGGGTTTCTAGGTAAAATTCCTTTTGGGGCTTCTAGTGTTGAACCTGATATTCAATGCCATGACATTGAATATCTGGGTTAGACACTGAGGGGATTCACCTTTAGAGCCTAACCGGGTAGCACGATATTGGACCGCTACATGGTTAGCCGTCCATGGTTAGAACTAGGTAAGATAAAAGCTTGCCTAATTTTAGCCATGGATGGCTAATTGAGTAGTGGTCCAATATCACTGTTACCTGGTTACCAGGAATACCCACCTTCGTTCTGCCCTGGAAAGCGTCCAACACGCCCCGATGCTAACCGGAGAGCATTGGAGCGCATAAAGGGCATAGACGGGAATATTCAACAGCACTAACTGTGTAGGTCCGTTGAATATTCCCGTCTAAGGCATTGACATGGTTTATAGGGCTGCAAACCGTGTAAATGCCTTTTGAATATCAGGCCCTATATGTTTAAAATAGACCCCATAATTGGGGGGCGGAGCTTGATGCTGAGCGGGACGGTCGCATAGAGCGGAGGCTGGCTGAGACCCGTCAAGAATCCTGATAAAACTTGCGTGCATCGCAACAGTAAGAAGCTCCATTTCTGCCCACGGTGAGCCTAAGGGATGGCGGGACCTAAACCGGTGCGGCTCGATTACTCGGGCGCGCCGAATAGCAGTGGAAAACGATCTAAGTTGGAGCCCCTCTCCCCACAGAAAATGGCGGCCGCACGTGAAGGGCCCGAGGCCTTCCAGGAACTCCTAGCAGAGATCCGCGGTGTGAAGGAGCTGGTTAAAGCCAACGGCGACTCCCTCAACACGGTGCATGAGGAAATAACCTATCTGCAGAATAAACTCGAAGGTATCTCCCTGCGACAGGAGAAAGTGGAAGGAATCCTGGCTGTGCACGGAGCCCGCTTAGAGGGAGTGGGCAAATTAGAAAAACAGCTTCGGGCGCTACAGAGAGAAGTGGAAGATGGCAATAATCGCGCCCGTCGGAACAACGTGAGGCTACTAGGGGTCCCGGAGGGGGCGGAGGGCAAGGACATGGTAGCTTTTTTGGGGAAGCTGATCCCCTCCGTGCTCAAGCTCACATTCGAGAAAGATTTTGAAATTGACCGTGCCCACTGAGTTCCCTCACATGCTACACCAAACGGGCGGCTGCCGCGGCCTATCATATTCCGGCTTCTCCGATATCCACAAGTTGCACAAATTATGGAAACGGCGCGGAGGCGAGATTCCCTGGAGTTTGAAGGCCACAAGTTATCCTTCTACCCGGATCTAGCCAAGATCACTGTGGGTCGGCGGCGACGATTCCTGGCGCTTAGACCGCGCCTTCAGCAGCTTCAGGCGTGCTATGGAATCCTGTACCCGGCTAAGATGCAGGTGACATTGCATAACCATACTAGAACATTTGATGACCCGGACGCTCTCCTGGCCTTCCTGGAAGAAAAAGAAGCCGCACAGATGCGATGAGAGACATTGTTTTGGGAGAGGGATTCACATGTGGCTGCGGCCCTTGATGCTGGCATGATACTGCGGAGATGTGTCTACCTTGAGGCTCATTGGAGTGTGCAGTTCTCTGTGCTGAGCTTCTCACCACCAATTGGACTCCGTAGGGTTGCACAGAGGTAGAATGTGGACAGTTTGCTATGTTTCAGTTACTAAGAGCCTGGATGGGAGTGAGATGGGGGCTTCTAATGGGAAACACTTCGTGGTACTCAGGTTGCAATGCCTGTACTAAGTGAATAGACATGGTGGGTCTCGCTAGCCTGTCCTGCTCGGGACGAGCTCACCAGTGGTTTTGTGGGGTATTGCTTCTCCTCCAGGGTATATGGGTAAACGAATATGGAAAATGTCGAACAGGGATACGGCAGGGGGCTTTGATGTCACGGATTGTAATTATTGCTGTCTTGTGGGTTGCAACTTCCATCAAGGACAATGTGGGGTAAGCACCACTGGTAACACAATGTATTGTACTACTGCATGTAAACATGGCTTCTTATAAAGTCTTATCTTTAAACGTTAAAGGGATAAATAGCCCTATTAAAAGAAAAAAAATTATTGAATATGCTAGGCATGAGAAAGTTGATATCTTACTATTGCAAGAAACAGACTTGAACCAGCGGGAATCACTAAAAACTTAGTATTAAACCCTATGTTGTTGCCGCATACTCGGCTGCGGTTGGTAAAAGGAATGGGGTGGACATCTTGGTGAGGAAATCCTTGAAAGCTAACATTGTGCACACTGGCTCAGATGCCGAAGGAAGGTGGACAAGGGCTATACTTAAAGTGGGGGGAATGGAGATAGCTGTCATATGTGTCTACGCCCCATTGTGGATAGTCCGGATTTTTTTGCCGCACTAGCTAACGTGATACATTTCGATGCGGGAGTGCCATTAATTGTAGGGGGAGATTTTAATCAGACAATCGACCCACTGATTGATAGAATGCCACCGCGGACATCTAAACCACCTAAAGGACATCTTATGTTGGTCTCCCTGATCAAGGAAATGGCCTTGGTGGATATATGGAGATTATTTCACCCCTCCGAGATGGAGTTCACTTATTTCTCACCCCCTCATGCGTCTCAGTCGAGAATAGACTTTCTTTTAGTATCTAAAGAACTCGTTCCAAACGTAGAGGAGGCCTCCATACATCCAATGCATGTCTCTGATCACGCGGCCGTCTCTTTAAAGATTCGGGATGACTGGCCGGTTGGGAAGTCCGCGGGATGGTTCTTTGATAGAACCTTACTCAACAATCAGGACTTTTGTATAGAGGTCAAAGCTGCAATTGAGGAATATTTTCAATTTAATTCTCCGCAAGCCACCTCCGGATGGGCCTGGTGGGAGGGCTTTAAAGCCGCGATCAGAGCAGTCATCACTAGCTTTAGCATTCGCCAGGCGAGGCTGCGGAAACAGCAATTGCTTGCTCTAGAGCTCCAAATTAAAGCGGGGGAGCGTCTTTTAAGTCGGCGCATGGATCCGTGCATATTAGTGAGGCTCCAGCGTCTCCGGTTTCAGTTCAATGCAATCCTGACTACGGAGGCCTCCCAGAGTATTAAAGCGCAGCAGGGTGTATACTATCGAGAAGGAAACAAGGCAGGTAGGCTGTTGGCTAATGCGTTAAAAGGTCAGAGGGAGGCTAAGAGAGTGTTGGCCCTCAGGGATCCCCAAGACCGACGGATGGTGGTCCGAGACTCGGAGATTGCCGAAATTTTCAGAGCCTTTTATGGTAAGCTCTATGAATCAGAACGGGAGTTCTCACAAGAGCGTTTTGAGCGGCTAGTGTCGGGACTTCAACGGCCGGTCTTGAGTGGGGAACAGAGAGAGGAATTGGACAGGCCCTTTTCTGGGGCAGAGATCATGCATGCGATAGCCTCGTTAACCAATGGTAAAGCAGCGGGCCCTGATGGACTCCCTGCTGAATTTTTTAAGGCCTTTACTAAGGAGTTGGTCCCATTTCTTAGTCAGTACTTTGAGATGCTAATTGAGACTAGGCCGCAGGTGGGTGCATTTGCAGCGGCGAATGTGGTGGTCTTTGAAAAAGCTGGTCGAGATCTCCAACTAGTGGCTAACTATAGACCCATATCCCTGTTAAACGCCGATTACAAGATTTATGCGTCGATATTGGCGACCCGGCTATCGGGGAAGCTGCCCATATTGATCCACCCAGATCAATGTAGTTTTACCGAAGGAAGGTCTACAGCCGATAATGCACGACTTTTCTGCCACGTGCTAGCGAGTTCCGAGTTTATGGGACGGCCCCTGGTCGGGCTCTCTCTTGATGCCGAAAAGGCTTTCGACCGGTTAGAGTGGCCTTTTTTGGTTTCCTCTCTTAAGTGGTTCGGCTTTGGGCCCGGTTTTCTCAGTTTTTTGGAGGTTATGTATGCACAGCCCGCTGCATTTATCTGTGTCAACGGCACAAAATCCCAAAAACTCTCGTTACATAGAGGTACTCGTCAGGGATGTCCCTTATCTCCCATGTTATTTAATCTAGCTTTGGAGCCATTGGCCCTTCTTATTCGGCAATGCAAGGAGATTAGTGGAGCGCGGATTGCAGGATTGGAAGTTAAGCTCTCCGCATATGCGGATGACCTTCTCTTGTTTGTTTCCCCGGACTCGGTCCCCCAGGTATTGGAGGTGATCGATGGATATTCCTCACTATCAGGATATAAAATTAACTGGATGAAATCCGTAGCCTTCCCGTTGAATCGCTGGTTGCTTAAGGAGGATATGAGCGCCTTCCCATTTATTTGGGAATCTCATATGGTGAAGTACCTGGGAGTCCATTACTGCCATCCTTTAGAAGAAACCATTCGCTTTAACGCCGAGGCGATCGTCTCAATTGCCCGAGATACGACCCTTAAATGGTCCCCTTTGGTATTGTCTTGGTGAGGGCGGCTGGAGACCATCAAAATGATGATAATCCCGAAGATCAATTATATCTTGGAGATGGTACCCAGCCTAATGCCGCCGCGAACATATCAAAGATTGGAATACATTTTGAGTCAGTTCTTGTGGCGAAACAAAGTCCCAAGAATTGCACGGCAGAAGCTTAAGCGTTGTCGCGAGGAGGATGGTGTGCGGTTCCCCGATTTTCTGGCATACCATAGGGCATTCCTCTTGAAACAGGGAGCAAGATGGCTAGAGAGTCGCGCAGCCGGTAGACCCATTTGGCTAGACCTTGAAGAGCAACTTCTTGCTCCGATACCATTGGAGTTTCTTCCGGGTATGCAGCTCGGTCAGTGTGCACAATGTCCTAGTATGGTAGCAGACACACTTGAGGCATTTCGGGCCCTCATACAAGCTTATGGCCCTGATAGATGCCCGATGGCCCGGCTACCGCTGTGGCACAATCCCCAATTTAAAATTCAGAAGAAACCTATTGCTTGGTGCCAATGGTACTCCAAAGGTATATGGACTGTTCAACAGCTCATTAGAGATACTCGATGGAAAGACTATAGTGAATTACAACAGGAATTTGGCCTTCCGCCCAAGTTATATTTTCAATGGGTGCAGCTTCGGCATTGTCTTGCAAGCTCCCTGGTGGATCCTCGGAATGGGATTGGAGGGAGTGGAGTGGTTGAGGTGGCCTGGGAGCTTGCACGAGCAGCGGGAGTGGTGGCACTCTTCTATAGGGAGTTGTGTCAGCCCTGTCGCCATCATGCACAGAGTATTCAGAGAATTTGGGAATGGGACACGGGGATAGTATTGTCCGAACAACAATGGAGGAAGTTTTGGTGCAAACAAGTCCGAGTCTCTAGGTCCGCCTCGGTCACTCAGACTCTCTTCTTTTTTGCGCACCAGTGCTTTTATACACCTGTTAAGGTAGCAAAATGGGATCGGGGAGTCAGTACCCTTTGCTGGACCTGTAAGAGTCAGCTTGGCACCCTGGCCCACATTATGTATGAATGTTCAGGGATACAAACCATTTGGGCACAGGTTTGGAAGCAGATCCAACGTATTCTCCAGTTCCAGAACCACTTACCTGGCGGGTCAATGGCCTTAGGTCAGCGGCGAGGCTTCCTTCCTTGCCTAAAGAGGGGCGGTTCCTGCTCGACTTTATGATGGGGTTGGCGATACACTTAATAGTGCGTAATTGGAAATGTACAGCCAACCTAAACATGCAGGAATGGTGGAATCATGTATGTTTATATAGCAAATATGAGCGGCTACCCCGGAAAGCCCTGCCACTGGCAGGCAGCAGTAGCCTTAGGTGGAAGTTGTTAGATGATTTTGTAAATATCACTAAGTGAGCAGCATATAGCGTGTTCGATTGGCATATGGAAGGGTACCTATGATGGAGATTGTACTGCTTATGAGATCTAGCAACTGTGGCATACTTTGTCGTATACTAGTAATACCCTGGAGGAGTGTGCGGGGTGGGGGGAGGGGGGTGTTTAGTTTTGTTTGCCTGTAGTTATTAGCTTGATGTTTGTTGTGTGCTTTGTTGTGCATTGTATTGTTTTATGAAAATGAAAATAAAATTTTTTTAAAAAAATAGACACCATAATTAATATGTTTTCAGCTGAATATCAGCTCTCAAAATATTTATCAGTGCCTGCTTCATCCATCCCACTTCTGGCCACTTTTATTTACATAAAATTGGGGCATTTCGTGAGCTACAGCCCAATCTTATAAGTTTATCACTGGAAATTGAGAGTTGGGTTATGTGTTTGCCACCTGCCAAAAAATACATAACTTAGTCAAATGTTCAGACGCCTAAGGCTTTGAAAATTGATGCGTTATTTTCCTGAGGTTAGATGACCTGAAGTTCTGTGCTTATTTAGAAAGGAAGTTTAGGATTAAATACATTACCTGATATCCCCTTCTTCTTTCGTTAAACCAGAACCAAACTTGCTGTGTATAGCAAAACAGCTGTGTTCCTCTTCCAGAGTGCTAAAATGGTTCAGATAAAATGCTTTAAATTATTCACTCAGGAGACTCTGAAAGCAACTTTGTTTTTCTGAAGAATTGAAATGGTTATCACTAGCAGGCCAGTAGCAAGAGGGGGCAAAGAAGGGGCATCAGACCTCTACCCCAGTTTCACACTTCCAAAAAGAAAAGAGCAGGGGTAAAGTGCATGTTACAATGCTGGTCTTTATCTCGTTTACTACTGACCAACCAAAGCCTGATCGTTTCTGCTCTGTAAAGCTCCTCCAGATGTATGTTTTCTGTATTCTGCTCTATTTGGAGGTTTTTTATTTGTATCATTAGGGTACATTGGATAAAAGAGAACCCCCATCCCTAAAATGCTGTCATAGATACCATTAAATTATGGGAAGGAATATGTGGAAACTGAACTCTATTCTGCTCCGCAAGGTCCATCAAGCATTGGAGCTGATGGAAGGTCCATCATGACACGTTTAAGAACAGCGAAAGTAAAATTTATCTGGCTTTATCTATTTGGTCATCCAAAAACCACATAAAACCAGGATTACAACATGGTACATGAAAATAAGTAAAAAGCCAAAACTCTTATTATTGTCTGTCTATTAAAATTTAAAAAATCCTTCTCAGAACCAGGTAGAGTGGATCCCATCTGGAGAAAGGGATGGGAAGGAGCTAGATGGTTTTTTAAGGTCTCCCCCAGTTGTATTTTCCAATGAGTTTTCCTCACAGAGGTTCTCTCAGCAGGGAAAATAGAGGACACTGGTAGAAAGTCACAGAGGAAGTTTGAACTGCTCTTCCCAGTGATGCGAGTGCTACATGGAAGAATGGTTGACTCCTTCTTCCCGAGCTGTTAACATAGGAGTCAATATTTTATTTATTTATTTTATTTATTTAAAAGAGATTTCTATACTGCTTTATCCTTAAATCAAAGAGGTTTACAATTAAACCAAACATGTTACATAGAATGATGAAGGGGGCATGCAGTGGGATATAGCAATGAGGTTCTGTAAAGAGTGGTAAAGTAGGGAATCTTCAGGTGTAACTATGTACAAAGATGTGCCATATATGAGTGAGCTATATACAAGAGGGAGTTGAATCAACTAAAAGGCTGGGTGGGTTAGCAGGCCAAGAGGTGGGAAGAGAGGGGGGTGGACAGAGGTGGGAGGTATCAGGGTGAGGAAGGGCAGGAGCAACTATGAAGCGGTTAAATTGTGTCCTTTAATCAGGTCAAGTCATGTCGTCAAAGTATTCCTTTTAAGCATCTTCCGAAAGTCCTTGATGTCCACTGTGTTTCTTAGGCAGTCCGGGAGTGAGTTCCATAGGATGGGAGTGGCCACGGATATCGCTCTCCCTGATGTGGATTGCATCACTTTTGAGTAACCTCTGAGGGTTGTGATGCTGTCCGTGGCTCTCCTTCTCCTGGGTCTGGTGCTTGAATCAGTGGTGATGAGAATTTGTAGACAGTTTGCTGAGAGGTTCCGTTTGATTTTGAAGACATTTAAAATGGTTTTATATTTGATGCAGGAATTAATGGAGAGCTAGTGAAGGTGATCCAGGATGGGGGTGATGTGTGCATGCTTTGAGGAACCAATTATAATATGAGCAGCGGTGTTTTGCGCCATCTGTAAGGGGTGGAGAGATTGTTTTGGAAGCCCAAGGTATATGGGGTTGCAGTAATCCAAGATGATGGTGATTAAAGCTTGGCACACAGTACAGACGTGATCTTGGGAGAGTAGAGGTTTGAGGCATCTAATGGCTTGCATTTTGAAATAGGCATTCCTGGTAGTTTTGCTGATGTGGGACTGGCAGTTTAGATTTTTGTTCAGAGTGACACCAGGGTATTTCACTTCAGGTTTAATGAGTATCGTGTTGTTCAGTTTGATTGTGGGTGGGGGAAGGAATCCAGAGTTTCGGGTAATGATGAGGGCTTCCGTCTTGTTGTAGTTTAACCTTAGGTTGTTTTAAGTAGCCAGGAGGTCATGTGTTGAAGGCAGTCTGCTATTTTTGAGTAGTCTGGGTTCATAAGATTGACAGGAGTGTATATCATTATGTCGTCTGCGTAAATGGTGTAACGGATCTTGTGGTTATTGATGATGATGCAGATTTGTTGAATATATAGGTTAAACAAAAGTGTGGAAAGGGAAGATCCTTGAGGCACACCCTGTTTTGCTACGAATGGTAAGGAGGTGTCTGGACCACATTTGACCTGTAGTTGTCTGTTTGTGAGGTAAGAGGTAAACCATTTCAAGGTGGTGTCATGCAGTCCAATCTCATGTAGTCTTGTCAATAGGATGTTGTGGGAGACCATGTCGAAAGCGGATGTGATATCAATGAAAATCATGAGAAGACCCATCTTGACATTATCAATAACTCTGATCATATGGTCGAAAAGGAATATCAGGAGGGTTTTGATGCTATGGTTTGGTCGGAAACCGTGTTGGTGTGGGTCTAATGGGGCATGAATGTCAATGTCACTCCCAACTGGATAATGGGAGACCTAAATCTCCCATCACTACAACAAAACCAGTCCTCTTCACTCCTCAATGCCATTGAAAATCTTGGTTACAAACAACTGATCACGGAGCCCACTCATACCAAAGGAAACATTCTTGACATGGTATTCGCTCCACACCCTGTTTCTGAGCAAAACTGCAACATTGTAAAATCAATCACCGATGTCCCATGGTCTGACCATAAACTTATAAACCTACAAATTCCCCTGAACAACAGTCATCTTCGGAACTCCAGAAAACTCGACAATCCATCTAGAGCAACACGTGGCTTTCGACCTTTCAACAGAGAACTTATTCTGTCAAGCACCCAACCATTCCTCAACAACACAGCACTCAACCTTGACGAGTCAATTGCTGCCTGGAACAACAGCCTCAACACCATTGCTCAACTACCACACAAAAAGAACATATCAGGGAAAAGAACCTCTGCTCCATGGTTTTCCCCTGATCTACGGTCCTCTCTTACGCACCTACGAAGGCTCGAAAAATGCTGGCGCCGCTCTCTATCTATTGATGACCATGAAGCCTACAATCTCCACCTTTCAGCTCACCGCGAGGCAATCACAACCAGAAAGAAGCAATACCACTCCGATATGCTCAAGAGATCATTGAACAAACCTCGCGACCTTTTCAACCTGGTTAAATCACTATCAAAGGAACCATCCTCTGAACAAAATGACAATATCCACCCGCAAGAATTTGCCGATTACTTGCAATCAAAACTCCTACAGACAGATGAACTCTCAAAAAACAATATACAAGAAGCAACCTGCCCAACATCCCTATCCGCACTTACCACACCTTCTTCTAAACACATTGAAGACACAATCACCTCACTCAACACTACCACTGCACAGACCGATCCCTGCCCAGCCTTTTGGATAAAGGATCTCCGAAGTGCATTTAACCCCTTCATTGCAAGAATCATGAACCTCTCCTTCACAACTGGCTCCTTTCCATCCGCATTAAAGCTCACATCCATCAGACCACTCCTAAAAAACGCTAAACTAGACCCAAAACGACCAGACTCCTACAGGCCTATAGCCAGTATCCCCCTCTTAGCGAAGATCTTTGAGAAAGAGGCACAACGCCAAATCCAAGACCACGTTGACGCCGCAGCCCCTCTAGACCATTCTCAACACGGCTTCAGAGAATTCCATGGCGTGGAGACACTGCTTACAACCCTCTTCAATGATATTCTCACTACCATAGACAACATCCGGCAAGGCGTTGTGCTAATCTTCTTGGATATAGCAGCAGCGTTTGACTCGGTAAATCATGAGATTCTCCTCAGTCGACTGAAAGAAAAAGGCATCTGCAACTCAGCACTTGAATGGTGTAAATCATACCTCGACACCAGAATGCAATACGTAAAATCTGCAACAGGAGAATCAAAACTCTTCCATCAAAAACAAGGCGTTCCGCAAGGGTCCTCTCTTTCATCCCTCATGTTCAACATCTATATGCAGCCCATCTGCGATATCATCAGGTCATTCAATGTGAAATGTATGATATACGCCGACGACATCCTACTCTACATGCCATTTTCCACTATGCAAATGGATTTATTGCCTATAACAAACTGCTTCGATGCAGTCTCACAATGGCTCCTGTCACAGAACCTCCGCATTCAGCATAAGAAAACTGAGGTTCTCTTTATCACAAGAGACCCCAACTTCACTCCACCACCACATATAAGTGTCAAGGGAGCTGATCTATGCACTAAAGAAGCAATAAAATACCTCGGGGTCACACTAGACCATCGGCTTGATATGAAAGCACACACAAATCATATTGTAAAATCTGTGTACTTCAAGATACGCACGCTCAAACACCTACGCCCCCTACTAGAACTTGAAGACTTCAGAACCATCTACCAAGCTCTGATACTACCGCATTTCGACTTCGCCAACTCCATTCTACAAGGACTCCCACAATCCACCGTAAGCTCATTACAGCTTGCCATGAACACCGCTGCAAGGGTTCTTCTAGGAGCGTCCAAAAATGAACACATCACACCTATCCTCAAACAGCTCCATTGGCTCCCTATACACGGAAGGCTCATTTTCAAAACCATTATCCTCACATTTAAGGCCATCAATGGTCTATCGTCCACCTCACTTTCTAAACTCATCCAAACCGTTCCACCAAACAGAAATAGGAGACAGGCAGCATTAAACTCGCTAACAACCCCAAAGTCCATAACAACATGCAGCCTATCAACGGCAAACAGAGCTTTCATGTTTAGCGCACCAAAATGCTGGAACTCTCTCTCACTTGAACTCCGTGCCATAACCGATTTAACCCAGTTCAGAAAGGCCCTTAAATTTAACCTTTTCATCAAATACTACCCCACATGAAGCGAAACATAATAGTCCCACCCTAGTCCAACCAGTCTTTTTCCTTGTTCCAAACATTCCTGCTAATTTATGTAAATAGTTCGAGCATGTCATCTAGTTAAAAGATTATATACTCCATGTAAATAGTTCTCCCATGTTCTCCAAGTTGATCCTCCTGTTATATGTAATACTGAACAGCCTGTTGTTCAGGTTTTCTTGTGCTATCTGTAAACCGCGCTGATGCCAAAGAGTGCGGTATTTAAGAATTTGAAATAAATAAATAAATAAATGTGGTCTGGAGCTGTACAATTTTTTCAATGATCTTAGTCAGGGAGGCCAGAGATAGGCCTGTAGGCAGCTGGGTCAGTTTTTCTCAGAATTCTTTGGTATTGGGTGGATGGTTGCTATCTTTAGGGCATTTAAAATGCTATGAACTAACCCCACTCGATCACTTAAATCCCTCTCAACCTAGAGTGTAATAAATTAACTGAATTGTAAAAAAAAATTTTGTCGGAACTTTTTGCCATGAGGGGAAATCTCCTCTCGAAGCATAACTTCCCTTTTATTCAAATCCCGGTTCAATCTAATAGAACCAACATATGTGAGACAAAGCACACCTATTAGTGCATGTTCTTGAAGACGCCTCCATATCATTTGAGTTGTACGTCTAATATAAACCATATCACAGGGACATATTAAGATGTAAACCACAAAAGAAGTGGAACAAATTGGTCAACCATTTGGACACATGTATAAAATCCATTTTTGAACCCCCCACTCTTTTCCACTGATGGTCTTAGAACAATATTCACACTTTCCACAAGGGTAATGTCCCAGCTCAGTAACTGATGTGTTTTTGCACTTATTTACAAGAGATGATGTACTACCTACTAAATCTCGAAGATTGGGGCCCCTAGTGTATGCAACCGCTTCTTTTGTGGTTTACATCTTAATATGTCCCTGTGATATGGTTTATATTGGACGTACAACTCAAATGATACAGAGGCGTCTTCAAGAACATGCATCTAGGGTCCGAAATAACGTCTTGACGGCCCCTGTAGTTCAACACTGTATTGATCATCAACATTCTTTTACAGATTTTTATTGGAGGATTTTGGATTATGTTCCTCAAAATCTGCGAGGAGGTGATAGGGAACAATGGCGCCAATTTCTTGAACAGTCTTGGATTTTTAGGTTGTCGTCATTAGCACCAAGGGGTTTATATCATGAATTGGATTGGGCTAGTTTAGTGTGATGTGGCTGGGTTTGATTGGCAAAAGGTTCTTTTTAATCATTAGCTTAGGGATCAGGTGGTCAGAAAAGTTTTGACTGAGTTGAAGGTGGCGTCCAGAAAGTTTGTGGGAGCCATTTCTATTTCGCAGCGGTATAGAGCGTTGATACAGGACATGAAGGAAATTGTTCTGTCCTAAACGCAGTGCTGTGTTCGGATCTGACTGCGGACATTGGGGAGAGTGAAGTAGATTTTCCCATTCATAACGGAGCTGCGGTATCGATCAGATAAGTACTAAAAAAGCTTTTGGACTCTAATGTCATATCAAATCGTTACTTTAGGAGCTTTTACGATTAATTAGAATAAGTGTGTAGAGGCACTAATAGGTGTGCTTTGTCTCACATATGTTGGTTCTGTTAGATTGAACCGGGATTTGAATAAAAGGGAAGTTACGCTTCGAGAGGGGATTTCCCCTCATGGCAAAAACTTCTGACAAAAATTTTTTTTTACAATTCGGTTAATTTATTACACTCTAGGTTGAGAGGGATCTTTAGGACGTTTAGCATGTTCCGTGAGTAAGGGATTATTGCACCATGTTGTGGATGATGTGATTGAGATCCTCTTTTGCAGATTTAATCCAGGACATTGGGCATGGATCTGTGGGGGCAGTGCTGGTGTTGAGCGTCGAGATAATATGAGTAATCTGATCTGCTGATGGGATGCTGAAGCTGCCCCATAATTGATTAGGTTGTGAGGGTTTGGGAGTGTTGCTCAGAGTGGGTTGTAGGAAAGCTGTGAATTTGACTTGGAGGAAGTCGGCGAAGGTCTGCGGATGTATCAGATCATCTACCCCAGAGTTGGGTTCCTTGGTGAGGGTAAGGACTATTTTGAATAGTTCTCTGGGTCTATTTACAGATTTGAGTACAAGGTTTGTGTAGTATTCTCTCTTTTGTTGGTTGATGATGTTGTTGCATTCTATTTGTTTTGTCTGGTAAAGTTCCTGGGTTGTGTAGGACTTGGTGCTCTCCAGCATCGTTCTAATCTTCTAAGTATTCTCATTGCATTCCGGATCTCCTTTGAGTACCAGGGGGCAGATCTGGGTTTAGAGCATTGAGGTTTTGAGTTCATGGACTCTGGAGCTTTAGATGCTGTTGAAATGATCAAATTCGTTATTTAGGTCAGGTTAGAGAGTATTTCCTGGAGAAATTGGTCCTTGTTGAAGCGCTTGAAATGTCTTCTTGGATGTAACTGGTCGTGCCATTCATTTCACTTTGGAAACTGTATGTCTAATTTTATTCTGTAGCGATTCAACCATGGTACTGGTGTAATTGAGGGGTTTGTGATGATGTTATGATCAATTAGGTGGTTGGGTGTGAAGATGAGATCTGGTGAGGATCCGTTTCTATGTGCGGGGGCATTGATCAGTTGGGTGCATTGGAGTGAGTCCATTACTGTCAGGAAGGTTTCTGCATCTTTGTTGGTGGTTGATTTGAGATTGAAATCCCTAAGAATTAGCAGAGTCTTGTGGGGCGTATTGACTGAGCAGACAAGCTCCAGTATAGAGGATAATTCATCCGGAGAGGCGTGCGGGGCCCTGTATGTGAGGCACAGGGCTAGGTGCATGTTTTCAATGATTATTGTTGCTTGTGGTGTCTCGGATCTTGAATTTCAAATTGTTTCTTGTGAGGATTAGAACTCCTCCACCTTTCTTATGTGTGCATGGACTGTTGAAAGCTGTGTGCGTGTCGGTGGGGGTGAGCCATGTGTCTGTGATACAGAGAATATCAGTTTGTTGAAATTCCATGTGGTCTGCCAAAATATTGATTTTATTTTTTATTGACATGGCATATATAAGCTCTATGCTGGTCAGTGGTATTGTACTGGGTTCTTGTGTGGGCCTTGCAGGGCTGGGGGTGAACTATTTTGATGAGATTCTGCAGGCAGATCATTTGTGTGCAGTTTGTAATGTTGCACAGTAATGAGGTATGGTGGTGTAAACTAGGAGCGGTATCTGCAAGGTGTCCATGAAGAACGGTAAGGCTTGTGTGTGGTGGAGAAGATAGTGTGTGAGAAGGAGAGCAATGGGGAGGTAATGAGGTGTCAGCATTGTGAGGGTTTGCTGTGTTGGGGTTTGCTGTGTTGGGGTAGGTTGGCTGAAGACGTGTGGGGGAGCGAGGGCTGCCCTGCCTGAAGAAGTAGGTATGCGGTTCTCTGGAATCCTGGAATTTACCTTGTGTTAGGAGTATTGACTGTGCACCTTTGATGCTCACTGTTGCCTGGCCTGTGTAGTCTGATGTCAGGGGAGGTTTGCATTTTTCCACTGGAAAGCTCGGAAGGTGAGTTTTTTGGAAACCAGGATCCAACTCTGCCCCCACAGGTTATTCATTCTGTTTTGCATTTGTTGTCTGCACTATTCTTGTTGGGGGGCGCCCACCTCACCGCCTCAGTGCCCCGCTTAAGAGCCATGCCAAAGGGCCCTCTGGCGCGGGTCTGCCAGGCATGGGCATGTCCAATGGCAGCTTCAGTATATGTGGCGTCCTTTGCTCCGATTGGAGCTTCAGAGCGGGAGGACCGTACCTAGCCCTGAGCGAGCAGTGCGGCCAAACAGGGCGCAAAGGCTTAAGGGGCGCATTTTGGCTGCCTGCTGTTTCCTGCTGCCGCCACTTTTCTTCTCTCAGCAGTGGCAGGGCAACAGCAGGCAGCCGAAATGCGCCCCTTAAGCCATTTTGCGGCACTTTAAGCAGGTATGGTCCCTCCCTCCCTCTAACACGACGTCAGAGCAGGGAGGGACAGATCTGATTAAAGTGCCAGCGACTAGCACATCGGGCTCGCGCCCTCTCCTCTATCTCTGTCCATCCACTTTCTGCTCTTGCTCTGCTGCCGGCGCCGCTGTGGAGAAAACAGAGGGCGGCAGAAGCAAGTTAAGAGCAGAAAGTAGCTGGCTGGAGGGGCAGGGGGCGGGGGACATGCACCCGATGTGCAAGTCGCACAGGGAGCAATTCTGGCTCGATATGGCCCTGGGCAATTGTATCAATTTAAATGCTAGTGCTGGCATTTAAATGAATATATATAGTCACCGCGGTTATACATGCGAGGACACATTTAGAAAGGATGTGGACATCAAAATTGGGATGTCCAAGTCAGGGTGTACTCAATTCTGACAGTATTTTAGAAAACCTTCTGCTAAACATGGAGCTGTTTCTGAAATGCACATTCACGTGCAGCGGGAGGAGACATTTCAGAAATATACAATGGACACAATGTAACTGTTGGCACTTACTCATCTAAGTCATTTTGCAAACAAACTGAGACATACAAGATGCTGCTGGACAGAGGACCCCTTTTTAAGTCATTTCCATTCAGTGGGGGATGTAAACATTGGGGGATTAATGGTAATATCTCCCCAAGTCCATGGTATAGAATATATGTATTATAGGTTCTCTGTGCCGCCACTATTCAGCAGGCCTAGTCTAAGGGGGTTATTATAGAAATTCTAAAAGCCCTCTACACGTCTAGAATCAGGCAATATATACATGCAAATTGTAGCTCTGTGTAAATGTCCATTTTTGAAAAGGTTCATTTTACACGTTGCTGTCCATACCACGTCAAAAGTAGATGGGAGTACTTTAGGGGTATGGCCTGAGTAGAGAAAAACTCTATGGACCTGATTCTGTCCCGTACATACAGCCCCTTTGTACGTCAGCCCTGAGCCGGACGTACAAAGAGGAGCGTGTTTCTGATCCGCGGGGCATGTCTAGCCCTGCGGAATCAGAATCGCGATCAGGCCTTACATGCAGGCCGGGACTGCGATTCAGTCCTGGCCTGCACATACAGGCACTGCCCGGATAGCTCAGTCAGGCATTTAAATGGAGCCGTGGCACCCTGGCGTCTTGTTGCTATGGCACTGTGGCTCCATTTAAATGCCATGATGCCAGCCGCCAGAAACTAAAGTTCATTCCCCGCAGCCCGACCTCCGATCTGACCTCCTAAGGCCGGGGTCGGGCTGTGGGGAATAAAACCTGCCCCCCCCCCCCCAGCCCCTTCTGTGCACCGGGCCACGAAAAGAAACATGACCAGGGAAGTTATTCCACCTCGGAGGTGGAATATCTTCCCCGGCCTTTTCGCCAGTCTTGGATGTACAGCACGAATAGCGGGGATGGACGTCCCAACTCTGCTACTCATGTCTCAGAATAGCCCCCTATGTGTGTATTCGTAACATTGTATTTCTCAGTTCATATAGAGAATGTACATGCAAACCTGAAATTGTTCATGTCCAAATTTGCACCTACTTAACATCTGAATTCTGATCTCCACGTCCTATCTAAATAGTATGTCAGATGTATAAATGATCTCGATAGAGACTGAATATTGCTGCAATCTGGATAATTGGACAGCTTGCCCTCACTCTGCCCCAAACCTGGCCCCTTAATAATCAGTATTGGGCTATTCAGATGGATTTTTGAGCTGATATTATCCATATTAGTGTAGAAAATCCATCGATAGAGAAGTTATACCATCACTGGTGGCTAGTGAACATATAACTTCTTTTGAATATTGGCTGGAATGGTGTTTTTTGACAGCTATTATAATCATGATAAAAATTATAAATAGTAAAAAAACAGCCTCACCCAATTTTCTTGAACTGGTCGCTGGTGTTGTCCCAGACATACCGAATTTTCTGCACACGAATGTACTTCACCTGCAAGAAGTACCAGAAATGTCATCTCACTTAAACAGCATCAACCGTACTGACCACTAAGAAAATGGAGCAGTAAGAGGATGCATTCTTATGGGCTCACTACAAAGGTTATTTATCTTTACTACAAATGACTGAAACCATACATTAATGTTTCCTCTTCTCCAACTAGCATAATGTTTTTTGATCATTCATAATGTTAGTCACAATATTTTTCAAGTGTTACCAAGTACCATATCATCCATGACACTATCCGTTGACGCTACAGTAGAGATAATGGACTCGATATTCAGCGGCAGTGGCTAGTGCTGCTGAAACAGGTAGCCACCGGCATTTAACATTAGACCCAGACATTCAATTGCAGAGTCGTATCCAGACCCCAGCATTGAATATCCAGATTACTCAAATTGCCATGAAGCCAACTGGACAGTGGTGATATTCAGCAACTTCCTGGTAACCTTCAGCGGAAAAAGGCCAGCCTTTACTGTGCCCGACTTTCACTGCATTACAATAACTGTGCAGTGGCTTAATATCAGAGCTGCCTGGTTATTGCAGGGTGGCGCCCCTGGAATGCCCCAGTGCTAACCGGTTAGCCTCAGGGCGTGTAGAGGTGGCACAGACGGATTTTCCACGGCACTAACCATTGAATATCCCAGTCAAGGGCATTAACACAGTTAGCAGGTCTGCTAACCGCATTAATCCCTCTCAATATTGAGCCCAATATTTATTATCTGATGTACAACCAGTTATTAAATTTCCAATGAGCTCGAAGGAGCTACATTCTTTCTATGGGGCCTATGTACCAAGCATTTTTCCCATAGACATTAAGGGGGTAATTTTATATGGAGCTGCCTAGTTTTAGGCAGTAAGAATATGTGTAGTTGTTGCCATTTTAGTCATTTACACACATAAATGGCCACTTATGCATGTAAATGAGCTTTTATAAAATACCATCTAGCATGAAAGTACATTATTGAATGGCTTGTACATGGGTAGAGCTTGTGTGCAGGATGGGCGGTACGAGTAAGCAGGCACGTTGATCATAGAATACTATAATTTGCGCATATGCTTGTAAAATACAGGCATGGTCATTTACACCAGCTAGTATTTTATAAAGTCAAGTATGCACAAACTTGATTTTATGTAAAAGTGCAAAATAGGTGCCTGAAAACATACATCAATTGGGCATGATTTTATCATTAACAGTCAAAATCATGGAAAAACACTTTAGCATATCAAGATTTTTCAGTAGTATGACTTTGTGTATTATATGGCAGGTTATTTATTGTTTTTATTTATTTATATTCTCTTATATACCGTGCTATTCTGCATCAGTGCGGTTTACATTGAACAAACTGAAATTACATTGAACAGGGCATTATAACTTGGAGATAACTATTTTACAGGGAACATGGGCTATGGAGGGTTAAGTGGCTTGCCCAAGACCACAAGGAGCACCTGTGGGACTAGAAACCTCAGTCCTTCCGGCCCAAGGTTGCTGTCCTCTAGTGGGATTTGAACCCCCAACCTTCCAGCCTGAAGTACCTTGCCCCAACCACTAGGCCACTCCTCCACTCCAAGTAAATGTTAAAGTTTAGGTTACAGATGTTTTAAGGGTAAGGGTTAGATTTTAGATTAAGATGGTGATTTTAGAAGACTTGGAAGGCATTTTCAGGTTTATATGTTCAAATGGCCCTTGTGTGTAAGTAGCGATTTTAGAAATTCCATTTTTAGCTACATCTGCAGCATGCACAGGTTGGAAGGGTGAGTTTTGGATGGGTCTGAAAGGTATACATCTATGAGATCTGTCCAAAAATAATTCAAACTTGCTAAAGAGGACGCCAGCAAGCCAACACGGCAGACTCGCGATAATGTTGATGTGTAGTGGTGACCTTGAGCTTTAGCCTCATACTTGCTCAATCATGCCACGTGAATTACTTATGGACTACATGTACCACATGCACTAGAGTGAACTCGTCTCATGTGCCTTTTTCTATTTCTGAAACATGTCATAACATGCGACCTTTCAGAGTGGCTTTCAACTTCAGGAGCCAAATCTGGAGAGTAGAGAGGCTGTGGGACTAGAGACATCTCATGCTCCGCCAAACATTCATGGATAAGGAACAATGAGTGATTGTGATACGGTTAGCTTTTTGCTCATTTGTCCAGAGATGTGGAACTAATTTAGCAGCAACATGATGCATCTGAAGCTTTTCAGTCACAATTGTGTGACATGAACATTTACTGATGCCTATTTCTTCAGCAACTTCATGGATAGGTGACAATTTTCAAGAATCAAAGCACACACTTTCTTAATGTGATCATTGTCCACTTACGTGGAAGGCCATCCAGTTTGGGACGTTCAGTAGACATTTTGCCCAATTTAAAATGTCGGTACCATTCGTAACATTGTTTGCAGCTTAAACAATCCTCCCCATAAGCTTGCTGCAACATCTGAAAAGTCTTGGTATAAGTCAATTTCACACAGAATTTCATGCAAGCGTGTTGCTTTTCAAGATCTTTTATATTTCAACTTGCAAAGAATAGCAAAAGGCACATGAGACGAATTCACTCTACTGCATGTAATCCATAACTAATTTGATCGAGCAAGTGGAAGGCTAAACCTTAAAGTCACCACTACACATCACCATTATTGTCAGTCTGCTGTGTTGGCTCACCGGCGCCCTCTTTAGCAAGTTTGGTTTTCTTTTTTGGACAGACCTCGTATTTCCTATTTAACCATGGCAATTCATATGTACTCCAAAAATATGCCCAGCAGCATTTATATCTGCTTCGCATCACACGTGTTCGCTGACTGCTCATTTGAACCCAGGATTTTGGGATGTGATTGTGAGGACAGTTTTGCTTACCTTTCTGGTGTTTCAAACCTCAAAAGTCCAAAAAATTATTTTTCTAGCTCTGCTCTTACCTGATGTTCCTTGGATCTGCAGTTTTGTGAAATCCAAATCTTACAAGTGTAGACTGCAATTTCCTTAGCAGAACTCCAGTCCAGTCCCTTTACTCTTGGGTTGCGCAACCCTTCCAGCAGCTTGGAGGCTGAGCCCATCATCGTTTTGATGATGGTGTGGTATAAATACCACTGGCACCACCCCTAGGCACCAGTATTCTCAGCCTCCAAGCAGCTGGAGGGTTCCCGTAAGCCAGGAGCTTACTGGAGTTTAGTTTTGTTATTTATACCTTTTAATTGCTTTTCTTTAATTTCTTTGTTTTCTTTTTACCTTAGTTGGGGAGTTCGCCTTACTCCCGTGCATTTAGAACCGCTGTTTCCTGAAGCCTTTGAACCGTCTCTCTCTCTCCCCTCCTCCCTGGACTGGAGTTCCTTCAGGAACACTAATTAGCAGGTAAGGACTAATTACTCTATCCGCCACTTACAGGTTTAAGTACAATTATTATTTTTTTATTTTTATTTTATATTTATGAAATTTTACACACAAAAACAAGAAAGTTCAAAGAACAATCTTGAAAGAAAAAGAGCAAATACAATAAGCAAATAACATAGCAAGAAAATATCTTATCTGATACTTACAGAAAACAAATACAATGCATCAGCTCTACAAGCCCACAATAAGGGAGGTGAAAAAAGAAACATTTTAAACACAAGTAGCAAAAAAGCTAGGCAACCAAAAACCCCCGGTGTATACATTAACCAAGCTCAGGGGAGGTTCCTATAGAGCAGCGGTTCTCAACCTGTGGGTCGCGACCCCAACGGGGGTCGCCACAGGATTTAGCGGGGGTCGCTTAGCCTCCACCAAGTTTAAAAAAAAAAATTAAGATGTGCACAAGTTGCTGCCGCTGCCGAGTCCGCTTCTCGGCAGCAGCAAACTCCGGCAAACTCACCGCCTTCTTCTGCAGCCGCGGCTCCCTGCCTTTTAGGGAACCGCGGCTGTACTTGTAAAATCGTTGCGGAGCCCTTCCTGTCTCGACGGGCTCCGTGCAGCATTGTCCCGCCTCCAAAGGAAGTGGTAAACAACTTCCTTTGGAGGCGGGACAATGCTGCATGGAGCCCATCGAGACAGGAAGGGCTCCGCAATGATTTTACAGGTACAGCCGCGGTTCCCTACGAGGCCGCGAGCCCCGGCTGCACTAGAAGGGAGGCAGCCAACCTGCAACACGGCTGACCTCGACAGAGGGGGGCTGACATGTAGGGAGGGGGGCTGACATGGACAGATGGAAGGATGGGGCTGACATGGAGGGAGGGATGGAAGGATGGGGCTAACATGGACAGATGGAAGGATGGGGGCTGACATGGAGGGAGGGGGCTGAGATGGATGGATGGATGGAGGGGGCTGACATGGACAGATGGAAGGATGGGGCTAACATGGAGGGAGGGAGGGAGGGAGGGAGGGAGGGGGGCTGACATGGACAGATGGAAGGATGGGGCTGACATGGAGGGAGGGAGGGAGGGAGGGGGCTGATATGGATGGATGGATGGATGGATGGAGGGAGGGGGCTGACATGGACAGCTGGAAGGATGGGGGCTGACAGGGAGGGAGGGAGCTGACAGGGAGGGAGGGAGGGAGGGATGGGGGCTGATATGGATGGATGGAGGGAGGGAGGGAGGGAGGGGGCTGACAGGGAGGGAGGGAGGGATGGGGGCTGATATGGATGGATGGATGGAGGGAGGGAGGGAGGGAGGGAGGGGGGCTGACATGGACGGATGGAAGGATGGGGGCTGACATGGAGGGATGGATGGAGGGAGGGGGGCTGACATGGACGGATGGAAGGATGGGGGCTGACAGGGAGGGAGGGAGGGATGGGGGCTGATATGGATGGATGGAGGGAGGGAGGGGCCTGACAGGGAGGGAGGGAGGGAGGGATGGGGGCTGATATGGATGGATGGAGGGAGGGAGGGAGGGGGCTGATATGGATGGATGGAGGGAGGGAGGGGGGCTGACATGGACGGATGGAAGGATGGGGGCTGACATGGAGGGATGGATGGAGGGAGGGGGGCTGACATGGACGGATGGAAGGATGGGGGCTGACAGGGAGGGAGGGAGGGAGGGGGCTGACAGGGAGGGAGGGAGGGATGGGGGCTGATATGGATGGATGGAGGGAGGGAGGGAGGGGGCTGACAGGGACGGAGGGAGGGATGGGGGCTGATATGGATGGATGGAGGGAGGGAGGGAGGGGGCTGACAGGGAGGGAGGGAGGGATGGGGGCTGATATGGATGGATGGAGGGAGGGAGGGAGGGGGGCTGACATGGACAGATGGAAGGATGGGGCTGACATGGAGGGAGGGAGGGAGGGAGGGAGGGGGGCTGACATGGACGGATGGAAGGATGGGGGCTGACATGGAGGGATGGATGGAGGGAGGGGGGCTGACATGGACGGATGGAAGGATGGGGGCTGACAGGGAGGGAGGGAGGGATGGGGGCTGATATGGATGGATGGAGGGAGGGAGGGAGGGATGGGGGCTGATATGGATGGATGGAGGGAGGGAGGGAGGGGGGGCTGATATGGATGGATGGAGGGAGGGAGGGAGGGAGGGGGGCTGACATGGACGGATGGAAGGATGGGGGCTGACATGGAGGGATGGATGGAGGGAGGGGGGCTGACATGGACGGATGGAAGGATGGGGGCTGACAGGGAGGGAGGGAGGGAGGGGGCTGACAGGGAGGGAGGGAGGGATGGGGGCTGATATGGATGGATGGAGGGAGGGAGGGAGGGGGCTGACAGGGAGGGAGGGAGGGATGGGGGCTGATATGGATGGATGGAGGGAGGGAGGGAGGGGGGCTGACATGGACGGATGGAAGGATGGGGGCTGACATGGAGGGATGGATGGAGGGAGGGGGGCTGACCTGGACGGATGGAAGGATGGGGGCCGACAGGGAGGGAGGGAGGGGGCTGACAGGGAGGGAGGGAGGGAGGGAGGGATGGGGGCTGACAGGGAGGGAGGGAGGGGCCTGACAGGGAGGGAGGGAGGGAGGGATGGGGGCTGATATGGATGGATGGATGGAGGGAGGGAGGGAGGGGGCTGACAGGGAGGGAGGGAGGGATGGGGGCTGATATGGATGGATGGAGGGAGGGAGGGAGGGAGGGAGGGGGCTGACAGGGAGGGAGGGAGGGATGGGGGCTGATATGGATGGATGGAGGGAGGGAGGGAGGGAGGGAGGGGGGCTGACATGGACGGATGGAAGGATGGGGGCTGACATGGAGGGATGGATGGAGGGAGGGGGGCTGCCATGGACGGATGGAAGGATGGGGGCTGACAGGGAGTGAGGGAGGGAGGGATGGGGGCTGATATGGATGGATGGAGGGAGGGAGGGAGGGAGGGGCCTGACAGGGAGGGAGGGAGGGAGGAGGGATGGGGGCTGATATGGATGGATGGATGGATGGAGGGAGGGAGGGAGGGGGCTGACAGGGAGGGAGGGAGGGATGGGGGCTGATATGGATGGATGGATGGAGGGAGGGGGGCTGACATGGACGGATGGAAGGATGGGGGCTGACATGGAGGGATGGATGGAGGGAGGGGGGCTGACATGTACGGATGGAAGGAGGGGGGCTGACAAGGAGGGAGGGAGGGAGGGAGGGAGGGGGCTGACAGGGAGGGAGGGAGGGAGGGATGGGGGCTGATATGGATGGAGGGAGGGAGGGAGGGGCCTGACAGGGAGGGAGGGAGGGAGGGATGGGGGCTGATATGGATGGATGGAGGGAGGGAGGGAGGGTGGCTGACATTGACGGATGGAAGGAAGGGGGCTGACATGGAGGGATGGATGGAGGGAGGGGGGCTGACATGGACGGATGGAAGGATGGGGGCTGACATGGAGGGAGGGAGGGAGGGGGCTGATATGGATGGATGGAGGGAGGGGGGCTGACATGGAGGGAGTAGGCTGGCATGGACAAAGGGGAGAGACATGGGGACATACTGGACAGACGGGATAAATGCTGGACAGAGGCGAGAGACAGTGCGGGTTAGGATTATAATGGGCTGATGGGGGTGCTAGCACTGGTAATGGGCAGATGGGGGGGCTACGAATGGTAATGGGTTGATTAGGGAAGGCTAGGACTGGGAATGGACTTATCAAGGGGGGGTAGGACTGGTAATGGACTGATGGGGGTCTAGCATTGGAAATGAGCTGATCAGTGAGGTTAGGACTGGAAATGGGCTGATTAGGGGAGCCTAGCACTGGTAATGGGGTTGAGGGGGGGACTAGCACTGGAAATGAGCTGATGGGGGGTAGGACTGGTATTGGGCTGATTAGGGGGGGGGGGTAGGACTGGTAATGGGGTTGAGGGGGATTAGCACTAGAAGTGAGCTGATTAGGGGGCTTTGACTGGGAATGGGCTGATTGTGGGGAGGGGAGGATAGAGCTGCTGACCCTGGAAGAAAACTGGGGGCTAAGGCTACAAGTGGGCTGATAGAAGGGGATGGGAGCATGGAACTGAAAGGGAGTGGATCTGAGAGGGGCTGCCATGGTATTTGTACTAGAAGGGACTGATCAGTGGGGAAGGAGGGGGACTGGAAGGGAATGGACACCAGTGGCAGTCATGGGAATGCAAGTTGACATTGGAAGGTACTGGGAGTGAGGACTGGAAAGGGGCTGATACTGGGGAGGGTTACTGGGACTGGAAATAGGCTGATGGAAAGAAGTGAAGAAAACAAAAGAGATAAGAACTGGCAGATGGACCATAGACCACAGAAAGAGAGCTAAGAGAAGACAGGAAAGCAGAAGCCTCAGATCGGGACCAGCATGATCAGAGAATAAATTGGTCAGACAACAAAGGTAGAAAAAATAATTTTATTTCATATTAGTGATTTGACTACAAAATCATCATAATTTTGAAATCAAATATTGTTACTTGTTTTGATTATTTAAATAAGTATTTTATAAATAAAAACATATTGCAAAGGCCTATAATATATTAATAATTCAACAAATGCTTACAGTGACAATGCGTTAACGGTAAAGGAAGAGAGACGCATTTGATTTTATCATTGGGGGTCACCACAAGTTGACCAACGGTAAAAGGGGTCACGGTACAAAAAAGGTTGAGAACCACTGCTATAGAGGATTCCACCTGACGAGCAGAAATAAAAGCTAGCAATTGAGAGGGGTCATAAAAAATATAGGAAAAAGAGTGATATTTCACTAAACATTTGCATGGGTGTTTCAAGAAAAACAGGCCCCCCAACTGTAGAACTCCAGAGCGTAATAACAGAAATTCTCTACGCCGCCTCTGAGTTTCTCTGCATAGGTCTGGATAAATCCGGACCAGCAGACCCTTGAAAGACAACCTCCGCTTCTGAAAAAAAAGCCTCAATAACCACTCTTTATCCGACAGTAATGCAAAAGTAATTAACAGAGTGGAGGGAACAGGAGGCTCACTAGAAGACTTTTCTATCAAATCAGTAACATTTAATACATTTACATGATCAAGATCCCCCCCAATATCCACCATTCCAGAAGAAAGCTTCCCCTTAGGTAAATAGTAAATCTTCACCAAAGGTGGCACTAGTTCAGGGGAAACCCCCAACACCTCTACCAAATATTGCTTAAACATATCCCTGGGGGCCACAGTTGAAATTCTAGGAAAATTAATTAATCTTAAATTATTAGCTCTTGATAAATTTTCTAAATGTTCTAACTTGGTATTCACCGCTGTAAAGTTCTTTATCAACGATTGAGACTGTTCTTCCAAGTCATTTACTTTCTTCTGATATTCCACAACTTCTAACTGCAAACCATCCACCTTCCTCTCCACCATCTCCAGCGCCAAAACGGAATCATTCACCTTCTGAGATACAGAGGCAATCTTCGGGGCCAAGGCTTCTCCAAGAGAAAGGATAGCTTGCCAAATGGACTCTAAAGTGAAACTAGGCGGTCGCTGCAAAGAAAAAACAAAAGCAGAGTCCACAGAAACCGCAGCTTCAGTTCCTTTCGTCGGCACTCCTCGGGGCAATTCGGAAGCAACCGCCCCAGCTTTCTCCTCCCCATTCGGCGTCGAAGTTGGAAGGGTACTGTGCTGCCCGACGACTGCACTCCCCAAGCCTCTCTGACCTGAAGCTTCCAGCCCACTTGGAGCTTTGTCCAGCACCTTCATCGAGGGGGTATCCAGCTCCAGGAAACCAACAGGAAGAGGCTGATTCCGCTGAATCTTCGGCACAGGGCTCTGCAGGGAAATAGATGTATTCGACACAGCCAACGAGCCATCCGACTCCAAATCAGCCGAAGCTCGAACAATTTCCCCACCAACCACCGGTTTGCGAGCCGCTAAGCTAACGAAGGCATCCATAGGACCCGAGGTAACTGGCGTCAAGGTAGCCGAGGGTGGAGAGGGCTGACCACCCCCGTTCCCCTTTCGCTTCCTGCCCATAGAAGCACGGCTTACTCGATGTAAACGGCTGCCGCCATCTTGAATTCACCTCTCCCCAAGTACAATTATTACATATTCAAAGCACTGGGTGATGCTGCTATTTTTAAACTATGCATTTTTATAACATGTATGTTCTCAGTGTACTGAACATAGATGTTATAAAAATACTTTCTTAAGACTTATACACATTTCACAGAAGGCTCCATTTTCAGAAAAGCCTTTTGTAAAAGACCCTACAGGTTATGATTGTCCCAAATTGGATGTCCCCTTTCCATCTAGATGATCTGTACAAAACTGTGCTTTAAACATTCCTATGCTTGCTTTACTGTGTTGATGTTCTGTGATACATTTGTTGTTTTTATTGCTGATTTTACTTCATTAAATTATTTTGTACATCGCCGTGAGCATATTCTGGAAAGGGGATTCATAAATAGAAATAAATAATCTAGATTTTTGTGACCATAAAACAGTTCTACAATCTGAAAGCTCCGTATTAGAAGTATGCGATTTTCCCCATATTTGTGTATGAGTGAGGGGTTGGATAAACTGAGATCCATGGGATGATGTAAAACACAGGTGCAAGAAATGAAAGTCACTTACTTTCATGGCCGGTTTGGTTGTTGCTTTGTGGATGAGGAAACTTTCATCGGTAATGATGGACTCCACTGGTTTTCCTTTCAAGGATTTTGCCAAGGAAGACAGCTGTATCCACCTCACCTTCTTCCTGGTGTATTTCTTAGCTCCATCCTTAGATGCAGGAATTTAAAGCACAAGCTCAGTAGTTGAAAGATAAATAAAATCACAATCTCATACTATTATATTTTTTATATTTAAAAAAAGTTTGGTTTACCATCAATTAGAAAGCCAGTTAAGCGGGAAATGTTACGACAGGTTGCATAGACTGTGAAGGAACATGAGCACATATGCTCTGCCTGTTTTATAAATGCAACATATTACGGATGTGCATTCGTTAGTGCGCATTCGGTTCATTAAGGCATATGCCTTTGCTTCTTTAGCATTTTGGAAACCCTTTTCATGCTTTGGACTTCAGAGCCATCTTACCAGGCAGGTCTCAGACATCCCCAATGCGAGGATGTCCAAGTCTGAATGGGGGTGTGGTGAAGGAGTAGCCTGGATGTTCACTGGAACCTGAACGTGCTTGTTTTGCCCAAAAACATCCAGAGGGTATAGAGAATGATTTTTGAATGTTACTGCTTACATGTTTAAATTCGCAGCATGTATAGTATTGAAGGGGGTGTATTGTGGACCTTGGTTGGACAAGCCGGAAAAACAGGTGTGCAGTTCTGATTTTACAATGGCAGTATACGCATAGCTTAAAAACCCCTCCAAAGCAAGTGTGTCAGCGGATGGCTCGTTCGGGCCGGAGGTTTGCAAGTATGATTGAGAGAGCAGGTTCTTGTGTTTACCTTTCTGATATTTTAAAACCCCCACTAAAATACAAAAACTGCCGTTTTCTAGCTTAGTTCCTTATTTGGCTCCCCTTGGATGTTCAATTTCATGGGTTGGTTGCGCAATCACCATTAATGCAATAAAGAACCAGTGCTAACATATTCAAACCCCAGGAAATACTATTCTTTTTTAAAAAACATTTGCTTGTAAAATAGCTGTTCTTTTTTTTCCATGCTGCAAATTACATGTGCATTTCCAAGATCCTCCAATGTTTTTCACAAAAGACTCTGCAATCAGTGAGCCTTTTCTAAAATACTCGGGAAATTGCGAAAGTCAAGAATTGGATGGCCCTTATCTAGATGATCAATGCCAAACTGGGTTCTTCTGTGCAAAACACTGGAGGTGTCCCAAGTGCCTGCTTACTTGGCATTTATCATACTCCTTTGCATAGAAACGTGACAGCAGAAAAAGACTATATGGCCTATCTAGTCCGCCCTTCCATAACAACTACGACTGTATAGTCCCTTTTTTTCCTTCAGAGATCATCTGTGTTGTTCCCATGCTTTCTTGAATTCAGATACTGTCCTGGTTTCTACTACCGCCACTGGGAGACTGTTCTACGCATCTACCACTCCTTCCGTAAAGAAATATTTCCGCATATTATTCCTGAGTCTATTCCCTTTCACCTTCATCCTACATCCCTTCCTTGCAGAGCTTTCTTTCAGTTGAAAGAGACTCTCCTCCTGTGCCTTTATGCCACGGAGGTATTTAAATGTCTCTATCGTATTTCCTCTCTCCCACCTTTCCTCCAAAGTACTGTATACATATTCAGATCTTTAAGTCTGTTCCCATATGCCTTATGAAGAAGCTATATCCTTTTGAAGGTACGGTCTCCAGAATTGCATACATTACTCCAATGAGGTCTCGCCAAAGACTTATACAGAGGCACTATCGCCTCCTTCTTCCTGCTGGCCATTCCTCTCCCTACACACCCAAGAACCCTTCAAGCTGTTGCCATCAGTTTTTCTACCTGCTTAGCCACCTAAGATCATAAGAAGCAATCACGCCTAGGTCTTGTTCTTCTTTCATGAACAGAAGTACTTCAGCCCCTATACTGTACTGCTCCCTTGGATTTTTGCAGCCCAAATGCATGACTCTGCATTTTTTAGTTTTAAATCTTATCTGCCAAATTCTTGACCATTCTTCAAGCTTAGCTAGATCCCTCCTCATTTTATCTACCTCTTCCTGGGTATCTATTCTATTGCAGATTTTGGTATCATCCACAAAGAGGCAAATCTTACCTGACAGCCCTTCCACATTATCATGAACAAAAATGTTAAAAAGAATCAGACCAAGGACATATTCCTGTGGCATACCACTGGTTATATCCTTCTCCTCAAAGTGAACTCCATTTACCTGTACACAATGGCACTGATACTAAGAGGTAGATAGCAGAGCAGTGCATCTTGCTGGGATGTGCTACCTCGCTATCCGCCCTGCTGGTATTCTGCCTCCATCCCCTGCTGCACACACAGAGCCACTATGCATACTTCGGGGGATGGTGGCGTGATGGGGTTGAGAGTGGGCAGAGCGTGGGTTGGCTCACCCCTGGATGTACAGGGTTGATTCCAGTGACAACCCTGTATGTCTGGGGATCGCGGGGGAGACGCCCTGTTTATTCTACCTCTGAGAATCCAAGATCGCCTTACTTCTAGATGACACTTTAGCAGGGATGTCCCAGTCAATATCCGGCATATTGAAATCACTTATCAGTAGCTCTTCTCCTATCATGGCAACAGTGCAAATGTCTTCAATTAAATCTCTGTTCACTTCTTCTGCTTGTGAAGGAGATCTGTATTCCCCATTCCCTCTTTCCAGTTTAAACCAGAGTGTCTCCTCCTTGGCTTGTAAGCCCTGTAATTCTGTAGCTTTAATATTATTTTTTACATGTAGTACCACTCCTCCTCCCTTTCTTCCTACTCTGTCCTTCTTGAATAAAGTATAGCCCAGTATAATTGCATCCCAGTCATGGTTGTCCATAAACGATGTCTCTGTAACTGCCACTAAATCCAAGTCAGCCTCTTCCATTAGAGCCTCAATCTCTGGGATCTTATGTCCCATACTATGGGCATTAATGCACACTGCTTTCCAGACGTTGCCCCTTTTACCCATTTTTACAGAGGTATTTAATGTTTTACTTACCTGAAAGTTTTTATTTACCTGGTGGTTTTCTTCACCCATCCTCAACGAATCAAGGTTAAAGCCTTCTTCAGTAAGTTAGCCAGTCTGCTGCAGAAGACACTTTGACTCTTCTTGGATAGGTGGACACCATCTCTGCTCAGCAGTCCTTGGAAAATACTACTACTACTGCTCTTGATGATACCATCCATGCAGCCATGCATTCATCCCCAGGATGTGAGCTTCTTTGCCTTGGCCTTTACCCTCAACAGGAAGGATTGAAGAGAACACCACCTGTGCACCTATCTGCATCACCCTCTCACCCAGAGCCATGAAGTCACACTTGATATGCTTGGAGGCACACCTAGCAGTATCATTTGTGCTAACATTGATGAGAATTATTAGACAATAGTCAGTAGACTTGATAAGTCTCGGCAAACTCTCCGTAACATCTCAGATTTTGGCACCTGGCAGACAGCACACCTCCATGGACATCAAGTCTGGTCGGCATATGGACAACTCACTACCCATCAGAAGAGAGTCACCAACTATCACTACCCTTTGCTTCTTCTTGGTTACCGATTTAGCAACTTTGGGGTGCTTGAGCTCTGTTTTTTCCTGTTCGTGGGATGTTTTCACCTCCTCCAATTCCAATTAAAAATAAAAAAGCCTTCTTTAAGAGCTCTCGGGCAGAGAGTTTGTATTCAGCAGTCACAGAAGTACCTTGCTTGCAATGAAGGCCCTCTAGGATGACCTTTATAGTTCTAGTTCAAGGGAAATTACCTTCATGGATTCCCCTGTCTTCGGAAAGTTACAATCTAAGTTTCTACCTGAGGCAATAGAGGATAAACCAACTTGCTCAAGGCCACACGGAGTGCCAATGGGATTGAAGTCTGGTCTCTCTGGTTGCTATGCTGCTCTAACCACTAGGTCAATCCTCCACTTAGCTTTCTAGCATGTCTGTAATAATAATGGTTTAATTTTATTATTTCCTTTAAAAATTTTAGTTCGTAGAAATGCATACACCTACGTCTGGGAAAACCATGATCTGTCCATGTATTTATGATGCCTAGACTACAAGTAAAGTGACAGAATGGAAAGATGGGCAGAAAACAAATCTTTTACTATTAAGCCTTAGGTAAATAGCCTTAAGTACCAGGGGGTGAAAGCGATCTGCCCAGGGTCAAATAAAGGTTGTGGTAGGGGAAAATTAAGTTCATATCCCAGGATTTCTCCAATTCATCTAACTAATTGTTCAGTGCTCAATATTTTATATATGTAGTCATTCATTAAAAGTTTGTATGCTGCGAATTGCTAGATCCTATGAGGATTCTCACAAGGCATCCTTGCCATTAAAAACAAATTCCAATACAACCCATTTCAAGATGCACAAAGACCAGGACTAGCATTAGAAAGCTGGAAATCGGGGCAATTGCTCTGGGGCTCCATGAAACAGAGGGCCCTAACCCTGTCCCAATCCAAAGAAGGCACGGCTTGCTGTTGGGCTTTGGGACCCTCTCCCAAATTTCTGCCCTGGGTCTCAGCATCTCTAACACTGGCCCGGAACAGAGTTCTCTGTTTTTCTTTTTATTAGTCCAGTTTAGTTTTTGCTTTAGATTTTCTTGTGCTTTGCTTTGTTTTATAGCTGTATTTTCTTAATTTATATTGATTACTTATTTTCTTAGTTTGTATTGATTACTTGCTTTTGAAGGGCAGTATAAAAAGAGTATTAAACTAAACTAATAAATCATGGAACCAAGGCATGGAGGAGTAGCCTAGTGGTTAGAGCACTGGCTTGGTAACCAAGAGACCATGATTCAATTCCGACTAGCACTCCTTATGGCCTTTGGCAAGTCACATAACTCTCCGTTGTCTTGGAAGAAAGGCCTGTCAATCTACTTCCAGTCACACTGCCATGAAAGCCCAAGAGCTGATGGGTCACCAGGAGTCAGCACACACATCATCAATAGACTGGTTATTATAAAATGAGGGCCATAGTAACAATAATTTAAAGAATATGTACCGTTTCTCGAAGCAATATGACATTTGCCTTTTTCAAGGAACATGGAGAACAATTCGCCCAAACACTCCACTCCGGCTTCCAGTAGAACAGAAGCAGAAGAATCCCACCAGACAAGATGTACCCAACAATGCATAGGGCAATCCAAATGACGCTCATCCTGTAGCCATAAATCTCCTGAAAAGGAAGAAAAGAAACAAATGATCTAAAACAAGCTTCTTTTTCAGGGATGTGCATTCCTTAGTGTGCCTTTGCTTCTTTAGCATGCCTTAAAAACCTAATGTCTGTGCAATCAGTTTAACATATTAGTCTACAATGAACACACCTTAAGTCAATTGACAACATTAACCTATGAATTAATGAGCATTATAACATTTTTATTAAACCAAATGTGTCAAGTGAACTGAAAAAATGCCTAAAAATCGGGAAAAAGGCTAAGGGGTCATATTTACTAAGCCCTGTGCCAGTAATGCGCATGTGGGCCACATTACCAGCACGAGGTACAAGCTAACTGCAGGGGATGGGTGCGGCCACCCCCGTGCAGTTACCACACGTCAGAACAGCAAACTGGCCACGAGAGCAATGTGGCGTTAGTTCACCCATGCTGCTTGTGCCAAGTGCAGGTAACACAGGCTACAAACACCAGCGCTAGCTGCAACATGGCAAGAATGCCCTCATCCTGTCCAGTTGCCACCCCATGAGCTATAAGGGCCCTATGCTATTTTCTGGCATCACCCTGAAACCACAGACTAACCCCGTACTACCCTTTAGTAAAGATGCCCCTATGTGAACCAAAAATGAGCTGTAATTTCTTTCCCTATGTATATCCCTATCTTCAATCTTGGTTTCACAGAAGCAAAGGTCAACCAATAAGGTGTAGGTGATATCTTCATATCAGTGTTAGCAGGGGCTCAGCTTTATCTAGCAAGTGTTTCTAAGGGTCATCTCAATGGACCTGAGCAAGGAGAACCCAAGGAAGGATTGTTTCCAAAGAGTGGTAGGGAAGAAATGACTAGTGTCTGCAGGTTTCCTACATATGCCTGGAGGAGTTTTGGACTCTTATGTTTTTTATTTGCTCTATGGATTGTACCTGGATTAAATGCACCAAACATAAGGTCTTTCAATAGCATCATGTTTCCTAGTAAAAGGATTATTTTTTGGAACACCACCCTACTGTTGGGTGGTATGTTTATTTGAACTGGAAGATGCACGTGGACTTCCACAAGCCTAGGGCTTTGAAAGAATTCATCCCCCTCCCGTCCCCCATCAGGAAAGCATCTAGGGAACATGAGATGTGGTTTAGCCCCCATGCTTTCTGAAGAGCCCTACATCTGACAAAAGGGTGATATAGGACCACTGTGCATATATATTACATTCCTAGAAAAACATGCAACTATATGATTAGGATTATTCTACCTCAGTGGCTGAGTCAGTGGCTTTCATGGAGCTCCTAAATGGTGAGATTACACTTAAGGATTGAGTGGAGGAGTAGTTTAATGGTTAGAGCACTGGCTTGAAAACACAGAGACCAGGGTTCAAGTCCCACTAGCACTTCTGAGGGTTGTGAAGGTTCTGTCTCTTCTGTGATCTTAAAGTCCTACAGCCTATTTTTCCAAGGGAAGGTCTCAGGAACAGGACCTATAAAATTTAGACTTCAAGCCAGAGACTGTAACTTTGATCTAAAAAAGTTTTTTGCAGCCAGGAGATACCTTCCTACCTTATTGCACCATGTTGCAGAAATAGCCAGAAGATGAAGTGTGCTGTTTAGTTTTGCTACAACATGTGTGAAATCATCACAGTTTGCATATGCTATTTGTAAGTCTTCTTAATATAACCTTTTAAGCGATAAGCAACAGTCTGGATGCCTCAAAGATCTTCAGTATAACCTGATCTTATACATTATTAGACAGCATTGCATAAGTCGATCCACCAGTCTAGGCCTGGGTGGAATTTTTCCTTTGATGAACCAGTATGCCATTGCTAAAGTTTTATAGTCATTAGTTAAAGTGGTAAGAGCTGAGGTGACACATTATTAGGGATGAGCATGAAAAACATATTCAGTCATTTTGGACATTATTTGGTTTCTTTCAAGTTTGTTAATATTTTAACGCTCATTAAAACAACCTTAACTGTGGGCAAAACTGAAAGGGGTATTTTAAGGGCAATAAACCTTTTTGTTGGAAAGGTAAATAACTGTAAAAGGAAAAGGAGGCTGCTATAGTTCTCAAAAGAAGTAGCAAAAAAGGTGAAGAATAGAGGGAAGCCTTCATGAAATACAAGAGATCACAGAGAGAGGAAGAGAGAGACCCTTAAAAATATAATATCAAACTTAAATACTACAACTTCTCACCTTGATCCCTGCCCCATAACTTGGATAAAAAACACCCTTCCAACATTATCCCCTTTCATTCTACCACTAATTAACCTCTCACTAACTCAAGGCTACCTCCCGCCCATACTAAAGCATGCACAAATCAGACCCATATTAAAAAACAATACCCTTGACAAAACTTCACCGAATTCATATAGACCCATCTCTAGCATACCTTTTATGGCCAAACTCATAGAAAAAGTAGTTCAAATCCAAACACAGGAACACATTGATACATCAATTCCCCTTGATGACCAACAATATGGCTTTCGCCCTGGTCATGGGGTAGACACTCTTTTAACTGTACTCCTAGACACACTAGTAAGAGGAATAGACAACCCTAAAAATGCATTCCTATTATTCTTTCTAGATATATCTGCTGCATTTGACAGTGTTCTCCATACTTTAATGCTTAATAGGCTCAGTAAAATAGGTGCCAACTCCATAGTTCTGAAATGGTTTACATCGTACTTATCCAACAGAACTCAAACTGTCAGGATCAACACTCAAACCTCTAATACATACAAACAAGAAATAGGCCTCCCCCAAGGATCTGCTCTCTCTGCCCTCCTATTTAATATATACATACAACCAATTTGCAATATCTTTAAAAAATTCAAAATACATTACCACATATATGCAGATGATATCATGCTGTACATTCCTTTCACTATCCCCATGCTTCCACTTCAACTATTAACAGATTGTTTTAAGGAATTAGCAACTTGGCTAGAAGACAACAACCTCTTTATTAACCACTCCAAAACTGACATACTGATTGTAACAAAAAACAAATCCTACACCCCCCCCCACCCACATTACACTTCAGAAAATGCTCGAGGCCGCGGGCCGGGTCCCGCGGCCGTCAGTAACCTGGGCCCGGGCCCGGCCTCGGCCTCCAGCTTATTGATGGGGGGGGGAAGGGGCTGAGAGAGGGGAGGAGTGCGCGGCATTTGAAATCGCTCCGTCGTGCTGTCGGAGCGATTTCATTGGCCTGCGCGAAAGGAGGGGGCGGAGCAGTGCCTGCGAGGAGCCGCGTGGCCGTCCTCTTCTCTCCGCGGCTCCTCGGTAATCGGACGTGTTCTTTTCGGGTCCGGTGAGTGGCTCATTGGGGTTGCTATTCGGGAGGTGCTTTGTCGGGGGAGGGCGGTTTGATTCGGGGCCAGTTGGGCGGCGGGCAATTGCGACGGGAGGCTTCAAAAAAAAAAAAAAAAAAAACCAGATCAGGCATCTTCTCTGCCTTTGCTGTCAGCCTCGGTTTTCTGAGCGGAGCAGAAGCACTCTGCCTCTCGGCTGGAGGAGCGGATCATGGCTGGCAAGTGCAAGCACAAGGGGGAGTCGGGTGGAGGGGCTAAGGGGAACGCGAAGGGGTCCTGGGGCGTGGGTGCTGCGCGAGGGCCCTGAACTGGCCGTGGAAATTTGAGGAGGGCTGGGAAGCGCAGGGGCTGGGGAGCGCGGGGCTCTGCCTGCTACTGCGGCAGCATCGTGTGGTTCGGGGGTGGCAATGGACCCTCCAGTGGTGGTTGAGGGGCCTGGGGCGGGGGAGAATGACGGGGTGGTGGGGGGGGGGGTTGGGGGAAGGGGTTTAGCAAACGCAAGCGTTGGGGGGGAGAGGTTGTGCGGGGGGGGGGGGGGTCTGGGTGGGTTCAGGTCCCGGCTGGAGCCTATGGGCCCATTCCGATTGGGAGGGGTAGGCCGGGAATGCACGGCGAGGGGTGGCAGGCTTGGTCCCCGGTGTCTGGGACAGCTATGGGTGTGGGCCCATGGGTGGGGGGTTGGGGAGGGGATTGGTGGGGGACCGGTTTCCAGGGTGGTGTGGGGCAGCTTCCATGGGGGGAGGCAGGCTGGGCAGCTGGGGGTTAGGGTCCTCGGGGGGGGTTCAGGGTGGTGAAGCTGGGTGGGGGGCTGGGGCTTACGGGATGGCTCCCCTGGGGGTCGGTGCTGCTCCTCCTTCCCCGTGTGTTGGCTCTTCTCTCCCGTTGCAGGTTTCCGGGTGTGCAGTGGCTGCAGCAGGTCGAGCGGGCATTGGCCAGGCAGCGATGTCGTTCGGTGGGGGCCAGACCGGCCTGACCTCGGTGGAGCAGACTGGGTCTACCTTGGTGGAGCAGGGGACGGCGGAGCAGGCGGTGGCAGGTGAGTGTACCGGGACTACCGTTGAAGGGGTTGGGGAGGTGGTGCCGTCGGGTGAAGTTGTACAGCCAGCTCAAGAAGCCAAGGCGAAACGGAAGCACCGGCGGCGTAGGAGGCGGAGTGCGTCGTCTTCGTCGTCGTCGTCGGGGTCCTCGGACACTTCCTCGGCGTCCTCCACCGTTGGGCTGAGGGCTCGTGAGGGGGTGGGGTCCTCGGTGGTGCGGTGCGCAGAATTATGGGAGAGTGTTCCGCGCAAGTTGAGGCGGCGGATCCTGAAGAGGCGTTACCTTGACATTTTCCGGCTATTAGAGGGGCGGAAATGCTCGGGGGAGAGTCGTACAAAACGTAAGGAGGATGAGAAGGCGGGGTGGGTGCGGGAGGTGTCCAGGAACACCTTGAATTGGACCCGTGCCTTCTTGCGTTTAGCGAGCGTGTGGGGGCGTGATGACCCAAGTCGGTACGGGGAGCTTTTGGCTTATGCCGACGCTATTTTTGCGGCATCCCAGGCGCACGAGGGGTGGGCCTGGCTTAATTACGATGAGGAGTTTCGCGATATGATGGAGGAGAATCGGCAACTTTCGTGGGGAATGAAGGATGTCAACCTTTGGCTTACGCAAATGTCGGCCAGGAAGGGGGGAACGGGGGGGGGGGGGGCGGGTCCGGTTAGTGTGGCCGGCGCTGCAGCTCCGGCGGGTTTTCGGTCCTTTCAGCCGGCGGGCCCTGGGCCCGAGACGAGCAAACTTGGCGCGAGAGGTCCCGGCGGGGATCTGTGTTGGCGCTTCAATAACATCCTGCCCATTCCCTGACTGCAAGTTGCAGCCGTGGCTGGAGCTTTATGCGGCTACCAGGCATGGCAAGGTGGGGACTATGCTGTGGGCGGGGTTTTCTGAGGGCTTTCGTAGTCCAGTTCAAGGGGAGGACCGGGCGTTTGAGGCTGGGAATGCTAGCTCTGTGATACGGCTGGCGGTGGTCGCCCGTGCGAAGATTGCGGCAGAGTGTGCGCTGGGCAGAGTCGCCGGGCCGTTCGAACGGCCACCCTTTTCGCCGTTTATTGTTTTGCCGCTGGGGGTTATCCTGAAAAAAGAGCTCGGGCGTTACCGGTTGATACATAATCTGTCTTGCCCCCTTGGGGCTTCGTTGAATGCCCATATTCCGAGGGAACTGTGCTCGGTTCGCTATGCGTCCTTCGATCAGGCGTTGGTGATGGTGCGCCAATGCGGAAAAGGGGCTTTGCTGGCAAAAGTGGACGTTGAGTCAGCCTTTCGGCTCTTGCCTGTTCACCCATCTGCCTTTCTCTTGCTGGGCTTTCGTTTCGACGATCAGTATTATTCCGACAAGTGCATGCCCATGGGTTGCGCGATCTCGTGTGCTTACTTCGAGGCCTTCAGTTCTTTCTTGCATTGGGTGGTGGTGAGGAGGTCGGGGCTCCGTACTATAGTACATTATCTCGACAATTTTTGTTCGTCAGGCCTGCCCAGTCCGCGGTGTGTGAATCTTTGCTGGGGCTCTTCCTGGGCCTGGCGGCGGAGTTCGGCCTCCCTCTGGCAGAGGGAAAGACGGTGGGTCCGGTGACGTGTATTTCCTTCTTGGGGATCGATATCGACTCGGTGGAATTGTGGTCCGTTTACCTCTGGATAAAGTCGAGCGGCTTCGGCTCTTGGTGGCTGCTGTGGGCTCTGCCTCGAAGGTCACGTTAACGGAGCTTCAGAGGTTGGTTGGCCACTTGAATTTTGCGTGTCGAGTCATTGCCATGGGGAGGCCGTTTGCGCGGAGGTTGTCCTTGGCGATGACCGGAGTGCGCTGCGGGCACCATCGCATTCGGGTGACGTCGGGGATGCGAGCGGACTTGCGGGTATGGGACGCATTTCTGTCGGATTACAACGCTGCTCGGTGTTACAGTCAGTGGAGCTATCCAGCCGGGATTTGGAACTGTTTTCGGATGCGGCAGGTGGTTCGGGTATGGGCTTGTACTGCCAAGGTTCCTGGTGCGCGGCGCCATGGCCGGCATCTTGGTCCGCGAGTGGGTTGACGCGTAATGTGACGTTCCTTGAGTTGTTCCCGATTGTGGTGGCCTTGTGGCTATGGCCGGAGAGATTACGGGATAAGCGGGTAGTTTTCTGGTGTGACAACGCGGCGGTTGTGCAAGTCATTAATCGCCATTCGCCCAAGTGTCCGAGGGTGGCGGCGTTGATGCGGGTGTTTGTGCTGGCCTGTCTTCGTCTCCATGTTACGGCTCGGGCGCGTCATGTGCCGGGTGCTCAGAATGTTATTGCTGACGCTTTGTCTCGTTTCCAGTGGGGGCGATTTCGGGAGTTGGCCCCGGGGGCGGACGAGATCGCGGCGTTGGTGCCGTGCACCTTTGGCAGATTGGGATGCTGGAATGATCTCCTTGTTGAGGTCCTCCTTGGCTCCAGGTACGTGGAAGGCTTATCAGCGTGGGTTATGCGCGGGTGCGCGATTTTCTCTGGGAAAAAGGCTGGCGGGGTGGTGGCAGAGTTGGGGACCCCTTGGCGGGCTCTTTTATAGCTTGGGCAAAGGGGTGTGGTTGGTCCCAGACGGCGGCGCAGGCAGCTTTGGCTGGTTTCTCCTTTTTCAGCAGAGCGGCTGGCTGGGGCAGTCCGGGTGCATCGTATGTGGTTAAGCGGCTCTTGGCCGGGTGGGCGCGGGCGCAGCCTTCGGTCCCGGATTGGCGCCGTCCTGTGTCGCACGAGTTGCTGCTGCGTATTTGGGTTGTTCTGCCTGAGGTGGCGGCTTCCCCGTTTGAGGCAGTCCTTTTCCGGGCGTTGTTTATCACGGCTTTCTTTGGGGCTTTCCGGGTTAGCGAGCTGGTCCCTCGGTCGGGTGGACGGGATGAGGGGGGGGGTTGCTGGTTCATCACGTGGACCTACAGGAGAGGCGCGTACGGATATTTCTGGCTCACTCGAAGTCTGACCCGCAGAGGCGGGGTCGGTGGGTGCTTTTGAAGGCCATTCCGGGTTTGCGATCCTGTCCGGTCCAGAACTTGGCGGCTTACCAGCGGCAGAGTCCGGATCGGGGCGGTTGTTTCTTCTGCCATGCGGACGGGAGGGTTGTCACACAGTTTCAATTCACGGCAGTTTTCCGTCTGGCCTTGCGGCGTCTGGGCGTGGGTGAGTGCGGTTAGGCGTCTCATTCCTTCCAGATCGGCGTGGCAATGAGTGCAGCGGCTGCTGGCCTTGGGGTGAGGTAATTCAACGGATCGGGCGCTGGCGATCTGGGGCCTATGCGGGCTATGTGCGCCTGGGCCAGTTGTGAGCTGCTGTGGTGGCAGGGGGGGGGTGGGTGTGGGGGGGGTACTAATGCTGTGTTTCTTTTTTCAGGTGTACTACAGAGTGTGCTGCTGTGGAGTGCGGCACGGGGCCCGCCGGGCGTATGGTGGATGCTGGGACATTCATGCGTCTACTGGGCGGAACGCAGAGCCTCCAGTCGTCCGCTGGGTCCGCACCTCGGCTTGTTGTCCTGCAATGTCCAGCTGGTTTGGCTCGGCGAGCGGGGCATGCGGTGGTGGCAGCTACTTCCAGTGGTTCGGGGGCATGCGGAGCGGCGGTAGCGGCCGGTGGGGATCCTGGTTCATCTTGGTGGCAACGACCTTTCCAGTTGGACGTGCCGGCAGCTCATTCGAGCGGTGCAGCGGGACTATCGGGTGCTGCAGGAGCAGTGGCCAGAGGTGGCATTCATCTGGTCAGACATCATACCACGGCCGGCCTGCCTGCCTCAGCGACGGTGGTCGAGAGGGTTGGCCAAGGTCTACAGACAGATCGGCCGGTGGTTGCAGCTGGCTGGGGATGGCAGGTTCGGCATCCTTGGGCGGACCCCCAGTGCGTTGGACTTTATCGTACCGACGGGGTACACTTGTCCCCGGTCGGACAGGACTTATTGCTCAATGATTGGCAGGAAGCACTTGAAATGATTGGTCGCAGCTTTATGGGGGGGGGCGGTGCGAGGATAGTGAATACCTCGCACCGGTGGCGGGGTACAGAGTCAGCGCTCGCAGGAGCGGCACGGGCTTGAACTGGTTTACGAGCATTGGGGGCGAAGTGCTCCTCGGGGTGGGGCGAGACAGCCCGGTTGGGGGTCTCGGCCCGGTAGCGGGGGGGGTGGGAGCCGGCCTTTGCTACTAGTATGGCGAGGCAGGCGGTGGGGTTTGGGGGGGAGGAGGATGCTCCGCCTAGCTACTAAGATGGCGGGTGGGGGGGCATCCTCCGGAAAAGGGGGGCAGGGTTGGATTATGTTCAATGGTTTGATATTCAGGCCCATGTTGGGTCGGTTGTTACAGGTTGTAAATAAAGCTGCGACCAAAATGTTTGTACCAAATACAGTGGTTGGTGAATTTGTTGGGGGAAACGGGGGGGGGGGGGGACGGGGGGGGAACCTTATGGGGAACAAATTCTAAAGAATGGAGGCGAGGAGGGCTTCCGGGTTACCAGAGATCCTGCTCGAGGCCGGGGGCGGGGTCCCGCGGCCGTCAGTAACCTGGGCCCGGGCCCGGCCTCGGCCTCCAGCTTATTGATGGGGGGGGGAAGGGGCTGAGAGAGGGGAGGAGTGCGCGGCATTTGAAATCGCTCCGTCGTGCTGTCGGAGCGATTTCATTGGCCTGCGCGAAAGGAGGGGGCGGAGCAGTGCCTGCGAGGAGCCGCGTGGCCGTCCTCTTCTCTCCGCGGCTCCTCGGTAATCGGACGTGTTCCCGCCCGCCCGCCCTCTTTCTAGGAGTTGGTTTGGGGGATGTTGCAGCTGGTGGGGGTGGGGTACAGAGTCAGCGCTCGCAGGAGCGGCGCGGGCTTGAACTGGTTTACGAGCATTGGGGGCGAAGTGCTCCTCGGGGTGGGGCGAGACAGCCCGGTTGGGGGTCTCGGCCCGGTAGCGGGGGGGGGGGGGAGCCGGCCGTTGCTACTAGTATGGCGAGGCAGGCGGGGGGGGTGGGGGGGAGGAGGATGCTCCGCCTTGCTTCTAAGATGGCGGGTGGGCGGCCACCCCCCGCAACCGGGGCCCAGGGTTGGATTATGTTCAATGGTTTGATATTCAGGCCCATGTTGGGTCGGTTGTTACAGGTTGTAAATAAAGCTGCGACCAAAATGTTTGTACCAAATACAGTGGTTGGTGAATTTGTTGGGGGAAACGGGGGGGGGGGGAAGGGGGGGGAACCTTATGGGGTACTAAGTCGAAAGAATGGAGGCGAGGAGGGCTTCCGGGTTACCAGAGTTACATGACATTCACATAAAAAATGAAATAAAATATCTAGGGGTGATACTGGATACCCACCTTAGCATGAACACACACATAAGAAATACAACCAAAAAAATATACTTCAAACTCAAAGTATTAAAACAATTACGCCCTCTAGTCCACCTACAAGACTTCCTAAGCATCATTCAAGCCATAATCACACCACATTTTGACTTCGCCAACCTCTCCCTATTAGGCACAAACAATCAAAACATTAAAAGGCTCCAATTGGCCCAAAATGCTGCAGCCAGAACTATAATGAAGGTTCACCCTTTTGAGCACATATCACCCTATCTAGCCAATCTACACTGGCTCCCTATCCAATGCAGAATAAATTATAAATTAATTATAACCACCTTCAAAGCATTAAATAACACTGCCCCAGCCCCTCTAAATAGACTACTCTCTAAAGACACACCCCAATCTGCACATAGAAGAGGCAACGCCAACAAAATAAAGATTCCAAAAGAATTCACAAAGACCACAAAAACAACCAATAAAAAAGCATTCTCCCATGCTGCCCCTATACTCTGGAACTCTCTACCTGATGAAATCAGAGCATTAACCGACCTCAAAGACTTACGTAAGACTTTAAAAACTCACCTCTTTATCTCCCACTATGGCCCACTAGCAAATTCTCAACTCCTAAATGAAAAGGGTTGATCTATATAACACTCTGAAACTAAGACTGCAATGCCTCATACAGCTTGACCTTGACACTGCCTAAGGATGTTGATACTGTCGATCTTACTGTACATAGTTTATTGTACATAGTTTAAATTGTACATAGTTCTCCAAAGTTATACGTTTACAAAAGTTAATTTGTTCATGTATATAATTCATATAATGTTCAATGTAAACAGAAATGCCATTCTGTCTCCTCAACTGTTGTTTGTAAACCGCACCTGATCAACGGAAGGTTGCGGTATATAAAAGTTTGTTAAATAAAATAAATAAATAAAATCTATATTTTGGAAAAACAGAGAAGCTAGCAAAGTAGTCAGAAAAGCAAAGGTACAAAAAAAAGAAGAAATAACCAAAGCAATAAAATGTGGGGATAAGACATTTTTCATATATGTTAGTTGGAGGAGGAAGGGCAAAAGTGGTATTGTCAGACTCAAGGGTGCAGGGGAGGAATATGCAGAAACTGATGAGGATAAAGCAGAATTGCTTAACAAATATTTCTGTTCTGTGTCCACAGATGAAGAGCCAGGAGCAGGACCTCAGAAAACACCCACAAATAGGAACAGAAGCGACGGGGATCTCGAACGATTTTCAGAAGACTGTATTCATGAGGAACTAGCTAAATTAAAAGTAGACAAAACCATGGGTCTGGATGGGATACATCAAAGAATACCGAGGGAACTTGGGGCCATTCTAGCAGCTCCACTCTCTGACCTTTTCAATTCCTCTTTAGAGTCGGGAGTGGTGCCAGAGGACTGGAGAAAGGCACATGTGGTCTCTTTAAACAAAAGCAGACATAAGGATGACATTGAGAACTACAAGCTGGTTAGTCTAACCTCTGTAGTTTATAAGTTATTGGAAAGGCTACTAAAGGAGAGAATAGCAAGGTTTCTGGAATCCAATAGATTGCAGGATCTGAGGCAGCATGGATTCACCAGAGGAAGGTCTTGTCAGACAAATCTGATGAATTTCTTTGACTGAGTGCCAGAGATGTGATGTATTTCAATTTCAGTAAAGTCTTTGACACCATTCCGCACAGGCGACTTATAAACAAACTGAGCACCCTAGGGATGGACCCTAAAGTTACTGATTGGGTTATAAATTGGTTGAGTGGGAGGTGACAAAGGGTACAGATAAATGGAGCTCACTCTTACCAGTGGTATGTCGCAGGGATCTGTCCTTGGTCCAATTTTGTTTAACATTTTTGTTAGTAATATTGCAGAAGGACTGTTGGGTAAAGTTTGTTTGTTTGCGGATGATACCAAAATCTACAATAGAGCAGACACACAGGAAGGAGTTGATAACATGAGGAGGGGTATAGCTAAGCTTGAAGAATGTTCTAGAATTTAGCAACTGAAATTTAATGCAGGGTCATGCATTTAGGCTGCAAAAATCCAAAGGAGCTGTACAGTGTAGGGGATGATACTTCTGTCCACAAAAGAAGAGCGGGACCTGGGCATAATTGTGTCTGACAATCTTAAAGTAGCAAATCAGGTAGAAAAGGCGACTGTGAAAGCCAGAAGGATGCTTGGGTGTATAGGGAGAGGAATGGCCAGCAGAAAAAAAAAAGGTGATAATACCTTTGTATAAGTCTCTGGTGCGACCTCATTTGGAGCATTGTGTGCAGTTCTAGAGACCATACTTTCAAAAGGATATAAGCAGGTTGGAGTCGGTGCAGAGGGTGGCTACTAAAATGGTTAGTGGTCTTCGTTATGAAGCATATGAGGACAGACTTGAAGATCTTAATACATATACTTTAGAGGAAAGGTGGGATGCGGTGATATGATGTTGTTGTTGTTGTTAAGTGCTGTCGAGATGGTGTTGACTCATGGTGACCTTCGGGATAGTTGTCCTAAATCGTGTTTGGTCTACAGTCAGGTGGCTCAGACTCGTAACCGTAGCTGCTGTTATTGCATCGATCCATCTCATTGCTGGCCTTCCTCTTTTGCTTTGACCTTCTATCTTGCCAAGCATGATGTCTTTCTCTAATGATCTCTCTCTTCCTATGATGTGTCCAAAGTATGAAAGTTGAAATCTTGTTATCTGAGCTTCTAAAGAAAGATTAGGTTTGATCTCCTGTAGTACTGACTGGTTTGTTCTTTGGGCAGCCCATGGTATACGCAGTATTCACCGCCAGCACCATAATTCAAAGGCATCAATTTTCTTCCTGTCTATCTTTTTCACTGTCCAGCTTTCACATCCATATAATGTTATTGAAAATACCATGGCTTGAATGAGTCAAATCTTTGTATGGAGAGAGACATATCTGCTCTTGAGAATCTTGTCTCGGTCTTTCATAGCCATTCTGCCAAGAGCAATCCATCATCGGATTTCTTGACTGCCTGTTGCTTCTTTATTGATAGTTGATCCAAGTAGATTAAAGCTGTCCATGATTTCAATTTCTTCTCCTTTAATGATGAATTTATTGATTTTGCCAGTTGTCATGATCTTTGTCTTCTTTACATTAAAGTGCAGGATAGAGACATTTAAAAGCCTCCACAGCATAAATGCACAGGAGGGTCTCTTTCAATTGAAGGCAAGTTCTGCTATGAAGGGACATAGGATGAGAGTAATATGTGGAAATATTTCTTTACGGAAAGAGTGGTGGATACGTGGAATAGTCTCCTAGTGGAAGTGGTGGACAAAGGACAGTATCTGAATTCACAAAAGCATAGAGCAAACACAGAGGATCTCTAAAGGTAAAAAGCGGATTATTGCAGTTGATATGGAAGGGCAGACTAGATAGACCATGTGGTCTCTTTCTGCTGTTCATGTTTCTATGTTAACTGTGTAAATTGACTTAATGCATGTTACTTCATTGGTTAATGTGCTATAAATCAGTTTCATGTGCATTAATTATTTGAAGCAAATGAATGCTAATGAATCCTTAGACGTTATTTGTTATTGCTAGTACTTGTATAGTGCGACCAGGCATAATAGACAGTTCCTGTACCTTGGAGCTTACAATCTAGTCAAGTCTGACTAATGAGAGACACTTTCTAGTATTTAGTTTTGACAAAGCAGTTCAATTGTGTTTTTGCTAGTGTCTGTGTGTGTGATATGTGTTTGCCAGTAGGTATGTGTGTGTGTGTGTCTGTGCATGGATGAGTGCATGTGTGTGCATGGGTGACTGTGTGCGTGTGTGGGTGGGTACATGACTTTGAACCTGTGTTTCCCTCTTTCACCACATTGCTGTTCCTAGGAAGAGAAGGAAACAGAGGTGCACCACTATTAACTGCCCACTGAAGGAAGTTGATCTTGTGCCCATATTATATAAAGTGATTTCTTAGCTTGCACTGCACCCGCATTTCCACCATTTATATATGCACCATTTGATGTGATTCAACATACATTTAATAACTGTTTTCTGCCACTTTGCATGTGATGGTCTCTTCCAGCTTGCATTTAAGGAACAGTTACCAGGGAAAGCAGAACATGTTATTGTGGAACCAAGCAGAAATAGGCACAGAGAATGAAAGTTAACAGAGGCTGAAAAGTGTTTGCCAAATTCAAAGCTTACTTGAAAGTTCTACCTTAGGCAAACAAAAGGCTTTTTGTGCTCAGTGCAGGCTTAAACACACTTGGCCAAAGTTAGTGGAATAAACCGACCTGCTTTGAGAAACCCAGGGAGTCAACTGCTCCTTATCATGTATTTGCACAAAGGACTTCGATTTCACAGGTATAAATTAAGCTAGTGGGAGTGAAAAGGATTTTGGGAAGGCTATAGCAGATGGTTTATCCCCATTTGCAAATGGTGTATGCCCATTTGCACAAGATAAGAAGATTTAGAAAACTTGTACTGCAGTAGCAGACTGGAAAACAGATCAGTACTTCCGTGCCAGCATGGCAATTCTTAACTATAAAAGGTGTCCTTATATTACCTTGATAAAAGATACAACTTGTTTATTCCTTATTCTGACACGTTTGTGTTCCCAGTGCTCAAAATTTACAAATGACATGCAAGTTTGTTATATCTCAAGTATCAATTTTGGGAAAGTACTCTAAAATAATTAAAGCAGAAGTCTGACTAAACAAACAGAAGACATCATGTTATCTTTTGAAACTTTATTTTAACCTTGAGCAAAAATAAGTGTTTGATTTCTGCATTGCACCCATTTAGCCATTCCAATCACTAGAAGCAGAGCATTTATCAGGGTGCAGTGGTGCTGATCATCATCATGAATCTTCTCATATCAAAGGCACGATTATGACATGGGCAATGCAAAGAAACAAGGGAAAGGAGGTATGACCATAGCCATAGCCAAATCGGTGTACTTTTTATACCAAAAAAAGAAATATTCTCTGGTGAAAAGGAAAGGGAATCCATAAATAGGACCAAGAGAAAAAGGAAAAGAAATAAGTAGACTGGCCAGCCCAGTGAATCGGTGCAGCATAATGCAAAAGTCCCTGCTTTGGTTCCCAACCTAGGCCTTCCACAACCCAGGTGGACTGGAGAAACTGCAGAGTCGGTGTTCATCACCCTTGTGATGGAGGGAGTGATGGCTCTACAAAGAGTCTGAGGACCATGCTGCAATGGCTAGCCTGGGAACAGTGGAAGAAAGGGGTCTATTAAATCTCCAGAGAGCTGTGAATGAAGGCTCAAGTCACCAGAATCTCAGAACAGAAGTCTGATGTGGAACAAGAACAGACATGGAGAAATTTCCACAATATTGATGATCAACAAACTATCAACATAATAACTAGCATCAATACCACCACCTCCCCGCTGGATCCCTGCCCAACTGCGTGGATCAAGGCGGCAAAAAAAGATATCGTCCGCCAAGTCTCACACATTGTGAACCAATCACTGCGTCAAGGAATCATGCCTGCACAACTCAAGAAATCTATAATAAGGCCAATCCTAAGAACAACTCACTCAACAAAGAGGACCCAACATCCTACCGTCCCATCTCCAGCATATCTTTCCTAGCAAAGATCATTGAAAAAGCAGCCCTCATACAACTTCAAGAGCACCTCGATGACCATGAAACCCTAGACAAACAACAATACGGTTTCAGACAAAATCATGGGGTCGAAACGCTTTTAATAGCACTGCTTAACAACCTCCTCAAAGGCCTAGAAGACAGAAAGAAAATGTTTATACTCATTTTCATTAACATCTCTGCCGCCTTTGATACTGTCCATCATGGAATCCTCCTTAACAAACTGGAATCAATTGGAATTTTTGGAACCCCCCTTAAATGGTTCTCCTCTTACATTATGAACAGAATGCTACAGGTCCAATTCAATGGCGAAAAAGCAGAAGCATTCTCTCAAACTCAAGGCATACCTCAGGGTTCGGCTCTCTCGGCACTACTTTTCAACATTTACATGCAGCCCCTCTGTGACATTTTCAAAAAACATAACATCAACTACCACATTTACGCAGATGATATTATGCTATACACACAATTGGATACCAACGACCCTAAATATACTCAGCTCGAAACTTGCCTGAACGAGATGTTAAGATGGTTACAGCAAAACAACATGACGATTAACCATAAGAAAACTGAGGTGATGTATATATCCAGTAAACCAAACTTTGAACCTCCTCCGACAACCACCCTGTGTAACAACAAGTACAACACAAAGAATGAGATCAAATATCTGGGAGTCACACTCGACAGCAAACTAAAGATGGAAAAGCACCTGCGCAAAACCAACAAGGCCATTTTCCACAAACATAGAGTGCTACAACCCCTGCGGAATATAATCGAACCCTGTGATTTTCGGTCTGTTGCGCAAGCACTCATTATGCCTCACTTAGACTACTGTAACGCCATCTTACAGGGTCTGCCAAAGAAAACGTTAAATATCCTACAAATGGCCCAAAATGTGGCGGCGAGGATCATCATGCGAACAAGCATTGCTGAACACATTACACCTGTATTGATCGAGCTACATTGGCTACCCATTGCTGCCAGGATACAATATAAAACATTGGTAACCACATTCAAACTCATACATAACCTAGCCCCATCATTCCTCTCCACCCTTATCAGCACGCAACCAACCAACAGAGACAGGAGAACTATCAACACAGACACACTACAAGTTCCAAACAACATCAGATCTGTAAAAGCCAGTACTAGCCGCAGAGCATTCTCATTCTCTGCCCCAACCATCTGGAACCAACTACCATACGAGCTACGAGCAATCAAAGACATTAGTGCTTTCAGGAAGAAACTAAAAACTCATCTATTCCAATGTCACTACAACCGGATGTAAATCACTGTGGGATTCAAGATGAAGCGAATGAATCAGGAATCATGCTCTGTAGAAATGGTATATGTAAAAATGTAAAAATGTAAATATGTAAAGTCCAATCTTTAAGACCCTAATTCTGTGTGCTGTGCCTTACCCTCGAATCTATGTGTGTATGCCCCTACTTTTCTGTCATGATTTGACAACTCCCAAAGATGTAATCAAACCGCTGCTGATCGCTGGAAGTAGCGGTATATAAGTGTATACTAAATAAAAATAAAAAATAAAATAATTTTTTTAATTGAGCTAAAAAGAAGAAAGAAGAAACTTCTAGATAAAAATAATTTTTGAAAGAAACAAACAGACTGACATCTTGAAGTCTGCAGGTTAGTGCCATTGCTTTGCTGAGTAACAGATGAATATTCATGAACTCCTGTGGGAAGAACTCATGGAAATGATTTTTAAAACCTCCTCTGAAATTAAAAATCATTTCGGGGGAGTTCTTCCATTGAAGAAGAATATCTTTTACTGTAACGGTAACTGGGGAGGGTTCATGTGTGTGTATCATGTATTCATTGCTGTGGCTCTAGAGGAGAGGAGGGAGGGGAGAAATAATACAGATGTTTAAATACTCAGAGTATTAATGAATAAAGATGGGAAGCCGTCAAACTAGAGGGCATGAAATAAACCCTCATAGCCCATGTTTTATGAACTCAAGATTGCGGCAGCATCCTAATGCCTGTTTCACTCACTTTAATCCCCTGCCAGCTGTTTGCTTTTCTGCTTTCTTTTTTTAATTCCTAATTCCTTCCACCTGGCTCCGCAGATCTGAGTTCCTTAAAGCTATACCTCCCAGTAGTTTTTGTTCAAGAGTGACATCTATTTTATTTTGTACAAGTAAAAGAGCATTCTCACTTATAGCTCCACTACTCTGGAACCGGCTGCCATGCGAACTGCGTGCAAACTGTGACTTGAAAGACTTCAGAAAAAAACTTAAGACGCACCTCTTCGAATCGCATTACAATGTAACCTAGGCACTGTACCCCACTACCAATTGCCTACCATGCGTGGGAAAGCCACTGTACCCCATGTAACCTCACAACGAGAAATGCATTCAGTTTATGTGTAAATATGTACATAATATATCCTGTGTGAAGTGTTTCCCATTGATCAACTGTAATCTGTAACCCTATGTTTGCTGTGTACTATCTCTCTCTCCCAATCACAATGTATATCCTTCTAATTCCTGGCCGGTACAGCCACCCTTACCATGTATAGCAACCGCTGCTGATCGCTGGAAGCAGCGGGATACAAATGTACACTAAATAAATAAATATCTTGTCTGCTAGAGCTCCCTCTAGAGGCCAGTTGCTGACTTTTCAGTGATGACATGCTTCCTCACACCCCACCTTCAGCATTTCTCTCATTCTTCCTAAATATGAATTTCTACCAAGGCAAACATATCCTCTGTCTTGATCTGCTTGTGATTTTATGATTTTATGTATGCAATCTTGTTACCCGCTGAGAATTTTAGATTTTGACCTAGGGTTTCTCTGGGTCTGATATTATTGATAGTATTTCTAGTTGTGCTGTTTGATCTTTGGGGGTCATCCCGAAGTTGGGATAGTGGGGATGGACGTCCGGCCTGGACATCCAACCCCCACTAATCTCCTGGACCTGATGCCAGCAATAGAGCTCCCTGCACATACAGAGGAGATGTGCAGGAAGCTCTGGATGGGGGCGGGAGGGGGAGGGTCGGAGGAGGAGCATGAGCAAGAGTGTACATTAGGGTGGTCCAAAAAAATAAACTAACAGATTTCAATTCTCCACAAGGTTGGTTTTGTCCTTTATCATATTTTTAATAAACACACAAAATTTTAATGAAAATAAACAACATTTAGAGGTCACGCCATTTGGCAGTTTTTATGTCATCTGAACTAAACAGCCCATAACTGGAATGTCTGGTAACGGTGGCCGCCAAGGTTCTGCATCAACTTTTCTTTGTTTCTGCTGAGACTCTGTCATCAAAAAGGGTTAAACCTGCCAAATGTTCAGACAAAAACCACAGATGCCTTGAAAATACAACAGCCTGATTTGGATAAGTCTTGAAAATTCGATGTATTTGAGAGGAGCTTGGATTGCAAATGATGCTTCATTCCACTATCTAATGTAAACAAGAATGACAAACAGAGTCAAATCTGTGGTATTCTTGGACTCACGTGCAGTCATCCTAACCTGAGCTTTGAAAATAAATATTTTCAATACATAAATGCCCTTTCCCATCCATAAAATGTTCAGAATGGGGCGACCTCTAAATGTTTCACAATTAACCTGAAATTTCACAGGTAAGCAAGCTATCCCTAATGGACAAAAATAAGCCTTGTGAAGAAATGATTCTACAAACATTGGACCCAATATTCGAAGGCCTTACATGGGTAACTTCCATAGTTACCTGCGTAAGGGCCTTATCCGGGATATTCAAAGGGCACCTACACAGATAGTGCCCTTAGAATATCCCGGCTAAGTCCCTAACGCACCCAGTTGCTATCCGCATAGCACTGGGGCATGTTAGGGGTGTTCCGGGGTTGAGCGGGGGCAGAGGAAGGGGCTACATGGATAGCGGTGATTTTCGCTGCTACTTGCATAGCCCTTTGCACCTTAAAGATAGGCGAGAAAAAACCTTGCAGAGGCTATGTGGGTAGCAACGAAAATCACTGCTACCCATGTAACCTCTGCAGATGCTGGTGGGTCTGGACTAACCCGTATATTCACTTCTGCTGGCGCAGAAGTAAATATCTGGGTTAGGGGGTCGGCAGACAGGCTATGTGCCACGGCGGCACATAGCCTGCCCAACTCTACTACTACTACTACTACTACTACTACTACCAAGCATTTATAAAGCGCTACCAGGTGCACACAGCGCTGTACAATGAAAACACAAAAAGACAGTCCCTGCTCAAAAGAGCTTACAATCTAAAAAGACAAAGCAAGAAAAAGAGTAGAAAAAAGATAAGAACAAGGGCAAAGAGACAAGAGCAGGAGAGACAGGACAAAGGAAAGAGGTAAGAACAAGTGTAAGAGGAAGAAAGAAAGGTGAAATAAAAGAGGGGAAGGAAGGAGAACAGCAAAATCAAGAGCCAAAGGCAGAGGCAAAAAGATGAGCTTTTAACTTGAGTTTGAAGAGGGGCAAAGAAGATGCCTGACGTATAGACAAAGGAAGTTTATTTCAAGCATAGGGAGCAGCAAGGTGAAAAGAGCGGAATCTGGAGTTGGCAATAGAGGAGAAGGGCATAGCAAGAAGCAACTGGGAAGAAGAACGGAGTACACGAGGGGGAAGATAGGGAGAAATGAGAGAAGAAAGGTACTGAGGAGCCACAGAGTGAATGCACTTATAGGTCAGAAGGAGAAGCTTAAAGTGAATACGGAAATGGATAGGGAGCCAGTGAAGAGATCTGAGGAGAGGAGTGATGTGGGCAAAACGAGGCTGATGGAAAATCAAACGGGCAGCGGAGTGCTGAATAGACTGAAGAGGGAAGAGATGAGACTGAGGGAGACCAGCAAGAAGGAGGTTACAATAATCAAGGCGGGAGGTGATTAGGGAATGGATGAGGGTTTTAGTAGTGAGCTCAGAGAGAAAGGGGCGGATTTTGCCAATGTTGAAGAGAAAGAAGCGACAGGTCTTAGCGATGAGTTGGATATGAGAGGAGAAAGAGAGCGAAGAGTCAAAAATAACACCCAAACTGCGAGCAGATGAAACAGGTTGGAGAACAGAGCCATCAACAGAGACTGAAAAAGAAGAAGGAGAAAGGGAAATTTTAGGAGAAAAAATGAGAAGTTCAGTCTTGGCCATGTTTAATTTCAGGCGACGATGGAACATCCAGGCAGCAATGGCAGAGAGACAGCAAGAGATCCGGGACTGGAAAGCAGAAGAAAGATCAGGAGTAGAGAGACAGATTTGGGAGTCATCAGCATAGAGATGGTACTGAAAACCATGAGAGGAAATAAGCGCACCAAGGGATTGGGCATAGAGAGAAAAAAGAAGGGGACCCAAGACAGAACCCTGGGGGACACCAACCGGGAGCGGGGTAGCAGAGGAGGAGGAGCCACCAGAACATACACTAAAGGAGCGATGGGAGAGATATGAGGAGAACCAGGAGAGAACAGAGTCCCTAAAGCCAAGCGAGGACAAAGTGTCAAGGAGAAGATCATGGTCAACAGTGTCAAAGGCAGCAGAAAGGTCAAGGAGGATAAGGACAGAGTAAAGGCCTTTAGATTTAGCCAGGAACAAGTCATTAACTTTTTGCATTGGTTTGTGGACCACCCTTGTGCACATTTATGTGTTGATACATGGAGCTGGGGGAACAATTTTACAAACTACATGTCATAAAAACAAGCAGTAGCCAGTTGGCATCTCCTACATGTTATTACCAGCACTTAACATGAAAAAAAGTGAAAGTGTGTGCTGTCAAGTCATTGCTGACTCCTGGTAATTCATCCCCTGGGTTTTCTGGGAAGGTGCGATGAGAAGTAGATTGCCATGCCCTTCTTCCATGCAGTAAGTCTAGAGCACCTGGTATTCCAAGATGATCTCGCATCGATACTAGCCAGGCCCAACCCTTCTTAGCTCAGCTGAGATCAAGCTCATTTAGGGTGGCGAAGCTGTAGCTCTGATATTCCAGCTTCCATATGTGAGGTCCGGCACTTACATGGGCAACTTGCTCATTTTGCAAACCTATACATATAAATGCCACTAATTAACTACAGAGGCTGCTTTGATATCTGTTAAATTTGGAGTGTGAAATAGACTAGGGGGGATTAAGGAAAATAACCCCCCTAATCCCTCTTATTCAAAGGCTGGCCGAAACTTACAGTTTTAAATAACCTGTATGTGCTAGGAAGCACGTATAAATCCTGGCATGCACAATTTCAACAATACACATGTATTTCCTATGTGATATGGCAATATTGTGAAGATTATTGGCCCACCCTGGCCACTCCCTAACCACTCCCCCAACACACCCCCTTGAAACTCCCACAGAGGAAGGGAATCCACGTGTAAACTGAGCCCTTTCTGAAATTGTCATTTAAACATGGATATACATGTAAAATGTGAAAAAGGATTGTAAAAAAAACCCATCTTGTGGAACAATTCGATTAGGAGGAACCTCCATTCCAGAAAACCACTAACGGCAGCCTCTTCACACATTTCATTTTTGTCACTGATTTGCAGTTGATGCATAGAGTGAGTGAGGTGATTCTGTCTCGTTTCATTCAGATACAGATGCAATCTGTTCTACAAACCCAATGGTTTGCTGGTGTCCTCTAACATAAATTGCAGCTTCTTTGGCTTATGTCTGCAAAGGCCTCTTATTCCCTCATAATGATGTTCAGGACCGTATCAAGCTAGAAATGTCTCCTGTGTCACTCACAAACCTGTTATAGTTGCCCAGAAAAGAGGGATACCTCATACATTATTTTTGTATTGCAGACTATGATCTGTGATTTTTGATCTAAACAATAATCTAACTGTCCAGTTTAAGAGCGAAGGAATCTCAGATATCGTGGCTCACTAATCTGGATCAGCCAAACGCTACATAAAAGATTTCACAATTTTCTCCTATGCAAAAAAATAAGGGGGGGAGGGGATATTCAAAGCATTTTAGCCAATTAGCAGACCTGCCCCAGTATTCAATAGCACTAATCGTCTAGTGCCATTGAATATACCCACAGACCACATACAAATGGCAAGTTAAACCCGGGGTGGTCTGTGGGCAGATCAGTGGTGGTGATGGTTGCTAGCCCGTTAACAGCAATATTCAGCCGCTAAGTGGATCGCTAAGCCAAGTTAGGTCATCTGAATAGTTGTACTAACTTTAACCAGTTTTTGCTATCTAGTTAATGGCTGCCGTTAACCATAATGCGACGCTGCTGTCCGGTGAACCAGGATATTCAGCGCCGGAAACAAGGTAAGTTCCACTGCTGAATATCCAGGCTTAACTGAAGAGGAGGTGTGTAGGCACTTTAAAAAGTCTGGTTTTCACCGTTAAATATGCCCCTCTAAATGAATACGTCTAATTAAAAAATAAAATGAAATCCTTTGTTGTGCTGAGCTAATGCATGGAAGCCTGCCAACCACTGACTAAAACAGGGGTTCTCAACCCAATCCTCGGGACACACCTAGCCAGTCAGGTTTTCAGAATAACCACAGTGAATATGCATGAGAGAGATTTGCATACATCTCTCATATGCATATTCATCGTGGTCATCCTGAAAACCTGACTGGCTAGGTGTGTCCCAAGGACTGGGTTGTGAACCACTGGACTAATATAATAAGTTACTTTGTTTTCTTAAGGGGTAAACCAGAAATTCAAAATGCCAAAACTCCTTAGCATTCAAATATTAGCATCTTTCTTTGTGATGTTTCTACAATGGTAGGTGCAAGTGCTTATCTGCATCCCTCCTCCTGAGAGCAGCTACTGAAGTGCTGAATCTCCCTCTGTTGCTAGTCAGGACCAGACCGTGAATGCCAGACAGCAGGAGATTTGGGGTGTGTCAGAGATCCCCAGGCTTGAAGAGCCAGCAGAGGGACCCAGTAGTGTCCCTTTGAAGCACCTGGCATGTTCTTCTGTGGCCTAGGTACTTGGAACCTTCAAAATATGGTTCCCTAAGCAGTTGCTTATGTTGCCAATGTCTGCTAGAAAGACATTGCTTTTTCAACAGAGATTAACGAGCACCATCAGGGCAGGTTAGCTGCCCGTGGTCTTTCCTGACTAGCTCAGTGCTAAGATTGGCAATGCAATAGAGAAAAATATCACTAAATTGATTTGAGTTCATGAGGAACATATGGGCAGTACAACACATTTATTATAATGTTCTTTCTAATCTAGGTAAATCTAGATTTCATTATTGCTTGAAGTTAGATACATTATTTGCTGAAACGCTGGTGCTGGTGCTGCAAGAGCTTGAATAATACCATGGTGAGAGAGAGAGAAAATGCCAGGGCAATACAGGAGTTATGTGTGCAAGAGAAGAGCACACTAGCAGAACGCACTCTCCCTCCCATGTAAACCTCTTGCAGATTAGAAGAGCGTCATTCTCTGGGCTCACTGTCTGCCTTATATTTGACCTCTGGCTACATTCATTTGGTTTTAGCTAGAGTGCTAACAATGCTTTTGCTATTAGGCTCTGCTGACCTTCCCATCTGCACATGCCGTTGCCCTGCCGATTCCACAATCACATTGCTCCAGTGCGATGACAGGCTTTTCAGATCTGACATACTCCCAATGTTCAACAAGCAATGCTTGTGCATTTTAGATTCTTGAGGTAAGCATGCACATGTGAAATTTATTAAGCAATTAATATACTTAGATCTCTCTCCCTCTCTCACACACATGCACACTCTCTCTCTCTCATGCACACACTCTCTCTCTCATGCACACACTCTCTCTCTTTTCTGGATAGATAAGATGCAGTGTTTTTTCCTAGAAAAAAGATGCTGGTACTCAGCACCATCAAGTATCCCCTCAGAAAAGCCCTTGCTAGATAGATAGATGCGCAGGTATCCATATAAACAGAGAGATGCAGATCTCATTTATTGTATTTCCATGTTGAGGACTGGAAGTGATAACTTTAGCAGGAGCTTAAGGTTGGTACTTGCATCTTTCTGATAGCAACCGATGCCACTAATAATCCTTCTTATTTATCAAAGGAGCAGTATATAATATTAAAAATACTTTGTAAGAACTAAAAAATTTAGCTCAGCATATGCTGCATAAGAACACCAAATGTACATCTCTAGACGAGATCACTAGATATGCTTCTGGAATAAGATAGCAAGATTTACTGCGATGCTATTAAGCATTCATTAAGAAGATAATAATAATGTAACATGTCTATTATGAATGTTATGAAATTCTTAAAATAAGTATTGCAACTGAATAGAGACCTGTAACTTTTGCTTTGCTACATTTGATATGTGTAACAAAAAAAACAAATTGCAGATAACAAGATAAGAAAAGTCAACTGCAGAAATACACTTACCATTTCATTCTCTTCTCCTTCATTTAATAGTGCAACGTGGTCTTTCTTTTTCTCACCTAGCATACTGTAAGGAGTTTGTCTTTGATGATACTTTCAAAGGATAGTCAAATCAAGAAAAAAGAAGTTAAGGTAGAAGAGAGAGGTGATGGGATTTGAACCAGGTATATAGATCTTTGGCTGGGGCTCCACCCACATATTCCCAAAGCACACTCCTCCTTATTTGGATTAACAGTAGAAAAGAAGTGACCCCACCTGGAATTTCAGGTGCTCAAAATGATTGCTCTACTGAGTTTCATAATTTTCCCTCATCACATGTTTGTTGACTGCTCCGTACCAAAGTTGCAACTTACCATGAAGTTGCGACAGGGAAAGATAAGGTTGGCAACACACTGTGATAGCACAATTTTGCATGACAGCCCTTTTGTATTGTCTTATTCCTGGACCAGGGTAGAGAGGTCAGTCTGAGCACCATACAGTCTATATTAAAACGCACAATGATAATAAATTATTTTGAAATGTCAACATAGAAATTTTTGACAGAAATGTCACTAGTTTTTTCCACTAGCAGTGGAAAGCAGAAACATGGTTTGGATGGAAAGAGAAAGAGAAATTAAGTAGAAATGGTTATTCTTCTCTTGCCTTTTCTGGTTTTCCTCTCGCAGTAGAGCTCTGTGTTGTCACAAAAGGTCAGAATCAGCCTCTGGATATTAGATGTTTGGAAATAGTTTAGCTTGATGCGAACACACATTTAGAAAGATGCCTCCTGAGATGTCCAAGTCAAACATCTGAAATTCCATGGGAGAAGGTGAACAAGTGTAAATGTGTTCTAAAATTGATCTGTCACCGCCCTATAAGATAAACGTTTCCATAAATGACATGCAGAATAAGGTCCCAGATGTGCAGAGAGATGGCTGAATTTAGAAACATGCACACACAAAATGTGGACAGCACCGGGATTGGCAACATAGACATGTGCATGACAGCATTTCATAATGAGCAAGTGTATATGTTACCCATACATGCCCCGCCCTGCCATTTTAGGAACAGAGATGTGCAGCGCCATAGCAGTATTCAAATGGGGGGCATTACTTTTCACCTGCTATCCTTTTATGAGGGGGGAGAAATTATTTTGGTGATAAGCAGAAATACCCCTGTTATCCTTATTGTTTGAAAGCTGACTGAAATGAGCATTTTTTGCCAAGGGACCGGTATGGATATGAACATGTCCACTGTAGTTTTACATGTGCAACACCATTCTGAAATCGGAGATTCATGTGGATCTTTTTATCGCCACTCTGGACTCACCTCTGTCATCTCCCCATGGGATGCAGATGGTTCTTAGGGCATAGATATGATTGGCACATCTGAATGGGATTATTCAGACATTCGGATTGCAAACAGAGCTTCTAAAATGACCCCCTTAGATTATTAGAGTATTTGATATACCCCGCTTCAGAGGTATATCAGTTCAGTTTATAATCTCCATCAGAAAATCAAAATAATAATGAAATAAAAATATGTTGTTTTTCTTAAGTGCTGTCGAGTCGGTGTCGGCTCATGGTGACATAGTAACATAGTAGATGACGGCAGATAAAGACCAGCATGGTCCATCTAGTCTGCCCAGCAAGATGGCAAGAGTAGGTGCAGGCCACCGCTCCCCATGTCTATGTTTAGGGGTGAACCCACCACTCCATGTAGGACACCCCTATTTGTTGAGACGTTAGATGGTTCAGAAGTTATATGTTTCAGTTTATTTTGTTTTTATCTTGTTGCTGTAAAGGGATCCACTATGTTTGTCCCATGCCATTTTGAATTCCGTCACCGTGTTTTCCCCCACCACTTCCATCGGGAGGGCATTCCAAGCATCTACCACCCTTTCAGTGAAGAAATATTTCCTGACATTGCCTTTCAATTTACCACCTTGCAGCTTCAGGTTATGCCCTCTAGTTTTACAGCTTCCCCATCTTTGGAAGAGGTTTGTTTATTCATCATTTCTCTTTAAGTATTTAAAGGTCTGAATCATATCTCCCCTGTCCCTCTTCTCCTCCAGAGTGTACATATTTAGGTCTTCAAGTCTCTTCTCATAAGGCTTCTGACGTAGGCTCCAAATCATTTAGGTCGCCTTCCTCTGAACAGTTTCCAGTCTTTTTACATCTTTTGCAAGACATGGTCTGTAAAACTGAACACAGTATTCCAAGTGAGGCCTCACCAGTGACTTGTACATTGGCATAAGTACTTCTTTCTTTCTGCTGGTAATCCTCCTATGAGGAACAGTATCAAAGGCTTTGCTGAAATCCAGGAAGATGACATCCATTGCATGCCCCTGATCTAGTTCCTTGGTCACCCAGTCAAAGAACTCAATCAGATTTGTTTGGCAAGACCATCCTTCGGTAAAACCATGTTACCTCGGATCTTGCAACCTGTGACCCTTTGGATAGTTGTCCTAAATGTATTCAGTCTTCAGTCAGGCAGCTCTTTGTTGATAGAGTGACACCCATAGCTGCGGTTATTGTATCGATCCACCTCACTGCTGCTCTTTCTCTTTTGCATTGGGCCTTAAACCTTGCCAAGCATGATGACTTTCTCTAATGATCTCTCTCTTTGCATGATGCATCTATAGTATGAAAGTCAAAGGCTTGTCATCTGAGCTTCTAAAAAAAGCTTTGGTTTGATCTCCTCTAGTACTGACTAGTTTGTTGTTCAGGCAGTCAATGGTATGCACAGTATTCTTCACCAGCACCATAAGTTAAAGGCATCAATTTTCCTCTTGTTTATCTTTTTCACTGTCCACATTTTGCATCCATATGATGTTATTGAAAATACCATGGCTTGGACAAATTGAATCTTTCTATGGAGAGAGATATCTCTGCTCTTGAATATCTTGTCTAGGTCCTTCATAGCCATTCTGCCAAGAGCAGATTTCTTGATTGCTTGTCATTTCTTTATTGATTATTGATCCAAGCAAATTAAATTTGTCAACTATTTCAATTTCTTCTCTATCAATGATGAACTTATTGATTTTGCAAGTTGTCCGGATCTCTGTCGTCTTTATGTTAAGGTGCAGGTCCATTTTGTGACTCTATTCCTCAATCTTGAGAAACAAATGTTTCAGATCATCTTCATTTTCAGCCAGTATTGTGGCATCATTGGCATAGCGAAGGTTGTTGATGAGTCTTCCACCAATCTTCACACCTTGGTTGTCTTCATACTGTCTTGCTTCTCAAATGATTTGTTCTGCATATAAATTAAATAGGTAGGGCAAAGTATGCAGCCTTGCTGTACACCTTTGCTAATTTTAAACCATTCTGTTTCTCCTTGTTCCATTCAAACAACTGCATCTTAATCAATATAAAGGTTGTACAAGAGAACTATCAGGTGTTCTGGTATACCCATACTTCCTAATGTGGTCCAGAATTTCTCATGGTTTACACAGTCAAAAGCCTTGCTGTAGTCAATAAAATACATATAGATAACCTTTTCCTTCACTTGGTTTGCAGCTTGTCGTGCTGTGACGGCTTGCGTGCATCAGTGATGCTGAGAGCTAAACTATCAGTAGTTTAACTACTGGTAGGGTCTCCCAAGATGGACAGGTCTCAGCTGAGGTGCCAGAACAAGACAAACCAAGACAAATGATCTTGATAAATTGGAAGACAGGGCATCAAAATGGCAGATGAAATTTAATGTGGACAAGTGCAAGGTTATGCACCTAGGGAAGAACAACCCAAACTATGGTTACACGATGCAAGGTTCCACATTAGGAACCACCACCCAGGAAAAAGATTTAGGCGTTATTGTGGATACCAAGTTAAAACCCTCGGTCCAGTGTGCAGCGGCGGCCAAGAGAGCAAATAGAATGCTAGGTATGATAAGGAAAGGAATGGAAAATAAAACAAAAGATATTATAATGCCTTTATATCGTTCCATGGTAAGACCGCACCTTGAATATTGTGTGCAATTCTGGTCGCCGTATCTTAAAAAGGATATAGCAATTTTAGAAAAGGTTCAGAGAAGAGCCACCAAAATGGTAAAGGGGATGGAAGGATACTCCTATGAAGAAAGGCTAAAAAGGTTAGGGCTCTTTAACCTGGAAAAGAGACGGCTGAGGGGAGATATGATAGAAGTCTATAAATTAATGAACGGAGTGGAACGGGTAAATGTAGATCGATTGTTTACCTTATCAGAATATAGAAAGACTAGGGGACATGCAATGAAGCTACAGGGTAAACTATTTAAGACTAATAAAAGAAAATATTTTTTCACTCAACGTGTAATCAAACTCTGGAATTTGTTACCGAAGGATGTAGTAAAGGCTGTTAGTGTAGCTGGGTTTAAAAAAGGTTTGGACAAGTTCCTGGAGGAAAGGTCCATAAACCATTATTAAGAAGGGACCCAGGATATCAGTGTTTGAACCAATACAAGCATTGTGGAACCTGTGTCCCTTGGGGAAACTGCTAGGTACATATGACCTAGATTGGCCACTGTTGGAAACAGAATACTGGGCTTGATGGACCTTGGTCTGACCCAGTATGGCATATCTTATGTTCTTATGTTCTTATGGTCTACTATGCTGGACATGAAAGACAAAGAAGAAATGGTATTGCATTTATAATAAAGAAGAAACTTGCAAGAACTGTAATGAAATAAAATGCAGTCAGTGAACGCTTAATCTCTATTCGTCTACGAGGAATGTCTATCAGCACAACTATAATTCAAGTATATGCCCCAACAACAGCTGCAGAAGAGAATGAAATTGAAGAGTTCTATGAACGAGTGCAAGCTGAAATTGACAGAACATGCAAACAGGATATCCTGATAGTCATGGGTGACTGGAACGCAAAAGTTGGCAACAAAGAAGAAGGCAAAGTAGTTGGAAAATATGGACTTGGCAACAGAAATGAAGCTGGAGAAAGACTGATAGAATTCTGCAATACCAATGATCTATTCATCTCAAACACCTTCTTCCAGCAACACAAGTGGCGACTGTACACATGGACTTCACCCAATGGATTGTATAAAAATCAAATTGACTACATCTGTGGAAGTCAACGATGGAAAAGTTCTGTAACATCAACAAAGACAAAACCTGGAGCTGACTGTTGTCATCAACATCAAATCATCAACTACTAGCATGCAAACTCAAGCTAAAGTTGAAAAAGAGCAAACCACTCATGAATGCAGCAAAATATGACCTTTAGAATATACCACTGGAATTTAAAGACTGCCTGTAAAATTGATTTGCTGCTTTAGATACAAATAACAGAGCTCTGGAAGAGTTATGGAATGACATCAAGAAGATTGTGTTGGAAGAAAGCAAGAAGTCTCTACAAAAGGTGAAAAAGCAAAAACGGCCAAAATGGATGACGGAAGAAACTCTGAAAATTGCCCAGAAATGCAGAGAAGCTAAAGCCAGAGGAAAAAGAAAGACAATTGCAGAACTCAACAGAGATTTTCAACGTGCAGCAAGACAGAACAAGGAAAAGTACTACAATGACACTTGCAAGGAAATAGAAGCAGAAACTATTAGAGGAAGAACAAGATCGGCTTTCCTAAAGCTACAAGAGTTAAAGAAAAAGTTCCAGCCTCGAATTGGATTGTTACAAGATGCTCAAGGTTCTATGTTGAATGATGCTGAGAAGATCAAGAAAAGGTGGAAGGAATATACAGAGTTTTTATATGATAAAGATCAAGTGGACCAACAGCCGTTTCAACCTGTACCTTATGATCGGGAACCATTGGTGATGAAAGAAGAAGTTGAAGCAGCATTGAAAGCCTTATCAAAGAACAAAGCACCAGGCATTGATAGCATTCCCATAGAAGTATTGCAGAAATCTGATGCAGCTGTTACCATACTTACAAGGCTCTGCCAAGAAATATGGAAGACAACATCATGGCCAACTGACTGGAAAAGATCTATGTTTATACCAATACTAAAAAAAGGTGATCCAACTGACTGTGGAAATTATCGCACAATCGCTCTGATCCCACATGCCAGCAAGATTCTACTGAAGATTATTCAAAAGAGACTACAACCATACCTGGAACAAGAACTACCTGAAGTGCAAGCAGGGTTCAGGAAAGGGCGAGGAACGAGAGACTTCATTGCAGATGTGAGATGGATCCTTGAAAAGACTAAAGAATACCAAAAGGATATCTATTTGTGCTTTATCGACTATAGCAAGGCTTTTGACTATGTAAACCATGAGAAACTCTGGGCCACATTAAGAAGCATGGGTATACCAGAACACCTGATCGTTCTCTTGTACAATCTGTACATTGATCAAAAAGCAATAGTTCAAACGGAACAAGGAGAAACAGAATGGTTTAAAATAAGCATAGGTGTAAGACACGGCTGCATACTTTCCCCCGACCTGTTTAATTTATATGCAGAATAAATCATCAGAGAAGCAGGATTGTATGAAGACAACAGAGGTGTGAAGATTGGTGGAAGACTCATCAACAACCTTCGCTATGCTGATGATATTACATTACTGGCTGAAAGTGAAGATGATCTGAAACAATCAAAGAACATAGTCTCAAAATGGGCCTGCACCTTAATGTAAAGAAGACAAAGATCATGACAACTGGCATAATCAACAGGTTCATCGTTGAAGGAGAAGAAATTGAAATTGTGAACAACTTTAACCTACTTGGATCAACTATCAATAAAGAAGCAACAAGCAGTCAAGAAATCAGACGACGCATTGCTCTTGGCAGAATGGCTATGAAAGACCTAGATAAGATTCTCAAGAGCAGAGATGTCTCTCTCCATACAAAGATTCGACTTGTTCAAGCCATGGTATTTTCAATAACATCATATGGATGTGAAAGCTGGACAGTGAAAAAGATAGACAGGAAGAAAATTGATGCCTTTGAATTATGGTGCTGGCGGCGAATACTGTGTATACCATGGACTACCCGAAGAACAAACCAGTCGGTACTAGAGGAGATCAAACCTAAGCTCTTTAGAAGCTCAGATGACAAGACGTCGACTTTCATACTTTGGACGCATCATGCGAAGAGAGAGATCATTAGAGAAAGACATCATGCTTGGCAAGATAGAAGGTCAACGCAAAAGAGGAAGGCCAGCAATGAGATGGATCAATACAATAACAGCAGCTACGGGTACCAGTCTGTCAACAATGAGCCGCCTGACTGAAGACCGAACACAATTTAGGATAGCTATCCAGAGGGTCGCAATGAGTCGACTCCGACTCGACGGCACTTAACAACAACAGATAACCTTTTGGTATTCTTTTGTCTTTTCAAGGATCCATCTCACTTCCGCGATGATGTCTCTTGTTCCTCGCCCTTTCCTGAACCCTGCTTGCACTTCAGACAGTCTCCATTGAGTGATCTTGAGAAGACTCTTGCTGGCATGTGGGATCAGAGCGATTATGTGATAATTTCCACAGACAGTTGGATCACCTTTCTTCAGTTTTGATATAAACAAAGATCTTTTCCAGTCAGTTGGCCATGATGATGTCTTCCAAATTTCCTGGCAAAATCTTGTAACCATGATAACAGCTACATCCGATTGCTATAATACTTCATTGGGAATGCCATCACTGCCTGGTGCTTTGTTCTTTGATAATGCTTTCAGTGCTTCTTCTTTCATCACTACTGGTTCATGGTTGAAACAGCTGTTGGTCCACTTGATCTTTATTGTATAATGACTCTGTATATTCCTTCCACCTTATCTTGATCTTCTCAGCATCATTCAAAATGGATCCTTGAGTATCTTGTAGCATTCCAATTCGAGGCTGGCAGTTTCTCTTTAATTCTTGTAGCTTTAGGAAAGCCGATCTTGTTCTTCCTCTTTTAGTTTCTGATTCTATTTTCTTGCATGTGTCTTTGTAGTACTTCTTCTTGTCTCATCTTGCTGCACGTTGGAAATCTCTGAGTACTGTGATTGCCTCTCTTTCTCCTCTGGCTTTAGCATCTCTGCATTTCTGGGCACTTTTCAGAGTTTCTTCAGTCATCCATTTTGGCTGTTTTTGCTTTTTCACCTTTTGTGAAACTTCTCTCTTTAAACACAACTTTCTTAATATCATCCCTTAACTCTTCTGGTGCTCTGTCATTTATATCCAAAGCAGCAAATTGATTTCACAGGCAGTCTTTAAATTCCAGTGGTATAGTCTCAGGGTCATATTTTGCTACATTTATGATTGGCTTGCTCTTTTTCAGTTTTAGCTTGAGTTTGCATAGTAGTAGTTGTGATCTGTTCCACAGTCAGCTACTTGTCCCATGTATCACTACCCCTGGAGAGTGCACCATTCAAAGCCAAAAGGTCTGTGAAAAGAAGAAAGCGTTAAGGCTTGGTTTTAATTTAACCAATGAAGATTCAGTGTATCTTTATCTTTATCTTTATTTACATTTAATATACCACCCTTGTCGAAACGTGAGAGCGGTTTACAATAAAATAATATAAATAAAAGCATTGAAAAGAAAAGAAATCCATTAAAATAAAGAAAAGATGGACCAAAGGGGTCACAGGACAAACAGTGGACAAACCAAACAAACCATAAGCAAGCAAAGACAAACAAAACAATTAGACAGGACTGCTGGGAGGGAGATCAAATGCCTGTTGGAACAGATGAGTTTTTAATAAGTTTTTGAAGTGTTGGTAGGAGGATTCTAGACGAAGAGAGGAAGGTAGAGAATTCCAGAGTGAGGGTCTCAAGAACAAGAAAGCGGCATGGCGTGTCTGTTCAAGGTGAGCTCGTGAGGGTGGGGGAAGAAACAAACGGTTAGCATGCAATGAACGGAGCTGACGATAAGGAGTGTGAAGAGAGACTAGATTTGCTAAGTACTGCGGATTGGAAGTGTGGATGACTCTATGTAATAATATAAGAACCTTGTATTTAAACCGAAAATGGAGCGGAAGCCAGTGGAGGCGAAACAGAAGAGGAGTTACATGATCTGATTTCCAGGCAAAAGTAACAAGACGGGCGGCTGTATGGCAAAGTATACCAAAATTTCATGGCCATTCTTGCTGCTCTATATTTGAATCATTTCCTTCTATAAGCACAATGGTTCAGTTGTCACTCAATATCCCAGAGGCACTGTTACTGGTGTGTTCATTAGAATTTTCATCATATTGACTCATCCATCCAAGTGGATGGTACACACTTTGGCACGTAAATGAATTTCCTGTGATATGGCTTTAGCAAAAACCTTGTCCTCCAGAAATCAGTCACAACCAAGTTGGCCCTGCAGCGCTGTACTTTGAGGTAAAAATTCATATGCCACAGACTTTTCATTTCAAGGAATAGTGAACCACACATTCTACTGATGCCCTGGAGATACCATTTATGTTCAAATGCTTCTAAATGTTTCAGAAATGTGGAAAAATGTGATGGGATGAAAAGTAAAATTTTTACTTTAATCTTAAATAGAACACATCATTTTGTGCAAATTAGATGTGCACAGAATCTATGGTAATGATTCTGATTTTAAGAAATAGTTGCAAACTCTATGCTTAATATACCTGGTGATTGCACTTTGATAACAGGTTATATTTCTAATTAAATATTAAGGATTAAAGTGTATGATCACTATTTCATTTGAACGCAAAAAAATTCTAGTCAGATAGCATGCAATTTGATCTTAGCACTAATAGAAATTTAGTATAAAAAATAAAAAACATACCCTGGTATATAATGAGAAAGCCCATCTGTAAATCTCTCACTATGTTCTCTGCCAAACCAGTGACTGTTGAAGTCAACAACTGTAAAATTTGCAGCCAATTTTCATATTATGATGGACACCATCCTGACTTCCTCCACACCTTTCTTTCATGTTGCATCAAGTGTGTTTTGTGGATAGCACCCTTATAATTGGCTCATGTCTCCTTAAAATAATGCAATGGCATTGAAAATATTCCATACAGGGATGAATCACCAAAACAATAAAGGTCAGACCAAAATAATAGAAAGCAAAGCCTAAATTTTTTATGTTGGAATGTTCCGACATAAAACGTTTAGGCTCTTGTTTTCTATTATTTTGGTCTGACTTTTATTGTTTTAATGTTAGTGTTGTGGTAGACCAAGGATTTTCTTCTTTTTTTATTTATTTATTTAACTGGTTTTATATACTGTTTTTCTACAAGGCAAAACGGTTTACATAGAACAAGAAAGAACGTTTACATGGAACAATTGGAACTATGTACAAGTAACTTTGATATAAAGATTACAATTCGGCTGGGGTGTTTACAGATAACAAAGTTGAACTATTTACAGACAGCTTAGAAGCTATGCTATTAGGCATTGTGTTCACCTACTTGAGGGGAAATAGCTGGGTGATGTAGGGTAGGGGAATAGGGGGGTACTGGGGTGGGATGAGGTGGGGGTTGGGGGGAGTGAGTGGTGGGAGTGATGAGGAGGAGCAGGGTATGTTCTTGGGGGGATTTGTGGCAGTGGATGTGTTAAAGTACTCTTCAAAGAGAAAGGTCTTGAGCTGTTATTGGAAGAGGGTGTGGGATTGGAGGCACCGTATGGTGGGGGTAGTTTGTTCAAGATGGTAGGGCATAAAATTGGAAGGCTCTTGTGCAGGTGCATTGAGGTTTCTTGGGACTCTGTGCAGGTAGAAGGAGAAGATTTGCTGCGTTTTGGCGCCGAAGTCTGCTGTTAGGGGGTTTAATTGGTGATTGTAGCTGTTCAGTAGTGGTATTGCAGAGGGCTCTATGGGTGAGAACAAGAGTCTTGAACCTGATATGGGATGCAACTGGGACCCATTGTAGGGATTTTAATATGGGCATGATGTGGGAGTGCCTGGGAGCTCTGGCAATAAGACGTGCAGCTGTGTTTTGGGCGAGGTGCAGGGGGGCTTGTAGGATGGTGTTGCAATAATTAATGAGAGGTGTGATGGAGGCTTGACAGACTGTGCGGAAGCTATCATGAGGTAGTAGAGGGTGTAGGCTGCGAAGAGTTCTGATTTTATAATAGATATTTTTGGTGGTATTTAGGATATGAGGCTGGAAGTTCAGGAGATGGCTAAGGGTTACACCAAGGCACTTGATCTGAGGTTTGACCTGAATTTCAGTGTCGCCCAATTTGATGCTACGTGGAGGGGTGAAGCTGAGATCTCTGGAGATATGAAGGAGCTCTGTTTTGCTGAAATTGATTGTAAGATAATGCTGTTGTAACCATGTGATGATTTCTATAAAGCAGGCTGTAAGGGTGAAGTAGTCGGGAGAGGTGGTATTGAAAGGGGTGAAGATCATTATATTGTCTGCATAGAGTTGGTATCCAACGTTAGGCTCTTAAGAATGTGACAGAGGGGCCTGATGTAGATGTTGAAGAGGAGGGAGGAGAAGGTCGATCCTTGAGGTACTCCTTGGGGGAGGGTAAATAGCAATGAGGATTGTTTTCCAGTTCTTACTTGTTGGGAGAGGTAGGAGTGAAACCATTGGAGTTGGGTGCCTTGGATGCCAATGGTGTTAAGTTGATTGATGAGAGTCTGTTGGGATACCATGTCAAAGGCTGCAGATATGTCGAGGAATAGTAAAATAAAACCTGTGCGGGGTTTTTCTGTCCCAGTTATGAGTGTGTTAAGGAAGGATGCGAGAAGGGTTTCTGCACTGTGGAGTGGGCGAAATCCATGTTGTTTGCTATCAAATGGGGTGAATCTGTCAAGGTGCTCCTGAAGCTGAATTTGTACTGCTTTTTCAATGACTTTGGAGAGAAAAGGAATGCTGGCAATGGGTCTGTAAGATGCAGGTGAGGTGGGATCAAGGTTGGGTTTCTTCAGGAGGGGTCTCACAGAGGCCTGTTTGAGTGATGGGGGAGGTAGGCTTGGTTGAGAGAGGCGTGGATGACTGTAGAGATGAGTGGGAGCATTGAGGTCTGCTTGATCCAGGTTACTGGGCATGGATCTAGGGGGGAGGTGGTGGCATTGATGAGAGTGATGATGTTCTGAAGTTTGTCAGGATGGACATCCCGGAATAAGGTATTGATGAGTTGGGTGAATTGGAGGTCATTCATGGCTTGGAGAAAGGCGTTGCTGTGGAGCAGCAGGTTGTGAGCATCCTAGTGCAGGCACTTTAAAGCCCAATGCAATGGAGGCATCACCGTGCTGCCCACCTCCCCCAGGTGAAAAGATGGATGCTGGGAGGGGGGGGCGGCATGGCAGGCCAGGCAGTGATGAACAGCCGCTTGGCTGTGAGGAGGGGGGAAAATGCCGCCTATCGGGTTCTGCCACCCTAGGTGACTGCCTAGTTCACCTAGTGGACAGGCCAGTCCTGGGCAGCCATAGACATAACTTCTGCTGGGACTGCTCTAGAGAGAAAACTAAGAAGGTGGAGGAAAACACTGAATGTGATCGTTGAGACACTGAATGTGATCGTTGAGACAATAAACTTAAAATGATGGAATTCTGCTATAAAAGCAATCCACACTCATTTCTTGAAGTATCTTAGTTGAAATTTCTAGATTGGGCTTTTTATAGTAAAGTTTCAAAATATGTTAAGGGGTTAACGTCTGAGATAAACAGGGTAGGATTGAAGTGGTATTGCGCCTAACCTGCCTTCGGGCACAACAGAACCAAGGCGCCTTCCAAGCCAATGCAGGAAAGCCAACCCTGTGCTACAGACTTTCTAGATGTTTTGATCCTTCAACTTATCACACTTTCTAAGCCACGTAAGCCAGTGGTTGCCCAATAATGGGTCAGGACCCCAAATGGGGTCACATCATCTGCAGATGGGATAACAGAAATGGGACTGCTTTTTCTCTCTCTGAACTTTGAATGTGATCTGGGCCCAATAATGGTAGTCAATATAAGGCCTGTGAGTCAGCAGATGTTCACAGGCCATGTCCCTTCCCTCTGAATGGGCTTCTTACTAGAAAAGTAATTGGTGAGTGCACATAGACACACAAGGCTCTGTACTGACTGCTGCTTCTCTTGCCTTCATCAAGGCTAGCATTAGGAGCATGCGATCAGGACAAGTGCCCTGGGACCCCTAAGCCTGCCTGATACTGAAGAAGACATAGCCTGCTGCAAAGTTTGGAGCCTCCTCCCAACTTTCTGTTCTGGTCCCCTAAGACTGGCCATGGCCTTCATGTTTTGAATAAGTGGGACCAGAAGGAAGTCTATGAGAATGGGAGGCGAGCAGAGGTCTGCTAATTTTAAGAACATAACATAAGAACATAAGATTATGCCATACTGGGTCAGACCAAGGTCCATCAAGCCCAGTATCCTGTTTCCAACAGTGGCCAATCTAGGTCATAAGTACCTAGCAGTTTCCCCAAAAGATACAGGTTCCACGGTGCTTGTATTGGGTCATCTTCTGGGGTCAAGTCAATTTTTAAATGTTAAAATAGGTTGATACTGGATAAAACTTTGGGAAGAACTGTTCGAAGCACTGGAAAAGAAAAATAAAGCATTGTTTTTGTTTTGCTAAAAGCAACAAAAAATGGATATTTCCTGGGCAGCTAATGCAAGTTGAGAAAATTAAAATTCTCTTTCAGAAACAACACACGGCAGCACTGATCCATCAGCTATGGGGATGCTGGAAAAACTATGTGGTGACAGCATGGTTAACCTGTCTCATTTGAAGAAATGCCCAAGTAAAATTGCAAACTTAGAGGTTAAACAAGATTTTTTTTGGCTGGAATTCTGCAGCAATCATGTATCTCTAGATATTATAAGTTGTTTTCAGGATCCCCCATTGTTTTAGTAACTTCTCTGCTTAGGAGCTTTTCTGCTGGGTCTTTTACTAAATGCCACTAAGGGTTTGCCCTTAACAAGCACTTTAAGTGCAAAGCTTTTATGTTAGCTGTCGGGAGTATTTCCCAGCAGCTAATGCACAACTGGGTACTGCAGCAAAGTAACAGGGATGCACCTAATAGCACCCACAGAGGTGTCGTTAACACAATGCCAGGCTAAGTGCCACATTAACTTCACTTGCTCACTAATATATTCTCCATGCCCACTGTCTGCCTCTAACCCAACCACTGTCCACAAAAAGTACCAGTTAACATGCAAGCAGTCAGTAAATGTTCATGCAAGAAAAACCACGATACTTATCAGAAATATGCGCGACGTGCACGTTTCGGGGGAGACCCCTGTATCAAGCGCTCAAAACTCCACTTGTAAAGACAACCATAGCCGCCATGGAACTGGCCAGTGGTTTTTCTTGTTTAAAAACTTTTGAGAATTTAAATAATTTTGAACATTTACACCTAAGTGGTTGAATAAAAGGGATATGTATCGTGTTAGTGGGTTGGTCCATAGTGCCTTCTCCTCACGATCTATGTCCGACAAAAATCTGGGATAAAAATTTATGGAACACAACGGGGTCTTTTTTGTCTGCCAAAGGTAAGGCATTTGCCATGCAGAACCTGTGCAGTAACAGTTAGGACATCCCCATTGTTTTGGGAAAGGCAACCATAGCACTAACAATGAGCAATGGTCGCTACTACATGTTAACATCCCGGCCTCTAATACGGAACAGAAGTGTAGCTAGCTGCTCTGTGTTCTTTGCTATGTTAGCAGGTGATGTGCAGCGATGACCCCATGTTCTGCAAAGTACTTAGCCCACGCATTCTACACTCCTTAATCAAAATTTCCACATGAGGTGGGCATCCTTACTAAATTGTACTAATGGTTCACATATGCAAGCGCAGAATGATGGCCACTGGCATGGTAAAAATCCCACACTAATTGCTTAGCACGTGATGGGTCAGGGACTGGGTGGTTTAGGAGTGGAGAGTGAATATGAACTGCATATTGGGGTTAGCATGAGAGGAATTACCATGCGCTAATTGCCAATTTTGCAGTTAGCATGGATGCATTTAACGCCACTTCAGTGGATGACCTGTGCTAAGTGTGAATGATGTGACCACACAATAAGGAAAGTTCGGTGCAGTAACTCTAGAGGATGTGCTAGGGACGCCCCTAAGAGCACACAGTCTTTCTCCTTCCTTCCTGCTAAGTTTTGCTCTTAGCACACAGTAATTGCAAAAACCTACCATCCTTTAGTAACATGTCTCTAAGTATTTAATGCAGCAGGTGATGCAGTACTATGCTATTAACAGGGCTTGTGCACCTTTAGTCCAACCCCCTCCCCCAATATGCTGATGGCTAAACTCAGCATTCATGATCATCCCAACATCATCCATCCCACAATAAGCCTGTAAAAAGACATACTTGCACATGCTTATTGATTTATTTGTGACTATTGCATTTTGCTTTGTAAGTGTGTGTCTGATCTTCCTGCAGGTAAAAGAATGTGCTGGGGGCTCTTTGGAGTATGTGAGGATGTCAGGATCTATTATTTTGATTTGACTGCAGCTGCTCTTTGCAAGTTGCCATCCTAGGCAACTACCTTATCTTGCCTAATGACTGAGCCTGCCCTGACTGTTAACATTTATTTATTTAACATTTCTTATATACCGCCTTTCATGATATCAAGGCGGTTTACATTGAACAAACTGAAATTACATTGAACAGGGCATTATAACTTGGAGATAACTATTTAAAGCTTTTATTTATTTATTTAGACAGTTTTGTATACCACCTTATCGTTCAATCAAAGTGGTCACAACACAGTTGGGGGGATACATTTAACACAAGGGGATATGAGACACATACACTAATACTTACAGGGAACATGGGCATTGGAGGATTAAGTGGCTTGCCCAAGACCACAAGGAACACCTGTGGGACTAGCAACCCCAGTCCTTCTGGCCCAAGGTTGCTGTCCTCTAGTGGAATTTGAACCCCTGACCTTCTGGCCTGTGGTATCTTGCCCCAACCACTATGCCACTCCTCCACTCCATGCATTGAAATTCATGTTAAACATCTAACAAAGCTTAGAAAATTGGCCCCATGCTTTTTCTAAGTGCCTAGGTTTAGGAGGAGTAGCCTAGTGACTGAGAACCAAGGTGGCCAGGGTTATGCTCCCAATGATAGTCCTTACGACTATGGACAAATCACTTAACTCTTTCTATTGCCTCAGGTACAAAACTTACATCATGAATCCTCTGGAGATAGGAACATTTTTAGCGTATTTGAATGTAACTTGTCTGGTGCAATTTGTAAGCTTAATCCCAATAAGGAAAGAAAGAAGCAGAAGGTCCAACATTTAAAAGTGGTGAAAGATATACATATGACCCATGTAGGCCACAAAATTCATGACTAGATCTTCTTATTTCAGGGGGATCCTCTCATACAGCCCTTCACTATTACCAGATCAGCAATCCCATTGCTGATGTAATCGATGCTCACATAAAACATTTTTACATCAAGTCTGTCCAAAATTCATCCTCCATTGACAAATACCTTATAATGCTATACATCACAAAATGTCTCATACTAGACTACAGTTCTGGGCTCTTTCATGTACTAAATTCTTGTGAAAATGTAAAGTCTAAGAGCACATATCCTGGCACTTTCTTTTGGTGCAGATGCATGGATTTAATTTAGTTTTTATATGGTATTAGAAGGATGAGAAAGTAGCCGAGACAACGGGAGAAGAAAGTAAATCTAAAATTGCTGAAAAGGGATGGGCAAACTTTGAAAAAAAAATTAATTCACAAAACCAGAATATCAGGTTGATTCAGATTTGGTTAGCTACTTCATTAAGATCCCAAATAAAACATTGAGAAAGACTGGCAAATTAATGAAATTCATTAATATCCATGACTCTCTGAACAAACAAAAGCAACCTCTATTGCATGGCTCTGTGGAGGAGTAGCCTAGAGGTTAGAGCAACTGCCTTGTATTCAGAAGATCAAGGGTTTGATTCCCACTGGCACTCCTTGTGACCTTGGGTAAGTCACTTTGGGGTAGATTGAGGTTTGTGTTTAGCAGGGATAGATGTCTGGTTCAGATGTCCATCCCCCCTAAATGCTGGGGTGCCAATCCTGCAGACACAGCTCCCTGCATCTACAGGCAAGTTGTAGGGGGAGCTCTGTTTGTGGACTGGAGGAGAGGAGTGCACAGGAACATGACCCTAGACATACAGGGCCAATTCTGAGGTCAGCCCTGTATATCTGGGGTTGGCCATTTGGACAGGGACTTATTCCATCTTGGACAGCAGACATGCAGTAGCCAGGGCCAGAAGGTGAGATAAGGGGGTGGAGGGGGTACCCTGCAGCTCAACCCTGGCCATGGCAGGCCTGATTGGGGTCAGGCTGGGGGGAAAGAACATTTGTGGGGTGTGCCAGGGATTGGGTCCCCTGCATGGAGCTGCAGTGGCATGGCAACAGGATGCCATGCCACCACTGTTCCATGCAGGAGCCTGGCTGGGCTAGCTGTGTAAGTGCTGGGTCATCCAGGGTGCCTGAATTGGGGGATGTCCTGGCCTTATGCTGTGATTTTGCTCCCATGGGGCTGTCTAGCTCCCATGGGAGCAGAATCTGGTGCCTCCCTGGGCCATCTGGACATCCAGACAGCCCGGGGACGCATATCTTTGAATTGACCTCCACTGAAGAAAAGGCCTGGCAATCCACTTCCAGTGAAACATTGCCAAGAAAACCCAGAGGCAGCTGTGTTGCCAGGAGTTAGCACTGACTCGATAGCACTAAAAAAAAAATGCATGGCCCTAACTAGAGGCGAGCAAAAAGAGCTGCCCCTAATTAGGAACATGCAAAGTCAGGGTGCAGAGCCACTTGAAGGCAGAAAAATGGCTGAAACTCAAATGCATGTTGGTAGTGGATGAAAAGTCAGAAAGAGTTCAGCTCTCCAGCCATCCAGATGGGAAACACAAGCAAAGAAGAGTGGAGCGAGAAAAGAAGATAGAAGGGGTGAGGGAGAGGCACAAGTAAGCTTGCCTGCCCCAGAAGCTTTGATCGAATGTCAAAATTCATGCAATTCTGCTGCACTGTCCACCATCCTTTTGCTAGGAAGTAGTACTTTTCAGATTTTTTAATTTCTAGGTTATACAATCTTACATGTAGAGGAATATAGTTCAGTGTACTCCTTTTGGATCAGTTTTATTGATTTATAGGAAGCCGAGCGTGAATTTAGCCATTGAGGGGGACTGGTGGCTATCACCAGTGGTCAAAGGAGAGCAAAAACTCCAGGCAGCAAAGATGTAGAGCAAGGGTGTCAAATTATAATCCTGGAGGGCTGCAAACCAACCCAGTACAGCCCATTACATAATTCCAGCACTATGGAAAATAAGAGTCCTTCCTCACTAGATCATCTTTTATTTCACTGAAACATTTAGGGACAGAACCAAAAGGCCCTTTGGCTTCCACAGCATCACCGATTCTACCTATTTCACGCATGAGCAGTTGCGCTTGCCATGTCCTCATGTGTATGCCGCCCCCTTTGACTAGTACATTATCAAGTCAAGCGTTCCTGCATTATCAATGTTTCCACAGTCTGAATCTAATCTAGAAAAAAACTTTCAATACAAGGAATCAGCTGCAAGATTTCACTAAATGTGTGTGCAGAAGGATAGGCACCAGGCCAATGGCTTCACATCAATGCCATATCAGTTGTATGCATATTCAGATTATAAGTTCTGTTCTGCCTTTTTTCTTAACAGGATATTCAAATCCTGGACAAGATATACCTTAAATATAAGAATATGAATTGATAATCACCATCCAAAGGTGTGTAATATGGGCTGACCAATGACTCATTGGCATTGCCATGTGTAGTCCTGTAGGAGATCTGGACCAAACTCTTCAGCTTGGCTTCCACTCTTCTGCTGACCAAGATTTGGGATGCTGTGGGGCATTTATAGCCTCACTCTGTGAGGGGTGAGCTCCCGTTACATGTGGCTCGCAAAGAGAACACATAAATGGATATAATGGCTAAGAGTACAGATGAGGGTGATAATGTATTCTTTAGAGGAAAGATGGGATAGAGGCGATATGATAGAGATATTTAAATATTTCCATGGCATAAATGCATAGGAGGGTCTCTTTCAATAGAAAGCAAGCTCTGATACGAGGGGACATAGGATGAGCGTGAAAGAGGATAGATTCAGGAGTAGTATGTGGAAATATTTCTTTACGGAAAGAGTGGTAGATGCTTGGAATAGTCTCCCAGTTGAGGTGGTGGACACGAGGACAGTATCTGAATTCAAAAAAGCATGGGACAAACACAGAGGATCTCTAAAGGGAAAAAAAAGGGACTATTGTAGTGGTTGATATGGAAAGGCAGACTAGATAGGCCATGTAGTCTCTTTCTGCCGTCATGTTTTTATGTTTCTATGTATCCTGGAGCCTATTTACTAAACCACATTAGCTGTTTAATATGAGTTTTAAGATGCATTACTAGTTAAAAAAGGTGTTCCAAAAAGGGTTAACGAACTGCATTAGTCCATGGTATAGAATATATGTATTATAGGTTCTCTGTGCCACCACTATTCAGCAGGCCTAGTCTAAGGGGGTTATTTTAGAAACCCTAGTGATCTACTATTTCTCCAGGAACAAGCAGGAAGTCAGTCCTCACTTATGGGTGACATCGGCACTGACGGAGCCCGCGTGGAGCAATTCCCCAGCTTTCCCAGAAAAGCCTTTGGGATTGCTGCCATGCATGTGGTCCTCTTCCTGCCCAAGGATGCCATCTTGCTCAGTCTCCCTTTTTCCGTGGAGCCCTTCAGATACACGTCCTCATCCCTCGGAAAAAGTATTTCATTTTCGGCCTCTGGCCCTATGTTTTCCAGTTGCACTGGTCCTCTACCCATCCCCTCGCCCCTGCTTCATGCGGGCGAGAGGATCCCTTTTTCAGGTTTTTCCCTTCGGGCTCTTTTCACTCCCTTTTTTCTCCCTGCTGGCCTTGAGGGTCTTCAACCTCGCAGGGGCCCTTTTAGCCCCAATGGCCACTGTTTTCAAGAAATGCGACAGATGCTCCAAGAACATGTCGCTTACAGACACCCATGACTGCTGTCTGCGGTGCCTGGGGGCTGACCATAACCCGTAGCTCTGCTCGTTATGTAAGAAAATGTCCACCAAGGTCCTGCTACACTGTAAGCAGAAGTCCAATGACATTTTCCAGAAGGCAGCCCCAGAATCTCCAGTGGTGCCCCCAGTCGTCCCTCCGCTCGTCGGATCCCCGGCTGAGACCCAACGCCCAAGGCGGCACTCCGACCAGGGTTCCTCTGAAGTGGAGTGGCGTAAGAAGAAGAAGACCTTGAAGTCGCTGTCAGGGGCACTGGACAAGCGCGAGCATTCTCGTGCTCGGTCCCTTAGCCCTCCCCGGCGTTCCCGAGAGTCGGACAAGGAGCAGCCTCAAAAGGTACCTCATAAGGATATGGAGGCCTCCAGCGAAGGCACCCGGTCTCCCAAGGGTCATCCCGGCGAGGACCCCCTCTTCTCCTCAACACCAGACCTGGTAACCCCGGCGTCGGCATCGCAGGGACCCACTCATGAGTGGGAGTCCTGAATGCTGGCACTGGAGTGCAGCATTTCTGCCTTCTTAACTGCCCAGCAGACGCTTCTGCCCAGCTCGGCTGGCTCGCGCCCCGAGATCTCACGGCCCTCGAAGGTGGGACGCATAACTGCCCTAGAAACCCCCGAGAACCATGGGCCTTATGTGGATCCTCGGCATCTGTCTCGCTCGCCTTCCTGTTCCTCGGGGGCGAGGTCCTCCAAGGCCAGCGTCTACGGCTCCAGGTGGGCCTTGGCTGTGGAGCAGGGCGACCAGCCTGACTCGGAGTCCTACTCGGATCTTTCAGGCTGGGAATTGGATGGGGATACCTCCTCTGAGATCCGTGCCCATCGGGATCTGCCCTCATATCCTTCCCCCCCCCTACCTTGCAGAGGCATTCGCCTCCAGAGGACACCTCCTTTTTGGTGTTTGTGGAGGACTTGGCGCGGGCCCTCAACCTGCAGATGCAGACTGAGGAGGAACCAAGGGCCGAGGAGTTGGACATCTTACAGTATGAGTCCCCACTTCAGGAGTCCCTCACAGTCCCAGTGCCGCCCATTCTGGCCCAACTGCTCCTCCGTATGTGAGAGACACCGGCCTCGGTTCCCGTGGTTAGCAAAAAGCTCAACGCCATGTATAGGGTTCAACAAGCCCCGGGGCTCAGGAAGACTCAGCTTCCTCACACCTCGATGGTAGTTGAGTTCGCTATGCAGAAACAAAAGAGTCTAAAGTCATACTCTTCAGTCCCACCCGGCAGGGAGTCCCATGTCTTTGATGCCCTTGGGTGCAAGGCCTACCAGTGGTTCATGTTGGCGTTCCGCATTCAGACTTACCAACTTTACATGGGCATGTTCCTGAGCGACCTCGCCAAAGAGCTTGGCGGTTTTTCAGCGGGCCTCGGGAGTGACCACCTTCTCAGGTTCCAAACCCTCTTGAGGTCGGTCGAAGTACCTCTCCCGCACTGCATATGATGGGTTTGAATCCTCATCCCAGGTGGCAGCGGCTGGCATTGGGGCCTGGCGCGAAGCATGCCTCCAGTCCTCAGACCTGGAGCAGTGGGTCCAGGAGAAGATCCTGGACGTACCCTGCCTGAGCGAACAATTGTTCGGCAAGCCCACGGAAGACAAGGCGACCGAGATAGAGATGGAGTTCGTAACTCGCACGTGTCTCTCTCAGAAAACGTCCTCCCTTTCGCGGAAGAAACAGCAAACTAAAAAGCCCTTCTAACAGCGGAAGGGACTCCCCTACCCACCCACTCCCACACTGGCTTGTGCTGTGAAGGGAAAAGGGGGTTCCCAGGGTCATCAAAAGCCAAAAGGCCCTAAGACCCAACCACTAGCGCCACCTCAGCCAACCCAGGGGTTTTGACGCCAAGCGCAAAGCCTCTCGCCCCCCGGTGGCACCGCCATCCATGGGAGGATGCCTGTCCTTCTTCGCACCCGAATGGGCAGCAATCACATCAGACACCTGTGTCCTCCAGGTGATCCGGGATGGTTATCGGCTTCGACTAGTCGAGCCTCCTCCCTCATTCTCCCATGCTGAGCCTTCTCAGCTTTCCACGCACCAGGCATTCCTACAACAGGATTTGGACAATCTCCTCGGTCAGCAGGTGATCGAAAGGGTACTGCACCACCTCCGGGGCCAGGGCCGGGGGTTCTACTCCCGATATTTCCTCATTCCGAAGAGGACGAGGTGCCTCCGTCCCATCCTCAAACTCGGGAACCTGTACAAGTTCCTGGTGTGGGAGAAGTTCAGAATGCTATCTCTTGGCGTCCTACTGCTCTTCCTACAGCAGGGCAGTTGGCTATGCTCCTTGGACCTCGGGATGCTTACACTCACATACTAATTCACCCCCAGTACAGGCAGTACCTGCGCTTCAGGATGCGGGGGGAGCACTATTAGTACAGGTTGCTCCCCTTTGGGCTCGTATCCGCTCTGTGGGTCTTCACAAAGTGCCTATCCGACAGCAAGGCATACCGGTCTTCCCCTGCTTAGATGATTGGCTCATCATGGGGGAGTCTGCGGAGGAAGCTCACCTCGGGGCGTCCTACACGGTCCTTCTCCTTGAATGCCTTGGCTTCCTGATCAACTACTCCAAGTCCCACCTCGAGCCGGTGCAGACTCTGGAGTTCATTGGCGCCCTTCTTGACACCTGGTGGGCGACAGCCTTGCTCCTCCAAGCCCGTGCAGATCGTATCTGTGCCCTGGCTGCCGAGGTCCAAGGCCAGGTGAGGGTACCGGCATGGATCATGCTGTGCCTCTTAGGGCACATGGCTTTGATGGTTCACATTGTTCCCCATGCCCGCATGCACATGCAGAAAACCCAGTGGTGCCTGAAGGCGCAATAGACCCAGGCCTCCGGTCACCTCTGGGACCTCATTCGAGTCACGGGCTACGCATCTCCCGGGATTGGTGGCAGAGCCCCCAGAGTCTTCTCAGAGGCATGCCCTTCCAGGCCACGCAACACGAGCTCGTCCTGAGAATGGACGCCTCCCTATTCCTGTACTATTGTGGATCAGGAACTGGTTAAAAGATAGAAAGCAGAGGGTAGGGCTAAATGGCCAGTTTTCCCAATGGAAAAAGGTAAATAGTGGAGTACCGCAGGGATCTATGCTGGGTCCGCTGCTTTTTGACATATTCATAAATGACCTAGAAAAGGGAATAAGGAGTGAGGTTATCAAATTTGCAGATGACACAAAACTATTTAGTTGTTAAAACCCAAGAGGATTGTGGAAAATTGCAAGATGATCTTGATAAATTGGAAGACTGGGCATCCAAATGGAAGATGAAATTCAATGTGGACAAGTGCAAAGTTATGCACCTAGGAAAGAACAACCCAAACTATGGTTACACGAAGCAAGGTTCCAGATTGGGAACCACCACCCAGGAAAAAGATTTAGGCGTCATAGTGGATAACATGTTAAAACTGCCCAGTGTGCAGTGGCGGACAAGAGAGCAAATAGAATGTTAGGTATCATAAGGAAAGGAATGGAAAATAAATCAAAGGATATTATAATACCTCTGTATCGTTCCATGGTGCTACCACACCTTGAATATTGTGTGCAATTCTGGTCGCCATATCTTAAAAAGGATATAGCGTTATTAGAAAAGGTACAGAGAAGAGCCACCAAAATGGTAAAGGGGATGGAAGGATAATCCTATGAAGAGAGGCTAAAAAGGTTAGGGCTCTTCAACCTGGAAAAGAGACGGCTGAGGGAAGATATGATAGAGGTCTATAAATTAATGAATGGAGTGGAACGGGTAAATGTAGATCGATTGTTTATGTCATCAGAATATAAAACGACTAGGGGACATGCAATGAAGCTACAGGGTAACCTATTTAAGACTAATAAGAGAACATATTTTTTCACGCAACGTGTAATCAATCTCTGGAATTTGTTACTGGAGGATGTAGTAAAAGCTGTTAGTGTAGCTGGGTTTAAAAAAGGTTTGGAAAGTCCATAACCATTATTAAAAGGGACCCTGGATATTACTGCTTGACCTAATACAAGCATTGAGGAACCTGTGTCTTTTGGGGAGACTGCTAGGTACTTATGATCTAGATTGGCCATTGTTGGAAACAGGATACTGGGCTTGATGGACCTTGGTCTGACCCAGTATGGCATATCTTTTATGTTCTTATGTTCCTACTGGGCTGGGGAGCCCACTGCGGTAGCCTATGCGCCCAAGGGCAGTGTCCCTTGAGGAGTCGAGGCAGCAGATCAACCTGCTCAAGCTCCAAGCGGTCTGGTTGGCCCTAAAAGTCCTTGAGCCCCACTTGAGGGGAAAAGTGATACTGGTACAAACAGACAACAAAGTTGCGATGTTATACATGAACAAGGACGGAGGGACGAGCTCTCGCCACCTCTGCTCCTTCGCTGTGCGCCGGGGTATGACCCTCAGAGCAATCTACCTCCCGGGCCAGGACAATGTCCTTGCGGACAAACTCAGCAGGCTCCTTTGCCCTCACGAGTTGCACCTGAACCCGGAGGTGGCTCTCCTCCTGTTCCGTCGGTGGGGGACTCCGTCCTTGGACTTGTTCGCCAGCCCAGTGAATACGCAGCTTCCCCGCTTCTGCGGGCTGGTTCCGCACCCTCGCAGGGTGGCCCCGGATGTGTTCCTCCTAGACTGTATCTATGGGCTGCTGTATGTGTTCCCTCTCATTCTGCTCATCGCGAGGACCCTCCACAAGATCCAGAGGGACAACGCCTCAGTGATCCTCATGGCCGCCTCGTGGTCTCACCAGCCCTGGTTTCTGCTTTTGCTCCAACACTCCTCAGAGCCACCGATTCCTCTGGGCTGCTGCCCAGACCTGCTAATGCAGGAAGAAGGGTGGGTACTTCACCAGAACTCTTCCCTGCTTTCCCTCACTACCTGGCGACTGATTGGGTCACTTTAGCTCCACTGGACTTTCCGGGTGAGGTAGAGGAAATACTCCTCGCATTGAGGAAGGACTCAACGAGATGGGCCTATGCCTTCAAGTGGTGGTGCTTCATGATCTGGTGCTTCGAGCTCCAGATTGAACCGTTCTCCTGCTCCACCAGGTGGATTCTCCAGTACCTCCTCCACCTCTTGCAGGGGGAGCTAAAATCCAACTTGGTCAGGGTTCACCGGGGCGCCATCTTGGCCAACCACCTCCCTGTCGAGGAAAAAACCCCTCTCGAGCCAGGCCCTGGTCTCCTGCTTCATGCAGGACCTCTTGCTTACCAAACCCCCCATCCGGCCCCCGCCGGTAGAGTGGGATTTGAACGTCGTGCTCATGCATTTGACACAGCCACCCTTCGAGCTGATGGAGATGTGCTCACTCCGGCATCTCTCCTGGAAGGTAGTCTTCCATGTGGCTCTGACTTTGGCTCGGCGAGTCAGTGAACTCATGGCTGAGGCTCCCTACAGCAGGTTCTATGGGAACGGGGTGGTCCTCCACACCCACCCCAAGTTCCTCCCAAAAGTAGTCTCGGACTGCCACCTCAGTCAGGAGATAGCCCTACCGACTTTCTTACCGAGGCCTCATGCCGATCGGGCATCAGCGGTCCTGCACACTCTCGATTGCAAGAGGGCTCTCGCCTTTTACGTGCAGTGTACTCAGACCCATCGCAAGTCCGACTGGCTCTTTGTCGCCTACGATCCTAACCGTCGGGGGCTGGAAGTCACCAAGTGCACCCTCTCCATCTGTGTGGCGGACTGCATCGTGTTTACCCAGGCAAAGGCTGGGGCCCCATTGATTCACCAAGTCACTGCGCATGGCGTTCGTGCCAAAGTGGCTTCGGTGGCTTCGCTGTGCTCCATGTCTCTTACGGACATCTGCCAGGCTGCAACCTGGTCTTCGGTGAATATCTTCGCCTCGCACTACTGCCTGGAGAGGGAGTCCTGCTGGGATGTCGCCTTCGGCCAGGCTGTACTCCGTAGTCTATTCAGGGTATAAGCAACTTCTGCCCTCTGACCCTTCTTCTGCGGCTACCAAGAGCTTGCCCCCGAGGACTCAGGCTCCTTCGGGCATCGGCTTCTGCTCATGGCCTCGCGGAGGAGTCTTTTGAATACAGTTTCGGTAGCCTGTAGCTGGGGAGTCCCATAAGTGAGGACTGACTTCCTGCTTGTTCCTGGAGAAAGTGTTGTTACTCACCTGTAAAAGGTGTTCTCCAGGGACAGCAGGAATCAGTCCTCACTACCATCCCACCTCCTCTTAGAGTTGCCTTTTGACTATTCTTCCCTTGCCATCTGCTTAGTAGGGCTTTAGCTATGGGACCTGACTGAGCAAGATGGCACCCTTGGGTGGGAAGAGGACCACTTATGCGTGGCAGCAATCCCAAAGGCTTTCTTTGAAAGCTGCGGAATTGCTCCACGAGGGCTCTGTCAGTGCCGACATCACTCATAAGTGAGGACTGATTCCTGCTGTCTCTGGAGAACAGCTGTTACAGGTGAGTAACTACGCTTTCTGTATTATTATGTTTCTATACAGGAACGTGTTAATAAAGGCATGAGGTATTTATATTGCATAGTTTATGGTATGTGGCTGGATGTGTTTTTGTCTCTTTTGAATCATTTGTGAATATCTTATGCTTTACCTGCTATGCGATGTACATTTGGAAGAGCAAAATTCAAGTGACCTATTAAAATTAAAATAAAGTATTAAATCAAATTAAATTAGGAGGATGTGTGTGTTCTGTCTCAGTTTTAAGGGCATGTGCAACGAGTTAAATCTTAGCCTTTGTAACTTCCCTACTTTTGTTCACTAAGGGCCCGATTCCATTCCAGATGTCGATCCCCTTTGTACGTACGTACAGAGGGGATCGCGATTCTGATCCTGCGGGGCATGTCTAGTCCCATGGGATCAGAATCGTGAACCATCCTGCACATGCAGGCTGGGACTGCGATTCAGTCTGGCCTGCATGTGCAGGACTGTCCCCGGCTAATTCAGTCAAGGCTCCTCAATGGAGCCGGGGCGCCATGGCATCATGTTGCCATGGCACCGCGACTCTATTGAAGAGCTGCGATGCTGGCTGCTGGACTGCAGGACCTCATTCTCCACAGCCCGACCCCTGATCTGGCTTCTAAAGACCAGGGTTGGGCTTCTGGGACTGCCTTCAGGCCCCCCTGCCCACTGCAAGCCCCGGGCCTGCTGCAAAACGACATAAAGGGAAGTTATTCCACCTCGGAGGTGGAATAACTTCTCCATATAAGTCGCTGGTCCTGGACGTACAGGGCTGACATTAGGATCGGCCCGGGACATCCAGGGCCAGTGACTGCCCAGACTCCGCCCCCGAGCCACCCCTTCTCCGCCCCCGTCTAACTTCCCCACACAACCGGCCCATTGGGTTGTTCATCCCTGCTATTCGTGGCACAGAATAACCCTCTAAGTGGAAGAAAAGACAAATTAGGGATGGCAAAATAGTAACAGTTTAAATGTAACACCAGACTAGTTAGCACTAATGCTGCCAACCTCACTTTCTTAGTGAATATGCCCCACTGCATACGCGTATAATGGCACCCATGGAAAATCGTGGGCTTTAATGTGTGTTAGCAGTCAGCAATGCAGTGGAGGTTTTACTAAACCTGGGCATGTGGCAATCAGCAGTATCCAGATAGCATGGTCAGTGGTGGTGGCTACCCAAATCGTGGCAATTTTTAGTTGCTATCCAGATAGCCAAACTGCATACACTATGTGCAGGGCCAGTGCAAGGACTGGAGGTGCCCTAGGTCGGCCCTCCATCCTGCCACCCTCCAGTGCCCACTGCTTCTGTTACTGCTCCTCTCCGGGTCCGGCAGCAGTGGCAATGGCCACGAAACTGTGACGCGGCACTTACCCACCATCTCCAGGGCTGAGTCACAGTTTCTCTCATGTGAAATCCACCACTTCTGCCTCCTCCAACGTTGACTTCCCAGAGAGAGGTAGTAGCAGCAGCGATGGACAGCAGCGGGTCCCCCCAGAAGGCTGTCACTCTAGGTGACCATCTAATTGGCCTGATGGTAGTATTGGCCCTGGCTATATGGATAACTATCCAGTGGTTTTGAAAATTGCCACTATACAGGTAAGTTGCCGTTCTGCCACAGCTCTGTCCCTCGATCACCCTGGCACAATCTGGATAATGCCAAGCTGGTCTATGATGATATTCAGTGAACACAGGTTGTGATATATCTGGCAGCAGGTACTAGATATTGGGCTCTAAGATCCTGATGCTATTATATAGGTCTCTCATTCCAGCTCTGCTTCTCAAACCTCGTCACGTACTCTACCTTTAAGACAGTTTCTTTTGATATCCTGTGCCCATTTTTGTACAGTAATCAGTTTTAAGTTGTACAACATGACTTGATAGATGGGAAAAGACAACACAGAAAGCAATATTTGCTATGGCCCAAGTTCACGGGCAGGGATCAGTAGAAGAATACATTTAGAAAACATTAATGATGAAGTAGTGAAATGATATTTGCAAGCAATATCAGTATAAATAAAGTTACCCAAGTATCTCTACCTAAAAAAAAGGTTAACAAACAAAAGAATGATATAAGGCGATAGGATTTTATTGAACTAACGTCTTAGATTTCTTGCCTTTCTCTCAGGATCTGGCATTCCCTTTCCCAGGACCAAATAAGACCAAATATCTGCTCCCAAATGCTAGTCAAGAAGTGTGTTACGTTAGTCCAATAAAAAGGCAATTGTGCTACTTTATCCAGTTATCTCCATAGATTACTCTCACAATATAATACATTTATGTAATGAATGTGTTTCAGAAATATACATAAATATTGACAAAAAGACTGCTGTAGCAAAGTCAAATATAAAATAAATATTTTTTGGTGGAGGGACAGTTAATTCTAATTTTTATTAGGTTTGCAAAAACATTAAGATAGGCACCAGAGAGAGAGCGTAGGGACATGCATTCATTAACATGCAATTGGCTGTTTAACATGCCTTAAAATTTTAGTATGTGCAAAATCATATTAATATATATTAACCTACAAATTCATGCACATAAAATCAATTTGTATACATTAGAGAGTTTTAGGGGCCCTTTCACTCAAGGTTTAATGCACATTAATGAAGTTAATGTGTGTTAAGTGTGTGCAGTCATTTTATTTCTATGGGCACAATGGCACTTAATGTACATTAACACACTTTAACCTTTACTAATAGACTACTACTATTTAGCACTTATAAAGCACCACTCACGCAGTGCTGCACAGCTAGCCTACAAGAGGTGACTAACATACAAGAGACAGTCCCTGCCCGTCAGAGTCATGCTCATCGGAGCTTACAATCTAGTTAGAACAGTACAGAGCATTAGTCAGTTATGCGGAAGGTACAGTGTGGTACCGTTTGGTACAGCTTGGTCAATAGTTTCGTCATAAACGTTAATGGGAGTTAGGGTAGGATGAGGATGGAAGTCAGGATCTGAATGCAACTGTGAAGAGGTGGGTCTTCAACCTGGATTTGAAGAGGGCCAGGGAGGGCGCCTGGCGCACAGACTCAGGAAGACTATTCCAGGCGTGTGGTGCAGCAAGGTGAAAGGAGCGCAATCAGGAGTTCGTGGTGCGGGTGAAAGGCATAGAAAGAAGTGATTTGTTAGTGGAGCACAAGTTTTGAGAGGGGACGTAGGGAGAGACGAGATATAAGGTATTGAGGAGCCATAGAGTGAATGCATTTATAGGTCAGTAAGAGAAGCTTGAATTGGATGCAGAATTGGACAGGGAGCCAGTGAAGCGACTTGAGAAGAGGAGTAATGTGGGCATGGCAAGGCTGGCAGAAGATTAGTCGAGCAGCATGATTTTATATAGATTGAAGGGGAAGGAGGTGGCTCACGGGGAGACCAGCGAGGAGTAGATTGCAGTAATCGAGGCGAGAGGAGATTAACGAGTGGATAAGCATTTTGGTGGTATGTTCAGAGAGGAAGTGGCCGATCTTGCTGATGTTGTAGAGGAAAAAGCGGCAGGTCTTAGCTACAAGCTGGATATGAGCGGAGAAGGAGACAGAGGTGTCAAAGATGGCCCCCTAGATTGCGGGCCAAGGGAACAGGAAGGATAGTATATCCATCCACCTGGACTGAGAGAGGGGGAAGTGGGGGGGAGGAGTTGGGTGGAAAGACAAGGAGTTCAATCTTGTCCATGATCAGTTTCAATCGGCGATGAGACATCCAGGCAGCGATGTCCGAAAGACAAGCAGAGATCTTGGACTGGGTTGCCAGAGAACTATTAGGTGTAGAGAGGTAAATTTGGGAGTCATCAGCATAGAGATGGTACTGAAAGCCATGGGAGGAGATAAGCGCGCCAAGGCCTTGGGTATAGAGAGAGAAGAGGAGGGGGCCCAAGACAGATCCCTGGGGTACACCTACATGGAGCGGGGTAGGGGAGGAGGAGAAGCCGCCAGAGCATACACTGAATGAACGATGGGAGAGGTAGGAGGAGAACCAGGATAGTACAGAGTCCTTGAAGCCAAGCGAGGAGAGGGTGGTGAGGAGAAGGTTGTGGTCAACGGTGTCAAAGGCAGCAGAAAGGTCAAGAAGGATGAGGATAGAATAGAGGCCCTTGGATTTAGCCAGGAACAGGTCATTGGTGACTTTTGTGAGTACCGTTTCAGTGGAGTGTAGGGGACGGAAGCCAGATTGTAGTGGGTCCAGGAGGGCCTGGGAGGTGAGGAAGTCGAGGCAGCGACGGTGGACTGCTCGTTCTAATAGTTTGGATATGAAGGGAAGGAGGGAGATGGGTCGATAGTTAGAAGGGCATGTGGGATCAAGTGAGGGTTTCTTGAGGAGGGGTGTGACAACAGCATATTTGAAGTCAGCGGGGACAGTTGCAGTGGAGAGTGAAAGGTTGAGGATATGAGTGATAGAGGGGACAATGGTGAGGGAGATGGAGCGTAGGAGATGGGTGGGGATAGGGTCTGATGAACAGGTGTTGGGTTTGGAGGAGGAAAGAAAAAGTGTGGTTTCCTCTTCAGAGATCGGGAGGAAGGAGGAGAGGATAGCAGGGGGAGTATGGATGGGGGAGGAGAAATGGGGGGGAGGGGAGGTAGATGAGGAGGTAGGGAATTGGAGGGTAATTTTGAGGATTTTGTCATGGAAGTAGTCGGCTAGGGTTTGTGCAGAGAGGGAGGTCAGGATTGGGGGCGGAGGGGACCTTGAGGAGAGAATTGAGGGTGTTAAAGAGACAGCGAGGGTCAGAGGCAAGGGAATTAGTCAGATGGATGTAGTAATCTTGTTTGGCAAGTGCTAAGGCTGACTGGAAGGAGCCAAGCATGAATTTGAAGTGTAGAAGGTCTTCCAGGGAGTGGGATTTGGACCAGGCTCGTTCGGCAGAACAGGCACAGATGCATAGGTAACGGGTTGTGGGTGAATGCCAGGGTTGGGGTGTAGATCGTTTTACAGGACGTGAGGTGGGAGGGGCAAGAGTGTCAAGGGCTGAGTATAGTGTAGCATTGTATGAGGATAATGCTTCGTCGACTGACTCGGAGTATAAAATGGAGGAAAGAGATGGAGAAATAGTGGAGGAGAGAGTCAGGGGATTAATATTACGAAGGTTTCTAAGTAGGTCGGAGGAGACGGGACAAATAGAGCCCTTTAATGTGCTTTACTCTCACTTGGTTTGCAGCTTGTCATGCTGTGAGGGCTTGCGTGCATCAGTGATGCTGAGAGCTAAACTATAGGTAGTTTAACTACTGGCAGGGTCTCCCAAGATGGACAGGTCTCAGCTGAGGTGCCAGACCAAGACAAACCACCCATCTGGGCAGCAGCAGAATGGGACAGTGTTGACGGCGGAGGATCACATTTTTGTGACAACGGCAACAACACCAAACTTAAACTGCGCGGAAGAAAGGCCCGGCAATCTACTTCTGTATCTTGCCATGAAAACCCAATGGATAGTTACAACAAAACAAATTGTGCTATGGTGCTGGAAGATGAGACCCCCAGGTCGGAAGGCACTCAACTAGCTACTGGGGAAGAGCTGAAGACTTTTCAGAGTAAAGTCAGCAATTATGATGTGGTTGGATCAAAGCCCTCGGGAAGTCTGATTGCTGATGTAGCTGCACATGAAATGAGAGTCAGAAGCTGTAAAGATGTCTTACACATTGGAACATGGAACATACGAAGCATGAACCAAGGGAAGTTGGAGGTGGTCAAGAATGAAATGGAACGTGTACAACTTGATCTGTTGGGTGTCAGCGAACTGAAATGGACTGGCATGGGGCACTTTGCATCAGATGATCACATGGTCTACTATGCTGGAAATGAAAGACAAAGAAGAAATGGCGTTGCATTTATAATAAAGAAGAAACTTGCAAGAACTGTAATGAAATAAAATGCAGTCAGCGAACGCTTAATCTCTATTCGTCTATGAGGATTGCCTATCAACACAACTATAATTCAAGTATGTGCCCCAACAACAGCTGCTGAAGAGAATGAAATTGAAGAGTTCTATGAACAAGTACAAGCTGAAATTGACAGAACATGCAAACAGGATATCCTGATAGTCATGGGTGACTGGAACGCAAAGGTTGGCAACAAAGAAGAAGGCAAAGTAGTTGGAAAATATGGACTTGGCAACAGAAATGAAGCTGGAGAAAGACTGATAGAATTCTGCAAGACCAATGATCTATTCATCTCAAACACCTTCTTCCAGCAACACAAGCGGCGACTGTACACATGGACTTCACCGAATGGAATATATAAAAATCAAATTGACTACATATGTGGAAGTCAACGATGGAAAAGCTCTGTAACATCAACAAAGACAAAACCTGGAGCTGACTGTGGTACAGATCATCAACTACTAGTATGCAAACTCAAGCTAAAGTTGAAAAAGAGCAAACCACTCATGAATGCAGCAAAATATGACCTTGAGAATATACCACTGGAATTTAAAGACTGCCTGCAATATCGATTTGCTGCTTTAGATACAAATGACAGAGCTCCGGAAGAGTTATGGAATGACATCAAGAAGGTTGTGTTGGAAGAAAGCGAGAAGTCTCTACAAAAGGTGAAAAAGCAAAAACGGCCAAAATGGATAACGGAAGAAACTCTGAAAATTGCCCAGAAACGCAGAGAAGCTAAAGCCACAGGAGAAAGAAAGACAATCGCAGAACTCAACAGAGATTTCCAACGTGCAGCAAGACAGAACAAGGAAAAGTACTACAATGACACTTGCAAGGAAATAGAAGCAGAAACTATTAGAGGAAGAACAAGATCGGCTTTCCTAAAGCTACGAGAGTTAAAGAAAAAGTTCCAGCCTCGAATTGGAATGTTACAAGATGCTCAAGGTTCTATGTTGAATGATGCTGAGAAGATCAAGAAAAGGTGGAAGGAATATACAGAGTTTTTATATGATAAAGATCAAGTGGACCAACAGCCGTTTCAACCTGTACCTTATGATCGGGAACCATTGGTGATGAAAGAAGAAGTTGAAGCAGCATTGAAAGCCTTATCAAAGAACAAAGCACCAGGCATTGATAGCATTCCCATAGAAGTATTGCAGCAATCTGATGCAGCTGTTACCGTACTCACAAGGCTCTGCCAAGAAATATGAAAGACAACATCATGGCCAACTGACTGGAAAAGATCTGTGTTTATACCAATACTAAAGAAAGGTGATCCAACTGACTGTGGAAATTATCGCACAATCGCTCTGATACCACATGCCAGCAAGATTCTACTGAAGATTATTCAAAAGAGACTACAACCATACCTGGAACAAGAACTACCTGAATTGCAAGCAGGGTTCAGGAAAGGGCGAGGAACGAAAGACATCATTGCGGATGTGAGATGGATCCTTGAAAAGACTAAAGAATACCAAAAGGATATCTATTTGTGCTTTATCGACTATAGCAAGGATTTTGACTGTGTAAACCATGAGAAACTCTGGGCCACATTAAGAAGCATGGATATACCAGAACACCTGATCGTTCTCTTGCGCAATCTGTACATTGATCAAGAAGCAACAGTTCGACCAGAACAAGGAGAAACAGACTGGTTTAAAATAAGCAAAGGTGTAAGACAAGGCTGCATACTTTCCCCCTACCTGTTTAATTTATATGCAGAACAAATCATCAGAGAAGCAGGATTGTATGAAGACAACAGAGGTGTGAAGATTGTTGGAAGACTCATCAACAACCTTCGCTATGCTGATGATACCACATTACTGGCTGAAAGTGAAGATGATCTGAAACATTTGCTTCTCACAATCAAAGAACATAGTCTCAAAATGGGCCTGCACCTTAATGTAAAGAAGACAAAGATCATGACAACTGGCATAATCAACAGGTTCATCGTTGAAGAAGAAGAAATTGAAATTGTGAACAACTTTAACCTACTTGGATCAACTATCAATAAAGAAGCAACAAGCAGTCAAGAAATCAGACAACGCATTGCTCTTGGCAGAATGGCTATGAAAGACCTAGATAAGATTCTCAAGAGCAGAGATGTCTCTCTCCATACAAAGATTTGACTTGTTCAAGCCATGGTATTTTCAATAACATCATATGGATGTGAAAGCTGGACAGTGAAAAAGATAGACAGGAAGAAAATTGATGCCTTTGAATTATGGTGCTGGCGGTGAATACTGTGTATACCATGGACTGCCCGAAGAACAAACCAGTCGGTACTAGAGGAGATCAAACCTAAGCTTTCTTTAGAAGCTCAGATGACAAGACTTCGACTTTCATACTTTGGACACATCATGCGAAGAGAGAGATCATTAGAGAAAGACATTATGCTTGGCAAGATAGAAGGTTAACACAAAAGAGGAAGGCCAGCAATGAGATGGATCGATACAATAACAGCAGCTACGGGTACCATTCTGTCAACAATGAGCCGCCTGACTGAAGACCGAACACAGTTTAGGATAGCTATCCAGAGGGTCGCCATGAGTCGACTCCGACTCGACGGCACTTAACAACAACAATGTGCTTTAAGACATCTTTGTAAAGTAAATATGTGAAATGAATAATAAAATATGTTTTATAAATGTCCCCGATTTACAGGGATTGTCCCCAATTTTAGAGCTGTGTCTCCAGTTCCCATCTGTTTGGCAGCCTCTTGTCCCAGATTCAGGCAATGAGGAGAGGGAGTGTAAAAAAAAATGATTTTCAATTTAGTGATTTAAGTTTGTCAAGTTTTAGAATTTCCATCCATTATATCTTTATATTGAATAGGGTACAGTGGAAATGCATCAGTGTTCCTATTTCTCTGTTGATTTTTCAGTTTGGAAGTGATATTATTGCTGTCGCGGGGTGGATGGGGGGGGGGGGCAGGGTAATGACTTCTTTTCTCTCCTCCTTGCATTGTTGCTCAAAGTTGGTGTCGCTTCCCCCCCCCCAAACAAACTTCAGATAAGTGTCCCAGATTTGCCTGAAAATATATGGTAACCTTAAATAAATACCCAAAGATCATGAAAATTTCTGATAATTCCAAATGCAAACCAAAACCTTTTGGGCTGTAAACATTGCTATCTGTGGGGAATAAAACTTATGGGTGTGGGGCCCTAACAAATATGACATACCAGGACTCCAGATTTCTCTCAACCTGATTTTCATGAACCTTTTATAACTAAGTTCTTTTTTTTAGTGACTAAGCAAAACAACTGATGTTTCAGCAGCATAGATCATTTTGCCAGAGGAAATAGCCCCATGGCTATAACAAATTATTTCCAAAGCTGATTTTTCTGCATTTCACCTATTACAACAAGGAGACGGAGCAACATTCCATCTAGCCTGGATTCAAACCTCAATGCATTTTCTATGACAAAATTCCTAATATTGCTCCTCTCCTGCATCCCCTGAAATACTTCCCACAAACCAAGTTTGAAAACTAAAAAGGTCTGTTTTCCCCCTAAATCAGTGACCTAGATCCACACCAAATTTGGTTGAGTTAGGCCCATTGCTTCAGAAATTATAAGGGGAAGGGAGACAGAAAGTAACATATAGACATTAGTAGAGTGTAACAAGCTTCCTTTCATAGCGAACCAAGTTTAAAAATAAATGTGATGATAAAACTATGATCTGCACATTTTGGGGTAATTTTATAAGGAGTGGTGTGAAGTTATGCGCCATCGGCTTGCGTAAATCATGTATTTTCAGTGACGTGATTTAATGGGCCTTTTTGTACGTATTTTACTCACTATTCTATAAGTATTCCTGAAAGAGCAATGGTGCGCACTTTCACTGTAGGCATCCACAGGAGCAGAGCTTGCGGGAAGTGTGCTGCAGTGGAAATTTAGTGATCTACCAAATTTCAACTTTTATAGGAACCCCCAAGACCTATCTATATTTTTTTTTGTTTTTTTGTTGGAGTTAGTTGTCAAAGTGAGTGGAAAAATAACCACACACCACCGCAACGTCTCCCTTTTATTAAATGTGAATAAAACCTTTTGCACTTAGCTCTCAGTTGATGATCTTTCAAAGATGATATGCCAGAATAGCAAAAGTGACGTGCTACACGTTTCGGGTCATCTTCAAAATTCAACCAACCCTGCTTCAGGCCATCTGTAACTGGCAAAACCTTGACACAAAATCGTAGAGCAGTGGAAATTTATGCATATAGATGACCCCCATAGTGGATGATGGCAGACAAAGACTGACATGCTTTACCAAGTCAATTCAGTAAAGGTACTACTACTTATCATTTGTATAATGCTACAAGGTGTATGTAGCACTGTACATATAGACGTAAGAGAGAATCTCTGCTCAATCTAATCAAGATGAACAACATCACAGAACTGGGGACCAGAGTATGGTAAGACACACATAAGTGGTGAGCAAGAGAGCAAGGCGCATCAGGATGGATCCAAAATCAGCCTGAGACAGTACCCGTGGTGCAATGCAAGTCACTTTCCTTATGAATTTTGTTTTCAATAACCTTCAAATATATTGCATTCGATTAAGTCCCCAGCTTTCCATGGGACCAGTACTACCGTCCACCTGACCAGAATGAACAGATTGATAATGAAATGCTTGAAGAAGTCAGGGAAGCTAACAAAGGTTACAACACAACAATAATGGGTGATTTCAATTACCCCAGTATTGACTGGGTCAATGTCACAGCAGGACACACTAGGGAGATAAATTTTCTAGATGAAATAAATGACTGCTTCTTAGAGCAGCTGGGTCAGGAACCGACGAGGGGAAGCTATTTTGGACCTAGTTCTTAGTGGAACACAGGATCTAATGCCACTTGGCAATAGTGATCATAGCATAATTGCATTAGATTTAATAAATGAAAGGAGGATGGCAAGGAAATCCACAGTATCACCTTTTAACTTTCAAAAGGAAGACTGATAAAATGAGGAAAATAGTTAAGAAAAAAATAAAAGGAGCAGCTATAAAGGTTAAACGTTTACATCAAGCATGGGCGTTGTTTAAAACTACTATCTTGGAAGCTCAGACCACATGTATTCCGCACTTTAAGAAAAGCAGAAGGAAGGCCAAAAAACTGCCAGCATAGTTTAAAGATGAGATCAGAGAAGCTGTTGTAGCCAAAAAAGCATCTTTCAGGAAATGGAAAAAGCAGCCAAATGATGAAAACTGGAAATAGCATAAGCACTGGCAAGTTAGATACAAAGCATTGATAAGGCAGGCAAAGAGAGAATTTGAAAAAAAGCTTGCTGTGGAAGCAAAAGTCATAATAAACCCTTTTTCAAGTACATTCATAGGAAAAAACCTGTGAGAGAGTCAGTTGGACCATTGGATGATAGAGGAGTAAAATGGATGCTAAGGGAGGACAAGGTCATAGCGGAGAGACTGAATGAATTCTTTGCTTCAGTCTTTACTGAAGAAGATGTAGGGAAGTTACTCATGCCTGAAATGGTATTTAAAGTGATATCTGAGAAGAATTGAAACAAATTTTGATAAACCAGAAAGATGTATTACAACTATTTGATAAATTAAAGAGTAGCAAATTATCTGGACCAGATGGTATACATCCAAGGATGCTGAATGAATTGAAATATGAGATTGCAGATCTACTGCTGCCTCTTCTGAGAATTGCTAGCCTTACTTAACTCTGCTTAGGGCCTTTATTAATGTAGTCATGACCAGAGTTAAATGATGTTACCTCAGGCTTTGACCTCACAGAGGGCTATCAGTGAAAACAAACCACTTCCCCCAGCTCCTTCCTTTGGGACCAAAGCTAAGAGAAATAAAATAAAATAAAAAGGATCCTGCAAACCACCAAGGTGTCACAGGTGTAGATATTAAGCAGATACATTTTGAATTTTGTAATAAATTCTTGTCAGACAGTTAAATATATATATAACATTTTTATTGCACTAAATGTTTAAGCTTGATAAATATTCAATTTAAATATTGTTAGTTAAAATGGCCAATGGAAATAAGTAATTACTATAAATAGTGCATGGGATGTTATTGTACAAAATAATAAAGGTATGTTTAGTAGCAAGTATATTACAAAGTACTTTCCATTCTTTACAACAACTTGTTTTATATTCTCTTTTACAGGCTCCTCAAATACAGGTAAGTATAATTTTTCAAATATTTTTCTCAAGAACACACTTTCAAGAGTTTTACTCACAATTCACACAAAACCACAATAATGTTTACCAAACTTATTTTCTCTTATGAAACTTTCTTTTTCTTTAACTTTTCCTCATTCATTTTTGTATTTCCTTCAGTTCACAAACTTTATTAAGTTTTCCAATACAACTCAAGACAAAAATCTAAATATTACAAAACAAAACAAAAACAAACCCAACCCGGCCTGGGAGAAATATAGTACAAAAAAGATAAACTGTAGACATGAACCATAAAATACAGCAAGCATGAAAGACATAACATAAAGAAGAGGTACCAAACATCTCAAATCCAATCAGCGGGATATGCAGGGGAGAGACAGGCTTCTAGGGGTTCCCATTTCTTGATCGCTAAGGCTTTCTCATAGCAATGAGCCAAGCACACCAAGTGCCAGCAAAGGTAAAAGTAACAAGGGAGGCATCCTTCCAATTCAAGAGAATGACTTGTAACCCAAATCAAACAGTTTCCTATTGGGGACTGGTAACACAGCAGTTAGTACGATGAAGCAGAAAAGAATATCTCCACAGAAAGTGGAGTAGAGAAGTGAAAGATTTCCTGCAGTCTCTTTCAAATTACCCACAAAAGATGGAATACCACCACAATCATGTATCATAAGGCGAAGAGTTGATGTATGGAGACTGTATGTGCATAGGTTTACATGTATATCCGATGCACAATTTTATATGAACCTATTTCTGCATATAAAACACAAATGTTTATGCAGAAATGACTTTTACAATTCTCTTTTAGTATACACCAAAAGGAAGCAAGCAAAAATATGCAACAGCTTCATGCATGTATGAAATTGACAAAGATGTCTACTGCAGTCTGCTGATACTATTTATAATAACCCCACGAGCAAGGTAGGAGCAATCATGGTCCTCCCCTTTCCAAGATGGATATAACAGGAGAGTAAGAGGGGCTGGAGGGACTGGGTGACTGGAAGAAGCTTCAAAATGGCAACAAACATGACTCTCACTCGGTGCATCAGAAAAAAATAATGATAGCACTAAGCTGGCTGACTGGGAGGGCCGATTGACTATCGACCAAAACTAGCCCCACTGGACAAGGTCAATATTGCATTAGAATCACGGCCTCACATCAGCCAATCTACTACTAAGGAGATAAGAGATCTCCCACAACTGCTTGTAGATAATAGAAACCATGTGACCCTGCTCCAGTGTCTGGATGCTAAAAGCTTGCAAAACCAGATCCACTGCCAATGAGGTCAGGTCAAACTTTGAATGTTGAATGCAATGGCGCAACTGCAACCATCGGGAAGCTTGAGAATGAGGAAGGTTACTGTATATCTTTCCTGCAATTCAGCAAAGGAGAGAAGCCGTCCCTCTTTTAAAACATCCCCCATTATACAAAGTCCCCTAGCATGCTACAATGACCAAAGAACCATTTTACTACTGATATGGAAGTTTGAATTACACCACAACGGCATCAAGTGTGAATAATGCTACTGAGCACCAAAACAGGGTGGTTGTTGTTGTTAAGTGCCATCGAGTTGGTGTTGACTCATGGCGATCCTCTGGATAGTTGTCCTAAACTGTGTTCGGTTTTCAGTCAGGCGGTTCATTGTTGATAGAGTCCACCCATAGCTGCTGTTATTGTATTGATCCATCTCATTGCTGGCCTTCCTCTTTAGTGCTGAATTTCGACCTTGCCAAGCATGATGTCTTTCTCTAACGATTTCTCTCTTCGCATGATGTGTCCAAAATATATACGTCAAAGTCTTGTCATCTGAGCATCTAAAAAAAAGCTTTGGTTTCATCTCCTCTTGTACTGACTGGTTTGCACTTTGGGCAGTCCATGGTATATACAGTATTCTTTGCCAGCACCATAATTCAAATACATTGATTTTCTTCCTGTTTATCTTTTTCACTGTCCAATGTTCGCATCCATGTGATTTTATTGAAAATACCATGGCTTGAACAAGCCAAATCTTTGTATGGAGAGAGACATCTCTGCTCTTGTGAATCTTGTCTAGGTGTCAGTGAACTGAAATGGACAGGCATAGGGCACTTTGCATCTGATGATCACATGGTCTACTATGCTGGAAATGAAAGACAAAGAAGAAATGGTGTTGCATTTATAATCAAGAAGAAATTTGCAAGAACTGTAATGAAATACGTTGCAATCAGTGAATGCTTAATTTCTTTTCACCTACGAGGAATGCCCATCAGCACAACTATAATTCGGGTATTTGCGCCAACAACAGATGCAGAAGAGGAAGAAGTGGATGAGTTACATTAACAACTACAAGCTGAAATCGATAGGACATGCAAATAGGATATCCTGATAGTCATGGGTGACTGGAATGTAAAAATTGGCAACAGAGAAGAAGGCAAAGTGGATGGAAAATATGGACTTGGCAACAGAAATGAAGCTGGAGAATGACTGATAGAATTCTGCAAGACCAACAATCTATTCATCTCAAATGCTTTCTTCCAGCAACACAAGTGGTGACTGTACACATGGACCACCCAAGGGTTTGACTACATCTGTGGAAGTCAATGATGGAAACACTTTTATTTAATTATTTTACAGAAACCTGCAACAAAGGATCAGAGCAACATCAAAACCCCCAACTCCTTAAATTTTTATAGACTGCTCTCCAGCTAACATTTCCCTAACTATTTTTATTTATTTATATTCTCTTATATACCGTGCTATTCTGCATCAGTGTGGTTTACATTGAACAAACTAAAATTACATTGAACAGGGCATTATAACTATAACTATTTTACAGGGAACATGGGCTATGGAGGGTTAAGTGGCTTGCCCAAGACCACAAGGAGCACCTGTGGGACTCAAAACCCCAGTCCTTCTGGCCCAAGGTTGCTGTCCTCTAGTGGGATTTGAACCCCGGACCTTCCGGCCTGAAGTACCTTGCCCCAACCACTAGGCCACTCCTCCACTCCACTTTTAACTTTATTTTAAAATTGATGCCATTCTCTTCCTGTTTAGGCTTGCTGCAGAGCACCTCAGCATGACAAATCAGGCAGGGCAAACTCCTCTGGACCCACAGCATCACAGGGAAATAAATTTATATTATTTTATTTTTTAAACTGGTTACACTACTATTAGTAATCTGTGAACTATTATTAAAATCATATGTTGTACCTGAAGACTGGAGAATAGCCAATGTAACGTCAGTTTTTATAAAGGGTTCCGAGGTGATCCGGGAAAAGAAACTACAGACCAGTGAGCCTGACATCAATACCAGGCAAAATGGTAGAAACCATTATAAAGAATAAAATTACTGAACATGTAGATAGTCATGGTTTAATGGGAGAAAGCCAACATGGATTTAGCCAAGGAAGATCTTGTCTTACTAATCTGTTAAATGTTTTTGAAGTTATGAATAAACAGGTAGATACAGGTGAGCCTGTTGATAAAGTATATGTGGATTTTCAGAAAGCTTTTGACAAGATCTCTCATGGGAGACTCTTGGCAAAATTAAAAAGTCATGGGATAGGAGGCAGTGTACTATTGTGGATCAGGGTCTGGTTAAAAGCTAGAAAGCAGAGAGCAGAGAGCAGGACTAAATGGCCAATTTTCTCAATGGACAAAGTTTCATAGTGGAGTACCCCAGGGATCTGTGCTGGGCCCACTGCTTTTTAACATTCATTATTGACATGGAATTTGGAATAACAAGTGAGGTGATCAAATTTGCATGTGACAGAAAATTATTCAAAGTTGTTAAAACACAAAAAGATTATGAAAATTGCAAGAGAACCTTGATAAATTGGATGACGGGGCATACAACTGGCAGATGACATTTAATGTGCCTGAGTGCAAAGCTATACACTTAGGGAATAACAACTCAAACTACGGTTACACAATGCAAGGTTCCACCTTAGGAACCACCACCCAGGAAAAGGATTTAGGCGTCATCGTGGATAATACTTTGACACCCTCAGTGGCGACCAAGAAAGCAAATACAGTTGAATGCTAGGAATCATATGGAAAGGAATGGAGAATAAAACCAAGGATATTGTAATACCTCTGTATCATTCCATGGTGCGACAATAACTTGAATATTGTGTGCAATTCTGTTTGCCATATCTTAAAAAGGATATAGCAGAATTAGAAAAGGTACAGAGAAGAGTTACCAAAATGGTAAATGGAAATGAGGATCAGGGCTGGCCCAAGGGTTTCTGCCACCCTAGGCAGAAGCCCCAGCCCCCCCCCCCTCCCATGCACTGAGCCATGCCACCAATGCTGAAACATGCTACCACTGATTCCGATGGCAGGGTTGAGGACGGGACATGGCTCAGCTCGGCAGCAGGCCATGTGCTTCGATGCACATGGCCTGCTGCTTCTGACCCCTCTCCAACATAACTTCGGCGGTTCAAAAGTGGCAGGCCAAGTGTGCTGAAGCACATGGCCTGCCACTGAGCCTAGCTGTCCCCCCCCCCCCCGCCACTAAAATCAGCTGCAGAGGGGTTGGCAGTGCGAAACGGCTCAGCATGGGGGGAAGGGTAGCGCAGCGTGGCCATGGGGAGGGTGGTAGACCATGTGTGCTGAAGCACAAGGTCTGCCACCACAGAGATCTGCTGCCCTAGGAGGATCCCTAGCTGGTCTAGTGGATGGGTTGGCCCTGGGAAGGATACCCCTATATGGAAAGGCTTAAAAGGTTAGGGCTCTTCAACTTGGAAAATAGACAGCTGTGGGGAGATATGATAGAGGTCTATAGATTAATGAATGGAGTGGAATAGGTAAATGTAGATCGGTTGTTTACTCCATCAGGTTCTTGGGGATGCCTGTATCACACCTCTGTTCAGATTTGGACATTCCCCACATTAAGGACATCCACAGACTCAGTTTCTAAAATCCCTCCAGAGACATCTCCGTGTTTTGGTAGTCTCTATGCCTGTTTTCAGATGTCCAAAGTACGACCAGGGCTTCAATAATAAATCCATGCATAGTTTTTACCCATGAACTTTGCACAAATGTTCAGAGTGGAAGTCCATGCTGCTTTCAATATGAAAATTGCTTAAGGATAGAATACTCGCAGACATTTGCAGATATTGTTCTCCAAACCAGTATATACAGTGTCTTGTGAAAGTATTCATCCCCTCGGTGTTTGTCATGTTTTATTGCATTACATTCTGGAATTAAAATGGAGATTTGGGAGTTAGCACCATGTGATTTACACAACATGCCTACCACTTTGAAGGTGCAAAATATCTTTTATTGTGACACAAACAATACATAAGATAACCCCCCCCCCCATAAATCATGAGCGTGCATAGTTATCCCCCCCCCCAAGTCAATACTTTGTAGAGCCACCTTTTTCTGCAATTACACCTTTTGCTGCAATTAGAGCTGCAAGTCTCTTGGGGTGTGTCTCTATTAGCTTAGCACATCTAGTCCCTGGATTTTCACCCATTCCTCAAGGCAAAATTGCTCCAACTCCTTCAAGTTGTGTTGATGTACAGCAATCTTCAAGTCATGCCACAGATTCTCAATTGGTTTGAGGTTTGGGCTTTGACTAGGCCATTCTAAGACATTTCAATGCTTCTCTTTAAACCACTCCAGTGTAGCTTTAGCAGTATGTTTAGGGTCATTGTCCTGCTGGAAGGTGAACCTTCATCCCAGTCTCAAATCTCTGACAGACTGAAACAGGTTTTCCTGAAGAATTGCCCTGTATTTAGTACCATCCATCGTTCCTACAATCCTGACTGGGTTTCCTGTCCCTGCCAATGAAAAACATCCCCACAGCATGATGCTGCCACCAGCATGTTTCACTGTGGGAATGATGTTCTCAGGGTGATGGGAAGTGTTGGGTTTGCGCCACATATGGCGTTTCCCATGATGGCCAAAAAGTTCAATTATCGTCTCATGTGACCAGAGAACCTTCTTCCATGTGTTTGGGGGGTCCGCCACATGCTGTTGTGCAAACTCCAAACGTGTTCTCTTATTTCTTTCTTTAAGCAATGGCTTTTTTCTGGCCACTCTTCCATAAAGCCCCGCTCTGCGAAGTGTATGGCTTAAAGCGGTCCTATGGATAGATGCTCCCATCTCTGCTGTGGATCTTTGCAGCTCCTTCAGTGTAACCGAGGTATCCGGATGCCAATCCCCTGCCTGCTATCAGCTTTGTCAACCTGCCACCACTACCACCCACCCCCCCTCGGTATCCCACAAAACACACACACACACTGGAATTTGGTAACAAATAACTTGGTCGCAGCTTTATTAAATGAATTATCAACCGGCCCCAACCTGGGCCAATTCAACATTCTTAAATCCCAGCACTGCCCCCCCTCCCTTTCCGGATGATGCCCCCCACCAGCCGTTTATAGCAAAGTAGTGCATCATCCACCCCCCCATTACCCCCTACCGCCCGCCTCGCCATGTTATAGCAAAGGCAGGCAAGTTGCCTTCCACCGGGCAGAGACCCCAACCGGGATGTCTCTCCCAACCAAGGAGCACTGCCGCTCCCCTGAAAAGTGGCACCAGCCTCAAATGCCCCGCCGGGTCGGCGAGCGCCAGCTCGCTACCCCGCCACCGGCGCAAGGTAGACCTCTATCCTTGCGCCGCCCCCCAACAAAAGCTGCGACCAAGACCAACCTTCCAGGGGCCTCCGGCCAATCATTCAGCTACGATCTAGTCCCACCGGGCCAGGTGAAACCCATCAAGAAGGTACAAGCCAGCACACCTGACCCCCGCCCAAGGGGAAAACACCTGCAACCGCCCATTTGCTGAACCCAATGCACCAGCTGCCTGCTAATCCGCCCAGGCCCCGCGGCCACCGCCGCTGCGTCCCGCAGGTAGGGTGTGGGATGATGTCGGACCACTCGATGGCCACATTCTGAATGAAGTCCCGGACCAACAATGCCGCTCTGTACGGTCCTGATGATCTGCCGGCAGGACCAGCTCGGCCAAGTCATTGCCTCTCCAAAGAATCTGCAGGACGATTGGCCACCGCCGCTGCGCAAGCTATCACCGGAACGAAGTCCAAGAGCTGCCACCATTGCATTCCACGTTGGCCCCTCCAACACAGCCGCACTCCAGCATCTGCCAGCCCGAGGTGAATGCCCAACGGCTGCACTGCCGCCCGGCCCGGTGAACGAGGGAGTGGCCGCTGATCCACCAATCGCCGAAGCAGGCACCATCTGAAAGGCCAAATCGGACAGCCAACAGCCGGCAACTCTGCAATAGGAAGAAAACTGTTAGTACCCCCCCCACACCCCCACCAGCCCGGCACATGCCACCCAAGGGTGAACGTCCCCTCCGTACGCCCTCGAGCGCCACCCGCCGATCGGCTGTAGGACCCACCCGTCCATAGCAGCCGTCGCCGCCCTCGTGGCAGCTCTAATCCGGAAAGATCGCCCCACAGGGGTCCGCTCATCATGACCCAAGACCCGGAAGGCCAAGCGCAACACCGCTGCGAACTGGAACTGTGTTACTGGGCTGCCGCCCCCATCCGGGGCCCGCGGCCGCTGCTGCAAATAACTCAGCAGGGCCTGCACCGGACAGGAGGGCAAAGGAAAACAAATTGGAGCACAATACCACCCAGCCCCCCTTGTCCCAACCGAGCTGCTGTGGACCGCGGAATACAACGTATGTACCTGAGACGCCTCCACCATCATGTACGCAAAGCCAAGCCCACCAAAACGCAACCCCGCCTCGAGTTCCGATGCAAAATGCTGCTGCAATTGTGCGGGGAACCAGGGAGCCTCGAACCAGAGGCCACCGACGAGGACAGCAATGCCATCAAGCTGGAATCCCAACCCTCCGAAGATGCTCCAGGACTGGCACGGCCGTAGCCTCCACCTCCGGGGCCAACAGCCGAAACCGCGCCCTACTGAAAATGAGACCAAGCCTCAGCGATAGAATTCGGGGAGGCCGACACATGCCGCGCCTGGCAGTGACATTCAGGCGCAAGCAAGCGAGCACCATGATCCGCATCAAGGAAGCCACCCACAAACACCAAGGAGTATAACACCACCCGCAGATCACGCAAATGCACCGGCCAAACCCAAGACGCTACAACCATGGGGGAAAACTCCAAAAGTTGAAGTGGCGGGTCAAGCCGGATTGCATCCATCCCACTGAGCCGCGGCTCGGTGCACCATGCCCCTTGACAAGAGACCCCCCCAAACCCTGAATAACCCGCCGCACCCCGTAAACAGACGCAGGTCCGCCTGTGAAAGCTCCGGCAGCTGCAGAACCAAGGAACCATTAAACCGATAAAGAGAGCCTCCCACACGCGCAAAATCCTCGCGCATTCCCGCTGCCGCAAAGCCGGAGGCGCGGGCGATGAACATCCGCCAGAAGAGCTACAACTGCCGCGTAAAAGGATGCCCCCCATCGGCGGAACCCATGCGAGCAACAGTAAGATGTCCCAACCAATGCCTGCAGGACCCGCAGAATGGCCTCACCCGACGATCCCACGAGAGCCACCAACTCGCGGATGCGCTCGCCTTCCCGCTCGGGCAGGTGCACCACCATATATTCAGTATCGATCTCGATCCCCAAAAGGTAGGGCGCGCCACTGGCCAAGAGTCTTACAAGCCGCTATGGGAATACCGAAGGCCCCAGCCAAGCGCAAAACTCCAGCGGGTAGGCGCACCTGCGCACATGGCCTGGCCCGACTAACAGGAAATCATCCAAATAATGCACTGTGTTAGCGACATCCGACTACCATTCAACCACCCAGTGCAGGAGAGTACTGAAGTTCCCGCAGTAGGCACAGGTAGCCCGCCCCCCAGAGGCATGCCCTTATTGAAATAAAACCGCAATCCAAGCGGAAACCTAGCAAAGGGAAAACGGAGGAGGAACCAAACCGCAAGCAGAACGCAGAGTCGAATGTCACCCTAGTGATGTCAACCCTTGCCCACAGCACCGGCCCCACACCGCCGCACCAAAACCACCGCCTCAGCAATGGAAGCATAGCGCACCATGCACTGGTCCCGAGGGATGCGGTCATTCACAGAATTCCCAGGAGGGCAAGACAGAGTCTGAATCCGCCACAACCCGCCCAGCTCCGTCCTGGGAACTACTCCCCCCGGGGATACCGCAAAGGGAGAAAACGGGGATCCCGAAAACAGGAACCTGGAAAGCCCTCAGAAACCCTGCAATATCACACCCCACACCCACCTGGATGAGGTCACCCATATTGTACTAGCCACGGTCGCATAGCATCAAAGCACACGGGCATGGGGAGCCAGGCGCACGAGCCCCCGCACTGGCCCCCCGCCAGGGCACCAGCCGCTCCTTCGCGACCACCCGTAGCGACGGCAGATCCGTCACCACCCACCGAGCAGACAGGCTTAAATTTACAATCGGGGAAGGGGCGCGATGAGGACACCGCGGGGGGAGGCACCCAAAAGGATCGCGAACCTGCCCGCACCGGGACCACCCCCCAACTGGGCGCCTCCCTCTCCCTCCCCCGAACCCGACACCTGGCAAACATCCGCCCCAGCCAACGGTTGGTGCCTTCGGCACCCCGGATAGCTGCCCGCTCTCCTCCAGGAGTTCGCCGAACTCCTCCTCAAAATTTAGCCAGGCCCAACCGTCGGGCACCTGCGACGATGCTAACGTCCGTCCCTGCAAGCCAGCAGCGCCCCCTAGTGCTCCGGGAAATGAGAGAGTGTTACGGGATGCATACCGCCCCCTACCCGCTTGCCGTCACCATAGCTCTTTGGGGTTTTTTTTTTTTGTTTTTTTTTTTTGTGTTTGCGCTCTCCCGAACGTTACCGACCCTCGTGCAAGCAGAAAATGTCAATATACCATGCAACGTTTTACCCGATGGCGCAATGTCTGTGGCACGCCCTCCCAATACGCGGCACAGCGCACCACCAAGGCCCATCCCCCCACCCTTCCCAGCCCCCCACCCCCACCGACTCACCGGATGATCCTGCCGCTGATGACGAAGATGAGGAGGAAGACGAAGCATGCCGGCAACGGCGCCCACGCTTGAGCTGCACCCTCGCCTTCCCCCCCCCCCCCACCGGGAGTCCCCTCCCCAAGGTTTGCACACCCACCCTTTTTTTTTTTTTTTTTTTAAATTTTTTACTCGCACCCCCCACATACTCACCAGCCTTGCAGGAGGGCACCGCCGACGCACCCCGGTCTGGACCACTACCGCCGAGCCGGAAGACACCACTGCAGATCATGGGGGCCCTGCCCCACCAGCCCGACCAATGTTAGCAAGCATCCCGGATGGCACACGCTGCGGGACCTGTTGAGAAGAAGAAAAGAAACCAGCAGCAACGGCACCCCAAGTGCTTAACGTAGCGCTTAATGCAGCACCCGGCCCACTACCCCAGCCCCATGTCGCGGAGCCGAGTCCGCCAGCCGCCCCTATCCCCAACACCCCTGGGCCCACCTGCTCTGGCCCCCCAGCCAGATGGCCCAGACACCCCCCAATGCCCCAATCCACCCGGGGGCCAGCCCCACAAGCCCAAGAACCCCGGGGACCCGAAGAAACCCAGGTGCGGGAAGCGCCCGCCCCCAATCCAGAGGCGTACCAGCCAAAGCCGGAGGGGGTAACGAGGCGCCCTGAGGACCTCCCACCGAGGCGACCAGCCGCAACCCAGAATCCGGAACACCTCTGCACCGCCAGAGCCAGCCTTGGATCCCGCCACCCCATCCCAACTGAGGCCAGCAGCCACGGGGGGCACCCTGCACCGCCAGCCACCGTACTGCCAACCAATGTGGATGGGGGCCAGGCTCCCCCGATGGCTCTAAAGGGACCGCACCCGCCCGACCTTGCAAGGCCAGACCAGCTGTACCCCTGTCCCAGCCCCAAGGCCCTCCCCCGGCCACGCCCCTAGCGCGCCCTTAGCTGGCCCAGCAACCACTGCCACCCATGCCTACACTCTTCCCCGCACTGGCGCCGCACACGCGCCACCCTGCCCGTTGCCCACGAGCGTCCGAGCACAGGCCCCACACGACCTCCGACCACAGGCCGTCGAGACCAACGGACCTGAAAGCACACCACCCTCTTACCCTAGGAGCAACCCAGCCCCTTGCCCACGCTCTCTTTCCTTACCCTGCCTTCCGGCATTGAGGAACGCCCCCCCCCCCCCGTTTTTCCTATCTGCGTGTATTAATTTATTTATTTTTCGTATTAATTAATTAACCCCGTTTCGCGCGATTATGAGATATTGATTTCCTGCAATATTCTGCACCCCCAACCACACGAACCTCTCTCCCCAGTTTGTCCTAACTGACCCCAGCCTAACAGCTCCCGCTGAAACCCCAACGGAGCTCCCAGGCCCGTTACATTCCCCACGTGCAGCAGGCCAACCGCGGCAAGCCAGCCAACCCAAGGCAACTGCGCTCCGACGAGGCTGCCTCCTTGCCCCCGCAGCACCCGCTCGAACCGCCCCCCCCCCCGCAGCACAAAAAGACCTGCCGCCTAGCCGCCAAACTTGAGGAAATCGCCGCAGGAGCCCCGGGACGACACACCTTTTCTCGCAGCGCTCAGCGAAGAAAGAGGGAGACCACACGCCGTGATCTCCCTCTTACGCCGACGCCACGCCCCCAAGCCGGCACCAGCCCCAATCACCAGTGCCCACATCATTGACGTGGGCGGCAGGTGCCGGTATCACCATGCCCACCTCCTCACCCCCCCCCCCTCGCATGGATCCCCACCGAGCTACCGGCAAGGGATTTGGGCCCCGGCACCCGGTTACACACCGGCCTCGGGACAGGCCCAGCGGCACGGTGAGAATTTATCCTTGATGTCTTTGTAGCATCTCTGATTAATGCCCCCCTTGCCCGGTCTGTGAGTTTTAGTGGGCAAGGTTTGTAGTGGTGTCATATTCTTTCTGTCTTGTTATAATGGATTTAATGGTGCTCCGTGGAATATTCAGAATTTGGGATATATTTTTATAACCCAACCCTGATCTATACTTCTCCACAACTTTGTCTCTGATTTGTTTGGAGGGCTCCTTGGTCTTCATTTTGCTTGCTTAGTGGTGTTACAGAGTCAGGGGCTTTTCAGAACAGGTATATTTATACAGGCATCATGTGACAGATCATGTGACACTGATTGCACACAGTTGGACCCTAATCAACTAATTATGTGAATTCCAAGGTTAATTGCTTGGACCAGATCTTATTTAGAGGTTTCATAGTAAAAAGGGATGAATACATATAGACTCACAACTTTTCAGTTTATTGTTAGGCCCATTATCTACCATCTAAATGCATTGGATTATATTGTTAGGTCTATTATGTAACCTTCATTTTCTTTCCAGGTTTTAATGCGACAAAACAGGACAAAATTGAGGGGATGAATATTTTCAAAAGGCACTGTAAGTGCTTTTGAAAATACAAAATGGTGTTCATTATTGTAAACCCTGTCTTAATCTTGCTCCGGGGTTCACCTCCCCTAAATGCAAGTGAGAATGTGTGGCTTGTGCAACAGCCTGCAGACTTTTAACAGGTCAGTAGGTGGGAAAAAATCCTTCCCCATGTTAGTTTTATTGCTGCTTTTTTTCCATGCTCAATATGAACAGTTTTCAGAAATTGCATCTTTCTTTTGCCGCAAGAATCTCTCCTGAATTCTAATACCGAATTCTAAAAAGAAAGTACTGTCATAAAATGTTTCCAAATTTAATACTTACACAATGCAAGGGCTGGTTCTTACACAAAGTAATTGTGATATAATATATTCAGGAAAGCTCCATTGAATGCAATTATTTCTTGTGTGGTGATGAGATCTTTTCTACAATACACCTGCAGATTGGTAGCAGTATAGGTGCGGTTTGTCTGCTTAGGCTAAGGGGGGATCAAAGGGTAGGGAGGCCATATTGGTAATGGAAGGAGGATAGCCAGTTCAACACCGATGCCCATTTCATTTTGGGTATAATGTTCTGCATGACCAAACTACACCTATGGATAGCAACAACCTAGAATTTGAAAGCATACAGATGAAAGAAATTGACTGTAGGGCTTCTTAATCAATATTTGTGACTGTGATATTGGGAATGCCTAATATCCATTGTACATTTGGAACCCAGAGATGTATAACAGAACAACATAATAGACATAGACAGATAAGGAACAGTTGGTACGCCTTATTTCATTTATCCTACTTACCACAACTTGTAGTTTTGCTTGAGAAGTGGAACTGGTTGTTATAGCTACATGAAAACCATGTGCAGAAAATGTCTGCTTCCCAAAAACCTTTCCATAACTGCAAAAAGCAGTGAAATTAAATTTGTGTATATCTTTCTTACTTTCAGTACATCCTTGCTTTTTCAGGCTTGGTTCTTAAGAAAGAAAGGATTATCACATTGCAGGTTATGTCCCCCTCCTCCCCCTTTTTTCAGTTTCCGAGTTGAACTAAGCTTCTTGTGGAGGTAGGCTCATCTGGGGCACGTCTAAGTTTTGTACCTTTCAAAGATAGTGTGTGATCTGGAGGGATCATGACGGAGGTAAAGCAATCTCTAGCTTTCATTTAAGCAATGCATATCTCAAAAGCCATCTAACAAAACTTGATATGTGCACATGGAGCATATGGAACCTTATTTGGACACACTAGCATTTTATTCGGTCCTTGGCTATGGCCCGTTTCTATGGAGATGAGGCGATATTCCCTCTTGTGTACACTGGCCAAATGATTTCTTCTTGCTCAAGCAACGTTTGCAGAAATATAGTCACCTGAGGGGATAACTGACATTTGTGTTCTTCAAAGGTCCCAAACGACGGGTGGAGAAGGGAAGTGGAGGGGGCAGGGACAGAGGCAGGGCTGGACTTTGATGTTCGTAGATCCTGGGCACTTTCACTGAAATGTGCATTACGTTTCTGTCTCATAATCTCGTTTCCTGATTTGTTTCTTTATTTTTTCTATGTTTAATTTTTTTTTTCCTCCTTTGTAGTCTCTGAATATTTTCTAGGCCCTAGGTGCTAGGCCTACAAAGTTTAATGGGAAATCCGGCACTGGAGTAAGGGAGACTAAAAGGAAGGAAACTCTGAAATTTCTAGGTAAGAAATGCATTGGAGACAACGTCTGTAGAATTACTTGGCATTTTCTCATGAAATTTAATATCTGAGCATTGCTTACTCTTGGAATGATTGAAAGTTCCGTAGTTACTGATGGTTGAGATGTCCGTGGGGTGGTTTCTCATATAAGACTTAATGAGATCTTCAGCCTTAATACCCTCACGGTTCTGGACTATGAAACTGTTCTCTTTGTCTTGTGTCTCATTTATTTGTTAGACTAAGCTGCTTAGTACTGACCAAACATAGTCGAAGCTGGGCATAATTTTGACGGAGAATGAGTACAAGTAGGATGTTTTTCTTTTTCAGACTGTTTGGTTGTGCTGTTTTGCATTCTGGAACATATTTATTATGATTTATTCATTATCTTTAGGTAGGAGATTCTCCCAGGGTAATGTACGACAAGCTAAACTGGTGATAAGCAAAACAGACAATAAGAACAAGGAGAGTCTGATGGGGCCATATTGTGTGTGAGAGGTTGTACACACCAGGCGTGTGGGGCATTTATACAGCACACATACATCAACAATGAAACAACTCAGATAATAAGCAAAGCCACATTGGGGATAATTTTATAACAGGCAGCTTATTGGAAAAGTCCAAAAAAATACCTATTTTATAAAGACCCCAAGCAGAATACCGAAAAACCGTGTATACATCTAAAGACAGGAAAACATTGTTTTCTTGGTGCAACACAGCCTTATATGCACCCCAAACCAGTAGTCTTTTTACTTTTAAAAAATTCTCTAGTGAAAGCATTCAACTTTATACATCATTTATTAAGTCAGAGTAAAAGGCCTAATTGACTTGCGCATTTGTAGACAAAGGTACCTAGATGCCTTTATAAGCCAAGGCGGCGGCTAACATGGTTTCAGCGGCTAGCCATCACCACTGAAACTTGAACCCGGATATTCAATGCCGGGGTCATATCCAGCCACTGGCATGGAATATTCGGGTTGGCTGGAGAGCAAAGAAGCTGACCAGGAAGCAGTGATATTTACACACTGCCCAGTTAGCTTCAGCAGTGAAAGTTGTCCAGCCCTTTGTGATACGTGGGCAGCGACTCAATATCACTGCTGCCTGGTAATCACCGGGTGCCGCCCCTGCAACACCCAAGGCTAATCACATTAATCACTTTGAATATCTTTTACTACTTCTTATCATTTGTGTACAGCGCTGTACAGACACATGTAAGAGACAATCCCTGCTTCTGAGAGCTTACAGTCTAGTCAAGACAGACAATACAACAGGGGACTAGGAGATATCAAGGGGAGGAGTTGGTAAGGAACACTTAGGAGGTGAACAGGAGACTATGGGGATCAGGATCCAAAAGCAGTCTCAAAAAGGTGAGTGTTTAGCTTGGATTTGACCAGAGCCAGAGATGGAGCCTAACGTGCTGATTCAGGTAATTTATTCCAGCCATAAGGAGCAGCAAGGTGGAAAGATCGAAATTGAGTTAACAGTGGAAGAGAAGGGCACTGATAGAAAGGATCTGCTAGAAGAGTGGAGATCCTGAGGAAGGATGTAGGGAGAGATAAGAAAGGAAAAGTATTGACGAGCACTAAATGAAGACACTTATAGGTATAATATCCCCCCTAAGATCTCAGAATTGTCTCCAATAGCACAAGAATGCTGTCACACAATTTTACACCTGCTCTGAAGGTCTACATGTGTGCTTGTACTCTATGGGGACATTCCGGATAGCGAATGATGCTTGTCTACGTGCGGGTTGGATGTGTAGCTGCGATCATCTCCCCAAACATATTCCGCAACCTACGCATCCTGCATGTACACAGGCTTTGTGCAGGGAGCGCTGTATGTGAGTGAGAGGGGGCAGAGCGAGGGAGTGGCCAGGTTCCGGGACATACAGAGCCTTTTCAGGAAAGGCTGGTGTATGTACCCTGGATGTGCAGTCTATACCTCCCCGATGGAGGTATAAGTGCAGCACATGGGTCTATGTGCATGCAGAAGCCCCCTGACTCACATGATGATGGGGTACTATGGCTACTGCTCCAACATCCTTGCCTTGGGGGCCCCCAAAGACGACTGGAAGGGGATGTGCAGGGGCCACTGTAGGACATGGCATTCCGCGTTGCTGGATAGCCGTGTCATTGCAGTGGCGATGGGACGGCAGTGCACAAGTGCTCCAGCCGTAGCGTTATGTGCTGGGGACGGGCAGGCTCGGAGATGTCTTTCACCTCGGTATATGATGCACACCAAGCTGTCTATCTCCCTGATTCCACCATCACGGGTGCATCTAGACCCCAAGGTTGCGGAATCGGGTCTTACATGACCCTGTCCAGGTTTTATGCATGCCCACGGTCCAGGCATATAGGGCTTAGAATCAGTCTCCACGTGTATACTTACATATTTTACAAAATGTACACAGCGTATCTCCAGGAACAAGCAGGAATGAGTCTTCACATATGGGTATCGTCGGTACCGACAGAGCCTGCGTGGGAATGCTCCCCAGCGTCCAGTAAGAAAGCTTTTGTGAGCACCCCACAGCGCCTGCGCGCTGCCTTCCCGCCTTTCCCAACCGCCTCTCTCCAGTCCTCTCAAAACCTGTTGCTGGGGTTCCCTTTTCAACAGTCACTTCCCCAAGCAACCCTTACAACAGATGCCTCTCCAAGGGGCTGGGGAGCTCATCTGCAAGATCTCTCCACCCAGGGCATCTGGTCTCCACAGGAGACTTCACTACACATAAATCTCTTGGAACTCAGAGCAATTTTCTTAGCTCTCAGTGTTCCACTCCCTGCTCAGCTACAGGACAGTCCTCATCCACACGGACAATCAAGTAGCCATGTTCTATGTAAACAAGCAGGGAGGGACTGGCTCTCTGTCGCTTTGCAACGAAGCTTTGCGACTGTGGGCCTTTGCCAGAGAGCATCAGATTCATCTTATGGCTGTATATCTTCCAGGCGTTCAAAACTCTTGGGCAGACAGACTCAGTTGAGTTCTGCTTCCACATGAATGGTCCCTCCACAGGGACCAGGTAGCCAGGATTTTTCGAATTTGGGGAACCCCGGACATAGACCTATTTGCAAGTCCGTGGAATGCCAAACTTCCCCGGTTCTGTTCCAGGATTCCGTGTCAGGGAGTTCAGGCCAAGGATGCCTTCCTCCTTCACTGGGGTCAAGACTTCCTTTATGCCTTTCCACCCATTCCCCTAATTCCCAAAACACTGTTCAAACTTCAGAGAGACCGGGGTTCTATGATCCTCATAGCACCACATTGGCCACGCCAAGTGTGGTAGTCTCTACTTCTGCATCTCTCTCAAGCTCCATCCCTGGAATTGGGCTCTGCTCCAGACCTTCTATCCCAGGAAGAAGGAACGTTGTGGCACCCAAACCCCCAGTCTCTTCATCTCAGGGCTTGGTTGCTGAGGGCCTAGACCTTCAAGATTTTCATCTCTCTCAGCAAGTCAGAGATGTTATTCATGCCTCTAGAAAGCCTTCTACTAGACGTTCCTGTGCTTTCAAATGGAAAAGATTTACCATTTGGTGTTCAGGGAAGGGTCTTAACCCTCTTGCAATACCTTTGAATTCTTTACTAGAGTGTCTCCTGCATCTATCCCATGCAGGTCTGAAAACGAATTCGGTAAGAGTCCATTTGAGTGCTATTGCAGCGTCCCTCAAGCCTCTCAATGGACAGCCTATTTCCTCTCACCCTCTTATAGCAAGATTCATGAGAGGCCTTCTTCTAACTAAACCTCCCATTAGACCACCTCCAGTGGCATGGGACTTAAACCTGGTTCTTGGCCAGCTTATGAAGCCACCCTTTGAACCTTTAGCCACCACCTCCTTGAAATTTCTTTCTTGGAAGGTTATCTTTCTCATTGCAGTCACCTCAGCACATCGCATCAGTGAGTTGCAAGCCTTGGTGGCTAATCCTCCTTATACAAGGTTCCATCATGATAAGGTAGTCCTCAGGACCAATCCACACTTTATGCCCAAAGTGGTCTCGCCTTTTTATCTGAACCAAGAGGTATACTTGCCTGTCTTTTTTTCCAGGACCTCATGCATCAAGTGCAGAGAGGAATCTGCATACTTTGGATTGTAAAAGAGCTCTCGCCTTTTACTTACAAAGAACACAGCAACATAGAAAGTCTTCTCAACTCTTTGTTGCTTTTGATCCTTCCCATTTAGGACTTTCAGTTTCTAAAAGAACACTGTCCAACTGGATTGCTCAGTGTATTTCTTTCGCCTACCAGAGTAGGAACCTTTCTCTGGAGGGCCATGTCACAGCTCACAATGTGAGAGCCATGGCAGCCTCAATGGCTCATCTAAACTCTGTGTCCATCGACCAAATCTGTCGAGCGGCCACCTGGGCCTCGGTTCATACCTTCACAGCCCATTACTGTTTGGACAAGGACTCCCGCCGGGATGCCTCGTTTGGTCAGGCTGTTCTCAAACACCTGTTCCATTCCTAATCAACTCCTACCCACCTACCCTGGTCGGATGCCAGAGATCCATGGGAGGGGGTAGAGTCCTTTTCAAGGACACACAACCTGGGGTTTCTCCCTGGCATCTGCAGCTAGGGAGTCCCCATATGTGAAGACTCATTCCTGCTTGTTCCTGGAGATAGCACAGTTACTTACCTGTAACAGGTGATCTCTGGGAACAGCAGGAATAAGTCTTCACAACCCATCCACCTCCCCTAGGAGTTGTATCTCTCTATCTATCTTTCCTTTCCTCTCTCTCTCTTTGTCTCAGCTTTAAAACTCGAACTGGAGAGAGGCGGTTGGGAAAGGCGGGAAGGCAGCGCGCAGGCACTGTGGGATGCTCCCAAAAGCTTTCTTACTGGACGCTGGGGAGCGTTCCCGCGCAGGCTCCATCGGTACCGACAATACCCATATGTGAAGACTTATTCCTGCTGTTCCCAGAGATCACCTGTTACAGGTAAGTAACTGTGCTAAACCAAACCTCCAGGAACACATCATCTTATTGGCCTGCACATAACTTTATAAGAGCCCTTTTTGTTGTGTAAAACATGGTTTATATGTGAAAATGGTTTGTAAGATTACCCCATACTGTATAGCACTAGATATATGGTGCACATTGACTAGGTAAGTTGTAAAATACAATATGATAACCATACCTGGCCAATACCAACCATAACTGGCAAATAAAAAAGCACAAAATAACATTATGATGTTCAGTGACAGTGATAATAGTATAAATAAATAATATCTACACAGAGTACTGGTAAAGTTTTCTGGTTTTCTGGCAATGCAGATAGTAATGAATTAGCTCTCCAGAGAGCAAGATCCAGAGGGAGGGAGCTGTTTCCCAAAAAGGCACTCTGATGGGTTTTGGATCAATGGCAAAGAGTGGAGTGGAGTGGCCTAGTGGTTGGGGCAAGGTACTTCAGGCCAGAAGGTCAGGGGTTCAAATCCCACTAGAGGACAGCATCCGTGGGCCGGAAGGACTGGGGTTTCTAGTCCCACAGGTGCTCCTTGTGGTCTTGGGCAAGCCACTTAACCCTCCATAGCCCATGTTCCCTGTAAAATAGTTATCTCCAAGTTATAATGCCCTGTTCAATGTAATTTCAGTTTGTTCAATGTAAACCACACTGATGCAGAATAGCACGGTATATAAGAGAATGTAAAAAAAAAATCATTAGGGAAGGTCATCAGGTCACCATTTTGACAATATAACAAGTGAATATGTACAAACAATCAAGTATATTTTATATGATTCATACAAATTAACTTATTTACAGCTCAGGTACATAGAGAAGTCTTAGGAATAGTTTTAGAGAATGTTACTGGGTAGTTGAAAGGGAAGAGTAGTATCTAAAGAGTGTGAGGTTGTTGGTTTGGGAAGAGAGGCTATTATATTTGTGAGGGAAATGTTTCAAGTATTCTGCGCTGTGGAACATGAGTTATGTTGGGTCAACATTTGGAGCTCGTTCATTTTGTCCAAAATGTTCAATGAATAGGAAAGTCTTGCGTTGAGTGCGGAAAGAGGATAGGTCTGTAATGCTTCTCAGTCTATCTGGTAGAGAATTCCAGAGCATTGGGGATAAGTATTTGAATGCTCTGTTGCTAGTATGTTGTTTTGACTTTCAGTAGTTAGACGGGCTTGAAAGAGTATTATTCATTTGGCCTCTTCTTTGTTGATCATTGGGTGTGACCTTAATTAGATTAGATAGCATTGTAGGTGCTATATTTCTGATGATTTTGAATGAGATCATTATTAACTTGTACTTTATACTGCCCTGTACAGGTAACCAACGCAGGCTATTAAGTATGGGAGTTATATGATCCATGCATGCATTATAGATGATACGGGCCGCCATGTATTGCACCATTAAAAGGGGATGATGGGATTGCTTTGGCAGCCCATGTAGTAGACTATTACAATAGTCAAAGTGGGGGATTATCATTGTTTACAAAAGTGTTCTGAAACTGTTGCTATGTAGTAGGGGCTTCATGTGTTGAAGTCTGATTTTGTTAAATATTGCTTTTGCAGTATTTTAATGTGGGTTTTGAATGAGAGATATTTGTCATGTGTGACGCCAAAGTATTTTACCTCTTCTTTGACTTCAAGATTGAATTGATTTATAACTATGTTGCGAAATGAAGTGGTTTTAGTTTCTAGAGATCATTAATACTTTAGTCGTTTTATAATTAATGTTAATGTTTTGACAAAAGCATCGAAGAGTAGCCTATTCTTCTAGTATCCTGTGTAAGGGAACAGCCCGTTGGTGCAGGGGGCAGTGAAAGCATATTAGACGCCTTAAGCAAAATTTCAGCTTTGCACCTTCTCAATTAACTTTTAGGCTCCTCCTCACCTTGAGATTTTGATACTTAAACTCAACAATGTTTATCACCTCAGTCGCACCACTCTTAAAACAATCCTCTGTAACAGGATGGGCAAAAGGAGCACTTTTGGAAAAACGGTCACGTCTGGGGGGAAGTGGAAGTTCAGACGTGGGCAATTCTAGCCATATACATGCACCTTCTATATGAAATTGGAGATATACATGTAAATTTTTGCCCTGCCAGGCCACACCCAAAACGCCCACCGGAATGCCGCCTAGCCAAATGTTTATACATGGATTGTCAGGGAGAAAAAGATTTCAACTCTGGACTTTCCATACTCGTGATTTAAATGTGGATGTGGCATGCGTGTTTTCCTGCTGCCAAATACATGTTTAAGATGTGAATAAGGCTTCTAAGATAACCCCTGTGCACACCTCTAGTGACTGCAGCCAGATCACTGCCCTGTGCACACCTAGTAACAGCTCCCATTTTTGTGTTTATAAATTGTTGATTAAAAAGATTTGTTAGGGTATTTGAGGAATTTTGGTTTTTGAATTCCCTGTCCTGCAGACTAGCTAATGTATGTGTGCACAGCAGTCTAAATTCTTCATTGTCAATATCTGATCTCCCATTTCTTGCAAGTTTGGGAGAGTGAGTGATGTTATTGCAATTACAGGATTTTGTAGAGAGCAATGACCTTTCACATGTGCATCAGCGTAGCTTCATGCACTGCCATGATGTTGAGGCCTTTGGTTCTCTCTTCTTAATAACCTATGGCTAAACCTGCAACAGACTGGCTTGGGTTTTTAACTAGTTCCCCAGCTTTGCATGCTATTTCTCACAAGTTACTGCTACAGAGATTGCAATGTATGGACATCTCGGGTACGGTACTGAGGTAGTTCCAGGTGTATTTGTCTGATTATAATAATTATTTGTAACTAATTAAGGATAGGAGCTAGGGAATTTAGTTGGTCATTGATAACTCAAGGAGGACCAGAGATTTCTGCCCACTCTGATCTACGAGTATTTAATTTATATGGATCCCCAGTATGTTCTTTGATGAAGGAATATGACATCATGTATCACGTATGTGCGGATGATTTTATGATATTTTTGCCTTGTAGATTTTTATGTGTTGCTAAGTTTTGATTGTGTTTGAGCGGTCCTTCATGGTTTACTCAGCGTGGCCTGCAGATTAATTATAGAAAGACTGAAGTTTGTTTGTTTCACAAAATAAGTTAGTCGTGCCTCAGTTTGTGGTTTTAAATTATCCTAATGTGGCAGTGCATGCTACAGTTACGTATTTGGTGGTCATTAGTCATCAACATTTATCAATGCATGCAGAGGGAAAGAAAGTAGTCCAAGGCCTTTTCATCAGATTAAAATGTTAAGTCACCTTCATCCTTACTTGTCTGATTACGATTTTAGAACTCTTTTTCAGATATTGTTAATTTTGAGCTTCAATTATGCAAATATAGTTCTGGTAGGGCTTCCAACAGTAATGTTACATGACTCACAGCTTGCTCAGAATGCTGCTGCAAGGGCTTCATGTGTAAATCGCGGTTTCAACATATTTATATTGGCTCCTGATTGAGCAACATATCTATTTCAAATTAATGTGTGTGGTAGTAAAAGTTAACTTAGGCATGTCTGCAAAATATCTTACCTCTTAGTGCACTGGTTCCTCCAGTCGACCAACTCATTCTCAGCTTCAGAAGCCCTTTACTGCTCCCATCATTGCGCAAAGGCAAATTGCAGATAACACGTTCTCAAGCATTATATTTTTATGCCGCTGTCATGTGGAATTGATTGCCCAACGATTTTTTGAAGTTTAGGAAATTATTAAAAGCTCATTTATTTAGATTACTTTATGGTACTGATAAGTGAAATTATAGGGTTTTTTTTAAATTTGAAATTCTGAAATTTGTACAAAAAGAAAATCGGATAGCCACATCATCAAATACAAATATAAAGAAACAAGTAATAAAACTAAAAAAAAGAAATTATGGGTTCATCATTTTTGTAGGTATATATATTAATCTATATATCTATATGTATATATATATATATATATGTTATAATTATTTTGTTTTATGCATTTTGTTATGTGGGTTTTCTGTACTGCTTTGAACTTTTGGATGTTGCAGGTTATAAACGATGTAAATAAATAAACTGGACAATTTTCAGTGCTGTCTGCTTAAAGTTATCCAGTTAAGTCTGGTTGAAAAAATCTTGCCCTAAAGTTTCTTGGATAAGTTCTCAGGTACAATTTATGCCAGTGTATTCAGTAGTGCTGAGTTTACCAAATAAGCTTTTGAATATCTGCTTAAAGTTAACCAGATAAATTATTTAGTTAACTTCAACCGAATATGCCATGTTTATTGCCCAGCTTTCCAAGTAATTAGGAGTTCTTCAATGGTGCAAAAAAGGTCATTTTTTATCAGTGTTATCACAGCATAAGTATCTTACTGGTTGAATCAGATGCATACATTTCCATAATAAATGCACAGCCATAAGAAAATAATAATCTCAGCAATCAGCAGCAGCACTCACACCCCTTACCACATGTCTATTCCTTTTCACTTAACTCTCCTAGCCAAAGAAAGCAAGTTTTATTTATAATAGTGTATATTAGCAGTGTGACACAATGACACATTTCCCCCACTTCCAGAATGAGGCACATAGGGGTTCATATGTGTATCTCATAGGAAGGGCCGGGACTGCATGTATGCACACATCAAGGGATGAGTGTGGGTGTGTGGGGAATAGGCAGTGTCAGGGGGCTGTGTGCATATGTGTGTGTGTGTTTTTATGTCGAGGGGTGCATGTGGGTGTTTAAGGGGAATGTCCGGGCTGTGTTTTTGAGTGTGAGTTTGTTTGTGTCTATGTGTATCAAGGGATGCATGTAGGTGTATCATAGGGAGTTTCGGGGTGTCTGTGTGTGTGTTTATATATGTGTCTCTCTCATGCCCCTCCAGGCTTCCTTCACTCTTTCACTCTCAGAACCCCCCAGCTTTCTCACAGTCTTTCTCTCTTCCCTGACCCCTCCACCAGCCTTCCCTCAGCTTTTCTCTCTCTCATCAACCCTCCACCAGCCTTCCTCCAGTCTCTCTTTCTCTCATGACTCCCCCAGACTTTACCCAGTATCTCTCTTTTTTCTTGTGTGTGCTTATAATGGTTTATTTGGAATTTTCTATTCTGCCTTTCAAAACTAATCAAGGCATTTAATCCCCCCCCCCCCCCCAGGTTTCACCTCTTCTCTCTCTCATACTCCCCCTCCTTCATTCATTTCTTCTTTCACTCACCCATTCTTCCTTCTGACTGCAGTGGTTCACACTTCCTCCACCCCAACTGGCACTCTGCATGGTGGAGCCACACGGCTCAAGAAGTTGGCTGATCTCCTGGTTTCAAGTCTCATAAACTGCACACAGCCCCTGACACCCCCTATCTCACCCACACCCCCACTTTTTGTTAGTTAAAGAGTTAAAGCTTCAAGATTAGAAAAACATTCTTAATACATTTTAATGAGGTAAAAAACTGCAATCACAAATCCCGCCCATAATCCAGTTAATTTGCCACAGGGCAAGGTTTGGGCAATTAAGATCCAGCACTGAATGGAAAAACACAATGTCTGTTCATACATCATCCTTCTGCTCTCCCTCTAGCTCATTTTCTCTTTTTTTACTTCACCTTAGAAACCAAAATAGCTATTTGAAAAAGAGAACCATAGCATTGATGCTGGCAAATATCCTACTAAGAATGTGGACTTGGGGAAAATGGCCTCATAACTTCTGCAAAACAAAGGCCAATAAAAAGGATAGAAACAGAAGCTCAGCAAAAGCCCATTAACGAGTATTACTGTAGGCTTCATTATTCAGCTATTAGAGCTTTATACCCTGCAGTAAATGGCATCCCTCTTTTCCTAGCTTGAAAACTGGAGGTAGACACTGTCTTTATTAACCTTTCAAAAGCTTTTGTTTGGGTAATCTTGTTAAATAAACTAGGTAAGGTAGATGTATACAGTAGTTTCATAACTTGGATAAGAAATTCCATCACCACTCTGGTACAGTCTGTGCTAGTGAATGGGATGCTGCCTAAAATGAGTTTGCATGGAAGTACAGCAAGACTGTAGTTTTCCATTTAGGATTCCTAATTTTTCATAAGTAGCCTAGTGGTTAGAACACTGGTTCAATTCCCACTAGTGCTCCTTGTGGCCTTGAGCAAGTCACTTAACCCTCCATTGCCTCAGAAGAAAGGCCTGGCAATCTACTTCCGGTGACATTGCCAAGAAAACCCAGGAGCTTCTGCGTCGCCAGGAGTCAGGACTGACTCGAAGGCACACATTGCATTGCATAATAATATAGGCTGCTGGTAGAGCTAAACTGACCATACGTGTCTCTTATCTGATCTCGAAAGCTCATGAACTTCATTGACTTTGGATAATTCATAGGTTGCTCAAAGGAACGCAGGTTCACAGCCTGAACAGAATCCAGTTATGAATTATCCCCATATGCTGATACTGTGTCCTTCAACATTACTGAAAGAGAAAGCGCTATCTGCAAGTACCTGAATTCATTGCAGCATATGGAGAGCAGTGTGCTATAAAAGCTGAGCCTTCCATCTTGCCATGGAATAAATGCAGTATAAGGATCTCCTTCTAGGAGACTATCAATGTTCATATGTCAGTCACATTGGCCATTAGTAATTACCACCAAACTGCATTTCTGGTCTTGTATTGGTACCTGTGGCATAACTTGGTAGAGTTTAAGAAAGTATGAACTCAACCTCAGCTTGTTGAATGCAGCTTTTTTTTTAAAGTGCCATCAAGTCAATGCTGACTCCTGGTGACCTAGCAGCCCCTGGGGTTTCTTGGCAAGGTATGACTGGAAGTAGATTGCAAGGCCTTCTCTTCTCAGGCAACGGAGGGTAAAGTGACTTGCCCAATGTCACAAGGAGTGCCAGTGGAAACTGAACCCTGATCACTTGGGTACTAGGCTGTTGCTCTAACCCTTTTGAGTACATAGGGATAGGGAAATAGACTAGAGGAATTTACAGTTACATTGAGATGTCCTACCATAGAGCTCAAAAGTTTATGGAATCCTAGTACAAACCAGACCAGATACTTTGTCTACATAAAACCCAAGGGTCACTCTCCAGCAGGTTGCTATGATATCAAATGAAGGTACTGAGACATTCCATTCTGAGATCAAAGCCCCACCTCAAAGGGGCTCAACAGAATCCAGATACATCTGGTTAGTTTTCTCCAGTGAAACATTCACCCTGTTGGTCCGCTACACCATCTGTTTGACTACCAACTCACTATAAAGAGCCCTTAAATCAGTCAGGCCTAACAACCTTAAAACATCTGCTAATAATAATAAATGTTTTACAGAATCAGCTTTAACATTTGTCTATGTGTGTTTATGGAAATGGGTTCAGATTGTATTGCTGCATTGTAAGTAGATTAAACTAGGTGTGACATCACTGACTTTCCATAAAGCATGAAGTCTATGTATAACAGATCAATTCATCTAGTAATATTGTAAATAGCAACAGATAAAGGCCAGTTGGTCTGACCTGTCTGCCCAGTCTAGATGCCTTCTGTATGACTTTGGCTCAATGAACATATTTTCATTCCTAGACTTAAAACAACACCAGCTCTCCACCCCCCCCTCCCCCCCCCCCCCCCCACACACATGTCTTGTACTCACTCCTGTCTCTACAACTGCTTTCCATATCCTGATTTGTTTGTAAACCACTTCAAATTTTAGTGGAGGCCATATAGAAAGTCTGAAATAAACCATAAATCGTATCTGTTCCAGGCACATTCAAGTTCCATTACAATGCTGATCTCAATCACTTGTTATTTTGGACTTTGTAGCCTTTCAGGGTTCAGGAAAGGGTGAGGAACGAGAGACAGTATCACGGATGTGAGATGGATCCTTGAAAAGACAAAAGAAAACCAAAAGTATATCCATATGTGTTTTATTGATTGCAGCAAGACTTTTGACTGTGTAAACCATGAGAAACTCTGGGCCACTTTAAGAAGCATTGGTATACCAGAACACCTGTTTGTTCTCTTGCAAAACCTTTACATTGATCAAGAAGCAACAGTTCGAACGGAACTAGTAAAAACAGAATGGTTTAAAATCAGCAAAGGTGTACAACAAGGCTGCATACTTTCCCCCTACCTCTTTAATTTATATGCAGAACAAATCATCAGAGAAGCAGGATTGTATGAAGACAACTGAGGTGTGAAGATTGGTGGAAGACTCATCAACAACCTTCACTATGCTGATGATACCACGTTACTAGCTGAAAGTGAAGGCGATTTGAAACATTTGCTTCTCAAGACCAAGGAATATAGTCTTAAAATGGGTCTATACCTTAAAGTTAAGAAGACAAAGATCCTGACAACTGGCAAAATCAATAAGTTCATCTTTGATGGAGAAGAAATTGAAATAGTTGACAGCTTTAACTTACTTGGATCAACAATCAATAAAGAAAGGACTAGCAGTCAAGAAATCTGATGACATATTTGCTCTTGGTAAAATGGCTATGAAGGACCTAGACAAAAACTTCAAGAGCAGAGATGTCTCTCTCCAAACAAAGATTTGACTTGTCCAGGCCATGGTATTTTCAATAACATCATATGGATGCGAAAGCTGGATAGTGAAAAAGATAGATAGGAAGAAAATTGATGCCTTTGAATTATGATACTGGAGATGAATACTGTGTATACCGTGGACTGCCTGAAGAACAAATCAGTCAATACTAGAGGAGATCAAACCTAAGTTTTCCTTAGAAGCTCAGATGACAAGATTTCAGCTTTCATACTTTGATCATGCGAAGAGAGAGATCATTGGAGAAAGAAATAATGCTTGACAAAGTAGAAGGCCACCATAAAAGAGGAAGGCTGGCAATGAGGTGGATCGATACAATAACAGCAGCTATGGATACCACTCTATCAACAATGAGCCTCTTGGCTGAAGACCAAAAAAGTTTAGGTCAACTCTTCAGAGGGTCGCCAAGAGTCGACACCAACTCAATAGTACTTAACAACATAACATAACAGCCTTCCTCAAATTTTTATAAGATCCATGCTTAATCCAACACCTAGGCCCTTTTCCATATCTCCACTAAATTTTGTAACAATCTGCACTGCCACCAAAATTTGTGAGACTATTGTTCAAAAACATCCAGCTTCTTCCTTATGGTCACTGATGTTTGATTTTAATCATGGTGTTTCTGTATAGTTAATCACGCCAACCTTCTTGGAAGCCTGATGCAGTTTAAGAATCACTCTTCAGGTTTACACCAGCTTCCTCGGAAGTCTGACCATAAGCTAATATTGTTCCAACTACCCAACCAACAGGAGCAAACAAGACTCCAACCCGCTACCGATGCCTATCCAAAAGCAAAATTCCGACACTTCAACAAGGAAGAGGTACTCTCTAAAACCATACCGATGTTCAACCTCACAGAAACCAGTCTTGAAGAAATGCTTTCTGGATGGAATAACAGTCTCAACTCCATCGCTAACCAACCAACCAGGGACGCAACACCAAGAAAAAGGAAGCCCACCCCATGTTATACTCATGAGTTACAGGCATCTCTCCACCGCCTAAGAAAACTCAAAAGAAGATGGTGACGCTCATGTTCCACTGATGACCTGGACAATTACACCGCGAACCTGAAAAAACACTGCAATGAAGTAAATGAGACAAGGAGAAGCTACCATGCAACACTACTACAACGCTCCCTAAATAAACCAAAGGACCTATTCAGCCTTGTAAGGACCCTCACAAAGGAAACTTCCCCCGCCCAACAAAACATGCCAGAGCCACAAGAGTATGCGAACTACCTACAGTCAAAAACAATTCAGACTGTTAAGACAGCACCTCCCACCGCTGCGAACAAACCAAAGCACACTTCACCACTAACCGCCTTCTCACCACCCTCAGCAAAGCACGTCGAAGACACTATCAACGTGATCAACACCACCACAGCGTCAAATGATCCCTGCCCGGCGTTCTGGATAAAGACACTGCGCAAGGAATTCAGCCCCTTCCTATCCAAGCTCATAAATCTCTCCTTCAACACGGGAGCATTCCCACAAACCCTGAAACAAACATCCATTAGACCACTGCTAAAAAACTGCAAACTGGACCCCCAGAAAGTTGACTCATACAGGCCGATCTCAAGTATCCCACTGATGGCCAAAATAATCGAGAAGCTTGTACAACAACAAATCCAGAATCATATCGATACCACTGCACCCCTAGACCCATGCCAACACGGATTCAGAGAAGCACATGGAGTCGAGACACTACTGACCATTCTCTTCAATACTCTATCTACCAGCCTGGCCAAAACCAGAGGAGGTTATGCCCTAATTTTCCTGGACATCGCTGCAGCTTTAGATTCAGTCGACCACGAACTGCTCATGGAGCGTCTGACAGAGAAAGGGATCCAGGACACGGCCTTGAGATGGTGCGAATCCTACCTCTCAGACAGATGGCAGCATGTGAGGACAGGAGCCACGACTTCCAAACCATTCCAGCAAAAACAAGGTGTACCACAGGGATCTTCCCTTTCAGCGCTGTTCTTTAACATATATATGCAGCCCATCTGCACACTTGCCCAATCCTTCGGCATCTCATGCCTTGTATATGCCGACGACGTGTTACTCTACATACCATTCATCACCGTCCAGCCGGATTTCTCGCCACTAACTACCTGTTGCAACGCCATAGCAGACTGGCTCCACACCCAAAATTTTAGGATAAATTTCAAGAAAACAGAGGCTCTATTCATCACCAGAGATCAATCCTTCACGCCACCAGCAGCACTAAATGTAAGAGACGCCGAACTTCAAAGCAAACCTACTATCCGCTATCTAGGAGTAACACTCGACCAACAATTGAACATGAAAGCCCATATAAACAACACTGTCAAGAAAGTATACCTCAAAATTTGCACAATCCGCCACTTACGGCCTCTACTAGAACCGGATGACTTCAGAACAATCTACCAGGCACTAATCATCCCCCATTTCGACTATGCCAATGTCATCCTACAAGGGCTACCGAAAAACACGCTGATCCCACTGCAGCTAGCTATGAATGCTGCAGCCAGAATTCTACACGGTGCCTCCAGGAGGGAACACATAACACCAATCCTGAAGCATCTCCACTGGCTGCCAGTCCACTGTAGAATTACCTTCAAGATCCTGCTGACGACATTCAAAGCCATCAACAGAATCACCTCCACATCTATCACAGACCTCATTATCCCCACTCCCACAAATAGAGACAGAAGATCAGTCTCTGCAAATACCCTATGTGTCCCTAGTGAGATCACTAAATGTTCACAATCTACAAAAAAGAGGACTTTTGTGTACTATGCCCCCTCGTGTTGGAACGCCCTCCCACCCAACATCCGGTCCATTACAGACCTTACCCTTTTCAGGAAGGCACTGAAACACCACCTTTTCCTGCAGCATTACAGTACCACACAACAACCACTCATTCCCAGTCACCTAAACAGCCACTCCATTCTACCCACCATACATGACACCAACACAGCATGATAGCTCTACCAGAATCCTAGCAGGATCATGTATATAGTAACCTAAGAATGTAAATACCTAGCCTAGAGTCTGTATATAGTTTACCCAGTTAACCCAAGTTTATCTATCCTGTTCTCTGTAAGTTCAGTGCGGGCCCCTCCCGTGCCTGGACAAAACCAATGTTATTTGTAAACTGAGCTGAATTTGAAGAGCGCGGTATAGAAAAGACTGTAAATAAAATAAATAAATAAAGTCAAATGCAGTTGTTCCATAGCTGTCAGTGTTGTAACCACCACTCTGTGTACGTCCACTTAGTCTAGTGTATTTCTGCTCTTTGCCCATTGGCCACATATGAATGGGACAACTGGAAGCTGTCAAACTAGAAAGAAATCTAGAAGTAAGTATTGTGGATGACCTCAAGGTGGCCATTCAATGAAATAATGCCCAATGAACTAGCTAAAAGTCGAGGTGTTAGCAGGAAAAAGAAGGAAATATTGCCTCTGTCTAGGTCACTTGTGAGACCCTACCTTGAGTTTTGTGTTCAGTTTTGAAGGGTGTACTTTTCAAGGGACATTGAAAGGATGAAGCAGTTCAGAAAAGGATTTGTCAAAATGATACAAAGCCCAAGAACATGAATTTACATCATTGAAGCTCATTTTTCTAAACCCTTGCAAAGGGCCTGCTGTACTAAAACTGAGATATAAATGGGTTTGCATACTACTTTAAAAAGTGGTCAAGGAAGTACAGTAGTTGGCCGCCCATATGGGAGGGAACAGCTTGCTGCGTGATGATAATTGTCCGTTAAGGATCTAGTTCATAAACACAGCAATTTAAGATGACTCTTATCTTCATATTATGAGTCGGCTTAAATCCAGAGATTTACTAGACAGAAAAAGCTCATTCCTAACGTAAATAGCTGCATATGTTGAGCTAACATGCACTGTTCTCATTTGTAAATGCTCCTTTCCTCATTCAGTTCATTGAAGGCTCCTGAAGGGCCAAGAGCCTCCCCTCTGCCCTGTTAGACATCATGATTGTAGCTAACCAGTAAATTAATAATTAGTTCAAGACTTAGACCTCATTATATTTTCATGCCTAGAGGGTCACTGACTAATACAGCAGAATCATAGTGATGTGTATGTAAAACATTTCCAGTTTATTTTTGAGCTTTTTTACCAATTTTCAGTCTTTTTTCAGTTCATTTCCAACTTTTTTGGAATCATTAGGAAAGGAATGGAGAATAAAACCAAGGATATTATAATGCCTCTGTGTCATTCTATGGTTCGACCGCATCTTCAATATTGTGTGCAATTCTGGTCGCCATATCTTACAAAAGATATAGCGGAATTAGAAAAGGTACAGAGAAGAGCCACCAAAGTAGTAAAGGGGATGGAAGGATCCCACTATGAGGAGAGGCTTAAAGGTTTAGGGCTCTTCAACTTGGAAAAGAGAAGGCTGAGGAGAGATATGATGGAGGTCTATAAATTAATGAATGGAATGGGTTAATGTAGATCAATTGTTTATGCCATCAAAAAGTAGAAAGACTCGAGGACATGCAATGAAGCTACAGGGTAACCCATTTAAGACTAATAAGAGAAAGTATTTTTTCACTCAGCACTTAATTAAACTCTGTAATTCGTTACCGGAGGATGTAGTAAAAGCTGTTAGTGTAGCTGGGTTTAAAAAAGGTTTGGACAAGTTCCTGGAGGAAAGGTCCAGAAACCATTATTAAAGAGGACCCGGGAAATCCACTGCTTGCCCCAGGATGAGCATTATGGAATCTGTATGTCTTTTGGGAACCTGCCAGGCACTTGTGACCCGGAATGGCCACTGTTGAAAACAGGATACTGGGCTTGATGGACCTTGGTCTGACTCAGTATGGCATTTCTTATGTTCTAACTTTTTAACACACAAACATTGGCTTTACATGTGTTAAATCATAGGTTAACGTGTGTTAAATTGATGAACCCAATGTGCAGTAATGAATGCACATGTCTGCAAAATAATCTTACTCTAATAATATAGTCTCTTTTGTCCACCATGCTCTATACTCAGCCTCAGGGCTTTACCAAGCCATAATTTCACCTTTGCGGCTTGCACATCTGGTGTGCCCCCCTTACCTCTCCCCATGCCTCGATGTTCCTCCTTGTCCAGCTGGCTGCTGCCCTTGGCCTGCTGCTGACACGTTTTGCTTTCTCTGAGGCAGCAGCAGCAGTGAGGCAGACCCGCGTTTGTAGGCAGGTCGGGTCCCTCCTCCCCTTCTCTGATGTAGGTCATGTCAGAGGAGGGAGGGACCAGACCAGCCATTCAAACACGGGTCTTTGCAACTCTACCTCTGAATGGCTGGCCTGGTCCCTCCCTCCTCTGACGCGACCTACATCAGAGGAGGGAGGGAAGGAGGGACCCGACCTGCCTACAAGCACGGAATCGGAAAGACCTGCGTGTTTTGTTTTCTTCTGTTTTTAGTTTGAACTCAGGTCTGTTCTGCTGCTGCCAGTGCCACTGCTGGCAATAGCAGGCAGCAATGGGGGGGGGGGGGGCCAAGGCCGGCAGCACGAAATGCACCCCTAATCTTTTTGCTCCCTGGATGGTGCTATTCAGCCTGTCCCCCATCTTGCTGCTTTAATCACTCCATACCCGCCTTCTTATTCCCTTCATTCTGATAGCACTGCTTTCCTCCCCTCTTCCGCATTATCTGTAGGAACTCCTCCTTTTCCTACCTCAGTCCTTCTGGAATTCTCTTCCCCTCCCACTTCATCTTGAATCTTTCCTTCCTAGCTTCACGAAGAGCTTATAGACCTGTCTCTTTCAACAAGCCTCCCTCCATCTCTCTTCTCCCCGCCATCCCCCACCCAGGTGGTCTTCCCTTCCTTCTCCGACAGTTGAATTTGTAAACTCCCTTTCTTGTCCCTTCTGTTCTCTTCTCCCCAGGCCTTTCTCTCTTTTCTCCCCATTTTGGTTGTTTTATTGTAAACTGCTATGATGGTTGTTTGACCAATGGCCATTGGCCATTATCAGTGTAACAAGTGCTGCTAATAAATAAATAAATAATATGTACAGATCCATTGGATTCTTTACCAAGCAATGTGTCTTATGGATATGACATATTGGTTTGGAACAGACACTGTGAAGGTTGGTCAGAACTCAGACCTTTGTCCTCTCTGTAGTTTAGCAGGTGGTCAGGGGGCTGACACAGCAATGACAATTATCATGAGGCCCAAAGGATCTACTGTATGACATTATTTCCTTTATCTTGTGTTTCAGTGTTGAAACTGCCAAGTTAATACATGCTGCAATACACAATGGTGTCTGTTCCCACCACTGCACCGTATTATCAGAAAGCACAAGGAGATCCCACGAGGAAGAAGAAAGCATTTATGTTTGTAATATCTCCAGGCCCCTCACAAATATGCTGACAATGAAAGTTTCCAAAAACCTGAGAAATGCACAAAAATACTTGTTTGTGTCCATGTTAGCTAACCGCTATGCGTTGGAAATAAAAAAGCAGCGATCCTTTACATTCCAAGAGCCTACTTTTCTAAATTCTTTGTGGAAGTCGTTTGACCAGTATCAGAAGTGAAGGTTTACTGACTCAGAAAGCATATGTGGTTATCCATAGAAAGTGATGGGAACATACTGTAGCCCAATTGAAGTGCTGAGTTTGCTGTTGAACTGTTATGCTTCAAAAGTACCTGACGGTACCAGCTACTGTATTTAAACATGATTAGAGGATTAAACTACAGCCGTCACAAGCCTTTACAGGTTTGGCTGGCATTTATTTATTTTATTTATACAACAGTTTTTTATATACAGCCTTCATTCCAAGACAGTTTACAATGAACAACAGAACATAATCTCACGAGATTTGTTTTACAATGAGCAAGGGAGTAACAACTTGGAGTTAAATATGGGGTTAACTGTGGGAATTTTGATTGAGTCAATAGATCAGCAGAGGATAACGCATACATAGTTATGTAATGTCATTAGGTCCAAAGTGTTCTATGAAAAGATGTGTTTTAAGTAGTTTCTTCATATCTTTAGTAGATTGAGCAGCTCTGATGATTTCGGGTAGAGAGTTCCAGATATTGTCTATTGTGTACATTTGGTCTTGAGAGGAGGGATGATCAGAAGATTCTGGTTTCTGTTCTTGGTCTCATCGTGGATGCTTTTGTGATTTGATCATTGAAGCAGGGAGTGGAGAGGTTATGAAGGATTTTGAATGTGGTAATTATTTTATTTATTTATTTATTTAACAAGCATTTATATACCGCAGCTTCCAGAGATCAGCTGCGGTTCACAAATAACAACAGACAACAAAGCTAAGTTTGTTTTACATATAACGTCATATAACAATAAACATTGTAGAGTAAACAGAAAAAAATTAAACAGAATAGCACAGAACAGTGCAACACTATATACATTTCAACATTATATACAATATATACATATACATATTATGTGGAGTATAATTGTAATGAGTAGTTCAGAATCATATGGGGGGGGGGGTTCTTTTTATGTTATTGTGATATGTCAGACAAAAACTGATTAGCCTTTATCTAATTCTTTTGAGGAATGGTCTGTACTATTGTAGTGTATTGTAAATAGATGGGTTTTCAATCTTTTGCGGAATTCATTAATCTCTGTTAACATTCTTAGTTCAACTGGAAGGGAGTTCCAGGCTATTGGGGCTGCATGTGAGAACGCTTTGTTGTTTGTTGATTTATTTGTTTTTATGAAATCTTTGGGGGGTTTTAGTTTCTTTAATTGACCTTTTCTTTGAGTAGGTTTTGAATGTTCTTTAGTAATTAAGTTACTTAATGTGCTTGGTGCCATATCGAATAGTGTTTTAAATGTAGTTATTAATGTTTTGTATATTATCCTGCTTTGAATTGGCAACCAATGAAGGGATGCTAGTATCGGTGTTATATGTTGATGAGAGTGTGTTTTCGTTATTATCCTAGCTGCTGAATTTTGTGCTAGTTGAAGTCTTTTAATGTTTTGTTTTGATGTACCTAATAATATAAGATTAGCAAAGTCAAAGTGGGGGGTTATGGTGGCTTGAATTATACTGATGAAATCATGTATGTATACGAGAGGTCTAAGTTGTTTAAGTATTTTGAGTTTGAAGTAAATTTTCTTTGTAGTGTTTCTGATATGGGTATCTAATGTGAGATGTTTATCTATAATAACTCCTAAGTATTTCACTTCGTTTTTTTATTTTAATTTCCTGGTTTTGAAGTGTTATATGTGTTGGTGGGGTATAATCTTGATTTTTAGTGACGATTAGGACTTCGTTTTTTGATTGGTTTATTTGGAGATTGTGGGCATTTAGCCATAATGTTATTTCATTGAAGCAATCCAATAGTAGTTGCAACGGTATGTTGGGGATTGTGAATGGGATGTACATCATAATATCATCTGCATATAGATGATAGAGTACACCATATTTTTTGAAAATATTGCAAACTGGTTTTATGTATATGTTAAATAGGAGAGCAGAGAGCGCTGAGCCTTGTGGTAAATCTGTTTCAAAGTTATGTGATTCAGATGTTTGATTGCCAATTCTAACATTTTGGGTTCTATTGCTCAGATAAGAAGTGAACCATTTATGAACTGTAGAGTATATTCCTATATGTCTTAAGTTGTTAAGCATTATTGAATGGTGGACACTATCAAAAGCTGCTGATATGTCGATAAATAAAAGGATGAAGGCATTTTTGTGGTTGTCTATTCCTCTTAGTAGTGTATCAGTTAGGACAGTCAGGAGTGTTTCAACTCCATGCTTGGGACGAAATCCATATTGTTGGTCGTCAAGCGGGTAGGATGAATCGAGGAATTCTTGTGTCTGTAGTTGCACAGTTTTTTCAATGACTTTTGCTAAGAATGGTATACTTGAGATAGGTCGGTAAGATTTTGGAGAGGTTTTGTCAAGTGTGTTATTCTTCAGGATTGGTCTGATTTGTACATGTTTAAGAGTGGGTGGTAGGTAGCCTTGGAGTAGTGATTGATTGACCATAGGGAGTATGAAGGATAGAAGAGTTGGGAGTGTGTTTTTATCCAGATTACTGGGCAGGGGTCGAGATAAGAAGTTGTGGTGTTGAGGTTGAGAATGATATTTTTTAATGATGTTTTGGATATAGGGTGAAATTCTGGCCATTCGTTTAGCATATGGAGAGGTTTGTAGATAGAGTCTGGGGTCATTGGTGAATGTTTTGTTTTGTTTTGATAATAGTTGGCTAACGTTTGTGCTGATATGTCAGTGATTTCGTTGCTAGAAGTTTGGGAATTGTTTGTTAGGTTACTAACAATGGAGAATAGTTCTCTTGGTCTGTTGAATGACTTTGATAGGATTGTAGCGTAATAATTTTTCTTTGCGTTTTCTATGGCATCTTTATAGTGTGTGAGGTGGTTGTAATATATTTCTTTCTCAATGGTGGTTTTGGTTTTTCGCCATTTACGTTCTAGATATCTTAGATGTTTTTTCATTTGTTTCAGTGTGATATTAAACCATGGTGTACAGTTGGTTTTTGAGTGGGATATTTTTTTATTAATTAATTATGGCTTTGTGTTTAGTCCATTGAGTGATAGGAAGCCAGTGTAGACTTTTTAGGATTGGTGTTGTGTTGTTGATTTGTTCTGGCTGTTAGGATTCTGGCAGCAGTGTTGTGTACTAGCTGAAGAGGATACAGTGCTGTCAGTGAACTCTAGGGATGTGCATTCATTTGAAACATCATGGGAAGTATAGAGCAATGTTATATCATTTCTAACCCAAAATGACAGGAAAAAAATCTGAAAAGTTTTTTTTTCCAGTCAATAGGAATGGCTCACTTCAAATCAGTGCCCTTTGGGATGGGGGTCACTAGTCTTCTAGGAGAGACTATTCTGGCTCCTTGGAATCTGGCTTTAATCAGCCTATTCTTAGTTGTGTCTTGTATTTCTGGAAATCTTTGTTCTATTTTCCGTATTGGCCCTATGGGGATCAGTCCACGGCAAGCTTAGATATTTCTGTCCCACCTCTGGATTTGTCTCCTGCTGGTTCATTGTTCCTGTCCAGCTGTCTTGTTCCTTGTGGCCCTGCATGTGGTTCCTGTTTCATTTGCCTTGTTTCCTGAAGCCCTATCAAGTTCTTTGGTTCTGGTAATCCTTGTTTGCTCTTCTGCCTTGGAAGTACTTTTTGGAGCTATAGTGACATTAAAACTTACCTTGAACAATCCCAATTGTCATCTTATTCTTGTCTAATATTCGAGCCTTAGAAGTCCCATATAGTAGCCACCTATACTAACTAGAGACTCTGTGACAGGGTGAGCCAGCCAAAGCAGAGCTGCCAAGTTATCCAGTTCCAAGAGGGAGATTTTAGGGTCGTCCTGGATTTCAGGCAACCCTATCTTGATGGATTATGGGATCTGCAGTACTGTTTTCAATGGGTAGAATTAGGGACTATAAATGGCACACTGCTTTGGGGTATAAAATCCAAACCTGGATTGGTCAAAAAGTCTCCCTCATGGAACTGGCTAACTTGGCGTCTTTGAACTAGAGGGTTTCCTTCTGAAGTGCTTGCAGTGGTTTCTGGCACACTCACAGGAGTTTGTTACAGAAGAGGAACAGCCCACTTATATGCAGTCTGAATGGCTTTGTAATTGCCATGGCCCTCAGCTCTGGGGTGTTCTCATCTGCTCTAAAGACTCCTAAATTGGTGGCTTTAAGCCATGTTTCAAAGCCTCCTAGTATTCCAATCCAGGTTACACCTATTTTTACTTCAATGTGTCCTGCTTCCATGGCTCCAGATCCTAGTATTCCAGCTTCCAGCTGCGGTTTGAGGGACTTTCATACTGCTGACTTCAGTTCCAGAGACTCCAGTCTTGGCTGTTCCTGTTTCCATTCCAGAGACTTCAGTTTCCATGGTTTAAAATCTGTCCTTAAGGGATCCTTCATTCTTGAGTCCAGCTTCCGTGATCTCAAGATTGACTGCAAAGACTCTGGTACCAGAGAGTCGAAGTATGCTCCTTATTTGGCAGCTTAACCTCTAGTGGTAGTACTGCAAAAATTCCAGTAGTAGTCAAACCACCATTTTGAAATCAGGCAACAGGGCTGGGAACAAAGGGGTATCACTCCCATCCTGACACTATACCAGGGGGAGAATCAGCTGCCTCTTTAGTGGGAGAGAGGAGATAGTGCTGACATCTGGGGAAATAAGGGTGATACATTGCCTAAACCTGGTGCTGAGGTGGGCCTGGAGGGGGTTAATATACATCAGGTGATGTTCTTGAGGGATATGGGTTATCTTCAGGTTGTGATCAGGTTGTGATCAGGCAGTTGTGGGTCACTTGCCACAAGCATTTGATGTTTATTTTTAATTAGGCCAATACAGCCACCTCCTACTTAACGAAATTGTCCTGAAATAAACAGGGGCAATATTTAAAGGCATTTACATTATTTGAAGATGAGCAAACCATGTAAATGCCAGTTAGTGGGATATTCAGCAGTACTAACATGGTTAGTGCTGCTGGATATATCCGTGGGTGCCGCGATACATATCCCGATGTTATACGGTTAGCATCGGTGTGTGTCATGGGCATTCCAGGACAGAGCGGAGACAGCACCCATCGCTAACAGGATAGCTACGATATTGAGCTTCTGCTCAGTTAGAAACCCGTGAGTAAAGTCAGGTGTGGCAAATTCTGGCCTAACATTATCCGCGAAAGCTAACTGCCTGGTTAGCTTCCGGGTTCTGCGGCTACCCCAGATATTCAGTGCCAGTGGCAGGATATAGTCCCAGTACTGAATGTCTGGGTTAGTCTTCAGCAGCACTACCCGCTGCCACTGAATAGCAGGCCCAACTTTTATAAAAAACAAATGAAACAAAACAAAAATTTTAAAAAGCCAAAAAATGAAAAAACTGCAAACAACACAGGAAACTAAACAAAATAAATTTTTTGACTGCACATTCCTAGTGTATTTCTGCCATATCTAAATGGGTCATCCTTTGACATTTGCATGGCTGTTTGTAAGGCTGCAAAGAAGGCTCAGATACTGAGAGAGCGATCAAGCCTGAGAAGAATATGCACTATTAAAATAAGTTAACAAAATGTGAGTAACGGATTATACCCCTGAGGTAGGACGATTGATATATGAGTTATAATCATCCAAAACATAGTGCTGTGTTGGGGTTGTTGTTGTTAAGTGCCATCAAGTCGGTGTCGACTCATGGCAACCCTCTGGATAGTTGTCCCAAACTGTGTTCGACCTTAAGTCAGGCAGCTCATTGTTGACAGACTGGCACCCATAGCACCTGTTAATATATCGATCCATCTCATTGCTGGCCTTCCACCTTGCCAAGCATGATGTCCTTCTCTAATGATCTCTCTCTTCGCATGATGTGTCCAAAGTATAAAAGTCAAAGCCTTGTCATCTGAGCTTCTAAAGAAAGCTTAGGTTTGATCTCCTCTAATACTGACTGGTTTGTTCTTCGGGCAGTCCATGGTATACACAGTATTCGTCGCCAGCATCATAATTCAAAGACATCAATTTTCTTCCTGTCTATCTTTTTCACTGTCCAACTTTCACATCCATTTGATGTCATTGAAAATGCCATGGCTTGAACAAGTTGAATCTTTGTATGGAGAGAAACATCTCTGCTCTTGAGAATCTTGTCTAGATCTTCATAGCGATTCTGCCAAGAGCAATATGTCGTCTGATTTCTTGACTGCTTGTTGCTTCTTTATTGATAGTTGATCCAAGTAGTTAAAGTTGTCAACTATTTCAATTTCTTCTCCATCAAAGATGAACTTATTCATTTTGCCAGTTGTAAGGATCTTTGTCTTCTTAACATTAAGGTGCAGACCCATTTTAAGACTAGTTCCTCGATCTAGAGAAGCAAATGTTTCAAATCGTCTTCACTTTCAGCCAGTAATGTGGTATCATCAGCATAGCGAAGGTTGTTGATGAGTCTTCCACCAATCTTCACACCTCTGTTGTCTTCATACAGTCCTGCCTTTCTGAAAATTTGTTCTGCATATGAATTAAATAGGTAAGGGGAAAGAATACAGCCTTGTCATACACCTTTGCTGATTTTAAACCATTCTGTTTCTCCTAGTTCCATTTGAACTATTGCTTCTTGATCAGTGTAAAGGTTGTGCAAGACAACAAACAGGTGTTCTGGTATAACCATGCTTCTTAATGTGGCCCAGAGTTTCTCATGGTTTACACAGTCAAAAGCCTTGCTGTAATCAATAAAACACATATGAATATCCTTTTGGTATTATTTTGTCTTTTCAAGAATCCATCTCACATCCGCGATAATGTCTCTCGTTCCTCTCCCTTTCCTGAACCCTGCTTGCACTTCAGGCAGTTCTCGTTCCAGGTATGGTTGTAGTATCTGCTGAATGATCTTGAGTAGAATCTTGCTGGCATGTGTGATCAGAGCAATTGTGCGATAATTTCCACAGTCAGTCGGGTCACCTTTCTTCAGTATTGGTATAAACATAGATCTTTTCCAGTCAGTTGGCCATTAATTTTTCTTCCAAATTTCCAGGCAGAGCTTTATAAGTATGGTAACAGCTTCATCTGATTGCTGTAATAACTCAGTGGGAATGCCATCAATGCCCGGTGCTTTGTTCTTTGATGAGGTTTTCAGTGCTGCTTCGACTTTTTCTTTCATCATCAATGGTTCCTGATCTTAATGGTATAATGACTCTGTATATTCTTTCTACCTTTCCTTGATCTTCTCAGCATCATTCAACATGGATCCTTGAGCATCTTATTCGAGGCTGGAATTTTTTCTTTAACTCTCATAGCTTTAGAAAGGCCGATCTTGTTCTTCCTCTAATTGTTTCTGATTCTATTTCCTTGCATGTGTCATTGTAGTACTTCTCCTTGTCTTGCCTTGCTGCACATTGGAAATCTCTGTTGAGTTCTGCGATTGCCTCTCTTTCTCCTCTGGCTTTAGCTTCTCTGTGTTTCTGGGCAATTTTCAGAGTTTCTTCAGTCATCCATTTTGGCCGTTTTTGCTTTTTCACCTTATGTAGAGGCTTATCACTTTCTTCCAATACAACCTTCTTGATATCATCCCATAACTCTTCTGGAACGCTGTCATTTGTATCTAAAGCAGCAAATCAATTTCTCAGGCAGTTTTTAAATTCCAGTGGTATATTCTCAAGGTCATATTTTGCTACATTCATGAATGGCTTGCTCTTGTTCAACTTTAGCTTGAGTTTGCATACTAGTAGTCGGTGATCTGTACCGCAGTCAGCTCCAGATTTTGTCTTTGTTGATGTTATCAAGCTTTTCCATCTTGTCTTCCACAGATGTAGTCAATTTGATTTCTGTACAATCCATTGGGTAATGTCCACATGTACAGTCGGCACTTGTGTTGCTGGAAGAAGGTGTTTGAGTTGAATAGATCATTGGTTGGGGTTATAGAACTGAATAAAGAAGTGTTGCAGATATGTTCTGATTAATTTTAATAAAGTAAAAAGGACTTAAGCCATAGGTTTTCAACCCTGTTCTCGGGGAACCCCAGGCCAGTCAGGTTTTCAGGATTCCTACAATGAATATGCATAAGATAGATTTGCATACAATGAAGGCAGAACATGCAAAGGTCTCTCATGCATATTCATTTTGGGAATCCTTAAAACCTGACTGGCCTGGGGTTCCCTGAGGACTGGGTTGAAAACCCCTGAGCTATTAAATATTTCTCCCCATTAGCTATGCCACTCAAGTCCTTTGGCATCACCTTTTCTTTGGCAGGTGAAGACCATGTGTTTCTTAATTTCAGCTTACCCATGTGCAGTCCAACGTTCGTCAACAAACCTCAGCTAGCATAAACTGGCTTTCATTGCAGAGTATAAGATAACTTTCCATTACAAGATGCTTTTTTAGCATACAGTTGTACATAAAACTTTAATATCTCTTTACAGGAAAGGTCTGTGAGATATCATCTGCTCTATATCCAAATCCCTACTGTGAACTTTGAAAGGGTTTTTACAGGTTTTGTGATATCCATGTTCCTTAGAAAAGGGAACCAATGGTGATCAAGAGAACAGTGTAAACTACTGTAGAGGTGTTTAGTTTGAAGTACGATTATTGGTGTATGGAATATATACTTCTGGGGACAGTGATATTACTGGCAATGATCTCATTATTATGTGGTTAGGGAGTTGGGTTGTGTATGGACGCACGGCCTTTTGGTTTGACCTTTAGGATGCTTTGCAATTCATCTCCAATACACAGATGCAACAGCAGAAAATTGCTTAATGATGAAATTTAACCTTTACCCTGTCTTTTGCAAGCAGGGCTGTGATATTATTATGTTTTTCTTTCTCTATTGATGACCAGGAAAAGGGAGAATGGATCCTTATAGAATACATTGAATCAATCTGTCTCTTCTTTCCAGCAAAAATGCAAAAGAAATCTACATTTAATCATGGCATATGTCACATGTGAGGAAGTTTCCGCCAATTTTCTTACATTTTCCATATCTTGGCAAGAGAATGGAACATATTGTCCTTTTGTCTAATCTGTATTTTTTCTGATTAGTGGCATGCTAAAGGGAGAATACATTTATCATTTCATGCTTCCTGGTTCAGCATGAACAAAAGAAGCTACTGTATTTATATAATATGTTTATTCTTTATCCAACAAGGAGGAACATTTCTTCCTTGATGTGCACTCAAGCAGGCAAGAGATTTTTTATAACTATGCCTAATATATAAGATGATATTGTTGGAAGCAAGTACCTGTAGCTCTGTGCTCTGTGCTTGACACTACTTAAATCTGTTACAGCAAAAAGGGATGATCAGATCAGAGCACTGGGTCAGGGCTGTACCAAGCACAGAAGGGGGATACCGATATAATCACTGGGCTTTCAGGAAGCTCGAAAAGAGAGAATTACTGAATGTGGCTGCGAGAAGGAAGGATGCCTGATTTGATAGTCTCCACAGGAAACATTTCTAGCTTGGTATAGTCCTGCCCTGGAGACCAATTAAAAGGGGCATTTCACAGAGTTGAGGAATCATTGCCTCTATGTACTAGGAGAATCTGAATCAAAGAATTAGCCAAGGAGATCCTAAGAAAGGGTATTTGTGGAGTGTGACCTTGTGAACAAATATAGCTTCAGGGCCACTTTATGCACTTTTGGGGCCTGGGCAATCTTTTTTCCAGATTTCTCAAATTATGTATTCAAGAAACACTGAATTACTTTCCAAGGCACAATCATCATGTTTACTTTGTCCACTCAAACATCTTGGAAACCATAAGTACTCAGTCTAAAGATGACAGAGAGCCAGATAAATATACCGTGAATCGTAGAGTGCCCTTATTTACCTCTACATGATGGACAAAATGTCTATATAAACCCTGCAGATCCAGTTCTGTGAAACATACAGATCATTAACAGAATACCCCCTACAGTGGGTACAGAGCAACAGAAATGAAAATGCTAGAAGATTCTCCAGGACCAAGCAGGAAGTCAGTCCTCACATATGGGTGACGTCGGCGCCGACGGAGCCCTCACGGAGCAATTTTCCCCAGCTTTCAAAGAAAGCCTTTGGGAATTGCAGCGCGCATGCGCGGTCCCCTTCCCGCCCAAGGGTGCCATCTTAGCCAGTCTTCTTTTTTCCGCGGAGCCCTTCAGACGTGCCCGTCTTGTCCCCACTGAAAAAGTTGATTTTTTCGTGTTTAATCGCGTTTTTCTCTATCGGTTCGATGCCGGTCCTTTTCCTGCCCGGACTCGCGACGCCGTTGCGAGTCCTTCTGTTATTTTTCGGTTTTTCTGATTTTCTGTCAGTTTCGTTTTCGGTTTTTCCTTTGACCTTGCAGGGGCCCTTTTTCCCCCGATGGCTGCCAGTGGTTTCAAGCGGTGTGTTCAGTGTGACAGAAATATGTCACTCACTGACACGCATGATAATTGCCTCCACTGCCTTGGCCCGGATCACGAGGAACTGATCTGTGGGGCCTGCAGCAAGATGTCCTCCAAAGCGTTAAGGAGTCGGCGGCATCAGCGGGAACGAATCTTCGCTGACCCCGGCCGTACCCGGACCTCGTCGGAGGCCTCGGCGTCCAGAGGTTCCAGCTCTGACCATCGCCGGAGTTCCTCCGACAGGGGTTCTCCCTCCGGGGACCATCGTCGGAAGGTGAAACCCGCGAGGGCGGCGTCGGTGGACGTTCCTGGTTCCGCGAGGGTCAGGTCGCATAGCCCCGATAGCCATCCCGGGTCTTTGGAGAAGGAGCATCTGCCGAAGCAACCTCGTCTGGAGTCGGAGTTGCCTGCTCGGGTAAGTCCTGTAGTCCTCCTGGACTCGCCTCAGAGGGGTCCGACGCCGTCGGGGCCCGAGTCGGGGGCTGCTGGGTCACCTGAGGTCGGACTCAGGTTGACGGCCTTGGAGAGCAGACTCTCTGCCTTCATGGACCAGCAGCGGGCACTGATCGCTAGCCTCGCTGGCGCCTCTGCCCCGACCGCCGGGACGTCGACGTCTAAGTCGACCCCGGAGACCGAGCCGATCCTCGAGTCCATGCGGGCTCGAGTCGATCCTCGGTCGCGGTCACCCTCGGCCTCCCGTTTGGGACCGAAGTCGTCGACGCCGACTCCCTCGGCGTCGGGGCGGCCGACGCCTCCGCCCGCTCGGACTGACCCCACCGATTCCTCCTCGGAGTCGGCCTGGGAGTCTGAAGAGGAAGAGTCACCTGATTCCTTTCGGACTCGGTGTGTCCCTTCGGACTCGCCTGAGTCCGAACCTCGGAAACAGTCCCCTCCGGAGGACGCCCGGTTCTCGGACTTCGTCAGGGATATGGCCAAGGCTTTGGTCTTCCCTGTGGATCCCGAGGAGGAGCCCCGAGCCGAAGAGCTCGATGCCCTTCAGTACGACTCTCCCGCCAGGGAGCACTTTACTGTACCGGTTCCTCCCATGCTGGAACGACTACTCTTCCGCATGTGGGAGAGTCCGGCATCGTCGCCGGTGTTAAGCAAGCGGGTCGATTCCATTTATCGAGTCCGCAAGAGCCCTGGCTTCCAAAAAGCACAGCTACCGCACCATTCCATGGTGGTGGAATCGGCCATGCATAGGCTTAAGAGCCAGAAGATGCACTCCTCGGTGCCTCCTGGCAGGGAGGCCCGCAACCTGGATGGCCTAGGTAAGAAGTGTTTCCAGGGCTCTATACTTGCTTGTCGGGTCCAGACCTACCAGCTCTACATGGGCATGTATCTCCGAGACCTGGCTAAAGAGATAGCCGGATTCTCCGCTGGACTGTCCGAGGAACCTTTGCGGAGGTTCCTAGCCTTGACAACTGGTATTCGGGAATGCTCCAAATTTATGTCTCGAGCAGCCTATGATGGCTTTGAAGCATCGGCACGAGTGGCCGCAGCCGGCATCGGTGCCCGCCGACAGGCTTGGCTTCAGTCGTCTGACCTTGAACCCTGGGTGCAGGACAAGTTGGTCGATGTCCCCTGCCGAGGTGAGAACCTCTTTGGCAAGCCCATGGCTGAAAAGGCTGCCCAAATCGAGACGGAGACTCTCACCAGAACTAGGCTTTCTAGGAAGACCTCCGCCCCTTCCCAGAAGAAGAAGGGCTCGGGAAAGAAGTCCTTTTACCCGAGAAAGGCGGCTGCCTATAAACACTACCCTCAATATCAGGCCTCCGCGGCTCCCCAACAGGGTCAGCAGGCCAAGGGACGGGGTAACGGGTCCCGTAGGCAGCAAGCCCCCAAGCCTGCACCACCGGCCCCTGCTCAGCAGGGTGGGGGTTTTTGACTTCATCAGCATAGCCTCTCCCCCTCAGCTGGTTCCTCCCAGCACAGGAGGCCGGCTGGTTCACTTTGCCCACAGGTGGTCCAACGTCACCTCAGATGCCTGGGTGCTTCAAGTGGTGAGAGAAGGCTATCTTCTCCACTTCCACCAGATCCCTCCCTCCTATTTCCCGGGAGAACCTCCACGACTCCCTCTGCACAGGGACTTACTCCTTCAGGAGTTAGCAAGTCTTCTTCAGGAACAGGCTGTGGAACCGGTGCCCCACCACCTGCGGGGTCAAGGCTTCTATTCCAGGTATTTCCTAATACCAAAAAGAACGGGAGGCCTCAGACCCATCCTGGACTTGCGCAACCTCAACAAGTTCCTCGTCAGGGAGAAGTTCAAGATGCTTACCCTTGGAATCCTTCTGCCCTACCTCCAGCAGGGAGATTGGCTATGCTCCTTGGATCTAAAGGATGCCTACACGCACATCCTCATCCACCCAAGCCACCGCCAATACCTAAGGTTTGTGGTGGCAAGAAATCATTACCAGTACAGAGTACTGCCCTTTGGCCTATCCTCCGCACCACGAGTCTTCACAAAATGTCTCGCGGTGGTGGCGGCTTATCTCCGGCTTCACGGCCTCTATGTCTTTCCGTACCTAGACGACTGGCTCATCAGAGCATCGTCCTCTCCAGAAGTCACAAAAGCCACACACCGCACTGTGACTCTTCTGCAATACTTGGGCTTTGTCATAAACTTCGCAAAGTCCACTTTGCTCCCCTCAGAAGATCTCGAGTTCATCGGCGCAAGATTGCACACTCTTCAGGCACGAGCTTTCCTGCCTCTCGACAGGGCTCAACGGCTCATGGACCTAGCCGGCCGTTTTCGCAGCCAGTCCCTGGTCTCCGCCAGGCGCTTCCTGAGACTACTCGGCCATATGGCTTCCACCGTCCACGTGACCCCCAATGCCCGCCTGAATATGCGGCCTGCTCAGTGGTGCCTTCGCAAGCAGTGGCAACAGGCCTCGGGTGGCCTAGCCGACTTAGTGCGCATCTCCGGCCCGCTGGCCTCTTCTCTACAGTGGTGGCTTCATCGGCCGAACCTGGTGCTCGGAATGCCTTTTCAGTCTCCTCCGCCGGCTCAAGTGCTGACGACCGATGCTTCTCTCCTAGGATGGGGAGCGCATTGCCAGGGGGCATGTACTCAAGGTCTCTGGACCACATGGGAGTCTGCGCAGCAGATCAACTTCCTGGAGCTCAGAGCAATCCGTCTGGCTCTCAAGGCTTTCTCCCACCTGACTTCTCACCAGTCCGTCCTTGTCCAGACGGACAATCAAGTTGCCATGTTCTACGTGAACAAACAGGGGGGCACGGGCTCCTTCCTTCTCTGTCGGGAAGCACAGAAGCTCTGTTCTTGGGCCGTCAGCCACGGCATTCTTCTCAAGGCAGTTTATCTCCCAGGCCAAGAGAATTGCCTGGCGGACAAACTCAGCAGAATCCTCCAGCCGCACGAGTGGCGCCTGGATCCCTTGGTAGTTCAGAAACGTTTTCTGAAGTGGGACCTCCCCACGATGGATCTCTTTGCCAGTCCTCTCAACCGGCAACTTCCTCGCTTCTGCTCTCGGCAGCCGTATCCCCTTCGAGTAGCGGGGGATGCTTTTCTGCTCTCATGGTCGAAAAGCCTTCTGTATGCCTTTCCTCCCATACCGCTAGTCTCCCGAACTCTTTTCAAGGTTCTCCGAGACAAAGCTTCCATGATCCTGATAGCTCCTCGCTGGCCCAGACAGCCGTGGTTTCCACTCCTGCTGCAATTAGCGGTGGAGGATCCGTTCCCTCTAGGGTTTCAACCAGATCTCCTAACACAGGATCAGGGGTCCCTGCTACACCCCAACCTCAGATCTCTACATCTGATGGCCTGGCTGCTGAAAGGGTAGTCCTCGCTCCCCTTCTATTGCCGGCAGAGGTGGAAGAGGTCGTCCTAGCTTCCCGGCGACCTTCTACCCGCAAATGCTATGCCCTTAAATGGCGTCGCTTTTCCGCTTGGTGTGCCCAGCAGTCTCAGGATCCCTTCTCCTGCTCGGTGTCGGTGATCTTGCAGTACTTGCTCTACCTCTCTAATCTGGGACTTAAGTCCAACTCCGTCAAAGTTCACCTCAGTGCTCTCTCAGCACATCATGTGCCGGTGGACGGCAGACCTCTTTCCAGCGACCCTCTCGTGGCGAGGTTTCTCCGAGGTCTCCTTCTACTCAAACCACCTCTGCGCCCGCCAGCACCTGACTGGGATCTAAATGTGGTTTACAGCGGATCACCTGTCCGCCTTTTGAACCTATGGCTACCTGTTCTCTACGTTTTCTATCTTGGAAAACCTTATTCCTGATAGCCCTCACTTCCGCTAGACGCGTAAGTGAATTGCAGGCCCTCGTGTCTGATCCCCCTTACACTCGGTTCTACAAAAATATGGTAGTCCTACGGACTCACCCAAAATTTCTTCCAAAAGTGGTCTCCCCTTTTCACATCAATCAGGAGGTGGTACTTCCGACCTTCTTTCCCAGGCCACACTCCAGCCGAGCTGAAATGGTCCTGCACACCCTGGACTGTAGAAGGGCATTGAACTTCTACCTTGACCGTACGCGGGAGCACCGTAAAGCTGCTCAGCTTTTTGTATCTTTTGACCCCAATAAATTGGGGCTCCCGGTCTCCAAGCGTACTCTGTCCATATGGGTTGCTGACTGTATCGCTTGGGCTTATGGGGCAGCCGGACTCTCCTTAGAAAGTCGAGTCACGGCTCATTGTGTTCGGGTGAAGGCTACGTCAGTGGCTTACCTCCGCTCTGTTCCGTTGGCAGACATCTGCCGGGCCGCTACTTGGTCTTCGAGCCAGACTTTTGCGGTCCATTACTGCCTCGTGAGGGAGTCCCGCAGGGACAGTGCTTTCGGACAGGCAGTCCTCCGAAATCTCTTCGAGGTTTGAGCAACTCCTACCCTCCATCCCGGATGGGGGCTACCGGTGGGTAATAATTCAGCGAAGATTCCTTCCTTCTGTACTGCTGAGCTAGAGGGAGCTCATTTTTGTGCTTAGGGTCTCCGGTAGCCTTAAGCTTGGGAGTCCCATATGTGAGGACTGACTTCCTGCTTGGTCCTGGAGAAAGCGTAGTTACTCACCTGTAACAGGTGTTCTCCAGGAGCAGCAGGAATCAGTCCTCACAACCCTCCCTCCTCCCCTTGGAGTTGCGATTATCTGCTTTAGTTTTTTTGCAAATTTTTACGCTGTCTTTTAGCTATGTCATCTGACTGGCTAAGATGGCACCCTTGGGCGGGAAGGGGACCGCGCATGCGCGCTGCAATTCCCAAAGGCTTTCTTTGAAAGCTGGGGAAAATTGCTCCGCGAGGGCTCCGTCGGCGCCGACGTCACCCATATGTGAGGACTGATTCCTGCTGCTCCTGGAGAACACCTGTTACAGGTGAGTAACTACGCTATCTCTCATCACGGTCACACACGCAAAACACAGAGAAACCCTCACCAAATACTGAATAAGGAACCACACTTTAGAAAAAGAAACAGGCAAACACTGCGCTGGAAACTGCAGAAAGCCATACTCTCTGCATGCAGGGCCATATTGGAGAAACAGAAAGAGAGATATATCTTCTCTTGCACTGTGCAAAATATAAAGATAGAAGAAAGGCTGCACATTCAGAGTCCCCAAACCAATACCATAATTTCCAAAACTAAGCCAACTAAGCAAAACTGTGAGGCTTTGTATTTTATATATTATTCTATAGCAGCATCATGGATCACTTGGAGCTCTGTTCTCGTCACACTATGTATTAAAATTACAATCTACTTATTTATCTATTTATTTATATAACGTTTTTTTTATACCACTTCATCATTTTAGTCAAAGTGGTTTACACTAACTTAAACTTGGTAATGTACATTAAACAGGGGCATTGATAACTTGGATTCTGTGGAAGCAATAGAGGGTTAAGTGACTTGCCCAAGGCCACAAGGAGTGCAAGTGGGACTCGAACCCTGGTCTATGGGTTCCCAAGACTTAGGGGTATGTTTACTAAATGGCAGTAGCGGCTTCCGTGCAATATTGGAGCCACGGCCCCATACCACACGGAAGCCACTACCGCGATTTAGTAAAAATACCCCTTAATATGTTGTCCTTGCTCCCATAGAGAAAGTTAATCTTTGGGAACAAGGATAACATATTAAGTCAATTGTAATTTTAATACATACCATGACAAGAGTTGAGCTCCATTTGTTATTCAAAAGGTAATTCATGATGCTGCTATATAATAAAACCTTTACAGTTTTGCTTAGGTGATTTCAGTTATATTTTCTGTAAGGCTAAGTATTGGATGAGTTCTTTTTACCAAAAATAAAATGATCTTTTTTTTCCTTTATAGTCTGGATATTTTAGACTCACTTCCCACAACCTACAAAGAGTCTAGATTATTCTAGATTCATCCTTCATAGATACTCATTGCTAACAGAATGCCTGGCCTCTTTCACACATGCAGAACATAGACTCTCACCAAGCATAGAATAAATAACTACAAACTAAAAATAGAGGACTCGATATACAGCGACGGCGGCTAGCATGATTACAGCAGCTAGTCGTCGTCGCCGCGGGACGCTCAACCCAGTTATTCAATGCCAGGGTCATATCAGGCCACCAGCATTGACTTTCTGGGTCAGCTGGCAAAGCAGGTAGCAGAGATATTCAGCCACTGCCTGGTTAGCTTTGCTGGAAAAAATGAGGACAGCTTTTATGTGGCTAACTTTCACTGCTGAGGGATAACCGGGCAGTGACTGAATATTGCCACTGACCAGTTATCCCCAGGTGCCGCCCATGGAACACCCCTGGAGTGCCCCAATGCTAATCGGCATTTACACGGTTTGAAGGTCCATCTCTTTTACTCAGCCCGATATTCCTAATGAGCATCTTCTTCTTCCCTAGTCTTACACTGACTCCGCCCCTATCCAGCATCTCCTCTTCCTTTCATCCATGATCTCTTCTCTCCCCCCTCCAAGTCCAGCATCCTGTCTCTCTACCCACCCCGATCAAGCATTTCCCTCTATCACCCTACTGTCCCCTCATGTTCAGCATCCCCCATTTTCCTTTTCCCCACTCCATTGCCCCCTATCTACCCTCTGTCTCCTTACTCCCCTTGTGAACAGCATCTCCCTGTCTTCCTGCTCCCCTCATCTCAAACATCTTCACCTGTGTCAAGCATCACCTCTCTGTCTTCAATCTCCCCCATGTCCAGCATCGACCCTCTGTTGCCCTACTCCCCCCTCCTCAGGTTCAACAACTCCTTCTGGGCCTCTATCCCCTATCCTGTGTCCAGCATCTCCTCTCAGTCATCTTACTTCCCCTGTGTCCAGCATCTCCTCTCTCTCTACTTCTGTTTCCAGCATCGCCCTTCTGACTCTACTCCTTCTGTGTCCAGCTTGTTCTGCCTTCTTACAAGGTGCGATCAAAAAGTATTGAGACTTGTTATGTAGCTATATAACAATACGTCGCATCGCAATGCTATTAAGCATGCGGTGACCTAGTTATGTGCTCTGCATTTGCAGACTGTAGCAGGGCTGAAGCACACCTCTACTTATTTTAATTATGAGGTGTTTGATATCGTGTAAAAGCAGTTTGTCAGATTTATGATGAGTGAAAAAAATTGAACACCAAATTTGCATTAAATTCTGACAAACTTGGAGATTTGGGCAAAAAGACTTATGACAAGTTACAGCAAGTGTATGGCGATGAATGCATGAGTTGTGCTTGAGTTTATGACTGGTACAAATGTTTCTAATAGGGCCACCAAAGTGTTGACAGTGGCAAATATTTTGGAAGGCCTTCCACAAGCAGGAATGAAGTAGTTGAAGTTGAAGTAGTGCATGCCGCAATACACTCAAATCATCGATTGACTATCAGGGAGCTTTGCTGAGGACATGTACATCAGTTTTGGGTCGGTACAGTCCATTCTTATTGTTAACTTGGGGGTTACATGTGTGTCTGCAAAATTTGTGCCGAAACTCATGTCCCCTGACCAAAAAGAAGATCGATTGTCTGCAGCCAGGGACTTGTTGGAATGCATTGAAAATGACTCAGGTTTCATCAAAAAAGATTATTACTGGTGATGAATCATGGGCTTATGGTTATGACCTAGAAACTAAGGCTCGATCCTCACAAAGGAAGACTCCAAACTCTCCTAGATCCAAGAAAGCCCATCAGGTGAGGAGCAATGTCAAGGTCAAGGTCATGCTCACAGTTTTCTTTGATTATCAAGATATTGTTCAACATGAATATGCTCCAAAAGGTCAAACCATCAATAAGGAGTACTGCATCCAAGTTCTGACTCATTTGAGAGATGCACTTCGTCATAAGAAGCCAGAGTTGCACAGGAATGGTGAATGGTTGCTTCATCACAATAATGCCCCAGCTCATGAATCAGCAATTCTTGGCCAAACACTAAATTGAGCAAGTCTGTCAGCCTTCGTAGTCACCTGACCTCACACCCTGTGACTTTTTCTTGTTTCCAAACCTGAAATTACCATTTAAAAGAAGGAGATTCAGTGACTTGGAGACTATTAAGCAAAATCCGACACAGCAGCTTCACAGCATAACGAAAGAGGCATTTCAAACTTTTTTCCAGCAGTGGCAGGAATGCTGGAGGATTTGTGTCTTATTGGAAGGGGACTACTTTGAAAGAGACAGTGCAATAATTATCAGTGTTATACTTCTTGTGTTCTTGTACAAGTCTCAATACTTTTTTTTATTGCACCTCGTACTCCCCCTGTGTCCAGCATTTCTCCTGTTTCTTCTTACTTCCATGTCCAGCATCTCCCTTCTGTCTTCTTACTCCCTCAGTGATGAGAAACTCCCCTCTGTCTTCCTACTCCATACATGTCAAGCATCTCCTCTGTCATTCTACTCCCCCCACACCCAGCTTTCCTTTTCCCACTCTGATTCAGCATATCCTCTTTGTTACCATATGCCTCCTCCTGGGTCTACCCCTCCCCAAGGCTGGCCCAAGGGTTCTGCCACCCTAGGCAGAAGCCACGGCAGTGCCAACCCCCCACACACTGCTGCTCCCCTGCACTGAGCCGCGCTACTGCCCCCTGCTGCTGCTGATTCTGGAGGCGGGGTAGTGGGCTATGTGCTTCAGCACACATGGCCTGCCACCAAGCTGTCCCCTCTGCTGCCAGAATCAGTGGCAGCGGGGGTTGGCAGCACCGCACAGGTCAGCACGGGGGGGGGGGGGGGAAGGCAGCAGGGCCATATATGCCAAAACACATGGCCTGCCACCCAAAGAGATCTACTGCCCCAAAGCCTTTTCTTCCCCCCTCCCTGGTCTAGCATCTTCCTTCTCCAAACCCCCCCCCCCCCCAACCCCAGCTGCCAATTATTCTGGCCACCACTGCTGCTAGATTTGCAAAAAAAGGCAATGTTCAGTGCCAACATGATTATGTTAGAAACATAGAAACATGACGGCAGAAGAAGATCACATGGTCTATCTAGTCTATCTAGTCTGCCCTTCCATATCAACCACTACAACAGTCCCCCTTTTCCCTTTAGAGATGTTGATTGGAATAAAATTCAGTTGTTAATTTAAAGGGAATTTGGCCTCTGCAAGAATGACAGATCGGGAGTCCAAATGTCTCTCAAAAAGTCTGTTTGTGAGTTTCAAATTTTAAACCCAGAACTAAGTGATACACGTAAATATTAATTATGACACATACCCAGTAAAATGCAGACAAAACTGTTTATAGGAGAAGTACAGCTGTTCAAGGATATATTTAGAATATTGCTCTATTTTGTGACTAAGTCTTCCGGGATGACAGTTTTGATCAACAGCATTACAGAATATCTTGCGCAGTCACACAGAACAAATTGTGCATGACCATAGTCCCCTATTGCATCTCATGGTATAATTTACCTTGCCTACTCACCCAGTCTTGTCCTACTGCAAGCACAATTATTCTTGAATGTCTCAATAATGACTTTGATTTAATTGAGATTTAATTGTGAGTTTCAGGTTTAAAACCCAGCACTAAGTGCTAAATGTATAAATACTAATTATAGTGCATACCCAGTACTTGGGTGTCACTAAAATTGCAGACATTAAAATGTGGACAAAACTGTTGATGCTATTCTTAGGAAAAGTACAGCTGTTCAAGGATATATTTGAAATATCCCTCTGTTTTTTTTACTAAATCTTCTGGGATGTTCAATGGCATTACTGAATATGGTGCACAGTCACACAGATACATGCAAAAGTAAAGAATTCAGGTTTACTCCAAAAATAATAATAGTGGATCCCTTCAGAAGACCTTGCATTATTTTTGGGCAAGAAATAACTTCATTGAGCATTTCTACTAGCCACTGGTCCAGAAAAAAAATCGTAGTCTTAGTACATAGTGATACGTTTGAAAGAGTCAACAAAAAGAATGGCGTTTTGAGACCACACAGGTCCCTTCTTCATAGGACCCCACAGCTTACCAAATGATACCCACTTCTTTGTTCTGTCAGAACACTTTTCCTCCATACCAATGATCCTGTCCATACATGGACTCTGCCCCTTACTATATGTGCATCATGGCAGACCCAGGAAACTTTGTTACCGTATCTGTGGTTACTAAAGCGCACTAAGGGGTTAATGCGCATTTTAACATGATAACATACAGCACCGGCATGACAGTTACCACATGCTGAGTCCCATGTTAATTGCTCATTGTGTAACAGGGTGGAGAATGGGCACTTTATGGGCAGAGAGTAAGTGTGGATTGCACATTGTAGTTAATGCACAATACTTACCGCTCACTGTCAATGTTGCAATTAGTGTGGGTGCACTTATCATCTCAATAGGTGGCAACAAGTGAACCCATGGTAATTGCGAATGACCTTCACACATGTAAGGGACTTTTCAGTGTGGTAACTAAAGGGAACATGCTGGCCATGGCCTCGATATTTACAGCATGACCTTTGCACTTACCATGTATTAATTTTTGCTCAAAATGCACAGTGAGTACAAAACCTTACCGCACTGTAGTAAAAGGGCCCTTAGATGTGTGTAGCATGAAGGAGAATGAGCTGTGGGGGAAATTTTCAAACTGTCTACAGGCTTTACACTAATGCTCAAAAATGTATTGGGCTATAATATTTTAGCAGGTTAGCAGACCTGAAGTAAGCTCAGTATCCCCTCCTAAATGGGTTAAATGCCCCAATGTCAACCAATTAGCATTGGCACATTACGGGACTGGAGCAGGGGCGACAACCTTAGTTAGCTGGTCAGTGGCGATGTTGAGCTGCTAACCAGCTAACCAAAATGCCTTAAGTTAGGACAGGAAAAAAGCTGTCTTAACTTTAGGTGTTTTAGATCGCCAATTAGTGGTTCAATATCACCATATCTGGCTAAACCATATTTTCAGAGCCGATCACTGGATATGGCCTGGCACTGAATATGCAGTCATAAATTAAAGCAGCAATGACCTGCCACTTTAATAGTGCTGGCTACCACCGCAGATATGCCCCCCTTGTGTGTAGTTTTACTTTGACAATTTGCCACAGGCATTAAGTACATGTAGTCACTCTCATCTACTTTTTGGGTGGTTAGATTTTCATTCAAAAAGTACACTTATGAATATGAAAATGCCATCTAAGAGCATACTATTCCTCCTGACCTAAATACGTCACAAGGAACATGTCTTCTGAATGTGACTAAAATGTCACGCATTTTGGTACAACATGCAGACTTTTAGTTGCATCAAGAGTGAGCTATTTTGAGAATGCTGATTTGCACAAGTAAAATGTTTTTTTACCCAGGGAAATTGCTTTGAAAATTCCATTCCTGTAGATAGTTTAAACGGATAGCAGCTGTGCTCCCTGCACTATCCGAATATTCAGGGCTGGCCATTATCCAGATACCAGTATTAAATATCCAGATTTTTAGCCATAACAGCCAGCATTTAAAATAATGCTGATCACCTCAGCTCATTATTAACCCATCGGTCTTCTCTTCCTACTCATAATGTCAGTGTTCCCGCTTTTCAGTTTTTCTCATTGCCCAGGAACAAATTATTTTAATCTTACTTGAAATAAAGCAATAAAGCAGGCTCTAAATTTTTAAAAAAGCTATAAAGAAATGCTCTTTATCCGTAAATATAGGCAAAATAAGTGTAGTGAAACTGAAAACAGCCCTGTTTAACCAGCAAGGTGCCTGGAAGGTTTGCATTTGGCTGCCATCCTGTGGTCAAGTCCTTCTTTCTCATCGTGCTGGGTTGCTTTGTTAATTTACTCTCTCTGGCACAGATTTCCTCAGTACTGTGCTGCATTATCTTATGCAACAAAATGTGAATTAGTAAAACTTTTTCATTAGTCCACTGTAATTGCCGTCTTAAGCTAAAATGTAATCTGTGTGTTTAGAAGGTAATTTTATGAGCTCATTTCCACATGCATGTGGCCAGATTTGTGCATAAATGGCCTGTTATACAATCCTAACCAGCATAAAAGTATGTCCTTTGACATGACGGCATATCCTTTGCTGGAAGGCACACACAGGGATGGAGTTTGGGCAGAGTGTTGTGGAAGCACAAGTGCACATCTAGATTTTAAAATATACTAATCTATGCACATATTGAGAAATTCTAAGTGTGGACATTTACACCCTGTTCTAGGGTATGGGTGAAGGGTTTCACCTTCATGAGTTCTGCCATTTACACTAGCATTTTCATATAGATAAGTAGGCACCTGTTGTTGTTGTTAAGTGCTGTCGAGTCGACTCATGGCGACCTTCTGGATAATTATCATAAATGGTCTTCAGTCAGGTGTCTCATTGTTGACAGAGTGGCACGCATAGCTGCTGTTACTGTATCAATCCATCTCATTGCTGGCCTTCCTCTTTTGCATTGACCTTGCCAAGCATGACGTCTTTCTCTAATGATCTTTCTCTTTGCATGAAGTGTCCAAAGTATGAAAGTTGAAGTCTTGTCATCTGAGCTTCTAAAGAAAGCTTAGGTTTAATATCCTCTAGTACTGACTGGTTTGTTCTTTGGGCAGTCCATGGTCTACACAGTATTCATCGCTAGCAGCATAATTCAAACGCATCAATTTTCTGCCTGTCTATCTTTTTCGCTGTCCAACTTTTGCATCCATATGGCATTATTGAAAATACCATGGCTTGAACGAGTTGAATCTTTGTATGGAGAGAGAAATCTCTGCTCTTGAAAATCTTGCCTAGGTCCTTCATAGCCATTCTGCCAAGAGCAATGTGTTGTCAGATTTCTTGACTTAAGCAAATAGAATGCTAGGAATCATAAGGAAAGGAATGCAGAATAAAACAAAGGATATTATAATGCCTCTGTATCGTTCCATGATGTGACCGCACCTTGAATATTGTGCGCAATTCTGGTTGCCGTATCTTAAAAAGGATATATCATTATTAGAAAAGGTACAGAGAAGAGCCACTAAAATGGTAAAGAGGATAGAATGATACCCCTATGAGGAGAGGCTAAAAGGTTAGGGCTGTTCAACCTGGCAAAGAGAAAGCTGAGGGGGAGATATGATAGAGGTCTATAAATTAATGAATGGAGTGGAATGGATAAACGTAGATTGATTGTTTACACCATCAAAAATATAGAAAGACTAGGGGACATGCAATGAAGCTATAGTGTAACCTATTTAAGACTAATAAGAGAAAATCAAACTCTGGAATTTGTTACCGGAGGATGTAGTAAAAGCTGTTAATGTAGCTGGGTTTTAAAAAGGTTTAGACAAGTTCCTGGAGGAAAGGTCCCTAAACCATTATTAAAGGGGACCTGGGAAATCCACTGCTTGCCCCAATACAAGCATTGTGGAACCTGTGTCTTTTGGGCAACCTGCTAGGTACTTGGGACCTAGATTAGCCACTGTTGGAAACAGGATACTGTGCTTGATGGACCTTGGTCTGACCCATTATGGCATATCTTATGTTCTTGACTGCTTGTTGTTTCTTTATTGATAGTTGATCCAAGTAATTAAAGTTGTCCACTATTTTGATTTCTTCTCCATCAATAATGAACTTATTGATTTTGCCAGTTGTCAGGATCTTTGTCTTCTTTACATTAAGGTGCAGGCCCATTCTAAGACTATGTTCTCTGATCTTGAGAAGCAAATGTTTCAGATCATCTTCACTTTCAGCCAGTAAAGTGGTATCATCAGCATAGTGAAGGTTGTTGATGAATCTTCTATGAATCTTCACACCTCGGTTATCTTCATACAGTCCTGCTTCTCTGATTCTTTGTTCTGCATATAAATTAAAGAAGTAGGGGGAAAGTATGCAACCTTGTTGTACATGTTTGCTGATTTTAAACCATTGTTTTTCTCCTTGTCTGTTTGAACTGCTGCTTCTTGATCAATGCAAAGGTTGTGCAAGAGAACTATCAGGTGTTCTGGTATACCCATGCTTCTTAATTTGGCCCAGAGTTTCTCATGGTTTACACAATCAAAAGCCTTGCTGTAGTCAATAAAACATATATGGATATCCTTTTGGTATTCTTTAGTCTTTTCAAGGATGATGTCTCTCTTTTCTTGCCCTTTCCTGAACCCTGCTTGCACTTCAGTCAGTTCTTGTTCCAGTTATGGTTGTAGTCTCTGCTGAATAATGTTGAGTAGAATCTTGCTGGCATGTGAGATTAGAGCGATTGTGCAATAATGTCCACAGACAGTTGGATCACCCTTCCTTAGAACTGATATAAATGCAGATCTTTTCCAGTCAATTGGTCACGATGTCATCTTCCAAATTTCTTGGCACCTTGTAAGTATGGTAACAGCGGCTTCCAATTGCTGTAACACTTCAATTGGAATGCCATCAATGACAGGTGCTTTGTTCTTTCATAATGCTTTCAATGCTGCTTTGACTTCTTCTTTCATCACCAATGGTTCCTGATCATAAGGTACAGGTTGAAACAGCTGTTGATCCACTTGATCTTTATGTTCTTTCCCACTTTTCTTGATCTTCTCAGCATCATTCAACATGGATCCTTGAGCATCTTGTAACATTCCAATTCAAGGCTAGAATTTTTCCTTTAACTCTCGTAGCTTTAGGAAAGCCAATCGTGTTCTTCCTCTAATAGTTTCTGCTTCTATTTCCTTGCATGCGTCATTGTAGTACTTCTTGTCTTGTCTTGCTGCATGTTGGAAATCTCTGTTGAGTTCTGTGATTGCCTCTCCTTCTCCTCTGGCTTTAGCTTCTCTGCGTTTCTGGGCAGTTTTCAGAGTTTCTTTGGTCATCCATTTTGGCCATTTTTACTTTTTTACATTTTGTAGAGACCTCCCACTTTCTTCCATAACTCTTCTGGAACTCTATCATTTGTATCTAAAGCAGCAAATCGATTTTGCAGGCAGTCTTTAAATTCCGATGGTGTATTCTCAAGGTCATATTTTACTACATTCATGAGTGGCTTGATCTTTTTCAACTTTAGCTTGAATTTGCATACTAGTAGTTGGTGATCTGTACCACAGTCAGCTCCAGGATTTATCTTTGTTGATGTTATAGAGCTTTTCCATTGTTGATTTCCAGAGATGTAGTCAATTTGATTTTTGTACAATCCATTGGGTGAAGTCCATATGTACAGTCACCGTTTGTGTTGCTGGAAGAAGGTGTTTGAGATGAATAGATCGTTGTTCTTGCCAAGTCCATATTTTCCAACCACTTTGCCTTCTTCTTTGTTGCCAGCTTTTGCATTCCAATTACCCATGACTATCAGGCTATCCTGTTTGCATGTTCTGTTAATTTTAGCTTGAACTTGTTCATAGAACTCATCAACTTCGTCCTCTTCTGCAGCTGTTGTTGGGGCATATGCTTGAATTATAGTTGTGTTGATGGGCATTCCTTGTATGCGAAAAGAAATTAAGCATTCACTGTTTGCATTGTATTTCGTTACAGTTCTTGCTAATTTTTCCTTAATCATAAATTTAACAACATTTCTTCTTTGTCTTTCATTTCCAGCATAGTAGACCAGGTGAGCATCTGATACAAAGTGCCCGATGCCAGTCCATTTCAGTTCACTGACACCCAACAGATTGAGTTGTGGGGTTCCATTTCATTCTTGCCCACCTCCAACTTCCATTGGTTCATGTTTTGTACATTCCATGTCCCAATATGTAAGACATCTCTGCAACCTCTAACTCATTTCATTCACAGCTACATCAGCAGTCAGATGTCTCAAGGGTTTTGATCCAACCACATCATAAATGCTGCCTTTACTCTGAAAAGTCTTCAGCTACTCCCCAGTAGCCAGTTGAGTACCTTCCAACCTGGGGGTCTCATCTTCCAGCACTATAGTGCAATTTGTTTTGTTGTGACTATTCATTGGGTTTTCATGGCAAGATATGGAAGTAGATTGCCAGGTCTTTTTTCCACACAGTTTAATTCTAGTGGTGTTGCCGATATCACAGAAATGTGATACTCTGCTGCCAACATTGTCCCATTCTGCTGCTGCCCAGATGGGTGGTTTGTCTTGGTCTGGCACCTCAGTTGAGACCTCTCCATCTTGGGAAACCCTGCCAGTAGTTAAGCTACCGATAGCTTAGCCTGCAGCATCACTGATGCACACAAGCCCTCACAGCACGACAAGCTGCAAACCACGTGAGGGAATAGGCACCTACTTGTCTTTATAAAACTGACTTATCATAGGTGCCTGAATAGCCTCTTAAACTAGATGTCATAAGAACATAAGATATGCCATACTGGGTCAGACCAAGGTCCATCAAGCCCTGTATCCTGTTTCCAACAGTGGCCAATCTAGGTCATAAGTACCTAGCAGTTTCCCCAAAAGATACAGGTTCCTCAATGCTTGTATTGGGTCAAGCATAATATCCTGGTTTATGGCTCTTTCCTCCAGGAACTTGTCCAAACCTTTTTTAAACCCAGCTACACTAACAGCTTTTACTACATCCTGCGATAACAAATTCCAGAGTTTGATTACATGTTGAGTCTTTGCATGTCCTCTGTTTATGTCATCATAATATAAAAAAGACTAATCGATCTACGTTGACACGTTCTACTCCATTCATTAATTTATAGACCTCTATCATATCTCCCCTCAGCAGTCTGTATTCCAGGTTGAAGTGCCCTAACCTTTTTAGCCTCTCTTCGTAGGAGTATCCTTCCATCACCTTTACCGTTTTGGTGGCTCTTCTCTGTACCTTTTCTAATAACGCTATATCCTTTTTAAGATACTGCGATCAGAATTGCACACAATATTCAAGCTGTGGTCGCACCATGGAATGATACAGAGGCATTATAATATCCTTTGTTTTATTTTCCATTCCTTTCCTTATGATACCTAGCATTCTATTTTCTCTCTTGGCTGCCGCTTCACACTGGGTGGAAGGTTTTAACATGTTATCCACAATGATGCCTAAATCTTTTTCCTGGGTGGTGGTTCCTAATGTGGAACCTTGCATCGTGTAACCATAGTATGGGTTGTTCTTTCCTAGGTGTATAACTTTGCACTTGTCCACATTAAATTTCATCTGCCATTTGTATACCCAGTCTTCCAATTTATCAAGATCCTCTTGCAATTTTCCACAATCCTCTTGGGTTTTAACAACTTTAAATAGTTTTGTCTCACCTGCAAATCTGATAACCTCACTCGTTATTCCCTTTTCCGGGTCATTTATGAATATGTCAAAAAGGAGTGGACCCAGCACAGATCCCTGGGGTACTCCACTATTCACCTTTCTCCATTGAGAAAGTTGGCCATTTAGCCCTACCCTATGCTTTCTATCTTTTAGCCATTTCCTGATCCACAATAGTACATCACCTCCTATCCCATGACTTTTTAGTTTTGCCAAAAGTCTCTGATGATGGACCTTGTCAAAGGCTTTCTGAAAGTCCAAATACACTATATCAACTGACTCACCTTTGTCTACCTGTTTATTCACACCTTCAAAAAAACATAACAGATTAGTAAGACAAGATCTTCTTTGTCTAAAGCCATGTTGGCTGTCTCCCATTAAGCCTTGACTATCTACATGTTGAGTAATTTTGTTCTTTGTGATGGTTTCTACCATTTTTCCCGGTACTGACATCAGGCTCACTGGTCTGTAGTTTCCTGGAACACCCCTGGAACCCTTTATAAAAATTGATCTTACACTGGCGATCCTCTATTTTTCAGGTATTACAGATGATTTTAATGATAGTTCAGATTACTAATAGCAGGTCTGCAATCTCATATTTCAGTTCTTTCAACACCCTTGGATGTATACCATCCGGTCCAGTTTATTTACTACTCTTCAGTTTATCAAATAGTTTTAAGACATCTTCCCGGTGTAGCGATATAGCTCCAGGAACAAGCAGGAATGTAGTCTTCACATATGGGTATCGTCGGTACTGACGGAGCCTGCGTGGGAACGCTCCCCAGTGTCCAATAGGAACGCTTTTGTGAGCATCCCTCAGCACATGCGCGCTGCCTTCCCGCCTTTCCAACTGTCCCTCTTCAGTTCTTCGTTTTCCGTGGAGCCGACAGGACACATACCCTGTCACCGCAGAAAATTTCCTCTTTAAACTTGTTTTCTTGTGGTCGCGTCTGCCTCCGCATGACACCTACCGGTACCACCGGTTCTTTTTTCTTCTTTTAAAAAAAAAAGATATACTTTCTGAACTGTTCTCTTCAGAAACTTTTCTTTTGGTGCTAGGCACCATTTTTGGCATTAGGCCCCATTTTTCCAAAAAGATGGAAAAACCAGCTAATGGTTTTAAAAAATGTACTAAATGTGGCAGTATCATTTCTGTCACCGACATCCATGACTGGTATCTCAAATGTTTAGGCCCTGACCATTCTCCATCTGAGTGTCTCTCTTGTATGGAGATGACTAAAAGAGGAAGACAGAACCGGTCTGAAAAGCTTGGTACCCTCTTTTCTTCGGATGCCAGGTCTATTGCATCAACGTCTTCAAGAGCCTCGTCTTCCTCCCATGGATCTCAGGTAACTAAACATAACAGCCAGTCCTCAAAGGGTAGCTCTCCTTCAAAGTATCGAGAAGCCATTGGCTTTGCCCTTGAGGAAACTACACCGGCAAAACAGCCCCTGCGGGAGGCTTCGGCCTCCAAAGCATCAATGGGGTTCCAGGATGTTCTCGAGGCCTCGACCTTAGCAGAACTACTGGTGCCATGCTCAGGGGTTCCGGCCGCTTTTACTGGTACCGATACACAGGCATCAGCAGCGTCGATAGACCAGAGATTCCTCACTATTGAACGCAGTCTTGCAGCTCTCCTTACAGCTGCAGAACCGTTGACACCGGCGGTTCAACGGGCACCGGTACCAACACTGATACCGATGCCGGTACCAGCACCGACGGTACTGGCCCCGGTGGAAACTATTCCCATGCCGACTTTTTCTGGCATCGGCAGATCGATACCGGACCAACTCGGTACCGACTTTGATAGATACCGAGACCGTGCTTTGCATGAACATCGGGATCAGAGATAATTCGAGTCCTCTGATTCCGAGGACTCTGATAATTCTGCCAGTACCAGGGTGTTTCTCCCGGAAGACTCCTCTTCTCCCCAACGCAGGATGTCTCCTCTGGAAGACATGTCTTTTCAGGATTTTATTTGTGATGTGGCCCGAGGCCTTTCAATCACATTAGCTCCTGAAAAAGAATCTAGAGCAAAGGAATTGGAAATTCTCCAATACCCTAAGGCTCCCAAGAAGGCAGCCACTCTGCCCATTCATGAAATTTTTCATGATTTCATGCTCAGAATGTGGGAGACACCTTTGACCACATCCCTTCATTCTAGGAGACTCGACACCATGTATCGAGTTCCACCATGTCCTGGTTTTCAAAAGACTCAGCTGCCACACCATTCAATGGTAGTGGAGTCAGCCATGCGTAGGATGAAAAGTGCAAAGAGACATCCATCCAATTCTCCAGGTCGTGAATGCAGGACTCTTGACACTTTTGGGCATCAAACATTTCAGGCTTCCATGCTTTCAGCTAGGATCAGCTCATATATTTTATATATGGGAATGTTCCTCAAAGAAGTCACAGAAGATTTGGAGATTATGAGCCCCATTCTCCCTGATGACAAACGACAAGACCTCCTTACTCTTGTCAAACATGCTCAAGACGTCTCCAAGTTTGTAAATCGTCTCCAAGTTTGTAAAGCCTTTGACTGCTTTGAATGCATCAGCAGAACTTTTGCTATTGCCATTGGTGCACGTCGGATTGCCTGGCTTCAGGCATCAGACTTGGAGATTTGGGTACAGGATAAATTAGGAAACATCCATTGCACAGGAGAAAACCTCTTTGGCAAGAATTGGCAGGAAAAGGCTAATGAGATAGATGCTGACAATATCACGCTAGACAGATTGTCAAAATCTACAGCCACTCCAGCGAAAAAGAAACCCTATAAAAAAACCTTTTTTAGCAAAAAAAGGATGTTTTATCTGTCCTATACCTAGCAAGGGCAAGCTCAGGGTCAAGTTGCCCAGAGAGGTCAACAACAACAATCCAGACAACAAAAGAAGCCAAAAGGCCTTAGAGCTCAACCAGCTCCACAGGCACTGCCCCCTCAAGGGCTTTGACTCCTTCATAGAGAACTTAGCCTTCCTGCCTCTGAAAGGTCCAGAACTCCTAAATATTCCAGGCAGGTTGTGTCGTTTTGTCAACAGATGGCACCAAATAACAGCAGAAAACTGGACTCTGTCCATTGTGGGAGAGGGGTACAAGCTCCATTTTCACAGTGTGCCCCCTCCTACAATCGTAAGACAGTTCAATTCCCAAACCTCTACAGACAATCTACTGGATCGAGAGGTCTCAACACTCCTTGCTCAAGGAGCAATAGAGGAGGTGCCCATTCTTCAACAGGGTACAGGGTTCTACTCCCCTTATTTTCTTATTCCAAAGAAAACAGGAGGACACACCCATTCTAGAACTCAGAGAATTGATCAAATACCTGTTCCAAGAAAAATTCTAAATGATTTCTCTGAGAACTCTTCTGCCATACCTTCAAAGTCAGGATTGGCTTTGTTCTCTAGATCTAAAGGATGCATATACTCACATCCTGATACATCCAGATCATAGGAAATTCTTACGATTCCTTTTCGAGGGAAAACATTTCCAATACAGGGTCCTTCCCTTTGGTCTGGCTTCGGCACCAAGAGTATTCACAATATGCATGGCAGTAGTAGCTAAATTTCTGCGAACCCTAGGGATATTCGTCTTCCCTTACTTAGACGACTGGCTCATTCAAGCCCCTACGGTTCCAGAAGCCAACTCTGCACTGTCTCGCACAATGCAAATCCTTCAATACTTGGGATTGGTCATAAACCTCCCAAAATCTCAGCTTGCTCCGTCTCAGTCCCTGGAGTTCATAGGAGCTCATTTAGATACCAGACAGTCAAAGGCTTTTCTCTCACAACCCCGCTGCCTTCGCATAGTGCACCTAGCTTCTCAAGCAGCGGTGAAGTCCTCCCTAACTGCTCGAGAACTACTACAACTATTGGGACATATGGCATCCACAGTTCATGTGGTTCCCTATGCTCGCCTTCATATGCGAGCAGCCCAATGGACCCTATCCACACAGTGGACACAGACCACAGGACATCTGTCGGACAAGATATCAAACTCACAACAACTGATTTTGTCCTCCAATGGTGGCAATCACTGGAAAATCTTCTAGTGGGATCTCCTTTCCAGCAGCCCCTATTCCAGGCCACCATAACAACAAATGCATCACAGGTGGGATGGGGAGCACATCTGTACCTGGACTCCACAAGAAGCTTCACTTCACATAAACCTCCTGGAACTCAGAGCAATCTATCTAGCTCTTCGAGTATTCCATGCCCAGCTCAGCTACAAGACAGTCCTGGTCCAAACGGACAATCAAGAAGCCATGTTCTACGTGAACAAGCAGGGTGGAACAGACTCTCTGAAGCTTTACGACTATGGGCCCTCGCCAGAGAGTGTCAAATTCACCTTCTTGTGGTATATCTTCCATGCATTCAAAAACTTTCGGCAGACAAACTCAGCCGAGTATTGCTGCCTCACGAATGGTCTCTCCACCTAGACCAGGTGGCCAAGATATTTCAGATCTGGGGAACCCCAGACATAGACCTATTTGCAAGTCCACTGAATGCCAAACTTCCCTGGTTCTGTTCCAGAATTCCGGTTCAAAATTTCCAGACAAAGGACGCCTTCCTTCTTCACTGGGGTTACGACTTCCTCTATGCCTTCCCACCCATTCCCCTCATCCCCAAAACACTATTCAAGCTTCAGAGAGACAGAGGTCATATGATCCTCATAGCGCCACGGTGGCCACACCAAACATGATATCCCCTGCTTCTACATCTCTCTCAAGCTGCACCTCTGGAGTTAGGATGTGCTCCAGATCTTCTCTCCCAAGAGAACGGGATGCTATGGCACCCGAATCCCCAGTCCCTGCATCTCAGGGCCTGGTTGCTGAAAGCTTAGACCTTCGGGATCTCAACCTTTCCCAACAGGTAAAAGATATCCTTCAGGCTTCTAGAAAACCTTCCACAAGACGCTCTTACGCCTTCAAGTGGAAACGTTTTACTATATGGTGTTTGCAGAAGGGGTTAAACCCCCTTATGATACCTTTGGAATCGATACTAGGGTATCTACTTCATTTATCAAATTCTGGTCTAAAGACCAATTCAGTAAGAGTCCATCTTAGTGCAATTGCAGCTTCCTATAAGCCACTAAATGGATAACTAATTTCCTCTCATCCACTCATATCAAGATTTATGAGAGGTCTTCTATTAACAAAGCCTCCCATCAGGCCACCACTGGTGGCATGGGATGTAAACCTAGTTCTAGGGCAGCTCATGAAACCACCCTTTGAACCTTTAGCCACTACAACCCTAAAGCTTTTATCCTGGAAGGTCATCTTCCTAATTGCAATCACCTCTGCACGTCGCATTAGTGAATTGCAAGCTTTGGTGGTTGATCCTCCTTATACTAGGTTTCACCATGATAAGGTTGTTCTCAGAACTCATCCACACTTTATGCCAAAGGTGGTTTCACCTTTTTATTTAAATCAATCGATTTATCTTCCTGTATTCTTTCCGAGGCCTCATGCCTCTAATGCAGAAAGGAACCTTCATACTTTGGATTGTAAAAGAGCCTTGGCTTTTTACCTACCAAGAACACAGCAACATAGAAGGTCTTCTCAACATTTTATTGCTTTTGATTCTAGTCACTTGGGACTTTCAGTCTCCAAGAGAACTCTATCCAAATGGATTGCACAATGTATATCCTTTGCTTATGAGAGTAAGTCTTCCTCTTCACGGCCATGTCACAGCTCATAATGTGAGAGCCATGGCAGCCTCTATGGCTAACCTTCACTCTGTGTCTATCGATGACATTTGTCGAGCAGCCACCTGGGCTTCCATACACAACTTTACAGCCCACTACTGCCTAGGTAAAGCCTCCCATCAGGATGCCTTCTTTGGCCAAGCTGTTCTTCAAAATCTCTTTCAGACCTAATTGAACTCCTACCCACCAACACTGGTGGGATGCCAGAGATCCATGGGAGGAAGCATGGCCCACCTTACCATAGGTGGCAGCTTCTTGGGGCTATCTCCCTGGCATCTTCAGCTAGGGAGTCCCCATATGTGAAGATTACATTCCTGCTTGTTCCTGGAGATAGCATAGTTGCTCACCTGTAACAGGTGATCTCCGGGAACAGCAGGAATCTAGTCTTCACAACCCAACCACCTCCCCTAGGAGTTGTCACTCTATCTCTCTGTCTCTTTCCTCTCTCCCTCTATCCTTTCACTCAGCTACAAACTTAACTGAAGAGGGACAGTTGGAAAGGCAGGAAGGCAGCACACATGTGCTGAGGGATGCTCTCAAAAGCGTTCCTATTGGACACTGGGGAGCGTTCCCGCGCAGGCTCCGTCGGTACTGACGATACCCATATGTGAAGACTAAATTCCTGCTGTTCGTGGAGATCACCTGTTACAGGTGAGTAACTACACTTTCTTTCAATTCTTCTGCAGTATCAACTTTAAATACCACTTCAGTCATGGGCAACATACCTACATCTTCCTCAATAAAGACCGAAGCAAAGAATTCATTCAGTCTCTCCACTATAGCCTTGTCCCCTCTTACTGCCCCTTTTACCCCTCTATCATCTAATGGTCCAACTGACTCTCTTACAGTTTTTTTTTGCTACAAATGTACTTGAAAAAGTCTTTATCAAGCAATTTTTGCTTCCACGGCAAGTTTCTTCTCAAATTCTCTCTTTGCCTGCCTTATCAATGACTTGCATTTAACTTGGTAGTGCTTGTGCTGTTTCCAGGTTTCGTCGTTTGGCTCTTTTTTCCATTTCCTGAAAGATGCTTTTTTGGCAACAACAGCCTCTCTGACCTCACCTTTAAACCATGCTGGCAGTTTTTTGGACTTCCTTTTACTTTTCTTAAAGCGTGGAATACAGCTGGTCTGGGCTTCCAAGATAGTATTTTTAAAGAACACTCAAGCTTGATGTAAGTCTTTAACCTTTGCAACTGCTCCTTTTAGTTTTTTCCTGTTTTCCTCATTTTATTATAGTCTCCCTTTTGAAAGTTAAAGGGTAGTACTGTAGATTTCCTTACCATTCCTTCTCCATTAATTAAATCAAACACGATCATGCTATGATCAAGTGGCCCCAACAACCTTATCTCTTGCACCAGATCTGGTGTTCCACTAAGGACTAGGTCCAATATGGCTTCCCCTCTGGTCAGTTCATGAACCAGCTGCTCCATCTAGAAACTTTATCTCCCTAGCATGTCCTGCCGTGACACTGACCCAGTCAATACTGGGGTAATTGAAATCACCCATTATTATTATCGTTCTGTAACTTTTGTTAGCTTTCCTGATTTCTTTGAGCATTTCATTATCCATTTGTTTATTCTGGCCAGGCGGTCAATGGTACACCCCCACTGCCATCGCCTTCCCCTTTTTACATGGAATTTCAATCCATAGAGATTCTACAGCGAATTTTGTTTCCTGTAGAACTTTAATCCTTTGTGACTCAATGCCCTCTAACATAGAGAGCAACCCCTCCACCAATTTGATCAGCTCTATCATTATGATATAGTTTGTATCCAGGTATCCCAGTGTCCCACTGGTTGTCCTCCTTCCACCATGTCTCTGAGATACCAATCATATCTAACTTCTCATTTAGTGCTATATATTCTAACTCTCCCATCTTATTTTATAGACTTCTAGCATTTGCATACAAGCATTTTAGATACTGTATTTTATTCATATTAATCTGGTTATTGGTAGGCAGGGGTAATTTGGAATCTTTAAGATTTGTCTGCTCTGTACTCAAAGGCATTTGGGCTACCTTTTTTCTGTATTGGAACCTCTCTGCTGATGTGCCCTAACTTCATTTTTTTGGTAGTATCCTTCAAGGATACAATGTTACGAACCATGTGCTCTTGGGCAACTGTCTGCTCTCCCCTATTATCTTGTTTAAAAGCTGCTCTATCTCCTTTTTAAAGGTTAATGCCAGCAGCCTGGTTCCATCCCAGTTAAGGTGAAGCCCATGCCTTCAGAAGAGCCTCTCCTTTCCCCAGAATGTTCCCCAGTTCCTAACAAATCCAAAACCCTCATCCTTGCACCATTGTCTCCTCCACGCATTGAGACTCTGGAGCTCTGCCTGCCTTTTGGGTCCTGCGCATGGAATGGGAAGCATTTTGGAAACCGCTACCCTGAAAGTTCTGGATTTCAACTTCCTACCTAAAAGCCTAAATTTAGCCTCCAGAACCTCCCTACCACATTTTTCTATGTCTTTGGTACCGACATGTACCAAGACAGCAGACTCCTTCCCAGCACTATCTAAGACCTTGTTTAGGTGGCACATGAGGCCTGCTTCCTTCGCACCAGGCAGGCATGTTACCAGGCAATCCTCACTTCCACCAGCCACCCAGCTATCTACATGCCTAATGATCGAATCACCAACTATAATGGCTGTCCTAACGCTTCCCTCATGGGCACATGGCCCTGGAGAAAGTTACTCGGTGCAAGAGGGTTTTACATCATCTGGAAGACAGGTCCTACCTATAGGATCACACTTCCTGCTACACCAGGGAGATGCTCTCCTGTCACGTGACCTCTCACCTCTATGGCAACAGGGATGCTGCCAGACTGGAGGTGGGACTTCAGGACTATATCCCTGTAGGTCTTGACTATGTACCTCACTGTCTTCCTTATGTCTTCCAAGCCTGCTACTCTTGCCTCCAGAGAATGGACTCGTTCCCTGAGAGGAAAGAGCTCCTTGTACCTAGTGTACATATAAGATTCCTCACCAACTGGGAGAAAATCATACATGTGACACTCAATGCAAAAGACTGGCAAGCCCCCATCTCGCTGCTGGACTGCTGTCTGCATCTTCATTTTAAGGTTGTCTTTAGATAATTAAGTTCTTTACTTACTAAGGGTTGTTGGGGATACTTATACTAATAAAACTATACCTAATACATTTAGTGTACTTTGTTCCCCTGGTTTAATTAATCTCAGGTCCTTAATATATGCTGATGAGAATAAACAGCTGCACCTGTGAGTGAATATGGCACCTCCTTTCCTTTAAGAGGTTTAAGCACCTATAAAGCTATGATTATCCCAGGGGTGGGTGGGTGTCGGGGAGGGAGGGAAAAAGACTTATTAAAAGCTGGCTGCTACACAGTACCTTGTCCTGTGACCAATCTCCAGGGGGAGACCTACAGCTCTTGCTTGGATAGAGGGAGTCTTGGGTTCTAAATCTAACCAGAAAGCTCTCTTCTGTGTTTTAAATTTAAACTGAAAACTCTTTGCTGCTACTAGGCCCTGACTGATTTAACAAATACATTGGGTTCACAGAATAATCAGCTTTAATCTAAAGAATTCCTTTTTCTCCAAGATTTAGAAAAATTCCCAGAAGTAAATACTTAAAATTGCAGATCTCTCTCCAGAAGGAGGCGGTCTAGAAATGTTTTAAATAAAAGAAAGTCTATTTTACAGAAATGTCCCCTAGAAGTAGATTTGCTCATTACTTTGTTCAGCAGACAAGCAAGACATTTAACGATTAGGACCATGGGACTAGTGAAGTATGATACTAAGTAAGCCAGGGGCTATATTTGCAAAATGCCTTACATAGACCTCGCTAAACCTTAAACACAGTTTTACTTCAGCTCAGTGCTGATTTTTAAAGTTTGCTTTAGAGGTGAAGTAAAGCCTCTGATTTTCATTTAGTTCAGTGGAAATAAATGAGAATTAAAATAATGAAAAATCCTGAGGCCCTTGGTTCCTAAATTGGGGACCCCTGGATGGAGGAATACTAATTATGGACCCCAGACCCCAGGAGACCCAACCCTGGGACTCCCGGGCCAGAGACTCTGTACCCCTGGACCCCCACATCATTGAGTAAAAAGGGTTGAAGCTAATCCTAAAAGCTATTAAATAAAGGAGAAAATTATTCCATCTCTTTCACTAGCTCACATTTTAAACCGAGTTGCAAAAGACTAACAGGTGGAGGCACATTCCAAGTTGGCCACCCAGGCCACTGTGCGCTGAATTGGAAGTGGAACGCACAGAGACAGACCCGATTCTGATTGTGTGGGGGCTAGATGTGTCCCACGGGATCAGAATTGGGTTTGGGCTTGGGCTTGTACGTGCAGGCTACTGAATAGATCTGCGGTGCCATGGTGTCCCGTTGCCATGGCACCATGGCTCTATTCAGGAGCTGCGATCCCCGACCACTGGCCACTTGTTTCTTTCCCCGCAGCCTGACCCCCGATCTGGCCTCCCATGGCCAGAGTTGGGCTGCGGGGATCCCCCTGCATCCCTTCACTCCACTTCTGCTGCCCGGGCCTGCTGTCCCCTGTCCAGTCTGCCAGCCACAGACCACCCACTACCAACCCTCACCCCGCCTCCACGATGCCCCCTTTTGCCCCTGTCTAAGCCTCCCCATACAAACTCCTTGTTCATACGGGATATCCATCTCCACTATTCGCAAGTCGGAATAGACCCCATACTGTATATTAGTTTACAGTAGTCAGCCTTATCCCAGTGTATGTCATTTTGTTTTGACCTGAGAAAGTGTTATTTCCAGAAGGCTTGTTAAGAAAGACACTCAGTCCAATAAAAAGCTATTACCTTATATTTTTGATGACAGATGGTGGGTGTTCTACATTCTTACACACACACATATTTTGAGCATTTAATACTGTATCTAATTTGCTTTCAAATAACCTTCTATAGATTAACTCCCAGAAAAGTGAGACTCTAGAATAGAATTTTCTAAGGAAGACAAAGTAGGGAAAATATACAAAAGATACTTTTTTATGTTTTTGGAGGGAAGGAGAAGAGGTTTGTCAGAAAGAAAATGTTTAAGCTGTTACAAAATGTGATTGTTAAAAAAAAATAACAGTTGCCTATTGAAACTATAATCTCATGGGTTTTGAAGACAATGAAAAATGAATCAGATGACTCAATTTTCAGTATTATATCTATACAGATCTAAGTTCAGCTAACAAAGAGAGCCTTTAAAGCAGTTTCAAAGTTGTTTATCTGGGCAAACTGGCCTGAATGTAAATTACCCTCCTGAAACGTGGCATGAAGCATGCGCTGAGTTCACAGCACGCACACTTTTACCCCTCTTAAAAAGAAACATTCCTTATGTTTAGGTCAGGGGAGGACACTTGGACATTTTCTGACGCATGTGCTCTTTTCTCCCTCACAGCCTTCAGCACATGAGTACAGGTACAAAGTACATGGGCGGCTTTAACACATGTGCTGCATTCCCTTTGAAAATTCAGATAAGGTATGCGTGTTGAAACGTCCTTCATACTTCGCAGTTACACGGACTGTTGAAAAAAAATGATCCCTTCAATTTTATATAGATGAATCAACGTCATTATCTCATGTCAGTATATGAACTGTCACAGTTTTATACGCTATTAGCCGTAATGTCACAGATGCGTATATAGGTGAACAAAGTTTGACATTCTACAGAAAATAATACACTAGGAGCGTCTGTGATGTCATAAATAGAATAATGACAGGAGAAACACCATGCCGCTATTATTCAGCAATTTTGCCAATAAGAAGTTTATTTATCCACTTAACATTACGCAGGTTTTCGGCCAACTTACCTAGTTAAGTTGAACCACTGAATATGTGGACCTAAACTTAGCCACATATTTATCTAGTTAAGTTAAAAATAGCTATTTATGCATTCATACTTAGATGGATAAAATTAACTGCCTAAGGCAGAACTGCAGTGCTAGCTAGTTAACTAGGCCCCACCCTTCAACGCTCCTCTCTCCTCCCAAGTGGATATATTTTAACTGAATAATAAGTTGTCCTGTAAAATTTATCTGCTCGCCAGCCCCAAATTTTGAGCCCCAACAATTTATGAAACTAACCCCACAGTAAACCCCATAAATCATTTTAAATACCGACCCCTCCCCCCCCATAAGTTTAATTCAGGAAAGACTTTTTCTATAGGTAAAAATGAAGAGAAGTCTTTTACCCAAAAGCAGAAGTAAAGCTGTGGTTGAAAACCACAGGCCAGTTAGTCTAATCTCTGTGCTGAGTAAATTATTGGAAACGCTGCTGAAAAAGAAAATAGTGAGGTTATTGGAGTCCAATGGATTGAAGGATCCAAAGCAGCATGGGTTTACCAGAGGTAGGGTTTGTCAGACAAATCTAATTAATTTCTTTGACAGGGTGACCAGGGAATTGGACTGAGGGAGAGCCCTAGATGTGGTGTACTTAGAATTCAGTAAAGCCTTTGACACCGTTCCACACAGGTGACTTATAAACAAACTGAGCACCCTAGTTACTGATTGGATTAGAAATTAGCTGAGTGGAAGGTGCCAAAGGATACAGGTAAATGGAGCTCACTCTGAGGAGAAGGTGGTTACCAGTGGTATGCCGCAAGGATTTGTCCTTGGTCCGATTCTTTCTAACATCTTTGTTAGTGATATTGTGGAAAGGCTGTCAGGTAAGGTTTGCTTTTTTGCAGATGAAACCAAAATCTGCAATAGACACCCAGGAAGGTGTAGATAACATGAGGAGGGATCTAGCTAAGCTTGAAGAATGGTCTAGAATTTGGCAGCTGAGATTTAATGCTAAAAAAATGCAGGGTCATACATTTGGGTTGCAAGGGAACAGTACAGTGTAGGGGGTGAAGTACTTCTGTCCATAAAAGACGATCTTAAAGCAGCAGGTAGAAAAGGTGACGGAAAAAGCTAGAAGGATATTTGGGTGCATAGGGAGAGGAATGGTCAGCAGAAAAAAGGCGGTGATAGTACCTCTGTATAAGTCTTTGGTGCGACCTCATTTGGAATATTGCGTGCAATTCTGGAGACTGAACTTTAAAAAGGATAAAAACAGGTTGGAGTCAGCACAGAGGGTGGTTACTAAAATGGTTAGTGGCCTTCGTTATAAAGCATATGAGGACAGACTTAAAGATCTTAATATGTATACTTTAGGCTAGAGAAAAGGTGGAATAAAAGAGATATGATAGAGACATTTAAATATCTCCATGGCATAAATGTACAGGAGGTGAGCCTCTTTCGATTGAAAGCAAGCTCTACTACAAGGGAACATAAGATAAGGGTGAAAGAGGATAGAGTTAGCAGTCATATGTGGAAATATTTCTTTATGGAAAGAGTGATAGATGTGTTGAATCCCAGTAGAGGTGATAGAGATGAGGACAATATCAGAATTCAAAAGAGCATGGGGCAAAGACAGAGGATTTCTAAAGGAAAAAAAGGGAACTATTATAGTAGTTGATATGGAAAGGCAGACTAGATAGGCCATGTGGTCTTTTTCTGCTGTCTTGTTTCTAAGGATATAGCACATAGCCATGCGGCACTTAAGTTCATTTAAAAGAATTTCTATTCTGCCCTTTCATCAGTCTTTTAGTCAAAACTCTCAGAATAGCCACATAAAGGGGGGGGGGTGATTTTATAGGGAGGTGTCTACTTTTACATGCAAAAGTAGGCATCTTAAAGCTTATTTTTGCCATTTAGATGTGTGCATAGTCTCTTATAAAATTGCACCCAGTGTAAAAGTATGTGGGCATGGTCAAGAGTGGAGTTTGGGTAGAGCATGCAGGTATACACATTGATTATAGACTCATTTACATGCCTACTGTACTTGCAAAATGAAGGCACAGTCGTTTACACCTGCTCTAAGATGGTCACGCCTTAAATTGAGATGTGTTTTCAGCCACTTACACTAGCGTTTTATAAAGAAAAGTAGATGTCCCTTTTTGTTTATAAAAGTGACTTACTGTAAGCACACTTTATTTGCCTTAAACTAGATGCTTGGTTATACAATTACCCTCAGATTATTATTTCAGAAGCTGTCATATGCAAGCCTGGGAGTAAAAATGGTGCTTGAATGTGTTATAGCAAAATGAGGCATAATATAAGTCATTCATGACAACTGTTAAACAAAATAACCAGATCACAAAGAGCAAGGTAGGATCAGAATTCAAGTCCACTGCTTCAACCACTAGATCACTCTTCTTTCCATCATGCATGTAATTGCAGTATAGCCCAAAAGATCAATAGAGCAAATCCTTTGGAAGGCCGTGATGTTAACAAGGAGATCCTTTACCCGCAGGTCACTGGAACCTTGAACTGAGTGCCAGGCGAAGGAAATCATCCAAGAACCGTATGGGAAACCTCTTTTGTGGTCACAGTTGACCACAATCTTCCCCTTAACACCCTCTCCTCGCTTGGCTTCAAGGACTTCGTGCTATCCTGGTTCTCCTACTACCTCTCCCATAGCTCCTTTAGTGTATGCTCAGGGGGCTCCTCCTCCTCCCCCACCCCGCTCCATGTTGGTGTTCCACAGGTATCTGTCTTGGGCCCCCTCCTTTTCTCCATTTATACCCAATCCCTTGGCGCACCTATCTCCTCCCATGGCTTACAGTACCATCTCTACGCCGATGACTCCCAAATCTACCTCTCTACACCTAATATCTCTCCAGCAATCCAGACCAAGATTGCAGCCTGCCTTTCTGACATCGCTGCCTGGATGTCCCATCGCCGCTTGAAACTGAATATGGCCAAGACTGAACTCCTCGTCTTTTCCCCCAACTCCTCTTTCCCCTTTCTCAGTCTCAGTGGATGGATCTACGATCCTTCCTGTTCCCTCAGCCCGCAATCTGGGGGTTATCTTTGACACACCTCTCTCCTTCTCCACACACATCCATCTCGTAGCTAAGACCTGCTTCTTCTTCCTCTTCAACATTAGCAAAATCCGCCCTTTCCTTTCTGAATACACTACCAAAACGCTTATCCACTCCTTAATTTCCTCTCGCCTAGATTACTGCAACCTGCTCCTTGCCGGTCTCCCCACGAATCATCTCTTTCCCCTTCAATCTATACAGAATCATGCTGCTTGACTAATATTCCACCAGTTTCGCCATGCCCACATTACTCCTCTTCTCAAGTCACTTCATTGGCTCCCCATCCAATTCCACATACAGTTCAAACTTCTCATACTGACCTATAAATGCATCCACTCTGCGGCCCCTCAATACCTCTCATCCCTTATCTCTCCCTACATCCCCTCTCGGGAACTTCGCTCCACTAACAAACTACTTCTATCTAGGCCTTTCACACGCACAGCTAACTCACGCCTTCGCTCCTTTCACCTCGCTGCACCCCACGCCTGGAACAACCTACCTATGTCTATACACCAAGCACCCTCACTGGCCCTCTTCGAATCCAAGTTCAAAACCCACCTCTTCACTGTTGCCTTCAGATCCTGACTTCCACCCTTATCCTAACCTGATTCCCATGAATCTCCCATGACCGAATTACACAGGCCATATTATGCTTTCCACCGAACTGACTATCGCTATCGCTTTGTATTGTTGTATTGGATTGCAAACTCGGATGAGTATTAGATTGTAAGCTTGGATGAGCACGACTCTGATGAGCAGGGACTGTCTATTATATGTATATCTTTATATGCATGTCATACCTGTACAGCGCTGCATGCTCAGCGCTATATAAGTGCTAAATACTAGTAGTAGTAGTAAAATGCTTGATAATATCGCAATACACACAAGACACTCTATACTCAGTCCTCTCTTTAAACACCATGTTACATTATTTCTCCCTAGAATGAAATATCCAAAGAAGTAAGGCAGCATTATACAGTATGCACATGAAACTAAACATATGTGGTTGAAGCCCACGTAAATACTCTAAACTAGAGAGAGTTCAACTCAAGTTTTTGAAGGTTAGCACCAGGTGACAGCACTTGTCCTAAGCTGTCAAAGAGGTAGCGATGGCTAAAACTATGAACAACTGGCCAGTAGAAAAATGAAGTTCTGGGCAGGTAAGCAGACTAGAGCTCGGTGCAGGCGCGTGTACATTCCAGCACCCTCTTCTTTCATGTCCTGTACAATTGCTGGATTCATTTGCTTTATTGTTGATCTGCTTTCCTGCTGCTAATGGCCATGAAGTTGAACTGCTCCATAGAGACAAGCCCTGTCACAGCAGACTGCTTAGGGGCCCATTTCTAGCTCATACCAGGCAACACACATTTCTTAAATACCACAATGCAGGTGATACATATTAACATTAGAACATGGCAAAAAGGTGAAGCTTGATAAAATATACTATGTACATCAGGCAATTTTCAAAACCCTTTACGTGAATAAATAATTTCTTTGGGTAAATTGTCCTATCTGAAAATTGCCCTTCTTGGTATGGATAGAAAACATGCATTCATGCACAGGGCTCACAATGTACACACTTAAAGACACTGAAAAGGGTATCTTTTTTTGGTATGATTAGTCCTTGACGTGTTCAAAAATACATGTTATTTTGCCCATCCCCCAATCCTCTCCTCCTAAGTGTTTATTTCTTATGTTATCTCAATTTCTAATATTGCACGTATACACATTTCTTGTATATTTCACACTTTTATTTTTCATATGTTTGTTTCTGGATTGTGTGGATAAGTGTTTTTATTTCTTGGGTGTTTTCCACTTGTTTCTCAACTTGGCTGTTTAAGAGACATTTTGAAGTGACATATACTTGTATTTTCATTGATTATTTTTCCTGTTTTGCTTTTACATGTGTTTCTCCAATGTTATGATACCTGGTATGCATATACAGTATACTTTTTTACTTATTTATTTTTTAATTTATATTTATGTTTTGTATTTTATGTATTTGTATTCATTACATTTTTTTAGCCCTTGTTATATTATTTTTTTAAAACTGATCTTATTTTTATTTTATTTATTTAGACAGTTTTGTATACCACCTTATCCTTCAATCAAAGTGGTCACAACACAATTGGGGGATACATTTAACACGAGGGGATATGAGACACATACACTAATACTTTACAGGGAACATGGGCAGTGGAGGGTTAAGTGGTTTGCCCAAGACCACAAGGAGCACCTGTGGGACTAGAAACCCCAGTCCTTCTGGCCCAAGATTGCTGTCCTCTAGTGGGATTTGAACCACCGACCTTCCGGCCTGTGGTACCTTGCCCCAACCACTAGGCCACTTCTCCCTCTTGGACCCCTGATGCAGGCAGTGTGTACTAAAACACAGCTGTGTTGGGTCTGAATAAATAGAGTGACATATCTACCACTGCTGTCTGGATTCCTTGTTACTCTACTGTGATCCCTTTGCTTTGTACCTACAAAGTAATGCATGAGCAATTGACCTGTGCATGCAAAAAAGTTGTAGCATGCATAGAAAGTACGCAATTATGATGAATACATGAAAAAACATTTAAAAATCCCACGAAAATTGCTAAAACTTTGTAACACTAACCAAACGTTTTTGGCCCTGCATATCCCTGCCACTCAAAGTTGTCCCGGTGAATGCACAATTTTTCATATGCAAAAAAAAAAGAATTCTATAACATGATAAAAGTCACATGCGCTGTGCATGCTTTTTGAATCCTGACCTCGGGATATACCCTGCCAGTTGGGGTTTCAGGATATCTGCAATGAATATGCCAGAAATAGATTTGCATATAAGGGAGGTAGTGCATGCAGACTTATTATGGTTATTCTGAAAACCTGGCTAGCTGGGTGTGTCCCAAGAGTCGGGTGGAGATTCTCTGCTCTAAGCAATCCCTGGGTATTCTGGCCTTTGCTTTGGGGTGGCCTATTCTCAGCTGATCTTCTCATCAGTCTCATATGCTGGATTGCTGTAGGCTGCCATATTTTCTTTTGTCAGCATGCCATCTGGTAATGAATATTCAGTTTTGTTCACTGGAGGCCAATGTATATCCTCCTCCAACACCCGTTGCAGTTTTTTATAAGAACTCTTTGATTGGAAGTGAGACCACTTTTTCAGTACTATCCAGAGTGCTCTGTTTTCGATAATGGCTTCCTGCAAAGTAAGAAAAACAGTGCACATAAATCTTCCTGTGCCAAAATGGGCAATGAAAATAAAAGGCTACTTCAAATCACAAATAGCGCTACACCAAAGCTAAGGATTACCCTAAAGCAGGGATCTCCTACTCTAGTCCCGGAGGGTCATAAACCTTTCCGATTTTCAAGATATCCCCAATGAATATGCATGAGATAAATTTGAATACAATGGGGCAGTGCATGCAACTATATCTCATGCATATTCATTAGGAGCATCCTGAAAACCTGACTAGTTTGCAGCCCTCTAGGAATGGACTTGGAGACCACTGCCCTAAAGGAAAGGCACCAGTTCAGATTTCAGATAAACCAAGGAATCAGCATAGTTATAATTGTAAGTGGGTACATTCATCTGGAATGTGGACGGAGGCTTTATGATCCCTCTATGGTATGAAAATGGAAAGAGACTCAGAGAAATAAAAAGTAAGGAAATACTTCTTGAAGAAGAAGGTGGTGGATGCCTGGAGTTACCAATATTAGAAGAGATGAATGCTTGGGTGCATGGGGAGAGGAATGACCAGCAGGAAGAAGGAGGTGATAGTGCCTCTGTACAATATAAGTCTTTGGTGAGACCTCCTTTGGAGTACCGTGTGCAATTCTTTAAAAAGGATATAAACAGGATGGAGTTAGTGCAGAGGTGGCTACTAAAATGGTCAGTGGGCTTCGTCATAAGTCATATGGGGAAAGACTTAAAGGTCTCAATATGTGTACTTTGGAGGAAAGACAGGAGAGGGGGAATATGATAAATACCTCTGTGGCACTAATGCACAGGAGGAGAGCCTCTGTCAACTGAAAGAAAGCTCTGCAACGAGGGGGCAGAGAATGAAGATGAAAGAAGATAAACTCAGGAGTAATATGCAGAAATATTGCCTTACAGATAGAGTGGCAGATACATGAAACAGTCTCCCAGTAGAGGTAGTAGAGATGAGGACTGTATCTGAATTCAAGAACACATGAGAGAAACACAGAAAATCTCTCAAAGAAAAAAAGAGACAGTAGTACTCTAGTTGATATGGAAGAGCAGACAGGATAGACCCTATGGTCTTTTTCTTCTGTCGTGTGTCTATGTGTATGGTAGCAACCAAAACAGTAACAGAACTGAAGTGTGTTTAGGACAGATGCAGGTGTCAGTGAGTCGGGCAAAGGAAGGAGACAGTTGGAGATCAGGTCGAGTCTCATAAGGAAAGGAATGGAGAATAAAACAAAGGATATTATAATACCTCTGTATCGTTCCATGGTGCGACCGCACCTTGAATATTGTGTGCAATTCTGGTCTGAGCCAAGTCAAGAGGTCGTCATCTGCACACATCTGTCATGTTCAAAACCACCTCAAAGGGCCAAAATCATTAACTGGCTTTCATTTGTGAAGCAGTTCTGTAAAAACTGGCACTTAGATGTGTAGATGGCAAAATCCTTCACTTCCAGATATTAGTGCAGTCACTTAGATGTTCAAAGCCCTGAGTGATGCAATACTATTTTGAATATATATTTTTGCAAAATGATTACTTTCAGTATTAGTGCCACCAAATAAATATTCATTTTCCACAGATTTATATATGTTTTACAAAGGCTTCATGCTCATCAAGCCTTTTGTAAAACACCTTGCACATTTTGAATATCCCGACTTGGACTTCCCTTTTTTTTTTACCTAGACAACTTATGTAAAATAAGAACGTAAGATATGCCATACAGGGTCAGACCAAGGTCCATCAAACCCTGTTTCCAACAGTGGCCAATCTAGGTCATAAGTACCTAGCAGTTTCCCCGAAAAGACACAGGTTCCTCAATGCTTGTATTGGGGCAAACAGTGTATTTCCCGAGTCACCTTTAATAATGGCTTATGGACCTTTCCTCCAGGAATTTGTCCAAACCTTTTTTAAACCTGGCTACACTAACAGCTTTTAGTACATCCTCCGGTAACAAATTCCAGAGTTTGATTTACACGTTGAGTGAAAAAAATATTTTCTCTTCTCTTATTAGTCTTAAATAGGTTACCCTGTAGCTTCATTGCATGTCCCCTAGTCTTTCTATATTTTGATGGCGTAAACAATCAATCTATGTTTACCACTCCATTCATTAATTTATAGACTTCTATCATATCTCCCCTCAGCCGAATCTTTTCCAGGTTAAAGAGTCCTAACCTTTTTAGCCTTTCTTCATAGGGGTATCCTTCCATCCCCTTTACCATTTTGGTGGCTCTTCTCTGTACCTTTTCTAATAACACTATAACCTTTTTAAGATACGGCAACCAGAATTGCACACAATATTCAAGGTGCAGTCTCACCATGAAATGATACAGAGGCATTATAATATCTTTTGTTTTATTTTCCATTCCTTTCCTTATGATACCTAGCATTCTATTTGCTCTCTTGGCCGCTACTACACACTGGGCCGAGGGTTTTAACATGTTATCCACAATGACGCCTAAATCTTTTTCCTGGGTGGTGGTTCCTAATGTGGAACCTTGCATCGTGTAACCATAGTTTGGGTTGTTCTTTCCTAGGTGAATAACTTTGCACTTGTCCACATTAAATTTCATCTGCCATTTGGATGCCCAGTCTTTCAGTTTATCAAGGTCCTCTTGCAATTTTTCACAATCCTCATGGGTTTTAATAACTTTGAATAATTTTGTGTCATCTGCAAATTTGATTACCTCATTCATTATTCCCATTTTCTAGCCATTTACGAATATGTTAAAATCAGCAGACCCAGCATAGATTCCTGTGGTACTCTACTATTCACCTTTCTCCATTAGGAAAATTAGCCATTTAGCCCTACCCTCTGCTTTCTCTCTTTTAACCAGTTCCTGATTCACAATAGTCCATGGCTTTCTATCCTGTGACTTTTTAATTTCGCCAAGAGTCTCTCATGAGGGACCTTGTCAAAGGCTTTCTGAAAATCCAGATACACTGTATCAACCAACTCACTTTTGTCTACCTGTTTATTCACACCTTCAAAAAACATAACAGATTAGTAAAACAAGACCTTCCTTGGCTAAAGCCATGTTGACTGTCTCCCATTAAGCCATGCTAGCTACATGTTCAGTAATTTTGTTATTTAATGGTTTCTACCATTTTTCCTGGTACTGACATCAGGTTCACTGCTCTGTAGTTTCCCGGATCACCCCTGGGACCTTTTTGAAAATTTAGCATTACATTGGCGATCCTCCAATCTTCAAGTGTTGCAGATGATTTTAAAGATAGTTTACAAATTACTAATAGCAGGTCTGAAATCTCATGTTTCAGTTCTTTCAACACCATTGGATGTATATCATCCGATCCAGGTGATTTGCCACTCTTCAGTTTATCAAATAGTTGTAATAAAGCTTCTAAGTATGGCTTTTAATTGAAGATGTTTATAAATTACAAATCTAAGCTTCATTATCTAGCTGATTTTATTCCATGTTATTTATTTAACAGTTTTTTAATACCACTTTATCCTGTGGTCAAAGCAGTTTAAATTGTAACAAGCCATTATTACATTACAACAGGGTAATCCTGATTAGGAGTTCTTTGAGGGTACAAAATATTGTAGCAATGTCTATCCTCTAATGCACATTCACTTTATTAAGGCACCATAAAAGTACAAGAAAAATCAATTTAACATGCGTCAACCTAAAAATGAATGCGATATAGTTGATCGCCACATGTTCAAAAGTTCTAATGGAAGTTTAAAATATTTATTAATACAAATGTGTCAATAAAACTGAAAAAAAATTAAATTTGGGTGAGGGGAGAAACCCAAAATGAACTGAAAATGGAAAGGACATTCTTACTGTGCAGATCCCCCAAAAAATGGTGTTTATCATTTGTGTTTTCCTGGCACAGGTAATATTAGTGGGTTCCTTTACTTGTTGAATTCAGAATCTACATTTGTGAAGTTGTCAGCATGGAAAAGGAAAAAGGGTGGTGGTGGGGGGGGGGGGGGGTACTAGGGGCACTGATGTTTTCTCAGCTTTTAGCCAACAAATACTTTTTCTTTGTGTCAAGGGTGTTTTATCAGTGTTATGAGTTAAAATGTAAAAGTTGAAGCCCGAAATAGAATCTTGCTACTCACTGATAAAAGAACAACAAATTTCAAATGAAAATGTTTAAAGGACAGTTTGGAAGAAAGATGAAGAGATTATTTACCTCTACAATGAAGGATACAATCAAAATGACCAGCAGTGCAAGTGCGATATAACCTCTCCAAAGCGTTGGTGTGCAAACAAGCTGTGAGCAAGGAAAATGCACATCAGTTAATGAGAATATTGTAGAAGCAAACTATGAAGAAAATGTAAAGTCATTTGCATGGATAAATAGTGATTTACACACCTCTATGGCTGTCAGAATCTATTATTAAGTTTTGTGCTGCCCAAAAATTGCTACCCTGGGCAATTGCCAATTTGCCTAATGGTTGGGCCCGCCCTGCCCACAGACTGCCTCAGTGGAGATAAATTGAAAATTACCACCAGGATGTATAAACAACTCATGACTTTTCTTCGGATGCTTTTCAGCAGAAAAATAGGTTAATATTGAACCTTTTTTATCTCTTTTTTTTTATAACCACCTCCATAGATACGGCCAAGTAACTTTTGTTTCCCTCACTAAGGAACAGCTAGAAAGCAAGTCTCCCTCCTACAAGACTGAACCTCTCACTCTAGCTTCTGTAATGATGCTTTCGTCCCATTATTTAATTAAGTAATTAATTATTTAACGCTTTTCTTTATACCGCCTTTCTAGGCGTCAAGGTGGTTTACAATAAACTGCACAAATGAGCATTTTCTGGAGTACATTATAACTTTTTCATTTAACTAACAGTAGGAACAGAACATAGAAAGGCACAAGAATAAAACATCTTCATAGCACTGTGAGTTTAGGTTTTACAAATAATTGTTACTGGCAACTGGGTACATTAATAATAAAACGGGGGGTGAAACAACTTTATTACATTGGCAGTCAGACCAGACCATAAGCAGTTCAGTTCTCCCTCCTTTTACTGTGGCTTCTTATATTGAATACTTTTCAGGGAAGTCCTCTATTTATTTATTTATTTATTTATTTATTTAACAATTCTTTTATACCGCGCTATTACAATCAGTGCGGTGTACATTGAACAAGAACATACTACAATGCATACAAGTAACATTGAGTTTTACATTGAACAGGGATTCCTTGTACCTGAAGTCCAGTCTGGCTGGCTACTCTTCAAGGGGGCAGTCGCTATAAGATTATAAGAAAAGCCATGCTAAGTCAGGTCCATTGAGCCCAGCATTATTTCTCTGTTGGCAGCCAACCTAGTTCACAAGTACCCAGCAGATCCCAGAAAGTAGATCTATTTCTCAAAGCTCATTTCCAAGAATGAGCCATAGCTCTCCCAAGTCTACCTGGCTAATAATTCTATTATGGACTTTTCCTCCGGGAACTTGTCTAAACCTCTTTTGAACCCTGCTTTTTTAGTTGCTTTGACCACATTCTCTGGTGATAGATTCCACAGCTTAATTATGGCCTGCCCAGAAAGGGACGCACTTCCAAACAGAATATGCTACCTCTCTGTACTCCAAAATTTGTTTTTCATTACGAAGTCACATTTATGTACTGAGAAATCGTTTGAGGCCTTGCCACATAAATAATGCAGCTTAATATATGCATTCGTACATACTTACATCCATTGAAATGTATAAATTCTGAATGTCAGCAAAAATAAAGAAAATACAGATTCCGAGCTGCACGGCCAACACCAGCACAAACACATCTGGAAAAGAAAGAGCATCTTATGGCAAAATGTACCAGCTTAGAAGAAAAGCAGGCATCGTATTATATGTCATTTGAGGTTAGGACGATTGCCCCTAACATTGCATTCTGTACTACCAAGGATTAGCAAACAAAGGGAAAAAAAGTGGTACAGGCAAACAATAATATTGAGAAAGGCAGTAAAGGTCCAACCAACACCCCATTGTCTTCACTGACAAAATTGTTGTTTTTCCATGTCACATGCTTTAGCTAGAACTTGGAGGTATCTCCAATCTCCAAGTAGAGCAATTTTCAAAGCCATTATGTGGGCAAAGCAGTGCTTTATCCACAAAATCGGCTGTTTGAAAATTAGCGGCCTTGTCTATGGTTAAAAGCACATCCATAAGGCCTCTATGCACAAACTCGTTTAAAATCACATACGTACTTTCTCTTTGAAGGTTTCTGTAAAGCCAATTGGTAAAATGTACCTGTGGCCTTTGCACCTATGTGAGATGTTACAGAATTACTCCTTAATACTGTATATCTGTGGAACACCCCTTAAGCCCTGCTTCATTCCCTGCTATGCTAGAGACTTTCTAGACCACCTTTCAAGTCACAGGATCTGTAAAAGCGGTCATCGGCCATGGTAACTTGATGGTGCAGAAAATTTAATGTGGACAAGTGCAAGGTTATGCACCTAGGGAAGAACAACCCAAACTATGGTTACACGATGCAAGGTTCCACATTAGGAACCACCACCCAGGAAAAAGATTTAGGCGTCATTGTGGATACCATGTTAAAACCCTCGGCCCAGTGTACAGCGGCGGCCAAGAGAGCAAATAGAATGCTAGGTATGATAAGGAAAGGAATGGAAAATAAAACAAAAGATATTATAATGCCTCTATATCGTTCCATGGTGAGACCGCACCTTGAATATTGTGTGCAATTCTGGTCGCCGTATCTTAAAAAGGATATAGCGATTTTAGAAAAGGTACAGAGAAGAGCCACCAAAATGGTAAAGGGGATGGAAGGATACTCCTATGAAGAAAGGCTAGGGCTCTTTAGCCTGTTCATTAATTTATAGACTTCTATCATATCTCCACTCAGCCATCTCTTTTCCAGATTGAAGAGCCCTAACCTTTTTAGCCTCTCTTCATAGGGGTATCCTTCCATCACCTTTCTTTTAGGTGTCTCTTCTCTGTACCTTTTGTAATAACACTATAAACTTTTTAAGATACGGCGAGCAGAATTGCACACAATATTCAAGGTGCGGTCGCACCATGGAACAATACAGAGGCATTATAATATCTTTTGTTTTATTTTCCATTCCTTTCCTTATGATACCTAGCATTCTATTTGCTCTTTGCCGCTGCTGCACACTGGGCCGAGGGTTTTAACATGTTGTCCATGATGATGCCTAAATCCTTTTCCTGGGTGATGGTTCCTAATGTGAAACCTTGCATCATGTAACCATAGTTTGGGTTTTTCTTTCCTAGGTGCATAACTTTGCACTTGTCCACATTAAATTTCATCTGCCATTTGGATGCCCAGTCTTCCAATTTATCAAGATCATCTTGTATTCCTCTTCGTTTCTCCGGGCCAGTCCAGGAACAGTAGGGTTGTCTACCTCCTCCAGCAGCTGAGGACTGAAATCTGAAAGTTCTTGCTGACAGGCTATCCAGCTCCCCCTGGTGACAGCAATTCAGTCTTTCAGTCCTCAGCAGCTGAACAGGACATTTGGCTGACAGGCTCCCTGGTGAGACAAAGAGGAATAGGCCTTCAAGGCTGAGTTGATGGCAGAAAATACTGTTTACTGGGTTGCTCTAGCAGGGCAATTTCTCCAGGACAGTTGAGGCATTACAGTTAAAGTTAAAAAAAAAAAAAAAGAAAAATGTGAGGGAAACGGTCCTCATCTGGCTGGGGTTGTAGCAGTCAGCGATCGGAGCAGAGCCTGCTCAAAGTCCGAGGAACCGTTTCATTGATAAGTGAGGGAGAAGCTGGGGGCTCCAAAATCCACCCCTCTGCCTCGGTAACTTATCCTCCGCGTCCCGCTAGCAGTGGGAAATGGGAGAGCTGCCGATTCAGCACACTGGAGCAGGAAGGAGTTGTAAAGGTTAGTGTGTGGTAGGGGAACCGCGTTTTGAGTTTTGGTGGTCGCAGAGTAGTTGTTCAGGACATAAGCGCATGTTACCGGCGTCGACAGCCTGCGTGCAGTGTGGAAATCGCCACAAATCCACAAAAGGTCATGTTCTTTCTGAATAATCCAATTGTTGGTCAACCCCAACGACACCAAAGATTTTATCTCAGATTGCAACTTACAGATAGGGTCCTTATCAAGGACTTTGTAAGTACGAATGTCCATGAGATGCGCCCGAAGAACTTGACTATAGTCCGATGTAGACTGGAGGATAATCGCCCCTCCTTTATCAGCACTAAGTATAGTAATGTGGGGGTCCTCTCGGAATTAGACTGTAATAGATTAAGTACCGGAGGATTCCAGGGGTGGTGACCATATAGCCCTTTTACAGTGGCACGAGCAGCGCTGGATTTACCGACTTAACAGGGTCCATCCATTTGGTCTGAACAGAAAGGTTGATTGGCTTAGTCTGTAATGAGGTCATCCAGTACGTAGTGGGGCTTTCCCGATTTCCATGGGGCTTCCCCTCTATGATTGGTGGTTCTTATTGAGTGACAGCACGGTTCAGCCATTCATGACGTCCTTATTCCTTTGAAGTATGTGATGTCTCCGCATTTGGCATTTGATGGCTGTTGGCAGCACAGACGTTTGCACTTGATACAGGGAGCAGATCCCGAAACGTACATGTCGTGCTTTATGCTTTGTAGCTGCGGTGGTCATGGATTGAGACTCTTCAGATGTTTTTAAGTATCTGTTTTTGGGTTCACTTATTAGTTTAATAAAAGGGAGTTCGCTGTCTGGAGTGGGTAGATTTCAGTTTTACCCTCCTCCGGCTCCCTCCGACAAAAATAATTGGTTAAGTATTTTGGGACATTTTCGGGTGATTCTTTTGCATATATTCTATACATTACCTGATGTTGGAACCTTTTTGATTACTATTTATATTGTTTTCCTGTACATGATGGCTGCGGATACGTTTGCCTATTCGGAAGAACAATTGGATGCACTTCCATAGAGACCATCTCTCTTTGATGATTCGGGCCATGTGGAGGAGGTAGGAGGTCCGTCTCTGACTGATCTTAAGGCGCTTAAAAAACGGCTGACAAGAGCACAACTACATGGTGCATCGATGGCCCAATATCTCAAAACGCGGATTATTCCACGTGGTTTGAGAATGACACAGGCCCCAAAAATGTTTCTCTCGGATTCGGATTTCATTTTGAAGTGGAACCAGATTTCCAATAAATGTAGCTTTGATCTTATCGCTTTGATTTTGGAGCGGACAATTCAGGAAGAGGACATTTTGAAACAACAAATTAAAGAAACTACTGCTAGTCTAAAAACTATTCTGGAGGAAGACCATTTTCAAGTGAAAATTGATGATATGGATAGACAGATCAAGGGCTTCTATGATTATTTAAAATCTTTTAAATTCAAGAAATTCTCATCGTGACAAGGGTGACTATGATTCAGATCAAGTGTACTACTGGATGTATGAAAAAACTGAGGCTGTCTCTCAGAAGAGGGTAACTTTTGAGGCATCTTCTGATGACACAGATGATAGTGTAAGTGCTGCTGATACACATCAATCTTCTTATGCCTCTTCTAGAGACCATCAGGTTTTTCGGCGAGGTCAGCCAAGGGGCTGACGGTCGCGTCGGGACTATCCGGAGGACACTGGAGACCCCCCGGCCACCCGTCTACGGTTTAAACAGCACACTTCTCCATAGTGGTCAACCTCACTCCTTCCCCTTTAACTGAGGATCAACACTCCCTACTAAATTTAGGGTTATCATTTGTACCAACAGTACGTTATGATCCGTTTTCTATGTGAGTGCTTCTCCATAAGTTTTTTTCATAAATTATGTATAATACACTTTTTTAGGGACAAGCCCCCTATTCCAGAGGTGTCTGTGGTCAAACTGCCCTCCCGGTGGGTCCCTGGGGTGATAGATCCCTCTGTTATAACTTATCAGAACCTTGTTCTTCATGACTTACAATGTTTGGAGAAATCACCATGACCATTTTTTCTAACATGGACCATGTTAGGGGTCGCTTTCTAAAACAGTTGAGAGAGGACCCCCACATTACTATACGTAGTACTGATAAAGGAGGGGCGATTGTCCTCCAGTTTACGTTGGACTATAGTCAAGTTCTTCGGGTGCATCTCATGGACATTTGTACTTACGAAGTTCTTGATCAGGACCCTACCTGTGAGTTGCAATCTGAGATAAAATCTTTGGTGTCGTTGGGGCTGACCAACAATTGGATTACTCAGAAAGAACATTACTTTTTTGGACAGCCCATCCAAAAATTCCCATTATGTACATGGTACCAAAAATTCATAAATCTTTGGTCTCGCCTCCAGGCAGACCTATCGTATCGTGTCAGGGAGGTTGATTGGCTTAATCTGTAATGAGGTCATCCAGTATGTAGTGGGCCTTCCCTGATTTCCATGGGGCTTCCCCTCTATGATTGGTGGTTCTTATTGAGTGACAGCACAGTTCAGCCATTCATGAAGTCCTTATTCCTTTGACGTATGTGATGTCTCTGCATTTGGCGTTTGATGGCAGTTGGCAGCACAGACTTTTGCACTTGATACAGGGAGCAGATCCCGAAACGTGCACGTCGTGCTTTATGCTTTGTAGCTGCGGTGGTCATGGATTCAGACTCTTCAGATGTTATTAAGTTAAGTACCTGTTTGTGGGTTCACTTATTAGTTTAATAAAAGGGAGTTCACCGTCTGGAATGGGTAGATTTCAGTTTTACTCTCCTCCAGCTCGCTCCGACAAAAATAATTGGTTAAGCATTTTGGGACATTTTCGGGTGATTCTTTTGCATATATTCTATACATTACCTGATGATGGGACCTTTTTGATTACTATTGGTATTTTATAAAGACAGGTAGGGACGTACTTTCCTGCTTACAGTAGATGTCTCCTTATAAAATTACCCTTCATGTGTCCTCTGGAGAATGGGAGGGTCAGCAAGTGGAACAATTGACAATCGATCATCTTAATGTTTTGCATGTTTTAGAGCCCTTTCTTACCACTTCCTACCACCATGTTAGTCACTTTTGCCTTAGAAATGGATAGAGATTTCCTCGTAGAATGTTTTTTTTTCCATAATGGAGGGAAACACCCTTTTTAGGTTTTACACCCTCTGTTTTCCCCAATGTCTCTAGAGGCACCCAGGAAAGGAAAAAAGCCTTTTTGGCATTATCTGCAGTGGCGACATCTGTGGGGGACACAGATTTTTCTTATAGTCCCCCACAAATGCTTATTAAAATACTAAAATTTGGTTGCATTTTATAAACCAGCACAATTAAAACCCTATTTATTTATTTATTTATTTTATTTAACGTTTTGATATACCGCCACTTCCATTGATCAGGGGCGGTTTACATTGAACAAAGCTTCAAAACTCGGTTACAGAGAACATGACAAACTATAATACAATAAACTATTTACATGTCAGCTGGGCACCTATACATAAGTTTTCTGAATGCTAAGTCTGAACTATTTACAAATCTGTTGACAATCAGGTTATAGGGGAGTGCTTCTGCCAGGAGGAGGAGGTCGGCATTTGGAGGTGTGGGCTATGGGGGTAGTGGAAGTGGGGGGATTGTAATGTTCTAAAAAAAGTAGGGTTTTTAATTCTTTGCGAAAAGACTTTAGGTCTTTAATTGATCTAATAGAATCAGGGAGAGAGTTCCAGGGGTGGGAGCTGAATACCTGAAGGCCCTATTGCTGGTAGTTTGTCTGGTTTTTCGTATTGATGAGGGTGTGGATAGGAGACGTCTTTTGTCCTGCTCTTCTGATTCTGACATCTGCTTGCACATGGATAAGGGTGGAAAGGTAGGACGGTGAGATGCTATGGTATAATCTGAATGTTGTAACTATCATTTTGTATTTTGCCCTAGAAGCAGTGGGGAGACGTGTTTATGGCTTAATTCATGGGATATTTTATTTGTTTCATTTTCATTTTTCCTTCCTGGCCCTCTTAAGTTGTTTTTGTGCTAAGAGGTCTATACCTATGTTTACTTCGATCTTTGGGAAAAACGTATTTATAATGTTCTATATTGCTATAAACATTTCCGGTATCCTTGTTTATAACTTGTGAAATGTAACTATATATTCATGAAAATAAAATTTAAAAAATTACCATGCATATGTGTACTCGTGTATTTTATAGAACTCTGCGTTCACTCCACCCAAACCTACACCCCCATGAATGTCTAGAGAGAGATCACATAAAAGTGGAATTTTATAAAAACATTTTCTACATAAAGTACCAGCAGAAAAATCTTTAAGAGAATGCCAGTGATTTTGGAAGCAATAGCAGGCATCTGTAGCATCTGTCTAGAGACATTCACTGAAAAAAACCCTCAAGAGTCCTGCAGGCCTGGGAAGCTCTTGAAATTCTGCTACCCTCAATCTCCCCCCCATCCCCTGCACAGCTGGAAAACCATTTTCCCTCTGTTGTAAATGACCTTCACATTCAACCTAACTAACAGAGGTCACAAAAGTTCTGACATCCTCATATGCCTTCAATTGAGGGCCGTTGAAAGGATATTGGGAGCCTTGGGCAAACTTCCAGCCTCATGCCCCCTCTTCCCCTCCCCCCTGAGATATTCGCAACTTCAGGCCTCCCACAAAAATCCTGTAAAATGCATAATTGGACACTTTGAAAAATTAAACTTTGCTTTGTATGCGTCTGTCCCCTGAGGGCTCTTGGAGTATGTCTAACTGTCAGAATCTAGTGCTTTGCTTTGATTCCTACTATTCTGTCGCTCTTCAGAAGCTGGCCAGTAGTCTTGCCTAATGGCTGGGCTGGCCCTGATTCAACTGGAGTATTTTCAGGAAATTCATCAAGTAAAATGTTCTCCATGCTCTGCAACAAAACTGGTGCAGAATACCTGTATTTAGAACTGGACACCCGCTAAGCAAATCTACCCTTCATATACCATCTTTGCATCTTCATTAAAGGAGTATAAGCAAAAAAAACCAACCCTTTTTGTCTCTTCAGATTCATTGATCTTATTTTGTTTCATTTCACTTTTTTCTTGTGTTTCATTATTTTTTATCACATGCAAAAATAAAAATATTGAAATGATCCACATTTCATTGGGATTTTTTTGTCATTTTCTTTTAATAACACCACAAAATCAAGCAGCTTGTTGCTGAAGTTATCTTGAGTCTTACGGTGACTACGCAGTAGGGAATACGTTTGCAAAATACTCACAGTTGGTATAGATAGGTTGCCGGAAGGGTTTGCCTTTAGAGAACACAAAGGCTACTAAAATGCAGTTTATGGTCGTTAATAACCACAAGGTGGTGTTCTCATAGCTTCTGAATTCAGACTTCTCTGCTTGTGCCTCGTTGGCAAGTCCTGTCCCGTTTTCACTCCAGCTGATATTCGACAGGCTTTCATTTGCTGGAGAACATGCACTGAAAGGAACCCAGAAGTTATTTGTTCACCATAGAAAGGCTGTACTTGTTATATACAGAACACATTTTCATAGCCTAACTCCTTCCCCTTCTTCATTCCCTCAATAATGTTAAGCAAATACCTAAGCTTCCAACCCATCATAACGCCTTTCAGAATTTTGGGGGCACCCGAGTGAAGACGATTCTCTTTCTTTTCCCGTGGATCCAAAGGCATCTTCTGTCTTAGAAGCAGCTATCATATCCAGTGTCCACATCAGAGTTCAGATCTCACTGCTGCTGTATATGACTTTGGACTTAACCCTCTATTGCCTCAGGTACAAACTTAAATCGCAAGTCATCTGGAGACAGGGAAATACCTAGTGTACTTAATTTTATAAGTGACTTGGGGATGCAGAAGAGAATTGTATGTGCACATAAAATTGTCTGGGGGTGTGGAGCCCAGTTCAGGGAGGGGGATGTCTGGGCTGTCCGGTGTCCCCAAGGAAGATGGGCAGTTAGGACCCGATTCTGGACCACATTAACAAAACGTTCCCATGGTGCACAGTATCGGGCCCGTGGACGGCCCCGGCATGCCCCTGCCACCTGTGAGGACGTCCTTCCAGCTGGTGCTACCAGCTCCCATGGCTCGGCCTCCCTCTTCCCTGCTGCCCAAACCACGGCTGGCCTGCCAGGGCCTGGATCAGGCATTGCACCCGGTCCCAGCCCAGGGGGATCCCCAGGCCCAATTTCTGGGTCGATGCTGCTTATTCCACCTTCGAGGTAAAATAAGCAGCACGTCCCCTTTGACTCAGCAGGATGTACAGGGCCGTGACCTGAATCAGCTCTGTACATCCTGCTGCCTGGGTCGCCCCCGCTCTGCCCAGATCCTGACCCCTGTCGGCTCTCCCCATCCTGCTGCTCAGGACGTACAGTAAGAGCTGGAGGGGGAATTAGGCCCAGATGGCTTGCGGGGCTGCACGTTCCTCCGGGACGTGCAGCTCCGCAACCCGCGTCCCAGAATTGGACCTATAGTCTATAAACGTGGGCACTCAAAAACCACAGCTCAAGACTCTTTCAAATGAGTGGAAGACTCTAGAATGAGGAACTTACAGTGAAGGTGAAAGGGGACAGGCTCAGGAGTAATCTGAGGAAATATTTCTTTATGGAAAGAGTGGTGGATGCATGGAACAGCCTAACGGCAGAGGTGGTGGAGACAAGAGCTGTATCTGAATTCAAGAAAGTGTGGGACAAGCACAGAGGATCTGAAAGAGAGGGGAAGGGATTATAGAGCTTAGCATTTGGCATGGATAAACCGTATGGTCTTTTATCTGCCATCATTTTTCTCTGTTTCTTTTTCTCTACACATTACCCAAAGCAGAGACGGAGTGGGATGATCACTTATGGATGCATTTTATAAAATATAAATATATGCACTGATTTCTTCTGGATCATACATACAGTAAGTTATTCCTGCTTCGGAGCAGCAGCTTTCAGGACGGGGCTTTACCTGTAGATGTCGTCCTTACTGTACCAGGGTTGCTCCTGAACTAGAAGATAGCAACAAATTTGCATGATTAGACTGAAGAGGATATTAAGAACAACAGAAAGCAGCAAAGGGGGTGAGATCAGCCGGGCAGGAGGCCAGTATGGCGCTAGCTTTGGGTAGGCGTGATTCAGACTCACTGCAAAAGATGAAAAGCAAACAATCAGTCCCAGTCCTTAGCTTTCAAATATGTGCAATCAAATATCACCATCTTTCTACACTAAATGGTGTGTTTTAGCATCAGTATGAAGTCAAGTTGAAAACTATTTTGCAAAATGTATTTTAAAACAAATAAGTGAAGCTAAATTGCATTTTATGAAGCTCATTATCATAAGTTCTGCTAATGCAGGGATACCATAGATTCTTTGCTAAAATAATATATCTCGTATACACAGGACAAGGTTTGTGAAGTGAGCAAGTTGGTATGACCCATTTGTAGGAGCACCTCTTTAGAAAGTGGCCAAAATGGACTGTCAGCTATTTTCTAGGAGGCTTGTGGTGTAATAGTAAAGAGAAAAGTCAGTTGTTCGGAAGGTGAAAAGTATCCGTAGAAAAAGCTGAATCAACGCTATACTGGCTGTTTTCTGTGTGTAATCTTGAAAGGGAAAGCATGCGTGTAGTACTTCCTTTCAGAAATGGTACAAAGTTCATAGGTAACTATTAGTGAAAAGGTATGAGCGAAATACAAAATAATAATAATAATAAAGTATTTATTTATTTTATTTAACAGGTTTGTTATACCACCCCATCTTCCATTCAGGGCGGTTTGCATTACAACTTCAACATCCTTACAATGAACAGGGGGATTAACTTGGAGAAGAATATATATATAGGGGGTCATTCCATGCAACAAATATTGGGGATGGATGTCCCTTTGGATGTCCATCCCTGCTATTCATACCCTTACCCGATCACATCTAACTTTCCTGCTCGTTGTACGGGGAAATTAGACGGGGGCGGGGAAGGGACAGATCGGGGGCGGTGTTAGGCAAGGTGGTGGGTGGTCATCGGCCCTGGATATACATGGCCAATTCCAATGTCGGCCCTGTACATCCAGGGCCGATGGCTTAGACGGGGAACCTATTCCACCTCTGAGGTGAAATAAGTTCCCCGATCAGGCAGTGGACGGCAGGCCTGGGGCTGCAAAGCGGCAGGAGAGGGCAGAGAGCATTCCCTGCAGCGCAACCCTGGCCTTGGGAGGCCAGATCAGGAGTCGGGCAGGGGGAAAGCAGTTCAGGAGCTGGTGGCCGGGGTTCATGGCTTTACAGTGGAGCCGCAGTGCCATGGCTCCATTGTAAAGTCCAGACTGACTTTGCTCGTGCAAGACCTATACGTGCAAGCTGGGCTGAATTGCAGTCCCGGCCTGCACGTATAGGCCTGTTCACGATTCTGATCCCACAGGGCTAAAAGTGCCCCACAGGATCAAAATTGCGATTCCCTCTGTGCATCCGGTTCCGACCAGGCACATAGAGGGCCTGTGCGTCCAGGACGGAATTGGGCTGATAACATATATGAACTTGGGTGAACTATTATACAGTAGCATTACACAGTGGAAGATTCGATCTTTTAGGTTAGATCAGGGATAGTGGGAGGGTATTTAGTTGAGATTAGGGTGTAGGGTAGAGCTAGGTGGTATTCGTCAAGTGGTGCTGGTATAGCGCTCTGTAAATAGGAGCTTCTTAATGGTTTTTCGGTCCGTGGTGGCTTTTATGTTATCTGGTAATGAGTTCCAGAGCGATGGTGAATAGAGGGAGGGCACTCTGTTGCAGGTTATCTGTTTTGCTTTCGTTTTTGCCTTTGGTCTGAGCAATAAGTGTTTAGTGGATGCTCGTTGGTTTCTTTTTTCTGGATCTCTCTCTATTATTGGTTAGAGGGATATTGGTGCCAGTTGGTGAATTATCTTAAAGATGATGGTAAGCGATTTGAATTTGGATCTTTGAGTGATTGGGAGCCAGTGCAATTGTTTCAAAGTTGGGATGACGTGGGTGTCCCTCAGTACCCCAGATAGTATTCTTGCAGTCATGTTCTGTATTAGCTGTAGAGGTTGGATGCTATGCTTTGGTAAGCCTTGATAGAGTTGCAGACATCCAATATTGACATAATTACGGCCTGGCAGATGGTGCGGAAGCTCTTCTCATCTAGGAGTGGTTGGAGTCTTGGTATTGTTCGAAGTTTGTGATATGCTGATCTTGAGGTTTTTCAAATGTGTGTTTGGAAGGATAATTTTTGATCCAGTACGATTCCCAGATATCTCAGTACTTGTTTGATCTCAATGTTGTTTTAATGTATTTCAAGGTGGTTCAGGGGTGTGAATGAGCTATTACGAGTTATGATGAGAGCTTTATGTGTAGCCATGTTGTTTTTAAGATTGCCGTAGTAGAGAATAGATTTATAACAGGGCCCCTAGTGCGCAAGGTCAAGCAGGTGCCGATTTCAAGCCAACATTATAAACACACACAGGCTCCAATTTTTCTTTATGAAATTGCTGCATAAAAGCTGTAGAAATTGCATTTATATGAAGTCAGCAGCTCAGACGCTGATGCAAATCTACACATTTAGAGTGTGCATGAATGCACATATTGTATAAAGACCTGTTAAAGTGTAATATTGCCCAAAACCCACCCGAAATACACCTACTCTAGAGTTGTGTACAAGTTTGTATATTCTCATCACCGTGTGGACTTTATTTGTGGATGGCTTTATGAGCAGCATTTTTCATACATATGTGTACAATAACCCAATCTAGAAAGGCCCGCACACTGCAGTGTAGATAGATTATGTATATAGTTAACCCAGTTATCCAAGTTTGTACTCCTGTTCAATGTAAAACCTGACAGTTTGTCGTAATGGTCGTTTTGTTATGATGTAAACCGCGCTGATTCTAAATAGCGCGGTATATAAGAAACTGTAATAAATAAATAAATAAATAAAAAGATTCTCTTGGAGGGAAATTTTCTAAACCTTTTTCGGAAAATAATGCAGTTTGGCACATGTAAAAGGAATCTTAGAAAATTAGATCACATCCAAAAGTATGTGCAGTAGAAGCCAGCACAGACTTGTAGAGTAGGCGTGCTCTGTGGGGGAGGATAGGTGGAGTTGCAGTTTATGCACCTATTTTACAAAATATGCACATATGCTCTCAAGCTGGCATAATGTCTCTGCCGTCGATCTAGGCTCGATTTCTGAAGGATTTGTGATAGTATTTTATAATGACACATAAAGGGGCATTTTAGAAAAGAGGTAGAGAGGGGAATGCATGCAGTCATGTCAGGTACGGTATGCCGCTCCGTGTCTGGCACGAGCAATGATTTTAAGAAGTTGCACGGTAGAAAGGAAGCGGTGGAAACTGCCTCTCAACTACGTGTGGGAGCAGCCTCCTAAAATCTCTGCTCCAGCACAGACTGCATACTCGCTTCAGCACCACAGGTCGGGGCTCACCCTATCGGTGCCCTGTGATTGGTCCCCTTGTAACGCTTGGCTGTGTTTCTGGGAGGAAGGTGGGGTGAATTGGAGATGCATCAGAGGAGTGGTTGGGAAATTGAGGCTGCTTCAGGGGGAGGGGGGCTTGGACACTGGGTAGAGAAGGAGGAGGGTAGAGTATGGGGGTGTCACGAGGGGAATACCTGAGTTTGGGACGATGATCAAAGGGAGCTTCCAATGTCAGCATTCACAGCTGCCCGTGTCAACGGGTACTTATTCGTGCCTGGGGGCAGGTGTAAATAATGATGTCTAAATATTGTCAATGAGATGTGGATTCCCCATATGAAATGGAAAATCCTCATCTACATTCTAGGCCTGCAGAAACCCCTCCCTCGCCCTGCTGCTAGCACTCCCCCAGGGGGCATAGACGTGATGAACATTCCCACATCTGAAAAAGCCCAGTTCGAGACTGGCACTAACACATTTAAGCCAATCTACACGTGCCAATGCTGCTTTTTAGACATGGGAACGCTTCTAAAATAACCCCCATGGGCACCTATGTGCCTTTATATAATAGGGCAGGAAGGTGCCTATTTTTTGTCTATCAACCTAACTGCCCCATTATAAAATAACCCCCCTTAAAATTTGAATGTTTCCCAAATGTGGATGATAGTTCTCATGTTAGGATTTTTTTCCTCTGGAAATGAGGAAGTCCAATCTCTGAGCTTGAGAGAATTTTAGTTTTGGGTGGCCAGAAGGGACCTGGAGACCACACAGCACTTGTCTGTCATATTCTTGCATGGAATAATCTTCTTTGTTAGTTTTGTAGTAAACCACTTTAAGCTGAAGTTAGTTCAAATAATCAGGGATGTGCTTTCTAAGCAGCCAGTCCCAAGCCCTGAGTCTGGGCACCGTCCCCACAATGCCTCCTCCTACCTCCATAACGCATCGCTGTTCATTTTTTGGAAGGGATATGAAATTTCCCTGCAGGCCTTGTATTGACAGGTATATCTGAAGGTAGGGAAGGAAGGAGACTACATGGGGAAGGGCATCATCTAATATTTAAAGGGTGGAAGGGGAAAGGAAAGAGCACCAGGACATTGCCCATCTGAAAGTGGAGGAGGGAAGGGAAACAGATCGCTCATTTAAAGGCCAGAGAGTAGGAAGTGGATGGGGCAAAGGATAACAATTTTGTTGACCTTTACCATACAGTTCAGGGTCTAGCACATCTCATCTCAAGATGCAACTGAAAACATGTTACATTAAATCTCCCCTTGATCTCATCCCTACCCCAACTCTTCTCTTGCTAACCCCACATCTGATGCTCTTATATGTACACACTCTTCGCACTCTGTATACAAGGCACTATACCTTTCGTGCAAACGGGAGGCCATGCATTAAAGCAAAAAGGAAGAACAATGATTAGAAACATGCTTACTTGTTATACCAATTACTGTGGTAATAGCCAGATCCTGGAACAAAAACTGATAATTTCCAAATGTGTTTTTATCCTAGGGAATAAAAAGTCCAAATCAGATTTCACCAAAGCTGTTTTCTGTACAAGTCATCCTTATATGACTTTTGTTATCCATTGCCCGCTCCGTATTACAGCTGCCTGGATGCATTAAGTATTCTATGGTTGTCAAAGATGGACATCATTTAATAAAAGCATTTCTTTTAAATTAAAAAATATGTGAATTGTCAAGAGTTAAAGTGAGATGATCAAGCTAGAAAGATTTTTGTTCTTGCAGAATATGCTGCCAGCTTGCAGAAAACCAAGAAGATGACTACCCGCCTATGGGCAGCGGCGCTACTCAGAGAAATTCCTTTATATCCTCCTTAAGAGTGAACTTTGTCTAGTGCTAGAGTAAAGTCATATTCAAAATATTGTTTTGCAATGAAATCTGAATTTTTTTGGGTTGTTCTGGAAGTGCCCATCTCTGCTCACTTTGAATTACTGGTGTGACCTGAAACAGGATGCCCAAAGAAGTAAGGAAATGTAGAATCTCTTGTGATTGAACCTGACTTCTTAACACTTAGCTGCAGTCTTAGAATAAATAAATACCCAGCTCACATTCTCTGTTCCTGGGTCCTGCCGTCATGACCATACACTAAAATAGCATCTCTTGCCTGAGTAAGTGTGCTTTTTATCCTGGGGACAGAGTTCTGCTGGGAAGGTGTGGGAATGCAGGACTCTTTGTCAGTAACTTAATTTGGTCGGCCACTTTTACCAAAGAGCGGTGCACCAGTTCTCAGCGTGATTGAAAGGACATGTAGACTTTTACTTTGAAGTTTGTGCTAAAGCTATACACATGGAGATTGGAAAATGTCATTTACTGGGCATAACTTTCCTTCCCCAGTCAAAACAGTCCTGGGACGCCTCCTCTTAATGCAGTTCAAGTCTATGTGTTGTGGAATATACAATGTAATGCACATTGAGGGAGGGAGATTTTCAGGGGGGTGATTTATGTGAGCAAAGTGCCTTTCACCTGTGTAAACAAGTTTGAAAAGGGACCTCTATGAGTCTGATATTCAACAGCTTGAAATCTGGTTAAAGATTCTGACATAAGTTATCTAGATTACTTTAACTGGATATTATTCAGTGGACATCTCCAGTTAAGTTGGAGCATTGAACATAACCAGTTTAACCAAATAAACTTAGGAATGATGTTTACATGGCTCTACTTAACTGGATAAGATTATCCAGAGCGCACAGAATATCAGAACCCTCCAAGTAAACTTTAACTGACCCTGGCACACCCTTTTTATCTCCATTTCTAACTCCTTAAAAGTTGGTGCACAAAATTTATGCTGAGTATGGGAGGGTGGAGAGAGTGAGGGAGCTTTAAATATAAAAGATTCATCCAAGTAAACTCTGAAGTTACCAGAGAAATATTTTGAATATTGGATCAAAGGTATTAAACTCTGAAAGTATTTTTTTTAGTGCCTCTGGGTTTTCTTGGCAATGTATCACTGGAGGTAGATTGCCAGCTTTTCTTCCAAGGCAATGGAGGGAAAAGTGACTTGCCCAAGGTCACAAGGAGTGCCAGTGGGAATTGAACCCTTGATTTTCTGGGTACTAGGCAGTTGCTCTAACCACTAGGCTACTCCTCCACTCCAAAAGTAGTAGGTAAGTTCAAATAACATGATCATGAGTTTTCTTAAATGCCAGTTGCATGTTTAAATTTCGAAGTCATTTTAAAAGGCTTAGTTGTGATGCAGGACGCCTGAAGACATGCACGTGGATGTTGACATCATGGAGATGTCTCCATAGTCATTCCACAAGCAATGTTTATAGATGTCTTTGGTGCAAGTAGGCCTGGTGGAGACATTATGGACTTACACATCTCTGTTCAATTTCAGGAATGATGAGGACATCTGTGGGCATGTCATGTTTATACCCGCTGCAGGCACAAATGGGCGGCAGGAAAGTGCTTGTTTTCGGCTTTAAAACATCCAGAGAGTGTAACGAAGATAGAGAGTTCAGTGTCCAGTCTAAGATCACAAAGACTCCAAGTGGGATTTGAACCCTGGCCACTCCCAACCCACCACTTTTATCATTATGTTGTTAGACATGCGTGTTCTATGATGCTGTTCCAGAGATGTCTATGTAGATGTCTCTATTGATATCTATGTCGGACACATCGCTGTTTCGGAAATCATGCCTGAACTTGCATATGCCTGCGTTTTTTCCAGACGTTCTGGCTTTGGATGTCCTATGTTACGTATATGCAGTGTCACTTGTGAATATACATGGAAAGTGAAGACGACTACCCTCCTACGGACAGTGGTGATACTCAGTCTGTTATCCATATAGCTAAGGGGTTTAATTTAGGCCAATCTTTTTGCTGTCCTACAATATCCATAGTTTGCTGAAATGCCCATGCTCCATCCTCATTCTGTTCTAACACTATGGGCCTGATCCAGGAAGGCGAATAGCGAGGCTGAACGTCCCAATTGGACGTCCAGCCCCACTATCCATCCTCAACGTATTCCGCCTCCTGGTCCCACTGCACGTACAGAGCTGCTGTGCATGTTGCAGGGGATGGCGGTGGCATGGGGCTGGAGTATGGGCAGGACTGACCCCTGGATGTACAGGCTGATTCTGGTGGTGGCACTGTACGTCCAGGGAGCACCGGGGGGGGGGGGGGACACACTGCTCATTCCACCTCTGGGCGCCCCTGCAATCCTGCCCGGCAGCCCCCTGGAGCAACAGGCAGCACATGGTGGGGCCCCGCTGCCTGTTCCAGGCCCTGACTCTCCAGCCTGGTACCAGGCAGCAGGGTTACTGGGGTTGGGCTCCATATGGGCACACCGGCATGCGGGATGGACATCCCCATGGGTATGTAAGGGCATGCTAGACCGTCTCAGGGCCCGATCCTGCACCCGTGGGAATGTCTGGCTCTCGTGGTGCAGAATCGGGTCCTAAAGGGCCCATTCTGCTCAGGGGTACCCAGATGGCCCAGACGTACCCCTAGTGGAATCGGGCTCCATGTGAATAGTACCAGGGTGGTCTGTAAGAATCTCCAGCAACACTATCTATCATGCTAAACATGAATGCATACAGAACTTATATATAGTGTGACACAAATAAGTTCTCTTGATTATTGACCAATATATTCTAACAGAAATATTGCAGCCTTGAATGTCAGAGTATCAACCTGATTGTCATCTTTAAGCAATTCAGGCAAAATGCTGAATCTTCAAATATTATAATTTCACCAGGAGTCAGCATTCAGGTCAGATTAGGACTTTCTCCTCATGCTGCTATGATATGAGGAAAAGACAGAAACAAAGAAAAAGATTGGCAGATAAAGATCATATGGCCTACACACCATGGATTTCATACCCAATAAAGCAGCAAGATTCCAAGATACTGAATCATACTGTAGAGCGCCATGTACTTAAAGACACAGAATGAGGTGACGAGAGCGGCTCTTCCTTCCCTGTTAAAGAAAGGAGAATGCTTAATTGGAGAAGGTGTTCCGTCCTTATCCAATGATCATGCTAATGTCGCTATTAGATTTAACTAAGAGGACCTGAACAAGCAGGAGACAAATCAATAATTTTGTCATGAAGCAAAATTTGACTTTAAGAAATGGGTTTAAAAATATGCCCATTGAAACCAGAGTTAATTTTGGGAGAATGACTAAGACATCAAAATAATTTTTCACTGAGACTCTACCAATTGTGAAGAGCAAACAGGAAGCCAAGACCACACACTGAATCTCATAGAACATTCTGGACATTTTTACTACTTAGCTGCTAGATGTACTGAGCACTGTAGAGATACACAGAAAGAATCTTAGGTAAGGTTCACAGATAAGAAAAATAAAATGCTTCAGGAAATGTATTATAGTAAACATAGCTAAAAGCAACTCCCTCAAGAAATCTGCTCAATCATCGCCCATAGCAAGGGGGAAAATGTGAACTTAGGGGTTAGCAAAAGAGGTAGATCAGTGACTACTAGTGTAAAGTCTTTCCTCTTTTATGGGTGGCAACTGTCTTAGAGATATTAAAACAAAAGATGTCATAGAACAGCAGTTCCGGTTTACTTCTGAATCATAAAATGGCCTCCATGTTTCACCAGCATTCGCGTTAATTGCAAAAGCTAATGCTGCACGTTAGGATACCTTTCAGTGTAGTAACTGCTAGGAATATGCTGAACATGTCCCTGACAGCACATGACTTTCACACTTACTGCACATTCACTTTTACGAAAACACAGAGTAAATGCAAAAGCATACTGCACCTTAGTAAAAGGGCCCCTGAATTCCATAGAGCACTTCCTAAATAACACTTCCTAGAAAGATGGCATTGCAGCCTTTTGTCTCAAAGCATTTGAGCTCAGCAAAACAAAATCGGCCTGGTGACCTCAGTAGCACCTTTACCTATTCAGATGGTGGAAGTGAATATACATTTTGATTTAGGAACTGGCGCTTAAATTAATATGCTCACTATGCAGAGTGAAAATCTGGCTCTGAGATTTTATGCTCTTTAGGATAGGGACTTATCCTACCCAAATACTTTGCATCCTTCTACAGGACTGCGTATGTCTAACAGTGATATAAAAATGCATTATGATTGATGAATACATAAAAGCACTTAGAAAATCTCCAGGTTTCCTTTTAAGGGTTTGATTCAACAAACCTTTATTTTGAATATGTTAGATGCCTTAGGAAAATATTGACCACTAGAAGCATTTTTTACTCATTTCATGCCTCCACTACTGTTGATAGATAGGGGGAAAAGCTGTTTTTACTGTTCATCTGTGTCAATACTTCACCGTATCAAACCCATTTCAGCTAATACTCAGCAATACATGGCAAGGAAAGCTCACTTGATGAGTTGTGGGACACACTCTATGTTGGGGGTTTTCGAGGTGAAGGGCGAGGCTACAGAGGCTTCTTGTTCTGACAAGGAAATTCCAGCATGGGCCATTTTCAATGCCTGGAATTAAATATTACTTTTTAAAATATTCAAACATTTTTAAACTTATTAAATAATGACAAAAACAAATCATATTATGACTGATTGATTCTAATGCATTATAGTGTAAGGTGGCAAGAAACAGGTGGAAAGTGAAACATTTTAGGCAGCCTTAGTTCAAACCCCATACATTTCATTTCAAATGATCCCAACTGTGTATCCATGCTGTACCCCCACAAATCACTCTCCATCTGTAACTTTTATTCCACATAACTAAGCTTCCTCATTCTCTTTGTCTAGATTAGTTTCATTGAGATCAACCCAGCACTTGTACCCTTCTAAGCACTTGAAATCCTCTTCCCCTCATTCATTTTCTATGAGCAAATTTGCCGCTTTACACCTTCCCCTTCATGCCCCCTCCAAAACACTCTCAAATCAAATATTTCATGGTTTGAAACTAAATACCTTATACGCTCTGTGCAATCAAATCACTCCCACACTAAAAACTGGAAAGGTCATATCATGTGTCTGTCCACGATTCAACCTCCACACAAAGATTAGTTCAACTTACTCTATTAGAAAGGTGCTAGAGGGATACACACAAAAACAATACAAATCAAACACACACACACAAACTGAATAACATACACATATACAAACAAAATCACACACAAACAAACTGAATCACACACATATACAAACCGAATCACACACACACACACACACACACACACACACACAGATATCCTATCTGCTATGCCTCTCTTTAAATAAAAGTTTATTTTGAGATTTGATTGCTTGCTTTTCCCTATATACCTCAAAGTGAGTTACAATTAAAAACCGATCAATACAAATAGAACATTAAATAACCTCATCCCCCAAAATAAATCCATCTATACCTCAGAAAGCACCAAAATAACCCAACCAGTAAGTACTGGCCCATGTTTTTGCTGCTAAAACATTTGTTCAAACGACTATGGCTCTGGGGGATAATTTTATACAGCCTTTTCTGCAGTGAAACATGTTTTACAGCCAGAAATTAGCTCTCGTGATATTGTGTGGTGCTAAAGGTGCACAGAAAGGAAGTGACTGCATTTACACGCTGCACCCATAGGTGTTCCCAGGAGTGTAGTTCAGGTGGAGCAGGGACACCGTTGCAAGGTATTTGTGTACTTTAGAAGATGTGTGTATACATGTATAGAGTGCGTATACATTTGCACCTCCCTTAGAGTATTTCTGAACTATCTGGGATAGTTCTGAGATAAGGCACAAAAGAGCCTATGTTGCCTTTATAAAATAACAAAGGAAATCCAATTCCATTCTCCAAATGCAGTGGATTGAGTCACTTATACAGTACACACATGAATTAATAAGTAGGACCTTCAGAACAATGAACTATATTGCAGCAATGTTCTCTACTGCCTTAAACAGCTTTGAGCCATACTCCAAGAAGTCTTGAAGGACTAGAAAAAGGGGACTGCAACTTCTGGAGAGAGATCTGCAATTGTGAGTATATACTTTGTGATAAGGAAGCTTATCATAGTTCAGGAAGGAGCTATAAAAGAGGTGAATTGGCTCTGAACAAGCAACCTGTCTTAGCTGGTAGAAATACTAAAACAGAATGTTTTCATAAAAGACTACCAGTCCCAGAATGCACCAGGTTTCAAACTGCCTCTAGAGGAGCTGAAGTGGGGAAGCGTGTGTTCAATCAGGAGAGCTATGAGGTAATCCCCAATCACTCATCTCCAAGGGCAGGGCTTGATTCAGCACAGCTGAGCTGTGCTAGGGTGGAGTATCCCTCTAAGCAAGTTAAAAGTAAAACATATTCTACACAGAATCAGTTGAGGAACTCAGAGTTCCAGATCAGGAAGCGGCAGCAGCAACGTAGAAGAAAGAAGAGAAAGACATCTTGGAGGTCTAAAGAAGGAGCCCACAGCAGTACGTGTGTTGGGAGTCATTCCAGAGGCAAGCATACTCCATTGGACTGGAGGAAGCCAGAGGAGCGGGGTTACAGAGCCAGGAATTCCCCGACAGCACCTTTGAAGGAGACGGCTGCATTTGGAAGGGGCCCTAAGACCAGTGCAAGAAGGTATGTGAAGAGAGACCCAGTGTCCAGGGATCTTGATTGGAAGGTTGGACATAGAGGCTGGACTACTTACTGGCCAGGATATCTGGAGAGGAAACCTAACAGTAAAGGAAGCTCAGGTATGAACTCTGATCTATGCCATAGCTCTTCACCTGGAAGACAGCAGGGAAACAAATGTTATCCTGAGAGTGAACCATTAAGGAATTCCTCTGAGCCAGACCATGATATTGATTCTATGATATTTGAAGAAGAAGGAGATATTTTAAATGATCAGAATGAATACATGGATTGCTCTCTGACTAGGCTGCAGTGGTAAAATACTTTCACAAATACAACAACTATCAAAAGGAACTATAACTTGTTCTTTTATATACCCAGAAAAGTCTGCAAGAAAGCTTTAGGGTAGGATTTGAGCCACGTAGAGAAAGTGAACCAGCAAAGGGGTTTGCAGCTGGCTAATTATTGGTAATTGAGCCATTCACAATTGCACGTGAGCTCTGAAAGGAAACTACTGTTTGTGTGTGAAAATAGAAGAAAGTTATCATTGAAAAAGAACAGTTTTGGTTACTTTTGGGTTTTGTTTTTGCTTTTGGAGCACTGCTAAAAGTTATTAGCAGGAGCCCTCAAAAAGACCTTTTCTGTTTCCCATCAAGGTCTTTATTGTTTGATTGTTTAAGAAGTTCAGTTGCTTATATCATGATTTGTTTTTCCTAAGTACAATACTGAAGCAAGTGTCCTTTTGTGTTACCAAGTAAATCTGTGTGGGAGAATTAACCCCATGAATAAAATATTTTTCTTTGCTTACACTCGACCAACACAACTCATTATTTTGTGAACGGCTGATTCTGGTATGAATGGACTACATCCCCCACAATCCTTTGCAAGTCATAATAGTATTTTGCCTTTGCCAAGACTGTGGACATTCACGCCCAGCACCCCCGTTTACAACTTCTGGGAATTTGTCTGAAGGGACTTCTTTGGATTAAAGCTGATTAATTTGTGAACCCAGTGTATTTGTTAAATCAATCAGGGCCTAGTAGCAGCAGTTTAAGTTTAAATTTAAAACACAGAAGAGAGCTTTCTGGTTAGTTTTGTACCCAGCAGAGAGCTTTTAGTTTACATTTAATACTCACTCAGGGCCTAGTATCAGCAAAGTACTTTTAGTTTAAATTTAAAACACAGAAGAGAGCTTTCTGGTTAAATTTAGAACCCAGCAGAGAGCTTCTAGTTTAAATTTCATAAGTCAGAGCCTAGCAGCAGCGAAGAGCTTTAATTTAAATAAAATCAGAATATAACTTAGCATAAAAGGCAAAACAGGGTCAGTAGTCTTTGAGCAACAAATAGTCTTCTAGAGACCTTTACAAAGAAGCCTTCTACCTAGGGGGCAAGAGACCTGTGAAACGTTTTCAATAGGTGTTAATGCCAGGTGGCAGGTCAAAAGGCCATTTTGAAAGACGACTCCTATCCAAGCAAGGACTGTTAATCACCCAGGAAGTTGGCTACAGCTTACCTCAGAAGCACAGGACAGGGTACTGTGTAGCAGCCCTATTTTAATAAGTGTTATTTCCCTTCCTCCCTCCCTCCCTCCCCAACACCCACCCATCCCTGGGATAATCGTATCTTTATAGGTACTTACACATCTTAAAGGAAAGGAGGTGCAGCTCATTATCCAAATCAGTCATACACTAAGGGCCTGAGCTTAATTAAACTTCAGGTGAACAAGGTATATTAAACATATTAGGTACAATTTTATTAGAATAAGTATCCATAGCAACCCTTAATAAGTAAAGAACTTAAAGGTCTAAACACAAGCTTAAAACTAAGATGCAGACAGCAGTCCAGCAGCAAGATGGGGGCTTTCCAGTCTTTTGCATTGAGTGTCACATGTATGATTTTCTCCCAGTTGGTGAGAGGTCTTACGTGTGCACTAGGTGCAAGGAGCTCTTTTCTCTCAGGGAACGAGTCCATTCTCTAGAGGCTAGAGTAGCAGACTTGGAAGACTTAAGAAAGACAGAGAGGTACATAGAGGAGACCTACAGGGACATAGTTCTGAAGTCCCACCTCCAGTCTGGCAGCATCCCTGTTGCCATGGAGGAGAGAGGTCACGTGACAGGAGAGCATCTCCCTGGTGTGGCAGGACGTGATCCTGTAACTAGGACCTGTCTTCCAGGTGATATAAAACCCTCTCGCACTGAGGAGGTTTCTCCGGGGCCATGTGCCCATGAGGGAAGGGTTAGGACAGCTGTTATAGTTGGTGATTCGATCAAAAGGCATGTAGATAGCTGGGTGGCTGGTGGACGTGAGGATTGCTTGATAACATACCTGCCTGGTGCGAAGGTAGCGGACCTCACGTACCACCTAGATAAGGTCTTAGATAATGCTGGGGAGGAGTCTGCTGTCTTGGTACATGTCTGGAGGCTAAATTTAGGCTTTTAGGTAGGAATGCTCTGAAATGCTCCGAAATGCTTCCTGTTCCATGCGCAGGACCCAAAAGGCAGGCAGAGCTCCGGAGTCTCAATGCATGGATGAGACGATGGTGCAAAGATGAGGGTTTTGGATTTGTTAGGAACTGGGGAACATTCTGGGGAAAGCAGGGGCTCTTCCGAAGGGATGGGCTTCACCTTAACCAGGATGGAACCAGGCTGCTGGCATTAACCTTTAAAAACGAGATAGAGCAGCTTTTAAACTAGATAATAGGGGAAAGCCGACAGTCACACAAGAAAGCACTATAGATGAAGAACCAGGAGCAGGACCTCAGAAAACACCCACAAATAAGAAAAGAAGCAAGGGACATCTTGAACAATTTTCAGAAGACTGTGTTCATGAGAAACTAGCTCAACTTAAAGTAGACAAAGCGATGGGACTGGATGGGATACACTCTAGAATACTGAGGGAACTTGGGGACGTTCTAGCAACTCCACTGACTGACCTTTTCAATGCCTTGTTGGAGTCGGGAGTGGTGCCAAAGGACTGGAGAGAGGCTCATGTGGTGCCTTTACACAAAAGCGGAAGTAAGGATGTGGTTGAAAACTACAGGCCGGTTAGTTTAACTTCGGTGGTGAGTAAATTATTGGAAACGCTGCTGAAAGAGAAAATAGTGAGGTTTCTGGAGTCCAGCGGATTACAGGATCCGAGGCAGCATGGACTCACCAGAGGCAGGTCTTGTCAGACAAATCTGATTGATTTATTTGACTGGGTGACCAGGGAGTTGGACCGCGGGAGAGCTCTAGATGTGGTGTATTTAGATTTCAGTAAAGCCTTTGACACTGTTCCTCACAGGCGACTTATAAACAAACTGAGCACCCTAGGGATGGACCCTAAAGTTACTGCTTGGGTTAGAAATTGGTTGGGTGGGAGGCGACAAAGAGTACAAGTAAATGGAGCTCACTCTGAGGAGAAGGATGTTACCAGTGGTGTGCCCCAGGGATCTGTCCTTGGTCCGATTCTTTTTAACATCTTTGTTAGTGATATAGCGGAAGGGCTGTCGGGTAAGGTTTGCCTCTTTGCAGATGATACCAAAATCTGCAATAGAGTAGACACCCAGGAAGGTGTAGATAACATGAGGAGGGATCTAGCTAAGCTTGAAGAATGGTCTAGAATTTGGCAGCTGGGATTTAATGTTAAAAAATGTAAGGTCATGCATTTGGGCTGCAGCAATCCAAGGGAGCAATACAGTATAGGAGGTGAAGTACTTTTGTCCACTAAAGAAGAGCAGGACCTAGGCGTGGTTGTGTCTGATGATCTTAAAGTAGCTAAACAGGTAGAAAAGGCGACGGCAAAAGCTAGAAGGATGCTTGGGTGTATATGAAGAGGAATGGCTAGCAGAAAAAAGGAGGTGATAATGCCTCTGTATAAGTCTTTGGTGCAACCTCATTTGGAGTATGGTGTGCAATTCTGGAGACCGCACCTTCAAAAGGATGTGAACAGGATGGAGTCGGTGCAGAGGGTGGCTACTAAAATGATTAGTGGGCTTCATTATAAAGCATATGAGGACAGACTTAAGGATCTTAATATGTACACCTTAGAGGAAAGGCGGGATACAGGTGATATGATTGAGATGTTTAAATACCTCCGTGGCATAAATGTTCAGGGAGAGAGTCTCTTTCAATTGAAAGCAAGTTCTGCTACGAGGGGACATGGGATGAGGGTGAAGGAAGATAGATTCAGGAGTGATATGCGGAAATATTTCTTTACAGAAAGAGTAGTGGATCCATGGAATAGTCTCCCAGTGGAGGTGGTAGAGATGAGGACAGTAACTGAATTCAAAAAAGCATGCGACCAACACAGAGGATCTCTAAAGGTAAAAAGTGGACTGTTGTAGTTGTTGTTATGGAAGGACAGACTAGATAGGCCATGTGGTCTTTTTCTGTCATCATGTTTCTATGTTTCTATGATACTACCAAAAGCAGAGAGGTTCCAAAAAGGAGTAAAGTAGCACAAATGCCCTCAAGTTTGGAGCAGACAGAGCTTAAAGATCCCAAATTACCCATGCCTACCAATAGCCAAATTAAGATGAATAAAATAAAGTGTCTAAAATGCTTGTATGCAAATGCTAGAAGTCTAAACAATAAGATGGGAGAGTGAAAATATATAGCACTAAATGAGAGGTTAGATATGATTGGAATCTCAGAGACATGGTGGAAGGAGGACAACCAGTGGGACACTGATACCTGGGTACAAACTATATCGTAATGACAGAGCTGATCAAATTGGTGGAGGGGTTGCACCCTATGTTAGAGAGGGCATTGAGTCAGAAAGGATTAAAGTTTTGCAGGAAACAAAATTTGCTGTAGAATCTCTGTGGATTGAAATTCCATGTAAAAAGGGGAAGGCGATGGCAGGGGGGGGGGGGGGCGTTGGTGTACTATCGACCGCCTGGCCAGAATGAACAAATTGATGATGAAATGTTTGAAGAAATCAAGGAACCTAACAAACGTTACAGCACAGTAATAATAATGGGTGATTTCAATTACCCCGGTATCGACTGGGTCAGTGTCACGGCAGGACATGCTAGGAAGATAAAGTTTCTAGATGAAATAAATTACTGCTTATTGGAGCAACTGGTTCATGAAGCGACCAGAGGGGAAGCCATATTGGACCTAGACCTTAGTGGAACACCAGATCTGGTGTAAGAGATAAGGTTGTTGGGGCCACTTGGCAATAGTGATGATAGCATGATCGCGTTTGATCTAATTAATGGAGGAGGGATAGTAAGGAAATCCACAGTACTACCTTTTAACTTTCGAAAGGGAGACTATGATAAAATGAGGAAAATAGTTAAGAAAAAACTAAAAGGAGCAGTTGCAAAGGTTAAAGACTTACATCAAGCTTGGGTGTTGAAAAATACTATCTTGGAAGACCAGACCAGCTGTATTCATGCTTTAAGAAAAGTGGAAGGAGGTCTAAAAAACTGCCAGCATGGTTTAAAAGTGAGGTCAGAGAAGCTATTGTTGCCAAAAAAGCATATTTCAGGAAATGGAAAAAAGAGCCAAACGAGGAAACCTGAAATCAGCACAAGCACTGGCAAGTTAAATGCAAGGCATTGATAAGGCAGGCAAAGGGAGAATTTGAGAAGAAGCTTGCTGCGGAAGCAAAAACGCGTAATAAAGACTTTTTCAAGTACATTCGTAGCAAAAAACCTGTGAGAGAGTCAGTTGGTCCATTAGATGATAGAGCAGTTAAAGGGGCACTAAGAAGAGACAAGGCGATAGCGGAGAGACTGAATGAATTCTTTGCTTCGGTCTTTACTGAGGAAGATGTAGGCATGTTACCCATGACTGAAGTGGTATTTAAAGGTGCGGAAGAAGTGAAGGAAATATCGATAGATAAACTGAAGAGTAGCAAATCACCTGGGCCGGATGATATACATCCAAGGGTGTTGAAAGAACTGAAATATGAGATTGCAGACCTGCTATTAGTAATCTGTGAACTATCATTAAAATCATCTGTAATACCTGAAGATTGGAGGATGGCGAACGTAACACCAATTTTTAAAAAGGGTTCCAGGGGTGATCCGGGAAACTACAGACCGGTGAGCCTGACGTCAGTACCGGGAAAAATGGTAGAAACCATCATAAAGAACAAAATTGCTGAACATGTAGGTAGTCATGGCTTAATGGGAGACAGCCAACATGGCTTTAGACAAGGAAGATCTTGTCTTACTAATCTGTTATGTTTTTTTGAAGGTGTGAATAAACAGGTGGACAAAGGTGAGTCGGTTGATATAGTGTATTTGGACTTTCAGAAAGCCTTTGACAAGGTCCCTCAACAGAGACTTTTGGCAAAACTAAAGAGTCATGGGATAGGTGGATCAGGAACTGGTTAAAAGATAGAAAGCAGAGGGTAGGGTTAAATGGTCAATTTTCCCAATGGAGAAAGGTGAATAGTGGTGTACCCCTGGGATCTATGCTAGGTCCACTGCTTTTTGACATATTCATAAATGACCTGGAAAAGGGAATAACGAGTGAGTTTATCAAATTTGCAGATGACACAAAACTATTTAAAGTTGTTAAAACCCAAGAGGATTGTGGAAAATTGCAAGAGGATCTTGATAAATTGGAAGACTGGGCATCAAAATGGCAGATAAAATTTAATGTGGACAAGTGCAAAGTTATGCACCTAGGGAAGAACAATCCAAACTATGGTTACACGATGCAAGGTTCCACATTAGGAACCACCACCCAGGAAAAAGATTTAGGCATCATTGTGGATAACATGTTAAAACCCTCGGCCCAGTGTGCAGCGGTGGCCAAGAGAGCAAATAGAATGCTAGGTATCATAAGGAAAGGAATGGAAAATAAAACAAAGGATATTATAATGCCTCTATATCGTTCCATGGTGAGACCGCACCTTGAATATTGTGTGCAATTCTGGTCGCCGTATCTTAAAAAGGATATAGCGTTATTAGAAAAGGTTCAAAGAGCCTCCAAAATGGTAAAGGGGATGGAAGGATACCCCTATGAAGATAGGCTAAAAAGGTTAGGTCTCTTCAACCTGGAAAAGAGACGGCTGAGGGGAGATATGATAGAAGTCTTTAAATTAATGAATGGACAGGAACAGGTAAACGTAGATTCATTGTTTACATTATCAGAATATAGAAAGACTAGGGGACATGCAATGAAGCTACAAGGTAAACTATTTAAGACTAATAAGAGAAAATATTTTTTCACTCAACGTGTAATCAAACTCTGGAATTTGTTACCGGAGGATGTAGTAAAGGCTGTTAGTGTAGCTGGGTTTAAAAAAGGTCTGGAGAAGTTCCTGGAGGTAAGGTCCATAAACCATTATTAAGAAGGTATCCAGGATATCACTGCTTGACCCAATACAAGCATTGTGGAACCTGTGTCTTTTGGGGAAACTGCTAGGTACGTATGACCTAGATTGGCCACTGTTGGAAACAGGATACTGGGCTTGATGGACCTTGGTCTGACCCAGTATGGCATATCTTATGTTCTTAAGTAGATGGATGGTGGAAAATGAGGGAAGCCAGATGTGAATCCTACTGCCATTGCTTGTGATCTTAGCCAAGTTGCTTATCCCTTCATTTCCTCACATACAAACTTTGGGGCCCTTTTACTAAAGTATGTTAGAGTTTTGCAGTTAATGCTCATTTAATGCAAAAACTAACATGCATACGTGCAAAGCCTCCACAGTAGCTGTTAGGGATGTGATCAGCATGTTCCTGACAGTTAACGCACAGATACATCCCTAATGTGCGGCACTATTATTGTGGGTACACTACCTTCACCTACTGAGGAGATGTTGTGAACCTTCACTATTGTCATCATTGACTGCGCTGACTGCAATATGCTCATCACTCCCACTCTCCGCCTCTAACCCGCCTATTCAGCATCCTAACATACAATTGGCAAGTTTTAACTCATGCCCCCACAATAAGTGCTACCACAGACCTGAGTGTGCAGTTAACATGTGCTAACTTGCACGTTAACTGCTTAGTGTTAAATTAGTAAACGGGCCCCTTAGATTGTAAGTCCTCTGGAGACAGGAAAATTCCTACTGTACCTGAATGTAAGTCCTCTTAAACTTCTGAGAAATGGCATGAGCTAAAGTCCAATCATTGGTCCAAGAAGGAACTTCATGGTTCACATATGGTCTAGGACCAATGATTACAACTTGGAGCTATATAAGGCAGAAGACAACATTGTTGCTATATAGCTTGTAGTTCTGAAGGTCCTACTTATTTATTAATATATAGATAAATGATTCAATTCACTGCATTTGGGGAATAAGACTGGATTTTGTATTGTTATTTTGGAGATTATTTTCCACTCCTATTAGATTTCAGTAAATAGCAGTTTGCCTTTACAAAATAGGCATAATGCATGAGGGCAAAATAGGAATGAGGGCAAATTTTACGAGGGCCTCTATATCAAAGTTGGGAAACAGAGTCTATTTTATGCCTATTTTAGAAAGGAAACAAAGGTACCTATGTGCCCTTATAAGAGACATCCAGAACCAGGCCTGGTAGTACAACATTTTAGAAAGAAAGCATAGATCTGTGCATGCATTGATAAGAACATAAGATATGCCATACTGGGTCAGACCAAGGTCCATCAAGTCCAGTATCCTGTTTCCAACTGTGGTCGATATAGGTCACAAGTACCTGGCAGGTTCCCAAAAAGGCACACAGGTTCCATAATGCTCGTCTTGGGGTAAGCTGTGGATTTCCTAAGTCCTCTTTAATAATGGTTTATGGACCTTTCCTCCAGGAACTTGTCCAAACCTTTTTTAAACCCGACTGCCCTAACAGCTTTTACTTACATCCTCTGGTAACAAATTCCAGAGTTTGATTAGACATTGAGTGAAAAATATTTTTTCTTATTAGTCTTAAATAGGTTACCCTGTAGCTTCATTGCATGTCCCCCGCCTTTCTATATTCTGATGACATAAACAATCAATCTACGATTACCCGTTCCACTCCATTCATTAATTTATAGACCTCTATCATATCTCCATCCAGCCGTGTCTTTTCCAGGTTGAAGAGCCCTAAACATTTTATCTTCTCTTCATAGGAGGGTATCCTTACATCCCCTTAACCATTTTGGTGGCTCTTCTCTGTAACTTTTCTAATAACGCTATATCCTTTTTAAGATACGGTGACCAGAATTGCACACAATATTCAAGGCGCGGTCTCACCATGGAACGATATAGAGGCATTATAATATCCTTTGTGTTATTCTCCATTCATTTTCTTATGATACCTAGCATTCTATTTGCTCTCTTGGCCACCAGTACACACTGGGCAGAGGTTTTCAACATGTTATTCATGATGACACCTAGATCTTTTGCATTTATCTACATTAAATTTCATCTGCCATTTGGATGCCCAGTCTTCCAGTTTATCAAGATCCTCTTCCAATTTTTCACAATCTTCTAGTTTTTAACAACTTTGAATAATTTTGTGTCATCTGAAAATTTGATTACCTCACTCATTAGTCCCATTTCCAGATCATTTATGAATATGTTAAAAAGCAGCGGACCAAGCACAGATCCCTGGGGTTCTCCATTATTCACCTTTCTCTATAGGAAAAATTGACCATTTAGCCCTACCGTCTGCTTTCTATCTTTTAACCAGTTCCTGATCCACAATAGTACACTGCCTCCTATCCCATGACTTTTTAAGTTTGCCAAAAGTCTCTCATGAGGGATCTTGTCAAAGGCTTTCTGAAAATCTAGATACACCATTTCAACCAACTCACCTTTGTCTACCTGTTTATTCACACCTTCAAAAAAACAGCAGTTAAGTAAGACAAGACCTTCCTTGGCTAAAGCCATGTTGGCTGTCTCCCATTAAGCCATGATTATATACATGTTCAGTAATTTTGTTCTTTATAATGGTTTCTACCATTTTTCCCGGTACTGATGTCAGGCTCACCCCTGTAACCCTTTTTAAAAATTAACGTTACATTGGCCATCCTCCAGTCTTCAGGTATTTTAAATGATGTTAATGATAGTTCACAGATTACTAATAGTAGGTCTGCAATCTCATATTTCAGTTTTTTCAACACCCTTGGATGTATACCATCTGGTCCAGGTGATTTGCTACTCTTCAGTTTATCAAATAGTTGTAATTCATCTTCCCGGTGTATCGATATTTCTTTCAATTCTTCTGTGGCATCACCTTTAAATACCATTTCATGTCATTGATAACATCCCTACATCTTTCTCAGTAAAGACCAAAGCAAATAATTCATTCAGTTTCTCTGCTATGGTCTTGTCCCCTCTTAGTGCCCCTTTTACGCCTCTATTATCTTATGGTTCAACTGACTGTCACCAATTTTTTTGCTACAAATGTACTTGAAAAAGTCTTTATTATGTGTTTTTGCCTCCACAGCAAGCTTCTTCTCAAGTTCTCTCTTTGCCTTTCTTATCAAGTCACAGGGAGAAGAAGTGGGCAGAGATTTAATAGAAGACATACGCGGTATTGCCATGAAAGATGTTCTGCTGATTTCAATATGCAATATGTTGAATGGCACATCACTAGAATTAAAGAGATCCTAGATTCTCTACAGCAGAGGTTCCCAAACCTCTTCTGGGGCCTCCCCAGCCATTCGGAGGCAGTGCATGCAAATCTCCTTCATGCATATTCATTGTGGATACCCTGAAAACCCAACTGACTCAGAAAAATATAGAAAGACTAGGGGACATGCAATGAAGCTACAGAGTAACCTATTTAAGACTAATAAAAGAAAATATTTTTTCACTCAACGTTTAATCAAACTCTGGAATTTGCTACCGGAGGATATAGTAAAAGCTGTTAGTTTAGTTGGGTTTAAAATAGGTTTGGACAAGTTCCTGGAGGAAAGGTCCATAAACCATTATTATATTCACTGCTTAACCCAATACAAGCATTGTGAAACCTGTGTCTTTTGGGGAAACTGCTAGGCAGTTGTGACCTAGATTGGCCACTGTTGGAAACAGGATACTGGGCTTGATGGAGCTTGGTCTGACCCAGTATGGCATATCTTATGTTCTTATGTTTTTATGGGAACCCCTGCTCTACAGGGAGAACTATTTCGGCAACTGATAACAGAACCCACACATGAAGGGGCCATACTGGACTTGGTACTTACCAATGGGGAAAGTGTTTCTGATGTTATAGTGGGAGATGGTGATACAGTGATCACCAGATGGTGCGGTTCAGTATTATCACTAGGGCTGATGAAGTCCATTTAAAAGTGAGACTTTATCAGCCTTAGACTTTAGGAAAACTAACTTTGCCAAGATGGGACAATACCTCAAGGGGTCATTAGCGGGATGGGAACAGCTGGGGGATGTAGAAAAGCAATGGGCAAAACTGAAAGGGGGTATTTTAAGGGCAACAAACCTTTTTGTTAGAAAGGTAAATAAATGTAAAAGGAAAAAGAGGCCACTATGCTTCTCAAAGAAGTAACTAAAAAGGTGAAGAAAAAGCGGGTGGCCTTCATAAAATACAAGAGATCAGAGAGAGAGGAAGACAATATTTGGAAAAACTTAGAGAAGCTAGGAAAGTAGTCAGGAAAGCAAAGATACAAAAAGAAGAAGAGATAGCCAATGCATTAAAATGGGATGACAAGACATTTTTCAGATATATTAGTGAGAGAAGGAAGTGCAAAAGTGGTATTGTCAGACTCAAGGGAGAAGGGGAGGAATATATAAAAGTTGAGGAGGATAAAGTGGAATTGCTTAGCAATGGAGGGCCAGGAGCAGGATCTCAGAAAACACACACAAATAGGAAAAGAAGTGAAGGGGACCTTGAATGATTTTCAGAAGACTATGTTCGTGAGGAACTAGCTAAACTAAAAGTAGACAAAGCAATGTGGCCAGATGGGATACTTCTGAGAATATTGAAGGAAGTTGAGGACATTCTAGCAGCTCCACTGTGACTTTTTACTATTACTACTACTACTACTACTATTATTGATCATTTATATAGCGCTACAAGGCATAGGCAATGCTGTACAAACATATATAGAAGACAGTCCCTGTTCATGGAGCTTACAATCTAATTAAGACAGATGATATAAGACAGAAGAAACAAGTGTTAAAAGGGAGGAAGACACAAGGGGATGGCTAGTTGCCTTTGTGCGAGGATGCCACTGCACCCTCACTCTAGCAGTGGTGTCCTGGCATGGGGACAGGCAGCTCCCCATACATCGATCTGCTCAGCATACAGGACGTCTGGGCCCCATGACAGTGGAATCAGGTCTATCTCTGGCCCGTCCATGTTTTGGCCAGGCAAAGTGGCCAAGCGTGCAGGTACCAGAATCGGCCTCCATCTGAATTCAAGAAAGCATGGGACAAACACCGAAGATCTCTAAATGGAAAAAGGGACTATAGTATTTGATATGGAAGGGCAGACTAGATGGGCCATATGGTGGATTTCTGCTGACATGTTTCTATCAGGACTCCATCCCAGTTCCATACAAACTGCACCCCTGGAAACACCTACAAGCAGATCATGTAAAAATAGGTGCAGTCTAAAAAGAGCCTTTGTCCATGTGTAACACATGTTTTACTTATGGAAATGCTTCAAAAAATTACCCCTTTAATGTTTTGTGGAATAATGGGCAGGAAATAAATGCAACAAAAGCGCAATCTCTCACAAGTGCATTGACTCTAAATGTAACTGTACTCACCCCACAGTCATTCGCTCCGTCTCCACACATACCCACAAAGTAGCTGCAAGGAAACCAGAGAGGAGAATCTCACATCTGTAAACGGCAATTTTATTATACTCTTATGTTTTTGTTCCAATTTTTTAGAAATACAGGATATGACATCAATAGTGCAGGGGACACTAAGAGGGAAATTTTCAAAAGCACTTCTGCGCTGTGGGTACATCAGTGCTTTATGGGGCATGTGTACTAAAGTGCACTATCAGGTAGTGCTAACTCCACCGTGCTGACATTTAACGCATGACAGTGCGCTAGCGACCCCATGCTAACCAGTTAGTGCATTAGTGGGAGGAGACAGGGCAGACAAGAGGCATAACGTAGGCATTGATCAAGTTGTGCAGACCCTATGTTGCTGTTAGCATAGGTGAGCGACTGGCATTGAGTGTGCCCGTGTGCTAGTTAGTGCAGTGCTGTGTGATTGCAATGTGCTATCAGCATGGGGGACAGAGGCACACGCCCACAAACTTGACTAACGGCCTCCACGCTGATACCACATTGCAATCGAGCGTTAGCTGCACAGCCTCTCGTAAACACACCTCTATGTGCAGAAATAGACTTTCATAGAATTACCTACGGGATATGTAGGCAAACCTTTGCATGCACCGCCATAACTTTACCTGGACTGTTTCCAGGGGTGGGATTAGGCTTTTCATTTGTGCACAGGATTTTGAAAATATTTGCATATATGTGTAAATGAAGCCAGACAATTGTACATGCTGAATAGAAAGTGCATGTGTGTGAAAGCGTTTAAGCACCCCTGTTCAAACTGTTTGTGCCAATAGAACCTAAGTGCCGATTCTGAGACGTGAGTCATCCTGCGCCTATTCCCCCTCCAACTCTCCCTGCATGTCTAGAGCAGCAGGACTGGGAGAGCTAGCGGTGGGGGGGGGGGAAGGAGCAGAGTCTGGGAGGAGCGGGGGCAGGCTGAGGCAGCAGGATGATGTACAGGGCTGATTCAGGTCACGGCACTGTATGTCCTGTGGGGTCAGGGGAAACTGCTGATTATTCCACCTCGAAGGTGGAATAATCACTACAAAGTAGGTGATCGGGGCTGGAAATCCCCCCTCCCCCGGGGTCGGGGCTGGGTGCTGGGAAGTTCCCACCACCTGATTCAAGCCCCAGCTACCCAGCCTTGCTTCGCGCAGCGGGGTTGAAGAGGGTCAGCGCTGCGGGAGCCAGGGAAGCCTGCAAGGAAGAGGCATGGGGGACTGTCCTCAGTCCCGATTCTGTATGCTGCGGGAACGTCTTGCTCCCACGCTACAGAATCGGGTCCTAACAGGCCCATCCTGCTAAGGGCCATCCGGATAGCCCAGACATGTCCCTGATAGAAAATAACAGAAACTGCCACAACCTCTACATGGTACAAAATTAAACAACATCTTTCTACAAATCGTAATACATAATTACTATATATTTGCTGATTTTAACAGCTTGAAAAAAATAGCAAAGAGAATATAACAGGTGTAAAAGTCTGGACACTCTTCAGTTTATTCATTACTAATTTTTGTTTTTAATTTGTTAGTAAGGACCACAAAGTTTAGTGGTACATTAGGCCTTTAATTTTTCAGGCAGATAATTCCACCATTAAACAATTATTCAGACCCTTCTAATCTCTCAACTTACACTTGTTTTTCTGTCTACTTTCAATAAGCATGGGCTCTTCTAAGCATCTTAATTTTCAAATGCCCAGATAACTAATTCATTCTTATGAAGCCGATGAAGTCTATTAAAAAATTCTCTAAAGGATTCCAGCTAACAATTGCAACTGACAGAAACATTGTTAAGAAATAGAAGTTACACGGAACTGTTAAAATCATGGCAAGATGAGAAACCAAGAAAAATCTCTGCAGGAACTGCCTGAAAACTGGTCAGGTCTTCCAAACACAACCCACAGATTACCGCAAATGACTTGCTGAAAGGTTTAGCTGACACTGGCATAGTTGTTCACAGGTTGCTTTTACACAACAACGATTTGACTAAAAGAATTGTCTGAAGGAAACCTTTTCCATGAGCTCATCACAGAAGTATAACCAAAGTATGTAAAAGAAACCCTTGATAAGACTGAAATCCTTTGGAACAAAGGGCTTTGGACTGGAAAGACAAAGATTCAGCTGTTCAACCATAACCTCGAGAGATACACTCAGAGAAAAAAGGATGACGCATTTGAAGACTGTTAAGCTCCGGGTAGATTATTATGCCTTGAGGTTATATGGAAGCCACTGGCACAGGAACTACTGTGTTGATGGAAGGAAGGGTGGCTTCAACTAACTATAAACATATCCTGGAAGCTCTTATCCCATAATCAATGAAGAAATTGAATCTGAAAAGAAGTTGGATATTTCCACAAGACAATGATCCAAAACACTTCAAAGTCTACCACAAAGAAAAATGAAGGTTAGGAACTGCCTTCAGAGTCTGCAAACTTGAATATGATTGAAAATCTGTGGGGAGATCTCAAAATGCAGTGCATGCAAGGAGACCCAAAAATATTTCTGAGCTAGAAGAATTATGCAAGAAAGCACGGAGAAAGCTTTCCAAAAGCAAGAGTAGAAAGATTCTTAGCTGGCTACAGGAAGCATCTGGAAGCTGTTACTTCTGCCAAGGGAGATGTTGCAAAGGGTCCAAACATCTGCATCTTCCATAGGCATAATTTTCTTATTCTGAATCCATTAAAAATGCAAGAAACTTTCAGAAAGATGACATGTTTAACTCTGCAACATATCAGGGTTATGTCAATGCTGTAAATTTAGGGAGTCATTGAAACATACAATTTGGGCAAGGGTGCTAAGCCTTTGCGCACAACTGTATAAATGTAGGTGCATAAATTCCCTGCAGTAATTTTCAAAACTGAAGAATTCACATCCTTTCATTTTAAAAATTTGCACAGGCAAAAATACACATGTACTTTTGGCATAATGCACACAATTACAGAATTATTGCTTAACCTCTTTCAAGTCATCCATATGGCCACCTGTCATGTGGCACCAAAGAAAGACGGCATGGGAAGAGTTAGCCATTGTTTGGGTTCCAGTGGAAAGAGCAAGGGATGCTGTTATTTGCTGCCCGTGTGGCTGCATTTGCAAGTTGCAATTTAGCACCAAAACTGAATTTGCCATTTGTTCTCAACTTAAAGGAAATTGGATTTTCGTGATCCTGGATGGTTATCTAATGAATACCACATGAGAAAAAAACTCCAGGATTGTGCAAGGGGGAGAAAGGTCAGTAACCGAAGGCAGCACGGACCCGGTGCTCCCGGACCCTTCTATATACAACTCCCCCTCCCCCTCCACCCCCCTTCCAAAAAATACCCACACACAACTGATCTTGGAAACTCACTGGTCGCAGCTTTATTAAATTTTTAACAATTTTAACCATACATTGGAATCATCAATCTTTAACACTCGCACTAGCGGAGCAATTCCTCACCAGCCATATAATTAGCAAGGTGACCTGCTGCTGCTACTGCCGAAGTCCTGCCAACGCAAGCTTCTTACCCCCTTTCCCCGACTTTGCCATGTAATTAGCAAAAGTCAGCCAGGGGTTGTCCGGGTCGGGGGCACCCCGCCCGCCGCCCCTCATATAATCTCTGGCTCCGGACCCTGGAAACCTGGATCCCGCACCCCCTCAAAGCTGCAACACCCATTTTCCAGATCCCCCCAAAACCCACCTACAGGGCGGGTGGGCGGGACAACAGCACCCGGAGTCCTCTGCTGACGCTCCCCAGCCGGAAAGTGCCTGCCTGCCAGCCAGACCTCTCCCGCCCATGCCCACTGCTCGCCTCCTACCATTGGCTCCCCAGCGCTTGCATCCGTGGGGAGCCAATGATTTCAAACCTTCGGCCCAAGTCAGCTAACTGCCCACCCCCCCCTCGGTGCCCTCGATCCCGGCCGCGCACAGGGTCCCCGCTCCGGTCTGCATACCCGGTTACCAGCAGCCGCCGGGACCCTGCCCGTGGCCTTGTACATCTTCGAGTAAATGAACTAGATAGTTGCCTAAAACACCTAAAGTGTGGAGGGAGAGGAAGGTAGGGCAATATCACGGCACTAGGACCTTGTCTTGAAGTCAAAACAAGAGCATCACCTGAGTTTTAGAATAAGATAAGCCTCTCAGCAGCTTCTGAGCCCAATGGGTGACCCTTTTGTATCATCTCTAGTAGAAAATGAGATATTATTTACCTTAGATTTAATTCTAGCTTTATGCCTTTGGTGCTAAAATGCTAAAGAAATCTCATTCCTAAGAAAAATTAACAAAAACTACAGAATTTTTTTTTCTCTCTCTCTCCAAAACAAGACCCTAGTCTAAATTGTTTCCATGGGGAGCCAAGACAATTTTCTCAATGTTTTTCTGATGTCAAATTTTAGGCTGGTCATAGTGCTCAACATACATCACCAATTCAATGGGGTATTTGTAGTCCCTGATTCTTCCCATTAAAAGCACCGTAGCTGATCACATAATGCAACAGAATAGGGTTGTCAGAAATCTAGGACTGGCCTTCAGTGTTCCAACTGGAATTGGGTAAGTTGGCAGCTATGATATCATTCAAAATTTCAACTCTACAAACTTCAGAGAAAAAAAAGTATAGTCCGGAGTAAATGTTTGGGGGACAGAGAGAAATATCTTCTAAACTGTTCCAAATCTCTTTGTTGTTGGGGTTCAAATACCTCCAGATATTTTGCTATTTACATATCTCAAGAAATTTGCATATGTGAGACATTAAAGACTGGCCAATCTGATATGCAATGTATTCATGAGAAGATGGTCAACAACAAAGTTGCTTTTTTATTGTACAAACTGTCCCTTCATAGACCTGATGAAGAGTATAGCTCTTGAAAAATATATTGTTAGTTCAATAAAAAGGTATCACCTACAGTTTGTTTGTTGCCCTTTATTTGCACATATCCAAGTGGACTAACATGGAAACTATGATTTTCTGCTCAGTGAAAAGATGGTAAATATATGCTGCACAGCATAAAAGCAACACACCGCCTGCATGCAACATCCCTTCACAAACAAATAGAATGAAAACACCTACTCCAGCTTCTGAAACTCTTCAACCAAGCTTGATTTCTGGCCAGGAGACATTCTAGCAAACACGGTGCCGTTCAGTAATAACTGCAAGGAGAAATAGGACAGAATAATTCCTTCTGGATAGAAACACATTGATTTGCTCGTATTCTGATGTAGGCTACATACCCAGCATAGGTAGAGGAGCCTCACCCCCACCCCCACTCCCACCTCCCCAGTTTAGAAGGTACAGCCAGCAAATAAACCAAAAATGCTAAGGAAATACAATCGATCCAATATTTAGTCAAGGAGGCCACCATATAAAGTGAAGCATCAGCCCTGCTGCTTTACTTTATGAGGGCAATTTTATAACAGGGCACCTAGGTCAAGGCAGCCAAGTCTAGGCACCTGCTTGTCTTTATAAAATGCTAGCATAAGTGACAGAGATCACGCCTTAAAGTCTAGCGCAGACGTTTACACTTGCTGTAAAACAGGTATAAAAAACACATGTAAAGTTTACAAGTACATGCTCTGTCCAGACCACACCCGTGGTTGCAACTACCAGCAAAGTATACACCTCCATGTCAACTCATGAGTAAAAAATTACCTCCTTCATGTATATTTAGTGGCATTCTCCATTTATTACCTCTGTTTACTTTAGACTAGTTATTCGGCAGGTCTAAATGTGAAGTGCCATTTTATTAAGGGCATCCGAGTGCAATCTGGGACATTCTGGAGTGGAGGAGTGGCCTAGTGGTTGGGGCAAGGTACTTCAGGCCAGAAGGTCGGGGGTTCAAAGCCCACTAGAGGACAGCAACCTTGGGCCGGAAGGACTGGGGTTTCTAGTCCCACAGGTGCTCCTTGTGGTCTTGGGCAAGCCACTTAACCCTCCATAGCCCATGTTCCCTGTAAAATAGTTATCTCCAAGTTATAATGCCCTGTTCAATGTAATTTCAGTTTGTTCAATGTAAACCGCACTGATGCTGAATAGTGCAGTATATAAGAGAATGCAAATAAATAAATAAATAAAATTCTGGGAAGAACGTGCAGAAAAACCCTGTGAATGTGAATGTCTATGTTTCAGCCCAGTTTTAGAAATATAGATGCCCCTGACATGGGCACCCATGCTGGCATCCATACAGACATCCACACTGTAATACCAGACAAGGACAACCACATTGAGAGTACTGAACTATCAGGACAAGCAAACGAGACCCCCAAGACTAAATTCATCAATTAGAAGCCTAATTAATGAGTAGGAAATTACAAAGTAACGCACTATGGCTAAAATAAACTAAATTCCTTATAGAGATTATGCCAAACTATAAACACAGCAGCAACTTCATCAAAACACTATGCGGCAACACAACGTCATAGGGGGGATGATGAATTCAACATTATTGGCTGAAATGATTGGTAGTGTCGTTTAAGGATTGAACGAGTGATCTGTCCGAAGGTTGTTTGAATGAATCACTAGTGTGTTGGTTTGAATGGTGGATACTGTGAAAGCACGTTCTCTGCACCTTTAGTGATTAGTTGTTATATAAAATAAAAATTTCAAAAAGAAGGGGAGTTTTTTCAGCCAATGATGTTGAGTTCATCAACCCCTCTACGGTGCTGTGTTGCCGCATAGTGGGAGGAGACATGGTCCTGAGGCTTTTTCTCCCGTTTTGATGAAGTGCTGTTGTGTTTGTAGTTGGGTTAATCTCCTATAAGGAATTTAGGGTTTTGAGCCATAGTGTGTTACTTTGTAATCTCCTACTTTGGTGATAGGCTTCTAATTGATGAATTTAGTCCTGGGGGTTTCTTTGGCTTGTTCTTATAGACACTACTGTAGCATTTTGCATTTTATAGTTACAGTGCTAGGTATCACAATTTATAAGCCACATTGAAGAAATGACAGTTTCTATTGCATACATAATGAAAGAAAACAATCCTGATTCTGAAACTCACTTTAGGAAGCAAATGGCTGAAATGCTGCAGTATCACTTGATAGGACTGTCCGTTCATGACAAAATGATAAGCACCCTTTCCTTTTGCAGGACCAGACATGTTATCTATTTTAATACATGTGTCCTGCAAATCAAACAACAATTATTTTAAAAGCTGCCAATCACTCCATCTTCAAATCACATCTGCGGTAGGCATAGTATGAGACGTAAGAAGAAATGTTTCTGAGAGGGAATACCTCTAGGGTTTTCAAACATTAATGTCTGTGGATAAGAAAAGACAAATGTAACAGCCTGAGACTGCTATTCAGCAAAGCCATAGCTTGCCAAGATGAGAGCTGAACAGACTAAGGTGTTGGTGACCTAAATGACAGTAACACGACTAGAAGCGTTAATCCGCGTTACGGCGCTCCTGCACATTCTAATGCTAAGCTACTTCTGCGCATTAGTCTATGTTAAAGTGGACTTATCACAGTCTAATGCAAACCATAATGGAGCATCTTGAGAGAGCAGGGTTTAGCAGCAGGGGGAAACCTTTTTCAGTTTTAGCCCCAGTACAGGACTGGATGGGGGGGGGTGATTCCATGGGCACAATTGGCAGGTTAGTATGAAGCCCAAGTCTCATCACCAAGTAAAGCTAGAGGCCTGTGCAACTGTGGCACATGAGAGTAGCCAGGACCATACTATTTGAAGCAATGGTGTAGCCGGCAGAACCGAGAAGGTGACTGAAAGGGAGGAGGAGGAGGGAAATGGAAGGGGAGGTTGAAAGTGCTAAGGAGTGGTTTAAAGATGAATGCACAGAACAGGGGAGAGGTTAGAGGGAAAGTGAGAAGATGAAAGAATATGGGGTGGGAAACGAGTGTGCCCCTCTAAGTACACCTTTACTCCTATACACCCCGAAACACCCCAGTTCCAGCCCCCCCCCACTCCATTTCTCCCACACCTGTACCCTACATCCTTCCTTACATATCACACATCCACTCCCCTTCCTCCTGTCTCTCCTACCCCAGCCTAAAACCCCATTTACATAATACCATCGTCCTATCACACACACCCCATCTTGACACACACACATACCACCATACCCCAATCTCCCTCCCACACATTCACTCCACCTCTTCCCCATGTTCCCCTTTTCTCTTCTCCATACCTTACCCAGCCCACAGATACCTCTTCCTCTTCCCCACAAGACCTAGCACCACATTTTCCCACCCTCCATTTAGATGCATACAAACTGTTTTACATACAATGCAGGTGACACACTTATTACATACACCCCTTATCCATATACCATATACATTCCCCTAGAGATATCCTAGTCCCCAGCTGTTGTGTTCTCTCTCTTGACTAGACTGTCAGCTCTGTTGAGCAGGAACGGTCTCTTACATGTCCCTGTACAGCGCTGCATACACCTTGTAGCGCTATACATCATTTTAAAGTATGGCACCAGCAGCATAAAAGTGACTGGGAATTGCTCCTGATGCTTAGCATAGGATGCTGGGAGTGCGGAGGTATGGGAAGCTTTGGGTGTGGTCAATCCCAGGGACTTCTTTTTTTGGTTCTGGAGTACTTTTAGGGGTATGTCTACTAAGCCGGGCTAACAGGAACCCGAGCTACCTGCACCTAGGTCCCATGTTATTCAATGGGACCTAGGAGCAGATAGCCCGGGTTAGCCTGTTAGCCTGGCTTAGTACCCTTAGTTAGTTTATAAATGAAATAAAATAGAAAAAGAAAAATGTGAACGTGTTTTTCTTTTGCTTCATTTTCAAAATGAAACAGATTAAAGTAGGAAATGGCCTTGGATATTTCCTCTTTTGCTTGAAATGAAAGCACATCCGTAAGGACTGGGGCAGTCAACCTAGCATAAAGTGGTAATAACAAAATCAGAGACAGACGTCAAACGTGACTAGGACAGATAAGGGAAGTGGCGACGGCACTGGAGATCTAGTAGAGTCTGTGCTGACATTGCAGCGAACTGCAACAAGTCAGACTCATATGGCCCTCGTCTACCAAAAACGAACAAGGGACTATGGATGATACTTACATCAATTTCACGCTTAAGGTGCTCATAATCGTCCATTAGTTTCCAGGTGATAGATGCCGAGTTGGCTCCCTCTATTTCCTGTGCCTCAACCAAAATTACTTTACTGTCCAAAAATATCATGCTAGAATTCTTAGCAACGGTAACAGCTGTCTGAAGGTTATCACCTAAGAAATAAAGAATAGCATTATCTTTCATTTTTACCTAGTTCTCTCATGTAGAGACATTTGTGGGAAACGTTCTTAAAATAAATGCTTCTGAAGCGTGCTACACAATTGAGAGTGAAATGGTTTGGTTGCTAGGCAGAGTGCACCAGCCAACATGGCCTTTTGCAGAGCAAAAAACTGGGTGATAGCCATTGAGTAAACTGTTGAATTTCTTTGGTTTAGATGTAGTGAAGGAAGTAATTAGTTAACTGTACACCTATGAATAACTCATTCAGTGTGAGCAGACTAGATACTGAGCTATCACATGACATTAAGCCTACAGGATATTTTAGAATGAATCTCAGCCTCCAAGTGGTTATTGTTTTCAGGGTATTTATATTTTTCCAAAAGAGAACATAAGAACATAAGATATGCCATACTGGGTCAGACCAAGGTCCATCAAGCCCAGTATCCTGTTTCCAACAGTGGCCAATCTAGGTCATACGTTCCTAGCAGTTTCCCCAAAAGACACAGGTTCCACAATGCTTGTATTGGGTGAAGCATTGATATCCTGGGTCCCTTCTTAATAATGGTTTATGGACCTTTCCTCCAGGAACTTGTCCAAACCTTTTTTAAACCCAGCTAAACTGAAAGCTTTTACTACATCCTCCGGTAACAAATTCCAGAGTTTGATTACACGTTGAGTGAAAAAATATTTTCTCTTATTAATCTTAAATAGCTAGTTTACCCTGTAGCTTCATTGCATGTCTCCTAGTCTTTCTATATTCTGATGATGTAAACAATCGATCTACGTTTACCCGTTCCACTCCATTCATTAATTTATAGACCTTTATCATATCTCCCCTCAGCCGTCTCTTTTCCAGGTTAAAGAGCCCTAACCTTTTTAGCCTTTCTTCATAGGGGTATCCTTCCATCCCCTTTACCATTTTGGTGGCTCTTCTCTGAACCTTTTCTAATAACGCTATCCTTTTTAAGATATGGCGACCAGAATTGCACACAATATTCAAGGTGCGGTCGCACCATGGAACTTCAAGAATTCAAATTTGATCTTATCCAGTTTCTCAGTCTTCTGAAAGCTGTGCCAACATTATAGGATTCATTGTAATCTACACAGATTTAAGTTTTCTCTAGGAAAAAAATAGTTCTTCCCTTTAATACGAACTCCTCTTTTGTTTATATTGTGGTTTGTTGTTGTTTTAAGTGCTGTTGAATTGATGTTGATTCCTGGCAACCCTTTGGATAGTTGTCTATGTTATGACTACCCCCTTTGGTTTTCTTGGCAAGGTGCAACCAGAAGTAGCCTTTCTTCCATGCAGTAAGTCTACAGTTCCTGGCATTCCAAGGAGGTCTTCCATCCAAGTACTAATCAGGCCCACCCAACTCTGCTTAGCTACCAAGATCAGGCATATTCAGGGTGGGGCGGCCATAATATACTCAATAAAATCAGTTTTCATGGATGTTTATCAAGCCTTAGATGTTAATTTTCAGTTAAATATCTGAAACTATTGATCAGTTTTGCCATATTATTTCACCCCCTTGCTCAATGCTTACTTATTATTGGTAACTGAATTTAACTTAGTATCCACATTCATGCTCAGTTACTGACTTTGTCTATGGGGAGGACAATTTTCAAAGCCACTTACATGGCTAAATTGTCTGGAAATTATCCTCCTCACAAAATGGCATGTTTTGTGCATAGATTTTATTTGCAAGACTACGGTACATGCATTATTTTGCATAGAAAATCTATATGCACAAAAAACAGGTGCAAAAGCCAATGTATACTTTATCTCTGAAACCTGCCGTAGATAGAAAGTCCATCAGCAAAATAGCCTCGCAGACTCTGTAGCAAAAGAGGTCATCTGAAAATTCCTCCCTTTGATACCTGTGATCATAACTGTTCTGATTCTGGCATTATAGAGCTCCTGCAAGGCAGGCTTGGTTTTCACTTTCAGCTGATTCTCCATTATCAGGAGACCAATGAATATCAGATCTGACTCCACTTCTTCCCTGAGAATAAGACAAGAAAGCATCCCGGGGTTACGCTCATGATAGCACTGAAAGAGACAATCTGAAAATGAATACCACAAGGATCTCAGATTTCCATGTTGCCACCTTTGCCTCTTATTGCCAAAATTATCCAACAGAAACATTCAAGGAGATGGACTGTCAGATCACTTACTACTCATATGCTGATGATATTCAGTTACTGGTTCTTCATGGTCTGGTCCCTGACAAAATGATTACCAACATGAATAAATGCCTGGGAAATACCTAAATAAATTAGGAGCAAAATTCAGATGTCATGGTCATGGGATTAAGTTGAAAGCTTGCACTGGTATTTAACGTAATCCATATGTTCAATGCTCCTCTCCGTACAGGTAGCAGCATTGAATATATAGATTGATTAGTGGCCACGCTGGCACTATTCATTTAATTTAGACCACTATACAGTACAGATCATTTTTAAGGTCGCCTTTATCGGGCCCCCTAACCCAGCCCACATTTATAGAGATAGTATTGGGCCATTTAGCTATTTAACAGCCTGATGCTATCAGTGTAAGTACTGAAAATATATGGATAGGCAAAGACTTCAAACTTATCGATTCAGACTGCAGCAAATTTGAGAGCTTTACTCCTATTCTACAGCCCCTTTACTCTATAAGACCCAATTCAAAATCTTGGTTTGGGCTTTTAAGGACCTAAATGGTTGTGCACCATCTTCCTCAATTGCCAAATGTTCCCCACATTCCTGATCACAAGACCACATAGGAGTGTTGACGCTGAAGAAACTGCACCACATAAACAACAAAGACAAAGACTTCTTGGTTGTCCCACAATCTTTTGGAACACCTTGCTGTTCAGCATCAGACTAGCCTCTTAGCCTCAGAAAACCACTTAAAAATGGCTTTTAGAAGTGCCCTTTGGTCCACAAACAAAAATGGTCTACTTCTCAAGTAGCACTTTCAGATCATACCACAGCAGGAAACTGTACCTTCTTAGAAGTCTACTAGACAAGCAGGGGCAAGCATCCGATATTTATTGCTTTACCCCCTTCTGGCGCATTTTCTCCTGACTCAGTTTGATGCATTTATGATGTTTCGCACCTTTCTTTGCCTTTCTTAGACACATAAAGAATGCAAGCATTGGCCTGCTCTAACTTGCATTGAGCTCTCTCGTTACAAAAGTTTGAAATAAATAGACAAGGCTACCGATGAACTAGTCTGCCTCTGGCTATTTTTCCTCCTCCTGTAAGTAAAAAAAAGATATTTGGAATAATTTAAGATATCCACTTCTCTCTTGGGTAGAATTACTTTCGTGGAAAACAATTAGATAACTCACCTTTTCAATTTCTCTCTAGATCCTTCTCATAAATATGACACATTCTTGAGTAGCCACAATGTGCGATTTTTCCTAAAGACTAAGGGCCCGATATTCGAAGGGCATTCACACGGTTCGTTGTTGTTGTGTTTATTTATTTATTTAGCTAGTTTTATATTCCATTTTTCACCAGGTCAAAGCGGTTTACAGGAAACAGAACATTTTACAGTAAACATGGCATACAAGGACCAGAGGAACAATTAACATTTGGAAGAGTTTAACATTTTGTTAACAACGATATTAAATATTATAAACTGTTGTGCTATATACAAACATTGAAGCTAGGTGGTATATTCAAATAACTATTTACAATTGTGCTTTTGTTTACTAGTGTTGAAGGAGGGGGGTTCAGTGAATAGGTGGGTTTTCAGGTGCCTGTGGAAGGCAGGGAGTTGGTAATGTTTCTTAGTGTGTCAATAAACCATGTAAATGCCTTAGATGGGTATATTCATGGCACATACACAATTAGTACTGTTTGTCGTTCCACTGATTCCTTTGAGTTGTTTCTTTTCTGTTTATTAACAAGTGATCACATAGTGAGTTTTCATTATACTATGTCATCCTCTTCTCTCAATGATATAGAATGAATTGAGTATACGAGTGAATACAAAGGTATGTCTTCTTGTTATTATTTTATATCACACTCTTGATTTTTTATTTATACGTTTGGTTATTTGATATGTATTAATTATGGTTTTATCATGTTTTTTATGTTAACACGTTTATTCAGTTTTCCGACTTACACAATAACTGTATTGATTATATTTGGTGCTTTTACATTATACTACTGTTTACATATGCATGTTTTTATAAGTTTTATTATTATAATTGTTATAACGTTTGTTCATTTTATGGTTCTCATTTTTAATCATTTTTTCATATTTATGTATTTTATTATTTATATTATTGTTTTTATATGTTTTTAGCCAAGCCAAGAAAGCCCCTGATGAAAGCATAACCAAACACGGCCTGTGTCGGGCCATTGGCTTAAGTTATTCAATAAAAGAATTTCTTCCTCTGCTATCCACGTTTTTGGACTGGGTCTACTCAAAGCTGTCCTTGCAGCATTGAATATCTGGGTTTAGGGGTCAGAGGCAGGGCTATGTGCCGTAGCGGCACATAGCCTGCCCAGTTGAAAATTGGGCCTTGAAAGGTCTTTTTACTAAAGGTGATTTTTACTAAAGAAAATTATGTTATCTCTTTATCCAAAATTGAGAAATAGTCTTTGAAATTAATAGACTTGTAACTAAATCAGCAGAGCTAAGGGTGAGAGACCAGTGTACTTGAAGTCTCTGTTAGAGTTTTAGGTGCCTGGGAGAAACCCTCGATCATCACAGCAACTTCAATAGTGGTTCCAATTCAATTACAGTGCATATCTTGTAAAGATCTTGCACTCAAGACTCACAATTGTAACATTTATTGCTACTAGAAGTCCAGGAAGAAAAGTCTAACATATTTAGAAACTGAAGGCCAGGCTATTTAGCCAAGATGGGTAACTTTGCTATGATTGGAACGGAATAAATATTTTGCATTTTTTATTGAATGGAACTACATGTTTTATATTTTTATTGTAATATAATTCAAGCATTATTTTAATGACTATATATTAAATATTCCCAAGTAAATAAATATGAGAAACTTTGCTCATACTTATTTATTACAGTCCCACCAGAAAAACTTTCCCAGGCAATTATCAAGCACATTTAAAAGGAACCAGCAATGAATGCATAAAAAATACATACAACCCGCCCATCCCAAAAACAACATTTTATACAAGTTAACATTCAAAAGAAGCGGGACTTATCATCATCAAAACCCCTAACAAATATAGAAGCCTCAGGTAGTTATTCATGGGAATATTAGTGCACATCACTGGGAACAGTACCGCTTCTTACCTCTTCAATAGAACCACTTCAGAGTGTGCCTTTGCTTCCATAGACTTATACGCGAGGCCAATGACTCGGAAACCTTGCAGTGTATAATGCTGGAGCTCAGTGGAAAAGTTTGATGGAACTGTGCAAAAAACGTACATGATTTTTGGTGAGAATGCTTAGGGAATCATCAGCTTTTATAAACTGCATATTGCTATATCTCCTCTTGTAGAATAAAATCATCCCTTCATGTAATAAAATAATGAAAAATAGAAGTTAAACGCTTGGATATAGATCTGTAAAACACTGCAGCCTGACATATAGTAACAGGAGAAGCAACGTTAGCACCACGATCAGACTTGCATGTTTGAGTTCTACAAAAGCCTATAACATATTACATCTTCATGCTCTAAATCACTGTGTCTCTACAGATATTGACGCTTCACACCTTAGGTTCCTCTGGATCTCCAAACTGCAGTGTTGGTCTCCTTGAACACCGTGAAAGTAAATACATGTTATTTTAGAGTCTGTTAGAGTTTGTATTATGTTTATGTTCATTAAAACTTGATAGACTGCTAGTTTTTCTACTGTCCTAAGAGCTTTGCTGTCTGCTTTGAGGCTCTAGCAGACTATCAGGCTTCAATAAACACAGTGTATCTGTAATAACCCTAACTACTAGGAGGACCTGAAGAGACAAGACCATCAACATTTAATGGAAATGCCGGCATCCCTATTATTTTAACTTATGCTTCAAAATACATAGTTGTAATAATCCTAAGGAGGAAAGGTTTGAAAATATGAGCTTGGGGAATGCTTTTTCTCGCCTTTTTGAAGTCTGCAAAATTCTGTGCATCGTGCAAAGGATGTTTAAATGAGCAACCTGTGTTTGGTTGGCAAAATCTGGCTACCATTTCGGGAGCTCCCTTCATATACATGGTAAGGTGATCCTCGTCAACCACCTGAGTGATTACAGACATCCGCTGCAGGGCTGAGGAAAAGGGAAACTGGTGTAGGATAGCAATGCCTTCCACAGGAACCTGGGGGCGAGGGGAACAAAGAGGAATGTTAGTTTTAGACATTGCTACATAAGAACTTCTCTTGGAGATCTGCTTTCGCTAGGGATGTGCAGAGAAAAACATTTAGTTTTGTTAGTCGTCTTCTGCCATTTTATTTATTTCATTTCTTTCATTTTCTTTCTGTTATTTTGTTTTCATTAAAGCCACTGGGAGAGACAATTTTTCCTATTTCTGTCTGTAACATTGGGGTTTCCATCTAAGTTTTAAGAAACTTTCAGGCAGACATTAGTAACAAAAGAAACAGCAGCCCAAGGCACCAAGAATGAAGAAAGTGGCAAAAGGAGTGGCATAAACACGCCGAGGACCTGCAAGAAGGGTAGAGTGCCCAGTGACAGGAACACCCAATAGCAGAGCCAGAGTAGCAATGTGAGGGAACCTTGGCAAGACCGTCCCACAGAAGAGCAACACCAAAAGACCCTGAGCAAGAGCAACAAAGCAATGAGCAGCAATCGAGGGTCAAGGCAGCCCAAGATACCATGAGGGAGGTGGGGGGAGAAGAAGTTTTTTCTTGTTTAATTTTTTTGTTTGTTTGCTGCATCACTCAACAAGCAATAGATGGAACAACAAGAGGTTATATGGTAAGGATGGACCACGTCTTTCTGTGGCAGGAAAAAGGATCCTAAGTGAAAAATTCAAACAAAGTATGGACAGGCATTTAAATGAGAGAAAGGGACTGGCAGATGGAAGAAAACAATTTCAGGATGTCACTCCTAGCAAAAGCCTTCTAGTGATGGCGCTGAGACTGAAGGCAGGTGCCAGCTAATGGCCGAGGATATCTCAACTAGTGTCCCTTGCTTGGAGGACGTGTTTCTGTTTTCAGTTATGATGCCTGTGGCTCTTCTATCTGCCTGTGGCTGTTTACCAAATATCATGCTAATAACCAGGTTCTCCACACCCCTTTGCAGTTACCAGACAGTTTTAATAGCCCCTTCCTCTAAATCTTAAAGTCCAAAATATGATTACTTTGAATCATTAGGTTCTTGAACCATCTGCTCTACATACTGGGCAAAACACACGCGAGAGCGATGTGCTGCCTTAGACTCCTTGCTTAATGCCCCGTCTCCGTCTTTGCTTCTGCCAATGTCCAGGGAATAGGCCCTCTTGTGGCCCTGAACCATAGAAACACCGAAGCTAGAGGCAGGCGGCTGCTCTTGCTGCTCTTCAGCCCACCTTTCTCATCATGCGTGATCATAGCTAGGAGACCTTATGGCTTTACTTCCCTTCAGCACTTGCTGGCACGGCCTTCCTTCCAGCAGACATTTCCACTTTCCTAGCCCATGCCTCTCTCTCAACGTGATGAATCTTCTGAAGAAACAAATCACTGATGGGAGGGGGCCAGAGGTATTCAGGGCTTGAGTTTATAAAAAGATGCCTATTGGGCCCTTTTACTAAAGTACATCAGGTTTTTCGCAATGTGCATTAAGCGCTAGAACTATCATGCAATAAGAGCAAAGACTCGGTGGTAACCGTCAGGGGCATGTTCTTGGTACTTAGCGCACGGATATGTAGCATAATGCAAACTGCAATTACCGCAGGCGCACCTACCTCCACCTGTTAAGGTGGCATCAGTTGCACCGTGCTAAATGCAGCAATGACAGTATGTAATATGTACCCCCCCCCCCCCCGCTAGGTGCAATGTGATCTCCAAGCCACTCTCCGCCCCAACCCACCCATTCACTACCCATATGTGTGATTGGCAGTTAGCATGTCTCCATGTCACAGAAGTAGCGCAGAGGCGTGTGCTTCTCTCTCCCTGCCATTAATGCAGTGGATAAATCAATGTGATCATAATATACAATTTACTCATATTTATCACAGGGATAGGTTGTCGTATCTGGATGTGGCTATTACCAGAGGGAAAGGAGAGTGGTTAACATCGGTCCATCGAAAATCTACAGTCCGTAATACATTTTTGCATTTTAAAAGCGCACAGCCCCCCGAGGCTGAAGGAGGGCCTTCCTTTTTCCCAATTTCTACGATATAGACAAAATTGTTCTGATGATCGAGATTTCAAGAAGTTATCGAAGCAGTTGTCAGAAAATTTTAGAGTGAGAGGATATCCCTCATCAGTGGTAAAACGAGCCTATTCTAGGGCTCTTTACAGTAACAGAAATTTATTATTGGAGTCTAAAAGAACGGAGAATGTTAATTCTAATAATGTTAATTTTATTACTAAGTATTCTCCACTCAGCTCGGGGATTCAGCGAATATTAAAGAAGCATGGGAACATCTTAGGGGTAATCCCTGGTTTAGTCGGCAAAGAAATACGCTGTGTATGGCAACGTAATAGAAATTTAAAAGAGCAACTCAGTCCAGCAGTATTGCGACCCCCTGGCTCAATAGGTACCCTATTAGATATTGAGAGAGGGCACAGAAAATGCGGGGAGTGTGACATTTGCAATATCACTATGGAAGTGAGTGTCTTTGTACATCAGGGGGTTGCATACCCCTTGAAAGATCATACAACAAGTGATTCCTCCTTTGTGGTGTATATAATTCAGTGTCCCTGCGAGTTAATTTACGTGGGGAAAACTATTCGCCCCTTTAAAATCAGAATGGGGGAACATAAGAGTCGTCTAAAGCATAGAGTTAGAGAGGCGCCATTAGTCCAACATTGTTTAACAATGGGACATGTTTTTGAGCAATTACGTTGTTTTTGCATAGACAGAGTGCGGTCAGGAATAGCGGGCCAGTCCCAAGAGCAATCCCTACTTATTAGAGAAAATGGATTTTTACTTTAAAATCAGTGACGCCCGATGGCCTTAACGCTAATATAGATTGGACATCTTGTATATAGGGATAAGTAAGGGGTGAGTGTTGTGAAAGAGAGTGCAGGTATAGGTAGATAATGTAGGTTAGTATATACTTATAAATTATTTTTAAGTTTATAGATTGAATAGGTTAGGGAAAGTTAATTATGAGCAGCCATAGGAAGGAAAAGGGGATTTACCTCATTGAAAGATAATATTTGTGTTATTCATTCAGCAATATCGGTGGTTAGGCTGACGTCATTTGGGGGTGGGTTTAGAAGACATCATTAGATTGACAGAGGAGAAAGGTTTAAAATTGGGAGTAGTAATACCTTACCCGCATGAGCGGCGTTTTTCCACAACCAAGTTGGATGAGAGGTTTCAGTTGCAGCAGTTTCATGGAACATGTGCAGCATTACTTTTTTCTCCGGTAGGTGATCGGCATATCATAGTTACATGATAAAGGAGGATTTATGTAAAGGAGTTTGGGAGTAGTTTGATTGTGAGTGGTAATTGATATGGGTTTTTGTTTTCTAGTGATAGAAGTGAATAGCAATCCCCTGAGGAAACTTGCAAAAGTGAAACGCGACGGAGGCACCTAAGAAAGGCGTTGGGATAAGAACTAACACTATTGTTGAATCGGAGTGACTACGTTGGAGCTTGAAGACACCACTAAACTATAAGCTAAGCACATAGTGTTTGTAGTAAGAGATAAGAGCTACTGCAAATGTTTTAGAAGCAGTATTTTCACCGAGTGGAAAATAGTGGGTCAGAAGCTTCATACGTTCACAGTCTTTTAAACTCTGTCAAAGGTCATTGATGCTAATGGGCACAAGAGTTAGACATTTGATAAGTCTTAAACATATGTGCCAAAAGGTCTGAAGCCTTCTGTAATGAGAGGTAGTAACCATAAGAGAAAGATTGTTTGAAAAAGATCCAGACCCTTTATTGATAGAATTGAGTGTTTTTTTATTTTTGGATTAATGCTTTGCTAACAGGCCACCACACTACACACCACACTGTTTATTGTTCTATGGAAACCGCATCTGATCAATGGAAGGAGCGGTATATAAAAAAATCTGTTAATTAAAAATCTGTTAATTAATTAATTAATTAAATTAATTAAATTAAATTAATTAAATGGCAAGCAGGTGCACTTAACGCCATCCACTGAGGTAGCGTTAAGTGCACACATACCCAGAGCAACCTATTGCAGTGCCCACTGTAAGCCATCTCTGCAGCTGGAGCACCTTACCAAAAACACACCTGCTAGAAAAGTCTAACGGGAACTGTGTCTTCTCTGATCTATCCTTCTGCTATGTTGTATCAGTGAAAGTAATATCTGCAGGCTAAATTTAAGGATCCAAGTGTGCAGCTTCTAGATGCACTGCAAACAGTGTCCCGTGCAGACAAAGCGGCGACCTCATAGTGCGCTCATACAGTGGCAGACAGCACTATTCCCATCCCCCAGTGGCTCCGGGTGGTCTGGCTTGAGGAGTTAACATGCAGTGATTGTTTTCTCCATAGACGTGAATGCCAAAGAAAAGGAATGAAAAACAAAATAAAACTAAAGGTTGTTGTCGTCTATTGTGTTTCATTTGAAAATCACCCAAAACAAAACAGACCGGTTGACTGTGATTTTAATTTCATTTTCAGATGAACCCACATCCCTAGTTTTTGTAGCAACCTTTCATTTTTGGAGGGCTAGGATGAAACTGAGCACCAACCCTAAGCCTATTTTAAGGGAAAGGCAGCGGCAACTGCAAAATATGTTATATTCTTTGAAAGTTGTTCTGCCATTATAAGGACAACATAGACATATAGCTCCTCATTTGAGGTAAGTACAGTATCATGTTGCCTCACTCTTTCTCCCAAAATGTCAAACAAATCATTCCCTAAATTCTCTGTAAATGTGGAACTATAAAATAGTGCTTCTTTTTGAACCAAAAATCGTATTTGTGATAAATGTTAAAAACATAAACCAGGTTCACTGTTAATTCATTTACCTTGCTGGAATTAAGTCCGGGTTTAAGAATCATGGCCTGTGCTGTTCCCCCATCTTCGTTATCCATGTTACAAGAAAAATCTATTTCCTGTTTTTAGAATGGAACAGAATGGAGAACCTTAAATGCAGATCTCTACACATTGTTCATACACTGCTGGAATAATGCGTATCTTAGGAACATGGAATCATCATTCTCACTGGAAACATCACTGGGAGTTGGGGGAAGTAGCAGATGCAACTGGTCTTCATGTTGAGCATGTTTAAATACAATCCTTGAAACTAGGAATACAGACGCCTAGCTGTACGTTTTTGCAGATTATTCCAAGTTTGGTTAACATTGTTATCATAAAGGTACTCTTGTTTTCAGTCAAGGTCACTGTTCTTTTTCTGAAAACAACTAATCATTCATGCAAACGGTATTCTGGAAGGTACATTTTGGTTTCCCATAGTGGTAACATGAAGCTCAATGGCTCAGATCCATTTAACCAATTCCCATCCTCAACTGTCCTCCAGTCAAACAACCAATATGATCATCCCCTTACATGTGGCCTTGTTAATGCTCGCTCAGCTCGCAATAAGATACACATAATTTCTGACTATGTACAGGATCATGATCTTGATATCTTATTTGCCACAGAATCCTAGCTAATGGACACTGACACCATAATAATTAATCAGTTAACAACTGCAACAATGTCCCTCCATAATTGCTCAAGACCAAATTGCAAAGGAGGAGGGAAATTCATCCTCTCTTAAAAGAACATCTCAACCTCAAAGTCTTCTCAGCCCATGCCACAAGTACTATAAACACACTGCTAGTAGAAAACAGGCATGACGATATGTCTGACAAACATCACGGAATTCTGAAAACAATAATCTTTCATTTCTGCTGGACACAGCCTGCTCTTACCCCAGTAAAACCAAACCTTTTATTCTGCTTGGAGATTTGAACCTCAACTCTATATCCATATCACATTCCACCTCTTTCCTAAATGCCTTGAATGCAATGGAGCTCACCCAAATAATAACAGCTCCTATGCACATAAGTGGAAACAAACTAGACTTCATATTTATACCATGCAGTCTACAATCCGGGACCACCACAGGCATCCCCATACCCTGGTCCGACTACTACATAGTCACTTTTGAGATACCACAAGAATCTCTTAGTGAAAGTTCACAAGAGATAGTTAACACAAGACGATTTAAGGAATTCAACAGGAAAGCAATAACCAACCTAATAATACTAAACCTTGATGCAAACTCAACTGACCTTGCATACCTCTTAGAAAACTGGAATACCATTGTACCAGTAGCCTCTGCACCCAAGAAAGAGCCCTCACCAAGAGTTAGCAAGGCACCATGTACTCCAAGAAGATCAAAGAAGTCAAGCTCAAGCTAAGGAACTTTGAGAGGTGATGGCGATGTAGCAAAGACCCATACCACCTACAGGAATATACTACAAAACAGAGGGAATATAATGATCTAATTCACAATCACAAAAATGAATTCCACACAGATCTCATCCTTAAGTCTCTAAACCATCCCAGAGAAATGTTTGACATTGTAAAATCATTTACACAACTCCCACCAAGTCACGATACAGCAACAGTACAGCCAGACAAATTCTCAGCATATCTGGAGAGAAAACTGACCTCCAAGATGGATAACGCTGCATCATCAGATCCATCCTTCAAGACCCACTCAATGAATAGCAACTGCTCGACTTATTTTCTTCCAATTTCAGAAGATCTACTGGAACACATACTGAACCACCTAAACACCACCACCACCTCCCCCCTAGACTCATGCCCCACTTCCTGGATCAAGATCGTGAAACAAGATCTGTCACCTTTCCTACTCAAAATGATAAACCTATCACTCACGCAAGGTTACCTGCCCATGAGCTTAAAAATAGCCTCCATTAGACCATTGCCTAAAAACCCTGTGTCTGACCTCAAATCGTCTTCCCTTACTGACCAATATCAAGCATCTCACTCCTGGATAAGGTGGTAGAAAAGGCAGTCTAGCTCCAGCTACAGAATTTCATAGATACATCCGCCCCCTTGAACCCTCAGCAACATGGTTTTAGGCCAGACCAAGGAATAGAAACCCTGCTAACCTCACTAATAAACACTCTACTCAGAGGAACGGAGAACCCAAAACAGGGTTTCATAGTCATTTTTCTAGATATAGCAGCTGCCTTTGATTCACTAAACCACAAAAAGCTCATATCCAGACTGATAGATTTGGGAATTAATGATACCCCCTTCTCTTGGTTCATATTCTACATTTTAGATCGTTTCGTCCAGGTCAAGGTGAAGGAGAACATTTCAAGGCTAATGAAGCAACAACAAGGTATACCACAGGGATCTTCCTTGTCCTCACTGCTATTCAACCTATACATGCAGTCCGTCTGCAAGCTTATTCAAGAATACAACTTCAAATATCATCTCTATGCAGATGACTTGATGATCTTCTACGCCACCTTTAACTCTAAAAACCCAAATTACTCGGCACTAAAAGACTACCTGAAGACAATCATAAGCTGGTTAAAGGAGCACAATCTGATGATCAACTGCAATAAATCGTAAGTCCTCACCATCACTCATGACACCACATATGCACCCCTCCCCAGACGTATTTGAATGCAGTGACATGTCTATTCCTGTCAAAGGGAAGTGAAATATCTTGGATTGATCCTAGCCCAGAGACTAAACATGCAGACACATATAAAGAAAATGGTATCTACCGCTTATTACAAAATGAAAATCTTTTGGAGCCTCACCCTCTACTGGACCACTATTTCTACACTCTATGCCATACCATAATCACTCAACACCTGGACTATTGTAATTTGATCCTTCAAGGACTCCCCAAGCACACTATCCATGCTCTACAGCTAGCTCAGAACACCGCGGCTCGACTAATCACAGGAGTCGTACAACAGGAACATATCACCCCATTGCTCAAAAGCTTACACTGGCTACCGATATCATCCCATATCAAATATAAGGCACTTATGATCATATTTAAAACCATACACATCTCCAAGCAGCTGGATGTCTCACCTCACTGATACAGTAAGCTCCAGAATCCAGATCAAGAAGACATTCACATAAAAACCTCCTTACAATTCCCTCTCAAAGGTCCAAGAGCCTACAAGCAACCTGCCATAGGGCATTCTCAATGTACGTTCCAACATTATGGAATTCACTGCCAGCTGAGCTCCGTGCAATAAAAGATACCTTAGAATTTAGAAAGAAGTTGAAGACACTATTCTTAGAACATTTTGGTCCACCTACTTAGTAGACTCGTTATTACATTCTTAGAGGCCCAAACACCGATGAACACCGACAAGTTACAGTTCCCCATCCTACTGCTGGATCTAATCCCACATTCTTAGAGTGAATCAACTACCTTGAAATTGTAAGAGATTGTAACAATGTATCATAGTTCTAAGAGCCAGTTCAATGTAACATAGTTGCTCATATATTAACAATGTATCTTAGTTTGTACTATCTGTTATTGAATTCAATGTAAAATATTAACTTCTCTGTTTATGTTAGATGTGATGTATTAACTTGTTCAATGTAATCTATTATCCACTTTCATCCATGTAAAATGCGGAGTTAATTGTGAACTGCTTTGATAATACTGAAAGGCAGTATAAAAAAAATTGTTAAATAAATAAATATACCTCATTACATAAGAACATAAGATATTCCATACTGGGTCAGACCAAGGTCCATCAAGCCCAGTATCCTGTTTCCAACAGGGGCCAATCTAGGTCACTGCTACTCCCACCAAGCTTTCCTTGGGGTATATCGCAGCACACACTCAATACATTTCTAGAAATCAGACTGAAAGTTTCAGACATGAAGACAGTCAGTGATGTACAAAAGGGGAGGCATGAGTGCAATAAAACAGATTATCTAGTCTGGCTATTCTCTGTGCCGAATGCAGTCAGACTGATAATGTTGCCACCCTAACGTCACAGCAGTGAAATGTAAAGCCAGCTTCCATTTGTATATACTCATTTCTCTGTGCATGCTGGCACTGATTTTTCATAATCTTCCTTCCCCTAGTCCCAGCCCCAGGCACTAAGCTGAAAAGGTTTAAGCTGACAGTAACCTGGAAATGTTCTGTTTGGAGTGGAAAACTGCTGAATGGTTGTAAAATAATGGTCACAACATGCTCTGAAAGAGTACCAAGATAATGGGTCTAGTATTCAAAGGGACTTGCCCAGATGTAGCGGTTAGCACGGGTATCCAGATAGTACCATGGACTGTTCCCTCTAAAGACCTTGGTACTACCCAGATATTGCTGAGGGGCATCTGTGGGTAGAGCTGAGGCAAAACTGGCACTTTTTCAGATAACAGCGACTTTTAGCACCACTATCCAGATAATAATCTGTCTATCTTAGGACAGCAAAAAAACTGTCCTACATGCTATGCAGATGGACTATCAGGTTAGCAGTTCAATATTGCTGTTCTCTGGATAGTGCTGGTACTGACTGTTAAATCCAGATATTCAGCACTGGTTGGTACCGGCACTAAGTATCTGGATTTTGTTATCTGTGGTGGACCACAGTTTAACACAATGCTGTCCTCTGTGGGTAAATATTACCCCCAATATTATTAGGCTATCTGACAGCACTTTCTTTCAAGATTGATACTTCTGAGACTGAGAACGCATGGGGGCATGTTTACTAAAGTGTGCTAACATTTACCACATGCTAAAGCCCAAGATCATGCTGCTATGGCACGCTAAAATAGCCAGAATGGTAAAACTCCCACAGTGCTTAGCATGTGGCGGGGTGAGGACTGTGTGGACCAGGGGTGAGGAGCAGATATTGACTGCACATTGGGCCCGATATTCAAAGGCCTTTACATAGGTAACTTCCTTAGTTACCCATATAAGGGCCATATCCAAGATATTCGAAGGGTACCTACACGGGTGGTGCCCTTTGAATATCCCAGCTAAGTCCCTAACATGCCCAGATGCTACCCACATAGCATCGGGTCATGTTAGGGGTGTTCTAGGGCAGAGCGGGGGTGGAGGAAGGGGCTACATGGGTAGCAGTGATTTTCGTTGCTACCCGCATAGCCCTCTGTGTCTTAAGGATAGGTGAGAATAAACCTCTGCAGCTGCCGGGGCATCCGGGCTATCCCCAATATTCACTTCAGTCGGCATGGAAGTTAATATCTGGGTTAGGGAGGTTGTTGGGCAGGCTATGCACTGCCACAATATCGGGCCCATTATGCTTAGCACAGGGCTGAATAGTGAACTGTCACTGCTGCTCAATGAGTACTGTTAAGTACACCCGCTTTAATTGCAACTGCAGTTTTAGCACAGCAAAGTGCTTCTCACCACAATAACCGAAGGGGGACATGCTTGGCATGGCCCCAACAGTTAGTGTCAGTATATTTTATCTCCCACGCTGTTTGCTTCTTAACATGCACTAAGGTACTGAACTTTCTGCGCTTTGGTAAACATGCCCCATGCTGTTTTATTTCTTTGGATCAGGGAAATTATTTATAAAAAAGGTTTTCCATTACTTATTGTATAAAGTTGGAGTATTACCCAGTCTGTGCCTTCAAACATTTTCAGGTCCAAAGGATCTCCTTGGATTTTGCCATCAAGGACAACGAGTGAGTGACAGCTGGTCATCGCTCCCAGCAATGGGCCCCAGGGCAAGGAAGTGTCAGAGGAGAACTTGTGCATATCCTGGAAGCTGATGTAGAGCAAACGGGTTAGAATGCATCCGCACTACCTTCTCAAGTGAAAGATACAGGATGCATGCTTTCTCACTGAATATACGGTATCCTCAGCAACATATATATCGCCAAACTAAATCTGAATCCTAATCAAAGATGCATACCAAGAGCAAACGGGTTAGAATGCATCCGCACTACCTTCTCAGGTGAAAGATACAGGATGCATGCTTTCTCACTGAATACACGGTATCCTCAGCAACATATATATCGCCAAACTAAATCTGAATCCTAATCAAAGATGCATACCAAGAGCAAACGGGTTAGAATGCATCCGCACTACCTTCTCAGGTGAAAAATACAGGATGCATGCTTTCTCACTGAATACACGGTATCCTCAGCAACATATATATTGCCAAACTAAATCTGAATCCTAATCAAAGATGCATACCAAGAGCAAATGGGTTAGAATGCATCCAAACTGCCTTCTCAGGTGAAAGATACCAGATGCATGCTTTCTCACTGAATATACGGTATCCTCAGCAACATATATATCGCCAAACTAAATCTGAATCCTAATCAAAGATGCATACCAAGAGCAAACGGGTTAGAATGCATCCGCACTACCTTCTCAGGTGAAAGATACAGGATGCATGCTTTCTCACTGAATATACGGTATCCTCAGGAACATATATATTGCCAAACTAAATCTGAATCCTAATCAAAGATGCATACCAAGTTCCTTCAGATGGGATAACGCCCCACAGATCCAAGCCATCTTCTGTTAAGGTACCTGTCTGGGTTAGACCATAAAAAGCAAATTATTTTTCATTTGTATCAAAAATGTTCAAAGTTTTAAGGCCTGATTAAGTAAACTCTTTTTCCCCAAAGATACAGAATGTGAGAAACCCCTTAATAAATCAGGAGCAATGCAAGTCGATTGAAAATCCACTAATATGGGCTCAGCTGGTCCCCGCAAGGATGTGTGCACTTTAAGCCACATTACAAAGAGACTTTGAGGGGTAAAAGGGGGTGTATTTGGAAGATGTGGTTGAAAACTACTTGTAACTAGCAGCAAAATAACCCATGTGATGAGCCTGCCATGAACCCTTGTACTCTCACCATCATTGCGTACCCTGGAAGGTCTGTGAGCTCACACTTTTAGCCAGATAAGCCAATATTCACACAATGTGGGCATTAAAAGCTTTATTCAAAATTTCCACTTTGAAAATCAGCATTTACACATAAAAATAGTTTCCACGTGTAAATGATCTTATAACATTTGCATGTGGATATCCTTCATACATAGAAATTGCAAGAAAGTGTATCATGGACATGGTTATGGTGAATGGGTCAAAAATCTACACATGTAAATTATACAAGTAAGCTGTAAAATGCAAACATATGCATGTAAGTGAAGTACGCACGCGTGTAAATTATACAAGTAAGTTGTAAAATGCAAACGCATGCATGTAAGTGCAGCAGGCATGTAAATTATACAAGTAAGCTGTAAAATGCAAACGTATGCATGTAAGTGCAGCAGGCATGTAAATTATACAAGTAAGCTGTAAAATGCAAACGTATGCATGTAAGTGCAGCAAGCACACGTGTAAATTATACAAGTAAGCTGTAAAATGCAAATGTATGCATGTAAGTGCAGCACACACACGTGTAAATTATACAAGCTGTAAAATGTAAACGTATGCATGTAAGTGCAAGCACGCACGCATGTAAATTATACAAGTAAGCTTTAAAATGCAGATGTATGCATGTAAGTGCAGCAGGCATGTAAATTATACAAGTAAGCTGTAAAATGCAAACGTATGCATGTAAGTGCAGCAAGCACACGTGTAAATTATACAAATAAGCTGTAAAATGCAAATGTATGCATGTAAGTGCAGCATGCACACGTGTAAATTATACAAGCTGTAAAATGCAAACGTATGCATGTAAGTGAAGAACGCACGCGTGTAAATTATACAAGTAAGCTGTAAAATGCAAACGTATGCATGTAAGTGAAGCACGCACGCGTGTAAATTATACAAGTAAGCTGTAACATGCAAACGTATGCATGTAAGTGAAGCACGCACGCGTGTAAATTATACAAGTAAGCTGTAACATGCAAACGTATGCATGTAAGTGCAGCAAGCACGCGTGTAAATTATACAAGCTGTAAAATGCAAACGTATGCATGTAAGTGAAGCACGCACGCGTGTAAATTATACAAGTAAGCTGTAAAATGCAAACGTATGCATGTAAGTGAAGCACGCACGCGTGTAAATTATACAAGTAAGCTGTAACATGCAAACATATGCATGTAAGTGAAGCACGCACACGTGTAAATTATACAAGTAAGCTGTAAAATGCAAACATATGCATGTAAGTGCAGCAAGCACGTGTGTAAATTATACAAGTAAGCTGTAACATGCAAACGTATGCATGTAAGTGCAGCAAGCACGTGTGTAAGCTGTTGAGTTGCTTCCATTGATTTTGCCCATTTGTAAATTTGGGCCGGAAGGACTGGGGTTTCTAGTCCCACAGATGCTCCTTGTGGTCTTGGGCAAGCCACTTAACCCTCCATAGCCCATGTTCCCTGTAAGTATTAGTGTATGTGTCTCATATCCCCACGTGTTAAATGTATCCCCCAATTGTGTTGTGACCGCTTTGATTGAAGGATAAGGCAGTATACAAAACTGTCTAAATAAATAAATAAATAAACGTATGCATGTAAGTGCAGCACGCACGCGTGTAAATTATACAAGTAAGCTGTAACATGCAAACGTATGCATGTAAGTGCAGCAAGCACGCGTGTAAATTATACAAGTAAGCTGTAACATGCAAACGTATGCATGTAAGTGAAGCACGCACGCGTGTAAATTATACAAGTAAGCTGTAACATGCAAACGTATGCATGTAAGTGCAGCACGCACGCGTGTAAATTATACAAGTAAGCTGTAACATGCAAACGTATGCATGTAAGTGCAGCAAGCACGCGTGTAAATTATACAAGTAAGCTGTAACATGCAAACGTATGCATGTAAGTGCAGCAAGCACGCGTGTAAATTATACAAGTAAGCTGTAACATGCAAACGTATGCATGTAAGTGCAGCAAGCACGCGTGTAAATTATACAAGTAAGCTGTAACATGCAAACGTATGCATGTAAGTGCAGCACGCACGCGTGTAAATTATACAAGTAAGCTGTAACATGCAAACGTATGCATGTAAGTGCAGCACGCACGCGTGTAAATTATACAAGTAAGCTGTAACATGCAAACGTATGCATGTAAGTGCAGCAAGCACGTGTGTAAGCTGTTGAGTTGCTTCCATTGATTTTGCCCATTTGTAAACCGGCTCCTTCAGCGCCACGTGTCGGCACATCCATGTGCAGTCCTGCATGTCCTTATACAAATTTTAGAAAAGGCTCCACATTTTAGAGCCTTTTCTAAAATCCCACTGGAATTGTGTGTCCTGACCTTGATAATTCAATTCCATTCTTCATGTGGAGCCTGATTCAGGTAGGGGCACGCCCGGGCTGTCTGGATGGCCCCAAGCAAGATGGGTCCGTTTGGACCCGATTCTGGACCACAGGAACAAAATGTTTGTGCGGTAACAAGAATCGGGCCGAGGACAGCCTGGCATGCCCCTGCTGCCTGTGGGGACGTCCTCCCCACAGGTGCCCCTGACTCCTGTGGCCTTGACCCCCCTTTTCCACAGTGCCTGACCCATGGCTGGCCTGGCCCCATTGCCAGTTTTGTACTGCTGATTCCACCTTTGAAGCGCAATCAGCAGCACATCCCCATGGGCCCAGCAGGACATACAGGCTGTGACCTGAATTGGCCCTTTACGTCCTACCGGACTGGCCCGCCCCAGCTCTGCCCCATCCTGATGCTCTGCAACCCATGTCCCAGAATCAAGCCCATACTATCTAAAATTTGACTTTGTGCATAAGGGGTTTGTGTCTGAAAATCAGCTAGGTTTGTGTGAGCTGAAATGTGCATATGCAATGATTAAGTGCCCTATTGGAAATTTATTAATATATTCATAGGTGACATATTCAAAAAGGGGGATCAGAATGGATTGGGAAATTAGCTAGTAAGGTCAGACTGCATCCATTTCTTATGAGAACCAATCAACAAAACTGATGTTGATGCAACAAACCATTCTGAAACCCATAACAATGGACCACAGAGAACAAGGGGACCTAAAGAAGGAACTGGAAGATTGTAGTCACAAGAAGAAATGAAAATTTATTAAGGGTCTCTTTTACTAAAGCCTGTTAGTCTTTAACGTGCATTTTAATGCATGTCAACTGGCAATCCGGAACACTAATGAGCAAGTGTGTCTGCCACCACACGCTAAGATGCATGTTAATCGGTAATTGCAGGATGCGGTGAGGAATGGGCGGAATGTGGACGTGAAGAGCGCATTGCTGTTAGCGTCAGGGCACGTGCAGCATGCTCGTAACACAAACTCACATAAAGACTCCCCTGTGGGAATCGTTAAGTGAACCCGCCTTGGTGGATCGACTGTTAGATTGACCCATCGTGCATCAGCTGTGAGGAAAAATACTGGTCATACCCCCAACAGCTAACGTGGAGGCTTTGCAATTAATGTGTGTTTGTTTGGCGTGTTAATTGCAAATCCTTAGTGGGCTTTAGTAAAAAGAACTCTAAAACTCATCCAGCATAAATAAATGGAATCCAAATCTGATTCCTCTTGGCCCCTATAAAAGAATTAAAATTTTAAAATATGACATGCCTTATTTTAAAAAATCAAATAGTTCACTATTTAACAAACAAGCTCATTAAATATCATTTAACAAAGGCCAAAAAAAGGGAGGAGCATAATATATGTTTGCATAATATGCGTAGATTCGTTGGGGATGGGTGAAGAAAGCCCCCAGGTAAGTGAAAGCCCCCAGGTAGGTGATACATTAAATACCTTTATGGAAATGGGTAACAGGGGTAACATATGGAAAGCAGTGTGTATTAATGCCCGTAGCATGGGAAATAAGATCCCTGAAGTTGAAGCTTTGGTGGGAGTGGCTGACTTGGATTTAGTGGCAGTTACAGAACATGGTTCACAGAAAACCATGACTGGGATGTAACTATACCTGGCTATACTTTATTCAGAAAGGACAGGGTAGGAAGAAGGGGAGGAGGAGTGGCACTATATGTAAAAACTACTATTAAAGCTTTGGAATTACAGAGTTTAAAAGGGAGAGAGGAGGCATTGTGGGTTAAACTAGAAAGAGGGAAAGAGAAATCTATTTGCATTGGTGTGATATACAGACCTCCCTCACCAGAGGAAGAGGTGGACAGAGAGTTAATTGAAGGCATACGCAGCATTGCTAGGAAAGGGGAAGTGCTACTGCTAGGAGATTTCAATATGCCAGATGTTGATTGGCACATTCCTGCTGCAGTATCATCTAGAAGTAAGGAGATCCTGGATTCTCTACAGGGAGAACTATTCAGGCAATTGGTAACAGACCCCACACGTGAAGGGGCCATACTGGACTTGGTGCTTACCAATGGTGAAAGTGTTTCTGATGTTGTAGTGGGAGATCATTTTGCATCCAGTGATCACCAGATGGTGTGGTTCAGTATTAGGACTAGGGCTGTTAGAATCCATTCCAAGGTGAAGATCTTAGACTTTAGGAAGACTAACTTTGCGAAGATGGGCCAAAACCTCAGGGAGTCGTTAGTGGGATGGGAACTGCTGGGCGATGTAGAAAATCAGTGGGCAAAACTGAAAGGGGGTATTTTAAAGGCAACCAACCTTTTTGTTAAAATGGTAAATAAAGGTAAAAGGAACAGGAGACCGCTATGGTTTTCGAAGGAAGTAGCTGAAAAAGTGAAGAAAAAGAGGGAGGCCTTCATGAAATACAAGAGATCACAGAGAGAGGAAGACAGGCATCTGTATCTGGAAAAACTTAGAGAAGCTAGCAAAGTAGTCAAGAAGGCAAAGATTCAAAAGGAGGAGGAAATAGCCAATGCAATAAAATGGGGGGATAAGACATTTTTCAGATATATTAGTGAGAAGAGGAAGGGCAAAAGTGGTATTGTCAGACTCAAGGGTGCAGGGGGGGAATATGTAGAAGCTGATAAGGATAAAGCGGAATTGCTTAACAAATATTTTTGTTCTGTGTTCACAGATGAAGAACCAGGAGCAGGACCTCAGAAAACACCCACAAATAAGAACAGAAGCGAGGGACATCTTGAACAATTTTCAGAAGACTGTGTTTGTGAGAAACTAGCTCAACTTAAAGTAGACAAAGCGATGGGACCGGATGGGATACACCCTAGAATACTGAGGGAACTTGGGGACGTTCTAGCAACTCCACTGACTGACCTATTCAATGCCTCGTTGGAGTCGGGAGTGGTGCCAAAGGACTGGAGAGAGGCTCATGTGGTGCCTTTACACAAAAGCGGAAGTAAGGATGTGGTTGAAAACTACAGGCCGGTTAGTTTAACTTCGGTGGTGAGTAAATTATTGGAAACGCTGCTGAAAGAGAAAATAGTGAGGTTTCTGGAGTCCGGCGGATTACAGGATCCGAGGCAGCATAGATTCACCAGAGGCAGGTCTTGTCAGACAAATCTGATTGATTTCTTTGACTGGGTGACCAGGGAGTTGGACCAAGGGAGAGCTCTAGATGTGGTGTATTTAGATTTCAGTAAAGCCTTTGACACTGTTCCTCACAGGCGACTTATAAACAAACTGAGCACCCTAGGGATGGACCCTAAAGTTACTGCTTGGGTTAGAAATTGGTTGGGTGGGAGGCGACAAAGAGTACAAGTAAATGGAGCTCACTCTGAGGAGAAGGATGTTACCAGTGGTGTGCCCCAGGGATCTGTCCTTGGTCCGATTCTTTTTAACATCTTTGTTAGTGATATAGCGGAAGGGCTGTCGGGTAGGGTTAGCCTCTTTGCGGATGATACCAAAATCTGCAATAGAGTAGACACCCAGGAAGGTGTAGATAACATGAGGAGGGATCTAGCTAAGCTTGAAGAATAGTCTAGAATTTGGCAGCTGGGATTTAATGTTAAAAAATGTAAGGTCATGCATTTGGGCTGCAGCAATCCAAGGGAGCAATACAGTATAGGAGGTGAAGTACTTTTGTCCACTAAAGAAGAGCGGGACCTAGGCGTGGTTGTGTCTGATGATCTTAAAGTAGCTAAACAGGCAGAAAAGGCGACGGCAAAAGCTAGAAGGATGCTTGGGTGCATACGGAGAGGAATGGCTAGCAGAAAAAAGGAGGTGATAATGCCTCTGTATAAGTCTTTGGTGCGACCTCATTTGGAGTATGGTGTGCAATTCTGGAGACCGCACCTTCAAAAGGATGTGAACAGGATGGAGTCGGTGCAGAGGGTTGCTACTAAAATGATTAATGGGCTTCATTATAAAGCATATGAGGACAGACTTAAGGATCTTAATATGTACACCTTAGAGGAAAGGCAGGATAGAGGTGATATGATTGAGATGTTTAAATATCTCCGTGGCATAAATGTTCAGGGAGAGAGCCTCTTTCAATTGAAAGCAAGTTCTGCTACGAGGGGACATGGGATGAGGGTGAAGGGAGATAGATTCAGGAGTGATATGCGGAAATATTTCTTTACGGAAAGAGTAGTGGATCCATGGAATAGTCTCCCAGTGGAGGTGGTAGAGATGAGGACAGTAACTGAATTCAAAAAAGCATGGGACCAACACAGAGGATCTCTAAAGGTAAAAAGTGGACTGCTGTAGTTGTTATGGAAGGACAGACTAGATGGGCCTTGTGGTCTTTTTCTGTCATCATGTTTCTATGTTTCTATGTAATGAATGGAAAGTGAAATCAACAAAGTAAATTATTTTGATACTTCTATATAGGAATGGAGAATCCTTTAAAAAGTGAATATCATATCCAAAACAGCATTAAAAACATCAATATTAAAAAATCAAACAGTGTTTGAAAAGCAACAGCTGATAGATGTGCTATTGGCTTTGTTAAGTAGTATTTTTCTAGGATTGTCTTCAGGATGAACTGTTATAAGTCAATATTCAAAAGCACATATGGTTGAGGGTGGCATTGGCTGAGTAAGCACCTTTTTAGTAAAAACTCTTGGCCACCTGAATGGATAGTTTTGGGCATATAGTTTATTGTCATTATTATTATATGCTGTCAAGTCAATGGCGATGCATGGCAACCTTGTGGATAGTTGTCCTAAACTGTGTTAAGTCTTCATTCTGGTGGCTAATTGTTGATAGAGTAACATTCATAGCTGTCATTATTATATCGAACCATCGCATTGCCGATTTTCCTGTTTTGCACTGGCCTTCAACTTTGCCAAGCATGATGTACCCATGGGGAGATGTCTTCCCCTCATGCACTATGCTGTGCTGTTCCACAGGGGTCCATTCTCTCTCCCCAACTTTTTGATATCTTGATGAGCCCCCTGATTACCATCATTCAAGACCTTGGCATCTCAAGCTTTGTTTATGGCTATGGTTATGGTTAAATTTTATTTGATATACCACAACATTGCATAGCAGTCTATGCGATGTACAATAACACGGGTACACTACCAAAAAACTGCCTCCAGTTTTGCAACTGATTCCTATAGATTTTGGGGTGCTGAATCCAGGAAAAATAGCCAAAATGTTCCATCACGTCACGTTTTCTTGCAAAATTAGATTTCTTACCCATATAAGGAATGTTCACATAATTTCTTTTTAGCCGACTGCAGTTTATTTTCTTGGCCCAAAATAGAGGTTGTAATGGTTAACTAACTAGAAACACTCCCTCATGATATTTTAGAGTGTTTTGTATTCATTTTATACATTAACAGGACAATTGGGAGGCGGGGGGCTAAATCCAGTACTCGCGCTGGCGCATGTTCTTTCCTGTTCGCCTCGCCTTGTTCGCTCGCTCAAACACGGTGGTTGCGACATGAACGTTCCTGTCAAATTTCAGTTTCTTGCAAGTTCATTATTACCTTTTGTTTGCTCAGTCGTAATCCAGCTTTATTCCGAAGTGGTTCACTACAGTTGTAGTTTGCAGTGCTGTGTATTTGTGATGGCTCACAGAACCAGAGGTTGCGTCAACTCTCCGGACAGTTTTTGTTTTATTTGTGGGGAATATACCGTGAAAAAGCGGCAGAGGAACATTTCTGCATTTATTAAAAAAGTATATTTCGCCTATTTCGGTTTGAAGTTAGGCGATCAAGACAAACCGTGGGCTCCTCACAAAGTGTGCAAGACATGTGAGGAAGATCTACGCTTATGGATGAAAGGTAAAAAACAAGCATTTCGTTTCGGAATACCTATGATGTGGCGTGAACAAAGAGACCACAGCAGTGACTGCTATTTTTGCTCTTGCATTGTGAAGGGATACAACTTAAAAAATAAGAACATAATAAGTTACCCCAACCTTCCCTCAGCAATTAGGCCTATGCCTCATAGCAACGAAGTACCTGTGCCTGAACCACCAAAATCTTTGGATCATATTTGTGTGGACGGTTCTGATCATGATGAGACTCATCAGATGGCTTTTCCCGATGAGTCCAGTACTTCCGAGTTTGAAACCTGATCTTTTCTCTTAAGCTGAATTGAATGATTTAGTCTGGGATTTAGGACTCCCAAAAGATGCTGCCCAACTGCTAGGTTCTCGGCTTAAACAGAAAAATCTATTGTCACCAGGAACAACTTTTTATTGGTACCGCAACCGCGAGACACAATTTTGAAGTATTTCAGCAAAGAGGAAGATTTGGTATTTTGCAACGATATATACGGAGTGATGGAAAAGTTTAAACTCAAGTATGATCCTGCTGAATGGCGGCTGTTCATTGATTCGTCAAAAGACAGCATTAAAGGTGTTCTTCTTCATAATGGCAACACATTCGCTTCAGTTCCTATTGCTCACTCTGTTATTCTCCAAGAAAAATACGAGAATTTGGCCCTGATTCTTCAGAAGATTCGTTATGATGAGCATAAGTGGATGATTTGTGGAGACTTTAAAATTCTATCCATGCTATTAGGGCAGCAATCCGGTTTCACCAAATATCCCTGCTTCCTTTGCTTGTGGGATAGCTGGGCCCGCGACCTACACTGGGGGAAAAAAGACTGGCCAATTCGGGAGTATTTGAGACCCGGTGAGAAAAATGTTCTTCATGAGAGCTTGGTACCTCGTGATAAAATTCTATTACCACCTCTCCACATTAAGTTGGGTCTCATTAAGCAATTCATCAAGTCCCTTCCAAAAGATGGTGAGTGCTTTCGGTACCTTTGCTCAAAGTTCCCCCGACTTTCTGAAGCAAAGCTAAAGGAAGGAGTGTTTGTTGGCCCTCATATAAGGAAACTCATTTCAGATGGAGCATTCGCTGAAACGATGTCTGAGAAGGAAAAAAAAGCCTGGGATTCCTTCAAGGATGTTGTTCTCAAATTCTTGGGGAACAGGCGGGATGAGAACTATAAGGATATTGTTGCCAGGATGCTCAATGCCTTCAAAGAACAAGGCTGTAACATGAGCCTGAAAGTCCATTTCTTGCACTCCCATGTGAACTACTTTCCCGAAAACCTGGGGGCGTACAGTGAAGAACAAGGTGAAAGGTTTCACCAGGACATCAAGGACGCAGAGAGAAGGTACCAAGGAAGATGGAACACCACTATGATGGCTGATTTCTGCTGGTTGCTGCTGCGGGAAACCCCAGAGGAAAAATACGCCAAGCAGCGCACCAAGAGAAGCATTCGGGGGAAGAAGAAACGGGCCCACCAGGAGATTGATTGACCCAAGAATGACTTTAAAATCTAAACTGTGTTGACAAATATCGTGTTTTTACTAAACTTTGAAATAAAAATTTGCTAGTTATTACCACAGTGTCGGATCTCATTTATTAGAATTTTATTTTCACACCATCGGGTGTTTGTCTTCATGTATTGCAATGGTGCGGTTTGCGTTTTCTATTCTTACATACATACCTGTACAAACATTTTTTGCACATTTCTTTGCTTTGCTTTGTGTCTAACCTCGCTCTTATATGCTCAATGTTTGTGCACATGTATGTGGCTGTTTTAAGTGCAGACAATTTTGCTAAAATCACAGTGTGTTTTGTTGACATTACTCTATTCTTATGTGCTGCCTTGTTACAATTTTCTTTATTCTTATTTGAATAACTACTAAACAATTAGTATAAAGAATTCATCCAAGAAACTTTTATCTCGATCGCACTCAATCTGAAACGTTCACCTCAAACTGCTAACCCAATGTAGCAAAAAATCTGTACGTGATGGAGCAAATTGGTTACCAGATTTGGATTCAGCGCACCAAAAAACGTAAAAATCAATCGAAACATTAGAGGCAGTTTAAAAAAAAATTTTTTTAGTGTACCTGTGAATTTAAAAAGAAAAGAAGTGAAAGGAACTCCAGTGTAGGAGAGACAGGAACAGCATAGAAAAGATAAGCAAACGGAATAAGACATAAAGATAAATACACTCAATTCCCTTAGACTATAGGACTGTCCTTGCCATTCCCAAGGGGTGTCATCATACTAGAATAGCTACTCAGGTAAGTTAAGAGCAGTCCTAAAAAGGAAGATTTTCAGAGATTTTTTGAAGCACTTGAAATTTAATTCTGTGCAGAAGTGGCCCAGTGCCGTGGCAAGCCATTCCAATGTGCTCAAGCCGCAGCAGAAAAAGCTAATTTTCTTGTAGATTCATACTTTATTTCCTGCAAGGGGGGGGGGGGGAATTATGGAGTGAGCAAAGAAATCTTGCTGACATCCAGATGACATCCTCCTTCTTTTCTCCCAAGATGCACTTTTTCTCGATCTTGCTTGCATAAGTGACTCAATGGCTACAAAACAACTCGTTAAAACTCAATCCTTCAAAGTCAATAGCCACATGGTTCATCAGCTCCTTACATTATCCATCTATAGTGCCCATAGCGCCCATCCTGGAAGGGATCCCTATTCAACTTCAGTCTACCATGTGCTATCTAGGGGTACTTCTGGACTCTGAGCTAGCTTTCTCCCCGCAACTAGCCCAAGTAATTAGATCTTCCTTTGGTGTCCTCTGTAGATTTCACTCAATTCAGCCATTTCTTGATACCACTGCCCAAACTACTGTCCTGCTCCATACTGTAGTCTCTCGTCTGGACTATTGCAATATTATTTACTTAGGTCTCCCCCATTATCATCACTATCATTTGCAGTCTCTCCAAAATACAGCAGTACAAATCCTTTCCCACATTTGCAAGTCAAATCATGTCACCGCACCAATGATCCATCACCATTGGCTCCCGATTAGTTCTCGTATAAATTCAAGGCCATCATACTGGCTCACAAATCAATACATGATAAGGCCCCTGAGGACATCTCTTTCCTCATTATTCTTCATGCCCCCGCTAGGGCACTTCATTCTCTTCATGGCTACCATCTCCACATTGCTTCACCATCATTTATCAAACTGGAATCAACCAGGAAGTCCGCCTTTTTACGGCAGTCCCTGCCTTGTGGAATTGCTTATTGGCCCACTTGGCACAGAACAAAATGTTTCCATATTTGAAAAGTGCCTGAAAATCTTTTTTGTTTGAAGAAGCCTTTGGCCCCTTTTAACCCTATGGTGAGGACTCACTCATTATGTCTGATCAGACAGGCCCTCCTTTCTCCAAATATATACCCTCCTCCCCCTCCTTATCTCCCCCTTGTTATAGTATTTCTTTCACTTTCCTATTTGATCAAAAGGAGTTCTTTTCTTTCATATGTTGTTGTTATTGCAAACCACAATGTTTGGTTCATGAATTGCGGTATATCAAATAAACTGAAACATAAACATAAACATGTCTATCTAATTCTTTTTGCATGATAAGTCTGAAGTATGAAAGTCGAAGTCTTGTCATTTGAGCTTCTAAAGAAAGCTTCGGTTTGGTCTCCTCTAGTGCCAACAGAATTGTTCTTTGGGCAGTCCATGGTATACACATGATTCATCGCCAGCACCATAATCCAAAGGTATCAGTTTTCTTCCTGTCTTTCTTCTTCGCTGTTCATCTTTCACATCCATATGATGTTACTGAAACTACCATGGCTTGGACAAGTCAAATCTTTGTATGCAGAGATATGTCTCTGCACTTGAAAGTCTTGTCTAGGTCCTTGTCTAGTTCCACCTAGACAAAGTGTCATCATATTTCTTGACTCTTTGTTTCATTATCAAGTACTGATTCAAGCATAGTAACATCGTAACGTAGTATATGATGGTAGATAAAGACCAGTGTGGTCCATCTAGTCTGCCCAATAAGGTCTCTAGAGTGGTTGCATCCACTGCTCCATGCAAGTCACCCGGCCCCTCTATGCCTTTGTTTTGGGTTGTATCCACCGCTCCTTTCAGGTCACCCTCGCCTCCCCCCCCCCCCCACCTCTATGTCTTTGCTTAGGATTGTACCTGCCGTTCTGTGCAGGTCGCCCTGTCTATTTATTGAAGTATAAAAGATGTTCAAGTTTGCTTTGATTTCCTCTTGCTATAAAGGGATCCACTGCCCCCACCACTTCCACCTGCATTCCAAGCATCCACCACCCGTTCAGTGAAATGTATTTCCTGACGTTGCTTTTAAGTTTAGCACTTTGCAGCTTCATCATCTGCCCTCTAGTTCTACAGCAGGTTAAATTTATCTGCTATTTCTATTGCTTCTCTATCAAGGATGACATTACTGATTTTGCCATTTGTCAGGATCTCTGTCTTCTTCACTTTAAGGTCAGGCCCGTTTTAAGACTATGTTCTTTGATATTAAATGTCTTCACTTTAAGGCAGTAATGTGGTACATCAGCATAGCAAAAGCTGTTGATGAGTCTTCCACCAACCTTCACATATTAGTTGTCTTCATACAGTCCTGCTTCTCTGATTAGTTATTCTACATATAAAATGAACAGATAGGGGGAAAGCAGCAGCCTTGTCGTATACCTTTGCTGATTTTAAACCATTCTGTTTCTCAGTTGCTTCTTGATCAATATAAAGGTTGTGCATGAGAACTATCAGCTGTTTTGGTATGCCAACGCTTCTTAATGTGGTGTGTACATATGACCTAGATTGGCCACTGTTGGAAACAGAATACTGGGCTTGATGGACCTTGGTCTGACCCAGTATGGCATATCTTATGTTCTTAAGGATTCTTCATGATTTATGCAATCAAAGGCCTTGCTGTCATTAATGAAATACATGTAGATTTCCTTTTGCTATTCTTTTTTCTTTTCAAGGACCCATCTCATATCTGTGATGATGGCTCTTGTTCCTCACCCTTTCTTGAATCCTGCATGCACTTCACGCAGTTCATATTCTAGCTAAAGTCACAGTCACTGCTGCAACTATATCTAGAATTGAAAATATCTTGGGTAGAATCTTGCTGGTGTGTGAGATCAGAGCTGCTCTGCAATGATTTCCAGTTAGTCAGATCACCTTTCTTCAGTATTAGTATAAACATAGATCTTTTTCAGTCAGTCGACCATGATATTGTCTTCCAGATTTCCTGTAATGCTTGCATCTGCTTGCTGTAATGCTTCAGTGGGAATGTCATCAATGCCAAGTGCTTTAATAATGCTTTCAATGCTGCTTTGACTTCTTCTTTAGTCATCAATGCTCCCTGATATTAATTGAAACAGTTGTTGATCCACTTGATAAGAACATAAGATATGCCATACTGGGTCAGACCAAGGTCCATCAAACCCAGTATCTTGTTTCCAACAGTGGCCAATCTAGATCATAAGTACCTAGCAGTTTCTCCAGAAGACACAGGTTCCACAGTGCTTGTATTGGGACAAACAGTGGGTTTCCTGGGTCCCCTTTAATAATGGTTTATGGAGCTTTCCTCCAGGAACTTGTCCAAACCTTTTTTAAACCCAGCTACTCTAACAGCTTTTACTACATCCTCCGGTAACAAATTCCAGAGTTTGATTACACGTTGAGTGAAAAAATATTTTCTCTTATTAATCTTTTATGGGTTACACTGTAGCTTCATTGCATATTCCCTAGTCTTTCTACATTTTGATGGCATAAACAATTGGTCTACGTTTACCTGTTCCACTCCATTCATTAATTTATCTGTCATATCTCCCCGCAGCTATCTCTTTTCCAGGTTGAAGAGCCCTAACCTTTTAAGCCACTCCTCATAGGGGTATCGTTCCATCCTCTTTACCATTTTGGTGGCTTTTCTTTATACCTTTTCTAATTCTGCAATATCCTTTTTAAGATATGGCAATCAGAATTGCACACAATATTCAAAGTGCGGTTGCACGATGGAACGATAGAGGCATTATAATATCCTTTTTGTTTTGTTTTCCATTCCTTTCCTTATGATACCTAGCATTCTATTTATTTTCTTGGTAGTCACGGCACACTGGGCAGAGGGTTTCAACGTGTTATCCACGATGACGTCTAAATCTTTTTCCTGGGTGGTGGTTCTTAATGTGGAACCATGCATCGTGTAACCATAGTTTGGGTTGTTCTTTCCTAGGTGCATAACTTTGCACTTGTCCACATTAAATTTCATCTGCCATTTAAACATCCAATCTTCCTATTTATTAAGGTCCTTTTACAATTTTTCACAATCCTCATGGGTTTTAACAATTCTGAATAGTTTTGTATCATCTGCAAATTTGATTACCTCACTTGTTATTCCCATTTCCAGGTAATTTACGAATATGTTAAAAAGCAGCGGATACAGCACAGATCCCTGGGGTACTCCACTATTCACCTTTCTCCATTGGGAAAATTGGCCATTTAGCCCAACCCTCTACTTTCCATCTTTTAACCAGTTCTTGATCCACAATAGTACACTGCCTCCTATCTCATGACCTTTTAACTTTACCAAGAGTCTCTCATGAGGGACCTTGTCAAAGGCTTTCTGAAAATCCAGATACACTACATCGACTGACCCACCTTTGTCTACCTGTTTGTTGACACCACCAAAAAAATATAACAGATTAGTAAGACAAGACCTTCCCTGGCTAAAGCCATGTTGACTGTCTCCCATTAAACCATGACTATCTACATGCTCAGAAATTTTGTTCTTAATAATGGTTTCTATCATTTTTCCCAGTACTGATGTCAGGCTCACTGGTCTGTAGTTTCCTCGATCACCTCTGGAATCCTTTTTAAAAATTGGCGTTACATTGGCCATCCTCCAGTCTTCAGGTATTACTGATGATTTTAATGATAGTTCACAGATTAGTAATAGTAGGTCTGCAATCTCATATTTCAGTTCTTTCAACACCCTTGGATGTATACTATCCAGTCCAGGTGATTTGCTACTCTTCAGTTTATCAATTAGTTGTAATACAACTTCCCAGTTTATTGATATTTCTTTCAATTCTTCTGCTGCATCTGCTTTAAATACCATTTCAGTCATGGGTAACTTCCCTACAGCTTCTTCAGTAAAGACCAAAGCAAAGAATTCATTCAATCTCTCTGCTATGGCCTTGCCCCCTCTTAGTGCCCCTTTTACCCCTCTGTCATCCAGTGATTCAACTGACTCACAGGCTTTTTGCTACAAATGTACTTGAAAAGGTTTTTATTATGCGTTTTTGCTTCCACGGCAAGCTTTTTTTTAAAATTCTGTTTGCCTGTCTTATCAATGCCTTGCATCTTATTTGCCAATGCTTATGTTGCTTCCAATTTTCATCATTTGGCTCCTTTTTCCATTTCCTGAAAGATGCTTTTTTGGCTACAACAGTCTGATCTTTATGGTATAAAGATTTGATGCATTCTTTCCATCTTTTCTTGATCTTCTCAGCACCATTGAACATGGATCCTTGATTGCCTATTAGCATATATTTTGAGGCTGGAATTTTCTTGTTAACTCTCAAAGCTTTCAGAAAGCCAACCTTGTTCTTCCTCTAATAGTTTCGGATTCTATCTCCCTGCATCTGTCGTTCTAGCACTTCCCTTTGTCTCACTTTATGGCACATTAGAAATTTCTGTTAAGTTTAATGATTATTTATTCATTTAAATTTATTTTTATACCACCTTTCTACCATTCAAAGTGGTTTACAGATAATCAACATATGTAACAGGACTTTCGTGAGCACTCTGTATTACATAATTCCTCCTTCTCTTATGGCTTCAGCTGCTCTGCATTTCTGAGCAATCTTCAGGAGGATGCAGTAAACGTTGTTGGTGTATCTAGGTTTAAAAAAGGTTTGGACAAATTCCTTGAGGAAAAGTCCATAAATCATTATGAGACCAGGGAAATCTACTATTTATCCCGGGATAAGCAACGTGGAACCTGTGTACCTTTTTGGGAACCTGACAAGTGCTTGTGTCCTGGATTGGCAACTGTCGGAAACAGGATACCGGGCTTAAAAGAAACATAGAAACATGACTGCAGAAAAAAAACACATGCCTATCTAGTCTGTCCTTCCATATCAACTACAAAAGTCCCCTTTTTACCTTTAGAGATCCTCTGTATTTGTCCAAAGCTTTGTTGAATTCAGATACTGTCTTCATCTCTACCACCTCCACTGGAGACTATTCCACGCATCTACCTCTCTTTCCATAAATAAATATTTCCGCAAATTACTCCTGAGTTTATCCCCTTTCACTCACATCTTAATTTGCTTCATAACAGAGCTCGCCTTCAAATGAAAGAGGCTCTCCTCCTATGCATTTGTGCCATGGAAATATTATAAATGTCTTTATCATATCACCCCTATCCTGCCTTTCCTCTAAAGTATGTTCAATTTTCTTTCATTAGGCATAAAACACTTAAAAACTCTTATTAACTGTAACATAACACATTTCTCATAATAACCTGAGCAACATTAACATACATATAAATTCATTATTCTTGCCCGTCCATTTTCCTTTTGTCTCCTCCCTGTCCTTAATATCCCCTCCCCCTTAATGAATCCAACCCCCTCCCCCCCTTTCCCTTCCCTTCCCCTTCCCTTCACTTACAATCCCATTTCCCGTCCCCCTCCCCCATACATACTCTCCCAGGGGGTGCTGGTACTTACCCCACACTCGGGGGCAGACAGTTCCCAGATCTTCTAACCCTCGCCTCTCCATTCCCCCCCACCCCCCCTTCCCATGTCCCCGTATCTCCCCACCTTTTTCCCCCCATCCTCCCCCCTAATCTCTCTGCCCCCCCCGCTAGTGTTCCTCACTACCCCGACTGAACTCAACACATATCGTACCAGTTTCATCCCAGAACATTAATAATCCGACTCCTTTCTCTTACATTGAGACTCTGAACAAAGGGCCCCTACTCTAATAAAAATGTTTGCTCTAATTTTTCATTCCCCCGCATTCCAACCCTCTCTAACAACATTAAATTATATACTTCCTTTCTCCACTCTACAAGGCCAGGTCTTTGCCTTAATAACCATCCCCTAAGGATGAGATGGCGCGCTACTAATAAAACCCGTTGCACCCATCGTTGATATTCCCCTCGGTATCATCCCATCAGTAGTCTTCAACCCCAACACTGCTGTCGTAACTTCTACTCTAATGTCCACCTCAAGCAATCCCCATAAATATCCATACACATCTTCCCAAAACTGAACTATCCGAGAACACCTCCACCACATATGTCCCAAAGTAGCCTCCTCCTCTGTACATCTAGGACAAGCCGCCGATGCGGTCATCCCGGCTTTATATGCTCTGTTGTTGTTGTTAAGTGCCGTCGAGTCGGAGTCGACTCATGGCAACCCTCTGGATAGCTATCCTAAATTGTGTTCGGTCTTGATTCAGGCGGCTCATTGTTGACAGACTGGTACCCGTAGCTGCTGCTATTGTATCGATCCATCTCATTGCTGGCCTTCCTCTTTTGCGCTGACTTTCTATCTTGCCAAGCATGATGTCTTTCTCTAATGATCTCTCTCTTCGCATGATGTGTACAAAGTATGAAAGTCGAAGTCTTGTCATCTGAGCTTCTAAAGAAAGCTTAGGTTTGATCTCCTCTAGTACCGACTGGTTTGTTCTTCGGGCAGTCCATGGTATACACAGTATTCGCCGCCAGCATCATAATTCAAAGGCATCAATTTTCTTCCTGTCTATCTTTTTCACTGTCCAGCCTTCACATCCATATGATGTTATTGAAAATACCATGGCTTGAACAAGTCAAATCTTTGTATGGAGAGAGACATCTCTGCTCTTGAGAATCTTATCTAGGTCTTTCATAGCCATTCTGCCAAGAGCAATGCGTCGTCTGATTTCTTGACTGCTTGTTGCTTCTTTATTGATAGTTGATCCAAGTAGGTTAAAGTTGTTCACGATTTCAATTTCTTCTCCTTCAACGATGAACCTGTTGATTATGCCAGTTGTCATGATCTTTGTCTTCTTTACATTAAGGTGCAGGCCCATTCTAAGACTATGTTCCCTGATCTTAAGAAGCAAATGTTTCAGATCATCTTCACTTTCAGCCAGTAATGTGGTATCACCAGCATAGCGAAAGTTGTTGATGAGTCTTCCACCAATCTTCACACCTCTGTTGTCTTCATACAATCCTGCTTCTCTGATGATTTGTTCTGCATATAAATTAAGCAGGTAGGGGGAAAGTATGCAGCCTTGTCTTACACCTTTGCTTATTTTAAACCATTCTGTTTCTCCTTGTTCCGTTTGAACTACTGCTTCTTGATCAATGTACAGATTGTGCAAGAGAACGATCAGGTGTTCTGGTATACCCATGCTTCTTAATGTGGCCCAGAGTTTCTCATGGTTTACACAGTCAAAAGCCTTGCTATAGTCGATAAAGCACAAATAGATATCCTTTTGGTATTCTTTAGTCTTTTCAAGGACCCATCTCACATCCGCAATGATGTCTCTCATTCCTTGCCCTTTCCTGAACCCTGCTTGCACTTCAGGTAGTTCTTGTTCCAGGTATGGTTGTAGTCTCTTTTGAATAATCTTCAGTAGAATCTTGTTGGCATGTGGGATCCGAGCGATTGTGCGATAATTTCCACAGTCAGTTGGATCACCTTTCTTTAGTATTGGTATAAACACAGATCTTTTCCAGTCAGTTGGCCATGATGTTGTCTTCCATATTTCTTGGCAAAGCCTTGTAAGTATGGTAACAGCTGCATCAGATTGCTGTAATACTTCTATGGGCATGCTATCAATGCCTGGTGCTTTGTTCTTTGATAAGGCTTTCAATGCTGCTTTAACTTCTTCTTTCATCACCAATGGTTCCCGATCATAAGGTACAGGTTGAAACGGCTGTTGGTCCACTTGATCTTTATCATATAAAAACTCTGTATATTCCTTCCACCTTTTCTTGATCTTCTCAGCATCATTCAACATAGAACCTTGAGCATCTTGTAACATTCCAATTCGAGGCTGGAACTTTTTCTTTAACTCTTGTAGCTTTAGGAAAGCCGATCTTGTTCTTCCTCTAATAGTTTCTGCTTCTATTTCCTTGCATGCGTCATTATAGTACTTTTCCTTGTCCTGTCTTGCTGCACGTTGGAAATCTCTGTTGAGTTCTGTTATTGTTTGTTTCTCCTCTGGCTTTAGCTTCTCTGCGTTTCTGGGCAATTTTCAGAGTTTCTTCCATCATCCATTTTGGCCGTTTTTGCTTTTTCACCTTTTGTAGAGACTTCTCGCTTTCTTCCAACACAACCTTCTTGATGTCATGCCCTGATTTTCCAAGTCATCGAGCTTCTCGGTGCATCTCTTGAGCTTCTCCTCCAATTTTGCCTTGGGCTTGCTGAGCCTCCTCCACCTCTGCAATCCTTTGTTCAACCTGCGTCACCCTGGGCCCAATGTCTGCCACCGCTTGTCCTACTTGGGACATCTGTTCTGACAGTGCCTGGAATTGCCCTTCCAGAGCCGCCACCACCGCATTAGTTATGTCCTCCACTGTCCCGGCCAGTTGGTTAGCTAGCGGGCTTTTGGGAGCTGAGGACGCCATCTTACTCTCTGCTCCATGCGGTTTTTCTTTCTTCCCCGTTTTGGTTGCCATCTGCTGCACAATACACTTCCTTTCTCCCATGCTCTTTCACCAGTTCCCCTCTCCTTCTCCAGTCTCACAATCAACTTCTCCAGGTGGGTTTTTGTTGCATATAAAGTTGTTCTGCAGTCGCCTAGCTCATTGCATCACCGGAAGTCCCATCCTCTAAAGTATACATATTAAGATTTTTAAGTCTGTCCTCATATGCTTCATAACAAAGACCACTAATCATTTTAGTAGGCACCCTCTGCACCGACTCCAACCTGTTTATATTCTTTTGAAGGTGCGGTCTCCAGAATTGCACACAATACTCCAAATGAGGTCGCACCAGAGACTTATACAGAGGCACTATCACCTCCTTTCTTCTGCTGGCCATTAAGAACATAAGAACGTAAGATATGCCATACTGGGTCAGACCAAGGTCCATCAAGCCCAGTATCCTGTTTCCAAAAGTGGACAATCTAGGTCATGCGTACTGTCACCACGTGGCCAGCCCTCCACCTAGGGCGTAGAGGGTTGGTCTGCCATGATAATTTCTCTATGCAGAAAGTGAGACTACAGCTAGGGCTCTTGCAAGGCCTCTTGGGATTTGTAGTCCCTTTTTAGCTCTCTGATAAAGAAGCAGTTGTAGTCCGAGTGTTTAAGGCAAAATGACAAGGATTTATTCCCCTCACAAACAGAGCTTCGGTGCAGAACAAATAAGAACAGTGTCCAGGAGTTTAGCATGAGGATTATATACAATAATTAATGTAAGTGCTTCTTCACTCTCTGGTTCCCAAAACAATACAGTGCTCGTAGTAAGTACAAACTGAAAATAAACAGCTTCTTGGAACAAAGAAAAATACCTCCTTTTTCTTTGCCGTTAACTCAGCACTCTTACTTCCAGGTTTTAACTCAATGACTCAATGTGGTCAGTCAAACACAGTGTGCAATCCATTCGCATATCTGCTACGTCCTCAACATTAGAGTCTATCTGCATATCCTCTATATCAGGGCTGGCAGTGTTTGTTTGCAGACGGTTACTAAGGGATTTAAAATAACTTCCCTCTCTGTACCCAGGAGTTTTCCTTTTATACAACTCTACACAGCAAGGGTTTAAAATACCTGTTGCACTGGAGTTTCTTTTGTGGCTCTCCTCTAACTCTTGGAAGTTATATGGGAAGGTTTCTGTGCTGGGCTCCCACCTGTGTAAACTCTGAAGGTTCCCTTCTGATTGCAGGGCTCCCTGCTCTCTCCGTTCCAGCAAGTTCCTGGTCACAGGGCGTGCCTCCCTTCCTTCAAGTCTGCTGGCTTTTCTCACAGATCGATAAGAGGTTTCTCTATCAGGTCTCCAACTCCCTGGAGTTTCTGAGCCTCTCCAAGCCTGCCTTACAGGAGCTCTCTCTTCTCTCCTGTCTTTCCTTCCTTGAGCTGCTTCTCTGCCACAACTCCAACTCTCTCTGCTGCCACGGCTCCAACTGCCGTCCAAGCTGCAATTACCTGTCCAGCTTGCCTTCTGGCCTCTTCTCCAGCCTGTGTCTGCTGCTTCTCCTCCTGGCTTTGCTTCTCTCCACGTCCTTGCCTCCTTTGCTTCCTTCCTGGGAGCTAATGAGGACGTTTTATAATTCTGTTCCCCTGGGCTTGGCTCTGCTCTCACTCTGAACAGGTGTGATTGATCAAGCTTGGGGCTTGTTACTACGTCAGAGTCTGGGTGTGTCAATTCAGCTCCTGTCTTTCCCTGTTTACCTTTTTGTATGTAAACAGTGAGCCATGTGCTCTAGCTGCCTGTCAGTTTTAAAGGTGGAATCTTCCTTTCTCTCTATTTCCATGGGTTCGGTAGGGGTCTCTACATCACAGTACCTAGCAGTTTCCCCAAAAGATACAGGTTCCTCAGTGCTTGTATTGGGTCAAGCAGTGATATTCCGTGTCCCTTTTAATAACCTTTTTTAAACCCAGCTATACTAACAGCTTTTACTACATCCTCCGGTAACAAATACCAGAGTTTGCATTCCTTCCCCTATACACACAAGCATCCTTTTGGCTTTCGCTTTCACTTTCACTGAGTGGAGGAGTGGCCTAGTGGTTGGGGCAAGGTACTTCAGGCCGGAAGGTCAGGGGTTCAAATCCCACTAGAGGACAGCAACCTTGGGCCGGAAGGACTGGGGTTTCTAGTCCCACAGGTGCTCCTTGTGGTCTTGGGCAAGCCACTTAACCCTCCATAGCCCATGTTCCCTGTAAAATAGTTATCTCCAAGTTATAATGCCCTGTTCAATGTAAACCGCACTGATGCAGAATACCGCGGTATATAAGAGAATATAAATAAATATTGCCTTTTCTACCTGTTTAGCTACTTTGGTCTGATGTAGCATATCTTGTGTTCTAGTGTTTCTTCAGTCATCCATTTTGTCTGTTTTTGTTTTTTCACATTTTTCGGAGATTTTTTTACTTTCTTTGAGCACAACTTTCTTTGTGTCATCCTATAGTTCTTCTGGTGCTCTGTCATTTGTATCCAAAATGGCAAATCAGTTTTTCAGGCAGTCTTTAAATTTTAATGGTAGATTTCGAAGCTCGTATTTTGCTATATTCAGGGGTGGCTTGCTCCTTTTCAGCTTTAGCTTGCGTTTGCATAGTAGTACTGGTGATCTGTACTACAGTCAGCTTTAGGTTTTGTCTTTGTTGATGTCATTGAGCTTTTCCATTGTTGTCTTCCACAGATGTAGTCAATATGATTTTTGTACAATCCACTGGGTGAATCCCATTTGTACAGTTGCTGTATGTATGAATAGGTTATTGGTCTTGCAGAATTCTATCGGTCTTTCTTCAGCTTCAGCCCTGTTCCCAAACCCATATTGTTACACAGCCAAAATCATCTATCTGAAAAGGGGCAGGTTTTGTGGCATATCATTAGTGGGGCTGCTTAGACATATAACTTATACTTCTAAACAGCGATATTCAGGTGCTAAACATACAAACAGCCAAGCAGATTGTACAAACAGATAAAATGTCTTTATGCTATAGGGCAGCGATGGCGAACCTATGGCACGCGTGCCAGCTGTGGCACGCGAAGGCCTTGCAGCTGGCACGCGTGAAGGTCCGCAGAAAAAGAAAAAGCGGGCTCTGGCTGCTGCCGCGGACGCGGCAGCATGCAGTGTCCCGCGGGGCCCCCTCCGCCCGCTACGCCCCTCTGCAAGGGCTTTCAGATTCGCGAGGGAGACAGCGACTCCCTCGCGTCTCTGTTAAGCCCGCAGGGGCTAATGGGAAATTTCCCATCAGCCCCTTTAGAGGGACTGATGGGAAATTTCCCATTAGCCCCTGCGGGCTTAACAGAGACGCGAGGGAGACGCTCTCCCTCGCAAATCTGAAAGCCCTTGCAGAGGGGCTTAGCGGGCGGAGGGGGCCCCGCGGGACACTGCATGCTGCCGCTGCCGCGGCAGAAGCCAGAGCCAGCTGCTTTTTTTTTTTTAAATTTGCCATGGGGGGTGGGTTAGGACTGCTAATGGGCTAGGGGGGGGGGTTAGGACTGCTAATGGGCTGGGGGGGTAGGACTGCTAATGGGCTGTGGGCTGATGGGGGCTGTCTGGAAATGGGGTGATGGGGGGTTAGGACTGGTAATGGGCTATGGGGGGGGTTAGGACTGCTAATGGGCTAGAGAGGGGGGGTTAGGACTGCTAATGGGCTAGGGGGGGTTATGACTGCTGATGGGGAGGGGTTAGGACTTGCGGTGGGCTTTGGGGTGGGGTTAGGACTGGAAATGGGCTGATGGGGGGTTAACACTGGAGGTGGTCTGATGGGGTTAGGACTGGTAATGGGCTATGGGGGGGTTTAGGACTGATAATGGGCTATGGGGGGCTGGGACAAGAAATGGGCTGATGGGGAGGGGTTAGGACTTGAGGTGGGCTGATGGGGTTAGGACTGGTAATGGACTGTGGGCTGATGGGGGGGTTAGGACTGGCAATGGGCTATGGGGGGCTGACTGGAAGTGGGCTGATGGGGGGTTAGGACTGGAAGTGGGCTGATGGGGGGTTAGGACTGGTAATGGGTTATAGGGGGGGGCTTAAACTGAAAATGGGGTGATGGGGGTTAGGACTGGAAGTGGGTTGATGAGGGGGGGATAGGACAGGTATTGGGTTGGGGGGGTTGCTAGGACTGGAAATGGGTTGGGGGGCTGCTAGGACTGGAAATGGGCTGATGCAGGGACTAGAAGGGAATGGATGCTGGGTGAGGCTGGAACTAGAAGGGAGCTGGTGTTGGGGGAGGATTAGAATGGGATGGGGCTGGGAGAGTAAAATGGAGAGGGGAAAAATATTTTGTGTGGGAGGGATAAAAAATCTACAATTGGCCGGGTATTGGGAGAGTAAGTGGGGATTGAGGATGGAGGGGTAAATTTTGAGTAGATGAAATAGGAATGAGGAAAGAGCAAAAGGAGAAAGATTAGTATGTTAAAGCAGATGTAGAGAGAGAATGGAAAAAAACCCCAAGAAGACAGAAGAAAGGACAAATGGACAGCAGATGGAGAGTTAGCAGAAGACACGAAGAAACCAGAAGAAAGTGGCTGGAACAATTGCAACTGAAAAAAAATGCACAAAAGGTAGAAAAATATCTCTTTATTTTGAATTTATTAATTGGAATATGTCAGCTCTGGGAAATGTGCATCATTAATTTTTGCGCTTTGTTTAGTACAAGAGGAAATTAATATATAGTTTTATTTCTACAGTGTTGTTGTATATTCCAAGTTTGGCTTTTGGGGTTCCCAGTTTAATTATTGTCTTCCTGTTTCTAAATTGTGATTCCTTGTTTGGTAATGGTCTGTTCTGCATGTGTAACTGAGCTGAGGTATTCTGTTTATATAATTCCTATTTGACATTGCCACTTGTTCTTTCCCCAGTAGGTCATGTATTGTTGTTCTCTGAGATGTATTGGTTTAATATTTGCAGTGTTGCCTTTTGATAGGTAGAGTATGGTGCTTTGTGAGTCCTGGTAGTGCTGTTAGGATACGGCGGGTTTGCTATGGGTTCTAAATGGGCAGCGTTTGTAGTAGTTCCTAATGTGCCTGGCGGTTGGTACTGGATTATAGTAATGTAGAAACCTTTTAGTCTTTCTTTATCCATATACTCATTAAGAGGCATGTTTACTAAAAGTTAGTGTATGGTAACATTATGCAAATATTTATGCAAATGAAGCACCTTATGCAAATGGAGCTTTAATTGACGTGCTGGCACTTTGAGGAAATTCTTTGGTTTTGTGCGGCAGTTTGGGCACTCGGGCTCAAAAAGGTTAGCCATCACTGCTATAGGGGATATGCCACAGTGCTCCTGAAATGGAATGCACCACTGAATATATGTATCATTCAAAACTGTCTAAGTTAGATATTTCAAATTAAGGGGCACGGTTACTAAAGTGTGTGCCTCATTAGCCTGGTAACATAGTAATAGCATTGGGCCCTGCACTAAGATTCTGCTGCTTACCGGTTACTGTTTGATTGGGCGGAGACTGGCTGGTTAGGGGCATAATGTGGGCATTGACGGCATGATTGCAGCTAATATGGGCATTTTGGGTGCATGCTAACATTGCCTGTTGCTGTTAGTGTAAATCCAGCTAACACCACCTCATTGGGTGATGTTAAGTAGACCCGCCTGTCAGTTAATTTACTGCTGCATCTCAGTATCATGTTATTGGCAGGCAGGGCCAAGGCAAGATGAGGCACCCCAGGTGAACCTTGTCCCTTTTGTTCCAGCCCCCTCCCCACGGTGCCCATTGCCATCTTTGCCACCCCCCTTTGGGACTGACAGCAGCAGCAATAGCCTCAAACAGCCCCGCGGTGCCAAAGGTTGAAGGGAAGCTCTGTGGGGCTGTTTGTGAATATGACTGCCACAATCAGTCCTTGAGAGGGGGCTACAGCAGCAGCAATGGTGCCCCAGAGGGCTGGTGCTCTAGGTGACCACCTAATTTGCCTAATGGTAGCGCCAGTGCTCTTGGTAGGGAGACAGATGCACACACTCCCAAAAATTAGCATGGGCCCTGCACTAATTTGGCAGTACGATCGCACACGACCAGTGCAAACGTTAGCATAAACTCCTCTATATGGTCTCTATGCAACTGAATATCACCCTACATTGTTTTTCCATACACTGATATTATTGCAAGCTATTTTTGAGACATAGCCTGGTTAAGGAAGGTGACTCCAGTTCTTGAATCACAATGAAAAAAGAAAAAGAGAATATCAGTTTACCAATGTGACTTTTTTCTGAGAATCATTCTAATTGTTGAACTGAAAAATATCCTGAAACCATGCAGCTCCAGCAATGCCTCTGGGTTCTCCATCCTTGCACCCTGAAAACAATCCTGAATTCCAAGCTACAGGTCAACCACTAGGTACTGTAAACAAGCAGAGAGGTAAAAACTTACTTTATCAAAGCAGATGAGATTTAATGTTCCACATATGTTGATCCGCTGGGGACTGATGCAAAAAATAGCTTTTTTCTCCAGCCTTTTTTGGGCATAAATAATCCCTATTGTCAAAGCAGCCGGCAGAGCTGGGGGAACTGCAATGGTGATGACATCCAGCGCTTTTTTCACCACTTCACCTGCAGATTCCTGACAAAGGCAGAACAATCTGTGCCGTCACGCTTTAAGATTCACCATCTACAATTTTCACTACTTCCAAAACAGCAGGTTTCTACCTCTTCTGTTATTAAATGCCATCAAACTATATTTCCTGTATCAGCAACAGACTAATAGGTCAATTCTGAGAAAGAATGTGAGCAATATTTGCTTTGCAGTTTTCCATCCCTGAAGTCATTAACTCCAAACGTATGGCTTCTTTCCAAGTTATTCTGTTCAGACTAGCTCCGTATATCAAAGAACACATCCATTCTCAATGTTATGTTTGCAGGAATCATTTATGAACAGAAATCATAAACCTGCATAAAATAAACTATGGAAATGGTTTTAGAAGGCTTACACATTTTAAAAAACTGCGTTCCTGTATAAGTAGCGATGTTAGAACTGGCACTACTTATACATGTATGCCAAACAGCATGCCCAGATTTAAAAGGGAGCCTGTTGTGGGCATGGTCTAGGAAGACCTTGCAAGTAGTCTACGCGTATTTCAAAAACATGCCATGTCAGCATGTACACCTGCTTTGAGCTTCAGGAAAGAATCGTGCTTACCCCTTGGGTTTTCGAAAGCACCTCAAAATGCCAAAAAATGTGATTTTTGGAGTTTGTCTTCTTAATGGGTTCCCTCATGTGTGCAATTTTAGAAAGTCCACGTGTAAGTGCCGCTGCTGACATGTTCAGAGCTCCAAGTGATGCTGTTGGCTTTTTTATGTGTTTTCTTTGCATACCAGCTTTTCCCACTGTGTGTCCTCCAAATACATGTATCTCTTCTGTGCCGTTACACATATTTCACAAAAACCTCTACATTCTGCAAGGCTTTCATAAAATTCAGTGTACATTTTGAACAACTCAGCTTGGGCTTCCCTTTGGAGACCTACACAACATATACAAAATTGGCCTTTTTGACTTTTTATTTAGAGATTCACAGTTAACGCTATTCTCCATATTGTACTATACTTGTATCTATGGCATTTTCATCTTTTACTGTCAAGTGATAATACGCTGTGCACGCCTGGTAGCGCTAGATGAATGATTACTAGTGGTAGTAGTAAGTGATGCCGTTTGCACTTTTCATTTGCTAGTTTTTCTTTACAATATAGTATCCTTCCAGGTAAAACCAATGGGGAATTTACATCAAACACAGCAGTAGCCAGTGCCTGGGGTTTACTTATCTGTAAATAGGTTGTGTCCTCGGGCTACAAAATATGAGGCTTCCCAACCACAACCCACTTCATGCCAGCTCTACCTGATATGATACAGTGGTTCTGGCGTTTTACCAACTTCTGTGGTTTAAGAATGCTTCATAGAATTGCAGGCCTTGCAATCCTTTGAAAAAATATACGGAACTGAAAACTATGTTGCGATAGATGCAGAAGAAAAATATGTTAGACTGTTTTAGTAACAATCAGTTTCTATAGTCACATGTAATAAATAGGCCACTTACTCCGGAGAGTGAAAATACACACACTGCATAGACCATTCCAATTCCAGCAGCAGCTATAAGGCACAAAAGGAACCTCAGGGCATCTCTGTAGAGCCTGAAATTCATGGGTTTAGGGTAGAGGATAGATCTCACCAGGTCACCTTTAGCAGTATTGAAACCTACATGGAAAAATAAACCAATAGCACAGTAACATTGTTAACAATAGCAGATAAAGACCAAATGGCCCAGAAAAATGATCAGTAGATAAATTATATGTTGGCTCATAACACTTCACGTTGAATGAACATGGCAAGACAAGAAACTACCCCAGTTCAAATCCTGCACCCTTGCTGACTTTCTTCACTTCATGCTTAATCCCGCCGTCGCCGCAGGGCCGGGTCCCGAGGCCGGCCTTGTAACCGGGTCCCCGGGGCCCGACTACCCTGCACGTGGGTAGGGTTTCCTGGGGGGGGGGATCGCTGGAGGGAGCAGGAGCGGGCCGCGTCACGGAGATCGTGCAGCCCGATTGGCTGCAAGATGTGGGAGGCGGGGCGGCAGGCTGCGAGAGGGGTGCGCGCTGTGTACTCGCCCTCTCTCGTCCTGCTTGCCCGGTGAAAAGGTGGGTTTAGAGTGCGCGGGGGGTGCGGGGATTTTTGCGGCCGTCCTCTTCGTTTGGCGGGGAGACTTTTGGGGGCTTTCGCCGGCCAGTTCAGCCCGGTTCCATTTTCTACTGCCGGTGCCTTCGGGCCTTTGGGAGGGGGTGTGTGCTCGGCAGTGGGGGAGCGTGCTTTGCGGGCCTGCTGCACGTGCGGCGGCCTGCTTTCGGGCTGTGTAGAGGTGGGCTGGAGCTTCGGGGTCGGGCCGTGCTCCTGCCTCTGGGAGGGGGGTGGCTGGATTTTCGGCCTGAGGTCGGCGTCGGCCTGTTCGGGGGGGTTTTGTTTCCTCACCTCCCATAGGGCTAATTTTGCCGGCTCTCCTGCTGTGGGCCTGTGCGGTTCAACCAGGCCGGGGGTGGCCGGGTCGGGGTTGGTGGGGGACTTACTTCGGGGATTGAGTTTGGGGGGCTGCTTATTTGCCTGAGCAGGATGGGCAGAGGCGCTGCTCCGCGCCGGACCGGTGGGCGCACCGGCGGTACGCAGAAAGGGACTTGGGCACCTCCGGGTCGTGGCTCGGGGTCCAACAGGGTGAGGGCTTCTAGTGGGGGGGCCCGGTCGGGCGGGGACCCCGGTGTGGCACGCAGAGAGCGGGGCAGGGGAAAGGAAAAGCGGGGGAGGGGCCAAGGGGCCTTGCGAGAGGCTGTGCAGGACAGGGTGCCCGGGGGGGGGGAGGGGGACTCTGGGTTGGGTGGCCCAGGGCAGTTGGCTACCGGGGCAGCGGGCGGAGCTGGGCTCGACGTTATGGGGGGCGTGCGTGCCATGGGTGTGTCAATGGGGGGGCATCTGAGGCCGTGGTGCAGGTTGGGGGCACTGCCACATCTGTGGGTCCCCCCGTGCCCCCCGGTGGGATTTCTGCGGGGCATTTGCTGCCTCCGGGTGGCTTCGGGTCTTGGGGCCCGTGGGCATTCGGCATGGGGCCGTGGCGGGGTCCTTGGGGTGAGTGGGTTGCTGCAGGGCATGGTGGGTCTGGCGGCTCCGGGCCTTGCGGCCCCGCGGCATGGGAAGCGGGTGGTCTGGGCTCCTCCACTTGGGGTTGGGGCGGTGGGACGGCCCCTGCACAGGGCGCGTCTGGGCATATGGCTGCTGGTTTTTCTTCTTTTCTTCCCCCACAGATACACCAGACGTCGCAGGATCGGGCGCCTATGGAAAGCACGGTGACGGGTTCGGGACAGGCCGGCGCCTCGGAGGTGGGTCCGACATGGCGGCAGCGCCCCGGCCTGGGGATGCTCCTGTGGCTTCCTGCTCCGCCGCTGGTGAGTATGAAAGGGGGGAGGGGGTGGCGCCGGCCCTTGAGGCGGGGGGTGGTGCGGCTACGAAGGCGAGATCGAAGCGCAAGCGTGGGCGTCGCCGTCGTCGCTCTTCCTCGTCCTCCTCGTCGTCGTCTTCGTCGGTTTCTTCAAGCGATTCGGGGGCGGCGGTGGGCGTGAGGGGCGACGGAGGGGGACCCGCGGTGGTGCGCTGTGCTGAACTCTGGGAGGGCGTGCCTCGGAAGCTGCGTCATCGGATTAAGCGGCGTAAGTACATCGATATTTTCCGCTTATTGGATGGCAGAAAGCGTTCTGGTGAAAGCCGTAAGAAGCGCAAGGAGGACGAGAAGGCGGGCAGGGTGCGGCGGGCGTCTCGCAACACCTTGAACTGGACTCGTGCCTTTTTGCGTTTAGCTAGTGTCTGGGGTCACTATTTCCCAGACCAGGCTGGGGCCCTGTTGGCATATGCGGATGCGATTTTAGCGGCGTCCCAGGCTCACGAGGGGTGGGCTTGGTTAAATTACGATGAGGAGTTTCGGGACATGATGGAGGAGAATGGGCAGTTATCGTGAGGACAAAAGGACATCAATCTTTGGTTAACGCAGATGTCCGCCCGCCCGCGGGGAGGGGGCGCCGGAGGGGGGAGTGGCAGGTCGGGGGAGTCTTCTTCGGCGGGGGGGTGCGGTCCTTTCAAGCCCCTGCTCCCGCGCAGGCCATGCATAAAGGGGGTGCCGGGGGGGGTGACGTCTGTTGGCGTTTCAACAAGGCGTCGTGCCCGTTCCCCGACTATAAATTTAGACACGTCTGCTCCTTGTGTGGGAGTGGGCACTCGGCCCTTAAGTGCAGTCGCAAAAGTGTGGCGGGTGCCCCCGCTGGGGGTAAGTGAGGAGGTTTGCGGCACCTTGGCCCCCACGCCGGTCAGGGTGTCTGTGATGCGGCCTTGGCTGGTTAGTTACGGGCGCGGGCGGCGGGGTGGGGTGGGGCGGCTGCTTTTTCAAGGTTTTTCGGAGGGTTTCCGTATTCCCTGCCAGGGCTCCCCGGCGGGGGTGGGGGTGCGCGTAACGCCAGTTCGGTTACGGCCCACGTCGAGGTTGTGCATCGTAAGATTGCGGAGGAGTGCGCGTTGGGCAGGGTCGCGGGGCCTTTTCGCGACCCTCCCTTTTCGCCGTTCACCATTTCGCCTTTGGGGGTGGTTCCTAAGAAGGAGCCTGGCAAGTTCCGGTTGATTCACAACCTTTCCTGCCCCCCGGGCGCTTCGGTGAACGATTGCATCCCTCGTGAGCGGTGCACTGTGCGTTACACTTCCTTTGACGCAGCCGTGCTACTGGTCCGGCGGTTTGGGGCTGGGGCGCTGTTGGCGAAAGTTGACATCAAATCCGCTTTCCGGCTGTTACCGGTCCACCCCTCTGCTTTCCCATTGCTGGGTTTCCGTTTTGAGTCGGCGTTTTACTTCGACAAGTGCATGCCTATGGGCTGCGCCATTTCCTGCGCATATTTCGAAGCCTTTAGTACCTTCCTCCACTGGGTGGTGGAACGAAGGACGGGCCTTAGCGGGGTGGTTCATTATCTTGACGACTTTCTGTTCGTGGGCTCTAGGGGTGACCGCGCTTGCGCTATCTTGCTCGAGGCTTTTCAACGCCTGGCGGGGGAGTTCGGCATTCCCATAGCGGCCGACAAAACCGTTGGGCCGGTCACCTGTCTCACTTTCCTGGGGATCGAGATTGATACCGTCGCCATGGTTGTCTGCTTGCCGGCCCAGAAGGTTGAGAGGTTGAAGGAGCTGGTGGCATCCGTGGGGTCTGCGACCAGGACGACCTTGCGAGTCATGCAGTCCCTTGTGGGGCATCTTAATTTCGCTTGCAGGGTGATGCCCATTGGCCGTCCATTCTCGCGGCGCTTATCGTTGGCCATGGCTGGGGTGCGGTTACCGCAGCACCGGATTCGTGTGTCGGCCGGCATGCGTGAAGATCTCCTGGGTGTGGGACTCGTTTTTAGCCACCTTCAATGGGTGCTCGGTGTTGCAATTGCCAGAGATATCGAACCGGGATTTACACTTATTCACCGATGCCGCTGGTAGTTCCGGCTTCGGTGCGTACTGCCAGGGGGCTTGGTGTGCGGAACCCTGGCCGGAGGCTTGGGTACAGTCGGGCTTGGTACGCAATGTCGCTTTTCTGGAGCTGTTCCCCCTAGTGGTCGCTCTGTGGGTATGGCCTGATCGCCTGCGGAATCGGCGAGTAGTCTTTTGGTGCGACAATGCGGCGGTTGTCGAGGTGATCAATCGGCATGCGCCTCGCTGTCCTTGGGTCGCCTCGTTGATGAGACTTTTTGTGCTGGCTTGTCTGCGACTTAATGTGGCGGCCAGAGCGCGGCACGTGCCGGGCTCGCAGAACTCCATTGCTGACACTCTGTCCCATTTCCAGTGGGAGCAGTTTCGGCGCCTGGCGCCCGAGGCGGAGGAGTTGGCGTCGCGGGTTCCGGAGCATCTTTGGAGTGTTGGGACCCTGAAGTAATGGCGTTGCTGGCGGCTTCGGTGACGCGTGGTACCTGGGCGGGGTATCGGCGCGGTTATGCCCAGGTGAGTGTGTTCTTGGGCGACAGGGGCTGGGTTGGCGGGCGGGTTCCGGACGGGCTGGTCGGACAGTTTGTGTTGTGGGCGAAGGGTGCTGGCTGGGCGCGGTCCGCGGTCGTCGCCGCGTTGGCGGGTTTTTCCTTCTTTTGCAAGGCGGCCGGTTGGGGAAACCCACGAGTGTCCTTCTTGGTCAGGCGTTTGCTGGCAGGTTGGGCTCGAGTGCAGCCTCAGCCGCGGGATTGGCGGCGGCCGGTTTCCCATGACTTACTGTTACGGATTTGCGAGGCGTTATCCCGCATCGCATCCTCAGATTTTGAGTACAGTCTTTTCCGTGCATTATTCGTGACCGCATTTTTCGGGGCTTTTCGGGTTAGTGAGCTCGTCCCGCGGTCGACGCAGCAGGGCGCCGTTGGTGGGCTCGGTGTAGAGCATGTGACAGTGACAGAATCGGTAGTGCGTATTTACGTCTCGCGTTCTAAGACTGATCAGGCTGGAAAAGGGGGTTGGGTGATTCTCACTGCGATTGCCCCGGTCCCGTCATGCCCGGTACGCGCTCTGCAGCATTATGTGCGGCTTCGGCCGGGGGCGCGGGGCAATTTTTTCCTGCATGAGGATGGCCGGCCCATGACCCAGTTTCAGTTCATGGCGGTGCTGAGGAAGGTTTTGCGGTTTCTGGGCCTTCCCGAGCGCAGCTACGCGTCTCATTCTTTTCGGATCGGGGCGGCCACGAGCGCGGCTGCGGCGGGTCTTCAACCCCAGGTTATCCAGCGAATTGGGCGTTGGCGTTCGGGGGCCTACGAGGGCTATATTCGCCCGTAGGGGTACCCTCCTGGCGGCGGGGCGGTAGCGTGCCCTGGTGGGGGGGGGTGCCTAACGTTGTCCTTATTGTTTCAGAGTGGGCTACTGGTGACAGTGCGGCTTCTCCCCTTTTTTCAGATGCTGTGGACCAGACAGACTGGTGGATCGTTGGACACTCCTTCGTCTATTGGGCGGAGCGTCGGGCGGCGGTCCGGCCGCTGGGCATCCACCTCGGTCTCGAATCTTCTGGAGTACAGATGGGGCACCGCGGCATGCGATGGTGGCAGTTACTGGCCTGTTTACAGGCGAAGATGGTTCGGCGGCAGCGCCCGGCCGGATTGTTGCTACACTTGGGTGGCAATGACTTGGCGAGCTTGCCGTGTCTGCAGATCATCCGAACTGTGCAACGAGACATTGAACTGGTGCGGGAGCTCCTCCCGGGCGTGGCCATTATATGGTCGGATATTATCCCGCGTCCTGCATGCTGGTCTCAGCGGCGCTGGTCCCGAGGCCTCACCAAGATTAATAGGCAGATCGGGCGCTGGGTCCAGCAGTCTGGGGGGCTTCAGGTGTTGCATCCGTGGGCGGATGTTCGGTGTGCCAGACTGTACCGGCTGGATGGGGTGCACCTTGCCCCGGTTGGGCAGGACCTGCTATTGAATGATTGGCAGGAAGCTTTAGAGGGTTGGTGCTGGTCGCAGCTTTCTTTGGTGGGGGCGGCACAAGGTTAGTTTTCCCTTGTGCCGGTGGCGGGGTGACGAGCGGGCGCTCGTCGACCCGGGGGGCACTTGAGGCTGTTGCCGCCTGGAGTGGGAGCGGTTCAGCTCCCGGGGTGGGAGAGACGTCCCGGTTGGGGGTCTCTACCCGGTGATGGCAACGGGAGCCTGCCTCTGCTAATAACGGCGAGGCGGGCGGAAGGGAAATGGGGGGGTGGATGGTGCTCCACTTTGCTAGAAATGGCTGGTGGGGTATCATCCGGAAATGGGGGGGGGGGGCGGGGGGGGTATGTTTGCAATGTTGGGCAATATTAAGTTGGCCCATGTTGGGCCGGAATTTAACTGTTGTTAATAAAGCTGCGACCAAGCATCTGTTTACCATAATCTGGTGTGGATTGGTTTATTGGGATGGTCAAGTGCAGGGTGGGCTTACGGGTACCTCGGTTAATCCCGCCGTCGCCGCAGGGCCGGGTCCCGAGGCCGGCCTTGTAACCGGGTCCCCGGGGCCCGACTACCCTGCACGTGGGTAGGGTTTCCTGGGGGGGGGATCGCTGGAGGGAGCAGGAGCGGGCCGCGTCACGGAGATCGTGCAGCCCGATTGGCTGCAAGATGTGGGAGGCGGGGCGGCAGGCTGCGAGAGGGGTGCGCGCTGTGTACTCGCCCTCTCTCGTCCTGCTTGCCCGGTGAAAAGGTCCCTCCCTCCCTCCCTCTTTTCTCATAAAGGGGGTGGTTGTCGCAGCTGGGGGGGGGGGTATGTTTTCTGGTTAGCATTTGGGGCGGGGTGCCGAGCGGGCGCTCGTCGACCCGGGGGGCACTTGAGGCTGTTGCCGCCTGGAGTGGGAGCGGTTCAGCTCCCGGGGTGGGAGAGACGTCCCGGTTGGGGGTCTCTACCCGGTGATGGCAACGGGAGCCTGCCTCTGCTAATAACGGCGAGGCGGGCGGAAGGGAAATGGGGGGGTGGATGGTGCTCCACTTTGCTAGAAATGGCTGGTGGGGTATCATCCGGAAATGGGGGGGGCAGGGGGGGTATGTTTGCAATGTTGGGCAATATTAAGTTGGCCCATGTTGGGCCGGAATTTAACTGTTGTTAATAAAGCTGCGACCAAGCATCTGTTTACCATAATCTGGTGTGGATTGGTTTATTGGGATGGTCAAGTGCAGGGTGGGCTTACGGGTACCTCGGTTACTTCCTTCCAATCAACCATAGCACTCGCCAAGCAAAACTACTTTGTCCATCTAACTGACTCTCTTGCCTCTGACCCTTGTCTTCTCTTTGCAACTCTCAACTCTTTTCTCAAGGTGCCGCTGCCCCCGACCTCTCCTTCCCTTTCTACCAAAACCCTAGCCAACTATCTCCATGACAAAGTCCACAAAATTGCAATCCAATTCCCCACAAGATCAGTTTCATCCCCTCTTCCCCCTCTTCAATACCAACTCTTCCCCTCATTCTCTGTTACCCTTTCATCCTTTTCTAAAATCTCCAAAGAGGGAACCACTCATCTTCTTTTCTTCTCTAAACTCTTACCTGTTCCTCTGATCTCCTTAACTCCATCTCCTCCTCTTTCATCCCTTCCATCTCTCATATTCTCAACCTATCACTCTCCACTGCAACTATCCCAGCAGCCTTCGAGCAGGTTGTGGTCCCACCTCTCCTTAAGAAGCCTTCACTTGACCCTACTTGTCATTCTAATTATTGTCCCATCTCCCTTCTTCTCTTCATTTCAAAACTTCTTGAATCTGCTTACCTATCTGACATTGCTGCCTGGATGTCTCACTGCTATTTGAAACTTTATATTTTTCCCCTTAAACCCACCTCCCCCCTTCCTCCTTTGTCTATCTTTGTGGATAACATTCTCCTACTTCCTGTTTCCTCAGTCTGCAACCTTAGGGTCATCTTTGACTCCTTCCTCTCCTCCACACACATTCAACTGATTGCTAAAATCTGCTGTTGTTTTCTCTATAAAATTAGCAACATTTTCCCCTTCCTTTCTGAATACACTACTAAGACACTTATCCAGACTATTGCAACCTCCTCCTTTCGGGTCTCCCTTTAGAATCATCTCTCTCCCCTTCAATCTGTTCAAAACTCAGCCGTGCGGCTAATCTTCCGCCAGCCCCGATATTCTCATATAACCCCACTTCTTAAGTCACTTCATTGATTCCCCTTCCGCTTCCATATCCAATTCAAACTTTTCCTGCTGACCTATAAATGCATTCATTCTGCTGCTCCTCACTACCTTTCCCTACACCCTCCTCATAAACTCCATTCTTCTGGTGGATCACTTCTCTCAATGCCCTTTTCTTCTACTGCTAACGCCAGACTTTGCTCCTTTCTCCTTGCTGCTCCTTATGCCTGGAACAAACTACCTGAGTCTGTACGTCAGGCTTCATTTCTGCCCCTTTTAAATCCATGCTAAAAGCTCACCTCTGAGGCTGCTTTTGAATCCTTGCTCCCTTGTTCTCCTGTGTGTCTCCTTACCTCCCCTAGTTGTACCTTTGTTCTCAGCTATTGTATTGTCTGTCTTGATTAGACTGTACTCTCACGAGCAGGGATCATCTTTTACATGTATCTGTGCAGCACTGCGTACGCCTTGTAGACTATATAAATGATTAATAGCAGTAATAGTAGTAGTTCCATGAGTCCATCTAAGATCAACCTTTAAAGTGTCTCTTTAATTACAAGAGGAATCCCAATTTAATGGCAAGTCCATATTCACAGAAATATTTTGGTCTAGTTATGTTTCGATGTCTCACCCCAGTGGTGTACCAAGGAATCTCTAATAGAAAATAATGTTTCCATGCTCAGATTTAGCCTATCAGGGGAACTACAGTACTGTAGATTTGGACAGTGGAAAAAGAAAAGAAAAAGTCGATGTAGAGCTCAGTGGTGTTTTGCCATGGTGTGCTCTGCAGTGTTACTTAAATTAACTTGTACCCCTGTTTGTTCTTCTTCAAGTAGCAGTGATCAGTGTCAAAATTGTTTGCCAGAGAGGAGAGAAACTTCTTGTATATTCATTTATTTATTTTATTTATTTAACATGTTTTATATACCGTCTTTCTACAAATCAAAACGGTTTACATAGAACATGATGATAGTATATGATGCATCCTTGACTTGGGCACAGTATAAAGGAAAATTTATGGTCAGTCAAAACTATGAACAAGTTGCTGACCGTGAATGTCATAGAAAGAAGACGCTGCCTTTGTACATGCTGTAGATTCACATGGCCCTGTTAACCAAATGTGGTAATTGCCATGAAATATGGTCTGTATTCTTGAGCATTGCAATGCAGTTTGTGGAGCAACCAAGAAAGGAAGAGAGCTTTGTGGCCTCATCAAAATTCATTATATCATTTGGCACAAGAATACGTGGGGAAGTTAAAACTAAAGTCTATACTACCTTTTGGTCAACCAAAATGTGAGGAATTATCTCTAAGTGGAGGTAATAGAGACGAGGACAGGATCTGAATTCAAAAAAGCATGGGACATACACAGGAGTTCTCTAAAGGAAAAAGAAAGGGACTATAATAGTTGATATGGAAGGGCAAAACCAATTCGGTCTAGTATTTGAGCAATCTCATCTGAGTACTTCTTTATGATCGCACGCTCATCCAATTTTCTCTTTATCACCAGTGAAGTTTCTATATTACAAGATATTTGTTTGTTTCTTCTTCGGGTCTCAGACTAAACATCGGCAAATATTTCTGGGTGTTTTAAATACTCCCAGTATTATGCCTATTTGCATCAACGACCCTTTTTACAAATATCTTAAAAGCACACTACTTTGCTACTTTACTATGTTAACTTATCTGATTATGATGGAACTTGTTCTTAAACTTGGAACTTGGAACTTTCTTATAAACTTAATTGTTTGTTCAATCCACTTTCATTTAAAATCCCAACGCTGTTGTCAAAGCGCCCCCGCGTTTCACTAGTATGGTTCTTCAGGGGATTATAGATCAAACTGCAAATATACAAAGCAACATGTGTTACTAAAAACCACCTATGATTTATTGCCTCTATCTTATCTGCCTTACTTTATCCGAAATTATCTACTTACTTGAAATATCAAACAAAGTTCTTAATACGCGAATGCTGCCCGCGTTTCTGATTAACCGATGGCATTCTTAAAGTCGGCATTATAACAGTCCGAAAACGCCGCGCACGCGGACTAGGAGGAATATACCCTTATTTAAAGGTCTCTCTACAGGCTCCTCCTACCTATTCGGAGCAATGCCTGACATCCCTAATGTGCACCTGAATAATAACGTCTACTGATGACCTGTGCAATTACTAATAACCTATACACACGCTCCCCATTCTACTGCTACGTTAAGGCCCATCGGCTGGACTGTCTCCAATCGATAGATCCATCGCTGTTCCTGCATTATTAAAGTTTGTTCCCATGTCCTACCTTGCATTCCAGTAACTACGTGTTCTATGCACCAACATTTAAGATCCTGAAATTTATGTTCCTGAGCCTCACAATGAGCTACCATAGGTGCTTCCATTTTCTTACACCGCAACCTACTCTCATGCTCTTTCATGCGGACTCGGAACTTACGAATTGTCTTACCTATGTACATTAAACCACAGGGGCATCGCACAGCATAGACAACATATGTGGACTCACAAGTGGTACTGCTTCTTAACCGATAGATTACCCCCTTATGAGTGAATTGTTCTATTTCACTCGAAATGTGGCAAATACTGCACTGGCCACAAGCACTATGTCCCCCTTTTTTTTCCAACAGTTGCCGCGATCGCAACACTGTAGGGCTTAAATACTCTTTCAAATTTTTGTTACGTTGCCAGACGCACCGGATATTATAACTCCGCATACTCGGCAATGTCCTCAATACCTTACTGTGCCTCTTTATACTTCTTTGAATCGCCATACTTATTGGAGAGTATTTAGTAATCAAATGCACAAATTCTTTATCATCTTTACTTGGCGATAAATGGGGAGTCAATAACCACGTACGGTTATAATATAGAGCTCGTTTATATGCTCTACGGACTAAGGATTGCGGATATCCCCTCTGAACAAAAGCCTGCTGTAATCGATTAGATTGATTCTTGTATTCCTCTACGGTTGAACAATTGCGCCTGTACCTCAGGAACTGTGAAAACGGGAGTCCCTCTTTTAAACTCTGGGGATGCGCGCTATCATACTGCAAAAAGGTATTTCTGTCTGTCGGTTTAGTATACCCTGTTGTCTCCCATTGGTCACTGCCCTTCATTACATACACATCTAAATAAGCTATAGCTTTGCTGTCATATTCATAAGTAAACTGTATATGTGTATCACAATTATTTATATATGTTCTTCTTTTGCCCACTCTGCTAACCCTTGTAAAATACTCAAAAAGTGAGTGGTGTCACGGAGATAAGAGTCTAAATAAGTTGAAAGGGGCTCCAGTATTGTACCCCGAGTAGACACTATAGGGCGTCCCGGAGGTTTTTGTAAACATTTATGTATTTTAGGGACAGTATAAAATTTGGCTATAGTGGGAGATGTGACATTAAGATAACGCAACTCTTTTTTAGAAATCAGTTTATCTTCAAATGCTTTATTGGTCACATTTTTGATCTGCTTTTGTATATCGAAACTGGGATCATCCCGTAATTGCACATATGTTGTAGAATCTTGTAGCTGGACACAAAAACCTCCGGGACGCCCTATAGTGTCTACTCGGGGGTACAATATTTTACAAGGGTTAGCAGAGTGGGCAAAAGAAGAACATATATTTCTTGTTACACTAGATGTGCAATCATTGTACACGAGTATCCCACAGTCGAAAGCATTAGAAATAGTGAGTACAACTTTAAGAGCCAGAGGAGATTTGTCAGATGTGAAAGTAGAATTTCTTCTTCAAATAGCACAATTAGCTTTATATCAAAATTATTTCATTTTTGAGGGAATACTTTATCATCAGGTAGCTGGTGTCGCCATGGGGGCCACATGTGCCCCCTCGGTGGCGAACCTGTACATGGGGGATTTCGAGAGAAAATGGATGTCCAAAACTCCATTACGGGACTACATCGTAGCTTGGTATAGATATATTGACGATGTTTTTTTGTTATGGCAAGGAACAGAACAACATCTGCATGAGTTTGTTCGGTGGTTAAATAATTGTGATACACATATACAGTTTACTTATGAATATGACAGCAAAGCTATAGCTTATTTAGATGTGTATGTAATGAAGGGCAGTGACCAATGGGAGACAACAGTGTATACTAAACCGACAGACAGAAATACCTTTTTGCAGTATGATAGCGCGCATCCCCAGAGTTTTAAAAGAGGGACTCCCGTTTTCACAGTTCCTGAGGTACAGGCGCAATTGTTCAACCGTAGAGGAATACAAGAATCAATCTAATCGATTACAGCAGGCTTTTGTTCAGAGGGGATATCCGCAATCCTTAGTCCGTAGAGCATATAAACGAGCTCTATATTATAACCGTACGTGGTTATTGACTCCCCATTTATCGCCAAGTAAAGATGATAAAGAATTTGTGCATTTGATTACTAAATACTCTCCAATAAGTATGGCGATTCAAAGAAGTATAAAGAGGCACAGTAAGGTATTGAGGACATTGCCGAGTATGCGGAGTTATAATATCCGGTGCGTCTGGCAACGTAACAAAAATTTGAAAGAGTATTTAAGCCCTACAGTGTTGCGATCGCGGCAACTGTTGGAAAAAAAAGGGGGACATAGTGCTTGTGGCCAGTGCAGTATTTGCCACATTTCGAGTGAAATAGAACAATTCACTCATAAGGGGGTAATCTATCGGTTAAGAAGCAGTACCACTTGTGAGTCCACATATGTTGTCTATGCTGTGCGATGCCCCTGTGGTTTAATGTACATAGGTAAGACAATTCGTAAGTTCCGAGTCCGCATGAAAGAGCATGAGAGTAGGTTGCGGTGTAAGAAAATGGAAGCACCTATGGTAGCTCATTGTGAGGCTCAGGAACATAAATTTCAGGATCTTAAATGTTGGTGCATAGAACACGTAGTTACTGGAATGCAAGGTAGGACATGGGAACAAACTTTAATAATGCAGGAACAGCGATGGATCTATCGATTGGAGACAGTCCAGCCGATGGGCCTTAACGTAGCAGTAGAATGGGGAGCGTGTGTATAGGGTATTAGTAATTGCACAGGTCATCAGTAGACGTTATTATTCAGGTGCACATTAGGGATGTCAGGCATTGCTCCGAATAGGTAGGAGGAGCCTGTAGAGAGACCTTTAAATAAGGGTATATTCCTCCTAGTCCGCATGCGCGGCGTTTTCGGACTGTTATAATGCCGACTTTAAGAATGCCATCGGTTAATCAGAAACGCGGGCAGCATTCGCGTATTAAGAACTTTGTTTGATATTTCAAGTAAGTAGATAATTTCGGATAAAGTAAGGCAGATAAGATAGAGGCAATAAATCATAGGTGGTTTTTAGTAACACATGTTGCTTTGTATATTTGCAGTTTGATCTATAATCCCCTGAAGAACCATACTAGTGAAACGCGGGGGCGCTTTGACAACAGCGTTGGGATTTTAAATGAAAGTGGATTGAACAAACAATTAAGTTTATAAGAAAGTTCCAAGTTCCAAGTTTAAGAACAAGTTCCATCATAATCAGATAAGTTAACATAGTAAAGTAGCAAAGTAGTGTGCTTTTATGATATCTGTAAAAAGGGTCGTTGATGCAAATAGGCATAATACTGGGAGTATTTAAAACACCCAGAAATATTTGCCGATGTTTAGTCTGAGACCCGAAGAAGAAACAAACAAATATCTTGTAATATAGAAACTTCACTGGTGATAAAGAGAAAATTGGATGAGCGTGCGATCATAAAGAAGTACTCAGATATGGAAGGGCAGACTAGACAGGCCAGATGGCCTTTTTCTGCCATCATGTTTTTGAGTTTCTATGGGGCTTGTTTACAAAGCTGCGGTAGCGGTTTCTGATCGTTACTGGAGCCGCGGCCCCATTGAAATTAATGGGGCCGTGGCTGCAATAACGATCGGAAACCGCTACCGCAGCTTTGTAAACAAGCTCCTATGTTTCTATCTTTACTACAAATAAAGGTGATACAGACTAGGGTTATCGTGGGCAAAACAGGACCAGCCTGAGTTCCAATTCACTCTGTTTTAAACTGGGATGTCTCTGTTTCAAAAGAAGAACAGAGCAAAGAGCACAGAGACACAACTGGCCAGCAATGTCTTCTCTACCTATCTCCCCCCAAACTCTCTATGCCCCCTTACCCCTTCACTGTACACACTTCAGACTGACCACCCTATCCAATGTATGTAACAAGCAAACCATGTATTAACACTAGAAGCCCCAAAGTGTGTCAATTCATGCAAATGCATCTTTGAAGTTGTATACCAGCGCCACTGCTAGAACCATGTCAGTCATGTTCCATGACTTTGTTAACAAGGTCAAGATGTTCAAATATGTGCATCAAAAATTAATGACAGATGCACCACCTAGCGGGAAAATGAATTTATACCTAGAAGCCCCAAAGTACGTCAATTGATGCACTCAATTGTCTTGGATGCGTCAATTGACGTACTTTGGGGCTTGTAGGTATAAATTCATGCTCCCACTAGGTGGCGCATCTCAATCACTGTTTACAGTTTTACTCCGACATTACAAACAATAAACACACGATGACATCATGTAATGATGTCACATACTGCACGTATTTAACAAATAAGTAACTTCACATTAATTCACATCTGCATTTCATGCTAAACGCAGTTGTCGTGATAATGCGTCAATTGACACACTTTGGGGTTTCTAGGTAAAATTCCTTTTGGGGCTTCTAGTGTTAAGTTATTGTTCCTTGTACATAAGTTAATCGTTCCATGTAGTCTCTTCTATAATCTTTGTTCTATGTAAAGTGCTTTGACCCAGTGAAAAGCGGTATATAAGCACTGCTAAATAAATAAATGACTCCGTGAACAAGAAACCCATTGACCTCCACCCCAAATGAAAATTCACCTCAACAGTCAAAAACATTACAAATAGCTTAACTAAACCTGTTCGCAATACAACAGCTTTTACAGGGCCATGGCAGGATGGCTTGGTCTGGACGACCTCAGTTCCACAGAACAGGACATGTCTTCTGTAGTCCTCTGCGCTGTGCTTCTTCCAGGGTATGGAGCTATCTACATTGGGCAATGGGGTCTTCGTTACTGGAATACTCTCCCCTGAAAGAAGTCATTGTATTACCACACAGCTTTCTCTCTTCTATTTATAGCTTTGTTGATCCAGCTTTGCTTTATTATAAGAATTCCAAGTTCATCTTCCAATGAATATACTTTTCAGAACACAAACTTTTGCTTCAAACTTCACAGCAACTTAGACACCAATATCTGAGAAGGGGGGGGGGGGGGGGTTAAATATCAGAGCTATCTGTCTGCCCCCTAGAACATCTCCCTGCCCACCTCTGCCCAAATGCATATATTTTGGACAGACATTAAGATGCCTAGCCAAAAGTTACTCAATGACTAAGTAACCTTTTGGATTTACTGTATGTGGTTAAAGCTGAAGTTAACCACATAAATCCTTTTGAAAATCAAACTGTACAGTCAGCTGAATATAGCTGCCTAGCTAACTGGGAAAAGTTTCCTTGCACAAACCAGATATGGATGTCAATATGTCTGTCAACATGAGCTAATATACTTGAAACTCACTCAACGTTTACCATACGAAAACTCAAACTTTTATATTATTTTTAGTTTGTTTTAAACTAGTGTGTTAATTCCCAAAGGTCTCAAACAAATAACAGCACTTAAAACTTTGGACCCTAATTTTGAGTCCTAATCTTGTGCTTATCGACATCAACGACCTTTTCAATGGGAATAACTGGTGATATTAAATTTTCAGTGAGAAAAACTCCATTCCTCGGACATGACTTAAAGTACTCAGCTCCTTTGACTTTCTATATGTGTCACAGTTTTAAAGCGCTATAATTATTGAAAATAACTATTCTATGACCAAAGTTCTTATTCCACTGCTCGAGTACTTAACTGTCTTCTTTTGCCTGAAGTGCACCCTCATGTTTTCTCTTGTGACCCAACGCCTGAATTTTAGGCGCCCATGCGTTTCACTGTGATCCGTTTCTTCAGGGGATTGCCCACTTCCACCATTACACTGTATATCGACGCTGCACGCATAATTCACAGTCAGACTCTTATCCAAGCTTCAGATCCATTCTTTCTCTTTCCAGCTGAAAAACGCATCGCAGCGCCGATATACAGTGTAATGGTGGAAGTGGGCAATCCCCTGAAGACATGGATCACAATGAAACGCATGGGCGCCTAAAAGTCAAAGGAGCTGAGTACTTTAAGTCATGTCCGAGGAATGGAGTTTTTCTCACTGAAAATTTAATATCACCAGTTATTCCCATTGAAAAGGTCGTTGATGTTGATAAGCACAAGATTAGGACTCAAAATTAGGGTCCAAAGTTTTAAGTGCTGTTATTTGTCTGAGACCTTTGGGAATTAACACACTAGTTTAAAACAAACTAAAAATAATATAAAAGTTCGAGTTTTCGTATGGTAAACGTTGAGTGAGTTTCAAGTATATTTGCACTTTTTATAGTAATCACTTGGAAGACAGACTGCATTTACATTTGTCTGTCAACATGAGCTGACATTGCCATTCAGCAGCTCCCAGCAACAAAAGAGGCCCTGTTTCATTGTAAGCTAGCTCTGGGCCCAAAGCCCCAAATGGGTCAAAAAGTAATTGTCCTGCAGCAGGCATGTACTTGTGTGACACAGAAAACATCTTGAATATTAAGCATAAAAACAGCCCTTCTGTTTGAATTCATAATAGTTACATTTTATTTTCTTCCATCTGTGAATATAGAATCATAGGTAGATCTAAGGATTTAGCTTCATTCATTTGCAAAACACCGTAAACTGAAGTGAAACATGCTACACACCTGTCAGCATGCTTTCATTGACTATGCAGCCTCCATGAAGAAGAATTGCATCACAAGGTAAGAGAACATTTCCTTTCAAAACAAGGATATCACCTGGGACTAAAAGGCGGGATTCCATCGTGCTACAACCTATGGGTGAAAAGCCAATAAAATTAGTTTTTGATCCACCCTTCCAAAAAGTCAGTGGTATAATTTCCAAGCGCTCGAATGGTCCTGAGATGTATTACCCAGATGTAGTACTGTATTTGAACAATGGGAAATTTCCGATCCTGAAAATTATCCCCAGTAGTAAGGGAATCATTTTACAACTGGACACCTAAGTGAGAAGCCCAAAAAGGTACATATTTTAGAAAGGCAACATAGGTACCTATGTACCTTTATAGCATAGGCTCTGAGAACGAGCTCCACTAACGCCCAAAGGTTCACGCATAAACTTACATGTACTCCAAGGATATGAATGTGCATGCACCCTATGCGTCTGCCTGCATGTTTTATAAGATGCACGTGTGCACAATGACTCCGTCTCCATCCTGCCCAAACATCCCTAGGAATGCCTGTATGGAGTAGCGCTCCCACAGCAGGTTTCATTGCGCTGCTACTCCTTGTGGTCTTGGGTACGTTACTTTACCCTCCATTGTCTTGGAAGAAAGACCTGGCAGTTTACTTCAGGTGACACCTTGCCAAAAACCCAAGGGCTGCTGGATCACCAGGAGTCAACAGTGACTCAATGGCACACATCACATTTATTCCAATGACCCTTGGTCTAGCCCGCAGGGGTCTCCAAACCTATCCTGGAGGGCTGCAATCCTGCTAGGTTTTTGGGATATCCCTAATGAATATGCATGAGATATATTTGCATGCACTGCCCCATTGTATCTGAATTGATCTCATGCATATCCATTAGGGATATCATGAAAACCTGACTGGTTTGCGGCCCTCCAGGACTGGATTTGGAGACCCCTGGACTCTAGGGGTATGATTCTTGCCTTTGATGCAAGATGTTCTGGGATTAGGAGAGAGCGGTGGGTACAACCTTAAAAAAAGGCATAGAGGGGGGTGACCTCCACGGTGCGGTGGGTAAAACCACTCTAACCACCTTATTGGGCAGACTAGATGGACCATACTGGTCTCCGCAAATGCAATGTGTGCCTTTGTGGGGCTGCTGACTCCTGGTGACCCAGAAGCTCCTGGGTTTTATCTGCCATGATCTTCTATGTTAGTGTGCTACGAGTACTATATAATATGCAATCTCATATAAGCCCTTCTCTGCTTGGAAAAGAGGCTGTGAAAAAAACCTTTATAACATTACCACTCCCATGGGGGCAACTTTCAGACAGTACGCTTATCTGAAAAGTCTGTGAGTACCTTTTGCTGGCAGAACTTACATCTGTTTTGGAAAAATTTTCCCTTTGAATATTGACTTGGAAAAAAATACATGCCCAGATTTGCACCTACTGCTTGTGTGGGACCTTTTCTGTAAAATCTTGTGCACTTACTTTTAGAAGTCTGTAGTGTGCACGAAATTTCACTCTCCACCCCAACTCCATCTCTGCCCCCAGGAACACTGGGGACATTTTCAAAGCCATTTAGGCAGTTTTCAGTTACTGCCACTGAATATCACCGGCTGCCGCCGCTAAACGTCCTGATGTGGCCAATGAGGTGGTCTGGCATAACTGGCTCACAGCAATCTTCAACCACTAGCTGGTAATGCCACAGCAGCAAAGGTTAGGCACTTCAACGACTGTCCCAACTTTGGCCACTGTAGCTGACCAGGCAGCTGCTCATTAGCTGTGGCGCAATCCAGCCAACCCGAATATTCAGTGCCGGCGCTGCATATGGCCCCAGTATTGAATATCCAGGTTTAAAGTCCAGCAACGGAGGCTGCCGCTGAATATTCCCTCTGCTGTCCTGATACACACTTCACTTCTGTGTGGGTATGTGGTGGGCAAATTTCAAAAATGCCATTTCTGCATATGAAACCCTCTTTTATGCATAGAAATACCTCTGAAAATTCCCCTCCCCAAGGTTTTAAACTAAAAAAACTGGAAATAGTTTTGTAATCAAATAAGTTTATCTTTCATTCTTCCCTCAAGGTGTCAATGTCCCTCTGACTGGAGGCTTTTCTACATTGCAAAACTGCATAGCGGGTGACAAGCCCTCTGAGATGAGTCCTGGGCCATTTCACATTCTGAGGCCCCTCATGTATGGGAAGAAGAGTAAAACATATTTTAATGTAAGGAATGGCATGTAAAAAAAGTGCTCAAAATTCAAAAATATGTAACGCAAATAAAAAAAAACCATAAGGACTACATAGGGTTAAAGGGAAGACGCATATAGTATCAGCTGAGGTGAGGTTCAGGCCAAATATCCTGGCTCACTCCCCTCAAACATAAACTAAAATAATGTTTATCATAGGTATAAAAGCTAACTCTACATTTCAAAGTTGGACTATGTGGCCAGACTTTACAAACATGCTGTGTTGTAGTTTAGCTTTTAATGCATAATAAACTCAGCATTATCACATGGGGGATCTTTTCCTAACGGGTGCTAAATTGTTGCACACAACACACCAATAGTGCCAACACCATAGCGCATTATGTGCAACACCAACACATTAACTATCTTTAAGCAAACCTGCGCTTATGCAGTCAGCGGGTAGTGTGAACACGGCCCTAACTGCGTTGAGCTCACTGCACCCATTCTCTGCCCCTAACTCACCTACCTCTGACGCTAATGCAGGTTGCACAGCGTAGGAATCATCCTGCACTATCATGGCCCTGTGCTGGCTGACCGCTCACATCCCAGAGCACCTTCAGCGTGTGCCAGAACACAAGCTGCAAGCTGGCACTCATTAGTAAAAGATTCCCATGGTCTTGGGTGGCAGAAACACGGTCAAGGCCATGTGAGAAAGAGCACATTCACAAGGGGCTTTACTTTAGTGCTGTTATGGTTTACGGTTTGGGGGGGGGGTTTGGTGTAGCACTTTTAGAGCAATCAGCAAAGCAGTTTACATAGGTTAAAATCACAAGGAAATAGAAAAGAGAGAAGAGGTCACGGGTATCATGCTGCCAGCAGTCCACCAACAGCCTGCCATCGGCCCTCAAATGCTAAGGCAAATCAATGTGTTTTCAGAGCAGCCTTGAAGTTTTCTAGGACAGCTCAGAGCACAGGGAAGAGGCAGGACATTCCAAAGACCAGGAAATGTAAAAAAGAAAGCTGAGCACCTCGTACTTTTACGTTTGGCCTCAGGTATAAGGCAATTGCCATGAATAGACTGAAAGTCAAAGAATCGGTTCAGAGGGCTTTGTGTGTTAATATGAGAATTTTGATGTGAACGCCTCACTGACACTCCTTGTGACCTTGGGCAAGTCGTTTAACCCTCCAATGCTTCAGATCCAAATTTAGATTGTCAGCCCTTTGGGGACATGGAAATACCTACAGTACCTTGCTGTAACATGCCTTGAACCACTACTGGAAAGGCGTGAGTTAAATACTACTAATAAAATAAAACAGCAAATCAAAATATGATAGAGAACAGAAAGCCAGTGTTCTTGAACTAGGAGAGGGGTAACACGATTGAATTCACATGCATGACGAAGAATCCTAACCGTTGTAGTTTGGATAGTCTGAAGATGCTTTAATTCTGATATGAACAGACCAGAATAAATCATATTTCAGTAGTTGATGAGTGACATAATGTCACTGAGTGTTAAAGTCTGTTGGGCAGAAAAATCTAAGAAAGATCGTATAGCATGAAATTAGCATAGTGCCAGGAAAGAGCTCTTAACAATAGAACTAACTGGTTTTCAAATATTTGACAGCAACCGGAGAACTGTTCTAAAGGGCTTTGAAGCATTTGCCGTAATTGTCAGGTAGACAGCTTATAAAATTTTGAACTAAGACAGGAACATCTAGATAAAACTCACCTTCATTCTTTCTGCACACTGTGGCCATGATGTTATTATGGGACTCGACCAGATTATGAAGCTTTACTGATTGCTGTATTTGGAAGAGTAGCATAGTGTCGTGTCATCATCTCCAGATTTTGCAAGCAAAATGTCATTTACAAGCAGTCACCAACATATTAATTAAAACACCATAAGAAGATATCAATAGCTGCAGAGTTCAGGAGCATGCATGGAAAAAGCCTTTAATTCATTTTATTGTCATTGTCGCTTGTGATAAATGGTCTTAGAAACATATTAGAAATAGACAAACTTATGGCAAATGAGCCCCATGCAGTCTTTCCACTTTGCCCATCTACAGTATAAGTTCTACACTCCTTTTCTTAAAGATCCTCTCTGCCCCAAGCAGATCTAGCCCTTGTCTCTATCACCTTCACACTTACACCACCTTTTCCCTAGATTACTCTTTCCCTTAATCCTAGGACCCGTGTTCAAATGACAGAAACGAAGCGGCGTCTGTTGGGGAGTTTTATTTGTTGCTTCAGATTTTGCTATTTCCTTATCATTTTAACAACAGCATATCCCTAACAGACTTCACCTAGCATCATCTTCCCAAGAAAACCATCTGCACAAACCACTTTCTCTTCAAATACCCTCAAAAAGACTAACATCACTTCCATATCTGCACTGAAAAACCTGATAAAAAAAATTAAAATCTCTGTTCAGAACTGGATTGCGCTACATAAACTCATTGCGTTTTAGCATAAAGCAGGATTTGGAGCTATGCAGGATGGGACACTGATTCAAGAAAACCCAAAAGATGCTGAAAGATGGCCCCGGTAGCTTTGCTATGAAGGCCAAAAACCAGTGCAGTGCTTTTCAAACTTTTGTCCCATATGACTCCGTTTTACCGACAGAAAATTTACCTGACCCCAGATGACGATGAAATCAAAATAGCAGGTCTCCAGCCTCCTTCCCCTCCCTCCACTCATCCCAAGAAGGAGAGCAGCAGCGACAGTCAGCACAGGGTCCCTTGTGACAGTGTGTGCTTACATCTCTTCTTCCTGGGCCATTATTCCCCTTCTTTTAATCACTCTCTCTCTCACCTCCATGTCTAACATCTCCCACCCCCATCCAGTATCTCTCTCTCTGGCTCTCTCTTTCCCTCCATCCAGTACCTCAGCTCTAGAGAGGACATGCAGCTCTCATGGGCAGGGACTGTTCAAGGCCGCGCTCATGCCCTGACTCTCTGGACTGGGATCGCAGCCTAGAGAGGACATGCTGCTCTCACGGGCAGGGGCTCTTCAAGGCTGTGCTCATGCCCTGACTCTCTGGACTGGGATCGCAGCCTAGAGAGGACATGCTGCTCTCATGGGCAGGGACTGTTCAAGGCCGCGCTCATGCCCTGACTCTCTGGACTGGGATCGCAGCCTAGAGAGGACATGCTGCTCTCACGGGCAGGGGCTCTTCAAGGCTGTGCTCATGCCCTGACTCTCTGGACTGGGATCGCAGCCTAGAGAGGACATGCTGCTCTCATGGGCAGGGACTGTTCAAGGCCGCGCTCATGCCCTGACTCTCTGGACTGGGATCGCAGCCTAGAGAGGACATGCAGCTCTCACGGGCAGGGGCTCTTCAAGGCTGTGCTCATGCCCTGACTCTCTGGGCTGGGATCGCAGCCTGCACAACCCATGCTTGTGGGACATGCTGCTCCCTTGGGCAGGCTGTGCCCCTTGTATGTACAAGGGGAGGAGGAGTGGACTTGGGGGGGCATTGGAAGGGGGACATGGACATGGGAGGGAATTGAGAGTGGAGGGGATATGCTGGACTACGATGGGCACAGGGAAACACCTCTAGCTTATCTCCTTTGCCTCCCTATTCTCCTCCCCTACATCCAGCATCTCCCTTCTGTTTCCCTGTGCCCATTGTTGTCCAGCATCCCCTCCACTCTCAATTCCCTCCCATGTCCATGTCCCCCTTCCAATGCCCCCCCCATGTCCACTCCTCTTCCCCTTGTACATACAAGGGGCAGAGCCTGCCCACAGGAGCAGCATGTCCCACAGGCATGGGTTGTGCAGGCCGCGATCCCAACCCAGAGAGTCAGGGCATGAGCGCTGATTCACCAAATCAATGGATTTAAGCGCCTCTGAAGTCTGAGACTATCCCTGTGGATCTTTTTGATAATGAATGGAGTGGAGTGGAGGAGTAGCCTAGTGGTTGGGGCAAGGTACTTCAGGCCAGAGGGTCGGGGGTTCAAATCCCACTAGAGGACAGCAACCTTGGGCCGGAAGGACTGGGGTTTCTAGTCCCACAGGTGCTCCTTGTGGTCTTGGGCAAGCCACTTAACCCTCCATAGCCCATGTTCCCTGTAAAATAGTTATCTCCAAGTTATAATGCCCTGTTCAATGTAAACCACCTTGATATCATGAAAGGTGGTATATGAGAAATGTTAAATAAATAAAATAAAAAATGAATCGTTCAGTAATGAGTTGGATTAAAGCAAGAGCATAATTTCTAGGGGATCACCAGTTTTCCATAAGTTTATTTTTATATGATTGTTTGTATGGAGTAATTTTTTTATAGAATACGCTCGTATTATTATACTCCACGTAGACCACTCCAATTTTTTGTATCTGAACAGCCCTAGTCAACATACTTGGTTTTTTTTTCAGGGCCATCAAGTCAATGATGACTCCTAGTAACCTAGTTGCCTCTGGGTTTTCTTGGCAATGTATTACCAGATGCAGTTTGCAAGGAAATGGAGGGTAAAGTGACTTCCCCAAGGTCACAAGGACTGTCAGTGGGAATTGAACCCTTGATTGTCAGGGTATTAGGCAGTTGCTAAAACCACTAGGCTATTCCTCCACCTCTGCATCCTAGCTAAGCAGATAATTCAGGAATCCTGTGACTATTAGACACTCACCTGCCTGAGATCATATATGGTCAATGCAATGGAAATAACAGACATGATAATGATAGCAATGGCATATTCTTTGTAATCTTCGGCAAACCACAGGCACACGCTAAAAAGTTGAAACACATAAAATGGATTCAAAACCTGCCAATACATAAACACATCAGATAGTTAGGGTGCCACAGAATTCCACTAAGATGTAATTTCTAGACCTTCTTATTCATGCAAACAAATGGGAGGCAATTCAAATCATGATTTGCACACAGGTAAAAAGCTCACACCCAAGTCCTGATTTCCTATGCTGATTGCTTTATTCCCCATAGTAACCCAACCTTGGCTATAAAGAATAGTCTCCTTGCTAGTCAGCAGTTATTAAAAGGAGACTATTTAAGGCTAGCAAACATCAAGTTTAGTTGAGGATTATGTTTAAAGGCTTAAAACTTGCACATTGAAAAAAAAATCTGCACTGACTTTTTACTTTCCCGGACTGTTCAGAGAAGCATGTCCCCTGATTATTAGTGAGGCTCACATTTCAATTCTCCTATGCCTTCTTTCTAAATACAAAAAATGATTTTATTGAACCTAGAGCTGGCGTACACCTTGTAGCACTCTACAAATGATAAGGAGTAGAGCTTACTGGCTAGTCTAAACTGATCAACGATTTCTCACACTTCTAAGAACAGTGAAATGCAACCCTGTGAAAATACTTTCATTTAGCTCAGTTCAAAGTGAGTTAAATTCAAGTACAGTAGGTATTTCCTTGTTCCCAGAGGCCTTATAACCTAATTTTGCATCTGAGACAATGGAAACTTAAGTAACTTGCCCAAGGCCACCAGGAATGTTAGTGAGATTTGAACTGTAGCCTCTCTGGCTCCTAGACTGCTGTTCTAAGCAACAGGCAGCCACTTCACTCCTTATAAAATAGACTTTTAGATAGGTAACACAGTAACATAGTAAATGATGGCAGATAAAGACCAGTTCTGGGTACCTAAACATAGACCTCCAAAAGGGTTCTAGATAGGACTTCAGTAGGGATGAGTAAAAATAAGTAGCATACATTATTGCTCATTAGTGCACATTGTTTATTAGTAGGTACTATTAATGACGTTCCACTCCCCTCAAAAAAGCAAAAAAATCACCTAAACAGCATGGCAAACTAAATAATATAAACATGTTCCACCTGCACACCCTTAGACTTTAGTAACATGAGTAACGACCTCTACTGACCAAGGCTTAAAAGGTATCAGAATCTGCTGGCAGGCCTTGTTTCCATGATATAGTCACACATGCTGTAGGATGAAGTTTCTCTGCTCCAGGTCTTGCCACTTAGAGAGAGAATTTTATAAAGCATTTTCCATGCATATATGTAAATCATGGTTTACATGTGGAGAAGTTTAATACTGCTGGCATGTAAAAAGTAGGCCACCAGCATCATGGCGCCTACGTTTTCACAATATGGAGGCAATTTGATGAGGAGCCGCGGAAAATTGCAGATGGAAAGCACCAGGGTTTAGTGGTTCATACATGTATATAGGCACTTACTCATGCACTTAAGTGGTCCTATTCTGAAAGTACACACATTGGGACGATTGTCTATACTTTCGCTGTGCGTGTGAACAGTGGCAGAGTTTGAGCACAGCATGGGCTGAGCACAGAGTATACAATTCTGCAATTTACGCGCGTTCCTTAAAAAACTAGGCTTGGGCATGAACACCAGCGATGGAGCTGGTGGAGTGCTCGCACCTAGATTTCATGTGTATTTTTGGCCTCTTATGCCTCTATTTTATAAAGAAAAGTAAGTGCCTACTTTTATTTATAAAATAGGTTTTAAGAAGGCATTTCTAGGTGTCTAAACCTTGGTGCCTGGTTATAAAATTACCCTCTATGGGGGTTATTTTGGAAGCCCTATTCATGTTTGGACATCTGAAAACGGGCACAGAGACGCCCAAAGCACAGAGCGTCTCCAGAACCATTTTAGAAGTCTGTTCTGTATACGTCGCCAGTGCGAGGACGTCCATGTCAGAACGGGAGCATGGCAGAGGTATGGCCGGGACAGTCCAAAGAACTTGGACATCCCGCCTGATCTCAGAAACATTCCGGATGTCCCGAATTACGCCTAAGGTTATACCTGCTCCAGGCACGGACAAGCATCTGAAAAGTACTCATTTTGTCAGGCAGATGTCTTGGAGAAGGAGCTACACTAATCCCCCCTTTATTTTAGAATATGTCAACGAACACCGGCGGGTTTTGAGGACTCATGATTTTGGTTTTGCTATGCCACTGGATGTCCTCTTATGCTAGCTTGCAAGAGATGGACTTCCCCACCCTAGGCTTTCCTAAGGGCGATGTCTATGTGTCTGTCGATGTGGACTTCCACATTGGGGACCTCAGTGTTCCCAAAATCTGCCAGAGATATAAACGTCCCTGAAATCTTTCTGCTCATTCTGCCCTGGATGTCCCCAATTTGACGTTGACGTTCTTATAAACATGCCTCTTCACATGTGTAGGTGTCCCTGGGAGTATAGTTTACGCAGAGCAGGGACAGAGCTGTGAAGTATACATGTTCTTTTATAAAATGTTCATGTACACACCAAGTACATGCACATATTTGCACTTGTTTCTGAGCAGGTGTAAATTTGGGGAAGAGCACCTGTGTGCATTGTTGTAAAGTTTTATAGGCACTTTGCTATAAAATTATCCCTATTGTGCCTGATGCTATGGCAGAAAAGGTTAGTGAGTCAGGTCTGAAAAAGCTGCAGAGATCTATGTTAGGATGTAGACATACCACAAATGCCACCCCAGAGATGAGTCCAGCTGGCCTCAAAAATTGGCCATGATCACCTCTATTGCAGATGCCGCAATTCATCAGTGGACGGCAGTGGATTCTGAAGACTTGTCAAATAAAGAGAACGTCTCTAGGTGCCAGCGACTTACTTTTAAAATGAACAGGTTTTATTCCAACAACCATTTTCAGCATTTGCATCCAGTATTTACTAAGTATGAAAGCCAGCTTACTTCTTTAAAAAGTAACTTCCAAATGGGGACGATTTCAACTTCGATGGTATTCGGACCACAAATTAATCTCCTGTGGAAGATTAGACATTAATTTTGATTAAAATAAAAGGATACCACTAGGAAAGTCAAATTTCTGTACAGCCTCGTATCAAGCCCCACCATTTCATTAGCATGGAAAGACAAAAATTAAAAGCACAGTTCTCTTAAATATTACAATACTGCCCCTAGCAACAGCGCCCTAAGAAAGTTTAAAGCTGTGAGATCTCCGAAACCCCTCGAGGAGGATTAGGAAAAACACTACACTAGCTTCCCAAGAATATCATGGCCACCTGATGGGCCATGACTATAAGCAATATCTATGAGACAGTTAGCTACTTATCACCACCTCTGCTACAAGGCTGTAGACAAGGGCTGTCAATTGACTCAGTCCTTTTAGGATAAGATCATCCAGTCCTAGTTTTGCCCCATTGTATGCATACATTTTAATTCCAATTTCCCTAAGAAAAACAGGGCTCTAAATGTGTGCAATAGTAGTAAAACCAAGACCTGATCAGTATGCCCTGGAAAAATGGAAACAAATGGACAATATCTTGCACAACCTGTCATGGATTTTCTTGGCATCAAAAATCCTCTGGACATGTTATATGCTTTCAAAAAAAAATCCATTGCTGGTCCCCCCCCCCCCCCCCAGCCATCTCTAGTGGGAAGCTGTTCCAGGTATCACGGATGGCCACCTAATCCTTTCCCTCACAGCAGCGACACAACCAGCCATTCAGAGCTACTTAATGGCACCTCTCTATATGTCCAGGGTGGCGAAAGCTGCAGGATGATGCTGTAAAACCTGTAAACCCCAACTCATTTCCATCATCACGTACTCCATGACCTTTAGCAAGACATTTAGCATAGTCTTCGGCACATGGAGGTTGAGATCTTTGCACAGTCCCCATGTCAGTTCCTCATATTCCTCAAGTTGCAGTTTGCTTGTTGCATTTTTGCATTTGCATGTCAATTAGACATGTTTATCATATAGGGACAAGCCTATATCTCAGAAGACCTGTGGTCATGTGCTATTGTAGTTGCTATTGTAAGATTCTGTTGAAAGTGTTTCATAAAAAACAATTAGCCAGATATGGTACATATGAATACTGAGTCCAGAGTCCTCTAAGGACTTAAATTGTCAGATCATATTACCCCAGTCCTAGACATACTACACTGGCTTCCAATTGTATGTCAAAGAAATTCTCCGTTATTTATAAAACTCTCTTTAAGAAAGCTCCTCAATATTTAAAGAGAAATTGAACTATTATGAATCTAATAGGTGTTCAAGATCCTCTCAAGATGGTCTATTGACTATTGGCTTCTCAAACATTAGGGATGTGAACAGGCCAAAAATGTTCAGTTCGTATGACTTTGTTTTCCACTTTTGGGGTGTGTTTTTTGATTCATTTCATACATTTATTTCACAAAACGTGCTGTACCACTCATCCAAGCTTGCTTTTTCTCGATGGTTTACAAAACACATTGATAATTCAAACATATAAAAACAGTGACAAATCATTGGCATATTGATTCATTCATTTTAATGTGAATTAAACATTTTTTAATGTATGCAAATTGATTGTACCATGCTTTCAAAAATTAGTGCATGTTAAATTGATTTTGTAGGTGCTACAAATTTTAAGGCACTTTAACGAACCAAATGCACATTAATGAATGAGCATCCCTAATTGAAATCAGGCTGATGGAAACATGAAGATGGCTTGCTCATATTATGACTCACATTTGTGGAGTAAGGGAACTGTGGAGATTAGAGCTAGCTCAAATTATTTAGTGTTCCAGAAGGTTTCCAAGTCTTGCTTTTATTGATGAATTTGTTGGGTTATGATGTTTTTTTACAGAATTACTTTATTTGCTGATGTGAGTTTTGTTGTACAGTCAAACCTCGGTTTTCATGATTAATCCGTTCGAAAAAGTCTGACTAAAACCGAAACGTATGAAAACTGAAGCAATATTTCCCATAAGAAATAATGTAAATCCAATTAATCCGTTCCAGACACCCAAAAATATTCACAAAAATACATTTTATAGAGAATAACTATATTTTACATACAGAAAACAATGAGAAATAAATATAAAGGACTAATGAAATGGATAAATGAACATTTAACATCACTGAAAGCAAGCTAAGTTCAGTACTGTACAGTACAGTATGTTAACATCTGGCCTTAGCCACCCCTGACAAGCTGCTGTGCCCAGCTCTCTTCGGAATCACATTGGATTCAGCCCATTAAAATACCTTTACATTATCTGCTCAATGCTTCAGAATGGCAGAAAATCTTAATGATATAGCTTCAGACGTACCATGCAATAGAAAGAACTGCCTCCCACATTCATGCAACATCTCCTGCTTACGTTGACAGCTTTTCTTCCCTGCTACCTCCGAGCCTGAGGGGGCGCTCCAGAGAACGGGCAGGTGGTGGACGAGATCGGGGCCTTCCTCTCTGCGCAATCCTTGCCTCTGACCAGGCTCGAGGATGTGTTTCATTTACGTGCTCAGCTGGCTTTTGCTTCTCATCATGCTGGCGATCGGTGAGTCCGGGGGGCAGTGCTGCCGGGACCGGGCAGGCGTTCTGGCAGTGTATACAGAATGGTGTGCAGCGCGAGGGTGTATGTATTTACAGTACTGTACTTTACGAAAACCGAGGCGATGTACGAGAACCGGGACAAAATCTCAGTCAAAAGACGTTGAAAACCGAAGCGATGTATGAAAACCGGGACAAAATCTCAGTCAAAAAAGACGTTGAAAACCGAAGCGTATGAAAACCGGGGCAAATGAAAACCGAGGTTTGACTGTATTGTCTTTATTACATGATATTCATGGATGTAATAACTTGATTTTTCCTAGGTCACACAGTATGGGCAGGAATTTCATAAATTGAAACAATAGCGGAAAAATTCACAGATCACAGTAGGAGATCCAAGATGGTGGATGCGAACTGGTGATCCCTGGTCATACCCTTAAGGGTAAGCACAAAGGGAAGACCCTCAAAGACTTGTAAACTCCTTGCAGCAAGTTCCATGGAGTGTTTTGTGCAGCCTCTGGTATGGAGCCTCTTCACAGAACGCCTGAAGCCAGTGGTTCAGAGACCTTGAGTCCAGAGGATCAGGTTCCCCCCTGTACAGCTGTTGACTTCATCATCTCAATTGGCCCTGACTATGCAGCCATCCACCGAAGTGGTTGCCAGACTTGCAGTCCAAGTGGGGCCCCCCGAGTCAGTGGAAATAGCTTGCTGCAGGGAACGATTTTGATGAGTGATGCCAGTGCAGGGAGGCAAGCTTTTACTAGACCAAGCTCATCCTGTATGAGGGGTGCCTGGATTGTCCTTGAAGGCTCCTTCCTCCATTTCATTTGGAGAGTCCTAGCAAACACCAAGTCAGTTGAAGCTGTCCCCTTCTAATGTGTTTTTCTCCTTGAACCAACTGGAGTCATTTACTCTGGAGTTGATTTGTCAAACCATCACTAATCCGGGCCAGGCTTCACTATCGCATGTCAATCAACTGAATATCAAATTTTGGGCACTTGAGCAGCAGGTTGCTAAGAAAGAGAAAGTGACTCGCAATACAAAGAATAAGGTACAATCTATAGCTGGAAAAAATCAAACTTTACAATCTTTTGAAGATAATTTGGTGAAAAATAATATTTTATTGATGGCTAATGTTGAATCATTGGAGACCGCAATTAGACAGTGTAATCTGAGACAGATTCATTTCCCTAAGTTACCACTGTCATCTCCATGAGATATTTCTAAGAACTATTTAACTGAGATTTTGAAGATATCTCCTGAGACAATCCCTGCAATTTATAGAATTAATTTTCTGCCTGTTGGGTAGAGAAGACAGGAGCAGTTGCAGATTCATGGGGTTCCTATGAGTATTCTGGATGTTTCTGGCCCAGTGGAGGCTTCAGACTCTGAATTGGCTCTTAAGGTGACCTTAGTCTGAATTGGTCCCACTATGGGGAGTTCTGACTGTGAATGGCTTTTGTGTTTATTAGGCATCATGAACTTTCTGGAACTGTATTGTTAGAATGTTTCTGGACATTGCAAGGGAGACACAGAAGAATCAGAGAAGGTTTTTCCTTCTCAGGTCACTGCACTCCTTCATGTGTGGCAAGGAATGATGAGGAGGAATAGAAGTGAGATGAAATGTTGGAAATATTGTTGGATTCTGCTGTTTTGGAAGATACTGTTTAGTTGTTGTTTGTTGGGATTAGATGAAATGAGTGTTCCTTGGTATTGTTCCAGGGAAGAGATGTATTGTAGAAAGGATAAAGTACGAGGTGGTCAATGCACACAGGCCCCTTAATTAGAAAGGTTTAGCACTGCAAAGGTAGCAGTATGATAATTTAAGCCCCATTTTGCGTGGGACATCCAGGTCAGGATGTATTCAATTTCCGGCTTGCACATGAATTTGCTGGCACATGCAGTGCAATAAGTGATTTTGAAGAGAAACTGTGGAAAAAATAGAAAGCCCCCAAGCTCTTACATTAGTGTTGTGATCACCAGGAAAATTGTGAGTTCTTGTCTGCAGCAGTGAGATAGTGGGCCCCAATACAGGCCTGCTCTCTGTGACAGGGGCCAATGGAGGAATCAGCGTGCCCCATATCTTACCCAACATAAATCACATGTGTCTTCCACCCTTTCCCAGACCCCTTTTCAACATCAATCACAACCCCCTCCCTACCTCCCAGACCTACTCTCCTGGATCTTTTTGGGGTCTCTCTAGTGTCTAAGGGCACAGGAGCGATCCCTAGTCACCCAGCACCATTGGGTGCCTAGTCCAAAATAGCACCTCTGACCTCCTAGCAGCAGTCTCATGGTCCTACCAGTAGGTGATCATGCTGCCAAAAAAGGAGTGTGAGACAGCTGTCCTATTCATCAATTCTCAGTGACACTGATCACCCTGGCACCATCCACATAATGTCGGCATGAAGCACAGGCATTCCGTCTAACTCTACAGAGAGTCAGTGTCTTTGTTTTACTTGTTGGATTTATTTTGTTAGTTGACTTGTTTTTAGAATATGTTGCTATATGTTTTTCATTTTGTACATTACCTTGGATAGAACCTTTGGATTCTAGAAGGTCATTTACAAATATGTAAAAATAAATAAAATATTCAGCCACTCTCAGCATAGTTATGTGGATAAAGTTAGGCAGGCACAAAGACTGTCCTAACTTAAACCACATTGCTATTCAGATAGTGGCTGAATATAGCTGACATCCGTAAGCTAGCAGCAGTCACCGGTGAATATATATTCAGCACCCTCGCTTTTGCTGACTGAAGAATTTGAATATCGAGCCATTTGTGTGCAATTGGATGTAACAAGAAGAAAACACACTTAGTGCCAGATAATTACCACTGAAGAAGTACATCAGTAAAGCATGGGCTGGATATTATATGAGAGTCAGACTTTTATTCGGCACTTAAAGAATGGGATTTTGTCATGTGTCCTTACCGGAAGAGAGAGTGAGTCAAGGATGTCGTGGGAATGATGTGGCCTCTCGTACAAGGGGTGGGCATGAGGCAGGGTCACATTTGCCTGGCCTTTTCTTTGACCTGGAAGTTCTTCCTGCTCCTTTGGGCTCCCAAACATGTTACCATGGGCCTTTGTTCACAACTACATAGCTATTTTTTCCTAGTTTATATCCCCACCCCAGCACGTCTAAGGGGGCTAGTTACTAGGTTGCACTAATATTAGCATGTGTTAATTCACCATAACACGTATTATTTTAACTCAAGTTCCATGTTATTCAATGGAATCTAGTTATTAATAATGCACGTTAATTCTGAATTAACACACATTAACATTAGCGCACCTTAGTAACTAGACCCCTTACTTTGGTTATTGCTGTGAAATTCCTCAGCAGTGAGCCTTCCAGATCCCTGCCATTGTGGGCCCTCATCCAGCCGTTAGGGGTCACCCTTACACACTAACATGACATCCTATTAATACCTGCCTTTGCAACATCCACAGCCTCTGAGACTGTAGTGGGGACCTTTCACATGGCAGTGAACTGGCCTTTACGGCCTTTATTTTTTAATCCCTTACCCGAAAACCCAGAAACAGCCCCTTGAGACAATTTTAACATTTGCTTGTTCTCATCCTCTCTGAGGGCCCTTCCTAGGCTAATCACTCTCCAGAGGTAGATAAGGCAGAGGATTACATTTGAGACATCACTGTGGGTCTCAGCATTGATATATCAGTTTGCATAAAATTTTTCTCCTTTGTGCTTTTTTTTTAATTTTTATTGTAATCTTTATGGACATAAGTTATGAAATAAGAGAATGATTTTCATACTGTTTACACTGGGAGAAAGACTTTGTGTAGTACTGAAATTTGCTGTGGGTATGAAGTGCGCCTTTTCTGCAGATAGAGTTTTGCCGGAAATGCGTACATGAGAGATTTGTATATGCAATCCTGTCACGTACCTTCCCTATCGCATTCTAAACATGCCTTATGTATGACTCAAAGGAGCAACTAATACTTGATGTGCGCAGAAATAATTTTATACCTGACTTTTTCTTCCTCACTGGTAAAACCAGATCCAAATGTTGAATGTATAGCTGAACAGGACAGACTGTCTTCCAGGGTTCTAAAACAAGAATTAGAATAGTCTGATTGGTATTCTCAGAGATGACTCTAAAGCTAACCGATTCTTTGGAAAAATTTGTATTCTAAAAGACAAACTTACCCAATTTTCTGGAACTGCTTTTCAGAGTTATTCCACACATACCTAATTTTCTGCACTTTAATGCACCTGACCTGCAAAACACAAGAGAGAAACATCACTAGCAAAAGTTATCTCTGGATGCAAATTTATAACGTGGTATAAAAGATTATGTTAGAGGCAACTGTTCGGAAAGCATCAAGAGCTTCTTGTGGCATCAGAGAAGACAATATCCAAGACAAATGTTTTCATGAAACACAACATCTGAAGTGTTTAATCTCATTCACTTTGTATTGAATACACATTTATCTTCTATTGTTTTTTATTTTTAATGCTGCTATTTTTGGTCAACCTGCAAATTTCACCCAAGTTTCTCTTTAGCTTCCCTCTTCTTGCTTCCCAGCAGAATCTATACTTTCTCTCCCTTTGGAACTGATTGACATAATCCATTACAGTGATCCGTTCCAAAGGACATTCCATTACTCTCACGACAGGGCCAATGTCACGATATCCTGGTGTAGTTGCTTTGTGGATCTTGACAATCCCCAATCAGCACAGATTGCCACTGTGGTCATGTAGGGCGGAATTCTTTAAGGCATTTACATGGGTAACTGCCCTAGTTTGCCATGTCTAAAACTGTAAACGCCATACTTGGTTTTACCCCATACTTTGCTTTATCCTGAATTAACTATTGCTCCGTGTCACCATAAGTGTTTTCCCGATCTGTCTATTGTTCTGTGTTGTCTTGACCAGATTGTAAGCTCTGACGAGCAGGGACTGTCTTTTTGCTTATATTTCCGTACAGCGCTGCATGCGTAGCACTATATAAATGCTAAATAGTAATAGTAGTAGTAGTTATCCGTGTAAATGCCTTATCCAGGATTTTCCAAAGGCACCTACATGGGCAGTGCCTTTGGAAAATCCCAGATAAGTCGCTAACGCACCCAGATGCTATGCTGTTAGCATTGGGGCGTGTTGGGCGCATTCCAGGGTGGAGCGAGAGCAGAGGAAAGGGCTAAGCGGGATGCAATGATTTTTGATGCTTCCCACTTAGCCCTCTGTGCCTTAAAGATAGGCAAAGTTTTTCCTCGCTTATCTTTCAAGGGCAGGGGCTAAGCAGATAGTATCGAAAATCACTGCTACCTACTTAGCCTCGGTGGCTGCTGGTGCGTCCAGCCAAACCCAGACTTTCACGTCTGTCACCGCAGAAGTGAAAATCCGGGTTAAGGGGGTCAGCGGGCAAGCTACGCACTGACGCGGCGTATAGCCTGCTTAAATGAAAATCAGGCACGTAGTCTTTAGACTAAATGATACTTGTCCTTTTAGGTTAACCTTCTTTTGAATTTCTTACACACCTACTCACTTTGATTTTTATGCATCCTTGCACACATGGATATCATCTTTCAATTCTAATATGTTTAACTTAAAATAACCTACCAGTGGAGGTGGTGAAGGCCTGCACTGTGACTTTAGAACTTTCTGTTCTTTAATCCAACCAGAGATGGTCTGCTAGACAAGCGCTCCCAGACCTATCCTGGAGACCTCAAAACAGACCTGAATTTATCAATAGGCAACATAGATAAAAAAGAGGAAACTGCCTTAGGCATCAAATTTTAAAGGTCCAGAATACTTGAGCTAAACAAAAGCCTGATTCCACTTGCTCTAGGATCATTTTGTGTGTTCTCTGGGGGAGAAACCGCCCCTTGCCCTGGCGCTTTGGTCCAGCCTATGGGTATCAACATCTTAAATTGAGCCCTGCCCCATATTCAGCCAGGTTTTCATGACATCCACGATGACTAACATGAGAACACATGAACATAAGATATGCCATACTGGGTCAGACCAAGGCCATCAAGCCCAGTATCCTGTTTCCAACAGTGGCCAAGCCAAGTCATAAGTACCTAGCAGTTTCCCCAAAAGACACAGGTTCCACAATGCTTTCATAGGGGCAAGCGGTGGATTTCCAGGGCCCTCTTTAATAATGGTTTGTGGACCTTTCCTCCAGGAACTTGTCCAAACCTTTTTTAAACCCAGTTACACTAACAGCTTTTACTACATCCTCCGGTAACGAATTCCAGAGTTTGATTAAGTGCTGAGTGAAAAACATATTTTCTCTTATTAGTCCTAAACTGGTTACACTGTAGCTTCATTGCATGTCCCCCTAGTACTTCTACTTTTTGATGGTGTAAACTATCGATCTATATTTACCTGTTCCACTCCATTCATTAATTTATAGACCTCTATCATATCTCCCCTCAGCCGTCTCTTTTCCAAGATGAAGAGCCTTAACTTTTCAAGCCACTTCTCATAGGGATGTCATTCTGTCTCCTTTACCATTTTCTCTGTACCTTTTCTAATTCCGCTATATCCTTTTTAAGATACGGCGACCAGACTTGCACACAATATTCAAGGTGCGATTGCACCATGGAATGATACAGAGGCATTATAATATCCTTTGTTTTATTCTCCATGCCTTTCCTTATGATACCTAGCATTCTATTTGCCTTCTTGGCTGCTGCTGCACATTGGATGGAGGGTTTCAACATATTATCCACGATGACGCCTAAATCTTTTTTCCTGGATGGTGGTGGTTCCTAATATTTTTATTTTATTTTATTTATTTGAACAGCTTTTATATACCGCTGCTTCCAAGGATCAGCAGCGGTTTACATTACAACAAAAGTCAAAACAGATACATAGAACATTATAAACTATATTACATTATAATATGAATTGTATGGAACAGATTAATGTATTACAATATAACAGAAACATTATTAAACTATTAAACTATATTACATTAAAATTGTGTAACATTAATGTATTGCAATATAATATAACAGAAACAATTATTGAACTATAATACATTTAAACTGTATAATACATTTAAATTGTATAACAGGTATCAAGGGTTACTTTGATTTTATTTATAGGTGGGAAGAAACACTATTAAGTTAATTATCGTTTGAGGATGACGTTGTTCATGTTGTAGATATACATTTGGATAGGGTAAATAAAATCGATTATGGTGGTTGGGAAACTACAAATGGTTCTCCATTGTTGTAGTGTTGGCTGAATAGATGGGTTTTTAGATCTTTTCTGAATGTTAGCAGATCTTTAGTTTCTCTTAATTGGTCTGGAAGGTTGTTCCACAATATTGGAGCAACAAATGAAAAGGCACTGTTACTAGTTGAGTGTTTTGTTTTCCTTATTAGATCTGGGACTGCTAGTGTGTTAAGGTTTTTTCTCCGTCTTATCCTATTTTCGATATGGAATATGGAAACTTGCATCGTGTAACCATAGTTTGGGTTGCTCTTTCCTAGGTGCATAACTTTGCACTTGTCCAGATTAAATTTCATCTGCCATTTGAACCTCCAGTCTTCCAATTTATCAAGGTCCACTTGCAATTTTTCACAATCCTCATGGGTCTGAACAACTTGGAATAATTTTGTGTCATCTGCAAATTTGATTACCTCACTCATTATTCCCATTTCCAGGTCATTTACAAATATGTTAAAAAGTAGCAGACCTAGCACAGATCCCTGAGGTACTCCACTATTCATCTTTCTCCATTGGGAAAATTGGCCATTTAGCCCTATCTTCTGCTTTCTAACTTTTAACCAGTTCCTGATCCACAATAGTACACTGCCTCCTATCCCATGACTTTTTAATTTTGCCAAGAGTCTCTCATGAGGGACCTTGTCAAAGACTTTCTGAAAATCCAGATTCACTATATCGACCGGCTCACCTTTATCTACCTGTTTATTCACACCTTCAAAAATTATAACAGATTAGTAAGACAAGACCATGTTGGTTTTCTCCCATTAAACCATGACTATCTACATGTTTAGTAATTTTGTTTTTTATAATGGTTTCTACCATTTTGCCCGGTACTGATGTCAGGCTCAGCAGTCTAAAGTTTCCCAGATCACCCCGGAACCCTTTTAAAAATTGGTGTTACATTGGCCATTCGCCAATCTTCAGGTATTACAGATGATTTTAATGATAGTTCACAGATTATTAATAGGAGGTCTGCGATCTCATATTTCAGTTTTTTTAACACCCTCAGATGTATGCCATTCGGTCCAGGTGATTTGCTACTCTTTAGTTTATCAAATAGTTGTAATACTTCGTCCCAGTTTATCAATATTTCTTTCAATTCTTCAAATGCATCACTTTTAAATACCATTTCAGTCATGGGTAAATTCCCTACATCTTCTTCAGTAACGTGAAGCAAAGAATTCATTCAGTCTCTCTGCTATGGCTTTGTCTCCTCTTAGTGCCCCTTTTACCCCTCTATCATCTAATAGTCTAATTGACTCTCTCTCTTGCGCATATTGGAGACAAAATATGTGCAAATTTATCTCATATGCATTCATTGTTGATATCCTGGAAACTCAACTGGCTGTGGAGTCCTCGGGACAGGTTTGGGAAGCCCTTTGACAATACATTTTGGGAAAAACTGTTGTGAGTATGCTGATGGCTGCATTTGGATCTAATGGTGACAGGCTTATTTTGTATTTTGAAATGCTAAATGCAGCTTGCTCCAACTCCCTAGTGAGGGGGAGGAGTCAGGCTTCAATAGGGATTTATATTGTAGTATTTTGTATTCATTTCTTAGGAAGAGCTCTTATGTATTTTGGGTATTTTTATGATTTACATTATATAAGGAGCAGCAAGGTAAAAGGAGCGGTCTGGAGTTGGCAATAGAAGAGAAGGGCACAGATAGAAGCAATTTCCCAGAAGAATGGAGTTCCTGAGGAGGGGTGTAGAGAGAGATAAGAGAGGAAAGGTCGAGAGTTGCTGCAGAGTGAATGCACTTATAGGTCAGCAGGAGACGTTTGAACTGGATGCGGAAATGGATAGGAAGCCAATTAAGAGACTTGAGAAGAGGGGTAATATGAGCATGACAAGGCTGGTGGAAGATTAGCCGTGCAGCAGAGTGTTGAACAGATTGAAGGGAAGAGAGATGACTCAGAGGGAGACCAGCAAGGAGCAGATTACAATAGTCTAGACAGAAGGTGACAAAGGAGTGGATAAGTGTCTTAATAGTGTGTTCAGAAAGGAATGGGAGAATTTTGTTGATGTTGTAGAGAAAGAAATGGCAGGTTTAACTTTCATTTGGATATGTGAGGAGAAGGAGAGAGAGGCGTCAAAGATGACCCCAAGGTTGCGAGCTGAGGAAACAGAAAGGAGTAGAGAGTTATCCACAGAGAAAGGAGGAAGGGGAGAGGAGGATTTAGGGGGACAAATAAGAAGCTCAGTTTTGGCCATGTTCAGTTTCAAGTGGCGGTGAGACATCCAGCAGAAATGCCAGAAAGGCAGGCAGCAATCTGTGCCTGGATTGCCGGAGAGATTTCAGGTGTAGAGAAGTAGATCTGGGGTCATCAGTGTAAAGATGGTACTGAAAGCCATGGAAAGAGATGAGGGTACCAAGGGACTGGGTATAAAGAGAGAAAAGGAGTGGACCCAAGACTGATCCTTGGGGTACACCAACTGAGAGCAGGATAGCAGTAGAGGAGGATCCACCAGAACAAACACCGAAAGAGCATTGGGAGAGATAAGAGAACTAAGATAGCACAGAGCCCTTATAAACAAGGAAGGACAAGGTATCAAGGAAAAGGTTGTGGTCAACAGTGTCAAAAGCAGCAGAAAGGTCAAGAAGGATAAGGATCGAGTAAAGGCCCTTGGATTTTGCCAGGAACAGGTCACTGGAGACTTTGGCAAGAGCTGTTTCGGTAGAATATAAAGGACGAAAACCAGATTGTAGAGGATCCAGAAGGGCTTGAGAGGAGAGAAAGTTGAGGCAATGGTGGTGAACAGCACATTTGAGTAGTTTAGAAATGAAGGGGAGGAGGGAGATGGGTTGATAGTGAGAAGGACAGGTAGGGTCTAGTGATGGTTTCTTGAGGAGAGGAGTGACCACAGCATGCTTGAAGGCTGCAGGGTAAATTGCAGTGGAGAGTGATAGGTGGAGAATATGAGAGATGGAAGGGACTACAGAGGAGGAGATGGTGCTAAGGAAATGGGTGGGAATAGGAGCAGAGGAGCAGGTAGTGAATTTGGATGAGGAAAGAAGGTGAATGGTTTCCTCCTTGGAGATCATAGAAAAGGAAGACAGTGTGGCAGGGGTGGGTGGGGGAGAAGGTTGGGAGTGAAGAGGGGGAGGAGGGAGAATAGCTGACCTCCTGGGGAATTGGAGTGTGATCTTGTGGATTTTATCATGGAAGCAGTCATCCATGGTTTGGGCAGAAAGGGAAGGAGGGGTCAGAGGCAGCAGTACCTTGAGGAGAGAGTTGAGAGTTGTAAAGAGATGGTGAGGGTCGGGGCAAGAGAATTAGTCAGCTGGATATAATAGTCTTATTTAGCAAGTGCTATGGCTGACTGGAAAGAGACAAACTTGAATTTGAAGTGCAGAAAGTCCGCAAGGGTGTTGGAATTTGAGCCAAGCATGCTCAGCTGAGTGGGCACAGGAACGTAGATATCAAGTAGTGGAAGACAGCCAGGGTTGAGGTACAGTACACCTCACAGGAGGTAGCATGGGCAGAGCAAGAACATCCAGAGCAGAGGAGAGTGCAGTGTTATAGGAAGCTACTGCCTCATCAACAGATTCAGATGACATAGTGGAGGAAAGAGGTGATGAGACAGTGGAGGAGAGCCAACGGGTCAATATCATGAAGATTTCTAAAGAGGTTGGAGGAGACAGGGTGAGGGTGAGGCAGTGAATGATGAAGTAGTGATGATGCCCACCCACCCTTGGCTTAACACTCTTTCATAGCCTTTCTCTGCTCATTGATGCAATGACTCAGGTACACCTGAAGCCATCAGAACTTTATCTTCCCTCTCCATCTATATCTCCTTTGATTTGTATTATCTCCTCTTCTCCCTCTCCTAAGGCTCCACATCACACCACACTGAATTCAAAAAAGCATGGGACAAACACAGAGGATCTCTAAAGGTAAAAAGAGGACTGTTGTAGTTGTTGATATGGAAGGACAGACTAGATAGGCCATGTGGTCTTTCTGTCGTCATGTTTCTATGTTTCTATCACTTTGTGTTCTTGATGTTAACTGTCCCTAATCATTTCCCCTCATTCCCACAGTTCCATGGCCGTACTTCTCATTACCCTCTCCTTACTGGCCCTACCTCCCCTACCATTTTGTCTTCTAACTTATCATCTGCCCTTGAGTTTCACCATTTTCTTCCTCTCATTCAGCCATTTCCACTCTCACTGAGGGAACCTCACCCTTGCTTCCGTCATGCCGCCTCCTCTCTCCCCCATTCTCTCCTACTCCTCCTCCTTCTTTCATCTGGAGATGCCAACCCAACCTGGCCCCCCTAGACTTTTTTCACACTCCCAGGGCAGGTCATTGCATAACCTTTCTAATCTTGTTCATATACCTCTCCTCTCTACCTCCTCGCTCCCTTTTTCATGCACATCATGGAATGCACATTCTGTCTCCAATAAATTTGCCTTCATTCATGACCTCTTTATCTCTAATACTCTACATCTCCTGGCTCTTACTGAAACTTGGCTTCTTTCTGAAGATTGAGCTTCAGTCACTGCCCTCTGTCACAGAGGCTACCTATTTTCCCATACATCTTGGCCCATTGGCCATGATGGTGGCATCAGATTCCTACTCTCTCATTCCTGCCAATTCTAGCCCTCCTTTGGCCTTCATCTAATTCATTTGCTTCCTTTGAAGTCCATGCCATCTGCCTATTTTCTCCACTATCTCTCCAGGTAGCTGTCATTTATCGACCCCCCACAAGTCCACCTGTACCTTTCTCACTGACTTTGATTCCTGGCACTCTTCCTTTCTGGATGCATCTTCCCCTCCCCTTATTCTTGGGGATTTTAATATTCATGTTGATGACCCTTCTGACCCTTATGCCTTAAAGCTCCTATCCCTCAACCTCCAGTTGTGCTCTACCGCTCCTACTCACAAGTCATTGCCTTGCCTCGTCTTCTCTTCCAACAGCTCACCCTCAAACTTCTCCACCTCAGTTCTGCCCTTATCTGATCATCACCTGCTAACCTTCACCTTTAACCATCCCCCATCTTGTTCTCACCCTATCTCCACCAACATGTTTAGGAATCTTCACACTATCGACCCTTAAGCTCTCTCCACTGCTGTCTTATCACCTCTGTCTTCTACTATGTCATCTGAGTCCATTGATGGGACAGTATCCTCCTATAACACTATACTCTCCTTGGCTCTGGATGCACTTGTTTGTACCATTCAATGCCCCGTGAGACATACTGTACCTCAACCCTGGCTGTCCTTGACAACACGCTACCTATGTTCCTGTGCTCGCTCAGCTGAGAGCCCTTGGCTTAAATCACATATCCTTGCTAACTACCTACATTTCAAATTCATGCCTACCTCTTTCCAGTTGGCCAAAGCACTCACCAAGCAAGAGTACTATGTCCATCTGACTAACTCTCTTGCCTCTGGCCCTCGCCGATTCTTTGCTACACTCAACTCTCTCCTCAAGGTCCCTCCTCCCAATCCCTTCTTCACTGTCTGCCCAGACCTTGGCTGACTACTTCCATGACAAAGTCCAGAAGATTAGCCTTGAATTTTCTGCAGGGTCACCTCCAACTCATCTTCCTCCTCCTCAATCCCAAATCCTTCCCTCACCTTCGGTCACCGTTTCTTCCTTTTCTGAAATCACTGAGGAGCAAACTGCAAATCTTCTCTCCTCTTCCAAACTGACTACCTGCTCAACTGATCCTATTCCCACCTGTCTACTAAACTCTATCTATTCCGCCATCATCCCTTTCATCTGTCATATCCTTCACCTGTCGCTTTCCACTGTTCCTGTGGCCTTCAAACATGCTCTGGTTACACTTCTCCTCAAAAAGCCTTCACTAGATCCTACCTGTCCTTCCAGTTATCAGCTTATCGCTCTTCTCCCCTTTGCTTCAAAACTACTTGAACAGTGCTGTCTTGACTTCCTTTTCTCTCAAGCCCTTCTGGACCCACTGCAATCTGGCTTTTGTTCTCTACATTCCACAGAAACAGCTCTTGCCAAAGTCTCCAGTGACTTGTTTCTTGCCCAAATCCAAAGGCCTCTTCTCAATTCTCATCCTTCTTGACCTTTCTGCTGCCTTTGACACTGTTGATCATCATCTTCTCCTCGATACCCTGTCCTCGCTTGGATTTAGAGGCTCTGATCTGTCCTGGTTTTCTTCTTATCTCTCTCATCGCACTTTTACTGTATGTTCTGATGGTTCCTCCTCTACCTCCTTCCTGCTTTCACTTGGTGTACCTCAGGACTCTTTCTTGGGTCCTCTCCTTTTTTCTCTCTACACTTAGTCCCTTGGTGCACTTATTTCCTCTCATCGTTTTCAGTACCATTTTTATGCTGATGACTCACAGATCTACCTTTCTGTGCCTGAAATCTCTCCAGTAATCCAGGCCCGGATCTCTGCCTGCTTACCCGACATTGCTACCTGGATGTCTCACTGCCATCTGAAAATGAACATGGCCAAAACTGAGCTCCTTATCTTTCCCCCTAAATCCACCTCTCCCCTTCCTCCCTTCTCTATTTCTGTGGATAACACTACACTCTTCCCTGTTTCCTCAGCTTGCAACCTTGGGGTCCTCTGACTCTACTCTCTCTTTCTTTTCCCACATCCAACAGATAGCTAAAACCTGTCGCTTCTTTCTCTATAATATCAGCAAAATTCATCTCTTCCTTTCTACACACACTACTAAGACCCTGATCCATTCACTGGTCACCTCCCATCTTGACTATTGTAACCTGCTCCTCACTTATCTCCCTCTGAGTCATCTTTCTCCTCTTCAATCTGTTCAAAACTCTGTTGCATGGTTTATCTTCCGCCAGTGCTGCGATGCTCATGTCACCCCTCTTCTCAAATCACTTCGCTGGTTCTCTATCCATTTCCACATCCAGTTCACATTTCTCCTACTTACCTACAAATGCATTCATTCTGCGACTCCTCGCTACCTTTCTTTTCTTATCTCGCTATATGATCCTCCTCAGGAACTCCACTCCTCTGGCAGATCCCTTTTATCTGTGCCCTTCTCTACCACTGCCAATTCCAGACTTCATCCATTCCACCTTGCTGCTCCGTATGCCTGGAACAAACTACCCGAGCTGGTGCGTCAGGCTCTTTCTCTGGCCCTATTCAAATCTAGGCTAAAACCCCACTTCTTTGAGGCTGCTTTTGAATCTTGACGCTCCTCACTCGTTCACTCTTACCATACTCTAGTCCTCAATTTGCAATTTTTTTTCATCTTGATTAGATTAAGCTCTGACGAGCCGGGACTGTGTCTTACATCTTGATGTACAGCGCTGCATATACCTTGTAGCACTATACAGATGATTAGTAACAGTAGTTAGAAACCAAGTTTAGGTGTGCCTGGCCAGAAAGCAGACAGCTCACTATACAGTAACAGGATGGTGATACATAACTTATTGCAACAAACGCAGAAGGGGGAGAAGGGGAGGTTAAAACAAAAATATTTTGCAAACAATATATATTTAGGATTGCAAAATGAGGATGTGAAGGCAAAATGTAATTGAATGTTTCCAGATAAGACCTGCATAATAAAGAGAAGACAATCGTCTCCAGGCATGCCAGAAGAACAAATACAACTTTGCAGACAAACATCAAAACACAGCTGTGTCATTTCCAAATGAGACCTAAAGAACATCCGTTTCCTGCTGGCTCTGTCAGCTGGATCCATGCCACAAGGAACAGGCTCGTCCAGTCCCGGTCGTATATATGTAAATATTGCCATCACCTTTCCAAAACATTGGTCAAAGTGGCTTGCAATCAAAACATAAAGCAAGAAACAGTCCAGTTGGTTTTTAAACTCATAAAGTGGTATTTTAGGAAGGGTATCCAAGTACGATCTGGGATATCCAGGCAAAAAGTGCAGAAAGATACTGGTGTGGCAACATGAAACAAGAGCCCCCATCCCCATCCAGTGTTCATTGTCAACATTGATTTATTTTATTTTATTTATTTGTGTGTTTTGCCTTCTCAGTGAATCAAAGTGGTTTACATTGAACACCAACAATATACATAGAACATTATGTGCAAGAACAACAACATTGTACAGATAATATAATATGTAGTTCAACAATGATCAGTTGTAATAGATTAACTTATAATTTACAGTGGTGATTAGGAGTAATGTTCTGAGTTTATGTATCCAGTCTACGTCAGATCAGTTTTTATTAGGTGGGGTGTTTTACCAAAGTATTCAGAGAATAGGAATATCTTGAGGTATTTTCTGCGGCTTCTGTGCAATATCGGAGCCGCAGCTTCTGTGCGATATCGAAGCTGCGGCCCATGGAAATCAATGGGGCTGCAGCTCCGATATTGCACGGAAGCCGCTACCGCTGATTTGTAAACATTCCCCTAAATGTGGTAAGGTCATCTATGGTTCTTATCTTGGTGGGGATTGAGTTCCATATTTTTAGTGCATAGTATGTGAATGCTCTGTTGCTTGTTATTTTATTGTTTTTTTTTCCTGGTGGGACAATTAAGAGTCTTTTGCATTTTTCTTCTCCTTTGCCTGTTGTCAGCTGTGGGCTGTATTAATGAACGCAGGTGTGTAGCTGATATGTCGTGCAGTATTCTGAATGTCAGCATTACAGTTTTGAATTTAATTCTGCTTTCAATAGGAAGCTAGTGTAATTGGTGCAGGATAGGAGTTATAGGATCAGTTTTCGGCATTTAGTAGGACTCGGGCTACAGTATTTTGGGCCAATTGTAATTGATATAGTGCTTTTTTTGGTGAGGCCTTGCAGAATTGCATTACAAAAGTCAAAGTGTGGTGAGATCGTTGCTTGAAGTATTGTTCGAAAGTCGCTATTAGATAGTAGTAGTCTCAGCTGTTGCATGACTTTTAATTTGTTGTAGACCGCTCGTGTAGTTTTATTAATGTAGGAAGAGAATGTAAGGTTTTGTTCAAGGGTTACCCCCAGATATCTCACTTCTTTTTTATTTTAATTGATATATTGTTAAGTTTCAGAATTGATGGCAGGTTGCAGTTTTTATCCTTAGTTACAATCATGGCTTCAGTCTTGTTGTAATTTATGTTCAGTTTATGGCTTGTGAGTCATTTTATAATTTCATCAAGGCGATTTGTTGAGTATTTGGCATCTTTAGGTTATATGGCAGGTAGAACATGATATCATCTGTGTAGATGTGATAGTTTACTTTATGTTTATCGAATATGTCTTATTGGTTGAAGAGTAATGCCAATAGAGATGGATCCTGTGGGATCCCTTATTCATGATTATATGGTTTTGATGATGCATGTCTTATTTTTTTGTGAGTGGTTGGATAGGTAAGATTTAAACCAGTCTAGTACTGAACCTCCTATTCCGATTTGATGAAATCTGGTCAACATCATAGAGTAGATTGAGTCAAATGCAGATGATATATCTAGGAACATGAGTATGAATGCTTGAGTTGGTTTTGCTATAGCCTTTATGAGACTCAATTAGAGAAATAAGTAGAGCCTCCACTCCTAGAAAATATAGGGGATATGAGTGTACCTCCTTCTCCAAACCCTCCAAATGTTTGGCTGGCAAAACAAGCACTTTTCCAATGCCTATTCAAGCCTGGAGCAGATACCTGTACACCCTATGACGCAGCTCAGGGCATGCAGAGGGTTTCTGAAATTGGGCAAGGACATCCATGTTCTTGGGAATGCCCTTGACATGTCTCCACAATGCCCCCTTCGTGGACTGGACACATTTGCACTGGGGATGTCTCTGGAGTCGGCTTCTGAAATGCCTTCTGAGATATCTCCATCATTTGGACATCATTTAGAATCCCTTCAGCAAAGGCTCCAACGATCCTGTGAGCAGTGAGTGAGAATCAGCTGTGCCTACTTAGTTGGGAACTGTGTGTGAGAGAAAACTGCAGCCAATCTGAGCACTTTTCAAATCATTTAAAATCCCTTCAGCAAAGGCTCCAACGATCCTGTGAGCAGTGAGTGAGAATCAGCTGTGCCTACTTAGTTGGGAACTGTGTGTGAGAGAAAACTGCAGCCAATCTGAGCACTTTTCAAATCATTAGAATCCCTTCAGCAAAGGCTCCAACGATCCTGTGAGCAGTGAGTGAGAATCAGCTGTGCCTACTTAGTTGGGAACTGTGTGTGAGAGAAAACTGCAGCCAATCTGAGCACTTTTCAAATCATTTAGAATCCCTTCAGCAAAGGCTCCAACGATCCTGTGAGCAGTGAGTGAGAATCAGCTGTGCCTACTTAGTTGGGAACTGTGTGTGAGAGAAAACTGCAGCCAATCTGAGCACTTTTCAAATCATTTAGAATCCCTTCAGCAAAGGCTCCAACGATCCTGTGAGCAGTGAGTGAGAATCAGCTGTGCCTACTTAGTTGGGAACTGTGTGTGAGAGAAAACTGCAGCCAATCTGAGCACTTTTCAAATCATTTAGAATCCCTTCAGCAAAGGCTCCAACGATCCTGTGAGCAGTGAGTGAGAATCAGCTGTGCCTACTTAGTTGGGAACTGTGTGTGAGAGAAAACTGCAGCCAATCTGAGCACTTTTCAAATCATTTAGAATCCCTTCAGCAAAGGCTCCAACGATCCTGTGAGCAGTGAGTGAGAATCAGCTGTGCCTACTTAGTTGGGAACTGTGTGTGAGAGAAAACTGCAGCCAATCTGAGCACTTTTCAAATCATTTAAAATCCCTTCAGCAAAGGCTCCAACGATCCTGTGAGCAGTGAGTGAGAATCAGCTGTGCCTACTTAGTTGGGAACTGTGTGTGAGAGAAAACTGCAGCCAATCTGAGCACTTTTCAAATCATTTAGAATCCCTTCAGCAAAGGCTCCAACGATCCTGTGAGCAGTGAGTGAGAATCAGCTGTGCCTACTTAGTTGGGAACTGTGTGTGAGAGAAAACTGCAGCCAATCTGAGCACTTTTCAAATCATTTAAAATCCCTTCAGCAATGGCGCGCCCGTGCCTTGCGGGCCCGCACCTGAGGGCCTCGCAAGAGGGCCCTTTGGCGTGGCCCTTAGGCGGTGGACCGTGCGAGACCCACTATCTGCTGCTATATGCTCATTCTGTTCAGCGATATGCTGTTTGTAGTTAATGTAAGGTAATGTAATGTAAGTTATGTACTGTGTTCCCTGTTTGTACTCCTAGTGTTTTGTTGTGATGTAATGATAATGCAATGTATGTTTCCCTCACCTTTGTTTAACTTTGTGCTGTATTAACCGCTTTGATTGAAGGAAAAGGCGGGATACAAAACATGTTAAATAAATAAATAAATAAATAAATCTGCGTGCCTGTTTGCAGACGTCCAAAACATAAAACACCTCGTGCCCAATAAGATAAAACCAGGACTGGATTAGCGCGTTGCTTGTGATGTTGAGTCAGCAATTAGCCCTGTATGGCACTGAAAGTTTTATGCTTGATAGATGACAAGGTATTATTAGCTATACTGGAATACCTGGAGAATTTTTTCTAAGGTAAAACATCGCCAGTGTTCCTGAAGTAATTCTTATGTTGCATTACTGCAAAAATCACTACAGGATATTTGATGCACATAATCAACAAAACTTTACTTTAAAAATTTGGTGCCGGAGGTGTCGCATGAGCGGGTGAGAGGTTTTTCGGCTCGCTCCAGGACTGCCCTGCACTTAATCGGCAATTAAATGCACCCTACCCCGATTCTTTGACTGGACATACCCCGGAGTTGAAGAGTACGCCCGAGTGATCGTGTGGGTGCCAAAACTTGGGTGAGCATGCCCCCACTGCTCAGAAAAGAGCGAGAGAAAACTGCCAGGGCCGGAACTCCGGCGGCCGGGGGGCCGGCGTCAAAGATGGCGCAGCCATGCTCACCTGGAGGGGACAGTGTGGACTCGGGGCCGGAGGAGCTGGCCCGCGAGGTAGCAAAATTGCTCGAGCCCAAGTTCGATCTGATCCTGAGTAAACTGGAGACGATGGCTGAGACGATTGCAGAGTGCACCCACAGAGTGGATGAACTAGAGCACCGCGTGTCGGCCCTTGAGGATGACGGGGGCGCGCAAAGCCGGGATCTGGAGCGACTACGCAAAAAGGTGGACTCTCTATTAGACAAGGTAGATGATCTTGAGAATTGTTCCAGGCGGAACAACCTACGTCTTGTCGGAGTGCCGGAGTCTCAAACGGATGCGATGCTGCTCGAGCTGGTGGAGACTTGGCTGCCGCGAGAGTTAGGCCTCCCAGAATTAGTGGGAGTGCTGAAGGTCGAGCGGGCACATAGGCTGGGGCCTCGGGCTGGGGATCGCCACCGGCCGAGAGTGGTTATTGCGCGCCTGTTGAACTTTCAACACAAGTGGCTTTTGCTGCAAGCATATCGCAAGAAGCATGCTTTAACCCTGGATAAATCAGTCGATCCTGTTATTCCAGGACTATTCGGCGCCGGTGGCAGCGAAACGCAAAGAATTTGCACCGATCTGTGCAGCCTTATTCAAAAAACAGGTGCGCTTTACATTGGCCTTTCCAGCTGTGTTGCGGGTGTTCCTCGCAGGGAAAACAGCACGTGTTGACTACGGCGGCGGAGGCGCAAAGGTTCCTGGAGCAGATGGAGGCCGGGAGGCGGGAAGATCATTCCTAATGGACTCCGAATAGTGCCTGATCGGGAGCATATGAGCTTGGCTGACATGGACGAGGGAGCAATACAGCAGCCCTGTAGACAGTTTGTGCGCTGTTTTACATGCATGGGTCTGTGTGCTGGGGCAGTTGTGTTGGGGAGGATGGGCGGGAAGTGGGCCTTATTCCACCGGCGAGACCGGAGACTACTCTCTGGGGAGCTGGCGTTGCTCTTTTTGTTAATATGTCCTCTGGTGCTATGTAACCTATTGCTACAACAATATCTTGATGTGTGGACTAGATAAGGTCCCTCCCAGTTTTCTGTAAATCTCCAGAACTCCCTGAAATGGTTGTGTTGTGGTCTTGATAGACCCAGGGTCTGGGGCGTCCACCAGCTGTCTGAACGGTGGCAGGGGGAGTGGGAGTTATTATGTGGGTGACATGTTATGTTTATGCTTAGATATGCTTTTCTTATCCCTTTCCTTTCTTTGGTCCCAGTTGGGTTGAGGGAGATGGGGGGGGGTTGAGTGTCTGTTATTTTAGGTTAAGTGGGGCAAGGTTGTTGGTAGTTCTGGGGGGGTTGGGCTTTGGTGGAGCAACTAGGGCGGGGCAGACCTGTAGCACACCGAACGGGTCTTTAGCCTGGCGGGGCGAGCCAGGAGTAATGTGGTGGGGTTCTTTCTGGGGACTGGGGATGAGGGGGGGAGGAATGGGGGGATGGGGGGCTGGGAACTGGGAGTAGTTCTTTGTGTGGGGTTGATGCAGTGCGTGTGGGTGGGGGATTTGGGGAGTGGGGGAGGGATTTGGGGATGCCTGCCAGGCCCTTCTGGGTGTAGGATGGTTAGGATGCTAATGTGTGACTGGGTGAGTGCGGGGGGAGCTCTAGGCTGGGGGGGCTCTTTTCCCATTGGTATGTGAGTCTCTATAAGTGTACGGTCAGAGTGATTGCGGATGACCACGGGTGAGGGTTTGCGATTGGTAACGTGGAACGTGTGGTATAGGGTCCCCGATAAAACGTTATAAGGTCCTGAAAGCTCTCCGAGACCAGCAGGCGGATGTGGCCTTTATACAGGAAACGCATCAGAGTCCCCAGGAACATGACAAACTTGCAGGGGGGTGGGTCGGGAAAGTGTATGGGGCCTCCTCGGGAGGGAAGAAGGCTGGGGTGGCGATCCTTATTAGACGGGGGGTGGATATGCAGATCGAGCACACCACATGTGATCCGGATGGGCGGTTCGTTTTACTGGTGGGGACTTTTAAGGGGGTTAAATTGGGATTCGTGAACGTTTACGCTCCTAATGTGTATGATGCATCCTTTGCTGCCCGGCTAACTAATTGTTTGAGTGCTCTGGGCCCCACGCCATTTATAATGGGAGGGGATTTTAATTGTGTCTTGGACGACACGGTGGACCGTTCTGGGCCTCGTGGATTGTCTAGGGATAGGAAGACTCAATGGATTAGAGGGGTTTGTGAGACCTTTAATCTCTTGGACTATTGGAGGGTCCTGCACCCGTTAGACAGAGACTACACCCATGTATCACGCGCTCATGATACGGGATCCCGGTTGGACTATTTCTTGGGATCACGCAAACTGTTTACCAAAATTGTGCGGGCTGAGATTGGGCCGGTGATTGTATCTGATCATGCTTTTGTTCGGTTAGATGTTAGTTGGGACGGCCGTAGGGGTGGCTCTGGGTGGCGTTATCCGCTTAGTTATTCTAGGGGTACACACTTTGCAGCCTTTTTGCGCTCACAGTGGGATGAATTTGAGGAATTTAATGGGCAACATCAGGCCGACCCTGTTCTCTTTTGGGAAACTGCCAAGGTGGTACTACGTGGTAAGATCATTGAATATGGGGCTCGACAGAGAAAAATTTATACGTCTCGTTTGATTGGGCTAGAACGTCAGCTGTGTCAGGCCCGCAGGACGCTGCTACACCATCCCACACCCTCCCAGAAGCTGGCCTATAATAGATTGCAACAGGAAGTGAATGCGCTCTTGCATGATCGGGCGCAGCAAACCCTACTTTATTATAGATATCAGTTGTATCGATATGGAGGTCGGGCGGGGCGGCTGTTAGCTCGTTTGGTGAAGTCTGACCGTGGGCAGGCCACTATAGGGGCCTTACGGGATGGTCGGGGAGTGATCCGGACCGGACAGGCTTACATCGAAAACCGTTTCCGTGAATATTACCAGACACTGTACAGTGCAGATGCTGAGGCCACGATGCGAGCTGAAACGTTCCTTGCGAGGGTTGGGTTGCCTAGCCTTTCCTTAGAGGAGAGTGACTTTCTTAATAGTCCGCTTACGGATGAGGAGATTCGCGGGGCCGTGAAAATGTTACATACTTGCAGAGCACCGGGACCCGATGGATACCGGGGTGAATTCTATAAAACGTTAGGAGATCGGGTGGTTGGGCCTCTGCGACGTTATTTTTCTGATCTTGTGGAGAGGCAGGTTTTTCCCTATGAGAAAAATAGTGCGGTGATCACGTTGATTCCTAAACCCGGTAGAGATGGGTTATTGCCGGAGTCGTATCGGCCGATCTCCCTGTTAAACGTGGATATCAAACTTTTGGCTAAGATCATGGCTAATAGATTGGCGGAGTATCTCCCCCGACTGGTCAAGGAGGACCAAGTGGGGTTTGTACGGGGCAGACATTCGGTTAAGAATTTGCGCAGGATTGTCTCATCTTTATATATGTCAGCGGAGGCAGGAGAGTCGGCCTTACTAATTAGCTTTGATGCTGAAAAAGCGTTTGATCGGGTGGCATGGTCCTATATGTACCGTGTGCTGGAGGAGCTGGGAATCGGCGGTTTTTTCTTGGACGTGGTCAAGCTTTTGTATTCGGATCCTAGGGGGCGGATTCTGGTAAATGGCTCTCTCACCCCCGACTTCCCAATTCGGAGGGGGACCCGACAGGGATGTCCTTTGTCTCCACCCCTGTTTGTTTTGACCTTGGAACCTCTCCTGGAGCGCATTCGGACACACAAAGGCCTGTTGGGAGCTCGGGTGGGTGCGCAGGAGTTTCGCATTTCGGCTTTTGCCGATGATCTCTTAGTGTACCTGGGGTCCCCGCGGTGGACTCTCCCAGTTCTGCTGAGGGTGGTTGCCGAGTTTGGGCAGTTTTCGGGCCTGAAGTTGAATTTAGATAAATCTGAGGCGCTAGATCTGCGGCAGTCTTTGTCTGGAGACTGGGCAGATTTTCCTTTAAAATGGGCGGGAACAAAATTACGTTATCTGGGGCTCTATTTAACTGCGGATGTCTCTCAACTGCATGAGGTTAATTTGGGGATTTTGCGGTTGCAGACGGCTGAGCGTCTGACGACTTGGCGTGAACTGCCGCTCTCTTTGGGTGCACGTGTGGCCTTATACAAGATGGTTGTCTTCCCTAAATGGTTGTACATGTTGCAGAACCTGCCTATATTGTTGTCAGGAGCAGAGATCGCTCAAGTGGAAAAGTGTATAAATTGCTTCTATTGGAGGGGGAAGAGACCTCGGTTACGTCTTAAGATTCTACAACGACCCTGGGGGGCTGGGGGGATTGGAGCCCCTGATTTACGGAGTTATAACATAGCCTGCCTATTGAGAAATCTCCGTGACTGGTTGGCGACCTCGACGGATTATACACCTCTGGCGTATGAGCAAGAGGTGGCGAAACCCTTGGCCTTACGTTACGTTTTGCATGCGCCGGCGTCTAAATTACCCCCCCTGATTGGGGGACATCCTGTTTTCCGAGTTATGCGGAGAGTCTGGCGTAGAGTGTGTTTTCTGCACTCTTGGAATCCTGGGACGTCCCCCTTTCTGCCCTTGGTGGGGAATGGGGCCTTTGAACCGGGACTGTCGGGAGGGGCCTTTCGGGGTTGGGAGGATAAAGGAATTGTGGCTTTGGAGCAAGTCGTGAATGACCGGTGGGAAGCGCGGGGGTTTTCTGACCTTCGGACTGGCTATGGGCTGGTCTCTCGGGACTGGTTCCCCTATATGCAACTCCGCAGTTACCTTCGAAGTTTGGATGGCGGGGATCTTCTTACTACTATTTGCTCTCGGTTAGAGGAATTACTATATGCCGGGAGCCTCCATCGGGCTCGGGTTACCACTTTGCATAAGGAGTATCTTTCTCTTCAAGGGTTCCCGGCAGAACGGTCCTTGGCGGAAGCATGGACGCATGATTTGGGGGTTGAACTTAGGGGGGATGATATGCGGGCATTGCTAGCGGGGATTCCCCGTCGTCTTAAGTCGGCAGAGTTTCGGGATCTGCAATATCGGATTCTACGACGCTGCCAATTTGCTCCCTGTCGGGCGTATAGGGCTGGCTGTGGCGCTGTGGCGAGCTGCCCGCGTTGTGGAGCGGACCGGGCAGATCTGGGGCATATGTGGTGGCAATGCTCGAGGATCGTGCGCTTTTGGAAGGCCCTTGTGGGTTGGCTCGCTGAGACTCTGAGTTGTTCCATCCCTTGGGATCCCCGGGTATTGGTTCTGGGTTTGATGAGTAGGGTGGTTGGCCTGGGGGGAGCCCCGAAACGTTGGGTTTGTAAGGTTCTCCTGGTGGCTCGGAGGGTTGTTCTGTTGAATTGGCTGCTCCCGTGTGGCCCGACTATGAGTCAGTGGAAGAGAGAGGTGCATAGGTTGCTCTTGTTGGAACAGCAGGGGGTCAAACATGGGACTATCCCCACGGCTCGGTTCTTGGGGGAGTGGGGTCCCTATTTAGACATTTTGACACCGCGAGAGCGGAGTCGCATCCTTAACGTGTTGAGCTGATGATTGCAAGGTTGCCTGGTTTGGAGGGGGGGTGGGAGGGGGGGTGGGGGGGGAGGGAGGTTGGGGGAGAGGTGGGGGGAGGGAGGCCCGGATGGCTGGTCGTTGTGGTCGATTAGTGGTGCTGTCCCTTCTGGGCGGATTCTCTGGCTCATCTGTGCACCGGCGGGTGTAAGAGTACCCCCCCGCCCGTGCCTGTTTGTTATTGCACGGTGGGCTCTGGGGGTGTTAGCACTACTAGATTGGATAAGCGGGGGGTGGGGGGGGATTGTTGGGCTGGGTAGGAATATACATGTGTGCTATGTTTATTGATGCCCTCTGTTGTTTGGTTTTCATGTGTGATGAGTGATTTGTCTGTTGGAGCTGTTACCTGTGTTTTATAATAAAAAACAGATTTACACATAAAAATTTGGTGCCGGAAAGAATTACATGCATACTTTAAAAAAAATGATAAGATGTCTTCCTCACGTCCAAGCCTTGTGATTAATGAAATATTAGAAAAGACACCAAGAAGGTGTTACGTTAGATGAGATAAAAGATACGCCTTTATGAACAGCCTTAGGGAACAAGCCCAACCTGTACTTATCACAATAGCCAAGAACTTCATCTTCTCATTGTCAGACCTGTTAAACCTAAACAAGCTCTAAAGCTGACTTGTATTATTGATAGGAAAAACTCAGCTTTATTGAAAATATTATAAAGAGCACTTAGATAAGCCTGGCAAGCAGTTATCATACAGTGCAAGAGTTTAATCCTCTGCACAGACAGTTCAGTGAGAAACAAACAAGAGGCTAATAGCTCAGCTAAGGCTGAAGTTCTTTTGCTGAAAACATGACTAACGCAGTAAACTAGCAGTATCCGGGAATGTGGTAATCTAGCCAGTCAGACCCAGACATGCTTGTCATTCAGGCTTTCAGCAGGGCGTGCATTATGAGCAAAATAAAGCATAAGGATCATTTAATATTAAGTGAGAATATTTGCATAAATTGCAGCTGCAATACCTCGGTTGATACTTGTATACGCTTACTTGGGATATTTAAGAAAAGATCCCTGTGTAACTTTACAGTTTTTCCACACAGGAAGCAAGAGCAAACTCTTCCATAAAAGTTAAAGCTTCTCGTTTCCTCTGGGGTGCCTGATGACAAACTCGTTCATAACTGATAAATGGAGAGGGCACTGGACAGTGGGAACATTTCCTTGGACAATCTGGATTCTAATGGCTTAAATTGTATGACGCAATTCAGTTAAGCGACTGCAAAGGTCAAGTTCCAAGCACGTGTAAGGAGGTCCTAAAGGCATTCCTTACCAATGATGTATATATCTTCTCAGACATCTAGCACTGATGTCAGAGGAAGTGGGCTAGCTATCCGACCCATGATATTCAGAGTAGTGAAGGGGCCCAGAAGGTTACTTCTTCTTTTCATTCTTGCCCGCTTCCAAGGAGGAGCCCAGGACTGTAGATTGGAACTGCCCAGGACTTGAGAGAGAGAGCACAGAACAGCCAAGAGGGCTCTGGGCTGGAATCTAGTATAGGGAATGTTTTTATTTATTTCCACAACTTGATTAATAGCATCTTACCAAAGAGACCAAAACACACTATAATGAAACAAACAGAATATTCTAAAATCCTTACACATTCCTCATGTTTCTTGTTCCAGTGGAGATTACACATTATAGGGCTCTTTTAATAAACTGCTGTAAAGATTTGTAGCTACTGTGTGGTAAAAGTCCACATTACCGCAAGGTAACTACAAAGCCTCTGCATTAACTGTTAAGGGCGTCAGTGACATCTTACCATACAGTTAACTCTGAGAAAATACAAGCATGCAATAACTGAATTACAGATATGTTCCTATCACCAACTACTGAGGTGATCTTTAATGATCAATGTTTTTCTGCTGTGTTAACTGTCAGTGCGTGGTAAGCTATGCCCATTCTCCACCACAGGCAGTTCATTTGGGAATTAGCACTCACTAAGTAGATTAATTTATGTTTATGTTTGATTTTATTTGATATACTGCAGTTTCTGGACCAAGCAATGCAGTTTACAATAAAAATAACTCCAGCAGTAAGAAAGGAAAGAAACGCCAATATCAAGATAGGAAAGGTATAGAGAAACGTAAGCGGAAAAGAAGGGGGGGTGGGGGGAGGGAAGGGGAGAAGAAAGAGAGATGGGGGGAAACAGGGGTAAGCGATGGGTAAGGTCCTGTCTGGCCAAGGAACATGCAACACCTCATAAGGGAAACCAAATAACCATTTATGAGGGGCCAAAGGCGTCCTCAAACAGGTATATTTTCAGGGCTTTTTTGAAATTTTTTAAAGTTTCACTCAATGCATAGATAGGCGGGTAGGCAGTTGCACAGTGTGGGAGCTGCAGTGATAAAGGCAGTTTTCCACGTCGACTCATATTAACTAAGCCTGGTGAGGGGATATGTAGCTGATAACCATGGATAGAACAGAGCACCCTTGCAGGGGCATGGAGGGTGATAAGAGTGGAAATATACTTGGGAGCCACATCATGAATCGCTTTATGTACTAAGGTCAAGGTCTTACTTCAGATATGGCTGCTGATTGGGAGCCAATGGTGCTGCATCAAGAGAGGATTAATGTGATCAAATTTATGTGCGCGAGTAAGGACGCGTATGGCTGTGTTTTGAATGGTTTGCAGATGGTGGAGTTGGAATTGTGGTAGACCCAGGTATGCAATATTACAGTAATTGAGACGGGAGATTACTGTATGGAACAGTACTGTAGTTGAGTGGGTTTATCAAGAAAGGGCATGGAAACAGTGTAAAGCACAAAAGGAGGACCTGATAACCCACGCCAGCTGCGGGAAAAAGGAAAGCTCAGAATCTAGCAACACCCCTGAGCAGCGAAGGGTGGGCTGCAGTTGCACTGTAGTGCCTTCCAGGAAGGGAGCAAGAGATGGGCCGTTTGATAAGCCTGTAAACCAAGTGGCTATAATTTTTGATGGATTAAGTTTAAGAGAGTTATTGCGCAGCCACTGTGCAATATTATGCAAACAGGCATTAACAGGGGAACGATCAGAGAAGACAAAAGAAGGATGCCATCTGCATAGGCATAATTAGACATGCAGGTACTCCGAATTTGCGTAACTAATGGACTAGCAAATACATTGAACGGCGAGGGGAGAAAGTGCTGACCCTTGTGGGGCATCGCAAAGAAGAGCATGAGGAGATGATGCCCTATTTGTGCTTTAGACATCTGAAAACGGGCATAGAGACATCCAAAGTACGGAGACATCTACAGAGCCATTATATGTAACTAAACATGTATATAGTTAAAACATTGTTCCATGTAAAGTATACGGAAATATACTAATTTTTGTTTAATGTAAACCGCCCCTGATCTCTGGAAGGGGCGGTATAGAAGAAACTGTTAAATAAAGAAATAGAAGCTGGGTCTATGGACACCCCCAGCATGAGACCGTTCAGGTCTGAACAGGGGCACGGTGGAGGCGTGACCAGGATGTTCTCAGGAACCTGCACATCACTGCCTGATCTCAAAAACATCCTGGATATCCGGATGCACAGCTAAGGTTTGTGAAATCATGCCTGAACGTCGGCATTCCTGCTTTCTTTTGTGACATTCTGGCTTGTTCTTCCAAACGGCACTCCGACATCATTTGTAAAATGCCCCTTCAGATGTCAAGCCCCAGCGCTACCTGTGAGCACCAGCATTATGTGCTAATCCCCTGTTAACATCTTAATGCCCCTTAGTAAAAGGCCCTGTAATTTGCTGAAGAGAAGTGAGATTTCCCCAAGGAGACCAGAGCTCCTGGGAACGAGCGCTCTACCTTGAAAGAGTTTCTTTACCTAGTTTCTTCTTTAATTCACATCAAGAGAATTGTCAGAGAAGAAGTCACAGGCATGAAAGCGGATCTCACGTTTTCTGTGCTGGGAATCTACTGCACATTTTCAGTGGAGAAAGAAGCATTGCCGGCTTTATTCAGAAGGTATCTTCACAGACTCTTTTTTTTAACTTTCATTTTTCTTTCCTTTTTTCCCACTTCATTAGGACTTTGACTCAGATTTGTATCATTTATTTATGCTGGAAACTGTTTATTGCAACAACAGGGAAACCATACAAGAGCAGTATCCATGATATAAAAAATATCAAAATACAGGGGCGGCCTCCCCAAGCAAATTCAACCATAACACAGTATCTCCACAAAGTCCACTCCCAAAAATTCACCATCCAGATATGGAGATGTCCTCCAAACCCAGAATACCATACTGCTCACTTGTACATAAATTTTGAATAATTTCACCCCACCCCCCTTCTGCCCATGCCCCCTATTGGAAACATCCCCAAACTGCAGCATCCTAGACCATTCCCACTACACAGACCATAGACATACTCATAGTAACATAGTAAATGACGGCAGATAAAGACCAGTATGGTCCATCTAGTCTGCCCAGTAAGATGGCAAGAGCAGGTGCACCTGTCGCTCTGTGCAGGCCACCCCTCCCCATGTCTTTGTTTAGGGGTGAACCCACCGCTCCGTGTAGGACACCCCTGTTTGTTGAGAAATTAGATAGTTAAGTTTATTTTGATTTTATCATGTTGCTGTAAAGGGATTCACTGTGTCTGTCCCATGCCATTTTGAATTCTGTCACTGTATTTGCCCTCACCACTTCCATCGGGAGGGCATTCCAAGCATCCACCACCCTTTCAGTGAAAAAGTATTTCCTGATATTGCCATTCAATTTACCCCCTTGCAGCTTCATGTTATGCCCCCTAATTTTACAGCTTCCCCATCTTTGGAAGAGGTTTGTTTGTTCATTAATTCTCTTCAAGTATTTAAAGGTCTGAATCATATCTCCCCTATCCCTCCTCTCCTCCAGAGTGTACATATTTAGGTCTTCAAGTCTCTTCTCATAAGGCTTCTAATGCAGACTCCAAATCATTTTGGTCACTTTCCTCTGAACAGTTTCCAGTCTTTTTACATCCTTTGTGAGATATGGTCTCCAAAACTGAACACAATATTCCAAGTGAGGCTTCATCAGTGACTTATACAGTGGCATTGGTACCTCTTTCTTTCTGCTGGTAATTCCTCTTTGTATGCAACACAAAATCCTCCTGGCTTTTGCCACTGCCTTGTTGCACTGTTTTGCCACCTTGAGATCCTCAGAAATAATCACACCAAGGTCCTTCTCCTGGTCCGTGCACACCAACCTCTCGCCCCCTATCGCGTACATTTCCCTTGGATTTCTGCTTCCCAAGTGCATGACACTGCACTTCTTTGCATTAAATCTTAACTGCCAAGCATTAGACCAGTCTTCCAGCTTTTGTAGATCTTTCCGCATGTTATCCATTCCCTCAGGGGAGTCCACTCTGTTGCAAATTTTCATGTCATCGGCAAAAAGACAGACTTTCCATTCAGTCCTTCAGCAATATCACTCACAAATACATTGAACAGTGCCAGGCCCAGGACAGAACCCTGAGGCACCCCACTAATCACCCTCCTTTCATCCGAGTGAGCTCCATTTACCATCACCTTCTGTCATCTGTCAGTCAAACAATTTCTGATCCAGTTCACCACCTTGGGACCCATCCCTAAACTACTGAGTTTATTGATAAGCCTCCTATGAGGAACAGTATCAAAGGCTTTGCTGAAATCCAGGTAGATGACATCCATCGCATGCCCCTGATCTAGTTCTCTGTTCACCCAGTCAAAGAACTCAATCAGATTTGTTTAGCAAGATCGTCCTTTGGTAAAACCATGTTGCCTCGGATCTGAGGAACTTCTCCTGTTTCCAAGGATCTGTTGACGACATCCTTTAATGGCTCTGCAAGAACCTCTCTGAGCTCTTTCAGTATCCTGGGATGTATCCCATCTGGTCCCATGGCCTTGTCCACTTTCAGTTTTTCAAGTTGTTCTAACACATCATCTTCTGTGAATGGTGTGGTATCTACTTCATTCGCATTTTTATATTTGGGAGTCACAGGTGGTCCTTCTCCAGGATTTTCTTTACTAAAAACAGAGCAGAAGTATTTGTTTAGCAATTTCGCTTTTTCAATGTCACTTTCCATGAGTCCGTTCCCAGCCCTTCTGAGTCCTGCAATTCCACCTCTGATTTTCCTCCTCTCCGAAATATACCTGAAGAAAGTTTTGTCGCCACACTTAACATCTTTAGCCATCTTTTCCTCTGCCTTTGATTTTGCTTTCCTTATTTCTCTTTTTGTCTCCTTTAGTTTGATTCTGTACTCCTTTCTGTGTTCCTCTGTTTGCAAGCTTTTGAATTTTGTGAAAGCTGTGTTTTTTGCCTTTATTTGAGCAGCCACTTCTTTGGAGAACCAAATAGGTTTCCTTCTCCTCCTGTTTTTATTTACTTTCCTTACATATTTATCTGTTGCCCCTTTTATTGCCACCTTTAGTTTAGCCCATTGCAATTACACTTCGCTTATCCCCTCCCATCCTGCCAACTCCTCCTTCAGGTACTTGGCCATTTTACTGAAGTCAGTGTTTTTGAAGTTTAGGACTTTGAGCTTGCTATGATTGGACTGCACCTTGGCTTTTATCTCAAACCACACCGTGTGATGATCGCTGCTGCTCACAGGGGCACCCACCCAGACATTCGACACGCTATCACCATTGGAGAGCACTAAGTCCAGCGTTGAGCTTTCCCTCGTTGGTTCCATCACCATTTGTCTAAGTAACACATCTTGGATAGCATCCACAATTTTTTGCTTCTTTCCAGATTTGCAGAAGGAGTTATCCAATCCACATAAGGTAGATTAAAGTCACCCAATATGATCACTTCCCCATTTGTGGCTATCTTGGCACTATCTATAATCAATTCATTATCTATTTCTTCGATCTGAGTCGGAAGTCTGTAGACTACACCAGTATGGATGACAGTGCCATCTCCTCTTTCCAGCATAATCCAGAGGGCTTCTTCTTTTGCCCATGTCCCCTGCATTTCAGTAGCTTTAATATTGCTTTTGACATACAAGGCTACTCCTCCTCCTTTTCCACTTTCTCTGTCTCTTCTGAATACTCCCTCATCATCTCCCCAAATCAGCTATCTGGGCATGTTGGCTCTTCACCACTGCTTAGTGTGCCGGCAACTTGCAGATCGGGTGCGCGCCCCCCCTCCCACACCCCATAAAGGGTCTAAATGGAGGTGCGGGGGGGGGGGCTCACGCCCGATGTGCAAGTCGCACAGGGCGCATTTCAGTCTCGGCACGGCCCTGATGTCATCTATGGATCTTATGTTGTTTGGGAGATTTTTCTTTCCTTATGTTGTAAAATCAAATTGAAATGGGGGGGGGGGGCAAAAGGGGGACACACGTTAGCCATGCTACGCATCGTTCTGCTGTTTCTTTATAGGTTTCTTTACCTTGTTTCTTTATGCTGCATAGGAAGAAGGTAAAGGAACCAGAGCCAGTGAAGAAAATGCACTCAGTGCAAAGGCTGCTCAATGTCTTTGTGTGGCTCGCTGGTTCAGCTCAGACTCCTCCGTTGAGCTTGCTGGAGTCTGCGGGAGCAGAAGGATGCTCTCCGCATCTCTCTGAGCTGAATGTCACTCTGAGTCTGGAGAAGCAGTCGGCCCCAGCACACCCCTCAGCATGCGGCGCTGGTTTACCTGATGTAGGAGCATGAGTGTTACAAACTGCTCCTGCCAAAGCACCTGTTGTGAGTGAGCTTAGCATCACACGGACAGCAGCAACAGTTGCTGGGTTCCCAATGGTTAAAGAATCTGTGGCGGAGGTCCACTCTCATCTGTGAGGCCAGGAAGGTGTTCCCCCTTTACAGTCATCAACTGTTGTTTGAACATCAAAACAGAAATCTTCTCTGGTGAGACCTTTTCAATTTAACTTTGAGACTCTTTGGGATGGATTGTGTGCTTTGGAATCTTCTCTTTCTTCTCAGTTCTCCCCTATACAAGCAACTTTAGCTGGTCCCTTACAGGCCCTAGATCAGCAGAAGCAGGAGGTGACTCATTTATCATCACGCATGGCCCAGGTTGAAACCAAGTGTGCGGATTTTAACTGGACTTTCAGGTACTATGGTTAAAGATTTTTCCAGTGTTCATTCTAAAACTGAGTCTTTGGAGAACTCTTTTAGGAAACATAATTACCTACAATATCTCCAAAGGAGTTGTTCCAATCTTCTGCCACCTTTATTTTCCAAATACCTTCGGAGTCATTGCCTCCTTTGGCTAGAATTTTCTATTTCCCAATGGCTAAGCGAAAGGAACCTGGGATATCCTCTCCAAGCCAACAGCTTTCCTTTGACTCCCTGGACCTGACTGGGTTTCTAGAGAATTCTGCTTCTGAATCTTTGACGACAGCCATTCTCCTGATTACTGTTGCTCTGGAGCCAGACTGGGACTGGCTGTTGAAATTATTTTTCAAAACTAAGGATAAGATGTTTACGGGGTTCTCGTGCTAGGATGTTTCCTGACGTCTCAAAGATGACTCGAAAGTGTAGCCACAGTCTTCGGAGGCTCAGGGATCTGCTTCATAGAGAGATGGAGCAGTTAGACTGAAGGGAAGATTATAGCTGCACCGGTTTGTGTCTTATTTCCTTAGGATTTTTCTTTTGAGTATGGTTTTGGTCTTCCCTGTACAATTGTCGGCTAGTGAATAATTCCGTGTTTTTTACACCATTTTCTTTGTTTCTGTTTTGCTTTTGTCCTTGTGTACATTCTTTTCCAGAACAAGAGTTTCTTGTGTTTAAATTGGAAAATTAGCATAAATTTAAAACTAAATCCAATCTAAATGAAATATCCATAGTGTTTAGGAAGCCCAGAGCTGGAAGTTTCTAGAGCGGAGTTTCAAACTCCATTAAACCGGGGCTGCAATCCAGTCAGTTTTCAGGATATCCTAATGAATATGCATGAGATAGATTTACATACAATGTAGGCAGTGCATATGTAATCTATCTCATGCATATTGATTAATAAATATCCTGAAAATCCGACCTTTTGTGGCCCACAAAGAAAGGAATTTGAGATCCCTGCTCTAGAATATTTCGATAGGGCTCTGGGAGTCAGAGGAAACCTCTGCTGTTGTTGATTGCTTTGGATCATGAACTGTTGTGCCGTGACTATTGGAAATGTTTGTTTCCGATATTTATTTACTTTTGCTTGCAGATACTTATAAACTGCTTCATTCGCTATGATTAGTCACCCAAAGTGAGATAACTCATAGTTACTCACCTGTAACAGGTGATCTCCGGGAACAGCAGGGTGATGTCGGTACCAATGCATCCTGCACGGGAATGCTCCCTAACATCCAATTGGAAAGATTTGGGGAGCACTCCACTGTGCCTGCGTGACTGCCTTCCCAACTCCCTCTCTTCAGTTGAGTTTGTAGCTGAGAAAAGAGTAAACGAAACCCTATAACTCCTAGGAGAGGAGGGCGGCTTGTGAAGACTAAATACCTGCTATTCCCGGAGATCACCTGTTACAGGTGAGTAACTACGCTATCTCCAAGAACGAGCAGGAATGTAGTCTTCACATATGGGGACTCCCTAGCTCCCAGATGCCAGATGAGTTAACCTCAGAACCGGTGGAGGTTTGCCTTGGAGTAGGCATGATGAGGTCATGGATCCCACATAGTCTTCTGGTATCTTCAAAGTCCAGGATGGAGGGTAGGAGTTGCATCTAAGTCTGAAAGAGGTGCTGGAGCACAGCTTGACCAAACATGGAATCCTGATGGGAGTCCTTAGTCGGACAATAATGGGCAGCAAAATATGGGCAGAAGAACAAGTTGCTGCCTTGCAAATGTTGTCAATGGCTATTGAGACTAGGTTTGCCATCGAGGTGGCCATGGCGCGAATGTTCTAAACAGTGGACATACCCTTCCAGGGAGAGTCCTGCTTTGTCACAGGCAAATGAAATGCAGTCTGCTATCCATCTGCAGAGCGTACACTTAGAGCAGGAAAACAAACAAGGAGAACACCCTTCCTGCAGCAGCAGCAGAGACACACAAGGAGAAGAACAAGGAACACCGTAGGAAGGATGAGTTTATTATTGAACAAAGAGGTGTGCCCAACAACAACCTCTACAAAAACAATAAAACTAAATAAATAAACCTTAAACAAAAAAACAAAACATATAAAATAATACATATAATAAATAATTAAAATGATTAAAAAGTACTTCCAGAGAATGGAAAACATCACACAAATGAAAAACGTATGCAAAATATTCCAGAAAAGGGGCACATGAAAATGAAAACATATAGGATAATAAATACAATCAATAGTCTAACCCTGGCAGTGAAAAAACGGGGGAGATGCGTCTATGCAGCTGAATACTCATAGAGAAAGTGAGATGATAGGACATAATTACAGGAGCTTAAGAACAAACCATGGATCTACCAGCTGTAATCTTATAAGCCTATAGATCCTGAAATGACATGTAAAAAATAAACTATAAAGTATAAAATATTAAGACCAATATGTGTAGTCAAATTATATCTTAAAAACCATACATAGTAAGCAAACAGGAGCCACTGGAGGAACCCTGAGAGTGTAGACCAAAGCAGCAGCAGACTCTGACGGGAATGAACTTGATAGCAATGTGAACAAGAATTAGCAAATAATATTATATAATGGAGAATACCAAAACAAAAAATGTAGTAAGCGTTTAAAACCAATCTATAAATGATAATGTAACAAAAATGACAGAGCTTATCGCTAAGCTTGCAAACTAATTCAAAAACGCTAAGGAAAAGCGCCAAACAAGAATGAGGCCATGACGAATGACTTATAAATACTAAGTAGTTGTGGCTGTGCTGTTTGTCGTGTGAGTGCCAAAAGCTTATGTAATTTTCTCCTTTGTCCCTCCACTATTTCTACCTTTCCTTGTCTTTCCTGTATGTTATTGTAGTTCTTTTTCCTTTTTCCTAATGTGAAGATTTTATATTGTAAACCGCCCCGATGTAATGGGGGGCGGTATATCAAGAATCTGGTAAACAATAAACAATAAGCTAACCAATTGGGATAACATATGCTACCAAAAGAGAACACAATTTAATTTAACTGTACAGTAAAAAGGATAATACAAAATCAATTAGCTGAGCCCAATCAATCAAATAGTGAATACGATATAGCTAAAGTAAAAAAGGAAAAAGTAAACCAGGGGAGAGGCTGGAGAAGAACCGGCAGAAAAAACAGAAAAACATAGTCTAATCAGAAAACTGGAGCTGCCTATTAAAAAGAAGGAAGGAGGGCAATAGCAATAAAGAATATATATGTCACTCGGTTCCCGGTGACACAAAGATTATACGCCACTAGGTAGCGCTGTTAAAGAACAAAGAGTCCAAGTGTAGGGTAATAAAGGCTTTTATTCCCCGTTTAAAGCAAGGTTCAACTAAGAGATATTTTAGATAACAGAAACAGTCCTTTGTTTTAAAAGGTACCAATGTTCACTGGCTAGTTAACTGTTACTTCACAGTTTAAAGCAAGTTTTCTTCAAAGTAATATTCAGTATAATAAACATCAAATTATACTTCATTTATTCTTCTGTGGAGCATACACACTTTGGAGCATAGGCAGTGCACCAATCACATTCCATTTCCTCAGGCAAAGGTGAGGGAATAGTGCTGGGAGAATCCACTTCCATCAATTCCTCTCCCCTGTACTGATTCAAAGGGCTTTCACTGTCCCTGTCTATTTCAGCATGGTAATCTACAACTTGGGAGTTTGGCTTCACATAACCAGGGACTCTTAAGGCTGGCGGTAGTTTAGTGAACCAGTCTTGACTCTTGTTTCTCCTAGGAGGAATACTTCTTTTAGCATAACTTTTAGCAGTACAATCATTACAGTTAATCTTCAATGCCTCATACCTTGGCTCACTGAGTAAAAACTTCCGTTGCTTATAAAAATGCTTTTCCCTCTGAATAGGTGAAACTGGGCAATGATCCTCTAGAGATAAGCTTCTGTCAGAACCTCCCTCTCTGGTTCTTAGCTTTCTTCTCTCTATGTTACAAACAGGTAGAGTATAGGAACAAGGCGTGGCAGACCCTCTCACCTTGGGGCAACTTCCACCAAACTCCCCTTGCACAACAGGTTCAGTTTGGGCTTTCTGGCTTCCCACCTTGTGAGGTCTGTTTCTCCTCCAGCTTCCAGCTTGGCTTCTTTCACAGCAATCAGGCTTATGTCCTTGATAGCCTCCAGGGTTCTCTGCTGTTTCTCCTTCTAGTCCAGCTCCAGTTCCTTCTTCCTCTTTCTCCTCCTTCCTCAGCTCCTGCTGCTTCATATGCTCATTCCACTGCCTCCTCTGCTTATGCCACTGCTCCCTCTGCCACTGCTGTCCAGAAGCATTCTGCTCTGGCTTATAAAGTGAACCGTCACTGCCGACTTCCTGGTTCCCTTTCAGCTGCAGGTGATCAGTGAGGTTAGGTTCATTAAGACCAGTATGTCTGTTCCTGCTCCCTCTAGCTGTGCCTGGAGGTAACTGCACATCTAGTTCTTCTAAAACAGGATTTCTTTTCTTAAAACCAACTTTATTAGTGCCCGCATCATGACAATATATATAATATAATTGCAAGGATCAATATGCTACTGCCCAACCAGACACGTCACAAAACAAAAAGGACCACCCAATCAGGAGGCTAGAGCAGATCCATTGTACCGGACAGCAAGTGCTATTGCAGGAGGCCCTGCAAATTAAAATACAAGGGGTCTACATAATAAAAAAGGCCTGATACATTTCTGAGAGAATATTGGAAATCGATTATGCTGATAGTCAATCAAAATGGAGATGACTCAATATGAAACAAACAATCGATGGAAGATTGCATATCATGTGTATAGGGCTAAATCTACTCATAAACCATTCAAACGGCACTCATCAATAGTAGGAGCAGAGGACCTAAAAAATGAACAGGGGGTGGGGCCAAAAAATAAATAATAAAAGTACATATTAAAAACTGAATGATAATAATCAAAAACCTATAGGAGTATGATATCCAGTGGTGCCTCTGAGCAAATACTCTACAGAGAAAGGAACAGCTAAGTTATCCACAGAACACAAATGAACAATTGCACCACCCAGATGCAAAAGAATAAATAACTAAAAATGGTTAATAACAATAAAAACAGACATAAAAAGTGAAAAAGGCTGAGGAAAATAAACACAACCAAAGAGTAAAAGACAACAGCCAATGGTACCTACTGGCATATTCTTTAGGAGATATAAGAGAACCAAATGTCTATGTAAAGGGATAAATGATAAAATATTAATGATAAAAGAACAGTTAATGTCATGGAACCCACAGCAACCTAATGGACAACCCAATCATATTAAATAGAAACTGATGGGAGATCAATGAATGAATGATTAAATAAATATGTATATGAATGAATAAATAGATACAAAAAATATAAATATATAAAAATAAATAATTAAATAAATACATAAATAAGTGGGTTGAAGGGGAGAGGGGAGAAAGAGGGGAAGAAGAGGGAAAGGGAGGGGGGAAGAAGAGAGGGGGAAAGGGAGGAGGAAAGGGGGAAGGGGAGGGAGGGGGAGGGGGAAGAAAGGGGGTGAGTCCGAAGGGCTACTTTGTCATGGTGGAAGCGGGTATAAGGTAGATCCGCCACCAAAGTCTGAAGCTCACTAATGAATCTAGCTGAAGTGAGGGCAATTAGGAAGATCACCTTCCAAGAGAGGAATTTAAGTGAAGTCGTGACTAATGGTTCAAAGGACGGCTTGAGAAGCTGCACTAAAATGACATTGAGGTCCCAAGCTACCAAAGGTGGTTTAATGGGAGGTTTGGACAGCAGGAGACCTCTCATGAAACGCGCTACTAGTGGTTGTGTGGAGTTGGACTGTCCACCGAGTAGATGATGAGAGGCCGAAATGGCCCTATGGTGGACTCTCACCGAATTTGTCTTTAGACCTATTGAGGACAGGTGGAGGAGATACTGGAGAAGTGACTCCACTGGAGCAGAAAAGGGATTGAGATCTTTCTGGGAACACCAGACAGAAAATATACACCACTTAAAAGCATATGGATGTCTGATGGAGGGCTTTATAGAAGACAAAAGGATCTCCTTAACCTCCTGAGTAAGGTCAAAGCCCTGTAAAGCTATGCTCTCAGCAGCCAAGCTGTGAGGTGCAGAGACTGTGGATTGGGATGGAGTAGTGAGCTGTTGTACTGGGAGAGGAGATCTGGAGCACATCCCAATCACAGAGGATGAGTCTGAGTCAGGCACAGTAGCAGCCGAAACCATGATTGCCGTGGCCAGTGAGGAGCTATGAGAATCATGGAGCCCCTGTCGGACTGAAGCTTGAAAAGTGTCTTGGGAAAAAGGGATATGGGAGAGAATGCATAAAGGTGACCCTGACTCCAGTGTAGATGGAAGACATCCACTTGGTTGGTGGATGTCAGAGTTCTTGTGCAGAAGTGAGGAAGTTTTGGCACTTTGCAGAGTCGTGAACAAATCTATGTCTGGAGTTCCCCAAGTCTGGAAAATGTAGGACATTGTATCTAGGTGCAGAGACTATTCATGGGGAAGAAGGATGTGACTCAGTCTGTCTGCCAAGACATTGGACTCCCCCAGGAGGTACATTGCTTGGAGGTGGATCTGATGAGCAATGACAAAGGACCAGAAGTGTATCGCCTCCTCGCAGAGGGCCCAAGAGCCTGTTAATCCCTGCTTCTTCACATAGAACATGGCAATCTGATAGTTCATCCTGACTAGGAGCTGTTGTGCTGTGAGGTGGTGTTGGAACAGAGCCCCTATGTAGTGAGGTTGCCCAGATGGGCTCCCCAACCCAGCTTGGAGGCATCTGTCATCAGGGTGCATTGACATGGAGGCATCTGAAAAGGTGACCCTACGAGCAGGTTTTCTGGAGAACACCACTGTTGGAGGGATGTGGTTAGATGGACAGTGCCTTGGATCCTATCCCAGAGACAGCACGACGCCTGCTTCCACTGGGAGGCCAGAGTCCACTAGGCTGTCCACATATGTAGTTGGGCATATGGAATGACATGTTCTGTAGAGGCCATGTGCCCAAGGAACTGCAGCATCTCTCGGGCTATCAGATGGTCTTGTAGAAACATCTGGGACACTAATTTGACTAGATGGGCAAAACGGAGCTGGGGCAGAAACTCCCTGGACTGTTGGGTGTCTAGTAGGGCTCCGATAAACTCTAGTTTTTGAGTTGGAGTGAGCTGGGACTTTTGGAAGTTTATGACAAATCCCAAGTGTTGTAGCACTATGATGGTATGATGCATGGAAAGCAGTACCTCTAGTGAGGTGTCTTCTTTTATCAGCCAGTCATCTAAGTAGGGGAAGACAGATATCCCCAGAGTTCTTAGATATGCAGCCATGACCACCATGCACTTTGCGAAGACTCTTGGGGCAGAGGCGAGTCCAAAGGGAAGGACTCTGTATTGATAATGTTTTCCCTGAAAGGTGAAGTGTAGATACTTCCTGTGTCATGGAATGATGAGGATATGTGTGTATGCTTCTTTTAGATCAGAGAACAGAGCCAGTCCTGACTGGAAGTAGGGAAGAAGAGTCCTGAGAGAGATCATCTTGAACTTTTTGTGGACTAGAAACTTGTTGAGGTTTCTGAGGTCCAAAATGGACCTGTACCCTCCGGTTTTCTTTGGAATGACAAAGCAGAGAGAGTAGAAGCCCACTGCCTGTTGGGATGCAGGGACATCTTCTATGGCACCCTGAGATAGAAGAGAGGCCACCTTGTCTTGTAGGAGAGCAGTGAGTGGGGGTTGATTTGATATTCCCCCTTGAATGTGGAGGGGGGCAGGGTTTGCAGGTGAAGTCTATAGCCCTCCTGAACTATGGTGAGTGTCCACTGCTCTGAGGTGGGCATAGTGACACAGTCTGCCTGCTATGTGGAGGGGGTGGGGGTCCTCCAGAGGCAGGGTGGCAATGTTCTCTAGGAAAGAATAAAAAACAGGTGCAGACTGTGGCTGTGGGGTTGGTTGAGATTTAGCCACCTGTGGCTTCTTTTGTTTAGGAGGCTGCTGCCTCTTCTGTGGGGTCTGATTCTGATACTGAGAAGCAGAAGGATAGGAAGAGAAGAATTTCTTCTTATTATTGTAGAAAGACTTCTTTGCAGGTGTCTTTTTCCTAGCAGGGTCAGCAATTATTCTGGATAGTCTCCTCAGAGTAGTATTTCCTGACTCTAATTGAGAGGCCTTATCTTGCCAGTCTTTGCCAAAGAGGCTTTCCCCTGTGCAAGGTAGGTTGCCCAGCTTATCTTGGACCCACTGTTCAAGATCTGAGGCCTGAAGCCATACAATTCGACATGCACTGATGCATATTGCTGAGGCCCTGCTTGTGCATTCAAAAGTATCGAAGGTAGCTATATTGACTAACTTTGATACATTTTGGCTATGCTGAACTAGGGTAAAATAATCTGCCCTCTTGTCATCTGGGAGGAGAGGGACAAAGGTCTTGATTTCCCTGGAGACCTCCTTCAGGAACATTCCTATACAGAGGATATAGGAGTTAATCCTAGCCAAGAGTATGGATGCTTGAAAGCATCGCCGCCCAAAGGTGTCAAGAGTTCTCGATTCTCTACCTGGAGGATTAGAGGAGTGAGTTTTTGAGCTTTTAACTCGGTGTATCACTGATTCTACCACCATTGAGTGGTGGGGAAGCTGTAGCTTTTGAAAGCTGGGACAATCCGGTACACAATACATAGTATAGAGACAACTCTGAGGTGAGACCATGAGAGGTGTCTACCACATTCAGAGCATAAGATCATGAAGGATGTGGTGCACCGGTAAGGTGGCTGCCTCCTTGGGTGTTGCTGAGTATTGGAGGATCTTGAGTTCCTCCACTCTTGGCTCCTTCTTCGATGTCACTGTGATAGAGAGACCCTTGGCTAGGTCCTGAATAAATTCCTGGAAGGACATGTCTTCAGGAGGCAACATGTGTCACTGTTGAGGCAGGGAAGGATCCAAAGGTAGGTCCTGGGGTCCCTGGGAATTGAATCATTCTGCATCTGAAATTGGGGAGACAAAATTGTAGGACTTGAAGTACCTATGGTCTTGGGGTCCTGAAGCTAGATGAGAGTACTGATGCTCCAAGATATAAGCTTTGGTAAGCCACTTGGGATTGGCACCAGTATCTGTAAGAGTTTTAAGGGAGGGCATGGGTGGGAGCGATGTCAATGCCATCTGCAGCAACCCTGATGCCATGGCTGGAACTGGCATTGATGTCAGTACTGTAAGCAGTATCGACAGGGCAGTGCCCATAGCCATGAGTGTTATTGGTACCGAGGCTGCAAGAAGGGCTGCCAAGCTGCACTCATTGGCCAGTATGCACTGGCCTATTGAGATCGCCGATGCCTGGGTATCAGTAACAGGTATTTGCGCTACCGTCCCAGAGCATGGCACCAGTAGCTCTCCAGCGGTCGAGGCCTTGGGAGTGTACTAGGGCAACCTTGATGGCTTTGGAAGACAGGGCCTCCCACTGGGGCTGTTTAGCAGGCTGATCCACCTCTGAGGCAACCCCCAAGGGGTCTCAGTGCTTTGAGCGAGATCTTCTCCTGGTGGTGCCATCAGACTTCGATATGGCCTCATGCTTGGACGTCAAAGATACGTGAGATCCATGAGAGGATGATGAGGCCCTCGATGAAGTGGATGCCATTGATACCGCATCTGAAGCAAACTTAGAAGCCTGGTTTTGTAGGACTCTCCGTATCATTTTCTGACAGAGGGAACAGTCTTTTGGCTGGTGGTATGGGCTGAGGCATTTTAGACACCAGTTATGTGTGTCAGTCGCCAAAATAGTGCTGGCACAATTAGAACATTTTTTGAAACCACTAGTTGGTTTCTCCATACCTCCAAATGTGAAGAGTATGGGAGACTTAAGGCCTAAAAAGGGCATCAGTGCCCAAGTAGGTTTTTTTTTTTAAGAAATAAAGAAGTTAAAGAAAAGAAAGAAAGGAACCAGCAATGTCCTAGACGGTGTCGATGGGAAGTCAGAGGCGCTATCCACAAAAAGAGATTTTTCTGTGGTGACAGGATTTGCTTCCTGCTGGCTCCACGGAAAATGAAGAACTGAAGAGAGGGAGTTGGGAAGGCAGGAAGACAGTCACCCAGGCGCAGTGGAGTGCTCCCAAAAGCTTTCCAATTGGACACGGGGGAGCGTTCCCAGTACCAACGTCACCCATATGTGAAGACTACATTACTGCTTGTTCCTGGAAATGAATCATTTACAATGCAAAAGACAAGGTAAAAAATACAAATACAAATACATATGAAAGATAAAAACATGAATTTACAAAAAATCCCTATATATGGATAACTAACCACATCATGCCAAGATGCCATGCTCATTCAACAGACAGATGCCAACACACACTCATGGCTGGTGCAAGGAACCGAGGTGCCCTAGCTCCATGCAAACAGTAAGTCTTCATCAGAGGGGTGGAAGGGCTGATCTCATATTGACTCACCTTCATCTCGGGCCTCAAAATTGCTTTGTTCATGATGGAGTCCTCTCCACTCATAATTAGCTGATCTGGGTGGTTAGAAAATGCATCATTCAATACACCTAAAAATATCCAGGTCACCCTCTTTCTAGAACACTGACGAAATTCATCCTAAAAGTTAAAAGAAGAGCATTAATAAAATAAAATGCAAGCCTCATATACATGGAAGTCACAAATTAGAGCTGCAAAATGCTCAGAACAGGGAATTTTTCTATTGAAGAAAGTACTCTTTTGTAGTGTGTGGTTCACTTCACTGCACAGATCATGCAACACAAATGCCTACAAAGCTCATGGTTAATCATAGATTGTAAAGCAACACCCTAAACACAGCAGTTCAGCATGCTGGAGCTAAATGAACCTGTACTTAGGATAATTACTCTACAATAAAGAAGGAGTGTCCACTGCAGCTGTTCCACTGTAACTACATTCAAAATGAACTCAAATATGCAAGAACTATCACTATGCAATGCTTTCATTTGCAGGGCTGTAAGGATATTTTTCATCAGAGACTTGAAGATCTTTTCTATACAATTTTGGGTAAGGATAGAAAATGACTGGAAAGTAGGGATGTATGCAGGCTAAAACTTTGGTTAAATGTCATTTTCCCCGCGCTTTTCCTGATTTTAGGTGCAGATTTTTTGGTTAGTTTCACATATTTGTTTTAATAGTGATTTTTTCACCTATACTAGAGCATTTTAAAGTGCGCCAATCAACTTATCATGCTTTAATGCATAGGTTTGTGTACATTAAGGTTATTTTATTTTATCTATTATTTATTTAAAAGCTTTTATATACCATCTTTTTAACACAAGTTATTCAAAATGGTTCACAGTTAAAAATAACAAGAAAAGCTGGACTCCCACAGAAATATAGATGTCTCTTAGCATCAAGAACAACATCCCTATTCCAAGCCCATTGCTCAGCTCTTCACTCTACTTTGCCCTATTAACCACATAAGGGAATAAAAACGTTTTTAAGCTTTTTCTAAAGGCCATTGCTCTGGCCCTACTACACTAAAGTCCTTAGCCCTCCAAGATACCTGTCGAATATAAGAAACTCCTGGTATCACCAACAAAGTCCCCTGGAAAGGACAGAGTGATCTACCTGGCCTATATCTCTGAAGCTTCTTTTGCAAATATCATGGTTTACTTATTCTAATTGATTTAAAAGCAATCACTAACAGTTTAAAATAACACCTCTGCTTGACAGAGAACTTCATTCATGCTTTGGATATCTGAAAAGTTTATAGTTTATTGGTGCTTGATATAACACTTTTGGCACACATACAAGGTGGTTTACAAATAATAATTGTTGATATGCTCAGAAAGGAATTACACTAATTAATAGGAAAGAATAGCACAGAAGCACAGGGTAGTTAGTGAGGATAGAGAGGCAAAGGCACATTATTCTTGAGGGACTAACCCAACACCAAAGGCCTGCTCAAAGAGGTAGGCTTTCAGCAGGACCTTAAATTTCTTGAAATTGGTTTCTAGGCAGATTTGGGTGGGGAGGCAAGTCCAACACAATGGACCAAGAAAGAAGAACGCTGCGTGTCAGGTGGTTTCGTATCAAGCTTTAGATGGCAGGGAAAATGCATAATCTTTTCCGTGCAAGGAGTGCAGACAGGAAGGAGACGCATAAGGAATTACCAGCGATGACAGGTAGACAAAGATTTGTGGGCAAGAGTCAGGATTTTATGCTGTATTCGAAAAGAGATGGGGAGCCAGTGGTGATGAGCACTGAGAGGAGTGACGTGATCATATTTCCTGGCAGGTGTCAGAATTCGAAGGGCTGTGTTTTGAATGGATTGTCATTTCTTCATTTTGAAAGCAGGAATACCTGCATAGATTATATTAGAAAATGAACATGCAGACATCCAAATCAGTCATCCTCAGAGCCAATTTAGAAGCCTGTTCTATAAACATTCCCAACGCAAGGATGTCCAGGCTATGAAAGAGCATGCTGGAGACATGACTGCGGGCATTCTGGGCCGGTTGGATGTGCGTGCCGGTCATGTCTAGTCCTACTCCAGGGTAAAAATAGGCATCAGAAAAGCTCCCATTCTGCCATCTAGATGTCTGGAGGGCATAGAGTCAAAGATACTCTGATGTTCCCTATACTTCCCATGATGATAACAAAAACTGCAGTGAAACAAGGACACTTGCTTTCAGCTTGGCCCACTGATATACATCCCTGCATGCAAAATACTGCAGCTTGTGTGGACATGCATTCAGACGTCTCCACTCTCAGTATTTGTTGTCTGTGTGGATGTCCAAGTTGCTAAAATTGGGCCAAACTGTAAACATCCCCAGCTTTTTATTGAACATTTTTCCCTGGACGTCCCGGATTGTAAAGTCTGATAAGCAGGGACCCTCTCTTCGATGTCTCTAGAGCACTGCTTATGCCTTGTAGCGCTACACGAATAATTAGCTGTAGTAGTAGATTGCACCTGGAAGTCCTTTCTAAAATGCCACTTTACATCGCTTTAGCGCCCACTAAGGAGCCCCTTTTACTAAAGTACAGCAGCATTTTGCACCTACCATTGCTGGAATTGGGGACAGGAGGCTGTCAAACAAGTGGGAGTAAGGGACACAGCTCTAAAACTGGGGACATTTGGTAAGCTTATTAATGGGCTTTTGAAACTGATGGAGTGGCGCAGTGCTATTTCTTCGGCTATGTTGTCCATGTTTAATTATGATTTCTGCATATCAATGTCTTGCTTTTTTAAGAGGACTCTTGAATTTCTGTTTAAAACTGTAAATACAAGGATTCCTTTGAGATTGAGACTTTCACTAGCCCACTCTGTTTCCCTGGCAATAGGACCATACTATTACTACTACTACTGAGCATTTGTATAGTGCTATAAGGCATACGCAGCACTGCACAGACACATGTAAAGGACGGTCCCTGCTCATCAGAGCTAATAATCTAGTCAAGACAATCAACACAGTAGCTGTAGACTTGGGATACATCTAGGGGGAATGGTAGGGAAACACGAAGGAGATCAGGTGAGTCAAGATCCGAAAGCGGCAGTGAAAAGGAGACTTTTCAGCTTGGACTTAAAAAGGGCCAGAGATGAAGCCTGACATACAGACTCAGGTAGTTTGTTCCAGGCATAAGGAGCAGCAAGGTGAAAGGAGCAAAGTCTGGAGTTAGCAATAGAAAAGAAGGGCACAGATTGAAGCGATTTGCCAGAAGAGCGGAGTTCCCAAGGAGGGATGTAGGGAGAGATGAGAGAAGAAAGGTAGTGAGGAGCTGCAGAGTGAGTGCACTTATAGGTCAGCAGGAGAAGTTTGCACTGGATGCAGAAACAGATAGGGAGCCAATGAAGTGACTTGAGAAGAGGGATAAAATAAGCGTGATGAGGCTGGTGGAAGATTAGCCATGCAGTAGAGTGTTGAACAGATTGAAGGGGAGAGAGATGATTCAGAGGGAGACCAGCAAGGAGGAGGTTACAATAATCTAGATGGGAGGTGACTAAGGAATGGATAAGTGTCTTAGTAGTGTGTTCATAAAGGAATGAGTAAATTTTGGTGATGCTGTAGAGAAAGAAACGGCAGGTTTTAGCTATCAGTTGGATGTGTGTGGAGAAGGAGAGAGAGGAGTTGAAGACGACTCCAATGTTGTGAGCTGAGGAACAGGGAGGAGTAGAGAGTTATCCACACATTCAGAGAAAGGAGGAAAGGGAGAGAGGGCTTAAGGGGAAAAATAAGAAACTCCGTTTTGGCCATGTTCAATTTCAAGCGGCGGTGAGACATCCAAGCACCAGTGTCAGAAAGGCAGGCAGAGATCTGGGCCTGGATTGCCAGAGAGATTTCAGGTGTAGAGACGTAGATCTTGGATTCATCAGTGTAAAGATGGTACCAAAAGCCATGGGAGGAGATGAGTGTACCAAGGGACTGGGTATAGAGAGAGAAAAGGAGTGGACCCAAGACAGATCCTTGGGATACACCAAATGAGAGTGGGATAGTAGTAGAGGAGGATCCACCAGAACAAACACTGAAGGAGTGATGGAAGAAATAAGAGGAGAATGAAGCATAGTGAAAAAGCATAAAGGATTTTGCTACAGCATCTCCCTTCTGAGATAGCAGCGATGGTTCTTCTAAACCTATAATAAGTCAGAGACCGCTAGGCGTCAGCTCACTTGTTCTGTAGTTTCAGCAAGTAGGGAAGAATTTCTTATATGTTCTGCCTTAGGTTTTATGTCTTGTGAAGAAGCCTCTCTTGAGTTTGAAGTTTATGCCCTTCATGAAGTGCATGAGAGAGGTTTTACCAACTTCTCTGCCTAGTTCCAAACAAGGAATAAGCTGAGGAGCTCGACTATAAGCACATGAGAAGTGACAGTTTGGAGCGTGACTCTAGAAGAGAAGGTATAGTGTGGGAATTTCCTATGGGGAGAGAGTCTGTGTGGTAGTGGATTGCATGGTGGAAGGGAAAGTCCTTGCAAAGCTCAGTCAAAGGAAATAGGTTGACGCAGCCATCAGACAGACACTGAAAAAAGCTGTAAAAGATTCACAGGCACAGATGAAGGAACTGCGTGAAAGAAAACCTACTTTCAAGTAGTCTATGTTTTACACAAGTCTTTAGTAAAGTCTACTTGGAGCACCCCATAAAAGTCTCTGAATGTCCGTGGCAAAGTGTAAAACACTATAACTGGGCCTTAAAGGGAATTTATTTCCCCTCACAGAGAGAAAAATTAAGCAAAATGGAAAACATCTCCCTACTTGTTCAATGTATTGAGTTGTTCTTATGTAAAGTGCGCTGATCTTAAAAAGCGCAGTATATACAACCAAATAAATAAATAAAATAAACAGGAGGGCGTATATAAGTATCTCGGAGTAGAGGATGGAACGACACTCAAGCAGAAATCACTGAGAGAGAAGATCAGTAAAGAAAATTACAGGAGATTAAAATTGTTATTGAAAAGAGCTTTAACATCACGGAATAATATACAAGCCATCAATCAGCTGGCAATTCCTGTACTCTCATACACCTTGGGGTTGCGAACTCTTAAAGATATTGAAAAACTAGATGTACAAACGAGAAAATTCCTCCAGGCCAATGAAGTTCTTTACAAGAATCAGTGCATGCCAAGACTGTACATTCCTAGACCTGAAGGAGGGCTCGGCCTCATAGAGACTGATTATACAGAGCTACTATTGCAGACCTCCAGGCCTACCTGACAACATCGTCAGATCTAAATATGCAAAAAGTGCTGAAATAGTTATTTATTTATTGATATGTTTTTCTATACTGTCCCTTCCAGAGATCAAGGGCAGTTTACAAATAACAAACAAGATATATTCAACGTAAACTTCAATCAATGGTATTACAGAGCAGCAAACTGGATTATGTACAGATAACATGAAATTACAATATGTACTGAGAACATATTTACAACAGAGGTGTTACATGTTCAGAGATGTTGCATAGATCAGGAAGGGAAGTTCTTATTGATTTGAGTGGAAGGATACTGTGGGGAGATTCAGTTAAGGTTCACTGCTAGGAGTGGAGGAGTGGCCTAGTGGTTGGGGCAAGGTACTTCAGGCTGGAAGGTCAGGGGTTCAAATCCCACTAGAGGACAGCAACCTTGGGCCAGAAGGACTGGGGTTTCTAGTCCCACAGGTGCTCCTTGTGGTCTTGGGCAAGCCACTTAACCCTCCATAGCCCATGTTCCCTGTAAAATAGTTATCTCCAAGTTATAATGCCCTGTTCACTGTAATTTCAGTTTGTTCAATGTAAACCACACTGATGCAGAATAGCACAGTATATAAGAGAATGTAAATAAAATAAATGTTGGATATATTTTGTTCTGATCAGGTAAATTTCCAAAATGTTCAATGAGCAGCTATGTTTTTATTTCCTTGTGGAACATTTGAAGATCCTTGATAGCTCTTAGTTTATCTGGGAGAGCAATCCAGAGTATGGGCGCAAAGTAAGAGAATGCCTATTTCTCATGGAACGGTTTGTATAGCGAAAGTGAGTAGGGACTGCTATAGTGTTTTAAGTGCATCCTCTTCTTGTTCTCTCATTAGATGGAATGTTAACCAGTGAGTTAAGATAAGATGGGTCTAGGTCCCTTAAGAGTTTCAATGTAATCATTAATGTTTTATATTTAACATGGCTTAGAATAAGTAACCAGTGTAGGTTGTAAAGTATTGGGGTGATGTGTTCTGCGTTATGTGTCTTACTGATGACATTTTGAGGCCAACTGAAGATGATTAAGTAGCTGCTTTGGGAGACCTTGTAGGATACTATTGGAAAAATTGAAATGTGATAGGATCATGGCCTGGAGTACAGATCGAAAATCAAAACTAAACAGTAGTGGTCTAAGATGTTGTAGCATTCATAGTTTATAGAAAATTGATCTGGTAATTAGCTTTTTATGCATGATCATGCTGAGTGTCTGATCATGGGTTACCCCAAGGTATTTCACTTCAGGTTTTACATCTAATTCAACATCTTGAAGAAGTAGTTTTGGAGAGCAGATAAAGTTTTGGTTCCTTGTAATGAACAACACCTCAGTTTTATTATTATTTATTTTTAGGTTGTGTAGATTCAGCCACTTTGTTATTTCACTGAAGCATGAGGAATGAGGAATATAGTTAAGAACAAACTAAAAGGAGCAGCTGCAAAGGTTAAAGACTTACATCAAGCTTGGTTGTTGTTTAAAAATACTATCCTGGAAGCCCAGACCAGCTCTATTCCACGCATTAAGAAAAGTGGAAGAAAGTCCAAAAAACTGCCAGCATGGTTTAAATATGAGGTCAGAGAGGCTGTTGCTTCCAAAAAAGCATCTTTCAGGAAATGGAAAAAAGAGCCAAATGACAAAAACTGGAAACAGCACAAGCACTGGCAAGTTAAGGAGTGGAGGAGTGGCCTAGTGGTTGGGGCAAGGTACTTCAGGCCGGAAGGTTGGGGGTTCAAATCCCACTAGAGGACAGCAACCTTGGGCTGGAAGGACTGGGGTTTCTAGTCCCACAGGTGCTCCTTGTGGTCTTGGGCAAGCCACTTAACCCTCCATAGCCCATGTTCCCTGTAAAAATAGTTATCTCCAAGTTATAATGCCCTGTTCAATGTAATTTCAGTTTGTTCAATGTAAACCACACTGATACAGAATAGCATGGTATATAAGAGAATGTAAATAAATAAAATAAAATAAATGCAAAGCATTGATAAGACAGGCAAAGTGAGAATTTGAGAAGGAACTTGCTATGGAAGTAAAAACACAAAATAAAGACTTTCAAGTACATTCATAGCAAAAGGCCTGTGGACCGTTAGATGATAGAGGGGTAAAAGGGGCAGTAAGAGGAGACAAGGCTATAGCAGAGAGACTGAATGAATTCTTTGCTTCGGTCTTTACTGAGGAAGATGTAGGGATGTCACCCAAGACTGAAGTGGTATTTAAAGGTGATACTGCAGAGGAATTGAGAGAAATATCGCTACACTGGGAAGATGAATTACAACTATTTGATAAACTGAATAGTAGCAAATCACCTGGACCGGATGGTATACATCCAAGAGTGTTGAAAGAACTGAAATATGAGATTGCAGACCTGCTATTAGTAATCTGTGAACTTTCATTTAAATCATCTGTAATACCTGAAGATTGGAGGATCGCCAATGTAATGCCAATTTTTAAAAAGGGTTCCAGGGGTGATCCAGGAAACTACAGACCGGTGAGCCTGACGTCAGTACCGGGGAAAATGGTAGAAACCATCATAAATAACAAAATTACACAGCATGTAGATAGTCATGGCCTAATGGGAGACAGCAACATGGCTTTAGACAAGGAAGATCTTGTCTTACTAATCTGATATGTTTTTTTGAAGGTGTGAATAAACAGGTAGACAAAGGTGAGTCGGTTTATATAGTGTATCTGGACTTTCAGAAAGCCTTTGACAAGGTCCCTTATCAGACACTTTTGACAAAACTAAAAAGTCATGGGATAGGAGGCAGTGTACTATTGTGGATCGGGAACTGGTTAAAAGATAGAAAGCAGAGGGTAGGGCTAAATGGCCAATTTTCCCAATGGAAAATGGTGAATAGTGGAGTACCCCAGGGATCTGTACTGGGTCCGCTACTTTTTGACATATTCATAAATGACCTGGAAAAGGGAATAACGATTGAGGTTATCAAATTTGCAGACGACACAAAACTGTTTAAAGTTGTTAAAACCCAAGAGGATTGTGGAAAACTGCAGGAGGATCTGGATAAATTGGAAGACTGGGCATCCAAATGGCAGATGAAATTTAATGTGGACAAGTGCAAAGTTATGCACCTAGGAAAGAACAACCCACACTATGGTTACACAATGCAAGGTTCCACATTGGGAACCACCTCCCAGGAAAAAGATTTAGGAGTCATCGTGGATAACATGTTAAAACCCTCCACCCAGTGTGCAGCGGCGGCCAAGAAAGCAAATAGAATGCTAGGTATCATAAGGAAAGGAATGGAAAATAAAACAAAGGATATTATAATACCTCTGTATCGTTCCATGGTGCGACCGCACCTTGAATATTGTGTGCAATTCTGGTCGCTGTATCTTAAAAAGGATATAGTGGAATTAGAAAAGGTACAGAGAAGAGCCACCAAAATGGTAAAGGGGATGGAAGGCTACGCCTATGAAGAGAGGCTACAAAGGTTAGGGCTCTTCAACCTGGAAAAGAGACGGCTGAGGGGAGATATGATAGAGGTCTAGAAATTAGTGAATGGAGTGGAACAGGTAAACGTAGATCGATTGTTTACGCTATCAGAATATAGAAAGACTAGGGGACATGTAATGAATCTACAGGGTAAACTATTTAAGACAAATAAGAGAAAATATTTTTTCACTCAACGTGTAATGAAACTCTGGAATTTGCTACCAGAGAATGTAGTAAAGGCTGTTAGTGTAGCTGGGTTTAAAAAAGGTTTGGACAAGTTCTTGGAGGAAAGGTCCATAAACCATTATTAAAAAGAGACCCAGGATATCAATGCTTGACCCATTACAAGTATTGTGGAACCTGTGTCTCTTGGGGATACTGCTAGGTACGTATGAACTAGATTGGCCACTGTTGGAAACAGGATACTGGGCTTGATGGACCTTGGTCTGACCCAGTATGGCATATCTTATGTTCTTATGATGTTAGCTGGTGATAGATGGGGTTAGTAATGTCTATGGGGCGATACAACATTATATCATCCTCAAAGATATGATAGTCTAATTTAAATTTTTTGAAGATGTTACATATAGGCTGTAATTATATATTAAATAATAATGCAGAGAGGGCAGATCCTTGAGGTGCTCCCTGCTCTTCTTGGGATGTCTGCTGGCCAATCAAAACTTGTTGAGAACAATCTGAGAGATAGGACTGGAACCACTTTAAAACATCATTATGTAATCCTATCTGCTGAAGTCTTGTGAGCAGTATATTGTGGCTGATAGTATCAAATGAGGAGGCAATGTCCAAAAATACGAGTACAAAGGCTTGTTTAGAGATATCTATTCCTCGGATAAGGTTATCAAAAAAGAGCCAAAAGCAGAATCTCTACACTGTGAAATGGTCTGAAACCATATTGCTACTCACCTAAGGGGGAATTGAGGTCAACATAGTCTTGCAATTGAATTTGAACAATTTTTTCCAATCACCTTAGCCAAAAACAGAAGACTAGAAATTGGCCAGAGTGGAGGAGTAGCCTAGTGGTTAGTGCAACTGCCTAGTACCTAAAAGATCAAGGGTTCAATTCCCACTGGCACTCCTTGTGATCTTGGGCAAGTCACTTTACCCTCCATTACCTCAGAAGAAAAGGCTGGCAATCTACTTCCAGTGACACATAGCCAAGAAAACCCAGAGGTAGCTGGGTCACTATGAGTCAACACTAACTTGATGGCACTAATAAAAAAAAATTGGCCTATATGAATTAGAGTTTTCTCTATCCAATAATTTATGTTTTAATATTGGCCTAATCAGAGTGACTACCCTCACTGGCAATCTACTAAAAGGCACCGACAAACCCCACAGGATTCATTCTGATTTTCCTTGACATCAAGGCAGTCTTAGACTCTGTTTCCCATAACTTCATCCTCCAACAACTGCAATCACTAGAGCTGCAAAGCACCATTCTAAAGTAGTTCAAATCTTATAAGACAGAGCATCAACTCCAAGTAAAAATGGGTTCTAAAAAATCAGTCCCATATATGCAACCTCAGGGAGTCTCCCAAGGATCGGCCCTATCCTCTCTGTTATTCAATATCTTCCTCCAACCTACCTGCACAATTATGCAAGCAGAAAACATATTCTACCACATATACGTGGATGATGTAATGCTGTACACCTTGTTCACCACAACTAATCCAACAATCTCAGCCATAAAGAAATGCTTCAGGTCCATCACACAATGGTTCTCAGAACACAGAATAGCCATAAACCACAAAAAGACAGACGTTTTGTACATTACCAAAGACACCAATTTCACCCCACCTGCTGCCATACCCATTGCTGGAACACAACTGCAAGTAAAATCTGAGGTTCGTCGCCTGGGAGTAACACTAGACCAATGCTTGATCTTCACTCCTCATATCAGTAATATAACAAGAACCATATATTAAAAAGCAAAACTGTATTACACCTCAAACCACAGTTAAATACTCACGACTTTCACACAGTGTTTCAGGCAGTCATCTTACCCCACTTCAACTACTGTATACCTCTTCATTCAAGGCCTGGTGTATTTCATCTACTCCAACTGGCCCAAAATACAGCTGCACGCATTCTCTGCAACACCTTTAGAGCCACTCACATAACCCTGCTATTCAAACAATTACACTGGTTACCCATCGTAGAGGGGATAAAGTACAAAACCATCCTCACAATCTTCAAAATCATTCATGGCCTATCTTCAATCTACCTCCAGTCTCTGATATAGACAACATCTTGCATTAGATCCAGAAGAGCAAACACACTTAATACACTCTCCACTCCCACAATAAACACTAAGACTAACCACACAACCTCCAAAAGAGCCTTCTCCCTATTTGCCCCGACCCTATGGAATGCAAATCCTGACAACCTCCGCACCACAAATGACCTAACAATCTTCTGAAGAAAGCTGAAAACTCATCTATTCCTGGAATGCTTCACTGATGAAACATAGCCACCCATCCCACAAAGAACTATGCAATCTGGCCTACTTTTACCACCACCTTATCTACCCAACACCCCTTACATCCTCCCACCCTCCCCTGTCCACCCATTACTCCCCACCCCAGTTACTTTCATGTTAAATTAACTTAAAAATTTCTTTGAAATATTCTCACTCACCTAGTTAACCTATTCCTAAGATAGCTTGTTATGTTGCTGTTATGGTCCACGTTAAGCCCTGCAGAGTTTATCATATAAACCGCTCTGACTCGTAAATATAGCGGTATAGAAATATAGCTAAATAAATAAAATATTACTCAGTAATGCGCACTACTAAAAGAAAAAGAAAAACAAAACAAACCAAAGATACCTGCAAATGACATGGGAAATTAAACTAATCAAAAACACCTAACATCGCCAAATACAAGTGTCATGCAATGACCGCAGTGCCTCTTAAATATATAAGTTAGACCAGCTTTCTGCAGACCTAACTCATGTGTATAAACTATCGGGAGAGTGGCTGAATTTCACAGCTTTCCAGAGAACATCTATCCTGGCCCCCAGCACATCTCCAGGCCCTCCTCGTCCTATACGCACAGTGTGTATGCTTTAAGGGGTCATTTTATAAGGGGTGTACTTTCAGGCACCAAGTGCGTGCCTAACTGGGGTTATTTTAGTCACTGACATGCATATGTGGCCACAGACACGTGTTCTTGACCAGCATAAAAGTATGTGTATTGCGTAATGCCTCATACTTTGCCAGTAGGTGCGTGCATGAACACATAAATCCTTTTGAATAGGAGGCCCACAAGTTTCATATGCACTTTTCTCCCCTGACCTAAACAGCTGGGGGCACTTTCTCTCAACAGCAACACGTGTTTTTAACTAGGGAAGTGCTTTCATTTTGAAACAAAAGCAGAAAGAGTGAGCCCTATTGCGCGAGAGGACATACCATTATGCAATAGGGTGCACTATTAAAATAAACAAAAGGAAGACAGCAAAAAAAATGAAAAAAATAAAACAAAATCAAATGAAACACACATTACAGGTGGGCAATGGAAAGAAAGACAATTGGTGCAGATAAAACTATTTTTACCTGTGTAAAATGATATTACTGTGAGGCAGAACTACAGCATGCTCAAATTTAGATCAGATCTTCAGGGCGCAGATCGTGAGATGACAAGTTTTCCCTTCTGCTGTACACAGCCACACAGTTCTGTTATCATTCATAAGAAGAGATCATAGTAATGCGACTCAGAACTATTTGGCATAACATATACTTACTGTAGTTACAAGCAGTACAATGTCCGCTTCCTCCAAGGAGCACGGGACACAGTTAGCCCGCACATTCCAGTCTGGTTTCCAGTAAAAGAGAAGTAAAAGGAACCCAAAGGAGCAGAAGTACCCCAGAATGCACAGAGCTTGTCGACAGCTATGCGTTCTGTAGCCAAATATTTCCTGTTGAAAATGTAAAAATAGGTTAAAACAAATTCCTCCTCATCCTTAATGGGGGGAGGGGGAGCTCTATGGTGAGAATGCTGACCCTGAGCAATGTTCTCGCCAAGCTGCACTGGAGTCCTCCGGATGCACTGCTGCCCGTAGGAGGAGGTGCTGCGGTATCATGCTTTCAGTACTGGCACTTATCAAGTTAGCAGGTGCTTTTAAATACTTGCCCCATACATTTTATTGGGACAGTTTAGCAGTGGCTGGTATAGCACAGTTACTTACCTGTAACAGGTGATCTCTGGGAACAGCAGGAATTAGTCCTCACATATGGGTAAGTCGGAACCGACGGAGCCCGCGCGGGAAAGCTCCCCAGCTTTTCAGATGAAAAGCTTTTGGGGCTTCCCACAGCGCATGCGCGCTGCCTTCCCGCCTTCCTTACCAGCTCTCTTCAGTTCGAGTTTATAGCTGAGACAATAGAGAGAGGAAAGGAAGGTAGATAGATAGAAGATACAACTCCTAGGGGAGGTGGGTGGGTTGTGAGGACTAATTCCTGCTGTTCCCAGAGATCACCTGTTACAGGTAAGTAACTGTGCTATCTCCAGGAACAAGCAGGAATAAGTCCTCACATATGGGGACTCCCTAGCTAAGATGCCTGGGAGATCCCCTCCAAGGGTAAACCATCTTCGTATGGATCTCAGGCATCCATTCAGGGAAGGTGGGCAGGAGTTGCTTAAGTATGGAACAGGTGTTTGAGGACAGCCTGACCAAACAAGGCATCCCGGCGGGAGTCCTTGTCCAAACAGTAATGGGCTGTGAAGGTATGAACCGAGGCCCAAGTGGCTGCTCGACAGATCTCATCTATGGATACAGAGTGAAGATGAGCCATAGAAGTAGCCATGGCTCTCACATTGTGAGCTGTGACATGGCCTTCCAGAGAAATGTTCTTACTCTGGTAAGCAAAAGAAATACACTGAGCAATCCAATTGGAAAGTGTACGTTTGGAGACTGGAAGTCCCAAATGAGAAGGATCAAAAGCCACAAAAAGTTGGGAAGACTTTCGATGTGGCTGAGTCCTGTTGAGGTAAAAGGCAAGAGCTCTTTTACAGTCAAGAGTATGAAGGTTCCTCTCTGCACTGGATGCATGAGGAGCCGGGAAAAAAACAGGTAGATATACCTCTTGATTAAGATGAAAAGGCGAGACCACTTTGGGCATAAAGTGGGGATTCGTCCTAAGGACCACCTTATCATGATGAAATCTGGTATAAGGTGGATTAGCCACCAAAGCCTGCAGTTCACTGATGCGGCGAGCCGAAGTGACTGCAATAAGGAAAAGAACCTTCCAGGAAAGAAATTTCAAGGAGGTAGAGTCCAAAGGCTCAAAAGGTGGTTTCATAAGCTGACCTAGAACTAGGTTCAAATCCCATGCTACCGGCGGAGGTCGGATGGGAGGTTTAGTTAGGGTCAGGCCTCTCATGAACCTTGCAACGAGAGGATGAGAGGAGACAGGTTGTCCATTTATAGGTTTTAAGGATGCTGTAATAGCACTTAAATGGACTCGTACTGAATTCGTCTTGAGGCCTGCTTTGGAAAGATGCAGGAGATAGTCTAGTAGAGAATTCAAAGGAAGTGCCAGAGGGTCAAGACCCTGTTGAGCACACCAAATGGAAAAACGTTTCCATTTGAAAGCATAGGAACGCCTGGTAGAGGGTTTCCTAGAGGCATGAAGGATATCTTTCACTGGCTGAGAAAGATTAAACTCATGAAGGCTTAAGCCTTCAGTAACCAAGCTCGGAGATGTAGGGACTTGGGGTTTGGGTGCCACAAAGTCCCTTTCTCCTGAGACAGAAGGTCTGGCGCAGCTCCCAGGTCCAGGGAGGAGCCCTGGGAGAGCTGTAGAAGTAGAGGGAACCACACTTGGCGTGGCCAGCGTGGAGCTATAAGGATCATTGACCCATGATCCCTCTGAAGTTTGAACAGAGTCTTGGGAATCAAAGGAATGGGTGGAAAAGCATACAGGAATTCCTGACCCCAATGCAGGAGAAAGGCGTCGTTGGCCTGAGCTCCCTGACACGGAGTCCTGGAACAGAACCGGGGAAGTTTGGCATTCCACGGACTTGCAAAGAGGTCTATGTCCGGGGTCCCCCATTCCTGGAAGATTCTGTGTATCTGGTCCATATGCAGGGACCACTCGTGTGGAAGCAGAACTCGACTGAGTCTGTCTGCCCGAGAGTTTTGAACTCCTGGAAGATACACTGCCAGAAGATGAATTTGATGCTCTCTGGCGAAAGCCCATAATCTGAGAGCTTCGTTGCAAAGCGACAGAGAGCCCGTCCCTCCTTGCTTGTTGACACAGAACATGGCCACCTGATTGTCTGTCTGAACTAGGACAGTCAGGTTGGCAAGGAGGGTATGGAAGACTGTGAGGGCAAGGAAGATTGCTCGCAGTTCCAGAAGGTTGATATGAAGGGTGGTCTCTTGGGGAGACCAGGTTCCCTGAGTGGAGAGATGTTGAAGATGAGCTCCCCACCCTGTTTGGGAGGCATCTGTTGTGAGGGTTGCTTGGGGCAACGAAGGTTGGAAGGGGGTCCCCAACAACAGATTTTTGGAGGATGTCCACCACTGGAGAGACCAAAACAGACGTTTTGAGGTGAGTACCTGGTCTGACAGCAGTCCCGATGCTTGAGACCACTGGGTGGCCAATGTCCATTGAGCTGCTCTCATATGGAGGCGAGCATAGGGCACCACATGAACCGTGGAGGCCATGTGGCCCAGAAGTTGCAGCATTTCTCTGGCTGACAAGTGACTTCTGGACTGAGCCTGGGAGGCCAAGCTTATTAGCCGTTGGCCTCGGACCAGAGGAAGGTAGGCCCTTGCAGTGGTGGAATCCAGATAAGCCCCTATGAATTCCAGGGACTGAGTAGGGATGAGTTGGGACTTGGGAATATTTACCACAAGTCCCAGATATTGAAGAATACGCCTTGTGCGGTCCAAGGAAATCTGGACTTCTGACTGAGATGGAGTTCGGATGAGCCAGTCGTCCAGATATGGGAACACGAAGACTCCCATGCCTCTTAGAAATGCGGCTACGACTGCCATGCATTTTGTGAATACTCTTGGAGCAGGGGCGAGACCGAAGGGAAGTACTCTGTATTGGAAATGTTTTCCCTGGAACAGAAATCGAAGATATTTTCTGTGGGATGGATGGATGAGTATATGAGTGTACGCATCCTTGAGATCTAGAGAACAAAGCCAATCCTGACTGTGAAGGTATGGAAGGAGAATGCCCAGAGAGAGCATTTTGAATTTCTCCTTGAATAGAAACTTGTTCAATTCTCTCAGATCTAGGATAGGTCTGAAGCCCCCTGTCTTCTTTGTGATGAGAAAATAAGGGGAATAGAACCCTAACCCCTGTTGAGGAAGAGGAACCTCCTCTATTGCCCCTTGGGCAAGGAGAGAGGAGACTTCCTGACCCAACAGGGTCAGAAGAGATGGGGGAGAACTGAATTGCCTCACCATGGTATGGGGAGGAAGGCTGGAGAAATGAAGTTTGTAGTCCTCTCTGATGATAGAGAGGGTCCATTGCTCTGATGTTATTTGCTCCCATCTGGGAGCAAAGTGAGCTAACCTTCCCGGTATGGTGAGAGGCTCTGGTTGTTCCAGAGCCAGAAATGGTAAGTTCTCTAGGGGCAAGTCAAAACCCCTGAGGGGGTTGAGCCTGCTGGGGTGTAGCAGACACTGCAGACTTTGACTTTACTTGCTTAGATTGCTGACGTTTAGCAGCAAAGAGAGGCTGAGAAGATTGTTGGCCAGTATTTGTGGAAAATCTGGCCTTCTTGTAGTACGGCCTTTTAAAAGGTTTCTTTTTGGCAGGAGTAGAAGTAGACTTAGAAAGTCTATCTAGAGTGGCATTTTCTGCATCCATTTGAGCAGCTTTAATTTGCCAGTCCTCACCAAATAAGTTCTCTCCTGTACAGGGCAGATTCCTTAAGCCATCCATGACCCAGGGTTCTAGGTCAGAAGCCTGGAGCCAAGCAAGACGTCGGGCTGCAATAGCGATTCCCGAAGCCCTGCCAGCAACCTCAAAGGAATCAAAGGCTGCCCTGTTGGAAAACTTGGAGACCTCTGAAAGTTGTGTCACCAGAGTAGTGAAGTCCTCCGTTTTATCCTCAGGGATAAAGGGGGCTAAATGCCGTACCTTTAGGGCAAGTTCTCTGAGAAACATGCCCATATAAAGGCTGTAAGAATTGATCCTGGCTATAAGCATACTAGCCTGAAAGATCTTTCTACCAAAAGAGTCGAGGGTCTTACATTCTCGCCCTGGAGGGGTAGAGGAATGCCTTTTAGGACTCTTTATCTTCTTCATAGCAGACTTCACCACAATGGAGTGGTGAGGCAGCTGAGTCTTTTGAAACCCAGGAGAAGGAGGGACCCGGTACATGGTGTCCAACCTACGGGAATGAGGAGACAGGGTTAGAGGAGTCTCCCACAAATCCATCAAGTGTTCTTGAAGGATTTCATGGATAGGCAGAGTAACTGCCTCTTTAGGAGGTTTAGAGTATCCTAAAATATCCAATTTTTTTGATCTGGGTTCCTTTTCAGCAGATGTAGCAATAGAAAGTGCTTTAGCTACATCAACAATGAAATCCTGAAAGGATAAATCCTCTGGAGGAGACATCCTTCTCTTTAGAGAAGAGGGCTCCTCAGGAAGATCAAACTCAGCAGAGTCATCAGAGGAATTGAACTCATCAGAAGAATCTGAGTATTCTCTCTGTGCTTGCAATGCACGATACGCGTACCGATCGATATCGACATCGGGCGTATCGGGCATGGGATTGGTATCGGGCAAAAGCCTGAATCCAGCAAGCGGAACCGATCGACGCTTGGAAGTCGATGGTCTCGGTTCCGGTGTGGATACCGGAACCGGGGTCGGTCCCGATGGAATCGGTACCGAGGGCGTCGCAGCCTTAATGAAAGCCAAAACGGCCTGCTGCATGGTCTGGACAGTATTGCCCATGGACGCCACTGCTGCCTGGATGTCGGTACCGGTATCGACCGGTACCCCAGAGCAGTCTAACAGGTGATCAGTCGAGGCCGTGCCATCGATGTCAACCTGTAACCCCATAGGTGATGCTTTGGAGGCCGGAGCCTCCCGCCGGGGTTTTTTGGTCTGGGCAGAATCCTCGAACTCAAGATTGAGAGCCTCTCGATCTTTTGAAAGAGATTTGCTTTTAGAGGATTTGCCCACAGAAAGTTTGGTTACCTGAGATCCATCCGGAGAGGAAGACCTGGATGACTGTGATGCTGGATTATCTGAAGCAAACAGCACATGGAACTTGTTGGCCCGGTCCTGCATACCACGTTTAGACATCTGGGAGCAGAATGGGCAGTCCGGTATGGAATGGTCAGGTCCTAAACATTTAAGACACCATTCATGGGTGTCTGTGAGAGAAATAACAGCATTGCACTTGGTACACTTTTTAAAACCAGGGGCTGGTTTCTCCATGAGGAGAATTTGTGTAGGCCTGAAGGCCTAACAAAAGTTACCAAGCTGTGCTGAGAAAATAAAAAAAGATTTTTTTTTTTTTTTTTTAAAAGAAAGAAAGAGAGACCGGCAGTACCGGTTTTGGTATGGGGAAGGCAGGTACGCGGTCAAAAGAAACAAATTAAAATAACAATCTCTTCAGCGGTGACAGGAACACGACCTGCTGGCTCCGCGGAAAAAGAGAACTGAAGAGAGCTGGTAAGGAAGGCGGGAAGGCAGCGCGCATGCGCTGTGGGAAGCCCCAAAAGCTTTTCATCTGAAAAGCTGGGGAGCTTTCCCGCGCGGGCTCCGTCGGTTCCGACTTACCCATATGTGAGGACTTATTCCTGCTTGTTCCTGGAGATACATATAAGTCCACTATCCGTGAACTACTGATAACAGTGGACTGAAAGTCCATCTGACCACTTTACCATTATCTGTATCACGGAGAAGCAGAGTTGGGGTGGAGCAAGGGAAGCCACCTAAAACATGATAATTCAGCATCTCCCCCTACTGGCAGCAGTGTGGCTGGAGGACTTACGTGCACCTTGGCAGGAGAATTAGAGGAGTGGGCCTGGAATGAGATTTCCATGCTCAGATCTGCTGTTGACTCTTTCTGTGCTATTGACCTTATCTTCCTTCATTACCAGGGCTCTATTAAAACAAGGTGTTTATGTTAATATGGCTTCAGGGTTCAACAAGATTAAAAATAAAATTACATAAGTTTGTGAAACTCATGGAATCCTCATGTTAGCAACAAAAAATGAGTTGACCTCCACTGGAGCATCAGTTCAGTCCATAAAAGCAGTAAAATGGTCAAACTCTGCTTCTAGAAAGGTGCGGGGCAAGCATAATCGAATGGTGGTTAGAGCAGCAGGCTGAGACACAGAGAAGCAGGTTCTAATGCCACTGCCATTCCTTGCGACTTGCCCTTGTGGGCAAGTCACTTAACCTTCTGTTGTCTGAGGTGCAAACTTAGGAGTAGATATCCAGCAGCAGCAGTTAACATTTTTAAAATGCCTTGCCATCGCTGTTGAAACTAAACCCAGATATTCAGGGCCAGAGCCTGTACAGTCAGATGTGATATTTATTTATTTAACATTGCTTCTATACCACTTTTCATGGTGTCAAAGCGGTTTACACTAAACAAGGTTTTTGTAATTACACTTTCTGAAGGAGGAAAACAAATTGAACTATAAGATCTTATAATAAACAAACATCAGGTGAACATAACATAAAACATAAAATGCAAACTATAAGAGATTATAATAAACAACCATCAGGTGAATGTAACATGAACAGAAGTGGGTGTCCTAGTTTCAATTGTAGTTTGGGTGGGGTGAGTTGCTTGGTTGAGGGTGGCGGGAAACCTCTGTACCTGGTAGAGGTACATTGTGGATAATAGTTGGGTGGATTGTGTGGTTGCTTACCATCATGGGTAGGGATGGAAGGGTAGGATGGGGATTTGCCAGGGGGGATTGTTCTGGGGATGCTGAGTTGCTCATCTTGGTGGGGGGGGGGGGGTCCAATTTGGGGGGAGGAGGTTGATAGGTGGGTGGTTTGTGGCAGTGGTGGGCTTTGTTAAGTGTCAGTTCCGAAGAATTCCAGGAAGATGTGTTTCAGTTTTCTAACAGAATTCCACTATTTTGTTAATAGATCTTAAATTGTCTGGGAGTGCATTCCAGATTGATGGGCCGTATAAGGAGAATGTTCTGTTGCATGTTGCTTGTGTACCTTTTGCTTTGTGTGCTGGTATGGCAAGTAGGTGATGACTGGGTTGTCTTCTTGGTCTGATGATGGGAACCTTTTGGATTAGGGTATGCAAGTTATCCATTGCTTGGTTGTGGAGGGTCTTAAAGATGTTGATCGTTGCTTTGTATTTGGTGTGTGCTGTTACTGGGAGTCAGAGTAGCTGATTGGTGAGATGGGGTTGTGCCTTGATGTGCATGTGATAATGCGGGCTGCCATGTTTTGAGCCAGTTGGAGTAGGTATAGTATGTGTTTTGGGAGACCTGAGAGGATTGAGTTGCAGTAGTCTAGGTGAGGGATTATAATAGCCTGGAAGATAGTGCGGAACTGGTTGGAGTCAAGTAGGGGACGTAGGCTCTGTAGAATCTTCATTTTGTGGTATGCTGTTTTTGTAGTTTTTTGATGTGGGCTTGTAAGTTTATTCTCTGGTCTATGGTGATTCGCAGGTATTTGACTTCCAGTTTAACTTCAAGGATGATGTCAGCAATATTCAGCCACTAACCAGATAGCAACAAACACATAAAGTTAGGACAGCCATTGACGTGTCCTAACTCTATGCAGTTTACCTCTCCAGCTAGAGGCTGAATATTGCCGCTAATCAAATAGACACTGGTACTGTCCCAGCTCCATCTGCAGACCACCTAGAAAATGATCACACATTTCTATGATGGTCAGGGGATATTCAGCGGCACTACCCAGTTAGTTCTACTGGTATCAGCCAGTTAGCAGGTCCTGAATATTGACCCCTTAGATTATATGCCCTCTGGGAACAGGAAAATTCCTGAATGTAACTTGCCACTGAGAAAGGTGTGAGTAAAATCCCTTCCCCCATAAACAGAATGGGGGGGGGGGGGAGAGTACAGAAGTAACTTTCCCAGAGCAACAGCAATAGCTGTAGACACCTCGCTGGGAAGATGAGATCAGCTATTCTGGTCTTTATCTGCTGTCATGATGTTACTATGAGCCAGTAGAATCTCTTTCAAGTAGCCCCATCGCTTACATCAACACAAAGCTTGCTGATACACCATGGAATGAATTCATTTGTACACTCATCTACTAAGGATGGCAGAGAATTACAAAAGAATTTGATGCATCTTTGGCTGGAGGTTGGGATATATCTTTACAAGGTGGACAGGAGCAAATGTGAAGACACATTTTAGAAATGCCACTTAGGTGCAGCCTGGGAAGTCAAAACATCCCAAATTCTGTGGGCGGGGCAACAGAGAAAGTGGTCAAGTGTAAGTGCTATTTAAAATCAGCCTTTTCCATCCTAAAAGATAAACGTGTCCAGCAAAAGAAAACGAAATGGGGATTGTAAGGGCCTACCAATCTGTTTGCTATAACATCAGCATAAGGGTTAATAGAGAAACTGTGTGAATTAGTTCAGCACAGTTGTTTTTGACCTGCAAGGACAGATATAGAGACACTGAAGAACAAAGTGCACCGAAGAAAGGAGGCAGGAATGTGCAGATCCTAACTGCAATGTAACACACCAAGGGCAGGATGTGTGTTAATTAAAAAGAAACATATTGAAGAGCTGAGACATGAAGTCTGGAAATGAACACAAAATGATGAAAAATATAAAAATAGAGATAAGAATATATGTGTGTGTTCGCATGTGTATGTGTTGGAAGGCCTATAAAGGAAGTAGGAGAAGAGCTGTATGAGAGAGAGTAGTGCGAGCCCAGCTAGAAGTCCTGACCGCAAGGAGGCGCTACAGTGCACAGTGGCGTATCTCTGAAGAGGTCCGGGACTGGCGAAGACACTTTGCATGAGGTAAGATACATTTATTATGTTAATGCTTAATGCGCTATTTCTTATTATCTTTGCAATATATCTTTTCTTAGTGCTGTTAGTAACTTGCTTAGTTTATTGAGTAACTTGGATCCTTAAGAAAGAGACCAGCAGATAGAACACAAATTTTTGTATGCCTCAGACTCTCCTGTGAATTTGTTGGGGAGGGACTTCTTGACAAAATTAGGAGTAGAAATCAAATGCATGTTTTTGGGAGCTGGAACTGACCTGCAAAAAACAGATGGAATGTAAGTATCTGAAGTTGTCAAGGCTAAACAATGGAGTCTACGGCTGCTCTCTGTCATGGCAGCTTTCAGTTCTCCCACACGCCTCATCTCACTGGTCGTGGTGGTGGCATTGGGCTTTTACTTTCTCCCTCCTGCCAATTCCATCCCCTCATCCTACCTCAGTCTCACTCCTTCCTCTCTTTTGAAGTCCATGCCATCCGCCTCTTCACTCCACTTCCTCTCTGAGTTGCTGTTATTTATCATCCTCCTGACATGTCTGCTTCTACCTTTCTCACTGACTTTGACTCATGGCTTTCCGTCTTTCTTATCTCCTCCTCCCCCACTCTTATTCTTGGGGATTTCAACATTCATGTCGATAATCCCTCTGATTCTCATGCTTTAAAGCTCCTCTCCCTTACCTCCTCGTTCGACCTCCAAATCTGCTCCATTGCCCCCACTCACCAGCTTGGCCACTGCCTGGACCTGATATTCTTCTCTAACTGCTTAACCTCCAACTTCTGTAACTCAGTTCTTCCCTTATCTGACCATCACCTCTTAAGCCTTATTATCCATCACCCACCGCCTCAGCCTCGTCCCGTCTCATCCAACCTATTTAGAAACCTTCATGCTATCGATCCCTTAGCTCTCTCTTCCGCCATTTCTTCACCTCTTTCTTCCACTTTGTTATCTAATTCCGTTGATGAGGCAGTAACCTCCAATAATGCTGCTCTTTCCTCGGCCTTGGATGCTCTCGCCCCGCCCATCCCACGTCCTGTGAGGCGTTCTACACCCCAGCCCTGGCTCACATCCACTACCCACTATCTTCGTTCCTGTGCCCGCTCAGCTGAGTATGTGTGGCTCAAATCCCGCTCCCTTGCTGACCTTCTATCTTTATCTTTATCTTTATCTTTATCATTATCTTTATTTAAAATTTGATAAACCGCTTTTCGTCGCAACATAAAGCGGTGTACAATAAAAGGTTGGCAAATGCACAGATAAGGAAAGGAACGCCAAAGTAAAATAGAAAAGTAAGTATAAAAGAATAAAAGCATAGACAAATAGAGTAACAAAAACCAAAAGCAGTACAAAACAAACTGGAGGGCCAATAATTAAAAACATAAATTACACTTCAAATTCATGCTTGTCTCTTTCCAGTCAGCCATAGCTCTTGCTAAACAAGACTATTACGTCCATTTGACTAACTCCCTTGCCTCTGATCCTTGCCGTCTCTTTACTACTCTTAATTCTCTCCTCAAGGTGCCTCCGCCTCCAGTCCCTCCCTCCCTTCCTGCCCAAACCCTGGCTGACTACTTCCATGATAAAATCCACAGGATCACCCTCCAATTCCCCACTATTCCAACTACTTCATTTACTTCCCCTCTTCACTCTCTACCCTTCCCCCTACCTCTGCTACCTTCCCTATGATCTCTGATGAAGAAACCACACTCCTTCTTTCTTTCTCCAAACTCACCACCTGTTCCTCTGATCCTATCCCCACCCACCTCCTAAGCCCCATCTCTTCCGCCGTTGTCCCTTCCATCTCTTATATTCTCAACCTATCGCTCTCCTCTGCAATTTTCCCTGCAGATTTCAAGCATGCTGTGGTCACCCTCCTCCTCAAGAAACCTTCACTTGATCCCACCTGTCCTTCTGACTATCAACCCATCTCTCTCCTTCCCTTCATATCTAAACTACTTGAACGCGCTGTCCACCGCCACTGCCTTGACGTCCTCTCCTCTCATGCCCTCCTGGATCCTTTACAGTCTGGCTTTTGTCCCTTACACTCTACTGAAATGGCTCTTACCAGAGCTCCAGTGACTTGTTCCTGGCAAAATTGAAGGGTCTCTACACTGTTCTCATCCTTCTTGACCTCTCTGCTGCTTTTGACACTGTTGACCACAACCTTCTCCTTGTTACCCTGTCTTCGCTTGGCTTTAGCGGCTCTGTACTATCCTGGTTCTCCTCCCATTGCTCCTTCAGTGTGTGTTCTGGTGGCTCCTCCTCCTCTACTACCCCACTCCCAGTTGGTGTCCCCCAGGGATCCGTCCTGGGTCTTCTCCTTTTCTCTCTCTATACCCAGTCCCTTGGTGCGCTTATCTCCTCCCATGGCTTTCAGTACCATCTCTATGCTGATGACTCCCAAATCCACCTCTCTATGCCTGAAATCTCTCCGGTTATCCAGACCAGGATCTCTGCCTGCCTTTCCGACATTGCTGCCTGGATGTCTCACCGCTGCCTGAAGCTGAACATGGCCAAGACTGAACTCCTTATCTTTCCCCACAAAACCTCCCCTCCTCTTCCTCCTTTCTCAGTCTCTGTGGAAAACTCGGTAATCTTTCCTGTTTCCTCGGCCTGCAATCTGGGGGTTTTCTTTGACTCTTCTCTCTCTTTCTCTACACATATCCAGCTCGTAGCTAAGGCCTGCCGTTTCTTTCTCTACAATATCGGCAAGATCTGCCCCTTCCCTTCTGAGCATACTACTAAAACCCTTATCCACTCCTTAGTCACCTCTCGTCTTGACTACTGCAACCTGCTCCTTGCTGGTCTCCCTCTGAGTCGTCTCTTTCCCTTCAATCCATTCAACATTCTGCTGCACAACTAATCTTCGATCAGCCTCGCTATACCCACATTACTCCTCTTCTCAAGTCACTTCACTGGCTCCCTGTCCACTTTTGCATACAGTTCAAACTTCTCCTCCTGACCTTTTAAGTGCATTCACTCTGCGGCTCCTCAGTACCTTTCATCTCTTATCTCTCCTTACAACCCCTCTTGGGAACTCCACTCTTCTAACAAACTACTTCTGTCTATGCCCTTCACTCCTACTGCTAACTCCAGACTTCGCTCCTTTCACCTTGCTGCACCTTGCGCCTGGAACATGCTACCGGTGTCTGTGCGCCAGGCACCCTCTCTGGTCCTCTTTAAATTCAGGTTGAAGTCTCACCTCTTCTCTGTTGCTTTCAGATCTTGACTTCTGTGTCGTGACTAGATTGTATGTAACGTGATTTGTCTTGACTTGATTGTTAGCTCTGTGTTTGTCTTGATTAGATTGTAAGCTCTGACGAGCAGGGACTGTCTCTTATATGTCTGTACAGCGCTGCGTAGAACTGGTAGCGCTATATAAATGCTCAGTAGTAGTAGTCGTCGTCGTTTTAAGCTAGATGGTTTGTTTGCCCTGTTTTTCCAAATGTTAGTAGCTAAAAGAGTACCTTGTGTAACAAACCTGCAGCCAGTACGGAAGTGTATCTTGCTACCCCCTAGAGGTCATGGAAGGAGCGTATACTGTATACCTGATCCAGCAGATTCGGGACCCTTGCGAGTGGAAACAACTAGTTACAGAGAGAAGGAAGGTACTTTATGGGCTGAGTTGCAGAATTTAGAGGATTATTGTACTAAGAAAAAGAAAAGACAGCAAAGAAAGTGTGGGGACAGCTGATGTATGATATGAAAGCAGTTGACAGCTCCTTCAATTGGATAACTGAAGGGGTGGATGATATTTACCTTTTGGGAGATTGAGTGGAAAAGGTAGAAAATAGTGCAATGATGTTATTCTGTGATGTAGCGCTGGAAGAAGTGCTAGATCAAGTCCCTGAAGCAGTTTGGGCTACAGAGGCAAAGCCATACGGCTTGGGGCAGTTGGTTGGATATGTGCAGGTGAACTGGAAAAGGAGAATGGCAGGGCCCTATAAGAAGCAATATCCTTTGTCAGCTGAAGCTGCTGCAGGAATAAGAGGGGAAATTTACTTTTTGGGGAAGCAGGGTGCACTGTTGCCTAATGGCAAGTGGAGGCTTGTGCAAGATTTAAGAGAATTGAATAAGCTGGTGACAGCTGAATTTCCAGTAATTGCTGATCCAGCTAGAATCTGGGAGTCAGTGCAAGTCCATCCTTATTTTATTGTATCAGATTGTATGGTCCAGACCAAGAAAAATTTGCATTCACATACCAAGACAGGCAGTATACATGGACACATTCATCCCAAGGCTATTGTGAGAGTCCTTCTATTTTTCACAAAGTATTGGCACAAGACTTAGGTCAATGGTGCAGGGAGAACAAGGGAAAACCTTACAGCATATTGCAATACTTAGATGATGTTTTGCTTTCAGCAGACAGTCTGGAAAATTGCAAAGAGTTAACAGACAACCTGCTCAAATGGTTGAGGGAGAGAGAGGGTACAAAGTGAGCAGAGAAAAGTTAGCAGTGGCACAAAAAGAAGTTGAATTTCTGGGCTTGATGGTTTCTAAAGGCACCAAGGCCTTACCTGGAGAGAAACTGGCAGCATTGGACTAACTACGCAAGCCAGCCACAGTATCAGAATTGAGAGATCTGCTTGGACATCTGAACTTTTGCCGAATGTGGCGGCCAGACTTTGCCAGATGGGTAGCTCCCATTAAAAAACATCTCAGAGGGAAGAATACTCGAGGTGGGTGTAAACGTGTGCATATATCAGAGATTGAGTGGACAGACATACAGGACTTGATTAGAAAGTGCAAAGAGGCAGACCCCTTGACGGTCCCTTGTGCAAGATTGCCTTTTGTTTTGTTTGTTGCAGTTACCGATTTTTACTGGTCAGCAGCATTGACACAATATGAGGAGGAAAGAAAAGAACATGTTTTGGTGTGTTTCTTGTCCAGTACTTATTCAGCAATAGAACAAGGTTTCAGCCTGTGTGAAAAGGGAGTAGTAGCTGTAGCTAAGGGCATAGAGAAGGGAGGGAGGAGGTCTAGTGGTTAGGACAAGGTACTTCAGGCCGGAGGAACTGGGATTTCTAGTCCCATAGACACTCCTTGTGGTCTTGGGCAAGCCACTTAACCCTCCATTGCCCATGTTCCTTGTAAGTATTAGCGTATGTGTCTCATATCCCCTCGTGTTAAATGTATCCCCCAATTGACTGCTTTGACCCGGTGAAAAGCGGGATATAAATACAGCTAAATAAATAAATAGAGAAGGTACTGATGACGGTTGGAGATCAAAAGGTACAAGTGCATTGTCAGCATGATGGTTTTCAGGTATTGAAGTTACCCACTGTAAGTTTTTCCATTCAGAGACTATGCAAGTATCTAAAGGTGATTAAACAGCCAAATGTGCTTCTGTTACCCCCCAAAAAGGTGTATGCCTTATGCCTTGGATGTAGCACCTCTTGAGTTCGATTATGTTTGTAATAATGCTTTGAATGCCCTAGAGCTATGTGAGGATAGGTGCATTCCAGATTCAAAGGTGGTGTTTGTGGATGGTTCTGCAAGGGGTCCACAAGAAAGTCCTCAGAGGGTTGGATATGCTGTACTAACATATGAGGAGTTTGGCTACACGATGATGGCAGCAGGTGAATTGTCTCCACGGGATTTTTCGGCTCAGGCAGTAGAGTTGGTGGCAGTGATAATGACATTGATTCTTTTTTCTGCACAGTCTATGACCGTCTATTCAGATTCTGACTATGTCTGTACTGCTCTACTGACTAATGCCCAGAAGTGGAAAAGGAGAGGGCTGATTATGTCCAGCAGTAAGCCATTAATGCATGTTCCTATAATGATGACACTGATACAGTTGTTGATTCACCGTATGGAGGAAGGTATTCGTATGGCCATTGTAAAATGTGCCGCACATGGAACAGATGGTTCATTTGTTTCAGAAGGGAATAACAAAGCAGATTTAGCAGCTCATAGTCATGAAGTAGTAAACCCGAAGACCATGCAGATGGTCTTAACTAAAGCAACCCTCTCTCCAGGAGAGGTGGTTGAGGTGCTTTAGTCGGCTCAGGTAAGTGCTACTGCAGAAGAATGAGAAGAATGGGAACATGCTGGAGCGTATTTCTCCAAAGGTTTGTGGTATCACCCATCAGAAAATAAATGTTTATCAGATTTTGCTTTGCATTTGTTGTTGCCTATGGTACATCTGCCTGAGCACAAGTCACCCCGATGCATGTTGGAACTTCTAGGAGAAGTGGTATTGAGTCCCAGATTGTTTCATGTTGTCAGGAGTGTGCCAAGAATCATCCTTTAGGATCTGAAGCTCCTAAAGTTGGGATGCTTCTGCCTAGACCTAGAGGCCCCTTTCCAGATGTTCATATGGATTTTACAGATGTGCAAACAGCAGTCCAAGGTAAACGTTACCTGTTGGTGGCAGCGTGTTCCATGACACAGTGGGTGGAAGCTTTGCCCACTAAACAGGAAACTGCCACCGCTGTAGTAAAGTTTCTGTGTTTAGAGATCATTCCCCGACGTGGATGCCCAAGAACAATAAATACAGACAATGAGTCTCATTTTAGAAATTTGTTGATGCAGGACTTGGCAAAAGCTTTACTATTGAAACAACACTTTGTAAACAAGCCCCTTTGTCTCTGTGTATGGGCCACAAGCCAATGGCCTGGTAGAAAGAATGAATTATCTTTTAAAATCTGTCCTGAGAAATGGGTGTGCTGAAACTTCATTGAATTGGGTGCAGGTTTTGCCCCTGGCTCTCTTTTTTTTTTTACAAAACTCACCCGTGAAGAAAAATTCACTAACCTTGTTTCAGTTGCTTACAGGAAGGGGATACAGATTGCCATTGATTAATTCAGAGGATGGCAAGGTTCCAGATGACTTGAACACTTATCTTACAGAGTTGCATACCTCCTTGCAGTTAATTGATCAAATTGTCAGTAGGCCGGACTCGGGGACAACATTGCATGTTCCACCGATAGTGAAGTACAAAGCTGGAGATTTGGTGTACAAGAGGATTAAACCTTGGACTAGTTAGACACAGCCCTAATTTGAAGGACCATTTTCAGTACACACATCTGCACTGCAGATATCCGAGGGAGGAGTATGGATCCATATTTCAGACATCCAGTCTGCTCCATGTGTCTGCTTGGACTGATTGTTTTTGGGAGTTCTTCACACTGATTTCTTCAAGAATCCTGAGTCATGATACTTCTTTGACAGACTTTAACAATTCGCTGAATGTTGTTCCACCAAATTTACTGTTAACAAATGTGTGGTGTTCTTTGATGAGCCAAACAGCAGACTGTTTGAATACTAAGGATTGTATGATGTGTTCAAATTTGTAGCTACAGACATTTGCAGTTTTTTCTATTTCTGTGCCTAATATTGCTGTACAACAACGCTTGGGATCAGCATCACTAGTTAATGTTTCTAATTGCACTCAAGGACCTATAATATATAAAGCATCAACTTTACAGATAGAGTGTCACAACAACTCTACTAAAGTGGTAGTTTGGTCCACAAAGTTCATATATCTATGTAGTTATATTCCTGATAAGGCCTGTGTTGCATTGCTAAACAATATTACCATACAAAGTGAAGTAGTATATGGCAAATGTAAGCCATATGGAAGAGCTGGATATGGATATTCTGATATATGCTGTAGATCCCTTAATGGTACATTGGAAGTGGGAGACAATCCCCACTGTAAAACAATTGTGACTCTGCCTGCAAATAGCTTTTCTATAGTTTTCTATGATTACAGTTATCACTGTGGCTACAGATTATATTCTTGCTTGCCATCGGGCTGGAGAGGTACATGTGCTAATGTACAAACGTTATTACAAAGGAATCCAGTAGCATCTATTCCTTTGCAGGATTTTTCAGGATTTCCAAAGGCATTAGCTAAATATCATCCGCATTATAGACAAAAACGATCTTCCTCATATTTTTCTGAAAATTATGTACCTTATGAATTTTGTTTGTTCTCGGATACTGAAGTTATGTTTGTCTCAATTCTTACACCAGGATTGCAGGCGGCTACTAATGCTAAATGGATACAGAAAGTGTGTTTTGATTTAATGAAGTTGCTTAATTTGACAAAACAAAGTTTTCATGTTTTAAGCACAGCATTTGATGCTAACACACATGACTCTGCAGAACAGGTTAGCATTGGATTATCTTTTAGCGGCAGAAGGAGGTGTTTGTGCAGTCGTGGGAGGGACTTGTTGTACTTAACATCCCTACAGTAGCTAGAAAGGATGGAAACCTATCTATTGTTATACAGCATCTGAGGGATCTAAGTGTGTACTGTGACGCTCCTGCCCGGGCCCGAGAGCTTACAGGCAGGAGTGGCCTTGTAATGTCCCTAAAGAATAAAGCTTGTACTGGTCCCTGGGAATTCTGGGACTCGTAGTGTACTTGTATTTCCTTCAGGATTAAATTGTAGTTGTGACACGAATGTTAAGGCTGCAAGAAATTTATTGTTGTGGGGATATTTTCCAGCGCATCAAAATTCAATTTATTTATTTATTTATTTAACATTTCTTCTATACCACGCTATTATAATCAGCGCGGTGTACATCGAACAAAAACATACTACAATGCATACAAGCAACATTGAGTTTACAATGAACAGGAAATTAAACATGGGATAAACCAGGAAAAACTATGTACAAGTTAACTCGATACTATGTACAATACTCTAACTCATTTGGATGTTGCATGTGCTTTTGTGGGTGGATGGTACATGTATGATGATTAGCGGTTGGGCTTATGTGTAGGCTAACCATTTTCTGTTTGTATTAAGGTGCTAGGGCGGCTGGGGCCTATGGTACAATGGTACAGAACGCAAAAGGTGCAACTTCAACCCAAACAGCTGAAACCAGGAACATAGGAAGTACAACTGAAATTAAGTTAGCTTCTACTTGGCTCTTCACAATCACAGCAGCTTTAACTCAGCAGTGCCTCATGTGGTCTTTCAGAATTATTGCAGCACCAAACAAACAGCTGTTCCTTCCACAGCGTGGCTTCTCAAAACAACAAATGAAAACAATTTATAAACCTTTTAGCTTGGCAGCAAGTACAGCAAACTCCCTGTATTCCTTTCATACAGTGTTCAAGGGTTTCTTACATTGATGTCCTCTTTGAGGCAGATTGAGCAATCCATTGGAGAAGGGTCTCCTTCTAAGGCAGGCAGGTAATTATCCACTTGCATGCATTCATCAGAGCTAAGGCTATCGCTGTCTCTGTCAGGCCTGTTAAGCTTCCCTGACCTCAGTTCCAGAAACTCTTGAAACTGTTTTAAAAGCAATTCAGCCTGTAGTGCTCTTTATCCGTGTGAAAGTCTTTGGTAAGGGTAACACCCTTCCCCCACTTGCTATCAGCTTCTGCAGCTGGGTTTACCTTGTGAAGGTTAGCACAAATAAAAGGTTTCTCTAGTAAAACATTAAAAGTAGAAAAGTCAGCTTTACCTTTAGCAGGGTTTGAATAAGAACTGGCACCTTTCCTCCAGAAGTCTCTCTGGTTCAAAAACTCAGCAGCCTTACTGCTATTTCCTCTGCTCTGTGAATTTCTCTTTGAAAAGCTTTCTTCCTGCTTCACTTCCTTGCTTCTGTAGCCTTGTTTGCTACCAGACCAGATACCTTCTTTCCATGTGCTGAATTTGCTAGCCTTCCCACGCCCAGGCTCTACCTTGTAGTAAGGTTCTTTCTCAGAGTGTGCTTGGCTCCAAGGTTTACTGCTCCAAGGTTCTGCCTTGCTCCAGGGTTCTAGCGTTTTCCTCCTTCCTTTTCCCTCTTTTTCTCTTTCCTCCTTTTCTCTTTTCCTCCTCTCCTCTTCCCTCTCTGCTTGGGGATTTAAAAGGGCTTCATTTCCTGGCACGCGCTGACCTTCCCCTGAGCATGCCCAATCAGTGCAGAAGCCTGTCTCCTCCCCTGAGCTGGGGTGTGTCCTGTGCTCAGCAGAGAGCTGTGTTTTTTTCAACTCTGCATTGGAAATCCTGTGTGCTAGTGCTGTTTCATTACTTCTACCAGGATTTTCCCCTATCTCCATTTCTTCTGGAGGGCATTCCTCACCACAGTACATGCAAACACAGGCTGGGGTAGATCCTAACGTAGATTTGTGGTTTTCTTCCCTCACTTCATGGTTTGGAGGTCTTTTCCTCCTGGCGCCAAAATTTCCTATTTGGTCTAGTGCTACTTATTGTGTTTACTTGCATTTTATAAATTGCATCATGTCACAGTGTTGTTCTCCTGCTACCAAGGTTATGGTACAATCACTAACTGTACATCCTGCTCCTGTACACCATCTGGTGTCACACATGTAGGCCACTGCTTGCCCTTATGACCCCTAGGTCTGTGGTGGGCTCATGCATTCGCTACCCCGGAGGGGATAAGGGAGATGGAAGGGCCTACCGATCTGTTTGCTATAATATCAGCATAAGGGTTAATAGAGAAACCTTGTGAATAAGTTCAGCACAGTTGTCTTTGATCTTCAAGGACAGATATAAAACACTGAAAAACAAAGTGCACTGAAGAAAGGGGGCAGGAGCGTACAGAGAGAGGCAATCATTATTTATCTATTTAACTAGGCTTATATACTGCTTTTCTACAAGTCAAAGCAGCGTACATTCAGGTACTGTATATTTCTCTTGTCCCTGAAGGGCTCACAATCTGTTTTTGAACATGAGGCAATAGAGGGTTACGTGACTTGCCAAAGGCCACAAGGAGCACCTGTGGGACTAGAAACCCCAGTCCTTCTGGGCCAAGGTTACTGTCCTCTAGCAGGATTTGAAACCCTGGCCCTCTGACCTGAGGTAACTTGCCCCAACCATTAGACGACTCCTCCCTCAGCAACTGAAATGTAGCACGCCAAGGACAGGATATGTGTTAATTAAAAAGAAACATATTGAAGAAAGAGCTGAGACATGAAGTCTGGAAATGAACTACAAAATGATGAGAAAGAGGGAAAATAGAGATAAGAATATATGTGTGTTCACATGAGTACGTGCTGGAAGGCCTATAAAGGAAGTAGGACAAGAACTGTATAGGAGAGAGTTAGTGGGAACAGATATTATACTCACGTTTCTATAATAAAGATTTCTTGGATTGGTGTGCTTATTAACATGTGTATGTGTGTCTGAGGGGGGGAGGAGAGGGTATAGCAGTGATTCTCAACTTTTTTTGTACCGTGACCCCTTTTACCATTGGTCAACTTGTGATGACCCCCAATGATAAAATCAAATGCGTCTCTCTTCCTTTACTGTTAACGCATTGTCGCTGTAATCATTTGTTGAATTATTAATATATTACAGGCCTTTGCAATGTTTTTATTTATAAAATTTACTTATTTAAACCACAATAATTAATCACAATAACAAGTAACAATTTGATTTCAAAATTATGATGATTTTGTAGTCAAATCACTAATTTGAAATAAAATTATTTTTTATACCTTTGTTATCTGACCAATTTATTCTCTGATCATGCTGATCCCGATCTGAGGCTTCTGCTTTCCTGTCTTCTCTTAGCTCTCTTTCTGTGGTCTATGGTCCATCTGCCATTTCTTATCTCTTCTTTTGTTTTCTTCACTTCTTTCCATCAGCCTATTTCCAGTCCCCTTCTAGTCCAAATACCATGGCAGCCCCTCTCAGCATCCACTCCCTTCCAGTCCCATTCTCCCATCCCTTTGCATCAGCCCATTTGTAGCCCTAGCCCCCAGTTTTCTTCCAAGGCCAGCAGCTCTATCCTCCCCTTCCCATCAGCCCATTTCCAGTTGAAGCCCCCACAATCAGCTCATTTCCAGTGCTAATCCCCCCTCAACCCCATTACCAGTGCTAGGCTCCCCTAATCAGCCCATTACCAGTCCTCCCCCCCCCCCCAATCAGCCCATTTCCAGTTGAAGCCCCCCCAATCAGCTCACTTTCAGTGCTAGTTCCCCCTCAATCCCAGTACCAGTGCTAGGCTCCCCTAATCAGCCCTACCCCCCATCAGTCCATTACCAGTCCTACCCCGCATCAGCCCATTACCAGTCTCAACCCGGCCATTGATCAGTCCATTCCCAGTCCTAGCCTTCCCTAACCAACCCATTACCAGTCCTAGCCCCCCAATCTGCCCATTACCAGTGCTAGCCCCCCATCCACTGTTCCCTCTAAGCTGTGCGCGCGCACACACCTTGCCAAGTGAGCGCACATACTTTACAACAGAGCGCACAAAAATTACGGTTCTGATTCTGATAGAAAACACAGACATTCTTAAAATTGAAAAGTTGTTCTGTATTTATGGTTTTCACAGGTTCTACAATATTTTCTAGTGCAATCAATGTGGTGTACAGACTGTATTCTAACGTGTAGTCAAATTTTAAAGTATATAACTCTGAGTGTCGTTATGTGGCGCACAAAAATTTAACCTTCCTTCAAAAGCTGCACAGCTGATATTTTATGCGCACACAGCCTACAGAAAATTAGAGGGAACATTGCCCCCATCAGCCCATTATAATCCTAACCCGAACTGTCTCTCCCCTCTGTCCAGCATTTATCCCCTGTCTGTCCAGTATGTCCCCCTATCTCTTCCCTTTGTCCATGTCAGCCCCCCTCCCTCCCTCCCTCCATCCATCCATCCCTCCATGTCAGCCCCCCTCCATCCCTCCATGTCAGCCCTCCCTTCTTCCATCCATCCATCCCTCCATGTCAGCCCCATCCCTCCCCCATTTCAGCCCTCTCCCTCCCCCATGTCAGCCCCATTGCAGGTTCCCTGCCCTCTCCTCCCCTCTCCCTATGTCTGCCTGCTACTGCCCTGTTCTTCTGAAGCCACGGTTCCCTGTCTCTTAGGGAACCGCGGCTGTGCCGGTAAAGCTGTTGCGAAGCCTTCCTGTCTCTTGACGGACTCCGTACACCATTGTCCCGCATCCAAAGAAAGATGTTTACCACTTCCTTTGGAGGCGGCACAATGCTGCACGGAGCCCGCCGAGAGACAGGAAGGCTCCACAACATTTTCACAGGCACAGCCGCGGTTCCCTAAGAGACAGGGAACGGCGGCTGCAGAAGAAAGGAGGCAGTGAGTTTGCCGCTGCCGAGAAGCGGACTCGGCAGCGGCAGCAACTTGAGTGATTTTTTATTTTTTTTAACTGGAGTGAGGCGACCCCTGCTAAATCCTGTGGCAACCCACAGGTTGAGAACCGCTGGGGTATAGCAAGGGAAGGATATCCTGGGTAATTTGCCAACACTTCGGAGTCACTATGTGAGTGTCCAAAGGAGTGTCGCCTCCGAACCTGAGCAGAAGGTAACTGCTAACAGGATGTGTAGAATAATGGGTCAGACATATGCAGGTTTTTGACCTATTTTAGAAACTTGCAAATGTCAGATGCATGGGCCGGGTCCAGGAACATAGACGTGGATGTGACACTATTTCAGAGCACATACATGTATCTCTCGCCACATACACGCCCTGGCCTGTCATTTTGCAAACAGAGATCTACAGAAGTGCAGCAGCTAGGAAAAAAGACCCCGCTATTTACTGCCATACGTTTTTGAAGGAGCGAAAATTATTGGCGGAGTGAGAGGGCATTCTCCTCTTCTCTATACAGTTGTTAGTTCGCAAAAAGAAGCACTTTTCAAATAGCTATTCGTCCCCAGGAGCAAGTATAGACATGAACGTGTCCACAGGCAGGCTGAGACATCTGGCGCCATTCTAAAATCGGGCGCACACGTGTATCTTTTTTGGAATTCCCTGGATATGCGTTCACCATGCTCCTCTGCGACATAGACGTGATATGCAAATCATGAACAGAGCTTCTAAAATGACCCCCCAAGTCATATTTATAATCACACTTTCCCTATATTAGTGCAAGGTGAGTCTGCTCAAATAAAAAGTACAGATAAAATAACAATCATAAAAATATAACAAGGGAAAGCAGGGCAATAGGCAGCCCCCCCCCCCCCCCAATGACCCTTCGGCCCTATTGCCACTACTGCCGCCCCTCTCCAGGGCCTGCAGTGGCAGCAATAAGGCAGAAAGCACAAGGCAGCGCTTACCTTAACTTGCCAGCACTGCCTCGTTATTTCTGCTCTCTACCATCGAGATCTTCTGCCCCCTCTGATGCAGACTTGCAGTCGGAGGTTTGAGCTGCACAAGTACCTGTGTTCTTGGGCCGACCTTCAGAGACTGAGAATTCAAATCAGTGTGAAAGCACATGCTCCACACAGCTCAAACTCACAGCTTCAGGAAACAGGACCTAGATGGCCAATCTCTTATGATGCTGATGGTTCAACTGAACTCAGACAAAAGCCAACTTTGAACCTATGCTAGAAGACAGCTCAGTCAACAGGCTGTGAGGGGCAATCTAAGTAAAGCTTTCTTATCTGTACTCTCCAATTTGACTTCATTCAAAGAGGGAAGCTGTAACAGCATGCTAGTCAAGGATTATAAATTTGCATACAGTCTTTCAGATTGCCTGGCCTCAGATTGTGTGAACTCTTAAACACTAAAAGCAACAGTATAAACTTAATTCTAAACTAACTGGAAGCCAGTGTAGAGAGAAGTCTCGCTCTTCGGCCGGTAAAAGGCAAGTGGTCGTATTTTGGACAAGCTGAAGCTTATGGGTGATGTTCTTGGATCATCCTATCCCCAACTAGTGGCTATATCAAGGTAACAAATGTTTCATTCTCTAAAAAAGGTTCCAGAAGATGCAAAAGTTTCAGTTGAAGTAAGAGCTTTTCACAACAGCATGAGTCTGAGCGGTCATAATGAGGTCTTGGCCCAGAATCACTCCAAGATACTGAAACTTTCATACAAAGGTAATACAATTCTGCACAAAATTATACTGATTTTTATGTACCAGATAGCTTTCCAGCACAGCTCTACCTCATCTCCTCATCCCCTGCCATTTTTTCCACCACTCTCCTTCAGCAAAGCCAGAAAAAAATGGGCCCTACATGCTGAAGATAAAGAAAAGAAATCAACATAAATTCCTCTCTAGGGCTGACTGCAGACCGATGCGCTAACAAGGTCACATTTATGCTTCCTCAGACCTTGCATTAAAATTCCAACACTGAGTTCGGCCTTCTGTCTTCAACGCACTTCTTGCCATTTGCACTGAATAGCTAAGGGCCCGATTCTGTCCTGCACGTACATCTCCTTTGTACGTCCGGGCTGACCCAGACATACAAAGGAGAATGCGATTCTGATCCCATGGGGCACGTCTAGCCCTGCGGGCTCAGAATGGTGAACAGGCATATACGTGCAGGCTGGAACTGCGATTCAGTCCTGGCCTGCATGTACAGCCACAGCCCGGCTAACTCAGCCATGGCACCGCAGCTCCATTTAAAAGCTGCGATGCCGGCCGCCTGCAAACAGTTAGTTCCCTGCAGCCTGACCCCTGGTCCAGCTTCCTAAGGCCAGGATCAGGCTGCAGGGAATTAACTCTGCCCCCCCCCTGTCCCATTTGTGCCTCAATCTCAACAAAAAGCAACGTCCAGGGAAGTTATTCCACCTCAGAAGTGGAATAACTTCCCTGGCCATTTCGCTGGCCCTGGACACACAGGGCCAACATTAGAATCAGCCCTGTACGTCCAAGGCTGGCGACCACACACTGCCCACCTACTCTCCGCCCCCACACTGCCTCTTCCCCACCCTCATCTAACTTCCCCACACAACCAATGGGGACGTTAGACAGGAGGGGAAAGCAGGCCCCTAATAGTTTCATTATCATGGAATTAAATGTTCCATATGCTCTGTCTGCTCAAGGCTTTGAGCACACTTAGCTTGTGCGTAAAACTCCTTTCTGCATTGGTGGCACACAAAATTGTGCACAAAAGCTGAGGTAATCTGTGTGCAAAGCCTAGCAACACTTTACTGCATTGATTCATCATTTTTAGTGTAATTGTTCCAAGTCACTCAACAACTGCATTGAAGTAGTGCTTCACAACCCATTCCTGAATGCACACCTAACCAGTTGTGTTTTCAGGATTCTGAGAATTAATATACCTGACAGAGATTTACCTACAGTGGGTCTCTAATATATGCAAATTTCCCCTCATGCATATTCAGTGTGGTAATCCTTGAAACCCAACTGGCTAGGTATGTTTCCAGGAGATGGTTGAGAAGCAGTAGTTAAAGAATTGGTTCAAATTTTCTAAAATAGAATCTCTATTAGGGCCCAGTGGAACAAAAAGGGGTCTTTTACTAAAGGGCGCTAGCTGCCTGCACGTGTTCTGGTGCGTGCTGTAAACACACTGGGATTTGCATTGACAGCTTGCATGGGGCCATGACAGATAGGGTGGCCAGATTTCTGTGGTGCATTACGGAATCAAGTGGGTAGGTTTGGGGTAGAGAGTAGGTGTGGTGAGCGCTGAACAGTTAGCATGGGGGTAAACACTGCACGCTAACTGCAACCCTTGCAATTAGTGCATGTTCACCTAATGCCACCTCAGTAGGTGAAGTGTACCTGGGGTAATTGTGCACATCACTGCAGCATGTTAGGGCACTGTTCAGTGTAATTGCCAAGAACATGCTGGACACACTTCCAGTTGCACCTAATAGATGAGGTTTTTTGCACTAAATGCACATTATTTGCAAAACCCCAATGTACTTTAGTAAAAGCACCCTGAAGTCTTTTACATATCATCTGACCAAAAAACATCAGTGTACAATATCCTGATAAGCTCTGCAGGGTATTTCAGGTAGGTGTTAAATAACATAGGCAAAGGTACGGAGCCCTGAGGAATTCCATAATGTAGAAAATTCTCCTGCAACATATACCTTCTGCAGCTAGAAAAGACTGAAACCACTGCTGAGCCAATCTAGAGATACCTAAATTAGCCATTCAGCTGAGAAGGATGTGAAGGTCAATAGTGCTGAATGCAGAGACTGATTGAGTAGGCCAAGGAGAGAATCCCTTCCAATGTCCGGTCCCCTTTCAGTTAAAGCAGCAAAGAAGATCCAGAACCATACTTTGGGTCTGAATGAAGAACTCTATGTTGTTGCTGTTAAGTGCTGTTGAGTAGATGTTGACTCATGGCAATCCTCTGGGTAGTTGATCTAAACTGTGTTCGGTCTTTAATCAAGCAGCTAATTGTTGATAGAATGGCATCCATAACTGCTGCTACTGTATCAGTCCATCAGATTGCTGGCTTTCCTCTTTTGCACTGACCTTCAGTCTTGCCAAACATAATGTCTTTCTCTAAAGATCTCTCCCTTTGCATGGTGTGTCCAAAGTATGAAATCGAAATCTTGTCATTTGATCTTATAAAGAAAGCTTAGGTTTGATCTCCTCTATTACCAACCGATTTGTTCTTTGGGTAGTCCATGGTATACACAGTAATTTTTGCCAGCACCATAATTTCAAGGCATTGATTTTCTTCCTGTCTTTCTTCTTCACTGTCCAACTTTCGCATCCATATGATGAAAATACCATGGCTTGAACAAGTCAAATCTTTGTATGCAGAGATATGTCTCAGCACTTGAGAATCTTGTCTAGGTCCTTCAAAGCTATTTTGCCAAAAGCAATACGCTGTTGTTTCTTCATTGATTATTGAAACAAGCAAGTTAAAGTTGTCTACTATTTATATTTCTTCTCCATCAAGAATGAAATGTTTGATTTTGCCAATAGTCAAGATTTTCATCTTCTTCATATTAATGTGCAGACCCATTTTAAGATTATTATGCTTTTTTTGTATTTATTTTAGTAAACCTCAATAAATAATAAATGGGGAAAAAAGACTATGTTCCTTGATCTTGATAAGCAGATGTTTCAGATCATCTTCACTTTCAACATAGTGAAGGTTGTTGATGATTCTTCCACCAATTTTCACACCTCAGTTATTTCCATACAGTCTTACTTCTCTGATCATTTATTCTGCTAATAAATTAAACAGATATGTGGCAAGTATGCAGCCTTGTTGTATGCCTTTGCTAATTTAAAACCATTCTACCTCTCTTTGTTCTATTTGAACTGTTGCTTCTTGATTGATATAAGGGTTGTGCAGGAGAACTATCAGGTGTTCTGGTATACCCGAGCTTCTTAATGTGGCCCAGAATTTTTCATGATTTACACAATCAAATGCTTTGCTGTAGTCTATAAAACATATATAGATATCCTTTTGGTATTCTTTAGTCTTTTCAAGGATCCGTCTCTCATCTGTGATGATATCTTTTGTTCCTTGTCGTTTTCTGAACCCTACTCGCATTTCAGACAGTTCTTATTCCAGGTATGGTTGTAGTCTCTGTTGAATGAACTTGAGCAGAATCTTGCTAGTGTGTGGGATCAGAGCGATTGTGCAATAATTTCCATAGTTAATTGGATCACTTTTCTTCAGTATTAGTATGAACACAGATCTTTTCTAGTTAGTTGGCCATGATGTTGTCTTCCAAACTTCCTGGGAAAGCCTTCTAAGTATTGTAACAGCTGCATCTAATTGCTGTAATACTTCAATGGGAATGCCATCAATGTGCAGTGTTTTGTTCATTTATAATGCTTTTCAATGCTGCTCCAACTTCTTCTTTCATCACCAAAGGTTCCTAATCGTAACGTATAGGTTAACATGGCTGTTGATGCACTTGATCTTTGTAGTATTCTTTCCCCTTTTCTTGATTTTCTCAGTATCATTCAGCATGGATCTTGAGCATCTTTTGTCATTCCAATTCTAGACGGAAATTTTCTCGGTAACTTTCATAACTTGTTCTTCATCTGATAGCTTCTGATTCTATTTCTTTACATGCATCATTGTAGTACTCCTCTTTGTCTCTCCTTGATTAATGTTGGAAATCTCTATTAAGTTCCATGATTACTTATTTTTCTCCTCTGGATTTAGCTTTTCTGCTTTTCTTCAGCCATCCATTTCAGAGATTTTGCTTTTAAACCTTTTGCGGAGACTTTTTACTTTCTTCAAATACAACTTACTTGATGTCATCCTATAGCTCTTCTGGTGCTCTGTCATTTGTATCCAAAGTGGTGAATTATTTTTTCAGGCTTTCTTTAAATTCCAGTGGTATATTTTCAAGATCATATTTTGCTACATTCATGAGTGGCTTGCTCTTTTTCAACTTTAGCTTGAGTTTGCGTACTAGTAGTTGTTGATCTGTACCACAGTCAGCTCCAGGTTTTGTCTTTGTTGATGTTATTGAGCTTTTTCATTGTTGACTTCCACAGCTGTAGTCAATTTGATTTTTGTACAATCCATTGGGTGAAGTCCATGTGTGCAGTTGCCACTTGTGTTGCTGGAAAAAGGTGTTTGAGAAGAATAGATTGTTGTTGTTGTTAAGTGCCATTGAGTCGGAGTCGACTCATGGCGACCCTCTGGATAGCTATCCTAAATTGGGTTCGGTCTTCAGTCAGGCGGCTCATTGTTGACAGACTGGTACCCCTAGCTGCTGTTATTGTATCGATCCATCTCATTGCTGGCCTTCCTCTTTTGCGCTGACCTTCTATCTTGCCAAGCATGATGTCTTTCTCTAATGATCTCTCTCTTCGCATAATGTGTCCAAAGTATGAAAGTCGAAGTCTTGTCATCTGAGCTTCTAAAGAAAGCTTAGGTTTGATCTCCTCTAGTACCGACTGGTTTGTTCTTCGGGCAGTCCATGGTATACACAGTATTCGCCACCAGCACCATAATTCAAAGTGTCACAGGGTGGACCTAGGGCAGCATGAGAGAATGCAGGGCAGTATGAATGATCAAGGAAAAAGTGACAGGATGAATGAAGGAATGCTTGACAGTTGCCAGGGACAACGAAAGCACAGGTGCCCAGAGCCTGGAGAGACACACCCCGGGAGTAAGGCACGGGACTCTGCTTCACCTAATGAAGCGCAGCTGAAGAAAGGTGGAGTCAGAAAATACATAGATAAAACAGACTACCAAACATTCAGAGGTAGACTACCTTCGAGTGGGAGGCAAGCTTGGAGAGAGAGGCAAGCTTGGAGAGACAGGCTACCTTGGAGAGAGAGGCTACCTTCGAGTGGGAAGCAAGCTTGGAGAGAGAGGCAAGCTTAGAGAGAGAGACAGCCTTGGAGAGAGAGGCGTTCTTACAGGCAATCTTGGAGAGAGGAGCCGAGTAGGCAATCCTGGAGAGAAGAATTGTGGAAAGAGTCCAGAGACCTGTGTGGCTCTGAGAGAAGGCAAGTGAAATATAAGAAAGCTGCAACAGCAGATACAGGGGAAAAGAAGGGATATAAGGGATATTTGCCCTCTAAAAGAGAAGAGTCTTGGAGGCATAAAAATACCCTTACAAAGCCTAGACATTCAGAGGCTGATAGCAAGTTTTCTCCTGTTTATAAAAGTATTAAAAGAAGGGAGTTTCACCTACCGAGAGAAGCAGAAGAAATCCCTTATTACAGTGAACTCTTAGCTCCAAGAGAAACGCCGTTACACAGTTTTCAATCAGGTACAGCTGAGCTGGGAGAGCTGAGGCAGACCCAGCAGGGAGCGTATCACAATTACTCAGCTAGCAAGCTAAACAGAGACCTGAGCTATCCACTGAAGCACCAGCGGGGGCAGGGTTCTAGAAAACAGCATATAGAGTTTGGTGACCTTCCCCAGGGAAGCAGTGCTACTCAGAGGAAGAGGAACTTCCTAACTAACGAGGCAAATCTGCCATACTTTTATTCCACATTAGAAGTAGGCAATGCAGATTCCTCCGGACCAGAATTGATGGAATATGAAGATTCTGGTACATTAGAAGATACAGAATTAATGGAATGTTCTCTTACTACAAAAGAACCTGAATACTCCTTAAGGTAAAGGTTTGTGTAACCTTAATTCCATGTGCAGGTAGCAAAGGCTACAAACTCTCTCTCTCTCCTAGCCACACAGACAAAGTAGGCTGTTTGTTCTTTTCTTTTGTTTGACGTTATATGCTGAAGAAAGCTATTTGTGTTATCCATTTACTTTATGTTATAAGCCAAGTTAGGCTATTTATTTCTGTTGTTAAAGAAGAAAACCTCAAAGGGACGGGGAATAAAACCCTAAAAGAAAAGAAGGTTTATGTGTGATTCGTATAGATACAAGCACGGCACAACTACCACCCTCATAAGCCAAACCATACCAGCAGTCAAGGCTGGGGCGGATGAGGTGTGACAAAAGGCATCAATTTGCTTCCTGTCTATCTTTTTCACTGTCCAGCTTTCACATCCATATGATGTTATTGAAAATACCATGGCTTGAACAAGTCGAATCTTTGTATGGAGAGAGACATCTCCCCCTCCACTATCCACCCTCCCCCCGTTTCATGATGTTGCACCCCTCTAATGTTGTACTGTGCTTATTGTTCTTTTAGTGTCTTTCTTTTCTACCCTGTCCTATCAATTTTATGGCGTTCTTTTCTTTTTCACGCAGCCTGTTTTTAACTTGTTTTATATTGTTTTATTGTAAACTGCCCAGGTGCCTCTGGTGTTGGGCGGTATATCAAATTTTAAATAAACATAAACATAAACATCTCTGCTCTTCAGAATCTTATCTAGGTCTTTCATAGCCATTCTGCCAAGAGCAATGCGTCGTCTAATTTCTTGACTGCTTGTTGCTTCTTTATTGATAGTTGATCCAAGTAGGTTAAAGTTGTTCACAATTTCAATTTCTTCTCCTTCAACGATGAACCTGTTGATTATGCCAGTTGTCATGATCTTTGTCTTCTTTACATTAAGGTGCAGGCCCATTTTGAGACTATGTTCTTTGATTGTTAGTCTTGCAGAATTCTGTTAGTCTTTCTTCAGCATTGTTTCTCTTGCCAAGTCCATGTTTTCCAACCACTTTACTTTTTTCTTGTTTCCAACTTTTATGTTCCAGTTGCCCATGACTATCAGTATATCTTGCTTGCATGTTCAGTCCATTTCAGTTTGCACTTGTTCATAGAACTGATCAACATCTTCCTCATCGTAGCAATTTTCTAAGTCATGTTGTGTCTTAGTAAATGGAACCGACGTTTCAGCCATATATTCAGGTGTATTCAGGGTGAAGAATACACCTGAATATACCTGATTAAAAGTTGTATTGATGGGCATTCCTCAAAGACAAAAAGAAATTAACCATTCACTGATTACATTGTATTTCATTGCAGTTTTTGCAAGTTTCATTTTAATAATAAATGCAACACCATTTCTTCTTTGCCTTTCATTTCCAACATAGTATACCATGTGATCATCAGATTCAAAGTGCTCTATGCTAGTCCATTTCAGTTCACTGATATCCAACAGAGCGAGTTGTGTGCATTCCATTTCATTCTTAATCACCTCTATACATATCCATAGGAGCCTGAATAGTAACTGCCTTTTCTGCCCTACCTTCCCAAATACAGAATGTTGGCTATCAGATGATAAAATTCTAGACACTCCGGCTCTAATGAGTTCTTCTTTAACAAGGGTTTACTGCAGCTGCATCAAAAGATCTAAGAGGTATCTCCTGCCTTAATAATTAATCCAACTACATCTGCCCAAAGGCATCTATTAGTTTTAATTAACTGGGATGCACAAGGGTTCAACCTATAAAAGGTATTTTGGTATGCACTATCTACATGGAATGCACTTCCAAGCTCACTATGGACAATCACTGACCAGAAAATGCCTGAAACCTCACCTGTTTATAGAACACTTTGGTCTATCTAACTAACCCCTGCAACAAAGAGAACTCCTTAAACTGGCCTACCCTATGCTGTACAGAAACAGATATATACGTTCCTCATCAGGTTAACACCGAACAACTAGAAACAATATCAATTAGCCTCCCTAACTGTATATAAATTTTATCTATTAAACTGTTACCTGCATATAAGTTCAAACTCTTCAATGTAAGTTCTTATTAATTTGTTCTAGGTAAACCGCTTTTACCATGGCGAATGGCGATATATAAACCATGTTAAATAAATAAATAAGAAGGATAAGACATCATCTACCATTTAAATCTCTGCTAATTTAGTGAATAATGGCCTTAAATTGCTTTTTCATTGGTATATCATTTATTTCCACCATCCTTCACACTTCACTCACCCAAGCCTACCTCCCACCTGCTCTCAAGCAAGCCTCTGTGAGACCCCCTCCTGAAGAAATCCAACCTTGATCCCAACTCACCTGCATCCTACAGACCCATAGCCAGTGTACTTTACCTTGCAAAAATCATTGAAAAAGCAGTGTAAATTCAGCTTCAGGAGCACGTTGACAGATATGCCCCACTCAATCACAATCAACATGGTTTCCGCCCCTACCACAGTGCCTAAATTCTACTCACCGCCCTCTTAAATACACTCATTGCTGGAACTGAAAAGCCCTTTTCTGGCTTCGTGCTGCTATTTCTGGACATCTCTGCAGCACTCGACAATGTATCCCACCAGACTCTACTCAACCAGCTCAACATTATTGGTGTCCATAGTATGCCATTCAAATGGATCCACTCCTACCTTTCCCAATGCACCCAACTGATAAGAATCAGATACCAATCATCAATGCCTTACATCCTTCTCCAAGGAGTCCCACAGGGTTCCACCCTCTCCTTCCCGTTCAATATCTACATTAGGTCCCTTTGCTACATCATTCAGAGGTTTGATGTTGACTACCATCTCTATGCCGACGACATAATGATATTCACTCCATTCCACATTACCTTCCCTGACTACTCCAGTCTTACTGCCTATTTCAGAGAGATTGTCTCATGGCTACAGCTTCACAACTTCACCAAAACAGAGATCCTTCATGTAACCAGAGATCCCAACTTCACACCACCTCCAATCATCAAACTCAGGGACATGGAAATACAAGTGAAGCCTCAGATCAAATATCTTGGTGTTTTCCTGGATCACCATCTAAACTTCCAAGCTCACATTATGAATACCACCAAAAACATCTACTTTAAACTTTGAATTCTTCATAACCTATACCCTGTCCTATCTCCCAACAGCTTCTGTGCAGTATGCCAAGTCTCCATCACACTGTTACTTGACTACTGCAATTCTGTCCTCCAAGGGCTTCCCAAGGCTACCATTGTCCCCCTACAGCTTGCCTAAAACACTGCAGCACGCATTATAGCCAGAATCTCCAGACACTCCCACATCACTCCTATTCTGAAATCTTTATCTTTATTCAGTTTTTAATATACCACCCACACGTGAGCATCAGAGCGGTTTACAATAAAATGCCAACGTTGCTAGGAAAGGAAACAGAACGCCAGTAAATAAACAGGAAAGGGATAGTTTTAGAGAAGAAAACACAGGAAGAGACCTGAAATGGAAGGGGGTAGGAACCTTACTGGGGGGGGGGGGGGCAGAGGGAGAGGGCGGGGGAGGGAAAATCTCTTCACTGGCTTCCTGTCGCTTCTCAAATCAAGTTCAAGGTACTCGCCATTACCCACAGAGCACTCTTCAACACCTTCTCCGAGCAGCTCCAATGATTTATCAGATGTCCTGACAGCAACAGACTCCATAGACAGAATGCATCAAATCTTCTCCCTCCAATGCAGATACGCAAGAAGTCACAACGAACATGCACAAGAGCCTTTGAATTTTACGCTTCCACCACTTGGAACCAGCTACCCCCCGCAATACATTGCATTCAATCTTACACCCTATAAAAAAGCACCTCAAGACTCTCCTCTTTGAAGAATTCTATGGTACATCCATTACAACAAACCCCCGGCAAGAGCATCCTCCACTCCCACATACCATTCCCATTACACCCCCCCCCCTTAACCACCTAAGGCAGGTAAGTCCCCCCTTCTACTTTCTCACCTTAAACACCTTATGATGTCCGCCCCTTCCCTTCCATACCTCCTATTCCTTTCTGTAACATAGCCTCTAAAGTTAGACCATTCCTGTATTTTATCTCCTCCCTTTGTTACGTGCTGTTTCTAATTTAAAGTTGCTTGTATAGCTTTGCGTTTTCAATTGTTCCTTGTAAACTGTTTTGTCTGGTAGAAAAACTGTATATTAAAAGCAGTTAAATAAATAAATAAATAAAATATATGAGCCCTCGGCATTTAAAAAAGTCTTCCTATTGGTTGCTGAACAATGCCAGAGAGGCTGTGGGCAGCTGGATACTTTGATCCATATCTGGTGGGAATGTCCACTAGTGAAGCCCTACTTTTGAAGATAACTGGGTTTTCCTTACCTCTAATCCCAAAGGATTTTCTGCTGCAATCTCTACCAAAGGACCTGTAGGAAGCATTAGCTTGGATGTTGCTGCAATGATGTTTGAGATGGCTAAATGCTGGCGATCACCAGAAGAACGGGCAGTGCATCAGAGACTGTGGAGAGTTGACTTCCTTTCCAAACTGACTACCATAAGTCATGAGAGACTGACTGTGCCCCCTTCAAGGCTTGAGTTTAATGTCAATCAGTTAAATGGAAGAGGCTTAGGGGAATAGATGGTGTTGACTGCACTATAGATATCCAGCCATGAGATGAGTGGATGGGAGATTTCTCTTTCTGGGTATTGGGAGTATGGATCATAAATTCACACTAGAATTATGCTAGAGATTGGCAAATTGCAACTGTACTATTACTACTACTGGTGATCATTTCTATAGCTCTACCAGGTATACGCAGCGCTGCACAGACACATGTAAAGGACAGTCCCTGCTCATCAGAGTTTACAATCTAGTCAAGACAGAGTTCTTGTGTTTGGAAGGGAAGATAGGTAGGGGGAGGGTTCCACCAAGGTTTTCCTTTGAGGTTTGCTATACTTATGGTTGGTGCAGTCTATGTAGACTGGTATTTGTTGGCTGCCTTGTGGGAACGCTTTAATATTTTTTAAATAAAAAATAACATAAACAATAAAAAAAGATTAATGTGGCAGCTGTCACATACAAAAAAACAGGTTCAAACACACAGAAATTGGCCCTCAGCAATGTAACCCAGAACAGCAGAAATGAGTATAGAGTGTGTCAGTTTTATCGCTTTCAAGTGAAAAAGTCTTTCACCACTCAACACACATACGATATGCTATGGTGGTAACTGCTTTGGAAAAGTCAAGACATGTAGTTCCTATAGCAACCGGTAATAAGATTATACCTGGAAGCCCAGAATGTGAACCTACCAGGAACTCCATATCAAGCTTTAAATACTAACTAAAGTATTTAATGCTCACTTCATCATAATGCTGGAATGGAGGAGTAGCCTAGTGGTTAGAGCACTGGCTTGGTAACCAAGCAACCAGGGGTCAATTCCCGCTAGCACTCCTTGTGGCCTTGGGCTAGTCACTTAACCCTCCATTGCCTCGGAAGAAAGGCCTGGCAATCTACTTCCGGTGACACTGCCAAGAAAACCCAGGAGCTTCTGGGTTGCCAGGAGTCAGGACTGACTCAAAGGCACACATTGCATTTTTTCATCATAATGCTACAGTCAAATTTAAAGGGGAAGGATTTCCGAATTAGATCTTATAAAAGTTGCATTTGAAAAGTCAATGTGCATCTTCTGCTTTTAAGGAAATGTTTGAACTTTATAAAAAGGCTAGTGAAATATTATGAACTATGAGCCTAAGATACAGATTCCAAGCAGGTGGATTTTCTATTGTTAATGATTTACAGTAGAGTGTCTTTTTGGATTGAAATGCAAAAACAATGCACATAGGATCGGCCCAATGACTCCCTGGCAAATATTGCTTACTAGTTTGCCAAGCACATAGGTTTGATTCTATGTTTAGGACTATACCTCCGCCCCCCCCCCCCCATTCTGAGTGTGAATGCTGTGACGGCAACATTCACAGTTCTTGGGGGTGAAGAGAGGCGGAGGAGAAGAGATCTAAGCTATGAATGAATGGCAATACCTGCTGATCAGTCTTGGTCACATACAGGGCTGGCCCAAGGGTATCTGGTAATCTAGGTAAACCTTCAACCATTCATCCCCCCCACCACCAACATGCCCCCCCCTATGGCCCCCTTGCCATGCACCCTCCTCCTGTATTGTTTGCCCTGGTGCACTGCTGGATGACAAAGATGACTCACGAGATGCTGCCAATGAAACTGGTAATTGTCTCTGATTCAATCACTCTTTCATTTAATTATATGGATTTGACTTCCTCCTTCTACCATGAATTTTTTTGTGCTGCCCTTAAAATTCTGCCACCCAAGTCAATTGCCTAGTTTGCCTAGTGCTAGGGCCGGCATTGGTCCCATGTTAGCTGGATTCTGAAAGAAGCAGCACTTTGTGGATCCTGGCCAAGATCCTTTAGTTTAATGGCTGGATTGAATCAAAAGGGTGGGATCAAAATTAAGGGGCCCTTTTAGTAACACTTAACATGTGCAATCTGCCACAGAGCCCATAGGAGTAAAATTGGCCATGCAGCAGATAGCATATGCTAAGTGTTTAGTGAAAGGGACCCTGAGTCAAAACAACCCAGGTGGCTGAAAATGAAGGCACATAGAGGCCAGTTCCTCTGCGTACATTAGAGACGTAGATTTCCAAGCAGCTATATGAAAGCAGCATTATAGAACTGCCAGACTAAAATGAAAAAGCATAGTGCAGTCCAAGGCCATACCAATTGGTGCAGCCGCACAGGGCACAAGCAAGAAAGGCCACTGATGCCACTAGTGGGCCCGATATGAGTGAGTTGCTACACGCAGCTGGGTGGAGCAGGGGACACCAGGTGCACAAGTCGCACAGGGCACATTTCTAGCTTGGTAGGTCCAGGTACAGTCATCTTTATAGACTAATTCCTAACTTCCTCTATGGTAGAAACCTTCATTGTGAAATCAGATTTGTGCAGGTATTAAAGAATGAACGCAATGAGCTTTTTACCACACTGCAGCATATATAGACTACTATTACTATAGCTACTGTTACATATAGCTCTACCAGGCATATGCAGTGCATTTATGAAAGCCAAAATGAGATAGATAATTAGTTTTAGAAGAATTCAACATAACACTAAATATGATATGACAAACCTCAGTAAGTAGCAGGTGGTACCTTGCACTTTAACCGGTTTACCGAGGCATGAGCTTTTAAGAACAAGAGCCAGCTTCGTCTCTTTAATAAGTGAGATTTTCCTTCAGATTCTGGAATACAGGCTCATAATGTGTTTGGCCATTAACTCTGTCTAGCCAGTAAAAGTTTGTGAAAGCTGCGCCTTACCATTTCATTCTCTTCTCCTTGATTGAGTAGCTCATGATGAACGTCCTTAAAGTTTTCACCCATCAATGTGTCGTCTGCTCTCTACAGTACTTGCTGATGGTAGAATGCCAAGAGCCTAATCCGTGCTAAACTTTAGGAAGTCTCCTGCCATTCTCCCAAGGCCCTCCCACACTTCTGAAATCCTAAAGCACACACCTCTAACTAGAAAACGCCACCTGCTCAAATTTCAGGTGCTGTAACCCTTGGATAGCTCTATCTAGACAGCCCGGTTTCTGAAAGACGTTTGTAACACATGCAAAAACTCTTGCGTTGACCACCTATTTCTTAGTCTGTGCTGACTTCTTGCAGGTACGTCATGCCAGCCAGCATTAACAGCCTAGTGCTTCAATAAAACGTAAATGGAAACAGCACTACAACAAACAAGTTAATGTTTTGTTTTGTTTTCTTACCACGGTTTTCTTCATGATCACAGTTGCCAAATTAATATGCAGCGCTTACAAATCCTGGTAGAATAAAGAATGTATTTATTTCTTTATTTCTTTATTTACCTAATTTATATCTCACCTTTTCAGTATAACCTTGGTCGCATGGTTGAGTGTGTTTTCCATTCCATGGGAGGATCACTTGGTCAGGAAAAATGATGGGTCCCGGTGGGTAGGAAGGAGCTAATTACTTAAGCCTTTCATGCTTGACAGGTAATACAAAACACTAAAATCTGCTTTGGGTCACAAAAACACCCCCAGTCTAGTCAACTACTTACTTTTTCTTAAAATCGCCTTTATTTGGTGAAATCCAGAAACTTAAAAGCACCCACAGAAAAATGAAACGTAGACAGTTCAACAGGGAAAAATGCTTCTGTAAACTCTAAGGCCGTTTCAGAATTGTAACATAAGTAATCGGGCAGCTCTTCTCTGTCTACCGTACTCGGTAGCGGGCGCCTTGTAGTGCTAAATAAATGATGAGTAGTGGTAGTAGCAGACTGCTCTTTCGCAGCCTTTTTCTTCTCTCAAGGATCCTTGAGTGTGCTCCAGCCAGCTCCTCCAGAAAGTGTATAGCTTTTGAGGACAGGTACAAGTGAGAACACAGGAATTCCCAAAAGGCAAAAATGCACCAAAATTTGCCAAGCTCTTCCTTCCTAGCTGTTTGGTAGTGGTGTGCATGGTCAAAAGCGTTTGGTTCATTCTCATTTATGGTTTTTTCCTGATTTTCAGGCTTTTTTTCTTCTTCATTTGCCTTATTTGTTTATTTTAGGCATGCATTGTATGGATGCACTACTTATTTATATAGTGCTATTATAGGCCTACACAACACTGTATACGCATACACAACAGTTTACAATCTGCTAAGACAGACAAACAGAACAAACACAGGACTGTGCAATTCTTAATGGAAACGATTAAAATACACATGAATGTAGACAGGAGATTAAGGGGGGTCAGGATCTTGAAAATGCATGCAGTTGATTATACATGCAGTAATTGTAGGTATACATACATACAAGTGATTTTTTAAAGTGCCGACAAGTCCATGCTGACTCCTGGGAACCCAACAGTCCCTGGGTTTTCTTGGCAAGGTATGAGTGGAAGCAGACTGCCAGGCCTTTTCTTCAAAAGCAATGGAAGGTAAAGTGACTTGCCCAAGGTCACAAGGAGCAGCGGTGCAATCAAACACTGATCTCTCGGGTATTAAGCTACTCCTCCACTCACAAATGATTAATATGCAGTTTAATTTTATGCACCCAAACAAACTAAATATGCACTCACAAATGCACACCCCTCCTGTTTGGGTTGCACATCCTTCCTGCCTGGTCCCTCACAGGTTAGACTGGAACAGTCAAGGTAGACTGATGGGATGAGCCTCTAGATCCCAAAATTCTCCTCAGGTAACAGTTTGCACTCTTAAGGCAACCAGATATTGAGTACCATTTAGGACACTGGCTGCAGTCTAAATTCACAAGGTCCAGCCAGGCATCATTTCTCCCAGACCTTCCCGGTCAGGACCGAACCAAGCTGGAAATGCACCCTGTGTGACTTGCGAACCTAGTGCCCCCGTAATACACATGCACACACACACAAAACCATGCACAGGAACTTGTTCGTCAGGCTTCCTGGAAGCCCAGTGAGGACATCAGCACCCCCTCCATATGTGCGCTCTGTACAGCTGCACTGCTCACACAGCCCTTGGTATGGCCCTGCTCCCAGCTCCTATTTTATACATTGGACTAAGCCAAGTTGGAAACCTGGGGCCCGATATTCAAAGGCCCTTACATGCATAACTTCGTTAGTTGTCTGTTTAAGGGCCTTATTCGGGATATTTGAAGGGCACCTATACAGGTAGTGCCCTTTGAATATCCTGGCTAGGTCCCTAACGCACTCAGATGCTATCCACATAGCATTGGGGTGTGTTAGGGGTGTTCCAGGGCAGAGCGGGGGTGGAGGAAGGGGCTACATGGGTAGCAGCGATATTCAAGATTTTACCTCACCTATCTTAGGGCACAGAGGGATATGCGGGTAGCATAGAAAATCACTGTTAACAATGTAGCCTCTGCAGCTGCCGGGGTGCGCAGGCTTACCCGGATTTTCACTTCCACCGGTGCATCCATAACTCAGCACTTGAATGGTGCAGATCATACCTTGATACCAGAATGCAATATGTAAAAACTGCAACAGGAGAATCCGAACTCTTCCATCAAAAACAAGGGGTTCCGCAAGGGTCCTCTCTCTCATCCCTCATGTTCAACATCTATATGCAGCCGATCTGCAATATCATCAGGTCATTCAATGTGAAATGTATGGTATACGCAGACGATATCCTACTCTACATGCCTTTTTCCACAAAGCAAATGGATTTACTACCTATAACAAACTGCTTCGATGCAGTCTCAGAATGGCTCCTGTCACAGAACCTCCGCATTCAACACAAGAAAACCGAGGTTCTCTTTATCACCAGAGACACCAACTTCACCCCACCTTCACATTTAAAAGTCAAAGGAGCGGAACTATGCACTAAGGAAGCAATAAAATACCTTGGAGTCACACTGGACCACCGGCTCAACATGAAACCACACATAAATAATATCGTAAAAGCTGTCTACTTCAAGATACGCACGCTCAAGCACCTACGCTCCCTACTTGACCCAGAAGACTTCAGAACCATTTACCAAGCCCTAATCCTACCACATTTTGATTTCGCCAACTCAATTCTTCAAGGACTCCCACACAATCCACCTTGAGCCCATTACAGCTCGCCATGAACACTGCCGCAAGGGTTCTTCAAGGAGCGTCCAAGAGTGAACATATTACACCAATCCTCAAACAGTTCCACTGGCTCCCCATACACGGAAGGCTGATGTTCAAAATCCTGATTCTAACATTCAAGGCCATAAAGGGACTATCTTCCAACTCACTTTCTGAGCTCATCCAAACTGTACCACGAAACAGAAACAGAAGACAGGCAACATTAAACTCCTTATCAACACCAAAGGCCATTACAACATACAATCTATCAACAGCTAACAGAGCCTTCTTGTGTTGCGCACCAAAATGCTGGAACTCGCTCCCTGCCGACATCCGTACCATAACCGACTTAACCCAGTTCAGAAAAGCCCTTAAATTCACCCTATTCACCAGATACTACCCCATATGAAGATAACATCTAGTCCCACTACATATCCAACTTCAGTTTTTTTTCCCTTGCTCCCAACAATCGTGCTAATTCATGTACATAGTTCGAGCATGTGATCTAGTTAACAGATTACATTTTCCATGTAAATAGTTCTCCCTTGTTTTCCAAGTTGATAATCCTGTTATATGTAACTCCGAACAGCCTGTTGTTCTGGTTTTTGTTTTTGTTCTCTGTAAACCGCGCTGATGTCGAAGAGTGCGGTATAAAAGAAATTAAAATAAATAAATAAAATAAATAAAATAAATAAGAGGTTGGCGGGCAAGCTATGTGCCACCGCTGCACATAGCCTGCCCAACTCAAAATCGGGTGCCTGCTCTCTTTCTCAAAGCAAAGCCGGCCATGCAATGAGGCAGTTCCCTTCTGCTCCTCAGTGGCCTCGAAACCCTGTGGGCTGACAGCTCATTCTTGCAAAAGTCCCCTTCCCTGTTCCCTGGTCTTGAAGGGACTTTCAAAGTTTCCTTCAATCAACAGCTAGGGGACTCCTGCTAAGCATGATGGTCACCAGAGTCCATTCTCCATTACATCATAGAATTACATAAACAGATTAGGAGCAAAGGTTCCTGAAATTTGCCATGTTAAAGATAAAAGGACATTCTGGGGCTTGCTATACCAGAAACTGTTGAAAGCTGTTTATTGCAATGATTAAAGCATAATAAGCAAACTACTAGGTTTGATTTATTTCAGACCTATGTAGTAAGCATTTTCCTGATAGACATACATTGGAACAAAACCTATAGTATATAAACCACTAGTTCTACAAAATTAAATGCCAAGCACTAGATTCCACCGCAAACGACCCACCGACAACACCCAACCGAGGATTATATGTGGATAGCCTATTTGTATGTATGTCTTTTCCTTTTTCCTGTTAACTTTATACCTACAATTGTGTTGTTGACCACTTTGATTGAAGGATAAGGTGGTATACAATACTGTTTAAATAAATAAATAAATAAAATACAATAACAATAAATAATAAAATAACGGCTGATTAGATGGGTCAGTTGGCTTATTTCTCTGCCATCATCTACAGTGTTAGCATATTACTATGTTACTGTACAATTAGTGGAGGAAACTTGCTTCCTAATAATTGAAAGGTCTCTGTGGATCACAGTGCGCCTCTGCAAAAGGGACATACCAAATAAAGGAGTTTGTGTTATGCTGCTACAGCACCCCCTTTTTTTCTAATCTGTCCTAAACAGTGTGGAAATTTTGATTAGATTTGTGGAAGTAGGATCTCCTTTTAGCATTCCTGCCCTGATTGTTTTATTTTATTTGTAGTTCTGTAAATCACTTTACTGTTTGTTATGAAAGAGAGCTTTTTTTTTTTAGTGCCTTCAAGTCAATGCTGATTCCTGGCGACCCAGCAGCCCCTAGGATTTTTTGCAAGGTCGATTGCCAGGTTTTATCTTCTGAGGCAATGAAGGGTAAAGTGACTTGCTCAAGGCCACAAGGAGTGCTAGTGGGAATCGAACTCAGATCTCTTGGATACTAGGCTACTCCTCCACTCTGAAGATAGCATATCAATCAGTTAAACTAAACTATATATTCTAGTTTGGATTGGTAGAAGCATTCTTCCCTGTTTCTCCATAAGTCTTTTTGGGGGGAATTGAAGAAACAAGGGCGTGTATCCTTTTTGAAGAATCTACTTTTTGGGAAGCCCTATCCAAATTCCCCTAGAGGCTAGGGGAAAGAGCGTTTCCACAGTTTATGCTTTTGGGGTTTATGGAAAGGTTTTACTTTTACCTTTTCATTCCTGAGGAGAAGGAAATAGAAGAGAAAGTCAAGACTTGTCCCTGTCTGGCAAAACTGTTAAACCAGATTCCAGAGGAAAAGAAGAGTGCTAGGCTGGCCCCGATCTGCCAAGACACCCTGTATCAGGAGGGAGACCCTTTTGGCCAGTCCTAGTTTTGAACTTGCGTCCTAAAGCAGTACTGTATTTGTAGTTCCTGATTCTACCCAGAAAAATGAATACTGCCGATCCTATAAAGCACCAGAATGCGACTATGAAAACTCTAGGACTGGTGGACAGTCTCCTCCGGGAACTCCGCCGCCACCTTCCAGAGCTGAAGCTACGCTGCTGCCTCTTGTAGCAGCGTTACCCAACCCAAGCACGCGGTTTTGAGTCCTCAACTTTTTGCAGCGTATAGACTTAACTCCGTTAAACACCTCGGATATTAACATAAGAAATAAAACAAGTTCTTTAACGCTGTTTTCATTTAATTTAATTCTGATATACACATCACCTTTCAAAACTTCTGTAGGAGGTATTACAATCTGTTACAGAACAATATGCATAAAGTCTTCCTGTTAAAGACAGAAGATGCATAAAAGAAGAAACAGTCGACCACCACACTTAAAAGCGACTAAAAGCGTCGCGTATTAAACGCTCAGGTCTGGCTGCTGGTGGCGGACCTTCTCTAGCCCGGAACCTTTCTCTCCAGCGGGGCGGCGCGTGTTTCCCGGTCGGACGGGTTCCAGGCAGGACCGGCGCTCCCGGAAGTGCGGCTGGGCGTCCTTGTTAGGGGCGGCGGGGGCCGAAGAGATGGCGATGAGGCGCTGACGGGTGCTACCGGCGGGATGTGGCGAGCCGGGGCAGGCGCTACAGCCGCTCTCTGGTGAGTCTCCGCGGCCGCCGCCGGTAAGGGCGGATTGAGGACCGGTTATGGCTCCCACGGCAGCTGACTAAATAAAAGGCTGATGGTCCTGACCTAGGGGCACCTTATTCCCTAAAATCACCTGCACCCTAGCTCCAGTGGCACACACAGTATAAAGAAAAAGAAACCTGAACTCCTTCTTGGGTCTTCAGTAAGTTGGGGGGAGGCAAATTATAGGCCCAAACTGCCCTCTTCATAAAACTGTGCCGTTTACTATTTTGCAGTCTTTTTGAAAAGGGGAAGATTCAGTTAGTAGAAGCTTCTGCAAAAGTTATTGTTGGCATCGCGGCCTCCTTACGTTTGATGCTCTCGAGGAAATTTTCCCACCGACATTTTTAGACTGTTTTTTTTTTCTTTTTAGGCTCTTATCAGTCCTAAAGTTTCAACCCAAGGCTGGTTACATCCTACTATCCTATCTGATTGTTAGAGAGGTTGCAAAAGATAATTGTTATGACCTAGTTTGCAACTTCTCTTGAGCTGTTCCTGATTTTGATGCCAGCTGTGTTTATCTGATTGATTTGTGCAAGACAAATGTCATGATCTTTGATCAGGAATCAGCATTAAATATCTAATTCTTGTGTCTTCTTCTGCCATTTATTTTTACCTGTGAGGATTCTTGTTTTAGTGTTTCTTCCTTAGTGGGTTGCAATGCATCCAGTATAGAGATTGGGTATTCTGTGATCCTTGGGTAGCAGGGGGGATCAAGCTGAAGTTTCTTCTGAGTAATGTCCTGTGGGTTCTCTTTGGTCAGTGGCTATTGCTATAAAGTACTATTTAGTTCCTGCTTGCAGGGATCATTTTAGTTTGAAGTGACATTGCTTCAATAATCCAGTTGGGGGGGGGGGGGGGAGTCTTTAAGTCCTTAAGCAATACTGGTCTTCAGTATTTGATGATCAGTTTTAAAACATTACCATCCAAGAGAGGATTGTTAAAAGGCTATCTAGAAATTCTATGGAAAATGAAATTGTGGTAAACAGACGTGAAGATCTTGACTTGTTTAGGCCCAACATTATTGAAATGTCATCCTGCAAGTTTTGAAATCTGCCAATAACTAAAATGTAACCAATACACCTCTAGAGGTAAAAAATGTATTACATTAATGTATTTTATATTAACTTCATGAGATGTAACAATTAATTAAAGGGCATAAACAAATATTTTATAAACCAATCACATACACACCCATTCATTCACATTCACACCTATGCCTCTTCAGACAAAAGTATTTCTACATATAAACCACCTTAAATATGTTTTACATAATGTTTTATATAGACCTTCTAATTAAACTATAATTTTGGTCATATTTTGCATGAACCTTCACATTCACTGCATATTAAATCTACAGTATTAAAAACTTCTTTAACCTACTTGGATCAACTATCAATAAAGAAGCAACAAGCAGTCAAGAAATCAGACGACGCATTGCTCTTGGCAGAATGGCTATGAAAGACCTAGATAAGATTCTCAAGAGCAGAGATGTCTCTCTCCATACAAAGATTCGACTTGTTCAAGCCATGGTATTTTCAATAACATCATATGGATGTGAAAGTTGGACAGTGAAAAAGAGACAGGAAGAAAATTGATGCCTTTGAATTATGGTGCTGGCGACAAATACTGTGTATACCATGGACTGCCCGAAGAACAAACCAGTCAGTACTAGAGGAGATCAAACCTAAGCTCTTTAGAAGCTCAGATGACAAGACTTCGACTCATACTTTGGACACATCATGCAAAGAGAGATCATTAGAGAGAGACATCATGCTTGGCAAAGTAGAAGGTCAACGCAAAAGTGGAAGGCTAGCAATGAGATGGATCGAATAACAGCAGCTACGGGTGCCACTCTGTCAACAATGAGCCGCCTGACTGAAGACCGAACATAATTTAAGACAACTATCCAGAGGGTCGCCATGAGTTGACACTGACTCAACTGCACTTAACAACAACATCATCGTCATCAATCTTCCTTTCTCAAGTGGCTGTCATCAATATACCTTGATCTTTTTATGATTCAAGCTTTGGGCAAGGTATAGTGGCGAATGCCACTTGAGAAAGGAAGATTAAATATTGAAGATAATAGATTGGACTATGAAGAGAAGTATGAGGATTGGACTGTCATCATCATATTAGTTTGGCTATACCCTTAATATGTTTTAGTATGACCTTGTTGTATCATTGCATTTTTTATGACTTGAGTATATTTAATAATATTTAATAATGAATATTTCATGAATATATTTAATAGGAGTATATAGAGGATATTTAGTTTTTAATACTATAAATTTAATATGTAGTGAATGTGAAGGTTCATGTAAAATATGATCAAAATTAGTGTTTAATTAGAGGGTCTATATAAAACACAAAAATGTGGCCATTTTTTGAGCTTTCATATGTGGAGATGCAGGAAAGAACAAAATAGAAAAATGTGAATACTATATTATTATTATGTTTATTAAAACTTGATATACCGCACTTCACAATAGCAGCAGGGCAGTTTACAATAAAACTCAATTAATCTATGTCTTTAAGTTCCTCAATTGTTGGTGTGATAAAAAGGTTAGTATTGACATGAAACATATTGTCAACTTATTTTTTCACATAAGCTGGTGCTTTTTAAATATCTTATTTTGTTCTGCTTTTGATTTTCTTTCAGCACTGTGTGCCGAAGTATAGTAAATAGCAACCCTGGTTTAAAAGTAAATTTACCACAGCTCAAAGTGCACTTTGTTTCCCGAAGCTGTCATCATCACCATTATCCAAATCGAAGTTGTCGGCCTCCTATGTTAAAAATTTCGGTTCTACAGTTCTCTTCTCTCTCTCATCTGCCTTTACGAAAAGCCACACCTTTCCTGGTAAAGTATGGCTGCCAGCCCCACAGAAACTTCATTGTAGCCCGGCTAGCTTCACGGCTTCTGAAACTTCGTTATCTTATATTAGGATCTGCAGTGGGAGGTGGCTATACTGCCAAAAAGGTATTTACGAAAACATTTTACGATTTAAATATTGATCATTTCTCATAAATACATTGTTTAAACCTGAGGCAGAATCATGTATTTGACTGTCCTATCACCTGGCCCAATGGTCTGAAAATCTGTTCTGTTGATCCCACAGCCAGTCATATTTTTCAGGACATACATGAAATTTATCTGCGCACACTGGAGGCCTGCACTGATAAGCCACTGGACTATCCTTTCTTTTGAGTAAGATAATAAGGCACTGGCAGTATAACTGAGTTTTCAGTATATTTGAGTACTCTTTAGTTCATTAAGTTAAAGATCACAGTGGATGTTGTAGCTGGTTGGCTCTTTTCCTAAGCAAGAGGGTCTCGCTTATAAAAGTAATAAATGTGGTCTTGAATGCAAAATACCGATATAGATCAGCCTGAAAAGCTTTCTAAGTTTTGAAAGAATTTTTGTTACTTTTTTTAGTCACCGTGATTAATATGTTAGTGCACTTTAGTAACGCAAGCTAATGCTATTAATGCGCATTATTAATAACTAGGTCCCATTGCATAAAATGAGATGTGTGGTAAAATAACACACACTATTGCGTCAGCATGCATTAATGTGGTAGCATTAGTAACTAGCTGTAAATACAGTTCTGTGACGTCTCCTCTCCTGTTTCCAGTTCTGCTGTCTGAATTGCATAAGAAAAAATATGTAATCCTACTTAATACATGCGGGATTTACCAGAATAAGGTCCATTTAATGCAGAATTTCTAACATGTTTTAGCATTCAGCCAATGTGATTTCTGTATTCATATTTTCTTAGTAATTTGATCTGTGAAAGATGATAGATCAATACCTAAACTTAAATTATCCATTTGTTTGCATAATATATGGGTCAAATTTAGTAGTTGCCCACAGTTTAGAGCCTTCAGGGTTTGGATCAGACCAATGAAAGTTGAAAGCTCAGGGGGTCAGTTGACTAGCATTTCATAAAGACTTATAGGCAAAGCTTACACCATGAAAGCAACTGTGTGACTGAGGCTATCAGATATGCCCACAAATGGGACACATTCATTGGTTGCATCTTGAAAAGAGCTAATCTAGAAACAGCATGGAAACATTCAGATTTTATTATGCTTGTGGCTCAGAATATGATCCTGGCTGCAAGTTTTTTGAGTATTTTGTAGGGACCATTTACAAAAGCAAGAAGGTGGCCTCTAATCATGGGCTGGGCTAAGAGAGATTGCTAATTATAGTGTGGCCCATTGCTTGATTTATTTAATTCATCTGAAAATGCTGCAGAACTCAATCCTGCTAATTACTTTTGGGAAAATATGTTGGCTTCTCTTGTAATTGCTGTTGCTACACATATTAATATTGTGAGAATTGGGATGAGATCAGCAGGTCATGAAGTTCTGAAAATGCTTTAACAATATACCTCCTCAAATTTAGTCGGTAGTGAGGAAGATAGATTGTTTTGTGGGGCTTTTAGGGTTAAACTTGCATTTCACAGCTAAATAGCTCCATTCCCTTGCTGTTTCTCTTTAAAAAGAACAGATACCTGGAATGTGAACACCCCTTTCTCCCACAATTCTCCAAGAAAATGGTCAACTACTTAAATTCTGCAGAATAGGGAGAATAGGGAGGAGTGGTCTAGTGGTTAGGACAAGGTACTTCAGGCCGGAGGGCCGGGGGTTCAAGTCCCACCTGGGGACAGCAATCTCAGGCCGGAGGGACTGGGATTTCTAGTCCTATAGGCACTCCTTGTGGTCTTGGGCAAGTCACTTAACCCTCCATTGCCCATGTTCCCTGTAAGTATTAATGTATGTGTGTCATATCCCCTTGTGTTAAATGTATCCCCCAATTGACCGCTTTGACCCGGTGAAAAGCGGAATACAGCTAAATAAATAAATAAATAAATAAAAATATTAGGAAAAACTGAAAATCACTGGAATGTGCAACTTTCTTGTAGCTTTACTTTCCCGGTGACCCTGCCCATGAGCCTCTGCATTGTCATCACATGGTTGCACTATTCAGTCATTGCATAGACTGAGCTGGACCAGCAGCCTGGTGTAGATAGGAATCTTTACAGTCTATCTTAATTAGATAAGGAATTTTTTCAGTTGGCTTTAAAATATTGTCCTTTTTTTCTTTTCATCGCCAAAACTTAAAGTGCTTGATTTGATTGATTGTGATTTTGAACAAATGAACCTGAACCTGGAAAATAGCATGGCTGGGTCCTTCCCCACTTGAGTCAATATCCTCATCCTTCAGCATGTTCTCTAGTCTCTGCTTTCCCATTACCGCTGATGCATTGTCTTTCAGACTTATGATCAATGGAAGGAAATGCTGCCTGACCTCAGCGACTACAAATGGATTGTGCCTGATTTCATCTGGGAGCTGGATGAGCACATTGATTTTGGTGGGTTCACAGCTGATATAATATGATTCCACACCATCGTTTATGGAAGTGTGCTAAAAACTGCATTTTAATAAATAATTAAGTAGAATGTGATGTTTATTACTGCGCTCATGTATGCTTTAACCCTTCTGAGCAGGAATTAAATGTTTTATTTTCTCATAGTTTATTTGATATTTGGTTTACTGCCTTTAACCATGGACCAAAATAAACAAACATAAAATTAGAACTAAGCCAAAGCTTTAAAAAAAAAAGAACCAAAATACAATAGTTAATGATAAATACAATAATGCAGATAACTGAGACTGGATAACTTCTGCCTCCCGACCCTAGAGAAAAGGTTTTCTTTACTCCATTTTTAAATTTCTTAGTTGAACGCTTCAATTGGGGATTCAGTGGCAGACTGTTCCGTAATGTGAGGCATTAAAAAAACTAAATGCAGCATGTCTTAATTTCAGTCTAAATCCGGAGGGTGGAGGAATTACCAGCAAATAATAATATTTGGTCAGTCTCAGGGCTTAATATGTGCAAGAAAGGCGTTCTGGCACTTCTTAAGCCCAGGAAGTACTTGTGCAGCCACGGGAGCATTTTTATTTGCTCCCACAATTGTGCTGTACTAAAGCAGCATTTTTAATAAAGCTTTTAATGAAAATGCTGCGGGCCTTTACTTTTAAGTGCAGCACAACTGCAGGAGCAAATGACAATGTTCCTGCGGCCATGTTAAGCATTAATATGGCTGCGGCACGAATCCCTTCTCAGCTGAAGAAGTGCCAGAATGCTGTGGGCGTATAATGCTTAAAACTGTGCGGTAATATCTTTGTTTGCTCCCGTGGCTGTGCTGAAGTGAAGTAGCCTGGCCCGTGGCATTTTTATTAAAGCACTTCTGCCACAGGCCAGGCTGCTTCATTGCAGCACAGTCACAGGAACAAACAAATACTCCCGCGATGGCTGCAGGAAGAGGTAGCAGCTGACTGGGGTGATACGAGGGGAGGAAGCTGAGATGGACAGCTGATGGGGTGGAGGCTGTAGGGTGAGGGAGGGGCTGGAGTGGTGGAGAGTGGAGAGGACTGAGACAAGAATAGGGCTAATACTGGGAAGTGGGCTGTGACTGATCCTGGGGCTGGAGGGGGGCTAGGGATTAGAAAAGGGCTGATGCTGGGAGGGGGCTAATTTTAGTGCTGGGGGGCTTGGTACTAAAAGGAGTAGATACTGGGGTAGTGAGAAGGTAGAGGACAAACATTGTGCAGGCCGGGGAAGAAGCAAAGTCATAACCAGGGTAAAGTTGAGTGGGCGGGGTATAATATCAGATGCTGCAGTAAGGAGGAGGAGGAAAGGAAGGGTTAATATGTATTGGAGAATGAGTTAGATGGGTTGGCACTGGGCACATGGGAGAATAGGGGCTTGGGCTTGGATGGAGAATTTAAGATTGGGTGAAAACCCCCCCCAGAAGAAAGACCTTTAACATAGGCTGGGTATTGGGTGTGTACATGGGACTCGGGGTTTGGGTGAGATTGTGAGGACTCAAGGACTGAGTAGGGTGGAAGAGTTGGGACTTGGGGTTACTTGGAGGGATATTTGGGAGCCTGGTAACTAAGAACTTGATCAGAGATTAGGGTGAGGGGTATCAGTAGGGCTGTGAGCCTGAGTGCAGAAATATCAGGAGGGGAAAAGGTTTGAAGGGCATTGGCAGGTTTAGGGATGGTCGAAAAAAGACACGGGGCTATGGAGTGAGTGGGAGCCACAGGAAGGGACAGGACTTCCTTGAAGGTGCTAAGAGTAAAAAAATGGGGGAGGTGAAAGTGGAAATGGAAACCTGGATTGGGGGGAAGACATAAGAAAGGGCTTGGAGGTGGAGAGAGGATATGTACTAGGAAATGAGCTGGAGCTGATTAGGGGAAGAGAGACAAAAGGTGGTAGATGAGGCTGGGGAAGAGGTGCATACAGAAGGAGGAAATGTGGACTAGAAAGATGGGGACATAGGAGGTTGGCGAAGGAATGGAAGAACTAGGGAAATAAGATTGGGAAATGGAAAGCTGGTAAGAAGGTGAAAGATTCAAGGAGGGGGAGGGAGGAACAGAATGAATCTATAATTAAGAGAAAAAGAAGGATCAGTGTCAGAAAGGTATATGCAGGGAAGGAAAGGACGAAGACAGGCAATATGAAGAAACAGAAAATAAGATCCTGGAAAAAGACTTAGAAGACCAACAAGAAGAAGTGTGGGGGGGGGGGGGAAAGACCAGGACTAGCCCAACTAGAAAAATAAAATGATCAGACAACAAAGGTACAAAAGAATGGCAGTTTTTAGAGACTGAAATGTCAGTTTTGAAAATGTGCATTTCTTATTAGTTCTGTAGAGAAAGAAATACAGTTTTGTTTCTTTCTTCAGTGTTCCACAATTCATTGTCTGTTTTAGGAGTTTTACATTTGTTCTGCATATTTGTTTTTCTAATTTTGTAGTTTTATTCTATACTAGGTGGTGGTCAGCGTTTTAGTTTTTTTTTTTTCCCCAGTTCAGCTTATTCTCGTTTTTCGAAGTGGAGGTTGCTGGTGTTGTAGAATATTTGCAGTGCTAATTTTTCATAGGTAGGGTTGGTGCAGGTTGAGCTCTTTGACTTAGTTTTGGTGTTGAGTATGCTTTTGCAGGGTTTTGTGTTATGATGCACAACGTTACACACAATGTTTGGCAGTGGAGGCAGTTGATGGTGTTGTCAGTGATGTTAGACCAGAATTTCAATGGAATGTTTTTTGTATGTTGAATTTTAAAGTGAAAATGCTATTGTTCCTCTTCTGATGGTTTTTTTGGTGAATCTGGGAGTGTCCCATATGAATGAATAATTACAGTTTCTTATCATATCTCTAGTCCAGTCCCGACGTGTGGGTTGTCATCCCCAGCCAGCAGCTTGGAGACTGTTTGTTTAATGAAGGTTTGATGTCACCACCCACCAGCCTCAGTATTTCAGTCTCAAGCAGCTGGAGAAGGGTGACTCCCACCAATTAGACTCAATGAAGGAATAAATAAGAGAGATCTTTGGGTTTTTTTCTTACCCTTGCTCTTGATTTGGGTTTGTTTTGCTAGGCACTTTAAATTGGTCTCGCAGCCTTATTTAATAAGATACAAAAAAAGGAAAAAAACAAAACTCAAGAAAAGGCAGCAGGTTAAGCCCAGCGGGGCCTAGGAGCTCTTTGGTGCCAGCAAGGTCAGTGGGCTCAGAATTGCTTGAGGCTGAGTTGATTGCAGTGGCTCCTGATCCCTTTTAGTGGGTGAGATGCTGCTGCCTGCTGTGAGGCCAGGTGCCTTCACAGAACTCCTGCTGATGCCAAGCATGCAGGCGGAAGCAGAACCACCAGTGAGTTGCTAGGGGTTTTCTTCCTCCTTTTCTGCTGCGGATCACCTTTCTGGCCCTTGTAGGAATGTGGCCAGGGCCCGGGGACCGCATGCATTCTGTCAGGCTGCTGTGCAGGAAGTGGCACCATTTCGTGACTGCACTCTGCGCCTATCAGCAAGGGGGAATTATTCTTTAGTGGGCCCGTCATTGGGGGGCTTCTGCCTTTTGTGTTTTTTATTTTAGTCGACTGACCTCCGGGGATTAGAGAGCGAGCCTCAGGGACTTGCAGTTGCTTAAGGAAAAGAAGAAGAAAAACAAAAAAAAAAGGCAGGCAGAGGCGTCAAGGGCCGGAGTGTGCTTAGTTTTTCTCTACAGTCTAGCGGGCTTGTCGGGGGCTCAAGGTGGTCTTTTACTGCCATGCCCTCTAAGAACACTTCTTTAGCCTGCGAGTTGGGCCAAAGCCTTGTCTCTACTGTGGGATTTTGCAGGAGCCGTGAGACAGTCTCAATCTGCTGAAGTGGAGTTTATGGATAAGAGGTCACAGAAAGATAGAAGACATTGGAGGGGACTGAGCCCCCTTCTCAGACACTAGCGGGATGGCGGGGCACATGGAAGCGGTGGGTCCGTCCACCCTGCTAGTTCTGGAAGCACAGGTCAGGAGCAGTAGGTCTCCCCAACCCTTGTCTTCCAGGGATGCTACGGCAGTAGATATGCTGGGGTCCCCCCCCCCCCCCCGAGTTTGTTCTGCTCATGCATAAAGCTTTTTGCATGAAGTAGCAGGGAGGGCTGAGCTCCCCACTTTTTTTTTAGTGCCATCAAGTCAACGTTAACTCATAGCAACCCAGCTACCTCTGGGTTTTCTTGGCAATGTATCACCAGAAGTAGATTACCCTCCATTGCCTCGGAAGAAAAGACTGGCAAAGTGACTTGCCCAAGGTCATAAGGAATGCCGGTGGGAATCGAACCCTTGATCTTCTTGGTATGAGGCAGTTGCTCTAACCACTAGGCTACTCCTCCACTAGCTCCCCACTAGCCCAAGAAAATTCGAAGAAGCAGGGTCTCCCCTAAGCCACTAACTGGAGAATGGGGGAGGTGCCTTGTCCCAGCCATAGGTGCCTGGGAGGAGACGGGCTCCCTGCGGTCGGAGGAGGATGAAGACCCAGTGACAGAGGATGCTGCCATGGAGTTGGCAGAACTGGAAGAAGGCGAGTTCCCCCAGGAGTTTGAGGCTCATATTGTGGGGAGCTTGCACTCAGTGTTTGCAGGCCCTCAATATGTCAGCGGAAGTTGAGTAGGAGCCAATGAGGACTCTGTTCCAGGCGGTCAGGAAGCTACAACTAGTATTTCTCCATCGAGTGATTTAAGCAGATGGTTCAGGATGAATGGGACATCCTGGAAGTGGGGCTTAAAGGAGCATGGGCGATGGGGTTATGGCACAACTCTGTCTCCTGCCTGATCAGGAAAAAGAGCTGCTCCATTCGCCTAAAGTGGATGCAGCAGTTTCAGAGGTCACAAAGAAGGCCACTATTCCAGTGGAGGGCAGTACGGCCCTTGAAGACCCGCAGGACTGGAAACTGGAGACATTGTTGTAGCAGGCATTTGATGATAATGCTTTATCATTGCAGGTGTTGGTCTGTGGTGCCTTTTTTTACCTGAGCCTGTTTGCACTGGGTGCAAAGGATCCTGGAAGCAGCGGAAGCAGCAAAGTTGAAGTCAGGGCCTGCTTATTTGGTGGATGCCTTTTATGTCCTTATTAAGGGACTCTCCTAAGAGCATGGCCTCCGTAGTGGCTGCCCGATGATATTTGTGGCTGTGTAATTGGTTGGCGGATGTCTCTTCCAAGTCCTGTTTGAGTAGGCTTCCCTTTAAGGGGAAGCTGTTTTGGTGAAGGACTTGGGGAGTCTAAAGGTGGCAGATTGCTGGAGGATAAGCAGAAATGGGTGAGAACCTCTGGTCCAGTGCAGGGACAACTGTGGGACTTTCAGTGTTTGTGTGGTCCGGTTTGCACTGTACCAATGAAGCCAATTCCCTGTGAGGAAACCCTTTTGGGGTTTTTGAGGATTAGGCAGGGGAGTTTACTCCTCTTTCTCTGCCGCTTCAAAAAAGCTGCAATTAAGTGAGGGGGACTCAGGTGAGGGTAGCACCCATAGCGGGGTGGTTTTATGTTTGTTTATTTAGAGATTTGATATACCGCCCTTCATTACAGCAGGGCGGTTTACAATACAGTAGCAAATTGGGGGAGTGGTGGCAGGACCTTTACCCTGCCTGGGTCCAGATCATGACCAACCAATGGGTGCTGGAGGTCATACAGAAGGGCTACCTGCTAATTGGCTTTCCTTGAGTACCTCCAGTCCAGTCCTGGACCCTCCCCTGGTTTGAGCTGTATATGGGGTGTTAGCAATCCCTGGCCTGTAGAGTTGCTTTCCCCAGCGGTGGTCTGGGGATTATTGTGGTTATCTCGATGCTGTGACTGGCTGGGACTCCATTGGGGGGTTTTCTGGGCTTCCTTTTAGTTGCTTCTTGTCATGAGAGTCACTTCTCAGAGCTGAAGATAACTTCACAGTTCAGTCAATATGTTAAGCTCTACTGTTCACCTTCAAGATGATTTACATCAAAAAATTCCTAAATAATAATAATAAATAAATAAATAATAATCTGAGGAGGCTTGTCTCAGATAAGCATCCTCCGATATTATTTCTTGAATAAGATAACATCCTTTTTAATAATTGTTTATTAAATAAGCAACAAGTTGGGTCATTGATGTGAGGTTTGGGCGCATTTTCCATATGAATATATGTGTTCAATAAGTCGCCGCAGTCCGGTTCTGAGACCCAGTTGCATATTTCTATGAAGCTAAGGATGAGTTGCAACATATAGGAATTTTTTGATGTAAATCATCTTGAAGGTGAACAGTAGAGCTTAACATATTGACTGAACTGTCTTGTCATGAGAGGTCAAGTAAACAGAAAAAAAAAGAGAGATTACAGTAGAATTGGAAACGAGGATTTGAGTACCTGGGTTTGCTTAATCAACAGGGTAAGTAAGGTTCCTTTGCTTATGAAGGGTTATCCTGTCTGTCTTAGAGGTGGGAGGTGTTAGAATGACTTTGTCTGGTCCTTTAATTATTGCTCCTGTGAGTCTGCTTTGTCAGTAGAATACTGAGGCTGGTAGGTGGCGCCAGCTGGTTATATGAGGTGATGTCATCAAATATTTCATGATCAGTCTCCAAGCTGCTGGTTGGCGGTGACAACTCGCAGGTCAGGACTGTACTGGAGGTACTTGAGGAAAGCCAATTAGCAGGTAAGTCATAATTAACACTTGTGGTCAGCATTATAGGCACCCTTGCATTTTTTTCCATTTGATCATTTTATTAAGTATTTAGTATCCTTATAAACATCACTTAACATGTATCAAACTACACAACATTTATGTATCAAACTTCCCACAACATTTGTATTAACAATTTTATATATTCTATTTATTAATTCATATAATATTACTCTAAATACTCTTTATACCATTCCCTTTCTAACCACCCTCTCCCACCCTCCCCCTTTCATCCATCCTCATCCATTATTGAATTAATATCCTCTCTCCTTTCACCCAATCACCATTTATCCTTCCAGTAAAATTTTATATAAATTTTGTATAAAATCCCTCTCATATCTTCTCTAGCACTCCCACTCATTCTTCCTTCCATTTTTCCAACCACTTACACACACACTTCCATTGTTCCACAACTTTCTCGCCTGTCCCCCGCCTCATCTCCGTCAATCTATGCATCAAACACATCTCTGCCGCTCTTTTCACAAATCCTGCCTTTTGTGGCATGGATTTCCCCTGCCAATGCTGTGTTATTTCATTTCTAGCAGCTACTATACAGTGATGTATCACTCCACTAACTCTCTTTGGAATGTCCACACCCAAATTGAAGGAGTAAACAAATCTCTGGCTTTCTTTGTATTCGATATCCTGTCATGTTATATATTAACTCCAAAATCTCAATCCAAAAGGCTTGTATCCACTTACAATTCCACCACATATGCAACCAATTCCCTTTCTCATTGCATCCTCTCCAACATTGATCATTAATCCCCCCCCCCTTCCAGCTCTTTTTTTTACATACTGGAGTCCAATACCATCTGAACAACAATTTATAAGCATTCTCTTTTACCCTTGTGGCTATGGATATACTTGCCACTGTTTGTATTATCTTATCCCATTCCTCCTCAGACCATCATCTCCAAATCTTCTTCCCATTTTATCATGTATCTCAATTTTTTATTATCCCCCCCCCCCCCCATTATGTCTTTATAAATTTTGGACAAAACTTCTTTCTGCCCCCAATTTCCTAAACACAATGCTTCAAACCACCCCCTATTTTCCCAGAGATCATGCCACACCTTCGATTTGTTTCAAAAAGTGACTCGTAGATAAGCATAATAATCTCTATCTCCTAATCTATATAGATCTTTAATATTTTCAAATTCAAAAATGCCCTCTTTATTCACTATTTGTGAGATATATTTGGAAAGGTGGAGAGCTGGCTGGATGGATGGGGCGGGGATATTTGTCATGGTTTGGGCGGATTGCTACTATAATGATGCTCTTACCAAGATTTCTATTTCTCTTCCAGACGTTACCAATTAAAATACCACATGATCAGTTAAAAAGGTTACAAAGAATTGTTGATCATTTGCTACTCTCCCCCTTCTGTTTTTCCATATAAATGGATATAATACAAAGAACTAAAGGAGAGGGACGGTTAGGTATGCCTATCTTTAGGAAATATTACGAGGCAGCACAATTAAAACGATTTATGACTGGCGTCGAGGAACACACAAACATTGGGTCCAAATGGAGGAAGTTGTTTTTAAGGGGAGAAAGTCTAATCAAAATAGTTTGGAGAGGTAGACTTAATTTAGAAAATAAAAATCAAAAACCTCTAATGGTGCATAGTTTTACAAGTTTGGAAACAAAATAGAAAATGATTAATACAAAATAAGAGGTACTCACAGTGTATGACTCTAGAAGCCTGTTTCAAAAGCGGACAAGCACCCTTGCATTTTAGTTATGTTGTGTAAAATATCTTGAGAAATAATTGGAAGTATTCCAACTGTATGTCGTCATATTAATAATATGTCCAAAGGTATACAACTAAAAAAAAGATGTCTGTGCAACTTAGACGTAGTAATTTCTGAGAAAAATAACTAAATATAAACTGGACAGGATTAATGGCGCCCTTCACTAATATTTGGTTACACAACCCTTGGCAGTGAAGGCAGCCTCCAAACATGTCTTGTAGCCATCTATAAGTTTCATACATCTATCTGCTGGTAGTATCCCCCACTCTTCAACTGTGATTTGTTTCAGCTGTGCCCTGGTGGAATGTTTTCAGGATTCCTTTTACCAATGACAGATTTCAGCTCTTTCCAAAGGTTCTTGATTGGATTGAGATCAGGACTTATTACTGGCCAGTTTAAAACACTCCATTTGTTTCCTTTTTAACCATTCTTTTGTATTTTTGGATGGATGTATTGGGCCATTGTCCTGCTGAAGGACACATGACCTGCGACCCAGACCTAGCTTTCTGACACTAGGTAGCACATTTCACCCCAAAATACCTTGGTAAACTTCTGACTTCATGATTCCTTTATTACGTTCCAGACCTCCAATTCCTGAGGCATCAAAACAGCTCCACAGTATTATGGAACTTCCACCACATTTAACTGTAGGAAGGATGTGGCGTGTTTTTCCTTATTTTCATTTCTTTACCTGTAAATGTATCACTGATCTGCATTGCCAGAAAGCTTCAATTAGGTTTTATCTATCCACAGAACATTTTGCCAGAAGTACTGTGGTTTCTCTAGGTGGGTTTGGACAAAGATCAGGGGTGACTTTTTATGTATAGTCTTTGAGCAGTGGGGTTCCTCTTTGGCCGTTGCCCATGAAGTCCTCCTTTGTTTAGTGTGCAGCGTATGGTGCGGGTTTAAACCACCACTCCAGATTGTTCCAGGTTAGCCTTAAGCTCTTTGGATGTTTTATGTGGTGTTTTTCCAACAGTTCGCACTAACCTTCAAAAGCATCTTGGATTAATTTTCCTCTTCCCAGCACATCCTGGGAGGTTCTTGACAGTTTCATGAGAGGAAAACATCTTAATAACATTGCAAACTGTAGACACAGGAATCCCAAGGTCTTTGGAGATGGCCTTGTGCCCTTTGAAGTTTGATGTTTAGTGATAATGGCTTTTCTGATAGTCTCAGGCAGCTCTCTTATCTTTACCATTGTGAAAATGGAACAGGGAGCGAATGTGGCCATCTTAAACATTAGTGCCATCATTCATTGGTTGATTCAAGTCATGTGATTACTGACAATTGATCACAGGTATGTTTAATTTTACTGCAATGGGAATGTGATTCTTCTCCTCAAACTAATTTGAATTGTTTGTAAGAGTACCAGTAATCATGTCTTATCAATTCAAGAAACCCAATTGTGTAACCCCTATGATACTTCCTTCAAAAAGGCATACAACATTCAATCTCCTGTATTCCACCCTTGATTTCCCCCTCTCCAACGAACAGGACTAACTGTGTATAATAAATGTTTTTTGTCGGATCGTCTGTTTTGAGAATGCAAAATATGCTCACTGTTACAGACCCTCCATTTTAATCAAGTTTTAAAAGGCTTGCGTGGCCAACCTCGCGTGAGGCTATCTGGTCCTCGGACTCAGCCACCGCAAAACAATTAAATTCTATATGACAGGATAAATCCAATATCTCTTCAATTAGAACACAGTTTCACATTTTCGAACATGATGTTCAATATTGCCCATAAGTTAGAGATACTCATCTGATGAATCCAATGGGAAGCCGCGGCCTAAGATGAATTACTTAGGAGGTAGACCAGATTCCATCTCTTCCCCTCTAAGGGCCACTCAAGCTATCACTTTCTCTTCCATATAGCTCTCGGATGAGACTCAACAACTGGGCATTCAAACAAAGTCATTGGGTACTGCGACACAAGCCCTTGTGTTTTAAGCCGGTCATCCTCTCTTATTTTATTTTTTATTTCTTTTTTATACCGCGCTCTTTAGAATCAGTGCAGTTTACATGTATACTAACAGGTACTTTTTATTCCCTTGTCCCCGAAGGGCTCACAATCTAAGTGTACCTGAGGCAATGGAGGGTTAAGTGGCTTGCCCAAGGCCACAAGGAGTGGCCATGGGACTAGAGACCCCAGTCCCTCCGGCCTGAGGTTGCTTGTCCCCATGCGGGAATTGAACCCCCGGCCCTCCGGCTTAAGGTAACCTGTCCCAACCACTGAGCCACTCCTCCCTCCCTCTTGGCCCTTTATCAAGCACCGTACTCCCAACTTCCTGTTCCTACGCTGATGCCTTGATGTCATCCATGATGTAATGGTAAATGTGAGAGAGAACTTGAATGACGACATCCTACTATGAAACAAAATATCAATTCAACGTCCACCATTCCACATCGGTGTTTAATCCAGTCGGAGCTGTAGATTGTAGCGTATAAATCCACCTTTGTTCCTTAAAACGCAACTGACCATGGCGATCCCCTCCCCGTGGAGTTAGGGGGACCGTGTCTGATACCAGCCATCTGAGTTGATCAAAAGTATGCGCTTGCTGTATACAGTGATGTACTGTTGGAGCTGCCATCACCTTAGTAAGTATCCGAGATCTATGTTCTTGCAGACATTTCTTTATTGTCCTAGTCGTCATACCTACATAGATTTTTGCACAGGATGAGATATACTACATAAGATGAGGTGCAATCTGTAGTATGGCGTAAAGGAAAAACTCTGTTAGATTGTGGATCACACCACTCTGTGCCTTCAATAGTGATGGAACAAAAATCACAGGACCCACATGCTCGATGGCCACTTCCCTTTGGCAATGCTATCATCCTAGAACCTGTATTAATTATGCGGTCTGCTATATTAGAACTTCGTTGGTACGCCATCATTAGTGGCCGCTGAAAACATTTGTGTAATGTTAAAACATGCCAATGGGACTTAAGAATTTTAGACACAGCCATAGTGTTAGGCATAAACGGAAGCACTCCCACAAATCGCGGCAAGGGTTTCCGATGTTGCCGTCCTGAGTCTTCCCACCACTCAGGGTGATTATGGAGTGCTCGCTTATATGCTATGTTGATCAAATTAACTGGATAGCCCCGTGCCTGTAATCGAGTTTTTAAATCAGCAGCATTCTTTCTATATTCTTGTAGTGTAGAGCATAACCGTCTAATTCGTAAAAACTGCCCAATGGGAAGTGCTCTACGCAATGATCTAGGGTGGTAGCTGGTAAATTGCAGCAAAGTGTTGCGCTGCACAGGCTTTCTATAAAGTGTAGACGAAAGCTGTCGTCCTTCCTTATACAGTAGCAGGTCCAGAAGCTCTATCTGTGAATGATGGTATTTACCCTCAAATTGAATATGTTCATGCAATGTGTTTATCCACGCCAAAAATTCTAATAGTTCCGGCATAGAGCCCGTCCAGATGAAAAATATATCATCTAAGAAGCGTTTCCAAAAAGACACGTGCTGAAACATGGATGCTTCATAAAGGTAGGTGTTCTCAAAATGGGCCATATGCAGGGCTGCTACTGAAGGTGCCACTGTGGCCCCCATTGCCACCCCAAACTTTTGATGGTAATATTTATGATCATACAAAGAATAGTTTTTATCCAAAACCCAGGATAGAAGTTGCAGCACAAACTCCTTTGGTAACCTAGGGGGGAGAATAATGGGTAATGCTGACAAGATAGTATAAGCCTAATTTTTGGTGGATATTAGTATATAGTGCCGTGACATCTAGCGTCACCAAAATATGATGATCCAAAACTGGAATGTCCCGAAGTGAAGACAAAAACTGGTAAGAATCACGAATGTAAGACCTAATATGTACTGTTAGTGGTTGAAAAAATCGATCACAAAAAATTGACAACGGTTCAAGCACCGAGGCCCTACACGATACTATCAGTCGTCCCGGAGGATCGGTCAATGATTTATGGACCTTAGGAACCATATAAAAAAACTGGAGTTTTTGGAAATTTTGGATTCAAAAAGTCATGTTCCTTGATGGTAATCCAAGCCCGTTGTAATGCTTCCTTAATATAGGCTTTAATTTCAGCCTGTAACCCAGGCCCTGGGTCATTGGCTATTTCCTGATAATATTTGGAATCGCTTAAATGAGCCAAGACCGTAGCGTGGTATTTAATTGTCTTGGACAACAACAGCACCACCTTTTATTGGCCCTACGAATAGTGAGATGAGTTGCTTCCCGCAATTCTTTTAGGGCACCATAGGACCGGCTAGTAAGGTTAGAAAACGAGCTCGTAGAAAACTCTTCCAAATGACCAAGATTTCTTAGTACCAAATTCTGAAAAGTGATTGATTAAGGAGGCATCAGCACTAACTGGGGGTATCCAAGTAGATGGATTATGACAAATAGAGTCATCTATCCTAGATATTGCCTTGTCTTGAAAAAATAGTCGTATGTAATTTTATGCTGTTTCCTACTATTTCCCTTTTTAATTGGGCTTGTTTTATTTGATTCTTTTGTGTGTCAGATGTGGGGCATATAATAGTCCAAAGCCATTTCCATTGGCCATTTTTTTAGGAGATGTTGGACATTAAGGGATTGAACTGCAAGGGTGCCAATTATAATGACCACAACTGTATGCCCTATTCAAAAGCAATGAGCCTAATTATGTGTTTGCCAGAGAATGCATAAGTGTGTAGTTTCAAAAAATATAGAAATGATATTGGGCTATTTAAACTGCTAAATGCCAAAGGAAGGAGCAGAGAGAGGGACCACGGCCACACACAAAGGTCTTCTGGTAATACACTTTACTGAAGACTTGACTTGGCCATGTTTCAACAACTGTGCCTGCATCAGAGGTAACATAGATACTTTATATTCCATCAGCTCAACTAATAAAATATCAAAATGAAAAACTGGGAACAAACAAATATGTAAAAGCTTCCTGTCGTGGTCCTGGCCTCAGCCCCGGCCCTACCCCCACAGGTCACTTCTGGCCTTGTCTCCGCCCACAGTTCTACTTCTTATCTGTCTACAAATTTAAGCCTGGACAGTCTAATACAGATAAGTAGAACTGTGGGCGGAGCCAAGGCTAGAAGTGACCTGTGGGGGTAGGGTCGGGGCTGAGGCCATGCATGTAATGGTGAAGAAACAAGAACAGGACATGGAGCTACCATATATATTTCGGTTATGTTCAGCTCCATGTCCTGTTCTTGTTTCTTCACCATTACATGCATTACAAAGAGAAGTTGCAAATTTTGGTGTGTTTTTTCCAAAGATTCTTCTAATGAATTAAAGTATTTCAGGAATTTTTGCTAGGGCAAAATGAGAACTGGAAATCCCAAGCCCACAGTCTTTCATGTGTTTACTAGATCATTGCTCAGTACTGTAAGACATGACACACTGAACTTGTTTCTGCCTCTCCACAGAAAAAATTAGGCAAGCTCTCCCAGATGCTGAAGACCTTGCCAAACTGCTGCCAGATTTTGACAGGATAGGGGAGAGCTTCAGTTTACTGAAGGGCTTCTTTATAGGTAAGGAGGAATAATCATATTCATTCGATTTTAAGACCAGTGAAAAGGTGAGATTTGCCTTACTTTTGCTTTGTGTTGATGCAGTAAGCAGTGAAAAGGTGAGATTTGCCTTACTTTTGCTTTGTGTTGATGCAGTAAGCAGTGAAAAGGTGAGATTTGCCTTACTTTTGCTTTGTGTTGATGCAGTAAGAGTCCATTTCTCTTAAAACACACAATTTTGACTGGTAGAAAAACGGTATATCAAATCCAATTAAATACTGGTTTCTTTTCAGCAAAAGAAGCATCTCCAGGTCAAGGGGGCCATGCTATTAAGTTGGAGGGAGGAAGGCTGAGAAAAACATGACAAAATATTTTTCTTTTTTTATATTTATTTCAGGTTTTTTATACATCTCTATCATTTCAGTCAAAGCTGTTTATATTGTAACTTAAATTTGGTAATGTACACTAAGCGGGGACATTGATAACCCTTCCATTGCCTCAGAAAAATTCAAGTTAAGTGACTTGCCCAAGGCGACAAGGAGTAGCCCAAATCATGATTAGAGTGAATGAGGGTGAAAATAATGGGAGACTTGGAAGTTGAACAAGTTATGGAAACACATTTTTGTCTACCCAGAGCAGTGAGAGGAGATAGTTGATGTGCATTTAACTCTCAAGAGGAGGAGGCGTGATACAGTGTACTGTGGTAGTGGGGCCGTCACATTCTCGGATATGTGTTCTAGTATGAGAAGCAGGCTGGTTTTATTATACTTACCAGCTAACAAGAAACGGGATGGTATCTTGCAGATGGTCAGGCTTGTATGGCTGAAGCTAGGAGATTGCGGTAAGGGAAAGGAAGGGTGATGACCAGAACTAGAGCAGCATAGGCTGTTAAGCTTTACAGCTGACAGCTAGGAAATGTCCCTATATAGAGCACCATAGCTACTAGCCATGCCACCCTGATTAGTACTTGGATAGGAAACCTACCTTGGAATGCACGAAAGAAAGGCCTTGTAATTTATTTCTGGTTGCACCTTGCCAAGAAAACCCAGTAGAGAAGGACAACTATCCATAAAGTGCCTTGGTCTATTCTCTAGGTCCTCAACTTCATCTCCAGCTCACCTAGGTATTCTTTTTATGGAACCGATCACTTCACACTGTTCGTCCATTTGTGCTTCAACCTGTTCCACTCACTTCCCAATGTGCCACAGCTCAGCTACCTTCTCCTTTAATCCTCCCTTCAGCTCTGATAATTCCTGTTTAATCTCATGTAAGCAGCTTTTAACTTCACCATCAGCCTAATGTGGAACTTCCACAAGTTAACATTAGATGCTGGTAGGTTACTCACATTGCTCTTTTCCCCTATAGACTTAAGATGTTAGCACCATGTTTTTTTGTTCTCACAGAGTCCCGATCCCACAAATGCAGAGTCTCTCAAATCGACAGGCTTTTTCTCAGATGCCATGACCAAAGCGTAGATCTCGCCTTAAGGAAGTGACTGTTGTTCGAATGGAGGCTAGGAGGTGCTTATTTTCAGTCTAGATTTTAGCTCAGGAGCAGCAGCTCAACTGTTTTGCTATCACCACGCCTGATGACGTCACTTCTTCCCCCACACAATATATTTTTAAAACAAGAAATTACTCCCTTGTCCCAGAGACTGTAGCATAACTTTTAATTATCACCCAGTTATAAAAGCCCTACCCAAAAAAACACATTTTTGCTCTTATCAAAACCAAAGATAGTCTTTCTCCAACCATACATCCACTAATGTTATTACAGCGGTGGGTTCACCCCTAAAACAAAGACATGGGGAGGGGTGGCCTGCACGGAGTGGCAGGTTCACCTACTCTTGCCATCTTACCGGGCAGACTAAATGGACCATACTGGTCTTTATCTGCCGTCATTTACTATGCCCAATTTCAGTGGTCTCTACTCTTAATACGGCTGCTATTCACTAATGGCTCTATTGGGTTGCATAGTTTCAAGGTTTTCTTCTTTCCCCGTTTGCGTCCTTTTTCCTGGTTGCCCTCCCATTAAGTAGCAAGTTGAGTTCCTCTTGCTTTTATTAAGGATTTCTCACCTGTACAAGTACAGCTAACTGAACTTTGTTTCTTCGGCTGTGATGATTTCTGCTCGGTTATTAGATTTCACAAAGTCAAAATTGTCCTTGGAGGAGGTGTCGCTCATCAGTCATCTTGAAGACTTAAAATTTTGGTTCTTTGCATGTGTGATTGCACTGTATTTTTAAAAAGTGCTAATTTTGCTGAATGCCCCACCTTAATGGGTTTTAGAGCTCCTTTGAGTAAAGACTTTAATTTTGTAGTAAAAAAAAAAACAAAAAAACCCCACCAAAACTGTGCAGAAATTCCTCATTTTTTAGAAGTACGGCAGCTTGAAAATACTGTATGTTACTACTGGGCGATTTTTATTTATTATTTATTTAACGGGGTTTTATAACAGTTTACATTACAACATAAACTGGGTGATTGCAACGGGCACATTGGACTTACTGGGTAATACACTGGAATGACTTAAAATAAATTTTAAGCTGATATAATGATGTTAGCAGTAAAAGCCCTACAGTGCCTTACTGGCTGTGCATCACAACTGCATTTGACGCTACCTCCCGGTGTCGCACTTTCTTTGTTTCCCTTTATTGGCGTTGTCTTGTCAGCACAGAAAACAGAAGGAAGCTGGTGGTAATAATGGATCACTTGAAGCTGAAATGCTCCTTAATGGACATTTTAGCTACACCCACTGATGCCAGGACTGATGTTTTTGCAGTAACCAAAATATGAAACTTAGCTTGTCTTCAACCATGTGTAAAAAGTAGCATTTATCACATGTGCAGGCAGATACATGCTACCTTTTTTTCACATGAAGAATATTTAGGTCTTTCTATTTTTTATTTAGGCTTTAAACAATTAAGCACAACAAACTGGTGAATAGGTTGAATCAATATCTAAATGCAGCAATGGCTATGGGAGAATAAGTTAAAATTGAATGCCAACAAGATAGAATGCCTATTTACTAAATATTAGTGATGGCTAATGTGCATTAGTGTGTTTCCAGTAATTATTTTGGGAACAGTGGCTGATACTATGTGCTAATGGACATGAGGGTGCTAAAATTTAGTTAGCATGCCCCTGAGGTTATATGGGTAGAAACTTGGATATACTGAAACTTACGTGCCGCAGATCTAACCGCAGAGGAGGTGGAGCATTCATCCTATCAAAATCAGAGCTTCAATATCAACTGATTAACTCCAGTAGCACAACACACCTTGATGCAATCACCATAACCAACAGCCACAGCACCATTAACCTAATCTTCAGATCACCATCCTCGTCCCCTGAGGACCTCGCAACCATAATCAACCTTGCCTGCAACCCCAAGGACACTCACAGAGCAAACTGGATACTGGGAGACTTTAACCTTTCAGCTCTCCGAAATACCCACTCCAGAGCCTTCCTGGAAGCACTCAACGAACTTGGCTACAAGCAGATAGTTGAGACACCCACCCACCGGAAAGGAAACACACTAGACCTCGTATTCATCCCATGACCAGACATAAATCCAAACTATAACTTTGATGTGAATATCACCCCAGTCCCATGGTCTGACCACAACCTAATCAAATTCCAGATGCCTATGCATCAAGACAGCAACCGGCCTAGGAAAGCACCCGTCAGCACCCACAGAACGTTTCAGACCATTCAACAAGGAGGCGATCCTCAATGAAGTCCTCCCAAACCTCAAGCTAGATTCACCTAACTTGGATGAAATGATGGACACATGGAATAACAGCCTGAGAGCTGCCGCACGCCTACCTGCCTCATACAAGCCACCTGCACCAGACAGGACACCAAGAGGTAGGAAATCTTCACAATGGTACTCTGCGGAGTTGTGGACCTCACTACTTCTCCTTAGGAAACTAGAAAGAAGATGGTGGCGCTCCCGGTCCCTAACTGACCATGAAGCCTACAACGCCCACCTGAATGCACACCGGGACTCTATATCAGTAAAAATGAAAGAATACCACTCCGAACTCCTGCGCCGATCACTGAACAAACCCCATGACCTCTTCAACCTAGTGAAGACCCTGACAAAAGAACCTTCGCCCACCCAAACTACGTTACATCCGCAGGAGTATGCGGACTACATACTAGCCAAATCCAGCAACATCAGCATAACCGCGAAATCCACTCCTAGTAACAACTTATACCAATCACTACCACTCAACTCGCTTACAACACCATCAGCCAGAGGCATTGAGGACATCATTGCAACCATCAATGCCACTATATATATAGATAGAGAGAGAGATATAGAGATATAGATAGATATAGATATAGATAGATAGATATAGATAGATAGATATCTATATCTATATCTCTCTCTCTCTATATATATCTATCTCCCATATGTGCAGTCATACGCTCCTTCAACATATCTTGCCTGATCTATGCAGACAACGTTCTACTTTTCACCCCATTCACTATCAATCAACCAGACTTCTCATCATCACTAGTAAAATGCTTTGATGCCATCGCTGATTGACTCCACTCACAGAGCCTCAAGAAAACTTCAGCAAGACAGAAGTACTGTTCATCATAAGAAACCACATCTTCTCCCCACCGGCAACATTAAAGACGAGAGACACTGAGCTATCAAGTCGATCCACCATCCGCTACCTAGGAGTCACGCTCGACCAGAACCTCGACTTGAAAGCCCACATAGGCAACACCGTCAAAATCTACCATGAGATGAGGACGATTCGACATCTTCAACCCCTGCTACAACCAGACGACTTCCGAACAGCCTTCTAGGCACTAGTAACCCCCCACTTCGACTACGCCAATGTGATCCTTCATGGACTCCCAAAGAATACACTAAACCCACTACAGTTAGCAATGAACGCTGCTGCCCGCTTCCTACACAGGGCTGCTAGAAGGGACCACATTATGCCAATCCTGAAAGACCTGCACTGGCTACCAATCTATGGCCGACTTATCTACAAAGCAGTTCTATTTAACATTCAAGGCCATCAACAACACAACCGCTAGCTCCTTGATGAATCTTATCCACCCCACACCTACAACTAGAGCAAGAAGATCCTTCGCTACCAATACACTAATAACCCCCTGCGAAGTAACAAAATGCACTCGGGCAACAAGAAACAGAGCCATCATGTTCTACGCACCTACCTGCTGGAACTAGCTCCCAGCAACTATCCGTGCAACCACTGACCTTGCCCAATTCAGAAAGGCATTAAAGCACCACCTTTTTTCTCCTACACTACGCCCAGGCCAACAGCATGCCCCCTCCTGACACAACCCTACAATCTAACCGCATGAAATTGACAACCCAGTAAATAATTCACATCCCTTTACACAGCTCCCAGGGCAAACCATGTCGTTACAACTGCATAGTGATTCCCTGTCTGGACTTGTATAGCTTGTATAACATCCTGTCTTGATTGTAAATAGCTTGTATATAGTTACCCTGTTCTGAATCCAAGTTGCTCCACCCGTTCGATGTAAGTGCAGAGCAGGCTCTTCCTACTCTGCACAAAACGTTATCTGTAAACCGCACTGATTTTAAAGAGAGCGGTATATAAAAGCATTAAATAAAATAAATAAATAAAATATCCTTCCTGCCCCAAGTCATGCATCAAGGTTCTCTTCCAGCCGCCACGGATTTAGCAAATGCCTTCAATAAAAAGATAAGAAAATGTTTAGGACATATTACCAGCTATCAATGAAATGGCATCCCCTCCCCAGAAGAATCCCTTAAATCAAGAGAGAACAAACCTGTGGACAAATTTCAATCCCCTCTCACTCAGTCGTCACATATTGGTATGTCGGACACTGCTCTACAATGGGTCACTTCCAATTTTGAGTCGCAAATGCCAGATAAAATTTAACTCACTATTATCAGAATCCTTCCCAACTACATCTGGTGTGCCACATGGTTCTCTTCTCTCCCCCCCCCCCAATACTGTTTAATATCTCTCTGTCCCCTTGCCACTCTTATTCAAGATTTTGGCATTACCAGATTCTGTTATTCTGGTGACTTACACCATCTACACAAATCCTGATCTTTCTCAGCTCAGTGCATATCTACAAGCCATCAGTGAATGGCTCTAACCAACACATGCTCAAGCTAAACCCTGCAAAAATAGAAGCCATGTGGCTTACAGGCTTAGCATCCACTCCGTCTGTATCTCCAGTTATTAAAAATCATTACATAACTATGGCTGACACTCTTTATTGTAAATCTATTAAACAACTAAGGGTTTTAACTTTCAACTGTCATGTAACTGCTATAATTAAAACCTCCTTTTTCATTCTTCATAAACTTCCATTAAACAATATATCACTTTCTCTGATGTCCACACCCTCATTTTTATTTTTATTTTTTTTATTTAGACAGTTTTTGTATACCGCCTTATCCTTCAATCAAAGCGGTCACAACACAATTGGGGGATACATTTAACACGTGGGGATATGAGACACATACACTAATACTTACAGGGAACATGGGCAATGGAGGGTTAAGTGGCTTGCCCAAGACTTCGATAATATCCTGTCTCGATTTAACCGCATCCTAAATGGTTCACTACTACAAATTTAACTAAACTCCTTCACGTTTGAAACGCAGCTTAAATTAGGGTTTTGTAGGAGCTAAGATGGCACTGGTCAGGGCTTAGCGAGGTGGCCACTGTGTAATGGGTCAGAAGCATAAGGGAAAGGGGTCAATGGTGCCTTCCCAAACCCTTGGTACCTCTATGCCGATTACCACTGATTCTTTTGATGCCTTTTTGGTTAGATCACCTCCGGTACTCAGCCGCTTCAGGGAGGTAACCCGGCTGCAGTGACACTGGAGCGGGAGTGCTCGGCGTCTGCCTCGGGGAGTTTATCTCTCTCCCCCGCTCTACTCCTGACTTCACAGATGGTGTGTCTACAGCAGCCCATTGAGGGCAGCCTGCAGGAGGAGGAGCTCATTGGAGAAGGGTTCCTATCGGAGCTGGAAAGGCCAGGTGTTGTAGTGGCACACTCTGTGGGGACCTTTACCCCGGAACAGCTTCAGCATGGATCCTAACGGTGGAATGGCAGCTGGTATGGCTGTGACTGTGGGCGCTGTTGTAGCATCGGCAGGACTTTGAAAGAATCCCTGCTTGTGATCTCTGTTCTGCTTCCTTCTCTTTGAATCGTCTGGTGAATTTTACATTTGAGTCCATTTGGCAAGCAATTAATTGTCTCTTTGGGAAGAACTATTATACCGCAGGTTTCTTCCTTGGCGATTAAGGTACAGTCCAGTACAGCTACGGTGGAACTGGTATCGTCAAAGGTAACTTTGAAGCAAACAGAGGTCTCAGAGGTACAAACTAGAGCTCTGCATTTGGAGGAACAGTCTACATCTTTTGTTAAAAATTTCAACTTATTGAACACTATGATTAAACAGTTGGAGAACTTATCTTGTGTCAATAATTTGATGATTATTACCTTTCCAAGAGTATTGACCATAACACTGAGAGATGTTCAAAACGTATTTAATTGAGACTCTTGGGGTGTCATCTGATATTCCTCCATTTGTGAAAGTGTTTTATTTATCAGTTGGGGAAAAAATCTGTTTCTTCTGTGAGAATTTCTGACCAACCTGTTGAGGCCTTAAATGTTATGTGAGTGGCTCTTAAATGTCGCTTCCTAAAGAATAATTCTATCTTTTAAGGGATTAATGGTGCAGATATGCTCTGACTTGTCTAGGGATATCCAGAGGCGATGTAGGGAATTTCTGCTTCTTCGCTCTGGGGTCCTCCAGGTGGGGAGGCTCTTAAGCATCCATGTAAATGTTTGCTTAAATACCAATCGATTATTCTTTTTTTCTTTTTTTCTTTTTTTTTTTGAGCCCTCTTGGCTGATTGCATTCATAATGCTCGTCACCTAGAGGTGTCTATTGATTCTGTCTAGTGAGTCATAGGTTTATGTAGTGCCGTGACTCCTTCTTTCTTCTTTTTTTTTTTTTTTTTTGCAGTTTTTGAATAAATATGCTTATTTCTTTTAGTTTCTCCTTCTATTTGAGGATTAGGAAGAGCCAACAGTGAGTGTTTCTTTTGTAAATGTTTTCTTTATTTGTTTTCTGCTGTTTTGCTCTGTTTTCTATACAAGATGGTTATTGTTACTACTTGGTTTATTATAAAATTGCATAAATATAAAATTAAAAAAAAAAAAACCTTCCCGTTCAAAATACGGCTGTCCAACCCTTCTTAACTTCTGAGTTCAGCCGACTTCAGGGTGGCAAAGCTGTAGTTCCTATAAAGGTTCTGCTGTATTTCACATGTGAGTCTGCCAGTTGAGACTGAAGTGGAGGCTGGCCTGCTGACTCTGATAGTAAGTGTTGTGACAGGTTCAGTCTCTGAGTTGGGTCTTTCTATTCCTGGGTTGACGAGGATGCAGCAGAGACTACATTGACAGATGCCTCTCTCCCAGGTCACGAGTATTGCTTACGAATGACAGCTAGTGGCCAGATACAGGACTGAGATATGGGGGTGGGGGGCATAAATTTAGGGAAAATATCTGCTCATTCCTATTGGGCTGGTTGGAGGAAGCTGAGAGGAAAATTAAATGATCTCAGAATTGCAGGTAGTTCAAATTACGACTGCTTGGATGATTTTCAGAAAATAAAAATGAGAGGGGGGTTAATGCCATTATTGAGAAAATAGCATTGGCTTCCTTTGGCCAAGGGCCCAAATTTAACTTCAGACATTCAAATTCTAAAAACCCCTTGGAGGTGCATTATTGCAAGAGCCTGTGCTGCTGCTTATAATGCCCTGAGATCTGCACAGGAAGTTTTCCTTTGCTATTAGCAGAGAGGTTTAGACCAAGACCAGGAACATGCATATTTTTGTTACAGGCCCCAAATCTGGAATGCACTCCTGAAGGACTTGTTAGATGTATGGTTAAAAAGTTGAAGCCTGATATTCGGGACCATATCTCTGGAGAAGTGGCGCATCCGTATTCAGCACCCCTAGCTGGATAGTACCACTGAGTATCATACAGACTGCCTCTGCAATCTCCGGATAGCACTGAGGTGGCCTGTGAACGGAGTCAAGAATTACTCAGTTGGTAGTGATATTCAGCACCACGACCACGATAACAGCAAAACGACCGTTCTAAGGTTTTTCAGACACTTATCTGGATAGCGGTACTGAATATCACTTCTATCCAGATAAAGTTGCAGGTTGCCGCACTATGCAGATACTGCTGCTGAATATCCGGATTTATTTTTAATATGCTGCCTAGCTTCTGTATTGAATATGCTCATAAGTGCTTGATTTATTATGTACACACCTTTTTTTCTTTGGAATTTATCCCACAAAGTATATGCACTTATTTTACGCCTGCATTTTAGTATGCACAATTTTCCTGGCTTATTTTACATAACAGGTGCACACATTTTATAAAGTGTGTGCATAAATGCTAGTCCCTCATACATACTTCCAAGAGCAACATGTTTCAGCTCGGCTGCATGTGCATACATTTATGTGCATACTAGGAGGGCAGTTTTATGAAACGTTTATTAAATTACCCACTTCGAAACCACTATGTGATAACTCTTAATGACTTTGCTGTTTGTTATAAATATGTATGACCGGGTATTTGAGACACTACGCTAATCAAACCATAGTCTCCCCCACCCCACCTACATTTGCCAGCTCAAAAGTGACAGTTTTGACGTTTGACATAGGTATCTGCATTTTTTTTTATGGTCTACTAGATCCAACAAGAGAGGCCACCTTCAAAGCTACAGACAACCAAGGATTTGAAAATGCTGATAAGTACAAAAAGGTACCTTTTTTTGTTCATTAAGCATGCATTGCTTGCTTTCTAACATATAAAATATACATATGGAGCTTCCTACAAACATGTAGTAGTTCTGTGATTAACTGGAGCCTCAACAGGGTGAGTGAGTTAGTAGCTCATGCTATCCTCTTGAGAGTGGGGAAAATGTATTCTAAGTCTATAGGAAATGGTTCTAATGCAATATATTTTTTGCCCTTGTGGGTAGCAGTTTACTTCAACCAGTTAGTTCAATCACCTAAGATGATGCGCTCTTTTCCCGCTGCCTTTAACCTGAGCTCACTTTATCAGATCCTTCTCCTTTCTTCCTTCCTCTACGGACAAGTGCACGCTGCTTCAGCAACAAAATAGGTTCTATAGCTGTAGACCAGAAAATTAATTTTTGGACACGTGAGGAATAGAGCAAGCACACCTGTGCTAAAAGATATTATTAATGTATGCTTAATAAAATAGTTCTGCTATCCTATACTTGGTTCTTGCTGATAAACCAGACCAGTGAGGTCATTAAGGAGGTAATTTTTATAAAGGCTTTCTTGCTTATGAAGGCATTTTTGCATGTTTAAAAATATGCATAGTGACAAGAATGCACACATGTTTACATGTGTAGGTGTGTTCTGCGGGCAGAGTTGTGATTTACGAATATGTTTTCTAAACTGTATGTCTGCTTATCGTGCTGGCATTATACCTGCTCCTGAAAGACGCAGATGTCCATGGCTTCATTCTAGCTGCTATTTCTATTATAAAGACATGTAGCTGCCTCTGTGGATTTATAAAATAGGCGCATATTTGGCCTTCGCACATAGGAGGTAATTTCATTATAGGTTGCCTAAAGCTTTGTTTTAGGGGGAGAGCGATGAGTGGAAAAATGTACAACATGAGGGCAGAAGTACCTGTGCTCTTTGCATGTGCATGACAGCAGGCCCAAATATGCACCAAAAGGTACCACACTAGTGTGCGGGGTTTTACTACAGGTCCCATTTTTATGCAGTGGGACCTATTTGTTAATGGTGGTGGTAGCAGAATTAGAAAGGGTACAGAGAAGAGACAAAAATGGAAGCATATCCCTGTCAGGAAAGGCATAAAAGGCTAGTGCTCTTCAGCTTGGAAAAGAGACGGCTGAAGCGAGATATGATAGAGGAGTAGAAAGGGTAAATGTACATCGGTTGTTTACTCCTTCATAGGACATGCAATGAAGCTACAATGTAGCACATTTAATACTAATCGGAGAAAATATTTTTTTAGTCACCAGATAATTGAACTTCAAATTCATTACCTGAGGATGCAGTAAAAACTTTTAGTGTAGTTGGATTTAAGAGGTTTGGACAAGTTCTTGGAGGAAAAGTTCATAAACTATTATTAAAGAGGACCGGGGAAATCCACTGCTTACCTATTGGACAAGCAGTATGGAATCTGGATACCTTTTAGGAACCTGACGTGCTTGTGACCTGGATTGGCCACTGTTGGAAACAGGATACTGGGCTTGAAGGACCTTAGTCTGACCCAGTATGGCATATCGTATGTTCTTATGTTTAGCACTTCAGTAAATACAGGCCTGAAATGTTGAAATGAAATCTCTGCGTACTCGGACTGCACTGACTTTTCTTCTCCCTTTTAATGTCCAGGTAAAAGCACATGCATTATAAACAGGATGTGTTCTGTAACCTACATTGTGAGTTTTCAAAGAGTGGGGTGGGAGGGAGGAAGGCAGTTTCCGAGTTTATTCTTGCTGCTGAGCACCCACTTATCTGTGGGAATATTTTGAAAATTGCCTCCAAAGTACATGTATTTAATAGATGCTTTTTTTCCTTTGCTTTAAACTGGCTCTTGCTTTATTCCTCTCTTGTAAAGAAAAAAAAAGCCGTTTGTGTTCTGCAGCTGTGCTGCTGAAAGATGTAGAGAGCGAGGGTACAGTGTGTTGCAGTGCTATCGGTGAGGCTTCCTGTATGTGAAGGGAACATATCCTGATCTCACCCATGAATCTGCATCACAGAGTAAAGAGCAGGTGACAGCTGGCGTTACTAACAGGCACTGCTGCATTTGCATGCACTAACGCTGTTAACGCACATTATTAGTAACTAGGTCCCATTGCATAAAACGGGACCTGTGGTAAAATAACATGCACTAACCCAGTAGCACACCTTTTAACGCCCTCTCTGATTTACGCCAGGAATGTGCTGTCCAAGAGCTCATCATTCTTGAGTTATCTTTAATTGGAGCACTATATTAAAATTGTCCTAGCAGCTATTAATAGTCTAATCGTTGTGAAATTGATCAGTAGGCTTATAAATTGCATAGTACAGTTATTGGGGACGACATTCAGTTGGCCAGCTGCCACTTAGAGGCATATTTACTAAAGGTTTTAAAAAGTGTTAATTTTGTTAACGTACATTAAGTACCCACAGGCCTTTCATTTCAATGGGCACAGTGGCACTTAATGTGCGTTAACTTCATTAACAAGCAGTAAACATGCCCTATAATGACTTATTTTTATCTCGGATATTCAGGAGCTCTATCTGTTTAAGACTGCTGAATATGCAGTCCTGTACTTAAATGGACTAATTATTTGTTTTAAAATAAACAGCTATTCACGTGGCCCTGCTTAAAGGATTAAACTTAACTGGGTAGTGGTTGAAAATCACGCCCTCTTCTAAAAGGGTAACTTTTGGCTGGACATCAAGTTGTCCAGCCTAAAGTCTCAAATGAAAACAATAAATAAAAATTAAAAGATTTATGTGATTAACTCTGAAGTTAACTTTCTAAATCCTTTTGAATATCAAACTTGCTGCTTTAAAATCCAGCATGGAATGGTGGTACATACAAAAGTGTAATCAATTCTCCTATCCACTCACACGCAACACTACAGAATTGACTCTGGTTATACTTTTTGTAGCTTTAAAATATTGATAAAACACAAAATCTTTGCATAAATATGCTGCTTATTCTGTTTTTAGGAATGCATGAGCCTCTTTAGTTTTCTGAGCAGTGATTGATGTACTTTAATTTGCTTGTTTGGATAATGATTATTTAATAAGAAAAAAAGAAAAAGCCTATGGGGCATATTTAGTTAAGGATTTAAAGTGCATTAATTCACATTAAGGGCCCAAGGCCCTTTTATTCTATGGTGGTTGTGGCACATAACCAGGGCTGGCCCAAGGGTTTCTGCCACCCTAGACAGAAACCCTGGCTTCGCTGCCCTCCAGCTGCTGCTGTCACCGATGCCACCTCCCCCCCCCCCCCCCAAACTGCCGCCGATTCCGTTTAGGAGGGGGAAACAGGCAGTGGCACTTTTGGAAATATTGCTGCTGCTTGCCTCCCCCCTCCCCCCCACAAACGGAGTCTATGGCAGCTGGGGGGGGGGGGGGGCAGCTGCTGACACCTACCTGTGCCACTGGGCCGGCCCTGCACATAACCACATGTTAATTTCATTAATGCGTGTTAGTAAACATGGCTCTGTGTTTTGGTAGCAATATATGGATAATTACAATTAATGTACATGCACTGCTGTATATTTGTGGATACCAGGGCTTATGGTACTTACAGTTTCCAGATTCATTATTTGAATTAATTTTATCCTTACACTGTGCAAGTTTGTCTATAAAAAAAAATAAGTGGCCAACCCATGTATGTCACTGCTGGGACCAGTTTGACCAGTTTATTTCCTTCACCCCATCAATTAAGCTTTCTGTGCACACCATGTGAGATCTCTTCTTAATCTAGACTAACTTGTTTCTGATATGTCTGTATATGTAATATACTGTTCACTGGTCCTTTTTAAAGGACCATCAAGACAAGATCTCTCGTGCTTTGTTTGATTTATTTAAAATTACACCTCCTTTAAATAACATCAAGGTAGATTATGTCTCCTTTTCTGGGAATTTCCACTCTGTGGATCCTCAAATTTTATGAAAGCTTCCTTTGCTAGCACCACAATCGCATCTAAAGAAGGGACCTGTGCTAATCGTTTACAGGGTATCGCAGCCTGCAACAACTTCATGTATTGGGGATGGAAAGATCCTGAGCACTTTGTTGTGCAGATGACTGTCATTCATTGCTAGTGCTTGTCTGATGGAGCTCTGTTAAGCTGTTTTGAGGGGGATGTGCTAGTGCAACCTGATCTTGGTAAGGGTTGAAGAGGAGATGCAGGCGCACTTGTACAATTCATACTCTCCTTTCCCTGCTGGAATAAAGAATGACTGGGCCAGGGCAGCCCCTCTCAAGAGGACGATCTGCCATCCTAGGCCCTGCAGGGAGGGAATGATGAGAGAGGCTAGAGGGAGGAATGAAGAGTAAGTCAGATTTAAGGAAAACAAAATCTGTGTTCTAAAAATAACCCAACCCAACCCCTCCCCCAAAACAAAACCCTACAATCTGCTGAAAGAAACACAAAATTATAAAATAGAGGAAAATTAGCAATAAGAATATATTCTAAAGGAAAGAAAACCATTTTCCCTAACCTCTAAGCAGTTTCTGGTGTTTAGCCCAAAATGACCACTTTGTAGTTCTTGAGATGCTGAGTTAAGCGCAGAGTATTGCCGGCAGCTCCAAACTACTGTAAGGTGGAAGCTGAGGCTCACACAAACCCTTTCTCTGAGCCTCAGCTGCTACAGACTGCAATGGGATCATTTCATTGTTTTCCCCACTGGTGCTGTGGTGATAGATGCCTCTTTTCAGCCTGAATGTATGTGTAACACTGCATTTGAGATGTTCCTGCCACTTCACTGTAGCCTGGTATATGAGATGCTGGAACCATGAATGTTATGTAAAGCCCTTTGCGGCAATTACTATTCCCCGCTATGTTCCCAAATCAGCAGCTCCTGACCCTTCGTGGGGGGGGGGGGGGGGTGCGGAGCCTCTGACTGAAGCCGGGCCTCGTCTGGACTGGAGTTGGCATGCTTCTGCACTCCAACGCCAAGGATGCTCTTCAGCTCAGCTGAGTGGTGAATCAGGAGGCTCTCCAAACCAGATCGCTGCTGTAAGCAGAGGGATTTCCTGCTTGCACAGCGAAAGGTACAAGCTGTTATTTCGGTGGGTTATTGGACCACAGCAAACAGTGGAGAAGCCGCGGCTGAGGGTGGATTCTTCCTGTCTTGAGCAGGAACCACTGTCATAAGAACATAAGAACATAAGATATGCCATACTGGGTCAGACCAAGGTCCATCAAGCCCAGTATTCTGTTTCCAACAGTGGCCAATCTAGGTCATATGTACCTAGCAGTTTCCCCAAGAGTCACAAGTTCCTCAATGCTTGTACTGGGTCAAGCATTGATATCTTCGGTCACTTCTTAATAATGGTTTATGGACCTTTCCTCCAGGAACTTGTCCAAACCTTTTTTAAACCCAGCTACACTAACAGCCTTTACTACATCCTCCGGTAACAAATTCCAGAGTTTGATTACACGTTGAGTGAAAAAATATTTTCTTTTATTAGTCTTAAATAGTTTACCCTGTAGCTTCATTGCATGTCCCCTAGTCGTTCTATATTCTGATAAGGTAAACAATCGATCTACGTTTACCCATTCTTAATTTATAGACTTCTATCATATCTCCCCTCAGCCGTCTCTTTTCCAGGTTAAAGAGCCCTAACCTTTTTAGCCTTTCTTCATAGGAGTATCCTTCCATCCCCTTTACCATTTTGGTGGCTCTTCTCTGTACCTTTTCTAAAATCGCTATATCCTTTTTAAGATACGGCAACCAGAATTGCACACAATATTCAAGGTGCGGTCTCACCATGGAACGATATAGAGGCATTATAATCTCTCGTTTTATTTTCCATTCCTTTCCTTATACCTAGCATTCTATTTGCTCTCTTGGCCGCCGCTGCACACTGGGCCGAGGGTTTTAACATTGTATCCACAATGACCCCTAAATCTTTTTCCTGGGTGGTGGTTCCTAATGTGGAACCTTGCATCGTGTAACCATAGTTTGGGTTGTTCTTCCCTAGGTGCATAACCTTGCACTTGTCCACATTAAATTTCATCTGCCATTTTGATGCCCAGTCTTCCAATTTATCAAGATCCTCTTGCAATTTTTCACAATCCTCTTGGGTTTTAACAACTTTAAATAGTTTTGTCTCATCTGCAAATTTGATTACCTCGCTAGTTATTCCACTTTCCAAGTCATTTATGAATATAGGTGCAGCCTCTGCCACATATAGGGAGGACTCTGGGGATGGGTCTGACGCTACGGGTTCCTTCTCTTACGGTTGTTTGTTTTCTGCGGGCCCAAATAGAAGTAGTGGGCAAGTTACAGAGCTTTTTTGCTTTCCTCTAAGGAGATGATTTTTTTTTCTTTTCTTTGTTTGTTATGGATCCTGTAGGGGCGCTGTCTCTGCAGCAGGCTTCTGCCGTGTTTGTGAGGCACAGTCCAGGTGTCTAGGTCCATTGAAGAGGGCCTGCGGGAAGAGAGGGTGGACCAAGCTTCTAGTGGCCCCTAGATTGGGCACTTGAAGGGGGACCACTCTTCCCCGGCAGTGGACAAGAATAGTCCTGAATTGCCAGCGCAAGAATCAAGGGGGGGGGGGTGCCTCTGGTATCCCCAGGCCCTCCACATCTAAGGATTTATCAACAGAAATATTCCTGGGGGGGGTTTCACCTGACCTTTATGCATAAAGTCTTTTGCTTGAGGCAGTGGGGGGAGGATGGCCCGGTGGGCTCCCAGGAGAGAACTAGGAAACGAGGTTCATTTGAATCCCTCTCTGGAACGAGGGCAGAGGAGAAGCCTGGACCTGGCAGAAGATGAGTAGAGTGACCCCTGGAAAAATTTGCAGTCTGCCGATTTGGGGGAGTTGGAAGACCCAGATGGACAGGCAGCTGTATATAGGGAACCTATGGAGCTCGAGGAAGGTGAGATTCCTCAAGGTGGAGTCCTGAATAGTTCATGTTTTTCGCAGGGACTAACGGCACTAATCGCTCATTCCTCAAAGGTCCTGAACATGGGGTTGAAACATAGGCCATGTGCTATTTTTCTATGTTTCTATCTAGTCTGTCCTTCCATATCAACAATTACAACAGTCCCCTTTTTTCCTTTAGAGATCCTCTGTGTTTGTCCCATGCTTTTTTGAATTCAGATACTGTCCTCATCTCTACCACCTCTACTGGGAGACTATTTCACGGATCCACCACTCTTTCCGTAAAGAAATATTTTCGCATATTACTCCTGAATCTATCCCCTTTCACCCTCATCCCATGTCCCCTCATAGCAGAACTTGCTTTCAATCGAAAGAGGCTCTCCTGTGCATTTATGCCATGGAGGTATTTAAACATCTCAATCATATCACCTCTATCCCGCTTTTCCTCTAAGGTGTACATATTAAGATCCTAAGATCCTTAAGTCTGTCATCATATGCTTTATAATGAAGACCACTAACCATTTTAGTAGCCACCCTCTGTACTGACTCCATCCTGTTTATATCCTTTTGATGGTGCGGTCTCCAGAATTGCACACTATATTCCAAATGAGGTCGCACCGAAGTGCTTCTGTATAAGTCTATCACCTCCTTTTTTCTGCTAGCCATTCCTCTCCGTATGCACCCAAGCATCCTTCTAGCTTTTGCTGTCACCTTTTCTACCTGTTTAGGTACTTTAAGATCATCAGGCACAACCACGCCTAGGTCCCGCTGCTCTTTAGTGGACAAAAGTACTTCACCCCCCTATACTATATTGCTCCCTTGGATTGCTGCAGCCCAAATGCATGACCTTACATTTTTTAACATTAAATCCCAGTTGCCAAATTCTAGACCATTCTTCAAGCTTAGCTAGATCCCTCCTAATGTTATCTACACCTTCCTAGGTGTGTACTCCTATTACAGATTTTGGTATCATCTGCAAAGAGGCAAACCTTACCCGACAGCCCTTCTGCTATATCACTAACAAAGATGTTTAAAAAGAATCGGACAAAGGACAGATCTCTGGGGCACACCACTGGTAACTTCCTTCTCCTCAGAGTGAGCTCCATTTACCTGTACTCTTTGTCGCCTCCCACTCAACCAATTTCTAACCCAAGCAGTAACTTTAGGGTCCGTCCCTAGGGTGCTCAGTGGAGGATGAGTCGCTCGAAGATCCATTGTTCCAAGCTGTGAGACAGACAGAGCTGGTGTTCCCACTTCATTGAGTAGTCAAGCAGATGATTCAGGGTGAGTGGGATGTTCTGGAGGCGGGCCTAAAAGGTACACGGGTGTTGACCCATTTGTATTCTCTCCCGGATGAAGTTAAAGAGCTTTTCCACGCTCCGTGGGTGGATGCAGCAGTTTCGACTGTCACAAAGGAGGTCACTGTTCCTGTAGAGGGAGGCTCTGCCCTTAAGGATGTGCAGGATAAGAAGTTGGAGACCCTGCAGGTGTTTGACATTAATGACTTGTCTTTACAGGTATCTATCTGTGGATCCTTTGTGGCCCACGCATGTTTACATTGGGCACAAGCAGTGTGGACAATGTTGGAGACTCCCATTTGTTGCCTCTAACGGCAGTGAAGTTGGAGTCTGGAGCGGCATAATTGGTGGATGCCTTTTTATGATCTCATTATGGGCCTGTCCAAGGATATGATCTCGGCGGTGGCTGCTCGCCTGTCATTATGAAACTGGTCGTCAGACATCTTTCAACACACAATTGAGCAAGTTTCCATTCAGGGGGAAGCTTCTCTTTGGAGAAGATCTGGATATTGATGAAGGATCTCGGAGTCCGAGGGTGGGAGGCTCCTTGAGGATAAGCCAAAGCTGGTATGTTCTGCAGCCCCGGTGAGGGGTCAGTCAAGAGACCTCCGGTGTTTCCAGGCAGTTTGTTTTGCGCTCTACTTGAGAGGACAGTTCCCTTCTTGGGAACAAACCTTTCGGAATTTTTGAGGAATAGGCAGAGATTTCTACTCCTGTGTCCTCAACCACTAAAAAGACAGAGTGATGCCAAGGTGATCTGGGGGATGTAAGTTCCTGTGGTCGGTCGGCTGCGAGACGTTTACACCACCTGGACCAAGATCACTACCAACCGGTGGGTACTCGAAATCAATTGAGAAGGTTATGCGCAGGAATTTGCCCAGTCTATGTGGGACACCTTTGTCAATTCCCCTTGCAAGGTGCCGTGGAAACTCAAGGCCGTGTGGGACACGCTGCAGCATCTGATTGAGCTGCAGGCTGTAGTGGAAGTGCCAGAAGACCAATGCAGTTGTGGTCTATATGCCATTTACTTCATTGTCCCCAAAAAAGGTTCTTTCCAGCCCATATTGGATCTCAAGCATGTAAATTGTTGTCTAAGGGTACCCTGCTTCCACATGGAGACACTCCACTTGGTCAGCTTGGCAGTCTGAAAAGGCGAATTCTTGACCTCCCTCAATGTCATGGAGGCTTACTTGCACATTCCCATTCAACCAGAACATCAGCAATTCCTGTGGTTTGCAGTGCTAATGGGTCACTTCCAGTTTCAGGCCTTGCCATTCGGCCTGGTAGCAGCCCCGCACATCTTCAGCAAGGTGATGGTGGTGGTAGCAGCGGGGCTCAGACAAGGAGGAGTCCTCATACATCCCTTCCTGGATGATTGGCTTATCTGGGTCAAGTCCCAAAAGGAGAGCCTGTGGGCCATGGAACATGTGATCTCCTTTCTGTAGAGTCTAGGCTCGGTCATAAATGTGGTGAAGAGCCATCTTCAACCATCTCAAAATTTGGTATATCTGAGCACCAGGTTTCAGACAGACGTAGATAAAGTGTCTGCCATTGGAGAAGATGGTCACTCTGCAGACTCGGGTCCGACAATTTCTCTGTATGGCCGTGCCGGTGGCATGGCATTATCTGCAAGTGCTGGGCTTGATGGCAGCATTGATAGAGTTGGTGCCCTGGGCACATAGGTGCTGTTGCGGAAGTGGTCGGCTCAGCACCACGAGCTTTCTCAGGCATTACCCCGTCCACGGCTGGTTCAGGCTTCGCTCCATTGGTGGTTGTTTCCAGACAAGATGATGGCAGGGATGCCTCTAGAGACCCCACAGTGGATTCTGTTAATGATGGATGCCAGCTTGTTGGGATGGGGGGTGCACTACATGGCCCATATAGACCAGGGGTCTGGACATTGTCGGAAAGTGCATGGCCAATTTAATCAACTGGAGATGAGAGCAGTGTACCTGGCATTGCATAGGTTCCAGCCCTTCCTTCAGGGGAAGATGGTGAGAGTGCTCTCAGACAACGCCACCATAGTAGTATACATCAATCGATAAGGCAGCACAAGCAGCATGCAGTTAGAAGAGGAGATCGAGCCCTTATTGGCATGGGCAGAGGACAATTTGCAGGTACTTTTGGTGGCCCATGTAGCCAGCAAGGACAATGTGACCGTGGACTTTCTCAGCCAAGCACAATCTTCATAAACATAAGAATAATCAAGATGAGCACAATTTTTATAAAACAAAGAAATTTGAAAAAAATATATGAAGTTGAATACCAGTTGGTGAAGAGTAAGAATAAAAGTGGTCGTTGATGCAAAAGGGCACACCACTCGGGAATGAATTTCAGAGAGTATTGCTGATTTAAGTCTGAGACCACCAGTTCTTTTCAAAACCAACGGTAGAGAAAGATAAACCATACATACATATCCATCCATCCATCCATCATCTGTAGAGAACACGGCTTATGGAAAAGAAAAATCTATAGAGAAAAATAGTCATAATCTCAATATAATTAGAGGGAGGCAGGCTTGTAAAAAAGATTTATTAACCCTCTGTCAGCAGACCCATAATAGAGTGTTAGCTCATTTTTTGTGGGCAGTGAAGCATCTTTGCCCTTCAGTCCATATGGTGGTTCCTCCTTGGGACCTTAATCTGGTACTGTCGGTGTTTACAGAAGAGCCTTTGAGGGCCAGTATTTTGAAAGATTTGACTTTGAAAACGGTGTTTTTAGTAGCTATTTGTTCGGCCAAGGAGAATTTTGGAGCTGCAGGCGCTGTTGGCCACCATTTCTCTGCCTTTCCAAGGAAAAGCTGGTGCTGCAGACGATGTCTTTCTTTTTTCCTAAGGTGCTGTCGGTCTTTCATCTCAGTCAGTTTTCATGGGGGTGGAGGACTCTCTTCTACAGCTCTTTGATGTTAAGACATATTTTTTGTCATTACCTAAAGCGAACAGTCATTTCTCAGGTCCGATCATTTTTCATTCTGTTCTGAGATCTGCGCAAAGGCGAGGCATTCTCAAAGGCCTCAATCGCGTGCTGGGTGAAGGAGGCCACCTCCTCAGCTTACCTTTTGCATTACAGGGCCCGAAAGACCTAGGGCACATTCCACCCATGCGCAAGCAGCTTCATGGGCAGAATACTAAAACCCACCTCTTAATTGAACATTATGGCCCCATTGATATCACATAACTTCTCACAGCTCACTTTGTACCACACCAAATTGTAATATACTATTCCCCTGTTTTGTTAAACCAAGTTGACTTCTCCCGAAGTTCGGTGTAACTGCATCTCAATGGAGTTTGCTTATTGTTCTTTGTAAACTGCCTTGGCTAAAGGCGGTATAAAAAAAAGCTCGTTAAATAAATAAATAAAATAAATAAATAAAGCTTCTGCCAGATTTGTAAGGTGGCGACTTGGTCGTCGTTACAAACAATTGTGAAGCTTTATTGCTTGGATACGCAGACATTGTAGGATATGCATTTTGGTTCGGCGGTGCTTCAGGCCGGGCTCTTGGATCCCTACTGAGGTTGATACTGCTATGGTACATCTCACAAGTTGGGACTGGACTGGAGGAACAATAAGGAAGGTGTAATTAGATCTTACCTGCTAACTGCTTTTCCTTGAGTTCCTCCAGTCCAGTCCCAAATTCTCCCCGATTTTTGTTTCTCAACGATTTGATAGACTTCTTCAGGCCTGGGAACGCCATCTGTTTACATTTGGTCCGGAAGTTGAGCAGGGAGCCATTGACATGTGCGGCTTCATGAGGGTCGCCCAATTCCTTCTTAGGGGAGGTTGTTTGGAGAGGACAGGGTGACGATTTTGTCATGTAAGTGTGTTTTTCACTGTAATTTTCTTATTTTTTTTGAGGGGGTTTTCTGACTGTTGTGGATAGATGAATTTTGTAAAAAAGACTCTTCTTGCTCCCGTGAGTCTGCTTTGTCTATAGGATACTGGAGGCTGGTGGGAGGTGCCAGCTGTCTATCTGTGATAAAGTCAGAAAATGTGACATGCTCCAAACTGCTGGTGAGAAGCGAATACCCACAGGTCGGGACGGGACTGGAGGAACTTGAGGAAAGAGAATTAGCAGATAAGATCTAATTTCCAAATTAGGGAGGAGTGGTCTAGTGGTTAGGACAAGGTACTTCAGGCCGGAGGGCCGGGGGTTCAAGTCCCACCTGGGGACAGCAATCTCAGGCCGGAGGGACTGGGATTTCTAGTCCTATAGGCACTCCTTGTGGTCTTGGGCAAGCCACTTAACCCTCCATTGCCCATGTTCCCTGTAAGTATTAGCGTATGTGTGTCATATCCCCTCGTGTTAAATGTATCCCCCAATTGACCGCTTTGACCCGGTGAAAAGCGGTATATAAATACAGCTAAATAAATAAATAAATAAAAAATTCACTTTAAGTCCTTCAGAACAATGTCTATATCCATAGTTAGTGGTGCATCAAAATGGAGGCATCTTGGGGGCTTTGTAGTCTCGGTGACTGGCTCCTTGGAGTGCAGCAGGAAGGTGAGGGTCGGATGGCCAGCACTTGGTTAATGCACCACAAGGCAGGATGCAAAGACCCCTCTCCATTTCAGCCTAAGGAGGGCATGGGGTTTGGTCTGTATGATTCCTTGCAATAATGGCCAGTAGGGTCCAGACATTCATGATACATGGATTCGATTGGTCTCTGCTGGTTCAAGTAAGGGTGTGGATAGAAGACCCATCTCCCTTCTGTCTTGGCTATTGAAAGCTTTTGATTAAGGCGCATAGCTTCTTTGCCAAAGATTATTGTGGTACTGTCATGGGTGTGAAAGAGCCACTTCCTTGGCTTGTTGGAATCGGTAGGATAATTAAGGCCTGGTACAGAGAAAAGACGTTTTCTAGCTATTGGATCTTAATTCCTTATTTTTCACCCTTAAGTTTTGGAGAGAGGTCTATCCTTGAGTATGTTGAAGGTACAGATAGCAGTGCTAGTGAATTACAAGGAGTATCTTGAAAAGGTTCCCTTGTCTCAACTAGACTTCAGTCTGGCTTTGAAAGAGCTGAGGCCCTTTGAATCTTAATCTGGTCCTTTTTGGGCTATAATTCCTTCCCCTTTGAGCCTCTGAAGAGGGCATTGTTCAAGGTTCTGTCACAGAAGGTTGTGCTTCCAGTGGCCACCTGCTCTGAGGGACAGATTTCGGGCCTGCAGACATATTTTGACAGAAAGCCTTTCTTCATTTCTCTAAGGCAGGAGTATTGGTTCATGCAGTACCATTCTCTTGAGCGAAGATGATTTCTCTCTTTTTCTTGGTAATCAGATAGTATCTACGCCTTCTTTTCAAAGGGAAGACTGTGAAGACGTTTTGAAGAATCTGTATTTGGTGGGCGTGTGCCTTCCTTCAGGGAGCTAATGGGTTCCATGGGTTTGATAGTCCATTATTCTGTTCAGGAACTTGGAAAAGGGGCAATAGTCTCCTTTAAGCCAGCTCACAATAATTGACTTGGAGACAGTTTCTCATCAGAGGTCATTAAGTGTCGTCCATGGGTCTGGATGTGCATGCGACTAGAGACCTTGGCTATCTTTTGGCAGAGGCTCATGCAATGTTGCTCATAGGTTTACCCTTAACGATTCTGCCCTTATTCTTATCTTTTTGTCTGGTCTATCTTATTTAGATAGTAAGCTCTGAGCAGGGACAGTCTTTATATGTGTATGGACAGTGTTACATAGGTCTTGTAGTGCTTCATAAATGATCAGTAGTAGTAGTAGTAGAGGTTCTAGGACTGTTTCTTGGGCTTCCTTAAGTCCTATATGTTTGTTAGAGGTGCCTGCTAGAGAGCGTGGAACAGGTGTTTTGTGATCTTACCCAATAAAAGGGGTATTTCGTTATATCTCATTTGTCTGGACTGGTTGGCTGGATGATAAAGAATGAAAACATTTAGTTTTAGCTGCTAATTTTCTCTCCCTGAATCCTACAAGACCAATCCAGAGTCCTACCCAGTCCTACCCTGTTTAGGTAGCTTATATGCATTAGCCTATTCCTGGGATGTTCTATTTCTCCTCCTTGAGAGTATATTGAGGTGTTTGTAAGAGGATCCATTTCCTTCTGCCTAGGAAATTAAAGTCAAAGAGGGGTCTTTGTTTGCTTTGTTACAGATTAAAATTGAGGAGCTGTTGACTGCACGGTACTCTATGTAGAGCAGGGCTAGCAAGTCTTTATTCTGTCTCCATCTGCTGTTAGAAAAGTATAATTCCGTATGTCTGGACTGGTCTGGTAGGACTCGAAGAAAAAACATTAGCAATGTGAATTTTTTCCATTGATTCGAATAATTGGGAAAATGAAAGTAGAAGATTTGAGGTTAAAATTTCTTAATTTCTCCACCAACTACTAGTTTTCTATATGTGTACTGGGGAATCAAATTGTAATTGAAGGCTTTCTGGGATATTCCATGTGGAGACTATTCTTCTGATTTGCTTTCATACTTGAACCTTTGAGAAACTTGACAATGAAAATTTTATATTTGGATTTGTAGTTGTGTACTTTTGGGTCAAAGTTTCTGTCTGTTTTTTTCCTGAAAAAGAAAATGTACATGTTGTTGAGACACTCTACATGTAAGTGACAGGCTATTGCCTTATGAAGGGCAAAATTTTTATTGCAGTTTTCCCTAGATATTAATAACTTCTCTGTCCCAGTGGCTGAGTTGATTCTAGCTCAGGCAGGAACTGATATAGTGGTTTATGGTTTATTCTATTATTTGATATATCACCTTTAGCCGGTGGTGGGCAAAGTGGTTTACAAATTATAAACTAATACAACTCCCCCTCCCCCAATAAATTAAAACTAAAAGGGAAAGTTGCATAATAAACACAGGAAACCAAAGAAATGGGGAGATAAAAACAGAAGGTGGAGAAATAGAAGAGAGGAGCGGTTATGGCTCATTATGGCTTAAAAGGAATTTAACACAAACTGTCCTTCTTATTTTCTTGTTTTTGTTTTCCTTTTTTTTTGTTTATGAAATTTCTGGAATCTTAGATACCATCAGTGTGGTCTACAGAAGACATGCTTTACCATATTTGTACTGATTTTTATTTTTATAATTCATCATTTTTCTGTCCTTGGAGTAGAGTTTGTTTATAAAAGTTTTATAAATTTCTGTTTCAAGATTAATTTCTTGTTATACAGTATACTACAAATCTTAATAAATATAAATTAAGTATCAGATAAACCTTTTTTGAGCGGAGAATTAGCCTAGTGGTTAGAGCACTAGCTGGGTAAGCAAGAGACCAGTTTAGTTTCACACTGGCACTCCTTGTAGCCTTGGACAAGTCACTTAACCCTCTGTTGACTTGGAAGAAAGGCTTGGCAATCTACCAAGAAAATCCAGGAGCTTTTGGGTCACCAGGATTCAGTATTGATTTGTAGGCATACTAAAAAAAAACCTAAACCTTCTATGTTTTACTTTTCTATGTATTCTTCTATGTTTTTTCCATCCTTGCCATATGTCTGTTACCCTTATTTACTAAGCTCTGTTAACTGTTGGTATGCAATAATTCCCACATTAAACAGCTAACACAAACTGTTAGTGTGTTCTAAATGCCACGTGAAATTGCTAATGCAGAAATTGCCTTTTGAGACAGGGACAGGACTGATAATGCTGCGCATTTGGCTACACCTCCAGGGGTTTATAGTAGCTAACAGCAATCCTCATTATAGAAACATAGAAACATAGAAATATAGAAACATAGAAATATGATGACAGAAAAAGACCACATGGCCTATCTAGTCTGTCCTTCCATATCAACAACTACAACAGTCCCCTTTTTACCCTTAGAGGTCCTCTGTGTTTGTCCCATGCTTTTTTGATTTCAGTTACTGTCCTCATCTCTACCACCTCCACTGGGAGACTATTCCACGGATCCACTACTCTTTCTGTAAAGAAATATTTCCGCATATCACTCCTGAATCTATCTCCCTTCACCCTCATCCCATGTCCCCTCGTAGCAGAACTTGCTTTCAATTGAAAGAGGCTCTCTCCCTGAACATTTATGCCACGGAGGTATTTAAACATCTCAATCATATCACCTCTATCCCGCCTTTCCTCTAAGGTGTACATATTAAGATCCTTCAGTCTGTCCTCATATGCTTTATAATGAAGACCACTAATAATTTTAGTAGCCACCCTCTGCACCGACTCCATCCTGTTCACATCCTTTTGAAGGTGCGGTCTCCAGAATTGCACACTATACTCCAAATGAGGTCGCACCAAAGACTTAGAGAGAGGCATTATCACCTCCTTTTTTCTGCTAGCCATTCCTCTCCATATGCACCCAAGCATCCTTCTAGCTTTTGCCGTCGCCTTTTCTACCTGTTTAGCTACTTTAAGATCATCAGACACAACCACGCCTAGGTCCTGCTGCTCTTTAGTGGACAAAAGTACTTCACCCCTATACTATATTGCTCCCTTGGATTGCTGCAGCCCAAATGCATGACCTTACATTTTTTAACATTAAATCCCAGCTGCCAAATTCTAGACCATTCTTCAAGCTTAGCTAGATCCCTCCTCATGTTATCTACCCCTTCCTAGGTGTCTACTCTATTGCAGATTTTGGTATCATCCGCAAAGAGGCAAACCTTACCCGACAGCCCTTCCGCTGTATTGCTAACAAAGATGTTAAAAAGAATCGGACCAAGGACAGATCCCTGGGGCACACCACTGGTAACATCCTTCTCCTCAGAGTGAGCTCCATTTACTTGTACTCTTTGTTGCCTCCCACCCAACCAATATCTAACCCAAGCAGTAACTTTAGGGTCCATTCCTAGGGTGCTCAGTTTGTTTATAAGTCGCCTGTGAGGAACAGTGTCAAAGGCTTTACTGAAATCTAAATACACCACATCTAGAGCTCTCCCTCGGTCCAACTCCCTGGTCACCCAGTCAAAGAAATCAATCAGATTTGTCTGACAAGACTGCCTCTGGTGATTCCATGCTGCCTCGGATCCTGTAATCCGCTGGACTCCAGAAACCTCACTATTTTCTCTTTCAGCAGCGTTTCCAATAATTTACTCACCACCGAAGTTAAACTAACCGGCCTGTAGTTTTCAACCACATCCTTACTTCTGCTTTTGTGTAAAAGCACCACATGAGCCTCTCTCCAGTCCTTTGGCACCACTCCCGACTCCAACGAGGCATTGAAAAGGTCAGTCAGTGGAGCTGCTAGAACGTCCCCACGTTCCCTCAGTATTCTAGGGTGTATCCCATCCGGTCCCATCGCTTTGTCTACTTTAAGTTGAGAGAGTTTCTCACGAACACAGTCTTTTGAAAATTGTTCAAGATGTCCTTTGCTTCTGTTCCTATTTGTGGGTGTTTTCTGAGGTCCTGCTCCTGGTTCTTCGTCTGTGAACACAGAACAAAAATATTTAAGCAATTCCGCTTTATCCTTATTAGCTTCTACATATTCCTCCACTGCACCCTTGAGTCTGACAATTATCTGTCGTTATCACATGATAGCAAACTGGTGGTGTGTTAATGCACAGCAGCCCTCCCAAAGCCCGCGACATTTAATGCAGAGGTTTTGCAACCCCTTACTGCACTTTAGTACACTTTAGTACCTATTGCTTATCAGGTATCATTAAGTTGTAAAGGCATACTTGTTTTATAGATTTCAGACCCTACGTTACCTGATGATGCAAATTTTCAGTTGCAGCCCATTATTCCCTTTCGCTTTTGTTTTTTGTTCATTGACCTTGTTGCCTTTGTTCTCTCTGTATCTGTCCCCATTAAGCATTCTCATTTAGATTGGGGGCCCCTCGAAGCTTGGAGATAATGAATTAGTGCATTTGTTGTCTGCGTTATATACACTCTGTTTTTAAGGTTCTACCTTGGACTTGTAAGGTGGATGGAGTTTTGTATGTAAACGAGCTGAAAGGTGAAGGTTCTTAATTACATAGGGTCCAGTATTTGGTAACAGTCTATCCAACTAACTTGATAGGGTTGCGTGTTTTGTTTTGTTTTTTTGTTGTTTTTAACTGGCTCTTTAGTCAGATAACAGGCTAAAGTACTGCTTTACTAAGGTGTGTTACCAGTTAGTGTATGTTAACACAATTAGCTATTTATTTTACCGCAAGACCTAATTTATATAATGGCACCCAGTTACTAATAATGTACATTAATCTTGTTAATGCATGCAAAACCAGTAGTGGTATGTAGTAACTGCTACTGAATGTAACTGGATACTTTTATCTGGTTATCTTAGACCTTCTATACCAGTGGTCATTTAGCCAGTTCACTTTAATTGGATGGCGCTAATATTCAGCATGATGGACAGTGCGTTTTCTGGTTAAAATGAAAGTATTCAGCGGGGGTGCAAAGTTTGAAATAAGTGCATTTATTCAGATAACTTGCAAAGTTACCTGGACAAAGTGCTTTAAATATCAACCCCCTACCCTCCAAGAAATGATCAGTTCCCTACAGAAGTACACATGCCTGGCAACTGAAACAAGACACTTTCCTGAACACTGATCCTGATGATCCTCTTTTTACTACAGTTTTTTTTCAATAATTCTAATGTGAATTAAATGGCTTAAAGACTATTTTCACATTTTGTATATAAAATGTTTCATGTTAATTGACTTGGAATACAATGAGGGGCCTGTTCTCTAATTGACGTGCTGCTAGTGCACAAATAGCCCCAAAATCGAGCATGGGGGTGGTGCTTAGTCCATGCTAGTAAATGGATGCATGCCTGGCATATCCCCATATTACTAGCACAGTTATCATGCCACCCCCATGCTCACTGCCTTTGGTGCAATCAGCACAGGTGCACTTAACACCTAGTGAACTTTCACTTCTAGACCTCTGCAACCTCAACCAGTTTCTCGTGCGTGACCAGTTCAAGATGGTCTCGCTGGGGATGTTGCTCCCGTACCTCCTAAAGGATGACTGGCTATGCTCTTTAGATCTTAAGGATGTGTACGCACGCATCCCGATTCACCCAAGACACAGAAAATACCTCCAGTTTGTGCTGGTAGAGCAGCACCATCAGTACCAGGTGCTCTTTCAGGCTTGCCTCTGCACCTCAGGTCTTCGCTAAGTATCCCATGGTCATAGCCACCTATTTGCGCACCATGGGAGTCTTCTTCCCCTACCTGGATGACTGGCTCATCAAAGGTACCGCTACTGATCGCTGGAAGCAGCGGTATACAAATATATACTAAATAAATAAATAAAGGCCCCATTCTGGATGTTGTCTGGCAGTCCACTCACTTCCCCATACAGGGCCTTGACTACCCAAGTCCCATCTCCAGCCCACACAATGGCTGGAGTTCATCTCGGCCCTCCTTGATACCGCTCGAGCCAGGATGTTTCTGCTGCTAGACTGCATGCAGCGACTGACAGAGGTGGTCGGCAGCGTGTGCCATTTGCACCACACCATGGCCAGTCTGATTCTGAAGGTGCTCGGCTGCATGGCTTCCACAGTGCATGTCACCCTCCCCTCCCCTCCCCCGGCCTGCCTCTTCATGTGGCAGGCACAGTGGACCCTCTGCATGTGATGGAAGCAGGCCACAGGCCAACTTCAGGACAGGCTAGCTGTCAGCACACCACTGGTAGTGTCCCTTGGCTGGTGGTTGGACTCGCCAAATCTGTGCTGGGGCCTTACATTCAAGGCCGAGTCCCCCCATCGGATTCTGACAACTGATACGTCCAAGCTTGGGCAAAGGGACCCATCTGGATGGCCTGCGGTCACAGGGCCTCTGGTCCGAGCAGGAGAGGTCTACACCAGATAAACATCCTTGAGCCATGGGCTATAGCAAATGCCCTTCGGGCCTTCCAGGCACATCTGACAAACCAGGTCATCCTGATCCAGACAGACAACCATGTGGCAATGTTCTGTGTCAACCAAACCTCTTCAGCTGACAAGCGGTCCAGCTATGGAAGTTGGTGCTGCTACACAGAATGGAGCGCTGGGCGATCTACCTGCCCGGCGAGCTCAATGTCCTGGCGGATTATCTGAACAGGGTCCTCCAACTGCACGAGTGGGCCTTCCACAAGAGAGTGGTGGTGCGCATCTTCTAGGAGTGGGGCACTCCCACAGTTGATCTCTTTGCCATGTTACAGAACACCAAAGTGGATTGATCTGCTCCAGGAAGCTGGCCAGCAATCAGGTTGCCTCGGATGCTTTCCTCCTCCACTAAGGAGTGGGTCTGCTTTATGCCTTCCCTCCAATCCCCCTTCATGGTGAAAACGCTGCTGAAACTGCAAGTCGACAAGGGCACTATGATTCTCCGGGAAAAAAGCAGGAAGTCGGTCCTCACATATGGGTGATATCTGTGCTGATGGAGCCCCCGTGGATCCAGTCCCTAGCTTTCAAAGAAAACCTTTGGAATCTACACCGCGTTTGCATGATCACCTTCCTGCCCAAAGGTGCCATCTTACCTCAGCCTTCTCTTTTTTCCGGAGCCCTGTAGATGTGCTGTCTGTGCACCCGGATAAAGTTGAATTTCCACTTCCCCCCCCCCCCCCACCCCCGGTATCAGTAATACTTACTTTCTTCTTTTTGGTAATAGATCACCTTTCCGCACCAGAGTCAAACGCCTTGGCATTGTGCTTTTTGCTCGGGTACCTTTCTTTTCTTTTTATTTTTTGGCCTGCGGGTTTTTTACTTGCAGCCTAGCTGTTTGAGATGTCCGAGTTTAACCTTGCAGGGCTCGTTTTTCCCTGCTATGTCTTTGACCAGCGACTTCAAGCAGTGTGGCAAGTGCAATCGCACTATGTCCCATACTGACCACCACAGTTACTGCATTTATTTACCTCAAGGTGGACCATAACATGTCTTCCTGCCCTTTCTGCCTTTCGATGTCGGCTAAGACCCGGAAGGAACGTGAAAGACAGCAGGGGGGAGCTGTTCAGCAAGTCGGCCTCAGGGTCTGCATTGGGGGTGGAATCCCTGCCTTCAACGCAGATGTTGCACTCTCAGGCCCAGTCTGAGTGGCAGGATCAATAGGCGTCAGTCATCCTCTTAGGATCTTCCCTGATAGACTTCATCGAAACCCAAGTCGAGGTCTGACCACATCCTGGGAGGTAAGACCTTAGGGAGCTGGGCATGGAGCCCTCAACGACGCCGGGAATTACAGAGAGCAGCCTCCCAAGCTACCTCGGAGGGACATGTCGACAGCGGAGTCGGAAGATTACACTGGTTCCCCCGAGGCCATTACCATCTGGAAGTCACTCTTCCTGGCCCTGGCTCTGGTTTTGGAGCCCCTGAGTGAAGCAAGGCGTCAGGCACTACTGCCCACTGCAGCTACCCAAGCCACTGACTGTAAGCTGTCAATGGCTGCTCAAGTTTGAAGTTTGGAGCATTCTCTGACTGATGATACCAGAGTCTTGAAGTGTTCCAGAGGTTTGCTTACTAACCCAGCCAAGAACCCAGCAATTTCCTTGGCCAGGTCCCTCAGATACATGCTCACATACAGCTGGTATGCCTGGATCCGGGCTGTGAGCATGGAGCCCTGGAAACACTTTCTGCCAAAAGCATCCATGGTGCGCGCCTCCCTGCCAGGAGGCACAGAGGAGTGAGTCTTCTGGTTCTTAATGCGACGTATAGCTGACTCCACAACCATGGTGTTATGTGGCAGTTGCGATTTCTGGAAGCTGGGGCTCTGGCCAACTCGATACTGTGTATTGAGTCGATGGTTTACAACAGGCACCGACACCGGGGTTTCCCACATCTTGAAGAGCAACCGCTCCAGGATGGGGGGCTTGGGCACCATCAGTGCCTCCCGATGGGGAGTCTTGTACTGGAGAAATTCGAGATCCTCAGTATGGGCCTAGTCTTTGGGCACCACCATGAAGGCGAGTGTCTGGGACACCACCTGGACGAATGCCAGGAAAGACTCTGGAGGTAACAATCGCTGATGGTGTGGTGGGTCAGAGGGGATTGTCCCAGTGGAGAACGGAGGCAGGAGACTCTTCATTGGACCGACTGTGTTGGGGTTCTGACGCAGCTGCGCCTAATGATGTGCCAGCCCACAACTTGGAAGCCAGTGGGGTTGACACAGAACAGGTCAACTTCTCTAGGATAGGATGGGCATCATCTGGGGACTGGAAGTCAGGCTCCTGTGAACCTCGAATGCGGTGGCCTGCATCCTGGCCTCGATACCTGACGGCGCTGCCGGAGCATACCAGCTGTACGTGAGCATGTATCTGAGGGACCTGGCCTAGGAAATTGCTGAGTTCTTGCCTGGGTTAGTAAGCAAACCTCTGGAACACTTCAAGACTCTGGTATCATCGGTCAGAGAATGCTCCAAACTTCAAACTTGAGCAGCAATTGACGGCTTAGTCAGTGGCTTGGGTAGCTGCAGTGGGCTGTAGTGCCAGACGCCTTGCCTGGCTACAGTCCTTTGACTTGGAGCAGTGGGTTCAGAACAAGTTAGCTGATGTTCCATGCTGGGGGGAGAATCTCTTCGGCAAGCCCATGACGGAGAAGGCTGACTAGCTGGAGAAAGAATTCATGACTAGAACCAGGCTGTCCAAGAAAGTGGCTGAGCCTTCCCATAAGAAGGCTTTGAGGAAAAATTCCTTCCACCCGAAAATCAAGAAGGCTTGCAGAAACTGCCCCAAGTTTCAGGCCTATCACGCTCTCCTGCTGGGGCAGCAGGCCAAGGGCCAGGGGCATGGCCCCCAAACAGCGCCTCACCCGCGGCCTGGGAGGGGGTTTGACTCGTTGGACATAACCTCCTTTCCCCAGGAGGTACAGGGCCCAGGGTTCACAGGAGGAGGGCTGGTCCACTTTGCTCACAGGTGGCCCAACATTACCATGGATGCCTGGGCGCTGCAGGTGGTCAGGAAAGGTTATTGCCTTCATTTTGCACAGCCACCTCCTCCCTTCTTCCCCAGGGAATTACCGATGGACCCTTTGCATAGGGAGCTACTGCTGAAGAAGCTCAAAGGTTTGCTCGAAGATCAAGCAGTAGAGCCCGTCCCCTGCACCTTCTGGGTAGGGGCATTTACTCCCGCTACTTCCATGTCCCCAAGAAAACTGGGGGAGTAGCCTAGTGGTTGGGGCAAGGTACTTCAGGCCGGAAGGTCAGGGGTTCAAATCCCACTAGAGGACAGCAACCTTGGGCCGGAAGGACTGGGGTTTCTCCAGGACCAAGCAGGAAGTCAGTCCTCACATATGGGTGACGTCGGCGCCGACGGAGCCCTCACGGAGCAATTTTCCCCAGCTTTCAAAGAAAGCCTTTGGGAATTGCAGCGCGCATGCGCGGTCGCCTTCCCGCCCAAGGGTGCCATCTTAGCCAGTCTTCTTTTTTCCGCGGAGCCCTACAGACGTACCCGTCGTGTCCCCGCTAAAAAAGTTGATTTTCGTGAGTTTTTCTCTTTTTCACTTCGGTTCGACGCCGGTCGTTTTCCTGCCCGGACTCGCGACGCCGTTGCGAGTCCTTCTCTTATTTTTCGGTTTTTCTGATTTTTGGTCAGTTTCGTTTTCGGTTTTTCGCTGGCAGCCCGGTCCTTTGACCTTGCAGGTGCCCTTTTTCCCCCGATGGCTGCCAGTGGTTTCAAGCGGTGTGGTCAGTGTGACAGAAATATGTCACTGACACACACGATAATTGCCTCCGCTGCCTAGGCCCGGATCATGAAGAAATGATCTGTGGAGCCTGTGGCAAAATGTCCTCCAAAGCGTTGAGGAGTCGGCGGCACCAGCGGGATAGAATCTTCGCTGACCCCAGCCGTACCCGGACCTCGTCGGAGGCCTCGGCATCCAGAGGCTCCAGCTCTGACCATCGCCGAAGCTCCTCCGACAGGGGTTCTCCCTCCGGAGACCATCGACGGAAGGCAAAACCCGCGAGGGCGGCGTCGGTGGACGCTCCTGGCTCCGCGAGGGCCAGGTCGCATAGCCCCGATAGCCGTCCCGGGTCTTTGGAGAAGGAGCACCTCCCGAAGCGACCTCGCCTGGAGTCCGAGTTGCCTGCTCGGGTAAGTCCTGTAGTCCTTCTGGACTCGCCTCCGAGAGGTCCGACGTCGGGCCCGACGCCGTCGGGGCCCGAATCGGGGGCTGCTGGGTCACCTGAGGTCGGACTCAGGTTGACGGCCTTGGAGAGCAGACTATCTGCCTTCATGGACCAGCAGCGGGCACTGATTGCTAGCCTCGCTGGCGCCGCTGCCCTGACCGCCGGGACGTCGACGTCTAAGTCGACCCCGGAGACCGAGCCGATCCTCGAGTCCATGCGAACTCGAGTCGATCCTCGGTCGAGGTCACCCTCGGCCTCCCGTTCGGGACCGAGGTCGTCGCCGCCGACTCCCTCGGCGTCGGGGCGGCCGACGCCTCCGCCTGCCCGAGCCGACCCCACCGATTCCTCCTCGGAGTCGGCCTGGGAGTCTGAAGAGGAGGAGTCACCTGATTCCTTTCGGACTCGGTGTGTCCCCTCGGACTCACCTGAGTCCGAACCTCGGAAACAGTCCCCTCCGGAGGATGCCCGGTTCTCGGACTTCGTCAGGGATATGGCCAAGGCTTTGGCCTTCCCTGCGGATCCCGAGGAGGAGCCTCGAGCCGAAGAGCTCGACGCCCTTCAGTACGACTCTCCCGCCCGGGAGCACTTTACTGTACCGGTTCCTCCCATGCTGGAACGACTACTCTTCCGCATGTGGGAGAGTCCGGCCTCGTCGCCGGTATTAAGCAAGCGGGTCGATTCCATCTATCGAGTCCGCAAGAGTCCTGGCTTCCAAAAAGCACAGCTGCCACACCATTCCATGGTAGTGGAATCGGCCATGCATAGGCTTAAGAGCCAAAAGATGCACTCCTCGGTGCCTCCTGGCAGGGAGGCCCGTAACCTGGATGGCCTTGGTAAGAAGTGTTTCCAGGGCTCTATGCTGGCTTGTCGTGTCCAGACCTACCAGCTATACATGGGCATGTATCTCCGAGACCTGGCTAAAGAGATAGCCGGATTCTCCGCTGGACTGTCCGAGGAACCTTTGCGGAGGTTCCTGGCCTTGACAACTGGTATTCGGGAATGCTCCAAATTCATGTCCCGAGCAGCCTATGATGGCTTTGAAGCATCGGCTCGAGTAGCCGCAGCTGGCATCGGTGCCCGCCGACAGGCTTGGCTTCAGTCGTCTGACCTTGAACCTTGGGTGCAGGACAAGTTGGTCGATGTCCCCTGCAGAGGTGAGAACCTCTTTGGCAAGCCCATGGCTCAAAAGGCTGCACAAATCGAGACGGAGACTCTCACCAGGACTAGGCTTTCTAGGAAGACCTCCGCCCCTTCCCAGAAAAAGAAGGGCTCGGGAAAGAAGTCCTTTTACCCGAGAAAGGCGGCTGCCTATAAACACTACCCTCAATATCAGGCCTCCGCAGCTCCCCAACAGGGCCAGCAGGCCAAGGGACGGGGTAACGGGTCCCGTAGGCAGCAAGCCCCCAAGCCTGCACCACCAGCCCCTGCTCAGCAGGGTGGGGGTTTTTGACTTCCTCAGCATAGCCTCTCCCCCTCAGCTGGCTCCTCCCAGCACCGGAGGCCGGCTGGTTCACTTCGCCCACAGGTGGTCCAACATCACTTCAGATGCCTGGGTGCTTCAAGTCGTGCGAGAAGGATATCTTCTCCACTTCCATCAGGTCCCTCCCTCTTATTTTCCGGGAGAACCTCCTCGACTCCCTCTGCACAGGGACTTACTCCTTCAGGAGTTAGCAAGTCTTCTTCAGGAACAGGCTGTGGAACCGGTGCCCCACCACCTGAGAGGTCAAGGATTTATTCCAGGTATTTTCTGATACCAAAAAGGACAGGAGGCCTCAGACCCATCCTGGACTTGCGCAACCTCAACAAGTTCCTCGTGCGGGAAAAGTTCAAGATGCTTACCCTTGGAATCCTTCTGCCCTACCTCCAGCAGGGAGATTGGCTATGCTCCTTAGATCTAAAGGATGCCTACACGCACATCCTCATCCACCCAAGCCACCGCCAATACCTAAGGTTTGTGGTGGCAGGAAATCACTACGAGTACAGAGTACTGCCCTTTGGCCTATCCTCCGCACCGCGAGTCTTCACAAAATGTCTCGCGGTGGTGGCGGCCTATCTCCGGCTTCACGGCCTGTCTTTCCGTACCTCGACGACTGGCTCATCAGAGCGTCCTCCTCTCCGGCAGTCACCAATGCCACACACTGCACGGTGACTCTTCTGCAGTACTTGGGCTTTGTCATAAACTTCGCAAAGTCCACTTTGCTCCCCTCACAGGATCTCGAGTTCATCGGCGCAAGACTGCACACTTCTCAGGCACGAGCTTTCCTGCCTCTCGACAGGGCTCAACGGCTCATGGACCTAGCCGGCCGTTTTCGCAGCCAGTCCCTGGTCTCTGCCAGGCGCTTCCTGAAACTACTCGGCCATATGGCTTCCACCGTCCACGTGACCCCCAATGCTCGCCTGAATATGCGACCTGCTCAATGGTGCCTTCGCAAGCAGTGGCAACAAGCCACCGGCGGACTGGCCGACTTAGTACGCATCTCCGGGCCGCTGGCCTCTTCCCTACAGTGGTGGCTTCATCGGCCGAACCTGGTGCTCGGAATGCCGTTTCAGTCGCCTCAGCCGGCTCAAGTGCTGACGACCGATGCTTCCCTCCTGGGTTGGGGGGCACATTGCCAAGGGGCATGTACTCAAGGTCTCTGGACCGCGTGGGAGTCTGCTCAACAGATCAACTTCCTGGAGCTCAGAGCAATCCGTCTGGCGCTCAAGGCTTTCTCCCACCTGACTTCTCACCAGTCCGTCCTTGTCCAGACGGACAATCAAGTTGCCATGTTCTACGTGAACAAGCAGGGGGCACGGGCTCCTTCCTTCTCTGCCGAGAAGCTCAGAAGCTCTGCTCTTGGGCCGTCAGTCACGGCATTCTTCTCAAGGCAGTTTATCTCCCAGGCCAAGAAAATTGCCTGGCAGACAAACTCAGCAGGATCCTCCAGCCGCACGAGTGGCGTCTGGATCCCTTGGTAGTTCAGAAACTTTTTCTGAAGTGGGGCCTCCCCACGATGGATCTCTTTGCCAGTCCTCTCAACCGGCAACTTCCCTCGCTTCTTCTGCTCTCGTCAACCACATCCCCTTCGGGTAGCGGCAGATGCTTTTCTACTCTCATGGTCGGAAAGCCTTCTCTATGCTTTTCCCCCCATCCCGCTAGTCTCTCGAACTCTATTCAAGGTTCTCCGGGACAAAGCTTCCATGATCCTGGTGGCTCCTCGCTGGCCCAGACAGCCGTGGTTTCCACTCCTGTTGCAATTAGCGGTAGAGGATCCGTTCCCTCTGGGGTTTCAACCGGATCTCCTAACACAGGATCAGGGGTCTCTGCTACACCCCAACCTCAGATCTCTCAACCTAATGGCCTGGCGGCTGAAAGGGTAGTCCTCGCTCCCCTTCTCCTGCCGGCAGAGGTGGAAGAGGTCGTCCTAGCTTCTCGGCGACCTTCTACCCGCAAATGCTACGTCCTTAAATGGCGTCGCTTTTCCGTTTGGTGTGTACAGCAGTCTCAGGATCCCTTCTCCTGCTCGGTGTCGGTGATCTTGCAGTACCTGCTCTACCTCTCTAATCTGGGACTTAAGTCCAACTCCGTCAAAGTCCACCTCAGTGCTCTTTCAGCACACCATGTGCCGGTGGACGGCAGACCTCTTTCCAGCGACCCTCTCGTAGCACGGTTTCTCCGAGGTCTCCTTCTACTTAAACCACCTCTGCGCCCGCCAGCACCTGACTGAGACCTGAATGTGGTTTTACAGCGGATCACCTGTCCGCCTTTTGAACCGATGGCTATCTGTTCTCTGCGTTTTCTTTCGTGGAAAACCTTATTCCTGATAGCCCTCACTTCTGCTAGACGCGTAAGTGAATTGCAGGCCCTCGTGTCTGATCCCCCCCCTTCACTCGGTTCTACAAAAATAGGGTAGTCCTACGGACTCACCCAAAATTTCTTCCAAAAGTTGTCTCCCCTTTTCACATCAATCAGGAGGTGGTACTTCCAACCTTCTTTCCCAGGCCTCACTCCAGCCGAGCTGAACGGGTCCTGCATACCCTAGACCAGCGATGGCGAACCTATGGCACGCGAAGGCCTTGCAGCTGGCACGCGGGAAGGTCCGCAAAAAAGAAAAAGCTGGCGCTGCCGCGGACGCGGCAAGGGCAGAATGCAGTGTCCCGCGGGGCCCCCTCCGCCCGCTAAGCCCCTCTGCAAGGGCTTTCAGATTCGCGAGGGAGAGCGTCTCCCTCGCGTCTCTGTTAAGCCCGCAGGGGCTAATGGGAAATTTCCCATCAGCCCCTTTAGACGCGAGGGACTGATGGGAAATTTCCCATTAGCCCCTGCGGGCTTAACAGAGACGCGAGGGAGACGCTCTCCCTCGCGAATCTGAAAGCCCTTGCAGAGGGGCTTAGCGGGCGGAGGGGGCCCCGCGGGACATTGCATTCTGCCGCGGCAGGGGCAGCAGCCAGAGCCAGCTTTTTTTTTTTTTAAATTTGCCGGGGGGGGTTAGGACTTCTAATGGGCTAGGGGGGGGTTAAGACTTCTAATGGGCTGGGGGGGGGGGGGTTAGGAATTAAAATGTGCTGGGGGGGGGGGGGTTAGGACTGCTAATGGGCTGGGGGGGGGGGTTAGGACTTCTAATGGGCTAGGGGGGTTAGGACTTCTAATGGGCTAGGGGGGTTAGGACTGCTAATGGGCGGGCGGGCGGGGGGTAGGACTGCTAATGGGCTGTGGGCTGATGGGGGCTGTCTGGAAATGGGTTGATGCGGGGTTAGGACTGGAAATGCGCTATGGGGGGGGGGTTAGGACAGAAAATGGGCTATGGGGGGTTAGGACTGCTAATGGGCTATGGGGGGGTTAGGACTGCTAATGGGCATGGGGGGGTTAGGACTGGTAATGGGCTGTGGGCTGATGGGGGCTGTCTGGAAATGGGGTGATGAGGGGTTAGGACTGGTAATGGGCTATGGGGGGGTTAGGACTGGTAATGGGCTATGGGGGGTTAGGACTGGTAATGGGCTTTGGGCTGATGGGGGCTGTCTGGAAATGGGGTGATGGGGGTTAGGACTGGTAATGGGTTATAGGGGGGGCTTAAACTGAAAATGGGGTGATGGGGGTTTAGGACTGGAAGTGGGTTGATGGGGGGGCTAGGACTGGTATTGGGTTGGGGGGTTGCTAGGACTGGAAATGGGCTGATGGGGGGCTAGGACTGGAAATGGGCTGATGCAGGGACTAGAAGGGAATGGATGCTGGGTGAGGCTGGAACTAGAAGGGAGCTGATGTTGGGGAGGATTAGAATGGGATGGGGCTGGGAGAGTAAAATGGAGAGGGGAAAAATATTTTGTGTGGGAGGGATAAAAAATCTACAGTTGGCCGGGTATTGGGAGAGTAAGTGGGGATTGAGGATGGAGGGGTAAAATTTGAGTGGATGAAATAGGAATGAGGAAAGAGCAAAAGGAGAAAGATTAGTATGTTAAAGCGGATGTAGAGAGAGAGAATGGAAAAAAAACTAGAAGAGAGAAGAAAGGACAAATGGACAGCAGATGATGGAGAGTTAGCAGAAAACATGAAGAAACCAGAAGAAAGTGGCTGGAGCAATTGCAACTGTGTAACTGAGCTGAGGTATTCTGTTTATGTAATTCCTTTTTGACTTTGCCACTTGTTCTCTTTCCCCAGTAGGTCATGTATTGTTATTCTCTGAAATGTATTGGTTTAATATTTGCAGTGTTGCCTTTTGATAGGTATGGTATGGTGCTTTGTGAGTCCTGGTAGTGCTGTTCGGATACGGCGGGTTTGCTATTGGTTCTAAATGGGCAGTGTTTGTAGTAGTTCCTAATGTGCCTGGCGGTTTGGCACTGGATTATAGTAATGTAGAAATCTTTTAGTCTGTCTTTATCCATACACTCATTAAGAGACATGTTTACTAAAAGTTAGTGTATGTTAGCATTATGCAAATATTTATGCAAATTGACGTGCTGGCACTTTGAGGAAATTCTTTGGTTTTGTGCGGCAGTTTGGGCACTCGGGCTCAAAAAGGTTAGCCATCACTGCCCTAGACTGTAGAAGGGCATTGAACTTCTACCTTGACCGTACGCGGGAGCACCGTAAAGCTGCTCAGCTTTTTGTGTCTTTTGACCCCAATAAATTGGGGCTCCCGGTCTCCAAGCGTACTCTGTCCATCTGGGTTGCTGACTGTATCGCTTGGGCTTATGGGGCAGCCGGACTCTCCTTAGAAAGTCGAGTCACGGCTCATTGTGTTCGGGCGAAGGCTACGTCAGTGGCTTACCTCCGCTCTGTTCCGCTGGCAGACATCTGCCGGGCCGCTACTTGGTCTTCGAGCCAGACTTTTGCGGTCCATTGCTGTCTCGAGAGGGAGTCCCGCAGGGACAGTGCTTTCGGACAGGCAGTCCTCCGAAATCTCTTCGAGGTTTGAGCAACTCCTACCCTCCATCCCGGATGGGGGCTACCGGTGGGTGATAATTCAGTGAAGATTCCTTCCTTCTGTGCCGCTGAGCTAGAGGGAGCTCATTTTTGTGCTTAGGGTCTCCAGTAGCCTTAAGCTTGGGAGTCCCATATGTGAGGACTGACTTCCTGCTTGGTCCTGGAGAAAGCATAGTTACTCACCTGTAACAGGTGTTCTCCAGGAGCAGCAGGAATCAGTCCTCACAACCCTCCCTCCTCCCCGTGGAGTTGCAATCATCTGCTTAAGTTTTTTTGCAAATTTTTATGCTGTCTTTTAGCTATGTCATCAGACTGGCTAAGATGGCACCCTTGGGCGGGAAGGCGACAGCGCATGCGCGCTGCAATTCCCAAAGGCTTTCTTTGAAAGCTGGGGAAAATTGCTCCGCGAGGGCTCCGTCGGCGCCGACGTCACCCATATGTGAGGACTGATTCCTGCTGCTCCTGGAGAACACCTGTTACAGGTGAGTAACTACGCTTTCTAGTCCCACAGGTGCTCCTTGTGGTCTTGGGCAAGCCACTTAACCCTACATAGCCCATGTTCCCTGTAAGTATTAGTGTATGTGTCTCATATCCCTGCGTGTTAAATGTATCCCCCAATTGTGTTGTGACTGCTTTGATTGAAGGATAAGGCGGTATACAAAAACTGTCTAAATAAATAAAATAAAAAAAATCCTGGATCTATGGGACCTAAACCGCTTCCTGATCAAGGAAAAGTTCAAGATGGTATCCCTTGGAACCTTGCTGCCCTACCTCCTGCAGGGAGATAGGCATCTTTGAGATCCAAGGATTATAGCCTACACCCACATCCTGATCCACTCGAGGCACCATCAGTACCTTCGGTTTGTCATCTGTGGATGACATTTTCAGTACCAGCTACTCCCCTTCGGCCTTGCCTCAGCTTCCAGAGTATTCACAAAATGTGTGGCGGTTGTGGCTGCTCGCCTCTGCTTTCTGGGGCTATTCATCTTCCCTTATTTAGACAATTGGCTCATTCGAGCCACCATGCTGGGGGAAGCCTACAATGGTATGCAACACACCATCGGACTACTCCAGAACCTGGGATTTGTGGTCAGCTTTCCAAAGTCCAACCTTCGGTCCATCCAGCAACTGGAGTCCATCGGCGCCCTCCTTGATTCCACTCAAGCGAAGGTGTTTCTGCCTCTCGATTTGAGCTCAGCAGCTATCAGCCCTGACACAGGCCATCCAGGGAGATTCGGTAGTGACAGCCATGCAAATGCTCCATCTACTGGGGCACATGGCTTCCACCATTCACGTCACCCTATTTGTCCACCTCCGCATTAGACAGATGCAGTGGACACTCAGTGCCCAGTGGACGCAAGCGTCTGGACATCTGAAGGACCATATCCTGGTAACATCAGCCCTGAAAACCTCATTCGACTGGTGGCAGGACCCCCTCAATCTCGGAGCCGGCCGGCCCTATCAGACTCTCCCAGCACAACGCACCCTTACAATGGACGCGTCTAAGCTTGGCTGGGGGGCCCACTGCGATCATCTGCAATTGCAGGGTCCATGGTCACCAGAGGAGAGGGCTTTGCAGATCAGCCTGCTGGAACTCAGTGCATAATAGACTGCCCTATGTGTCTTCCAGGATCATCTGGAAGGCCAGGTAGTTCAGGTCCAGACAGACAACCAGGTAGCGATACGCTACATCAACAAGCAAGGTGGCACAGGGTTGTACCTCCTCTTTTGGAGAGGCGGTACGCCTCTGGAATTTCGCAGCAGGGAAAGACATCTCCCTCAGGGCTGTTTACTTACCGAGCCAGGACAACATGTTGGCCGACTGAGTGAACTATGTCCTTCAGCCCCACGAGTGGAAGCTGAACCTGGCAGTGCTAGGAGAGATTTTCTGGCATTGGGGATCCTGGAGATAGGCCTCTTTGCCAGTCAGGACAACGCGCAGCTGCCGCTTTTCTGCTCATGGAGGCCAGCCCGGGAGACAGCGGACGCCTTTCTCCTCCCCCTGGTCCGGAAGCTTCCTCTATGCATTCCCACCCATGCCCCTGGTGTCACGGACCTTCCTCAAGATCCAAGCGGAAGCGGCTTCAGTGATTCTCGTTGCGCCCAGGTGGCCCAGACAACCCTGGTTCCTCCTACTGCTGCAGTTGCCCCGGAGGGACCTGCTATCGCAGGATAATGGGATCCTACTGCACCCCAATCTCCCATCACTGGCGCTGATGGCCTGAATGCTTAGAGGCTAGCTATAGCACACCATGGCGCCTCCAGGCCGGTTGAGGACATTCTCCTTGCTTCGCGTAAGAACTCTACATGACATGGCACAGGTTTCGCGCTGATGTGTGGAGGAAGGTCTTTCTGAAAATCCAGATTCAGTACATCAGCAGACTCACCTTTGTCTACCTGTTTATTCATACCTACAAAAAAATATATAACTGATTAGTAAGACAAGACTTTCCATGTTGGCTTTCCTTCCATCTTCATCTACTTCATGTTTCTTGCCATCATCTTTTCATCCCTTCTCCCTGCAGCCTTACTTCAGTTCCTTTGTGGCTGCCTCCTTCCCCATTCATTACTACTGCCTTTTCTACCTTCAACCCCTGCAATTTCCTCCCTCCTTCTCGTCCTCTGTTTGCCTCAGACCTCCATCAGCACAGCCTCTACCTTTCCAGTCTCTAAGGTATTCCCTGGGTGCTGCTTGTTGCCAGACTTCAGAATGCCACCTCTGTAGTGGATAGGTATCTGAACCAGCATGTAATTTTGGTCTTTTATATAAAAAACCTTTTATACATTTTATGCTGATTTTTCATTTAGAAATTTTAGAAGCAGTTCTGACTTTCGAAGGAACTTCTTTATTTAAAAGAATTTAAAATTAGAAATTGATTGTCCTTGAATGCTGCTTTCCAAGTAGTTCTATAATTTTGGTGTGTAGCTACACTAATAAGAGAAGCCATTATAGTATCATTTGAGAGGAAGGTTCTAGATAGATCCGTGGGAAAAGCACCTATTTAAAATAAAAATATTTAATGGAGTGCAACTACTTAGTTGAGAGAGTCTTATTCAGCAAAAGCAACAGAGGCCTTCTCCACCCTTGCATATATTGCACTAATAGTTTCTTTCCGCAGCATGTGCATGCCATGTTGGGTCATTTTAGATATATGGAAACAAAAGATCAATGAACAGGATGTAGGTGAAACCTTTTTATTATATTAACTTAACATGTGATTAGCTTTTCAGAGCTGTTTTCCTTCATCTGCTAAATAGTCCATTAAAAAGATCACCTACAACTTGTTCGCTGATCTTCTCTTTCTGTGAAATTATTTAGCCAGTTTGTTGACCTGCTAGCTAAGAGGCTAGTGTTTTAACCCACAGGCTAATGGCCTCATTCGTGCACAAGTTTACTGCCCATACAAAAAAGAGGTAGAAAACCTGTGTATAAGCTTTATACTCCTGGATTGGTCAAGAAAAGATGACGACACACTTTGAGAAGTAATTAATTTTTGCAAGAAATGGCCTATGAAGATGTCTGCTTTCTGAGTAAATGGGCTGTTATGCATGATATTAGTGGAGGAGAACCTTGTGGTAAGAGCACTGGCTTGGTAACTTAACCCTCCATTGCCTCAGAAGAAAGGCCTGGCAATCTACTTCCAGTCACACTGCCAAGAAAACCCAAGAACTGCTGGGTCACCAGGAGTCAGCACTGACTGGAAGGCACTTGCAATAACATGCTTTATTTTGTTTTTTATTTTGTCATAGCAGCTCCTTTATTCAGAATTGTAGTAAACCCTCATATGTAGCAGGCTATAGGCATTTGAAAAAGCTAAAGCTTGAAACATGTTGTTTGTGCATTTCTGGCCAGCCCTGATCGGTGGAGTAATTCACCGTTTATGCATCTGCCCTTGGGTGCTCCAGCAGCTAAGGTTTCTCGTACACTGGAATATAAAACTCCATCCTTCAGCCAGGACTATTCCCATTCAAATGTGTTTATTATCCTAAGATCTAGGCAATATCTGGCCATGACTGAATCCCAAAATTGTCCTGAAATACATTCACCATAGTTTCTCTACAGTAGGATCACACTTTTATAGAATTATTTTATTTTGTTACATAAGCACGTCTACTCCATGATATCCCACCTCAAAGGTATAAAATATCTGCAATAGTTGCTTTTCCAATTTCTTTCTTTCTACAGTGGATATTTACATTCTCCTGTTCCAACTAAAGAAGTTCAGAATTATGTGACTGTATTGTAAAACCGTGTTTAATATTCATAAAGTAAAAATGTGTAGTAGCGATAATTCCATTTCAAAGACTTATTTGTCTTGCTGAAAGTGTGCTAAAAAAAGAACTCTGTGCGTTAGCTATAGACAGGGACATGAAGCTAAGAGCAGTCGGGAAGGTACTCGCAAATAATTTTAACTCTCTTTAAGTTCTGAAGATTACAAAATGGTTCACCAGCTTGTGAACTTTTACTGGCTAGCATGAACCACTGTTATGTACTGCCTTTTTTAGAAAGTACAAAGCAGTTTACAATTTACAAATGTAAAAACGTAATGAAAGGGAGTCCAAATATTGATAGGAAAGAAAAGCAGAGAAGGGGAAGGAAAGAACCATCCATTCAGGCAAGTTCAAGGCTCCCCTGAGCTGGATTTGGAGCACTTTTGATGTTGCAGTATAGGTAGCCAGAGCAAGGAGGAAGGCCAAAAATGTTTTGAATTAGTTTTCTCTTGAAATCTTTCAGTAACACCATGCACAGGAGAAGAGTTCATTAGCTGAAAACGGTTGTGGTTAACATAGACAAGCTTTAAAGTTGAGATCTGAGTCATTTCATGATTATTTGTCCTAAAATATCTTTTGATTCATCAACTCAAAGATTATAAAACTGTGTTCACAATTTGAATACTTAGAAAGTGGCAGATGACGTCATTTTCCATATTTTATTATTATTTTAACTTATCCATTCATTCCTGCTTTTCTCTTGCATTTTTCTACCCTTTTCGGTTTTGTTCTCCTCCCCGATTCATCGCATTTCCCTTTGTAAACTCATGGCAGGGCCTACTTGGTGAACTCATTCTATTGCAACAGCAAATCCAGCAGCAGGAAGAGGAGGCACGCAGGGTCGCTGGCCACTATAGCTCGGGCACCTCTCAGCAGAAGCGTAAGGTGATGGTTTCTAAGGCTTTCTGTATAGCATACAAACTCTGCAAACAGCAGACCTTGGCTGTAGAAGCTTTTAATTCTCTTGATAGTCTGTTTAAGCTTGAATCTCTTATGAACTGCAGATCATAAGACCTCTTAGGCATAGATAAATGTAGGTTTATACATTTAAATTCCTGTTAAGAATGGTGCAGGTATGTGTGAACATAATTAATGATTTGTAAGGTATTAATTATGCCTGACTTTTCATTTATAATTATTTTAGAAAATACGTCTGCAGGTTCATAGTTCTTGGAGAAACTAAAAATGGGTTGGAAGATGCTTTAAACTGAAGAAATACTAGATTTCCATCCTTCCTCCCACTCCCCAGGCTGTCTGATATAATATACCTTATTTTTATAGCACTCCACAATGCTGATAACTAAACTATTCCCTAGAGAGCTTGAAATGGATGCCTTAGGCAGTAAAGGGGTCTGTTTTCAGTGGTTTTAGCACACAAGTCCTGAACTATTACTGTGCTGGCTTTGCCGCATGCTAATTCATGCACTAACTGCAGATTGTGTTTTGATGATGGCTTATAGGTGGGAAATGGATGTGCCTCAGTTAGTGCATAGCCTTTGCACTTGCCATGTGTTAATCCTTTAAATTTAGGGGCAAGTTTACTAAAATGCACTATTGTTTTGTGCACTGGGGGATGGGCTGTACCTGTGCCAACCAATGGGGTCATGTCTGGCATGTGCCCAAGCAGCTATCACAGGTTGGAGCACCTTGCCGTGCCAATCCATCAGCTGTAATTAGCGCAGGTACACTTACTGCCACCAATTGAGGTGATACTAAGTGCACCAGCACTAATTGCAGCATTGATGGTGAGTGCATGCTAGTGATGTCCACACTAACCACAATGTGTAGTCAACACCTATACTGTGCACATATAATCTATCCCGTCTCCACCCCAACCCATGCAGAGCATGGGATCTTTAATACATGGTAACCGTAACTGCAGTGCACTTAGCATGGTGTTTATCGCACGCTATCTGTTAGCGCACTTTAGTAAACATGTCTCTTAATGCGCAGTAAGTGCAGTTTAGTAAACAGGCCTCAAGGTCACAAGCAGAGTCGGTAGGATTTGAATCCTGCCTTCACTGGTTATTGGCTCTAAGCACTAGGCCATTTCATCTCCTTATTTTGTGTATAGCTCAGTTGCCAAGTTATAGAGCAGTAGTATGTAGAACAAAAACCCAAAACAATATTGCACACCCAAGAAATACCTCAAAACTGTAGTGTTGCGCTCAATTATAACATATTAATAAACTGGAGCATATCACACACGTATAGTCCCACAATACAATGAGGTCTCAGACTGATATTGCACTCATAGCCAGACTCACGTCCAGCAATTCGGTGCTATGATTTGCATCAACGACCTCAATTTTTTACAGCTAAAGTGTGTGATCTATATTGAAAGTGAATAACTTATCTTAAAAAATGCACCGTCGATACTCTATTCACCAAGGAAAATGGATCCCGACGCTCTAAACAGGCGCCATTACGGCGTTTCAAAAAGTTTTCATCAGGAGATCCTCCCTGTGTGGTAAAATATATCTTTAAGTGATGCTGCCCGCGTCCTGGTAAAAACTTCTCTCTCTTACTATGTATCGTAAGATGCCAGAGAAGTTAAGAACGATACATAGTATGAGAGATAAGTTTACCAGGACGCGGGCAGCATCACTTAAAGATATATTTTACCACACAGGGAGGATCTCCTGATGAAAACTTTTTGAAACGCCGTAATGGCGCCTGTTTGGAGCGTCGGGATCCATTTTCCTTGGTGAATAGAGTATCGACGGTGCATTTTTTAAGATAAGTTATTCACTTTCAATATAGATCACACACTTTAGCTGTAAAAAATTGAGGTCGTTGATGCAAATCATAGCACCGAATTGCTGGACGTGAGTCTGGCTATGAGTGCAATATCAGTCTGAGACCTCATTGTATTGTGGGACTATACGTGTGTGATATGCTCCAGTTTATTAATATGTTATAATTGAGCGCAACACTACAGTTTTGAGGTTATCGAGAGCGCCCAGAGAGTACGACCTTATTGTTTGTGAGTCACCCAAGAAATACTACAAATGGCAAAAACAAAGACCCAGATAGAAAAACATCACAAGGCAGCGTTGCATGCACCAAATAAGGATTGAAGAGCTATCAGAAACACGAGCAACTCCTCAAAGTTATGGCTCTGCTAGGGGGCTCCATATATACTTCTGAAATACGAAATCTTAGGGCTTGTTTACTAATTTGCGCTACAGGGTAGTATGGGGTTAGACTCGGTATCAGCTACCCTTGCAGCGTGTGTCTGGATAGGACAGGGGTGTTCCCACTGCAGTACAGCTAACGTAGGCTTTTGAAGCCTGTGCAAGTTATGCTGGGTGTATGTAACATGGGTGCATCTGACGCCACCTCAGTGGGTGGCGATAATTGCTCCCACGGCCCTTTTTGCCATGCTGCATGCCCCCCCCCTGCAGTTAGCACAAAGCCCTGGGCTAGTAATGTGGCCCATACCGGAGTTACCAGTAAACATGCCCCTTAATTCCTTAAAGTATAAGGTGAAGGCTTTCTCCCTTGAGCCACAATACTCGAGCATTGGTTTGGAAATCATTGCTGGAGCTAAAGTGAGAAATCCTTCATATACTCTTAGAAGAAATTCATATTTTTTATTTTGAAAATATATATTGAAGAAAATATATTTGTTTTATATGTGGATTTGGACGACTGAAAGGGGTGAGCCTCTAGAAGAGAAATAATTAAGTTTGGGAAGCTTCTCACGGCCCTTTAATCCTTATATAACGACAAAAGCAGAGCAGCAGGTACCTGCAGCACAGTAACTAGGAAACAAAGGGGCTGGTACGCACGCTGATGGTCAGAACAGAACTTTATTGAAACCCCAACGCATTGCGGCCGTCTTGGCCTCCTTCAGGGGGAAACAAGCCTGGAGGGTCTCAAGGACAGCAAATTATCAGGTAAGACCTAATTTCCCCTTAATCACTGATGGTTGGAGGTGGACGCTGTCAGCCAGGAAGATCATGGGCTGTCTGTGCAGACAGCTGTGCATTGTACTTCTAAACAGATGGCCTATGCTTTATTGTAGGAAAACAGACTTTGAGTGACATTATTACTACTACTATTTACCACTCATAGAGCGCCACGCACGCAGTGACATCAATGAGTAAGTGAGTTGTATATTCACCTTTAACCTTCATTAGCTTTTCCTCTTTCACCAATGGATCAGAAGAGCCCAGTCTATAATATTGAAGTTGGTAGGGTCTCATTCTCCCATTATGCTAATTTTAAAGCTCTTAGAACACTTAGGCCCGTGCTTAAGGAGAACTATTAAAGAGCACCATAGCTGGACGACAAACTTTCTCTTGGCCTGGGATCTACAAAGTGCAGGATCCTGCATATATCAAGACAGGAATGAACCTTTTTATTTTTAGGCCAGTGTATATTGATTATGATCTCAAACGTACTCCTTTGTGGACAGATAGGGATTATAGGTGGGATATTGCATCTAGTACTACAGATATCAAGGAAGGGTAGGGTTTTTTTTTTCTGTTTCTTAGAGTATCTCCCAGAAGCACTATTTGGATTGTAGATTTTAATTACTCTCTCATTTTAAACCAAAGGGCAAGGCACATTCAGGTGCAGTAGGTATGTCCCTGCCCAGAGGGCTTACTATTTAAATAGATGTTGAGACGGTGGATAGTAAAGTATATTGTCCTCATTCACAAAGAGCATCAGTGGGACAAGTAGGATTTGAAAACCGGGCTCTTGTCTCAGAGAATAGAGTGTTCCTTGATCAGTTTTTGCAATCCATAAGTTGTTTAAAATAAATAATAAAGTCTAATAACTAGGCTACTCCTGCACTCCAGCCTGCCTGCAGAATTGGACCAATGTCTGTATAATTGGCCAAATTAAAATTGTTTCCTTAGCGTCCCTCCAGTCTAGTCCCGAAACATAGACGTTGTGTTCATCCTCTGCAGCTTGGAGACTGAGCATGATACAATTCTTGATGACCTCAGCATATATAATCCAGGGACCGCCTCCATTCTTCAGTTCTCAGTCTCCAAGCAGCGGTAGGAGGTGTGAGCCCAGGGACTAGAGACTCACTTTAGGAATTATTAAGTAGTGTTTAGGTAGTGCTAGGAAACAAATTTATTGGTTCAATTGTAAAAAAAAAAAAAAAAGAGGAGTTAGTATCCCTTTAAATCAGCAAGTTTTCAAGCCTCAGTTTCTCGTGGAGCCGACCTACCCCCCTTCTCCTTCCTCTCTGGAACGGAGCGGCAGTACAGAGTGAGTGCGGGAGTCACGGCTGGGGCCTCCGGCAGCAGATCCCCCCCCCCCCCCCCGAGGTGGGTGAACTGTCATCGAGGTTTTGCCGCTCAGGTAGAGCGGGACAGCGGATGGCTGTGAAGTGCCTCTGAGGCAAGGCAGGGCAGTGGTGCGGCAGCTGAGAGAGCGCTCGCTCCTGCGCGAGGAGGCAGGTATGCTACGCTAGCCGGCTGTCTGACGAAGCGGAGGTAAGAGCAGAGAGAGCGGTGTTTGCACGCGGGCTCTGGTCATTTTCTATACAGGCTCGAGGGTCCCAGCGGCCATTTTAGTACCACATGGTGGTTTTGCACGGGAACGGAAAGGCGCTTCAGGGATCTTTCTGTTGAGTAACGCTTTGCTGAGGAGGCATAGGAGAGCGTTAAAAAAAACAAAAAACAAAAAAACAAAACCCAACAACAAAGAAAGCACAAAGAGGTAGAACGGCATTGAGCCCTCGCGATCTTACTCGGGCTGTGTTGGTTTAAGCTCGTAGCGGGGGGGGCGGGCACAGCCTCAGTGTCCTGAATGCCGACTAGGCCTCGCTGTCTCTTGTGCGGGGTCCACAGAGCGACAGTGTCTGAGGCAGGGGTGTGCAAGGCGTGTGCGCAAGAGGCTGCGCTGGCAGACCTGGAGGACCAGAGCGCGGCGGAGATGGCTAAGGAGGGGTTGGGGACTGGACTCGCCCTAAGCCCTCCGCTGCTACCCCAGGAGCCTGTGCCGGGGCCTTCCTCGGCTCCGGAGGTCTCCTTAACCCCACCTTCGCTTCAGGGAGGCTTGGGGGCCATTTTCTCTCAGCAGTTTTTGGTGCTGCTGCAGCAATCCCTGAGCGGAGCGGGGGGGGGGGGGGTAGGAGACGGGATCCGGCGAGGAGTGTACCCCGGGGGCTAAGAGGCAGGGGGTGCCGCTGGATACCGGTGGCATGCCAGGTAAGAGGGCCAAGCGGTTGGAGGAGAGAATGGATTTGGATTTAGACCTGGATGTAAGGTCAGCAGGGGTGGAAGACTCTGATGCCGAGACAGAGTTGGAGGAAGGAGAGTTGCAGGAACAGGAAGACCAGGCCAGGCTTGTTAGAGTGTTTAGGAGGGAGGAGTTGGCTGCGCTCATAGGGGAGACTATGAGTGCCCTGAATATCCCTATGTCGGAGCAGGGAGTAGATGCTTCCTTAGAGGATCCTTTGTTGCAAGCGGTCACGAAGTCGCAGAGGGCGTTTCCACTCCATAGAGTGTTCAAAGAGATGATTCAAGAAGAGTGGGATATGCCGGATGCTGGGATCAAGGGCTCTAGGGTGTTGAGCCGCTTGTACCCGTTGCAGGAAGCAGATAAGGAGCTGTTTAAACCTCCCAAAGTAGATGCGGCCGTTTCCTCGGTCACGAAGAAGACTACCATCCCGGTGGAGGGTAGTGCGGCTCTTAAAGATGCGCAGGATAGGAGATTGGACACGTCGTTGAGGCAGGTGTTTGAGGTTAATGCTCTGTCCATGCAGGCTTCGATCTGTGGAGCTTGGGTGGCGAGGGCGTGCTTGCGATGGGCCCAAAGGTTGAAAGGCTTGCAGGTTGAAGAGGCAGTAGAAGAAGCAGCTCGGTTGGAGTCGGGGGCCGCATATTTAGCGGATAGTCAATATGATCTTATAAGAGGAGTAGCGAAGAGTATGGCGTCGGTTGTGGCGGCCCAGAGGTCCTTGTGGCTCTGAAACTGGGTGGCGGATGCGGCCTCTAAAGCAAGACTGGGGAAGCTCCCCTTTTAGAGGTAAACTTCTCTTTGGGGAGGATCTGGAGAAGTTGGTGAAGGATTTAGGGGACTCTAAGGGGGGTAGGTTGCCGGAAGACAAGCAGAAGCAGGGACGTCAGGGGGCGCCTTCCAGGAGTCAGCAGCGGGAGTTTCGAAGGTTTCGGCCATCGCGGTTTGGTCAGGTAGAGAGAGGCCGGTTTCAATACAGGTCCTCGGGATTTCGGGGCTTTCGAGGAGCAGGCAGAGGTTTTGGTGTCTCCTCCTCCACTTCAAGTGTTAAGAAGGCACAATGATGTGAGGAGGGGGGGGTCCAGGCTTGAATGATTCCGGTAGGAGTGCGTTTACGGGAGTTCTTTCCAGCATGGGCCCAAATTACCTTAGATCAGTGGATGTTGGAAATCGTGCGCAGCGGTTATGCGCTCGAGCTCCAGCGGCCAGTGACAGAGGCGTTTGTGCAGTCTCCCTGCCGGACAAAGGCAAAGCTGTTGGGTGTACGGGAGACGTTGCAGAAGCTATTGGCGTTAAAGGCGGTGGTGCCTGTGCCGGCGGACCAGTGCGGGTACGGTCTATATGCCATATATTTCGTGGTACCAAAGAAAGAGGGCACTCTGAGACCCATTCTAGATCTAAAAAGGGTAAACCGATGTCTCAGGGTGTCACATTTTCGCATGGAAACATTGAGATCCGTCATAATGGCGGTGCGACAGGGGGAGTACCTCACAGCTCTGGATCTCTCGGAGGCGTACTTGCATATTCCAATCAGAGCAGAACATCAGCGGTTTCTGCGCTTTGCGGTGCCCATGTGGCATTTTCAGTTTCAGGCAATGCCGTTTGGCCTAGCGACCGCCCCGAGGACTTTCACCAAGATCATGGTGGTAGTGGCGGTGGCGTTGCGAAAGGAAGGAGTGTTGGTACATCCCTATCTGGACGATTGGTTGATCAGAGCGAAATCGGAGGAAGAGAGTGTAAGGGCGACCAGGAGAGTGGTGCAGTTTTTGCAGTCGCTGGGATGGGTTGTGAACTTAGCGAAGAGCAAATTGCAGGCATCTCAGCAACTGGAGTATCTGGGGGCACGGTTCGACACCAACTTGGGCAGGGTGTTCCTGCCCCAGGTCAGAATAGACAAATTAAGGCAGCTGCTTCGGACATTCCTGGGCAGACAGGCACCCTCGGCGTGGCAGTACCTGCAGGTGTTGGGTACAATGGCGGCTGCGCTGGAAGTAGTACAGTGGGCCAGGTCTCACATGCGGCCGTTGCAGAGGGCGCTGCTAAGGAGGTGGTCGCATCAATCCGATCCGTTGTCAAAAACGTTGGTTTGTCCACCGGAGGCCAGACAATCGCTCCAATGGTGGTTGGTCCCAGGAAATCTCGAAAGAGGCATGCCTCTGGAGAGTCCGGTTTGGAGAGCACTGACGACGGATGCAAGCTTGTTCGGCTGGGGGCGCATTTCGAGGGACAGTATGCGCAGGGCCAGTGGACCGATCAGGAGAAGTCATGGTCGATCAACAGGTTAGAATTGAGGGTCGTTATGCTAGCGTTGAGGGCCCTTCTGCAATGGTTGGAAGGGACGGCGGTCCGGGTTTTGTCAGAAAATGCCACGGCGGTGGCTTATATCAATCGCCAGGGTGGCACAGGCAGCGTGGCGCTCGAGGAGGAAGTGGCGGAGCTCCTCGGGTGGGCCGAGTCTCATCTGGAAGCTTTATCGGCAGCGCGCGTAGCAGGAGTGGACAATGTGACCGCCGATTTTCTAAGTCGAGTGAAGGTGGACCCAGGGGAGTGGGTTCTCCATCCGGAGGTGTTCCAGTTAATAGTGCAGCGTTGGGGGGGTCTCCAGTGATGGATCTCATGGCGACCTCGGAATCAGCAAAAGTGGAAAGGTTTTTCAGCGGAAGGCGAGAAAGGATGTTGGAAGGGTTGGATGCCTTGATACAAATGTGGCCGGAGGGGCATCTCCTTTATGTGTTTCCTCCGTGGGTCCTGATAGGGCGAGTTCTGCAAAGGATAGAGAGATACAGAGGGTGAGTCGTGCTGATAGAGCCGGATTGGCCAAGGAGGCCGTGGTATGCGGATCTACTGCGACTCTTACTGGAGCCTCCGTGGAGGCTCCCGTTAAGGGCGGACTTGCTGACTCAGGGCCCGCTGTTAATGCTGCAGGTGGATCGGTTCTCGCTTACGGCTTGGCTCTTGAAAGGGCAAGGTTAAGGGCCAAGGATTATTCGATGGCAGTAATTGATACGTTGCTTAGATCTCGACGGCGATCCAATTCGTTAGCGTATATTCGGGTCTGGTGCATTTTTGAGGCTTGGTGCGGTGAGAGACATATTAAGGCGCTGGAGGCCTCAGTGCCGTAGGTGTTGGCCTTTATGCAAGATGGTTTGGAGAAGGGGTTAGCGGTAGCCTCTCTCAGGGTGCAGCTGGCAGCACTTTCTTGTTTTCGAGGAAGGATACAGGGAAAGCCTCTGGGGAGGCATCCAGAGGTGAAGAGATTTTTGAGGGCGGCGGCGCTGTTGAGACCTCCGCGCAGAGATCCAGTGCCAGCCTGGGATCTCAATTTAGTTTTGCAGGCACTGACTAGGGAACCGTTTGAGCCCTTAGCTAGGGCAACGATAAAGGATCTTGCGCTGAAGGTGGTGGTCTTGGTAGCGATCGCCTCGGCTAGACGAATCTCAGAGCTGCAGGCGTTGTCCTGTAGGGAGCCCTTTTTGGTGTTTGAGGTCAACAAAGTGGTGTTGAGAACGGTTCCTTCCTTCTTACCGAAAGTGGTGTCAGCCTTTCACGTGAATCAGGTGGTGGCTTTGCCGGTGTTTGAGAGGGCACGGCAGGGCGAGAAGGGGGAACGTCTGCATAGGTTAGATGTAGGCAGAGCCTTGATGATGTATGTGAAGAAGACTGTTGCGTTCCGCAGGACAGATAGGTTGTTTGTGCTGTTTGGGGGATCGATGCATGGCGAGCAGGCGTCAAAACCATCTATTGCTAGATGGATTAAGGAGGCCATTGCGTTGGCTTATCTGTTGAAGGGCAGAGTGGTGCCGAAGGGATTAAAAGCGCATTCGACTAGGGCTCAGGTCGCGTCCTGGGCAGAGTTTAGCTTAGTGCCAGCGGTGGATATCTGTAAGGCGGTGACGTGGTCATCCTTGCATATGTTTGTGAAACATTACAGAATTGATGTGATGGCGGAGGGGGATGCGCAGTTTGGGGCAGCAGTGCTTCAGGCTGGTCTAGCAGGGCCCTCCCGTTAAGGTGTTACTGCTCTGTTACATCTTTTATGTTTCGGGACTAGACTGGAGAGACGCTAAGGAAGGTGAAATTAGACTTAGCTGCTAATTGTTGTTCCTTTAGGACCTCCAGTCTAGTCCCGTATCCCTCCCGGATTTGATCTGCTGACGACACCCTGAAGCTAAGAATCTCCTATTGAGGGTCTGCTACTCTCGTGCGGAGGATGCTGTTTCCGGCAGGTTGTGGAGAACGGGTCTGTTCTAAGGTGAAAGCTCGACTGCGGGTTGCTAAGTACATAACTGAGTTTAATGTATAGCGAAGTTAACTGTTCTATTTTGATGTTAGCTGTTTATGATATATTATTGTTACTTAATTGTTGCTCTGGTGAGTCTGCTTTGTCAGTAGAGTACTGAAGAATGGAGGCGGTCTCTGGATTATATATGCTGAGGTCATCAAGAATTGTATCATGCTCAATCTCCAAGCTGCAGAGGATGAACACAACTTCTATGTTTCGGGACTAGACTGGAGGTCCTAAAGGAACAACGATTAGCAGGTAAGTCTAATTTCACCATATATGGTTTTGATGCAGTGTTTTCTTGGATTGGTTATTGCCAGAAAGAACATTAAATCAGGTAAAAAGAAAATAAATACAAAGAAATATTGTGGATTTTTTATAGTCATAAGTAGAGGAAGAAGTTAAAGACAAGATAACAAAGTAGGCAGTTATCACATTATCATAAGGCTGTGGGGTGGCTGATATTTTGATTAAAATCTGTTATTTAGTACATAATTGCATAGTATTTATGGTATTGATGGTCTGCTATCTGTGCCAAATGTGAATTGTGATATGGTCGTATAAACCTGTTCACGTGAGCAAGTTTAGCATGGGATTGCAGCTTTGTTTTGCTTGGCTATGCTTGAAGCTTTACTTTTGCTGCCTCTTTTCAGGTCCAGGCTCACAAGAGACATAAGAACTCGGCAGTAGCTCTGCCTTCCTTTGCTGTTATAATTGCACAAACATTGCTGTTTAGATTTAGAAATTCTTTGGTGTTTAGAAAATAGGCTCTTCTCTGGTAATTCAGACTGCACTAGCTGTTAGCATGGCAGTTAATGGGTAACATGGCATATGCTAACAGTTTATGCAGAAGGCGCCATGGAATGGGCAGGGACTGCACCTTATGGTTCACTCAGAGATACTTGAGGTGTGTTTATTGCTATCATGATGGATAATGTGCCATAGTTGATGCCACCTGAATAGAAATATAGAAACATGACAGCAGAAAAAGACCACATGGCCTATCTAGTCTGCCCTTCCATATCAAATAAGTCCCTTCTTTTCCTTTAGAGATCTGTGTTTGTCCTATGCTTTTTTGAATTCAGATACTGTCCTTGTTTCTACTACCTCCACTGGGAGACTATTCCACGCATCTGCCACTCTTTCTGGAAAGAAATATTTCCGCATATTACTCTTGCGTCTATCCCCTTTCACCCTCATCCTATGTGCCCTCGTAGCAGAACTTGCTTTCAATCGAAAGAGGCTCTCCTCTTTTGCATTTAAGACTGTCCTCATATGCTTTTATAACGAAGACAGCTAATCATTGTAGTAGCCACTCTCCGTACCGACCCCATCCTGTTTGTCATTTTGAAGGTGCGGTCTCGAGAATTGCACACAATACTCCAAATGAGGTCGCACCAGAGACTTATGCAGAGGCGGCATCTCCTTTTTTTTTCTGCTGGTCATTCCTCTTCTTGTGCACCCAAACATCCTTCTGGCTTTCGCCGTAGTCTTTTCTACCCATCTAGCCACCTTAAGATCATCAGAAACAATCACGCCCAGCTCCTGCTCTTCTTTCATGGACAGAAGTACTTCACTTCTTACACTGTACCGCTCCCTTGGATTTTTGCAGCCCAAATGAATGACCCTGCATTTTTTTAGCATTAAATCTCACCTGCCTAATTCTTGACCATTCTTGAAGCTTAGCTAGATCCCTCCTCCTGTTATCTTCTTCTTCCTGAGTGTCTATTGCAGATTTTGATATTATCCACAAAGAGGCAAGCCTTACCTGACAGCCCTTCCGCAATATCAATGACAAAGATATTAAAAAGAATGGAACCAAGGAGAGATCCCTGCGGCACACCACTGGTAACCACCGCCTCCTCAGAGCGAGCTCCATTTACTTGTATCCTTTGTCGCCTCCCACTCAGCCAATTTCTAACCCAGTCAGCCACTTTAGGTTCCATCTTAGGATGCTCAGTTTGTTTATAAGTCACCTGTGCGGAACGGTTTTATTGAAATCTAAGTACACCATATCTAGGACAAGTACACCGCATGCCTCGATCCAACTCCCTGGTCACCAGTCAAAGAAATTAATCTGATTTTTCTGACAAGTTCTGCCTAGTGTAAATCCATGCTGCCTTAGATCTCGCAATCCATTGGACTACAGAAACCCCACTATCTTCCCTTTTAGCAGTGTTTCCAATAATTTACCGTATTTTTCGCACCATAAGACGCACCGGACCATAAGACGCACCTGGTTTTTCAGAGGGGAAAATAGGAAAAAAAATATTCTGTTTTGATTGCCTTATGCATCCTACGGAAAATAGGAAAAAAAATATTCTGTTTTGATTCCCTTATGCATCCTACCTATTTGCTGTGAAAGTGCTTATTATTGCTAGTAATATTGATGTTAGAATACCCCCAAGAGCCTCTAATTTTTAACCCTAGCATATGAAGTCAGGAAACTGGGCTGGAAAAAGAGAAACGATGATTTCCAAGTCTTCCCCAATCCCTGCCAGAAGCCACTTACAGGAAGCTGTGTTCTGCTCAAGTGTAGCTATCGTACGTCCTGCTCTCCTATTACCTCATGATATCAGTGGCTTCTGGCAATCTGGGAAGCGCTGGCACCACCACAGAAGATCTCCTCCTTAGACACTCACCGACTCCTTCTTCTGCAGCCGCGGCTCCCTGCCTCGTAGGGAACCGCGGCTGTGCTTTTAAAATCATCTCGGAGCCCTTCCTGTCTTGACGGGCTCCGTGCAGCATTGTCCCGCCTCTAAAGGAAGTTGTTTACCACTTCCTTTGGAGGCGGGACAATGCTGCACGGAGCCCGTCAAGACAGGAAGGGCTCCGAGATGATTTTAAAAGCACAGCCGCGGTTCCCTACGAGGCAGGGAGCCGCCGCTGCAGAAGAAGGAGTCGGTGAGTGTCTAAGGAGGAGATCTTCTGTGGTGGTGGCTGGCACTGGTAAGCCTGAACACGGGGCGGGGGAGGGATGATGCAGTCCCCAAGGACACGGAAGGTCCCGGGGGACCCGCTGCCGCTCTGCAACTTCTTATATTCGCACCATAAGACGCAGGCACTTTTCCTCCCACTTTTTGGTGAAGAAAAAGTGCGTCTTATGGTGCGAAAAATACGGTAATCATCGCATAGGCTAGACTAATCATCCTGTAGTTTTCAACCATATCCTTACTTCTGCTTTTGTGTAAAGGGACCACATGTGCCTGTCTCCAGTCCTCTGGACCACTCCTGACTTCAAGGCATTGAAAAGGTCAGTCAATGGAGCTACTAGAATGTCCCCTTCAGTTTTCTCGGATGTATCCCATTCGGTCCCATCACTTTGTCTATTTTAAGTTTAGCAGTCTTCTGAAAATTGTTCAAGATCCCCCTTGCTTATGTTCCTATTTGTGGGTGTTTTCTGAGGTCCTGCTCCTGGCCCTTCATCTGTGAACACAGAACAGAAATATTTGTTACTCAATTCCGCTTTATCCTCATCAGCTTCTACATATTCCTCCCCTTCACCCTTGAGTCTGACAATACCACTTTTGCCCTTCCTCCTCTCACTAACATATCTGAAAAATGTTTTATTCCCCCATTTTATTGCACTGGCTATTTCTTCTTTTTGTATCTTTGCTTTCCTGACTACTTTGCTAGCTACTCTAAGTTTTTCCAAATATAGATGTTTGTCTTCCTTTCTCTGTGATCTCTTGTATTTTATGAAGGCCACACTTTTTTTTTTTTTTCTTCATCTTTTCAGCTACTTTTTTTGAGCTACTTCTTTTGAGAACCATAATGGTCTCCTTTTCCTTTTACATATATTTACTTGTCTAACAAAGGTTTGTTGCTCTTAAAAATATCCCCATTCAGTTTTGCCCATTGCTTTTCTACATCCCCCAGCTGTTCCCATCCCGCATATAGGTAGCTATAAGACCATAATTGCCATCTTGGGTCAGACCAGTAGGCCATTGAGCCCGCTATCCTGTTTCCAGCAGTGGCAAAGCAGGTCACAAATATGTGGTAAGCTCCCAAAAAGTAGCTCCCAAGTTCTGCTTTACTCCCATAATTTGTCCAAACTTATTTAAACCCAGCTACACTTTTACTGCATCCTCCAGCAATAAATTCCAGAACTTAATTATGTGTTGAATGAATTAGCTAACTGCATTGTGTTATCTGGTAATGGCATTTTTCCTAGGACAAGCAAGATGAGGCAGCCACACTTGGTGATGTCATCCGACGGCACCGAGACGGAAGTATTCTCCATAGCTCAGAAGGGCTTTTGCCCTTCTGAGTATGAGTCAACTGGCCCCACCCCCCGGCCCGCCCCTAGCTAGCCAGTTTCAGTTCTTCCGGCTTGCCAGCAAGACGGACCTCTACTCTCCAACTGAAATGACAAAACCTTGAACTTATTCTGAAAAGAAATTCCTCCCTTTTACTTACTTGTTTAAAATGTCTCTAATGTTATGCTCTCTCATGCTTCCTTATTCAGATCCACTCCGATATTGCTCAGGGAGGACTGTCTGGAACCCCTGGACCTGCCGGTCATCTGCAGCCTGCGGATGCCGTTGTTTGAAGAATGTCTGAACTCCTGACAAGAGTAAAAGCAGACGCCGCGCCCCTAGTCCCAGTGAGGATCATGCTGCGGATGTCCTGATCAAAGTCCTTCGAACTCCAGACTTAAAGAGCCGTTCCAGACAGGAAATTGCCCGCATGGCAGCCCAGGACGTGCCTGGAGAGCCTCTGTCCCTGGCCAGCTGCGGTTCCGGCTCTCCCTTCCTCTGCCTCTGCCTCTGGGGACCTTCCTCACGTGGGGACCATGGGGGTGGCCATCTTGCTCTGGCTATGCTGCCTTGCAAGCCGCCGCCCCCTCTACAGAGATTGGACATCAGCAAAATGTTCCTTCCTCAGCAGTCTGGCTCCATTGGCTGAAACTGACCTGCCCCCACGATGCCATTGGCTAACACCATGGCAATAGGGGTACTCCGGGGCAGTGCCACACCGGCGCTGGAACTCCACCTCACAGCGCTGGGCTGACAGAACAGCTGCCGAGGAGGATCCCCTCCTTGTGATGCCGGGACCTCCTTGTGGCGCCGGGACCTCCGGAGGCTGCTCGTAGCAGAGACCACAACACCATTGGGAGCTTCTCTCCAAGCGCACAGCGCCGGGACGACAGAACAGCCGCCGAGGGGGATCCCCTCCACATCTCCTTGTGGCACTGGGACCTCCAGAGGCTGCTCGCAGCAGAGGCCTCAGCGCCATTGGGGGCTTCACTCCAAGCGCATAGCGCCAGAAAACAGAACAGCTGCCGAGGGGGATCCCCTCCACCCCTTCTCGTGGTGCCGGGACCTCCGGACCATTGGGGGCATCACTCCAAGCGTATGATTGGCGCCGATGTCAATAAGGACGTCAGCACTGCACGCTATGTTCCTCCCTTCGGTGTCGATATCAAAGATAGCGTCACGTCTCCCGGTCCCAGCTTGGCAGCGAGATAGCAGCTCGGCAGTGAATAAACAGCGCCTCCCCTCACCGCCTTGCGGAGCACAAGCCCAGGTCCTGATGTGACCTGTTTTGTCAAGGGAAAAATTCTCCCTCTGACGCAGGACTTTTGCTCTCGAATCTCTCTGCCCCTGTAAACGAGGCATAGCTTCCACCATGACTCCATGTGCATGTGCCTTATCGCGACGGACTGCCTGCCAGTGGTACCCTGAACAGCAGCTAGAGAAGGGAAAATCCCTTGCTACCCCGAACTGCAACTACCGAAGGGGAATCCTGCGAGGCAGAATAGCTACCTCACGGCACTCTGGCTGGGCCTCTGGCATGATGGAGTGGAGGAGTAGCCTAAGGCTTAGAGCTCTGCCTTGGTAACAAGAGACCAAGCTTTGATTCCCCATAAGCTCATCACCGTGGGCAAAGCAGCCATGAGAGGGGCACGCGCACCACCATGTCCCTGTGCGGGACCCGTGGCATCAGCGCAGCCCTCCGTGGACCACGGGCAAAGTCAGTACTAGAGTGGGCAGCTCCTGCTATCAGCAAACAGACCCATGGCATCAACTCAGCCCGCCTTTGACCTCAGGCAGTGTCAAACCTACAGCAGCCTGCTCCGCTGTCTGCATGTCCACAGGCATTGGCCCTCCATGTGGAGTCTATGGCCCTCCGTGTGGAAACCCTCCTCTTCCCTCAAGGCTCAGATCAAGGATCTTTGCCTTTATGAGCAATTCTTGACACTTAACAGTGCTGGTGTTAGGCGCAAACAGAGCCTACCCCCAGCCTGCCCCTTTCTCTTAGCAAGAAAAAAGGCAGTGGCTCCCCCCCTGACCGTGGGGGGATTCTGTACCCCAGCGGCACTTGCCGATCACATGCCTTGGGGAATAAGATGTTGATGATTTGCCCACCCAGCCAAGGCTTCTGCTTTGGACAAGGCACAAAGGCACCGGTGGCAATCAGATTCATTCACCCACCGACTTGGTCCACTGCAGGGACCGGAGCCCAAGCCTCATGCGCTCCTGGCGTCCCTCAGTGCAAGGCTGGGCAATCCACAGCCATTTCCGGGGCAATAGGAGGACACTTAAAACTCCTAGGATGCAGAGGTAGACCCTCATAGCCTACCAATCAATACATGAATATATGGAGGAAGATGCTCATAGTCCACTTGTTAGTGTATGAGCTTCAGGAAACAAGATCTATCCCCAACCCTTGATTCCGCTTGTTCCCCCTACCACAGATGGCATAGGAAACCAGCCTCTGTCTGTGGGGGTACGACAACTGAGGCTCTCCAGGGAGGGTGGTCACCACTCCGCAAGCTGGGCAATTATGTTGGCCACCTGCCCCAATCTTCTCCCACCCAGCAGCACCTCTGACTCAGCAACATTGCTGTGCTGCCAAGGCCAACTGCTCCAATATGATGGCCTGCGCCTCATGCCCTCATACTCTTTTGCCAGGACTACCTCACATCCTCACTTCAGGGATGGTCAGAAGGTCCATGCCGCATACCTCAGTTTGTGGCGGCACCAGACTTCTGTGACAGATATTTGTGTCCCCCCCCCCCCTCCACATCGTGAGAATGAACCGACCTCTGCCTTGCCAGCGTGAGGCCCAGCCAACAATCCAGCAAACCATGCCTGTTCCCCGTGGGCTCCCTGGTGAACCACCGGAAGCCTCACATCAACTGGAGGCTGTTGAAGTGAGCATCAGCCACGGCGTACAAGGCAATCCTCTCGCAACACTGGAGGGGCACATTTACCATCATCATCATCAGCATGACTCGGGACGCCCCCCTCAACCTGATGGGGCTACTATGCGGTACGCTACACACACCCACTGTGTCTTACAGAGGAGAGTCACAGACCCAGGTCCCATTTGCGGATCTCGGAGAACATGTCTCTGCACTTACCTGAATATCATGGCCTAACATGTGAAGCCTGCATCTCTGGTGAAATTTCACAAGGCCAATGGCAGTACCAAGATCCGAAGCTCCTGGCTGCGCTCAGTCCTCCAGAGACAGGAACAACTGGCTTCGCCTGTTTCCCAGAAACAGGGACAATAGGCTACCATCATGATATCCTTGCAGAAAGAATCCTGCACTGGACAGACCCTCCCCCCCCCCGTGAGATCTGTGACACTAAACATAAGAGTCCCTGCGGCACTAAACCCAGGTCACTGTGGGCATGAGTGCAAGGTGGCAAAGTCAAGGCTGGTCAGAGGATCACCATTGTACAAAAGGTCACAAGGGCAGGTACAGTGGTGCAAAAGGTCACATGTTCAAGACCTGACTGCAGGTCCGGTTGGGGATTCGAGCACACTGCCAGAGCGCCTGCCCACACAGTCAACAAGGTGGCCGTAGTCTCGCACCTGCGCATAAGGGGAACAGGTTTCCACTTCCCCACAAGAATAGCTCTAAACCTCAGACTTGCCACTCTGAGCCCTGACTTGCCAAGGGCCCATCCATCCAGGCATGCCCCTGACTTGACTGCCAGACTAACCTGAAATCACAACCCTGGGCCATCAGCTTCCTTCTCCCATCGGTGGGGCTGACCACAAATCGACCTACCCACCTCGTGGAGAGCAGGAAAGGTAACTGTTTAAAATGGTCAGAACCAAGGCCATCGTCATCATGCCTGGGCGAGCAGCAGTGTGTTTCCCTAAACATATGGCCCTAGGACTCCCGGACACCCTCTTCCTCCCTTCAAGTACAGGTGGACAAGGAGTAACTCGAGAGGCTGACGCAGTTGACAACTCCCAATTCAGACCTGACCTTGTCATCGTCCTTCTTACTGATCTGATATGAATGAAAATCAATCGTGCAAGCCCTACAGCGTCTGGCGCAGGCACCAGCAACCAGGCAGGGCGATCGCGGCCTCCGATGACTGACTGCGCTCAGCAGCCTTGCTGCCACTTGCAAAAAAAAAAAAAAAAACTGGGGTTGACCACCAGAAAACATTTTTCTTTTGGCTGACGGTTTGAACTGCTAGTCCCATTCAAACTGCTAGTCCCATGGCATCTTGGATAGCGATCCAAACTGCTAGTCTGGAGAACACACCTGCCACACACGTAATGCCACCATGGCCGCTAGGACTGAAGGATACCTCCCTGGAGACACTCCATGCTCAACTCTTCATCACATGCGACCCCAATAAACCTGGCCACCCAGTCCCCGCGTACTCCACCTCTAGGAATTCCGCATGCTCCTCCACCTGCCCGGATCGGCCATGGCCACAAGCAGAGGCTCAAGCCATGCCAAGGGCAAACACAGGACTCTAGCCATGCCAAAGGAGCCATCGACAGCCTATGGCCCGTACTGTGGCAGGGACACCTGCTAACACTACAGGCAACATGGACAAACGATCGCCTAGCAGTCTCGGGGTCTAGTCTGCTACCTCCGGCCTGGACACACCTAACCAAGTCATGACCTGGCTCATGACTCGTGTCCTTTGAGGTGTTAAGGCTTAATTGCATCACTCTCGTAGCACTGTCAATGTTGCTGCTGGTCCTAGCTTTGCCCACAATGACGTCCTCACGGACGTGGCTGCATTAAGGTGTCATTCTTGCACCACTCTTGCAACGCTTCCATTTTTTATGCCGTGGCACTCCCTCTGCTGCTGCATCCCTGCAGCTGCCCATTGAGACCATTTACTCTCGCAACCAACCACTGCTACCGCACAGGCGCGAAGTGGGACTGCATGTATACACATTCAGTATTACTATTACTACACGCTGCATCTCATGGGCACACACCCATTAGCTGTGCACGCTGCACATTATACTGGGTGCGTGCACATTGCACGTTTGGCACCGCCACCAAGTGCACTACGACGTTGCCCTACCTAACGATGATATTCCAAAGTGTTCCAGGGCACACCATTAAAGCATTCAGCCCTGATAAGGTGTCACCTGAACCTGATCTTGGCCTCCCCTTTCCAACACAGAGAATGACAGCTTGGGAGGCACCAAGTGTGGTTGACTCATCCTGCTTGTCCTAGGAGAAAACAGAGTTACTTACCTGTAACAGGAGTTCTCCGTGGACAGTAGGATAAGTCAGCCACACATACCCGCCCACCTCCCCTGGGAAGGGGTCGGCCTTTGACCTGTGCCTGCCTCCTAGCAACTACTGTAAGGCTCAGCTAGTGACGAACTGGCTAGCAAGGGGCGGGCCGGGGGGGTGGGGGCCAGTTGGCTCATGCTCAGAAGGGCGAAAGCCCTTCTGAGCTATGGAGAGTACTTCCATCTCGGCGCCCTCGGATGATGTCATCAAGTGTGGCTGACTTATCCTGCTGTCCACTGATAACTCCTGTTACAGGTAAGTAACTCCGTTTTCCTCTGTTAACTGAATGGGAAGCTACTGAGGACACCCCCAACAGTGAATGCAGAGGTTTTGCAGTTGCTGCATGTTAATGCTGGCAATCCAAAAGCGGGTCTTAACTTAGCCCCCACAGTCTGTGATAACCAGGATGGTATGAATATTCTCAAAATAGAAAATAAAGATATAGCAATCCACCTTATCTATCGACCCCCCCCCCTTCAAATAATCAAAATATAGCCACCATCCTTGAATCTGCCTGCAGCTCCTCTTTAAGAAAGCACCTTATAATGCTAGGTGACTTCAACTTACCATCACTTACCAATGACCAAGAAGCATCCTTCATGGAAGCTATGGCGGAAATGGGTTATAGACAAACAATCAGCCTACACACATCAAGGGCAACATCCTTGACTTATTATTCCTTCCAGTACACTATACTGAACTACTACAAAATAATCCTCCCACCATAATCCAAGTGCCCTGGTCTGATCACCTCATGATTCGGTTCTCACTTCACTATCCTCATCCTACCACAGTCCATTCTGATATAATGCACAAAAGCCACAGATTTCATGCATTTGATAAAGAAAATTTTTTAGAATCAGTCTTTAACCCTTTCCAGGCCGAGCCCAAAACTCTTGGGATCCAAAATTCTGACTAAATATTCCTATCAAATGGTATATAATACATGACCATAGCAGAAGGAAAATCACTATTAGAATATATTGAATAATTGAATAAGACGGGTACAATTTTCCTGAAATATGCAAAAATTAACCCGGCTGCAGAATGTGGATTCAAAATTTAAAGTAGGCCTTCAAAGGGTTAATAAGATAGATGACAATTCAAAAGTCCTTAGCGATTTAGTAACAAACTGGAATTCAACTCTAAGGTCAGTATCAGAACCATTGCCCTCACGGAAATGGTCCAAACATAAAATAAATGAGATGGTTTACTACTGAGTTAGCTTCAATAAAAAAAAAGTATCTCAGGAAATTAGAAACTAGATGGCGAAGGAAGAAAACGAGCGAACTTAGACTACATTACTTTTCATCCCTTAAATCCTACAAAGATGCTATCAACAACGCCAAAAACCACCACCATTCCAATATCTTATCAAAGGCCATAAACCGGCCTAGAGTTATTTGAAATTTATTTATTTTATTTATTTATTTGCAAATCTCTTATATACCGCCACTTCCCAAGATCAGTGGCGGTTTACATTAAACAACAAATACATAAAACATTGCTATGGTAAGCAGTTACATCGAACAGTATTTAAACTATATACAGGTATATTGAACAGTGTTCAAAACTATATACAGGTAGTTAATATCAAGTACTAAGAACAGAAATCAGTACTATATATAGATAGATTTGATTAATATTTGAAACTATTTACATATATATATTGAGGTTTTATCAATGGGTTTCTATTGGAAGTAGTTTTGCAAGTATTAGGGCGAGCATATTATGGAGATCTAGGATAGCATTGCAATAATTATAGGGAACGTTCATAGATCTAAGGAGGATGAGAGGTCTTAGCCAGTTCTTTATCTATGTTGGAATAATATTGCGTGAACAAGTAGGTTTTTAGATCTTTTCTGAATTGTTTCAGGTCTTTTATTTCCCTTAGTTGATCCGGGAGATTATTCCATAGAGAAGGTGCTACATATGAGAAGGCACCTGTACTTGTTATGTGTTTAGTTTTTCTTATTGAGTCAGGGACTGCAATAGTATGCAGGTTCTTTCTACGTCTTACTCTATTTTCTGTAGGTCTATGAATTAGTGTAGAGAGGTATGATGGGGCAATCTGGTTTATCAGTTTGAAAGTGGTCAATATTATTTTATATTGAATTCTACTTTGTATAGGTAGCCAATGTAATGAAAAAAGTATCGGGGTGATGTGATCAGTCAGTTTGGCTTTGAAGATTATTCTAGCTGTAACATTTTGAGCCATCTGTAGTATTTTTAAGCTCTTTTTAGATACACCTGTTAATATCCCATTGCAGTAATCAAAATGGGGTGTTATCAGAGCCTGTGTGATGGTTCTAAAGTCATTGAATTCTAATAGCGGTCTCAGTTGTTGAATTGAGCGTAGCTTGTAGTATATTGTTTTGGTTGTTTTCTTGATATGGCTTGTGAAATTAAGAGCCTTGTCTATAGTGACCCCTAAGTATTTAATATTTTCCTTTATAGGTATGTTAAAGTTAAGGATTTTGATGTCAGTTGGTGGTGTATAATTTGTGTTTCTTGAGGTGATAAGTATCTCTGTTTTTTTGAAGTTGATTTTCAAATTGTTTTCACTTAGCCATTTTTCAGCATCTATAAGGCAGTTTGCTATATTGTCATAGTTTGGATCTTGTATGTCAAATGCAGAGTATAGCATAATGTCATCCGCATATATCTGGTATTCCATCTTGTGGTTTTGAAAAATGGTACAGATTGGTTGGAGATAGAGGTTGAACAGAAGGGCAGATAAGGCAGAGCCCTGGGGTATTCCCTGTTCTTGAGGAAAAGTAGGTGAGGAGTTCTGGTTAACTTTTACAAATTGTGTACGGTCAGATATATAGGATTTAAACCATTCTAGTGTAATTTTCCTTAATCCAATTTGTTTGAGCCTTGATATAAGTATGTTGTGATTTACACTATCAAAGGCCGCAGATATATCTAGAAATTATTAAATCTCTGACCAAAGTTCCCACTAATAGCACTCATAAGATCCCCATCAGCCTTCAAACTCTAACAAACCATTTTGCTAACAAACTCAAGCAGAATAGCCATTTCATACCTGTCCTGTTAGCTCCCCCAGCTGACAGCCTTAATGAATGGAGCTCTTCCCATCCTATCACAAAGAAACAATTGACTCAGACAATCTCAAATCTTAATACTACAACCTCACTGTTAGATCCTTGTCCTGTAGCATGGATCAAAGCAGCTAAATCAGAACTAGCCCCACACATTCTGAACATAGTGAATCAATCACGACTTCAAGGCCTCATACCAAATGACCTGAAACGGTCAGCGATCCGCCCATTACTAAAAAATAAATCCCTGGACAATAGTGACCCTACGTCGTATGGTCCTATTGCCAGCATTCCATTCCTTTCCTTTCTAAGATTGAGAAAGTTGTGCAAATCCAGTTGCAGGACTTTGTTGACTCATCTACACCTCTAGATGAACACCAATATGAGTTCTGCCCATTCCATGGCATGGAAACCCTCCTACTTGCACTTCTTGACACTATTATCAAGGGCATTGATAATACCAAGCAAGCTTTTACACTCATATTCTTAGATTTATCTTCGGCATTTGACAATGTTAACCATACTATGCTCATCTCTAGACTTGCTCAACTAGGCATTAAGGATAAGACCCTTGAGTGGTTTAAATCCTACTTCAATAACCGGAGCCAATTTGTACAAGTAGATCAAGTCTCCTCAGTGTCATTCCCTCAAGAACAGGGTATCCCACAAGGGTCCGCACTCTCTGCCCTACTTTTTAACTTTGTATCTTCAACTTAGCTGCTCAATATTTAAGTTCCATAATATTAACTACCACATTTATGCAGGCGACATTATGTTGTTCTCTCCAATCGACTCATCTAACCCTAACTATGACAACATAGCACTCTGGAGCCACCTTTCTGCTTCTGAGAGACAATCTATGAACATGAATATTAACTTTAAGAAGACTGAAGTTTTGTTTGCATCTAGAAATCCCAACTTCACTCCCCTCTCAGTTATTAACCTTAGGAATATCTCCCTACCAGTTAAATGGGAGGTAAAATATCTAGGGGTCATACTAGATCGGACACTTAGTCTAACCCCTCATAAAACAAACTGTCAGAACTATTTTTTTCAAGCTAAGGACAATTCAGCAGCTCAGACCGCTGATTGACATAAATGACTTCAGATCTGTTGCACAAGCGCTAATAATGCCACATTTAGACTACTGCAATGGCATTCTGCAGGGCACCTCCAAGAAAAACATTCACACTCTGCAAATGGCACAAAATGTCGCTGCAAGGATTATCTCCAAAGCAAAATTATCGGACCATATCTCACCCATCCTATACGCCCTCCACTGGCTTCCTGTTACCAGTAGAATTAAATATAAAACAATTGTCACCACTTTTAAGCTCATAAATAAAATAGCCCCTTCTCATCTCTCAACTCTAATTCAAACCTCCCCTGAAAGCAGGTCGAGAAGAAGAGCTAATCTTAACATGTTGCTAGTTCCCGAGTCCATTCGTAGAACGAGGCAAAAGACTAGCAACACAGCATTTTCTTACTCTGCCCCTTTGCTATGGAACAATCTCCCTGTTAACTTAAGGGAGATTAGAGACCTGCATTCTTTTAGAAGGGAGTTAAAAACCTACCTTTTAAATACAGCATTTTGACAGTCTTCAGCTCACTAATGATCAGTCTTCACAGGTCATTATTGATCAGCAACCCCACCTAGACTCTCCCATGTCGAGCACAATTTCCCTTCTTTCCACCGTTACCCTGCACCACTCCATTCTAGGTAAATCAAACAAGACTAATTAAACCATATGTCATCATATATACCTGTAAATAGTTTCATGTAATTAGTTACGAAGTTAATAAGTTACATTATAATGTTCAATGTAAATAGTTGACATGTTTAAAACTGTTCTTTGTAAAGAATTATTATTATTATTATTATTATCTTTCTGTTCGCTGTAAACCGCTCCTGATTGCTGGAAGGGGCGGTATAGAAAAATGTACAAATAACTAAATAAATCCACAGTAACTAGAAAATTTTACTGCACTTTTGTAAATGGAGCCCTTAAGACTATTTGGCCTGCTTTTTGCCACTGAGTACTGCCTGGGTAAAGTCGGCATAGGTGGGGGAGGGCTGTCCACTTTAATGGCTTAAAACGGTAGTGTCCCAACACCTGTAATACACAACAGGTTTTTTTGAATATCATGCCCAAGACTGGACTATGAAAATGTGACAGAAAACTTGGTTTTAATAGGTTTTGAATGATGTATCCACAGTGGTTTGGTCTCTCTTCTCTAGTAAATGAAGAGATCAGAAGATGGACCCAAGACATTCAGAACAGGGGCCTCCACTTCTGGTCCTGGAGGGCACCAAACCAGTCAAGTTTTTGGGATATCCCTAATGAATATGCATGAGATAAATTTGTATACAGTGGGGGCAGTGCATGCAAATATCTCATGCATATTCATTAGAAACATCCTAAATACTTGACTGGTTTGGTGCCCTGCAGGACTGGAGTTGGAGACTCCTGATCCAGAAGAACATCAGCCACTGCTAGGCTATCTTGATTTGAAATGTATTTCTGCTAGGTATATTTACTGCTGATTTGTTCTCAACTGGAGTTCAGAAATTCACTCGTGTGTCTTACGAGCATTGTTAAAGTAATGAAGTGTTACATATTTAAATTGTGTTAATTTAAATATGGGTTTCTCAACCTAGTCTCAAGACGCACATAGCCTGTCAGGTTTTCAGTATAACCACAGTGATTTGCATACAAGGGAATCCAGTGCATGCATATCTCGCTCATGCATATTCATTGTGGTTATCCTAAAAACCTGACAGGCTAGGTATGTCCCGAGGACTAGGTTGAGAACCCCTAGTTTAAATGCAAGTATTTATCTTATCAGATTCATCGTGTTTGTTTGCTAAAGCTGAAAAGAAAACATTTGTGAGTAAAACTGAATTTTTCAAATTTGATTTACTGATAAGACTTCCACTCCCCTCTTCCTCCCAAAAATAATACTTCTTTTTTCATGCATATATTAAAGTACCCTGTGTTTTCATTCCTTCATTTTCACACAGTAGAATTAAGTAAGACCATTTGTAATCAATATTGTTAATATTTATAAAACTTTGTTGTAGGCAACAGACAAAGAAAAGGCTGACCAGCTTCAAGAAGAACTTGTACGAACCCAGGTAAGTATCAACCTATCTTCAGCATAACCTCAGTAAACGTGGTTATACCTGTTATCCAAACAGGAACCCGGTAAGCCTTGCAATGGTAGTACCCGTCTGAAGGCTGTGATGGAACAGCTTCTCATCTCTTCCTGATTTCAGTGAAAGAGAATAAAATGTGTTTGGGGTAGATAGTGCAGTTTGGTCCACTTTTTAAAGTCAATAGCATTTCCCAGTCACCAGAATATTAGGGATGTACATTCACTTATTGCAGAATATTAGGGGTGTACATTCAGTAGTATGTTTACTAAAGTGTGTTAACGGTTAGCGCTTGGTTTACTGTGTGGGACGGCAAAATAAAATGGGCTGGTAGGGGCAGTATTGGGGGCATTGACAGCATATCGCAATTAGAACAGGCATTCCTGGCGTGCACTAGCTCTGAATGTTACCATTAGTGCGGCTGTACTTGCTGCCTGCTCAGTGGGTGGTAGTAAATGCACCCACCTCGTGTGCTTGCTGGTTAGCTCCCACTTCAAGTGTGCTTGCAGTGCATCTCCCTGCTGTAACTGTAGAGGACATGCTAAACCTGCCCGCCCCCCCCCCCCCCCCCCCCCCCCCCCCAGTTACCATGGAGCACCGTGCTAACCTTTGCAGCCTGACATGTGCTAACATAACACATTTCAGTAAACATGGCCCTCAGTTTAATGCACCTTAAATCGATTTATCACACACTAATAAATTTAGGGGTTCTTTTATTAAAATGTGGTTAAGTTTCTGCACTTACCACATGTTAGGAGAAAAACCCAGTGTGTGTAAGTACAAAGATCACACACTAACTGTTGGATGTGCGCTCAGCATGTTCTCTGCAGTTACTGCACGAGAAAGTTCTTAACCATGTGTTTTACACCCTGTTAAAATGAACATGTCACACTAACTGGGGAAAAAAACACCCCAAAATGGAAAATATCCATTAAAAATGATAAAATAACCTAATTTTCCTTGTCTGTGCACATTCTTACAGAATACTATAGAAGTAGTTTTACGTGCCATTGTTGCTTATAGGTATTACAAATGCCAGAATAAATCTCCTAGGAACATGTAAGGAGAAGGTTGCAGAACAAAAAGCTCTTTTTTGTGTTCTTTGAAAAAATAAGAAAATACACACACTCACTATATATTTAGACTGGAAAATGTATAAACGGTTTTTTTATTCCCAAAAATGACCTATGCCTGCCTGCTGCTGCTGCTTACATCTTTCCAGTCACTGGGCTTTCCTATAGTATGAACCAGTGGCTATTAAAATACAGTTCTTACTATTCTTAAGATGAAATACCAACGGATTCTGGAGCGTTTGGAAAAAGAGAACAAAGAGCTACGAAAGCTGGTGCTGCAGAAGGATGATAAGGGAATCCACCAGAGGAAGTTAAAGGTACAGCTGCAGATTACCACCCGTTTATTTCTGCAAGTCAGCAGGTTTTAATGGTTTAGTTCTCTTACTGTAGGGTGTTAAAGAACACTTTGCCCATGCTAACTCAAAGGTTGGCTAGCTTGAAATGTGTGTATAGTACTAATCACCCTTAGGAGAAAAAAAAAAACATTTCCGAAAGTTACTTTTATTCTATAATTTATGACTTCCGGGTGGGTGCTTTTCAATAGATGCCTTTTGATCTCATGCCAGAGGATGCCTTGATAGGAAGTGGAATACCTCTCCAAAACAAATTAGATTTTCTTTTTTTACTGCTTTTGAATATACCCTTAAGGGCATGTTTACCAAGCTGGGCTAATGGTTACCATGGGCTGTTTGTAATTAGTTCTCATGATATTCAATGGGACCTAGTTACAAATAGGCCATGCTAATCTTTTTCCCAGCTTAGTAAACATGCCTCTTGCATTTGGATGATATTAAGGATTTAGAAATGTACCTGGAAAAAGATTGAGCACGTTACAGAGAATAGCACCTTCTAATTATATGTAAGATTTTATTTTTTTCTTTTATTCAGGGGCTTTGCCTTCTGAGTGATCGTTGAGTTTTCCTGTATTTCCATTTTGCATGTTCCTGATTTTTGTCATAGTTTAAGCAAGTTTGGAAAGGTGTACTCGATGAAGCGCACTAACTTTTCAGAGGCCCACAGATTTAAAATTTCATAAGGCAAATGTGTTGCGAGTGTCATGAACACAGGAGCCTGTTTTTCTGCTATTTCAAACTTAAAAATGACAAGTCAGTGGGAGCGTAGTGTTCTACAGTGCTTGCTGTTAAAGAGGAAAAAAAAAGGTTAATGACACTAAAAGTCAAAATTCCTTGTTAAAATTATTTGCTTTGGATGCTTTCACTATTTGATTTCTGTTTCTATTGTAGAAATCTTTGATTGATATGTACTCTGAGGTGCTGGACATTCTGTCTGACTATGACGCCAATTATAACACCCAGGATCATCTGCCTAGGGTAGGTAAGGGGATCAGTAGTAACCAAACATAGTAATCTCTTGTATAAATCTTATCTCCAGGAACAAGCAGGAATGAGTCTTCACATATGGGTACGTCGGTACCGATGGAGCCTGCTCGGGAACGCTCCCCAGCGTCCAATCGGAAAGCTTTTGGGAGCATCCCACAGCGCCTGCGTGCTGCCTTCCCGCCTTTCCAACTGTCTCTCTTCAGTTGTTCGTTTTTCCGCGGAGCCAGCAGGTCGTGTTCCTGTCACCGCAGAAGAATTTCCTTATTTTTTCTTTATTTCTTTTCTGTATGCGTCTGCCTTCCTCGACGCTATACCGGTACCGCCGGTTCTTGGTCTTTTTTTTTTTTTTTTTTTTAAGAAAAGAATTTCTATTTTTTCTTCAGGTGTACTTCAGTTTTGGGCCTTAGGCCCACAACCTTTTTCCTTAAATATGGAAAAACCTGCCTCAGGTTTTAAGAAGTGCACAAAATGTGGCGGTACTATATCCGTCACCGACACCCATGACTGGTGTCTCAAATGTTTAGGCCCTGACCATTCCATTAAAGATTGTGTGTCCTGTTCCATGATGTCTAAGAGAGGTCGACAGAACCGAGCTGCCAAGCTCAATACCCTGTTTCCCTCTGATGCGGCTTCGGTGGCATCGACGTCTTCCAGGGCTGCTTCTTCCTCACATGGATCTCAGGTAACTAAACATAAATCCAGCCGGTCCTCGAAGGGCAAATCTCCTTCTAAGCATCGAGATGCCTCTGGCCTTGCCCTCGAGGATTCTGCACCGGCAAAATTATCTCGGCGGGAGGCTTCAGCTTCTAAAGCATCATCATCGGGGTTCCAGGACGATCTAGATGGCGTGGCCTCAACAGATGTCCTGGTGCCATGCTCTGGGGTACCGGTGGCCTCCACCGGTACCGACTTCCAGGCATTGGCAGCGTCGATGGATCAGAGGATTCTGTCTATGGAACGCAGTCTGGCGTCTTTCCTTGTGGCATCGACGCCTGTGGTACCGCAACAGACTACTCCGCAGGTACTAGCTCCGGTATCGCCATCGGTACCGATTCCGGTACCGGTGGCATCGACATCGGCATCAGTGTCAGCCATGCCAGTACCCTGCCCTCTGCAGCCTGCCGGTACTGATGATTCCTGATACCGACTCCGGTCGGTACGGTATCGGGCTTTGCAAGAGCATCCCGACAGACGATACTTCGATTCCTCTGACTCTGAGGATTCTGAAGTCTGTTGATGCAGCGATGCTTCTTCCACAGGAGGAGTCCTCTCCTAAACGAAGGATGTCTCCTCCAGAGGACTTGTCTTTTCAGGACTTTATCAGAGAGGTGGCTCAGGGTCTCTCTATTACAGTAGCCCCAGAGTCAGAGCCTAGAGCTAAGGAGTTAGATATTCTACAATATCCTAAAACTCCTAAAGAGGCAGCTACCTTGCCTATTCATGAGATTCTGTATGATCTCATGTTAAGGATGTGGGAAGCACCTCTAACCACCTCTCCTCATTCTCGCAGGTTGGACACCATGTATCGTGTCCCTCCTTGTCCTGGTTTCCATAAAACTCAGCTTCCTCACCACTCTATTGTGGTTGAGTCTGCAATGAGAAAGATTAGAAGTGCCAAGAGACATGCCTCTAATCCTCCAGGACGTGAATGTAGAACCCTGGATGCTTTTGGTAGAAGAGTCTTCCAAGCTTTCATGCTTGCTGCGAGAATTAATTCTTATAGTCTCTACATGGGAATGTTCTTAAAAGAAGTCACTGACCATTTGCAGACTTTAAGTCCATTTATGTCTGACAATAAAAGGCAAGAATTTCTCTCTGGGCTCAAACATGCCCAGGATATCTCCAAATTCTCCAACCGTGCAGCTTTCGACTCCTTTGAATGCGTAAGCAGAGCCTCAGCTATAGCTATAGGTGCACGTAGGATTGCTTGGCTTCAAGCATCTGATTTAGAGACATGGGTCCAAGATGAATTGGGAAATATCCCTTGTACAGGTGAAAATCTGTTTGGCTTTTGCTTGCCAATCCTTACCAATCAGATGGATGCTGAAAATTCTGCTTTGGATAGACTATCCAAATCTACAGCTGCTCCTGCTAAGAAAAGGTTGTTCAAGAAAACCCCTTTTTCTAAAAAGGGAAGATCCTATCCTCCTTATAGTCAGAGAGCATCTTCTGCAGCTCAGTTCCCTTCCAAAGGTCAGCAATCCTCCAAACAGACCAAGGCAAAGGCTGCGAGGCCTGCTCCAGCCCAGCAGTCTCAGCCCCTTCAGGGCCTTTGACTGTCTGCTAGAGAACTTAGCCTTCTTGGCTCTAAAAGGATCAGAGCCCACCACCATTCCAGGAAGACTATGTCACTTTGCTCCCAGATGGGGGCAAATCACAGCAGAGCATTGGACACTCTCCATCATAAGAGAGGGGTACAAACTTCATTTTTCCAGCTTGCCCCCTCTCACAAGAGTGCACCAGTTCAATTCTCCAACCTCCCTCCTCAGCCTATTAGAGCAGGAGTTTGCCACTCTTCTAGCCCAAGGGGCAATAGAGGAAGTGCCTTCTCAACAACAAGGCACAGGGTTCTACTCCCACTATTTTCTGATCCCAAAGAAAAGAGGGGGCTTCAGACCCATTTTAGATCTCAGAGAGTTGAACAGATTCCTAGTCAAAGAAAAATTCAAGATGGTTTCTCTAGGAACTCTGCTGCCATATCTTCAGAGTCAGGATTGGCTTTGTTCTCTAGATCTCAAGGATGCGTACACTCATGTTCTCATCTATCCAACTCACAGAAGGTTCCTTCGGTTCCTTTTCCAAGAGAAGCACTATCAATACAGAGTGCTCCCCTTTGGCCTGGCCTCTGCACCAAGGGTGTTCACGAAATGCATGGCAGTGGTTGCTGCTTTTCTGCGCACCCTGGGAATATTTGTCTTCCCCTATCTGGACGACTGGCTCATTCGAACTCCCACTCAATCAGAGGCCCAGACTGCTCTAACCTGCACAATGCATATCCTTCAATACTTAGGGCTGGTAATAAACATCCCAAAATCCAATTTGATCCCTACTCAGTCCCTGGAGTTTATAGGGGCATTGCTGGATACCACAAAGGCAAGGGCCTTTCTTCCCCAGGCCCGCTGCCTTCGCTTGATGCAGTTAGCTTCTTGAGCAGAGTTGAAACCCCTTCTAACTGCTCGAGAGATGTTACAGTTGCTAGGCCACATGGCTTCCACTGTTCATGTGGTACCATATGTGCGCCTTCACATGAGAGCAGCTCAGTGGACTTTATCCACCCAGTGGATCCAGGCATTAGGCTGCCTGTCAGACAAAATAGCAAACACAAGTCGTCTCATTTTGTCCCTCCAATGGTGGAAGTCCCCTCAAAACCTCTTGCTGGGGTGTCCTTTTCAACAGCCTCTACCCCAGGCAACTCTTACAACAGATGCTTCTCCAATGGGCTGGGGAGCTCATCTTCACGACCTCTCCACCCAGGGCATCTGGTCCCCACAGGAGACTTGTCTCCACATCAATCTCTTGGAACTCAGAGCAATCTTCCTTGCTCTACGAGTTTTCCACACCCTGCTCAGTCACAAGACAGTCCTTGTCCACACGGACAATCAGGTAGCTATGTTCTACCTAAACAAGCAGGGGGGAACTGGCTCTCTGTCGCTTTGCAATGAAGCTGTGCGACTGTGGGCCCTCGCCAGAGAGCATCACATTCATCTTCTGGCAGTCTATCTTCCAGGGGTCCAAAACTCTTGGGCAGACAGACTCAGTCGAGTTCTGCTTCCACACGAGTGGTCCCTACATATGGACCAGGTGTCAAAAATCTTTCAAATTTGGGGAACCCCGGACATAGACATCTTTGCAAGTCCGTGGAATGCCAAACTTCCCCGATTCTGTTCCAGAACTCCGGCTCAGGGGGCTCAGGCAAGGGATGCTTTCCTCCTTCACTGGGGTCAAGACTTCCTGTATGCCTTTCCACCCATTCCCCTAATTCCCAAAACCCTATTCAAGCTTCAGAGAGACAGAGGCCACATGATTCTCATAGCTCCACATTGGCCAAAGCAAGTGTGGTACCCTCTGCTTCTACATCTCTCTCAAGCTCCCTCCCTAGAGTTAGGGTCTGCTCCAGACCTCCTCTCTCAGGAGGACGGAAAATTGTGGCATCCCAATCCCCAGTCTCTGCATCTCAGGGCTTGGTTGCTGAAGGCCTAGATCTCCAGGATCTTCCTCTTTCTCAACAAGTGAAAGATGTTCTTCCTGCTTCCAGAAAACCTTCCACTAAACGTTCTTATGCCTTCAAGTGGAAAAGGTTTACCATCTGGTGTTCTGGAAGGGGTCTTAACCTCCGGTCAATACTTCTGGAATCCTTGCTGGAGTATCTCCTGCATCTGTCTAATGCAGGCCTTAAGACAAATTCAGTAAGAGTCCATTTGAGTGCTATTGCAGCTTCACTCAAGCCTCTAAATGGACAACCTGTTTCCTCTCATCCCCTTGTAGCAAGGTTCATGAGAGGCCTCCTTTTAACAAAGCCTCCCATTAGACCACCACCGGTGGCATTGTGATAGGCTATGGCCTAGCATAGCCTGTAAATGTATGTGAGGTAGTAGAAGCAAGCCTGTAGGTTAGGCCTGAGTCCCCAACCCCCACTTCAGAATATTATAACTGAGCAGAGCTGAAAGCTAGAGAAAATAGAAATCTGCTTCAAGCTGCTTTTGCTGATAAGAATGTAAAACTTTTCATTGAGTTTGTTATGTATTTCAGAATTCTGCTTTCCACACAGCTTTACTACTGTAGAGTGACCTGGTAAACACAAAGTAAGACAGAATATGTTATGTCTAGATACTGAGCCATGGCTAGGAAGGCCTGAAAGCGGGGGGAGAGTGGTGTGGGCCTCCATTGGATGGGGGGGGGGGGGTGAGGGGGCCACCAGGACCAATGAGGAGTTTGTCTGTATAGAGCTAATGAAGAAAGCTATAAATGCTGTTGTTTTTCTGAAAGCCATGCTCAGACCATTTTGAAAGTGACAATTGACAGGTGTCTGAGCCTGTGCACAAAATAAACTGGTTTGAATTCTAGAAATAGACTCCTGGTGTATTCATTGCGTGCGCTTCGCTACTACAGCATGGGACTTAAATTTGGTTCTTGGTCAGCTTATGAAGACGCCTTTTGAACCTTTAGCTACTACCTCCTTGAAATACCTTTCTTGGAAGGTTATCTTTCTCATTGCAATCACATCAGCACGCCGCATCAGTGAATTGCAAGCACTAGTAGCTAATCCACCTTATACAAGGTTCCATCATGACAAGGTGGTCCTTAGGACTAATTGGAAGATGGCAGATGAAATTTAATGTGGACAAGTGCAAAGTTATGCACATTGGAAAGAACAACCCAAACTATGGTTAGACGATGCAAGGTTCCACATTAAGAACAACCACCCAGGAAAAAGATTTAGGCGTCATTGTGGATAACATGTTAAACCCCTCGGCCCAGTGTGCAGCGGCGGCCAAGAGAGCAAATAGAATGCTAGGTATGATAAGGAAAGGAATGGAAAATAAAACAAAAGATATTATAATGCCTCTATATCGTTCCATGGTGAGACCGCACCTTGAATATTGTGTGCAGTTCTGGTCACCATGTCTTATAAAGGATATAGGGTTATTAGAAAAGGTTCATAGAAGAGCCACCAAAATGGTAAAGGGGATGGAAGGATACTCCTATGAAGAAAGGCTAAAAAGGTTAGGGCTCTTTAGCCTGGAGAAGAGACGGCTGAGGGGAGATATGATAGACGTCTATAAATTAATGAACGGAGTGGAACGGGTAAACGTAGATCGATTGTTTACGTTTTCGAAATATAGAAAGACTAGGGGACATGCAATGAAGCTACAGGGTAAACTAATTAAGACTAATAAAAGAAAATATTTTTTCACTCAACGTGTAATCAAACTATGGAATTTGTTACCGGAGGATGTAGTAAAGGCTGTTAGTGTAGCTGGGTTTAAAAAAGGTTTGGACAAGTTCCTGGAGGAAAGGTCCATAGACCATTATTAAGAAGGGACCCAGGATATCAATGCTAGACCCAGTACAAGCATTGTGGAACCTGTGTCTTTTGGGGATCTGCTAGATATGTATGACCTAGATTGGCCACTGTTGGAAACAGGATATTGGGCTTGATGGACCTTGGTCTGACCCAGTATGGCATATCTTATGTTCTTATGTAATCCACATTTTATGCCTAAGGTGGTCTCGCCTTTTCACCTCAACCAAGAGGTCTACCTACCTGTCTTTTTTCCAGGGCCTCATGCATCAAGTGCAGAGAGGAATCTTCATACCCTGGACTGTAAAAGAGCTCTGGCTTTTTACTTACAAAGGACACAGCAACATAGAAGGTCTTCCCAACTCTTTGTTGCTTTTGATCCTTCTCATTTGGGAGAACCAGTCTCCAAGAGAACTCTTTCCAACTGGATTGCCCAATGTATTTCTTTCGCCTATCAGAGCAAGAACATTTCTCTGGAGGGCCATGTCACAGCTCACAATGTGAGAGCCATGGCAGCCTCAATGGCTCATCTGAACTCTGTGTCTATCGACGACATCTGTCGAGCAGCCACTTGGGCCTCGGTTCATACCTTCACAGCCCATTACTGCTTAGACAAGGACTCCCGCCGGGATGCCTTGTTTGGTCAGGCTGTTCTCAAAAACCTGTTTCATGCTTAATCAACTCCTACCCACCATCCCTCATGGGATGCCAGAGATCCAGGTGGTGACGTGCAGCCCTGTCCCAGGGACACAACTTCTGGGCTCTCTCCCTGGCATCAAAAGCTAGAGAGTCCCCCATATGTGAAGACTCATTCCTGCTTGTTCCTGGAGATAGCACAGTTACTTACCTGTAACAGGTGAGCTCTGGGAACAGCAGGAATAAGTCTTCACAACCCACCCACCTCCCCTAGGAGTTGTCTCTCTCTTTCTATCTCTCTTCCTTTCCCTCTCTCTCCCTCTTTGTCTCAGCTATAAAACTCAACTGAGGAGAGACAGTTGGAAAGGCGGGAAGGCAGCACACAGGCGCTGTGGGATTCTCCCAAAAGCTTTCTGATTGGACGCTGGGGAGCGTTCCCGCGCAGGCTCCGTCGTTACCGACGTACCCATATGTGAAGACTTATTCCTGCTGTTCCCAGAGATCACCTGTTACAGGTAAGTAACTGTGCTTTCTGTACATGATGTGAGTTTTGTGTTTGCAATTAAAAGAATCATACATACACACTGCTGGTTTACTTTTGTGGCGGTTTCTTAGTTTTTCTGGGAACGAGCTTGAAGTCAGTCAGTGGTGACGTTGGTGCCAACGGAGCTCGAACAGAAGCATCTCCCCAACTGTCAAAGAAAGCCTTTGGGAGTTGTGCCATGCATGCGTGGTCCCCCTCCTGCCCAAGGGTGCCATCTTGCCTCAGTCTCCTTTTTTCTGCAGAGCCCTCTGGACGTCTGTCCCGTTTCCCCGGAAAAAGGGTCTTTCTTTGTTTTAAAATTTATCTTCTTTCTGGTACACATACCGGTTCCTCTTCCCGCCCCCGAGCAAGCTCGCTTTGGCATTGCTCCTTGGGTTAGTTTTTTCCGTATTTTTCTCGAGGTATCCCTCGATTGGTGCTTCGTGCCCTTTTTGGCAAGTAAGCCTTGGACCCTCATCCAAATGGCAGGGCCCAATTTTTTACATCTCCTCCAGTGGCTTCAAAAAAATGTGATCAGTGCAGTAAGATGTCACTCACTGATCGACATGATTTGCTGCCTCCATTGCCTTGGGCTGGACCTTTGCAAGTCCATGTCCGTGAAGTCCAATCAAGAGCCGTCAATTGTAGCAGGAGAGAAGTTCTTCAACAAATCTGACTCTTCGCCGGAGTCCCTGGTGACAACAAGCTCCAGGGCCCACTCCAGTACCTTGGTGTCCTGAGATGCCTAGGCTGCCTTGGAGTTTTGCAGTTACGAGTCCTCCAAGAGGAAATCCTTGGAGGTGGAACGTAAGAAGAGCTCAAACTACTAAAGCTACCTCGGAGGACGGGTCTGGAAAAGCATGTAAATCCCACACCACGTCCCGCAGTCCCTGGTGTGAATCCGAGGGGTCCAAGCAGGAGCGGCCTCACAAACTGCCCTGGAAGGAGTCATCAGTATCGGGCGACCAGCCTTGGATCCCTGAGGCCATCCTGGTCAAGGACTCCCCCTCGACGGAGCAGAGGCCGGGCCCAAAACCATCGGTGCCTGAGTTGAAGGCTGTGGAGCCAACTGGCGTGGAACTGGCGTGGAGACCAGGATGGTGGCCTTGGAGCACAGTATCTCTGCTCTCCTGGCGCAGCAGTGAGTGCTGATGTCTGGTTCCTCCGCCCCATTCACCCTGGCGACCAGACCCTCGACATCGAGGGCTACCCTGGACGTCGAGCAATCCTTGAAAGAGAGCCATTGGCATTGGACGAGGTCCTGCTCCTGTTCCTCGTGACACTGGTCCTCTCCAGCTCATGCACTCAGCTCAGACCACAGGTCTTCCAGGGGTTGTGGGCCTTCGGGCTTGGGCTTTGACCAAGGGAGCTGACAGAGTTGGACTGGGAGATCGAGGATGAGTAGTCCCTGAACACAGAGCAACATCGAGGCATGCCCCCAGACCCATCTCCACCGGTGTCTCAGCGCCGCTCCCTGCCTGACAATGTAGCCTTCCTCTGCTTCCCATGGAACATGGTGAAGGCGCTCACATTTGAGACTGAGGCAGAGGAGGTCCCCCCTGCATGGAGGAACTTGAGATCCTCCAGTACGAGGCCCCTCTGAAGAAGGCCTTCATGGTGCCTATCTCTCCGATCTTGAGCACTGCCTCCTCTGCATGTGGGAAATGCCGGCATCGGTGCCCATAGTGAGCAGGTGACTTGTCTCCCATGTACAGAGTCCACCGAAGCCCGGGGTTCCAGAAAAACCAGCAGCTCCCTTATAACTTTATGGTCTTCGAGTTGGCCATTTGGCAACTCAAGAGCCAAAGGCTCATTCCTCAGTGCCCCCTGGTAGGGAGGTCCGGACCCTGGATGCCCTTGGCCGAAAATGCTTCCAGGGCTTGATGCTGGCTTGCCGAGTCCAATCTTGACAGTTGTACATCGGTATGCACCTCAAGGAACTGGTAAGGGAGCTTGTTGGTTTCTCTGCAGGCCTCGACAGGGAACCTCTCCAGCGGTTCAAGTCATTGGCCTCTGCAGTCAAAGAGTGCTCGAAGTTCCTGTCTCGAGCAGCATTTGATGGCTTTGTGTCCTCATCCAGAGTAGTCACCGTAGGCTTCAGGGCCTGACATCAGGCATGGCTGTAGTTGTCTGACCTCGAGTTGTGTGTCCAGGACAAACTCATTGATGTCCCTTGCACCGCAGAGAACCTCTTCGGAAAACCCATGGCAGACAAAAGTGCAGAGTTAGAGACTGAGTTCCTGATTAAGACCAGACTCTTTAAAAAGACCTTGGTGCATCCCTCTAAGAAAGCCCTGGGGAAGAAGCCTTTCTTCCCAAGGAAAAGGGAAGGTTTTTGGTAATGTCCCACAGTACCAGGCCTTCTCTGCCCCAGAGTAAATTCAACAGTCCAAGGGCCAAGGCACAGCTATCACAAGCAGAAAGACCCCTAAGGCCCAGGCACTGGCCATGGCCCAGCCTGGAGGAAGTTTTTGACTCCTTGGACCATGGCCTCCCCTTCCCCGGGAGGCACTCAGCAGCCCACAGGGGGTGTCTGGGCCTGTTTGCCCGCAGATGGTCCTCCATCACCACTGATTCCTGGGTACTGCAGGTTGTCGAGGAAAGTTACTTCTCTACCCGAAACGGACGCCGCCCTCATTTTTTCCAGGAGAACACGTGAGGCCTCTCCTTCACCAAATTCTGCCCCTCACTGAGCTTGTAGGCTGCCTCAAGGACAAGGCAATAGAGCCAGTGCCCAAACATCTATGGGGCAAATGCTTCAACCCCAGGTATTTCCTTGTTCCCAAGGGAACAGTGGGCTTCGGGCCCATACTGGACCTGTGGGACCTGAACCGATTTCTGGTGTGGGAAAAGTTCACGATGGTCTCCTTTTGGAACACTGCTGCCATACCTCCAGCAGGGAGACTGGCTATGCTCCTTAGACCTGAAGAATGCTTATACATGCATCCTGATCCATCTCAGCCACCAAAAATACCTCCAGTTCATGGTGGGAGGAAGTCACTACCAATACAGAGTGTGCTACCCTTTGGGCTGGCCTCATCGCCAAGGGTCTTCACCAAGTGCCTAGTGGTGGTCATAGCCCACCTTTTGTATTTCCATATCTTGATGACTGGTTAATAAGGGGAGTCACAGCTGCAGAGGTGCACCACACCACCGATCGCACCACCTTAATACTGCAGCATCTGAGGTTCATCATTAACTCCTCTAAATCCCACCTCTAGTGGCTCAGTTCCTGGAATTTATAGGTGCTGAGCTAGACACTCTCCAGGCCAAGGCCTTCCTCCCTATGGAGAGGACAGAACGCCTCAGGGCGCTAGCCACAGAGGTGCAGCACTGCCAATCTGTGTCCGCTCGCTTCCTCCTCCGCCTGCTGGGCCACGTGACCCCGTACGCCTGCCTGCACATGAGGGTTTCTCATTGGTGCCTCTGCTCCCAGTGGACATAAGCCATGGGCAGGCTTCGAAACAGGATAAGAGCAACCCGCCAGCTGGTGGACTCCCTCGACTGGTGGCTGATCCCCTGCCACCTTCAGGCCAGAATGCCCTTCCAGGCACCCACCCCCCAGAGGGCCCTTACCACGGACACCTCCCTGCTGGAATGGGGAGCTCATTGAGAAACCTCTGTACACAAGACAGTTGGTCCCATGCAGAATGCCAGTTGCAGATCAACCTTCTGAGGTTCTAGGCAATATTTTTGGCTGTCCATGCCTTCTGCCATCTGTTGCGGCACCAGTCGGTGGTGGTCCAGATAGAACATTGTGACTTTGTTGTCCATGTCAACAGGCAAGGGGGCACGGGGTCGTACACAGTCTACCAGGAAGCGGTAGCCCTCTGCTCATATGCAACATGCAGTGTCTGTCAGCTGTGCAAGTTGTGCCTGGACCCCCGAGTGGCTTCCCAGCTGTTCTGACTCTGGGGTGTCCCCCTAGTGGACCTTTTTGCCAGCCTGGACAACACGCAGTTGCCCTGCTTCTGCTCCCGCCAGCCGCACCCATCCTGGATGATGGCAGACGCGTTCCTCATTCCATGGACAAAAGGTCACCTTTACGCCTTCCTGCTGACACTGCTGGTCGCCAAGACCCTCTTCAAGGTCCAGCAAGCCAGGGCATCACTAATACTGATAGCCCCCCAGTGGCTCAGACAACCCTAGTTCCTGCTGCTTCTCGACCTGTCACTGGCGTCTCCGATTTTCCTGGGCTGTGCCCCAGGGCACGCTCTCTCCTGCACCCCAACCTGGGGCCCTGTCGGCTTGGCTGCTGAAAGGGTAGCTCTAGCTCCCTTTAACCTCCCACAAGATGTGGTGAAAGTCCTTCTTGCCTCCTACAAATCCTCCACTTGAAGGACGTAAGCCTTCAAATGGCATCGCTTTTCGGTGTGGTGCGCAGAGAGGTGGGTGAACCCATTCTACTTGGTGCAGCTGGTACTCCTCCGTCTCAGGTGGAACTGAAGTCCAACTCAGTCAGGTTGCACCTGAGCGCTATTGCGGCGCACCACCACTCTGTTGAGGGCAAGCCGCTCTCAACTCAGCCCCTTGTTTCTCGTTTCCTGCGGGGCCTCATGTTGTTCCATCCCGTCCACCCTCCAACGGTGGAGTGGGATCTTAATGTGCTTTTGCAGATTACTAAGCCACCATTTGAGCCCCTGGCCACTTGCAGTACCTCTCTTGGAAGATCACATTTCTAGTGGTACTTATGTCGGTTCGTAGGCTCAGTGAGCTTCAGGCTCTGATGGCAGAGTCTCCCTACACAAGATTCTACAAGAACAGGATAGTGCTCTGCACACACAAAGTTCTTCCCAAGGTGGTGTCTCCTTTCCAACTCAATCAGGAGGTGGTGCTTCCCATCTTCTTTCTAAGGCCTCACGCCGGCAAGGCAGAGACCGTTCTCCACATTCTGGATTGTAAGAGAGCCCTCTCCTATCTGCAATGGACTCGGGACCACCACAAAGCCCCTCAGCTTTTCGTCTCCTATGACCCCCAATCGACTGGGGCTTCCAGTGACCAAGCGATCTCTGTCCACTTGGGTAGCAGACTACTTTGCCCTCACCTATGAGCAGGCCGGGATCTCACTGGACCACCAGGTCATAGCACACCGCGTGAGGGCCATGGCTATCTCCGTGGCAAATCTGTGTTTCGTACCTGTGACGGAAATCTGTCAGATTGCGACCTGGTCTTCAGTCCATACCTTTGCAGTTCACTATTGTCTTGCGAGGGAGTCCTGATGGGATGCTGCCTTGGCCAGGCCGTATTCCGTAATCTCTTTAGGGTGTAGGCAACTCCTGCCCGCCGACCCTTCTGTGTTCAGGCTACCGGAGTGCTGGTTCCCTGCTGGACACTTGGGTCTTGCAAGAGTCTCCTAGTTGGAACTCAACTGCTGCAGCTCATGGCTCGCCTTCTCAGGACATCCCATGGTATTTTCTACAGGTCTTCGGTAGCCTGTAGCTGGGGAGTCCTATATGTGAGGATCGACTTCCTGCTTGTTCCCGGAGAAAGTGTACTTAATCACCTGTAACAGGTATTTTCTGTGGACAGCAGGCATCTGTCCTCACAACCCTCCCTCCCTCCCCCTTGGAGTTGCTTCTTTAACGTATTTTACTTTTGCCATCTTAGCTATGTCATTAGACTGCAGCAAGATGGCACCCTTGGGTGGGAAGGGGGCCCCTGTATGCATGGTTCATCTCCCAAAGGCTTTCTTTGAAAGCTGGGGAGATGCTTCCATGCCGGCTCTGTTGGCACCAACGTCACCCATATGTGAGGACTGATTCCTGCTGTCCCCAGAGAACACCTGTTACAGGTGAGTAACTACGCTTTAGGTTATCCCATTTTAACCTTTGAGCTTGTCATTTCATTTTCTCTTGTAGGTTGTTGTGGTCGGAGATCAGAGTGCGGGCAAGACAAGTGTGCTGGAAATGATCGCTCAAGCAAGAATCTTTCCCCGGGGGTCAGGGGAAATGATGACACGCTCTCCAGTCAAGGTGATAATAGAAACTTCTTGTTTTCAGAACTTGTGTGAATTTGTCTGTTCTTCTTATGATAACTAAGTAGTGCTAGTCTTTGCAGTATTTGTATCTTAGCAAAGTGCAGGCAGTTTTAAATATGTAGAAAGCCCTCCAATTATCTTTTAGCTTGAATATTGAGCCTGGGAATCAGAATACAAAGGCATAAATCTTTCAAACTCGAGATGCAGTTCAAGTATTTCAGCCTTAGTGCTTAAAATAATCCCAGTATGTTAAGCAGGAAAAACACTGAGGCAAAACTGGAGCAATTCCAGATCATCCTACTAGTCCAGTCCAGATAAGTGGATTATTTCCCCCTGCTAGCAAATGATGGAGATGACTAGAAGATTCCATTGACATCATCACTGGTACTAAGGATGGTGCAGTATTTCTCAGTTTCCAGCAGATGGTGGTTGCTGGGACAGGTACAGCTGGATTTGTGGGCTACTGGCCAACCTTTCTAAGGGGCACATTCAGTTTAGCGCTGTTAGCGGAGGTCTACTACTACTACTATTCATTTATGTAGCACTACTCCAGGGCATATTTTAGAATACCCCACTGGAGTTCCCACTTCCAATGGGGGGGGGGGGTTTGGCTCTGGTCAGTCCAGTCCAGTTGAGCCTGGGGCAACCTGTCCCTGGTATCTTGAAATCCTCTCCAAGCGTGCTCTTCATTTGACCTCCTTAATTTCTTTATTTTATTTTAAAGATTAAAAAAAAGGAAAACAGCAAAGCAGAAAGAGGTAGCTTCTGTCCGCCCTCTCCTACTCCTCCCCCCCCCCCCCCCAAAAAAAATCTGGTTGCAGCACTTGTGCTGTATTCTGGGACACTTTCCTCAGAGAACTGTGGGTTATCTTGGTTATTGAGCTTTTGAAGGAAGAGTGTTCAGGCCCAGCAGGCCTGCTTTGCCATGGAGTTGCTTGTTCTACTGCTTCTCTTGACCATTAGAAAGGCCAGTGGACCTTGTTTACAGGTCGTTGGCTGTTTTTTTGCCATAGTAATGGCGATAGCAACCCAGGCAGACAAAAAGCAAGGAACTGGCCTGTGGTGCATGTAGTTGAGTTCGCAGCCATTGCTGCTCGATGCCAGTTCATTCACAGTTTAGGCTGTGGTAAACATCTGCCCTATTTGATTTACAGTGTGTATGCAGTCTGCACTTCCAACCCACTCCTGTTCCTACTCTCAGCAGCAATTCCCTGGGAGAGCTTAGCACTTAAGGAACAACAGAGCTGTCTCCAGCAGAGGTTTTAAATTTCATGCAGCACACATGGCCTTTTTGGTGGAGGTGTCCTGGGGGTCACTGGATTGCTTGTTGGTTTCTGATCAGTTAATGATAGGGGCTCCTATCTCCCAGGGTTCCTCAAAAGTTCCAGGAGGTTCTGGAGGAGGACTGAGATTGTTTATGTACGAATTTTTCTTGGTCTTACAATTTGGGTAGATTTCATTTTCCATTGAATAAATAAATTATACTATGTCAAGACTGTTTGTTTGTTTTCATTTATTTAGAAAGATTTACAAAATAGTTTTACGTTGTTGTTAAGTGCTGTCGAGTCGGTGTCAACTCCTGGCAGCCCTCTGGAAAGTTGACCTAAACTTTGTTCGGTCTTCAGCCAAGCGGCTCATTGTTGATAGAGTGGTATCCATAGCTGCTGTTATTGTATCGATCCATCTCATTGCTGGCCTTCCTTTTTTGCGGTTACCATTCTACCTTGCCAAGCATTGTCTTTCTCCAATGATCTCACTCTTCGCATGATTTGTCCAAAGTATGAAAGTCCAAGTCTTGTCATCTGAGCTTCTAAGGAAAGCTTAGGTTTGATCTCCCCTAGTACAGACTAGTTTGTTCTTTGGGCAGGACACAGTATTCGTCGCCAGCACCATAATTCAGAGGCATCAATTTTCTTCCTGTCTTATCTTTTTCACTGTACAACTTTCGCATCCATATGACGTTATTGAAAATACCATGGCCTAGACAAGTCGAATCTTTGTATGGAGAGAGACATCTCTGCTTTTGAGAATCTTATCTAGATCCTTCATAGCCATTCTACCAAGAGCAATACGTCGTCTGATTTCTTGACTGCTAGTCCTTTCTTTATTGATTGTTGATCCAGGTAAGTTAAAGCTGTCAACTATTTCAATTTCTTCTCCATCAATGATGAATGAACTTTATTTACATTTTATCTAAATCGTTATGAATTATGCATGTCTGAATCTCTTTTCATTCTGATATTGTAGGTTTTAAGTGAGGATATGCATCTCCTTTCTGTAATTTCAGGTAACCCTGAGTGAAGGATCCCACCACATGGCAGTCTTTAAAGATAGCTCGCGGGAATTTGACCTCACCAAAGAGGAAGATGTAAGTGCAAATCGGGGTTATGAGCTTCGAGTAACTGTTTCACTCCTTTGCCCCAGAATCCATCACTTTGTGACATGGAGCGGGCTCAAAAAAATTATATGACCAAGTTGTTACTTATAGGTACCTGCAAAACAAGCCTGATGATTCTTATAGCTACGTTACTTCAGATAAAATGCTGACTGGTGTCTCTTGGCATAGCTTCAAGCCATCAGTTGGCAACTACTTCAGATGTTCTCTTATCCTCTGGAATTTCTTTGCTGCTTGTGTCTGAAGCAAGAGGAGCCAGTGTGTGAAGAGGATAAATGATTCCTTTTTCTGAGAAACACAAGCTAGTTTTGTGACATGCTTGCCGCAAAGAGCCATTTATTTCTGAGTTGTTGTGGAGCTACCAAGAGTGTGTGTTTGTTTAATTCACATTCCCACCAACAAGCGAACATGATTATTCATAGCTTAAAGTACTTTTCTAATTTTAAAAAAAAATAGAGCAGAGATGTGAAAACAAATCCGAGAAAGTTACTGTAATCTTGACATCTATAAACCAAGCTGCTTTCTGTTTGGTTACAGCCAAAATTTACTACAAGACCCCGGCCAAAGATGATTTGAAAATAACCATACTTTCTATATTGGTAGTAGAATAATCCCTGTTGCTTGTTGACTATAATTAAATTTCTGGCATTTGTCGCTGGTCTGTGAAGTTGAGGGGTCAATGCTGTAGTCTGCATAGAACAGAAGCTTCCTCCATAGTGGCCCTGTATGAGATTTAGGAGGAAAAGGCTATAGGGTAGAAGAAATAAGCAGGCCACATGGAAGAAGTTCATATTTTCTCCTGGCTCCTAAAATATTTAGAGAAAAGGTACAGAGAAAAGCCACCAAAATGGTAAAGGGGATGGAAGGCTACTCCTATGAAGAGAGGCTACAAAGGTTAGGGCTCTTCAACCTGGAAAAGAGACGGCTGAGGGGAGATATGATAGAGGTCTATAAATTAATGAATGAAGTGGAACGGGTAAACGCAGATTGATTGTTTACGCTATCAGAATATAGAAAGACTAGGGGACATGTAATGAAGCTACAGGGTAAACTATTTAAGACAAATAAGAAAATATTTTTTCACTCAACGTGTAATCAAACTCTGGAATTTGTTACCAGAGGATGTAGTAAGAGCTGTTAGTGTAGCTAGGTTTAAAAAAAGGTTTGGACAAGTTCCTGGAGGAAAGGTCCATAAACCATTATTAAAAAGGGACCCAGGATATCAATGCTTGACCCAATACAAGCATTGGGGATACTGCTAGGTACGTATGACCTAGATTGGCCACTGTTGGAAACAGGATACTGGGCTTGATGGGCCTTGGTCTGACCCAGTATGTCATATCTTATGTTCACCCAGATATTAAAATATTCACTCCTCTTCTACATTCTCATCTTTGTCTGATAGAATGTGGCTTGTCTTTAAGTTGGAATGTATTTTATGTAACCCACAGCCATTTTATGAGATAAAAAGAAATTAACTTCTGAAGTCGTGTATGTAACCTTCTAAACTGATTTCTGTTCAAACAGCTGGCGGCACTGCGACATGAAATAGAAATCAGAATGAGGAAGAGTGTGAAAGAAGGGCAGACTGTTAGTGCAGAGGTGAGGTGAACTTTGTTCAGAAAGCTGCTCTCTCTCTCTCTCTGTATACATAGAATCCTTGTGTTATGTACTCTTCATGATGGCACTTGTGTCCTTCAACCTATGGATACTAGCAAATAAAGGATCATTTACAGTCCTCTATTTTAACATCTTTGAAATCCTTAATTTTTTTTAAAGTTGAGATATTTCCATATCATCCCTCAAGTCCAGTCTCGACAAATAGGTTCTCCCCCACCTTCAGCAGCTGAGAAGTGAGCATGTCAAAATTCTGATCTCCCACATAAGAGCTCCCTCCTCAGCTCCACAATCCAGTATCCTCAGTTTTCAGCAGCTGAAGACACATCCCTAGGGTTAGGGAATTTTACTGAGCGATACTCCTAACAAATTAGGTTAGGCGCATTAGGACTAATTGGACAGAAAAGATTAAGAAAGGAGACTGAAGTCTTCTAGCCTTAATCTGGGTTATTCTCACTCAGAACTGTTGAGTGAAAGGGCTGACTGTGCTGCAGGAGGTCTGTCTAACATCAAGATCCTTTGGTGGGTCTGATGAGCCCCAAGGGGTTAGATACCTGGTGGTCCAGGTGCCTTTCTCCCCTGTTTGGGCTACCCACATCTCTGTTTTAAAGATCTGGGTTTTCCCTTCGGATTTGTTAACATAGGCCTTTTAAGGAGGCTGTCACTTAAGCAGCTTGAGTTTTAATTCTGTGCCAGGTTTACTGCAGAACTCTGCTTACAGCCAATGTTTCTTGCTTCAGGCTTGTCCTCTAGACCAATGAACGGTAAGGTTTTTTTTTTCTGTCTTTGGTTTGACAGAGAGTCCCCAGGGAACAATGCATGTGCGTGGCTTTCTCTTGTGTCCAGCAGTGGGGGAAACCACAGTTTGTCGGCCGACAGCTTCTGATGTGTTTGTTTAAAGCAGGGAAGAGCCCTGGAGCGTGAATTGGCCTTGGGGGGCATGGATCGCTCGGGAGAGAAGCCAGGTTCTGATCTGGCAGAGCCAGAGGCCCTGCAGTTTTGGCGGGAGCCACAGTCATGTTAGATTCAGCAGCCATTTCCTCAGCTAAGGGAAAGGTTGTGAAAACAAAGGCAAAACAGCGATCATACCACAGCTCAGCATTGCGGAAAGCGTCTTTGCCGGCTAGTGAGCAGGGGGACCTGGTTTTCTCAGCACATTTTATTTTATTATTGCATTAAGGCCTATAGGTTAAAGAGACGACAGGTTCAGGCCCTACTTGGCCTACTCTGCCAACCGAAGCACTGCAAGAGTCTCCTCTGCCGAGTCAGGAGCCTCCAGGGCAGAAAGATAGACTGAACTGGATCTGTAGGGGACATTGGAATCCCTCTCTCTCCACTCCCAGACTTCAGAGGATGAAGGGAAGGGTCCCTCAGACTTCTGGGGTGACTCTGCTAGCCTGGGCTTGGAAGAAGGTGAGTCCTCCATGGAGGAGGACCCCTAATGTGTTCAGGGTTATTCATAAGGAAAAATTAGCAGGTCTTATCAAGTACTCCCTGGTAGCTTAAAAATTACCTAGCCCGCGGCGTTGCTGGTGGAACCATTGGAGGATCCCCTACTGCAGGGGTTCAAGGGCGGGAGGTGCTACCCAGTGCATAGTGTGATTAAAACAATGATTGAGGTGGAAAGGGACGTACCTGAAGCGGGCCTCAAGGGGAGCGCGTATCTTGATTGCCTTAGAGAAGGTATTTAGCTGTTGTTTTGCTTTATTTCTCTGCCACCGGACACCCTCGGATCGCCTCAGAGACCTGCATTCACCTGGGGAGAGAACAGAACACGTTTGCTGCTCCTGCAGCCCCTCCAGCCCAATCAGAGGCCTCACAGCACACTTAAAAGAAGCTGCACGCTGCCGGGAGTCCCTCTCTGCCACTGGACACCCTCGGATCGCCTCAGAGACCTGCATTCACCTGGGGAGAGAACAGAGCACGTTTGCTCCTCCTGCAGCCCCTCCAGCCCAATTGGAGGCCTCACAGCACACTTAAAAGAAACTGCACACTGAAGGCGTGCCCGCACCTGCGTGCCCGCGCCTGAGGACCTCGCCAGAGGGCCCTTTGGCGTGGCCCTTAGGCGGAGACCGGAAAAGAAAAAGAATCTCTGACACAGAATCTTGTGAGTCCAAATACTTAGTGCTTATTTTTAATGCAGTTGATTTATAGCTATAGCAAATGCAATATCTTGCTTGTCTGATTAACTATAGTAGACCATACAACTCAGCGAGCTGTCTCTCTGCCTACTAAATACGGCTCTTAATGTTTGCTACATTACATGTGAATGCTCATTACTGTATCCAGCTAAAATTACACAGCTTCAAACTGTATCTATCTGCACCTGCTTAATCTCACTCAAACAGTTTGTAAGCAACCCTTGCAACAACTTAACAATATGTGTGGCCACAAGTAAATAGTATATTCAGCCTGATTACACTGATAGACCCACGCTGACAGAACTCACTCCTTTATCACACTCCCCTACAAGCATAAGATTGATTCCTTGATATATAGAAAATCACTCTCATAAGTCTAACAAGCTACGAAGATGTCCCCTTCCACTACTTTCTGCTGTAGAATTCTATGTTACTGCACAATAATTATAACATTAACTAATCTAACTCACAGTCTAAACAACAAATACCACAAGCCAATCCCAATAATACAAAGAATAATGAGATCTGATCCCTCTCCTGGACAAATTAACATAAGCTACAATAAAAAAACAAATCACCCTAGATTAATACATATAAAACACACACTATTACCTCAAACTGATACGCAACATAATTCAATAAACCTAAATTCACTAACATGTATTCTAATTAACGCAAGATCAATGAAAAACAAACTCCCCATTTTTACAGACATACTAAATGACCAAAAACCAGACATCTTATGTGTAACAGAAACCTGGCTAGCAGACACCGACCTTGTTTACTTGAATCAATTAAAGAACAATAATTACGATATCACCCACACCCTTAGACACCATAAAAGAGGAGGAGGAGTACTCATTATTACAAAGAAAACACTAAAAGCAAAACCTCAATCAACTGTCCTCCCTAACAATATAGACACACTCATCCTAAAAATTGACCACCTCAGATTATGCTTAATATATAGACCACCTGATCAAAAAGCTGAAAACATGGATGCTTTAATTGATTTCCTTAGCTCATCCACTGTAACTAACGCAATAATATTGCTTGGTGACTTCAACCTTCCATCCCTACCCTCCACACACTCGGCTCTCTTCCTAGAATCAATCTTAGATATGGATTTTCACCAAATCATCAACACAAAAACTCACATCAAAGGAGGAACACTTGACCTTATCTTCCTCCCTGAAGTGCTCCACAAATTCTGTAACACAGAATCACTGGAGTGCTCACCAGTCCCCCTGGTCTGACCACCACCTCATAAAACTAAGCCTCAGATACCCTATATCCAGTAATAAGCATAAACCGCGTCAGACACTAACCACCAAATTTAAGAGATTCAATGAAGAAGACTTCCTAGATCAAACAATCCCTCTTCTTTCTCTTTCACCAACTGACCTTGACAAAGCTGTAGCAAACTGGCATAGAACTATCAATAATGCAGCTACATATAGCCTAACAATGAAACAAATTATCAACATGAACAACCGTCCTAAAAATGGTAATGTCCCATGGTTTAGCAATACCTTAAAGTTAATGAAAAGAGAGCTGAGGAAAATTGAACAAAGCTGGCGTAAAATTAAATCTACAACACACTATGAGGCTTACAATGACTACCTAAAAAAGTATAAAGAAGAAACAGATAAAGCAAAGAAAAACTACCATGCAATCATTTTAACTAACTCCTTAAATAGACCGAGGGAACTATTTAACATTGTTCAAGACCTAACGAATAACACATATAACTCTAGCACTGACATTACAGATATTTCAGCCCAGACTTTAGCTAATCACTATATAAACAAAGCAAAACTGCAGTCATTCACACCAAAACCATTAAATAAGCCATGCCATGATCATACAAATGATTGGTCAGAATTCCATCCTTTAACCAAAGACACACTTAAGAATATTATATCTAACCTTAATACAACAACCTCTTACCTAGACCCTTGTCCAGTAACTTGGATAAAGAAAACCCTATCCACTCTTTCCTCCTTCATTCTTCCCATAATCAACCTCTCTCTACAACAAGGGTATTTACCACCTACTCTAAAACATGCACAAATTTGCCCAATACTTAAAAACAGCACCCTTGACAAAACATCACCGAACTCCTATAGACCTATATCAAGTATACCCTTCATGGCCAAATTAATAGAAAAGGTTGTCTAAATTCAAACCCAGGATTACATGGATACCTCAGCCCCCCTAGATGAACAACAATACGGATTTCGCCCTTGCCATGGCGTAGAAACGCTCCTAGCGGTCCTACTCGACACTCTTGTAAGAAGAATTGATAACCCCAAACAAGCGTTCATCCTCCTATTCATCGACATCTCTGCAGCATTCGATAGTGTACACCACACCTTAATGCTCAATAGACTCAGTCAAATAGGAATCAAATCAACTGCACACAAATGGTTTGTTTCATACCTAACCAACAGAACACAAACAGTTAGAATCAGCACCCAAACATCAAACACTTTCAACCAGGAAATCGGTCTCCCACAAGGATCGGCCCTCTCAGCCCTCCTTTTTAATATTTATATTCAACCTGTTTGCAATATCTTTAAAAAAATTCAGTGTCCACTATCATATATATGCGGCGATATAATGATGTACATTCCATTCACGATTCCTAGCCTACCAATGCAACTTTTAAACGAGTGTCTCAATGAAATAACAACATGGCTAAAAGACCACAATCTCCATATGAACCACTCAAAAACAGAAATATTAATTGTAACAAAAGACCAATCGTACACGCCCCATCACACATCACAATTCAAAATCAAGACATTAAAATAAAAAATGAAGTGAAATATCTAGGTGTGATCCTTGATACGCATCTCAGTATGGATTCTCACATCAGAAACACAACAAAAAAAATCTTTTTCAAGCTCAAAATTCTAAATCAATTACGCCCACTTGTTCATTTACATGACTTTATGAGCATAATTCAGGCAATTATCACACCTCATTTCGACTTTGCCAACCTAATCCTCATAGGCACATCAAAACAAAATATTAAAAGACTCCAACTAGCACAAAATGCAGCAGCTAGAACCATAATGAAGATTCATACATTTGAACACATAACACCAATACTAGCTAACTTATACTGGCTAACAATACAATGTAGGATAAACTATAAGACTATTATAACCACTTTCAAGGCATTAAATAACATGTCTCCACAGTCACTAAGCAAGCTGATCACTAAGGTCTCTAATAAAATAGTACATAGGAAAGGCTACACAAACAAAATAATAACCCCGAAAGATTACACCAAAGCTAAAAAGACAACTAATAAAAAGGCATTCTCCCATGCAGCACCCACCTTATGGAATTCCCTCCCTGAGGAAATCAGAGCAGTAACTGAAATTAAGGAACTCAGAAAGAAACTAAAAACCCATCTTTTTACATCACACTTCAATCCATTGTTATACTCCTTCCCCCATAATGAAAACGGATAACTAACAACTCAAAACCCTACCAAGAAAGACATAAATAATAGCAACTAGTTATAGCAATACCCTTATTCTGATACTCGATGCCTCTCCGGTGAATCCTTACTCTAACTATTACTTTTAATCACTCTACAACTATGCATTTCACATAGTATAAACACAATATCTTGTATATAGTTGTACATAGTTGTAACACATTATAACGTTGTTTTGTTATTGAACCTAGACCCAGTTTCAACTGAAACTAAGCTTGTTTTGTTTTTAAGGTCCTGCCTCTGTACATAGTTTACTACGTTCCATGTAAAACAAACAGATTTTGCTCTGTCCATTAACTTGTTCTTTGTAAACCGCACCTGATCCATGGGAAGGTGCGGTATATAAGTGATTGATAAATAAATAAATAAAATAAATAAATAAATTTTGGGTGGTTTCTTTTGTTTCCTGGTGTTTTCGGCAGGAACGTCCGTTCTACCCTTCCTTCCAAGCCCGATGTACGTGGGGAGAGAGAGGGCACAAGATAAATAAAGTGAAAGAGTGAGAGGTGCGCTCTGAAGCTTTTTACATAACTGACGTACCTGAAATACCTGAAATAACTGATCTATATGACGTAAATGCTTTGAATGGGAAATGACTTAAATCATATATATGACATAACTCATCTGAATGATGTACAGGAATTGAATCCTATACATAAAGTATACCAATATATAAGTTGTTAATGCACTGTATGACTTGAATGAAATAAAGGCGTTTCTTGTGGTACAAGTCATGTCTAATCTAAATGACATTTCTGATGTACAGGCTGTTCGTGCAGACAAGGGCAGCAATGTAATAACTTTACTGAATACTGAAGATGGGATGCCCTCAAAGCAGGAATTCTTGCTCGGGACAATTCAGTCATGGTCTGAGGGGCAGTAGTTGTTGCCCTTTGGTGCGATCTGCTGTTTCTATGTACTTGGACATGCCTCGTTGCCTAGTGGTTGCTCACATCCGAACCGAGCTGAACTCAAGTCTCAGGGGTGTGTGTACACATGAGCCGAAGGATCAGTATTAGGCCCTTTGGAAACAAGCCATCTTTCACTGGCAGTGTAAGTTGATAGGAACAAACACTTGGCCTTTCATTCCACAGGGCTTGCACATCAGCCTTTTGGGCTGGCCATGGCTCTGCGCACCTTCACAAAAGTGATGTTGGTAGTGGCGGTTGCCCAGTGGAAGGAGGACGACATGGTCCATCCGTATTGGGATGACTGGTTGAGTCGAGCAAAGACAGAACAGGAGGTGCAGCTGGCCACCCAGTGGGCGGTGCAGTTCCTTCAGACTCCAGAATGAGTGATCAATCTGACCAACTCAGTTGCAACCCATCCAGCAGTTGGTGTACCTGGGGGCGAGGTTCGATGCAGAATTGGGTCTCATCTCACTTCCAGAGGACAGGATACAACAGATCCAGCATCAGATTCTCCAGTTCCTTTTTGTCCCTCCGGTCCATTCCCAGTACTTGTGGGTTGTTGCCTCTCACCAACAGCTTGGAGACTGAGCATGTCATCTTTGATGACATCAGTACATGTAGGCAGCTGGCAGCACTTATCCAGCCCCAGTAAACTCCATCTCCAAGCAGCTAGAGAGAGCTGATTCCATTGTGCTGGGGTCACTGAAGGGACAACTAAGGACAGTACTTTTTTCTTTTATTTTCAATGTGCAGGCTTAATGTATTTAGTCTGAGATCACTATCTCTTGTTTGCCAAATGGGTTTGTTAAAGGTTAAAAAAAAATGTAAGTTTGAGAAGCAGTGTGGTTTTGTTGAGATGCTTTCTGTGGGAGAGGGAGAGACTCGCAAATTGGAAACACCAGAAGACATAGTGACCCCAAAACCCATAAGTGGGTGAGGAGCTGCTAGAGCACTGGAACCCCGTCTTCACATCTTGCCACAGCATTCCTGCCTCACTGCCAACGCCGCAGGAAAGCGGTGAAGCAGTAAAAGACCTCTGTGCAGGAAGGCCAGATGATAGACAGGACCCACCAGTATTGGAGCGTAGTGGCATAGCATTCTCTTTTCCAGGGCCTTTCACTTTTCAGGAGTTGGTTGGGAGTAGTGGCCAGACAGATTTTTTTTTTCTCCAGAGTTTGTGCTACTTCTGCATGAAATGGGGTGCAGATCCCCTCCACTGTGCCAGAGAGAGCAAGAAAGAGAGGGTTGTGAGAGATGCAGGCAGCTGAGAAAGAACCTGCTGTGGCGCCTGGAGGGGAACTCTTGGGAAGAGGCGGGGTCCATCCAGTCCATCCATTCGGAGCACCTGGTAGACCTGGAAGGGGAAGCAGACTTGGAGTGCTCCATAGAGCTTGTGGTGCAGAGGATCAAAGCACACCACGGCCTAGTCATTCTCATTGCTCCCGATTGGCTGTGGAGACCATAGTATGTGGATCTGCTCAGGCTGACAGTGGACCATCCGTGGTGACTACCTCTCCAGCCTGACCTCCTTTCCCAGGGGCTGGTCCTGATGCTTCAGGTGGATCGATTCTCGCTTTCGGCTTGGTTCTTGAAAGGGCGCGATTGAGAAGAAGAAATTATTCTGTCCCAGTGATATTGACGCTGTTGAAGGCCTGTAAGCACTCCACTTTGCTTTCTTATGACCAGGTTTTGAGGATATTGGGGCTTGGTGTATGGAGAACAACTGCCGACCTTTGTCGGCTTCAGTGTCTGAGGTGCTAGCCTTCCTGCATTCGGGGCTCGATAAGGGCCTAGCCTGCAGTTCACTGCAGGTGCAAGTGGCAGCAATCACCTGTTATTGCGGTAGGGTTCCTTGATAGCCCATCCAGACATAGTGCAGTTCCTTAGCGCTGTTAAGCAGGTCCAGTGTCCGGTACGTTCGGTGGTACCTCCCTGGGATCTTAACCTGGTTTTGTTGGCTCTGGTGGCAGAGCCTTTTGAGTTGTTGAGAAAGTCTGTTGAAGGATTTGATATTTGAAAACCATCTTTCTGGTGGCTATCTTTTCAGCGTGGTGGATTTCCGAGTTGCAAGCGCTGTCGTATTAGGAGCCTTGTCCTTCTCTAAGGAGAAGTGGTACCATGACCAGTTCCCTCTTTTCTGCCCAAGGTGCTCTCGATTTTTTCACTGAATCTGACGATTACCCTGCCGGTCTTTTCAGCAGCAGGGGAAGCACAAGAGGACCCCCTGCTCCGCCTTCTGGATGTGCGACAGTCCTTGAGACGTTACTTGAAGAGGATGGAGCCTTTTCGGAAGTCAGACCGTCTAATTTTTCTTGTTTGGAGGCTCACATAAGGGGGAGGCTGCATCCAGGGGGTTCCACCACTAGATGGATTAAAGAAGCAATTTCCTCGGCTTATCTGCTACAGCGCAGGTTGCTGTTGGTGGGGTTGAGGGTTCATTTGACCAGAGTACAGGCGGCCTTTTGGGCTGAGTCTGTTCTCATCCCACCAGCAGATATCTGCAGGGCAGCCACCTGGGCATCTCTGCATACTTTTGTGAAGCATTATTGTCTGGGTGTTCAGGCAACAGAGGACACAAGGTTTGGTTTGGCAGTGATTCAGACTGGGCTCGCAGGTCCCTCCCAAAGGTAGTAATCCTATGGTGCATCCCACAAGTACCAGGATTGGACTTGAGGGACAATAAGGATAATTGTCTTTCCTGGAGTACCTCCAGTCCAGTCCAGGACCCACCCTCGTTCTTCAGAGTGAGCGATCCCGGCCATGGAGAGATTCATCTTTAGATTGCTGGGTTTCGCATGCAAGCAGACTAAGTGCTTGGGCTCTTGAGGGAGCCATCACCTTATTGTTCATTTTCTTTTGGGGTGTGCTCCAAGGGGACAAAACAACAAAAAAAAACCCATAAGGGGAACATGGTAGGTGAATAGAGCACTCACCATACTGGAAGGAAGGTAGTTCTTTACAGCTTCCTTTGTCACAGCGGTTGTAACACCAGTTAGGTTAAGTACATCTGCGCTGATGGGTGAGCTGGTTCCTCTTCCTTCAGAAGGAGTGCCTTCTCGTTTATTTTTTGTTGTTGTTGCTTTTTGGAGGGGGCTTATAATGTTAGAGGGTGTGTGGTGTGGGTTTTTATTAAATTGCTAGTCTTGTTTGCTCCTGTGAGTCTGCTTTGTCAGTAGTTTACTGGGGCTAGTAGGTGATGCTGATGTCATCAAAGATGACATGCTCAATCTCCAAGCTGCTGGTGAGAGGTGACAACCCACAAGTACTGGGAATGGACTGGAGGTATTCAAGGAAAGCCAATTAGCAGGTAAGGCCTAATTTCACCTTTCTGGCTATGAGAGAACCAACAGTATAGTAGTATTTGCAACTGTTGGGGTCCATGGTGGCAGCATTGGAATGGTTGCCTTGGGCGAGAACTCACAAGTGGCCCCTCCAGCAAGTGCTGATGGCGCGCGGGTCTCTGCAGAGCGCGCCATTGTCGCACAAGCGTTTTTCTGGACTCAGTTTGGGAAAGTCTGGATTGGTGGTTACGGAGAGAAAGTTTGGCGGCGGGGTTGTCCTTTGAACCGCTGTATTGTATTCTGGTGATGAGAGAGGCCAGCCTCACGGGATGGGGAGTGCATTGTCGATCACAGGTGAGGCAGTGGTCCCCGGAGGAGCGCTTTTGGCCTTTCAATCGGCTATATTTGAGGGCAATGTTTCTGGCCCTCCAGTACCTCCGGCCACCGATCCAGCAAAAAGAAGTGAGAGAGTATTTGGACAATGCAACCACAGTGGCCTTTATCAACTGGCAAGGAGGTGCAGAGGGGGCTCAGCCTCTACTCCTGTGGGCGGAGCAGTGGCTCACCACTCTTTCAGCAGGACATGTCGCTGGCAAGGAGAATATACAGTCCGGGTTTCTCAGATGTCACTACTTGGATCTGACATAAATTACTAAAATGCTCAATAATATCCACACGGAACTATGTTCACTTTAAAGTCATCTTATATAATCAATCAAGTGATATGTCTTTGTACTAACACAGAAGGTCTCAGACTTACATGGCACTCATTTCTTGGGCTTTTTTTCTTTTTTCACTTGCCCAGCTGATGTGCCTAATAGCATCAATGACCTTCAATGTATATTATCAAGTAATATTAAATTATCAGAGAGTCCGAAGGTAGATGGAGCTATGGCTATGTTCTCCTATTATTAAGTACCGCTAAGGCTCTTAATTTTGGCCATAAAGCCGTATTGCACTTAGCTTAAAATATGCATACTGCTGCCATCATGCTCTTCTGTGATCCCAATGCCTTCCTCGGGTACCTCAGCCGCGTTTCACTTAGATTGTTTCATCAGGGAAACGCATTGGCTTCTTGACCTTTACAAAGGTACCCGAGGAAGGTGTTGGGATCACAGAAGAGCATGATGGCAGCAGTATGCATATTTTAAGCTAAGTGCAATACGGCTTTATGGCCAAAATTAAGAGCCTTAGTGGTACTTAATAATAGGACAACATAGCCATAGCTCCATCTACCTTCGGATTCTTTGATAATTTAATATTACTTGATAATATACATTGAAGGTCATTGATGCTATTAGGCACATCAGCTGGGCAAGTGAAAAAAGAAAAAAAGCCCAAGAAATGAGTGCCATGTAAGTCTGAGACCTTCTGTGTTAGTACAAAGACATATCATCACTGCTGGAGGCGGGAACAGCCATTTTGCACGGCGGTCCAATCGGGACCGGTGCCTTGCCCATTTAAAACCGGCGCTATCGGGCGCGCCCGCGCCTGGCGGGCCCGTGCCTGAGGGCCTCGCCAGAGGGCCCTTTGGCGTGGCCCTTAGGCGCGGACCGTAAAGGCGAGACCAGGAAGTGGAAACCACCGCTCAGCATCCTTGAACTCAGATACCACTGGTAATTTAAGACCAGGTACCTCAACAGTATGTTTCATTTTCAATCATAACCTCTACACGAGCTCATTGCTGTATCATGCATATGTACTAGACCAGATAAGCTAATAATCTGCCATCCATCAGCACAGTTAGTGTTAGCACTCAATGCAGAAAGGGTAACCCACCAAAGCAAGACGGGTTCAGGAAAGTTTCATTCTCTGAGTAACTATGTAAAGTAACTAAACTGATGGCATGTAAAGTGCTTTATTTATTTAGACAGTTTTGTATACCACCTTATCCTTCAATCAAAGTAGTCACAACACAATTGGGGGATACATTTAACACGAGGGGATATGAGACACATACACTAATACTTACAGGGAACATGGGCAATGGAGGGTTAAGTGGCTTGCCCAAGACCACAAGGAGCACCTGTGGGACTAGAAACCCCAGTCCTTCCGGCCCAAGGTTGCTGTCCTCTAGTGGGATTTGAACCACCGACCTTCTGGCCTGTGGTACCTTGCCCCAACCACTAGGCCACTCCTCCCTCCCTTTAATACCGACAGTTGTACCAGATTAGACCAGCCAGAAATGTCTTATTTGCTTCCTTTCCTTGTTAAGCTTCATTCTGTGTAGGTATATACTTAACTCATACATAATAGATGAATGTCTCCAGCAAAATTACTGTATGATACACTGAACCTGTTTGCCGATTGCACAACATACTAGCTAGGATCCAGTCAACTCTAGCTTGCCAGAAACCCCCTTGATCTGCCTACCGAAAAGCCTCCTAACCACAGAGTCAAAATGGAAGACTTGATCATCAGGTTAATGTGCCTTTTCCTACTTTTTGTAACCCTACCATCCAATATACTAGCCCTCACCACCTCACAAAATCACATCCCTATTGTACTACCTAGTGAGAGAAAATGGTCAGGTGACTCCTATTACAACCCACGTGGAGCAAACCTCCTGCACCGCAACCTCTTACTACATGTCCCATTACAACACAACACGAAAACTAGACAAACTAAAAATTGCTACCCTAGTAGCCTGAAGTGTGCACTTATAAATGCCCGCTCACTTCGAAATAAGTGGCCAGTGATCACGGACATAATAATACACCACAAGCTAGACATTCTCATGGTAACCGAAACATGGCTTTCAGCAGAAAACAATATTATCCTCAACCAGCTTCTCCCACCTAACTTTACAGCATTCACCGGTCACAGACAAAACAAGAAAGGCGGAGGAGTACTCATCACCAAAGCTGACCTCCAGTTTAAAATGGATGAATCCAACAGTAATAACCATCTAGAAACGGTATCAATTTCAAACAACATATGCTCCATAAACCTGGTCTATAGATCACCGTCAGCGGATCCAGACGACCTAGCATCCATAATAAATCTGGCTTCCTTCACCCAGGGTCCAAATAAACCTAATTGGATTGTAGGAGATCTCGACCTACCATCATTGCATGCCACTCAAGCAACTGCATTCCTAGAAGCCCTAGATAGCCTAGGATACACGCAAATGGTGCAAGAATCTACCCGTGAGAGAGGCAATATCCTTGACCTCATATTCGCGCACAGCTAATTTTGGAGCAACCACAAAACATCGTACAATCGATAACTGCAGTCCCATGGACCGACCACAAACTCATCACCTGCCATCAACTGTTCACGCGGGACAAAAACGGATAAAAGCGGGCCTGCTAACTCAGCTACCAGAAGTTTTCACCCATTTAACAGAGAACGCATCCTCGCCGACATGAGCACACTCTTTGACACCTCATTAAACCTAGATGGGTTAATCTCTTCCTGGAACAGTAAACTCAGTACAATCGCTATCCGCCCCCCAAGGAACAAGAACCCAAAGAAGAGAGCAACAGCCCCATGGTTCACAGCGGATTTAAAAACCTCACTAACTATTTTAAGAAGGCTAGAAAAACGTTGGAGAAAGTCACGCACCAGCAGTGACCAATCAGCCTACATCCAACACCTGGCGGAACATCGAAAAGCCATCGCAGATAAAATCAGACAACACCACACAGACACCCTGAAACGCTCATTGAATAAACCTCACGACTTGTTTAACTTAGTTAAAACGCTTGCCAAAGAACCTACCCCCGAGCTCCACAGCAGGATCCATCCACAGGACTATGCGACGTATATGCAATCCAAAATGTGCAAGACTAACAAAATATTAATACCGGACCCTCCTGATGAACAAGACCACCCAGCATCACTAACATCCTTCTCCACTCCCTCGAAGAAAACTATTGAGGATACCATCCTAGCTCTAAACACAACTACTGCGTACACAGATCCTTGCCCTGCACATTGGATAAAGGACCTGCGATGTGATATATCCCCAGTTATAGCAAAAATAGTAGACCATTCCCTCTCTACTGGCTATTTCCCATCTACTCTCAAGCAGACCTCTGTTAGACCGCTGTTAAAGAACACCAAACTTGATCCGCAACAGGTAGAATCTTACAGGCCCATATCTAGCATACCTATGCTAGCAAAAATCATCGAGAAAATAGTGCACAGGCAATTACAGGATCACATAGACACCTCCGCCCCACTGGATCCGGCCCAGCATGGATTCAGAGAGTCACATGGGGTAGAAACACTGCTTACAACCCTCTTCAACAACATAATCTCAGGTGTGGATAACATAAGCCAGGGTTTCGCGCTTGTCTTTCTAGACATAGCAGCGGCTTTTGACTCAGTATACCACGAAATTCTTATCTACCGGCTAAGAGAAAAAGGCATCTGCGGAACAGCACTTGAATGGTGCAAATCTTACCTGTCCGATAGATGGCAACATGTCCGAGTTGACGGAGATACATCTGAACCATTCCAACAAAACCAAGGTGTACCTCAAGGATCCTCCTTATCTGCACTGATGTTTAATATATACATTCAACCCATCTGCGACATCATCAGATCCTTTAATGTCAGTTACATGATATATGCAGATGATGTCCTATTATATATGCCAATATCACTCGATTGCCTAGACCTCACTCCGCTGACTAACTGCTTTGATACCATATCAGAGTGGCTGCTATCACAAAATCTGAGAATACAACACAAAAAGACGGAAGTCCTTTTCGTCTCGAGGAGCACCAACTTCACCCCTCCTAGTTGTATTAACGTAAAGGATGCCCATCTCCAAGTGAAACATGCAATACGTTACCTTGGAGTAATGCTAGACCAACACCTTGACATGAAGAACCACATAGCCAATACAGTCAAGGCAATCTACTTTAAAATCAGATCCCTCAGACACCTACGTACACTACTTGAACCGGAAGACTTCCGGACCATTTATCAAGCTCTTATACTTCCCCACTTCGACTTCTCAAATTCCATACTACAAGGACTCCCCCAGTCCACCCTGAACCCCCTGCAGCTGGCCATGAACAGTGCAGCGAGAGTACTCCTTGGGGCATCCAGGAGAGACCACGTGACACCCCTTCTAAAACAGCTACACTGGCTCCCCATCCAAGCAAGGATTAGTTTCAAGACCTTGCTGCTAACGTTCAAAGCGGCTATGGGACTCACCTCTTCCTCCCTCTCCAACCTCATACAACCACTTGCACCAAACAGGCCGCGAAGAACAGCAGAATTGAACACGCTGGTCATCCCAATAGAAACCACAAGATGCACCAGATCAACATCTAACAGAGCCTTCCGACTCTGCGCCCCAAATCTATGGAACACCTTACCAGCACAAATTAGAGCAATGACCAATTTGAGTCAGTTCAGAAAGGCGCTAAAACATTTCCTCTTCCTCAAATATCTCAATGACAGCTCCGATCACAACCATCAGGTGAATAGCAGGAGTGGCCAATTGGATAGACCCTCGCAACAGGCCAACTTTACTCTGTAGATAACAAACAGTTCCATATACTGTTGGTAACACCTTGTATATAGTTAACCATGATATCCCTTAATAGATAAACCACCATTGTATTTAGTTTCCCCTATTTCGCCAAGTTATACCTCCTGTTAAATGTAATGACCAGACTTATGTAAACTGTCGGATGTTTTCTGTTTAATGTAAACCGCGCTGATGTCTAATAGTGCGGTATATAAGAATTGTTAATAAATAAATAAAATAAAATAAAAATATCACTTGATTGATATAAGAAGATTTGAATGTGAACATAGTTCCGTGTGGATATTATTGAGCGTTTTAGTAATTTGTTAGTACTGAGCGCTCGGAAGGAGACCATAATGTGTGATCACTACTTGGATCTGGGCAAATGGGAGCTGAACGAGACCAGGATCCATAGTATCACAAGGTGTTGAGATATGCCTGTCATCGATCAGATGGTGATGTTTGCCAGCGCCATTGTGGCCAGGTTCTTCAGCTGGTGCAGGAAGCACATGTCCAAAGGGTTCGATGCCTTAGCACAACAGTGGTCGAGGAAGTGTTTCCTGTACATGTTTCTGCCCGGGCTGCTGATCAGTTGGCTCTTGCAGCACATAAAGTACACCGGGGGTATGTGATTTTGATAGACCCGGATTGGCTCTGCAGACCGTGGTACACGGACCTGGTACAGCTTCTGGCGGATGAGCTATGGCGGCTTTCCTACTGGTGCAATTTATTGATGCAAGGTCCGGTACTGCTGCTTTGAGTGAATCAATTCTTTCTTATGGCATGGTCCTTGGGAGGCTGCGATTTGAGGCATAAAAGATATTTGGCCTCGGTCACCCTCCTACAAGCCAGGAAGAAGTCCACTAAGCTGGCCTATATATGTATCTGGCGAGTATTCGAGAGCAGGTGGAGTCGGAAGATCGTTCGACCTTTTGCAGGCAATATCTCTCTCTGAGATTCTCTTATTTCTACAGGTTGACTTGGAAAGGGGCTTGGCACCCATTGCTCTGAAAGTGCAGGTAACAGCCCTCACCTGTTATAGAGGGTGAGTTTGGGGCCAAACCCTGGAAACCCATCCAGATGATGTCCAGTTCTTATGAGCAGTGAAGCATATTTGGCCACCGGTGCGCCCGGGGGTGCCACCCCTGTGATCTCAATCTGGTGCTGTCAGAGCTGATGGCAGCTCCTTTTGAGCCATTGTCAGGGGCCTCGCTGCTGCATGTCACCTTGAGAGCAGTGTTCCTTGTGGCCATGTGCATGGCATGCCGGATTTTGGAGTTGCGAGCACTGTGTATCAGAGAGTCTTTCTCATCTCATCAAAGGAGAGAGTAACGTTGCAACTGGTGCTGTCCTTCTTCTTTAAGGTGGTGCCTGTCTGTTTTTCCTGTTAATCAGTGTCTCTAACACCGTTCCTGAGTTTGGGGAGCTCGGAGGAGGACCAGCAGCTGCACAGGCTTGATGTGCGCAGAATACTGCGTCTAAGGCTGATACTGACGGCGCCATTCCATAAGGCAGACTGTTTATTTGTCTTGTTTGGGCTTCCTCACAGGAGAGATGCAGCCTCAAAGGCTACTAGAGCGTGCTGGGTGAAGGAGACTATTGTAACTGCATAAGCGGCCAGAGGCAGAAGGGTGTCGGCAGAGCTTTGGGCCCACTCGACTCAAGCCTTTGGGGCATCATTTATTTTTATTTATTTTTTATTTATCTAACATTTCTTATATACCACCTTTCATGATATCAAGGCGGTTTACATTGAACAAGGCATTATAACTTGGAGATAACTATTTTACCGGGAACATGGGCAATGGAGGGTTAAGTGGCTTGCCCAAGACCACAAGGAGCACCTGTGGGACTAGAAACCCCAGTCCTTCCAGCCCAAGGGCGGAATATGTTCGGTTTCTGCCAGTGGACATTTGTAAGACTGCATACTTTTGCTCACCACTATCATCTCAATGTACAAGCGACGGAGAACTTGGGTTTTGGGGCACAAGTGCTTGAGCAGGACTCGCGGGTCCCTCCCATGCTTAGGTACTGCTTTGGTATATCCTATTCATCAATGCTGGACTGAAGGGATGAAATGGAAGGCGAAATTAGACCTTACCTGCTATTTGTCTTTCTATGAATCTCTCCAGTCCAGTCTCATTCCCTCCCAGAATCAGTCAGGTTGTTGAGGATTCATGGATAATGGTGTGGCAAGTCCAGCAGAACGCATAAATACCAAACTAACTAGCTAAATTAATAAAGGGGACGGTCAGAAGAAAAAGTGAATAATATCCTTTCTCTGGGCTCTTCGGATTTCACTGGTTCTGCTGTTTGCCGGGCATTTCCGGCTGTGCCTGGTGGCCCTTTCATGCACATGCTTCTCTGGTCTCCAAGGGGCAATTTTGTCAAAGTGTCCTAGAGTGAGTCAGGTTTATTAGTTTTGGGATATGCTCTTGTTCTTCTGCTTTATCAATAGGATCTTGGATTCTGGAGCTGAAGAGTGAGCTTTTATGTGGGAGATCAGAATTCTGACATACACAGTTCTCAGCTGCTGAAGGTGGGGGAGAACCCATTCGTCAAGACTGGACTGGAGGGATTATGCAAAGACAATTAGCAGATAAGGTCTAATTTTGCCTTGTCTCCAGTAAGCATCTTCTATAAAAGATAACATCTTAATGCATAAAATGAAAGTGATTAGATAATGACCATTATGAGGCAGACACATGGGGACCAGTGACCTATGCTTTCTATATTTTTGAAAATATGTTTGTTGTACAAAATGTAGTAGTAATTGATATTGTACTTAATTAAATTTATGTCTGCAGGCTGAGATTAGACTGAGATGGTCCTCTTGTAAAAGTTACTAAAATGATTTCTACTTAAATCTGATATAGATGGAAGAGCTATTAGTAAATGCATTGTACAGTTGCAGTGATCATTCATTTGGCCTTTGGGTTTCTTTTATAGACTATTTCTCTAAGTGTGAAGGGTCCTGGTATACAGAGAATGGTGTTGGTTGATTTACCGGGTGTCATTAGTGTAAGTATGCCTATGGTGAATATTCAAATGCCTCAGCATGAAATAGCATTAAATGCATTGCTTGAAATCTTTCTGTTTTGTTTTTAAGACTGTGACATCAGGCATGGCTGCTGACACCAAGGAAACCATTTTCAGTATCAGCAGGGCTTACATGCAGAACCCCAATGCCATTATCCTTTGCATTCAAGGTAAACCCAGCAGTGTGCTCACCATGTTAAATTGTTTTATAAATGTAGAAGAGTTGTATATGCCATCTTTTTATTGTGCTAACTTAATATATGCTTGACTACCCTTTCAACAAATCGATGCACAATTGAGCTACAGATGGTGTTTGTTGATATATATTTATAACATTCTTGTTTCCCCGCAATCGGAGCTTTCAGCAATTCATGAAAATGTAAGATGTTACTTTTGCCTTGCAACCACTCAGAAAGCAAGTTCCAAAGATGCAGTCTAGCCACAGTGAAGGCAGTTGTATAGGTGACTGCTTAGCATACACATTTTAAAGATGGTATTGCTAATAAATTAGAAGCCCTAGACCGTAGAACACAGCTCAGCTGATACGGGGCTATCTGATTTCTTAAGTACAAAGGCATATTGGGTTGTACAAAGCCTTGAAAACCAAAAATAAACTATGAACTTTATGATGAAGTGACTTAAGTATGGGAGTGTTATGCTCCATTTTGCCACGGTTGGTTAATATATGCGTAGCTAGCTGCATTTTACGCAGCCTGTAAAGCCTTCAAATAGCAAGCAGGTAAACCTAGATAGGTCACCTTGATTATTGCAACTCTCTATAACACCATGACCTGTAACACTAATTGAAAATCATCAGAAAGTAATGACACCCACAGTCGTCGCAGCATTCCCAATTTCAAGAACACTATAGTCTCTGCTTCTTCATTTCGAACGTCATTGCCAGATATTCATTGATTAATAGCCTGAGAAACAATAGGCATCTCGGCATGCTCAATCAAGGAGGAACAAATAGACAATTGAGAAGGCCTTATCCTTATCCGCATTAGCTCTGTCTTTTTCAAATTGATTGTCAACTTGCTGCTTGATAACCAAAGCTGAATTGGAGTCGAAATCTCCTTGCCAAAGTCTGTTACATGAACTGACAGTTGAAGATCGTCAGCATAAATCTGTAACCTGCAAATGGATGTTGAATAAAATTTCTGATGATATCGAATCTTGAGGTATCCCAAATTACGATAGTTTCTACCTTGACTCCTTCTCATTCCAAGAGATTTAAAAAATTTGTCCTGAAAATAGGCCCAGAACCTATTGCTTGCAACTACTTAACATCACCTCATTATCAATCGCATCAAATGGTGGAGGTAAGTCTAAAAGAGTAAGCAGCATTGTTCTTCTATGATCTAAATGACATCTCAACGAGTCCATCAAAGAAACTAACGAAATTTTTGTCTGTGGCCTTTTTGAAAGCCACATTGGAAATCATCCAGTAGAGAATTACTTTCAATTTTATTTCTAAGGTGGGATTTTGGATTTAGCTCACGCCTTTTTCAGAGTAGCTCAAGGCAAGAAATATCTCTAAGATAAAGCAAGGATTAGAATGCTAGATTGAACCCAGACTGAGTTTAGTGTCCTGTAGAAGGCAAATTTTTTTTTTTGAAAAAAAAAAAAATTGCCTGTGTAAATCAGCTGAATATTGCCTTCCCTATGTATGGGTAAAAATATGTGGGCATTCCATAGTGTCATCCTTTAATCCACTTTTTTCTGGAAGCGTTCCTAGCTCAAGATTAGGCCGGGCGAGCTTTGCATGTGGTTTTTGAAGATTCAAAATTCACACTGTTTTATCAGGAGAGGTACCTGCAGAAAAAACAGGTGTATTCTGCAACAACTATTTTTTTTTCTTTTTTTAGGAAAATTTTCAAAACGACGATGTAAAGCTCACAGTTCTTTATTATTTATTTAGTGTGAGTTCATAGAGTGGAGGAATAGCCTAGTTGTTAGAGCACCAACCTGGGTTCAGAAAAACCAGGGTTCAAATCCCATTGGCCTGAGGCAAGTCACTTAAACCTGCATTGCCTCAAGTACAACATTAGATTGTAAGCCCTCTCAGACAGGGAAATACCTATAGTATCTGACTGTAATTCATCTTGATTTAATACTGGAAAGGTGTGAGCTAAATACTAAATAAATTATTTGTAGACGTTGCATCAAAATGCACAGTTTCAAAAATCACCATATTAATGTAGATACTAGGTTACTTTTGTTTTGTTTTTTTCTATATCAAAGTTGATATGCTTTTTTTTTATTTTATTTTTTTAATGAAATTTGTACACATGGGGATCTAAGATGACAGTACGTTGAGGTGTACAGTGTGCAGCTCTTTCCTGCTTTTCTTTGTTTGTAACCTGGTATGTGGAGGAAGATGAAGGAGAAACCCCACCCAACTCCAAAGATGCAGGCACCGGCTCAGCGTGGCATGATGGACAGCTTTGTTCACCGGACCAAGACAAGTTCCATACCTCCAATAGACCCGCTGGGAGACTGAAGTGGAAGGCGAGCTCCCGAGCTCCCCCGGATTCAATGTCCCTTTCGACCCGGGAGAGCAACCCTCCTCCCCCTTGTGAGGCCACAAGCAGCTAGTACTACACCCTAGATAAGTCTGCAGGGATCAGAAGAGACACTTCTACTAACAAAGTCTGCAGCTGCAGCAGATGCAGTTGAAGCTGTATGACATGCTTCAAAGGGAAGAAGCAGAGGGGAGTGTCGGCAGCATTGAATTCTACTTCTGGACAGTTTCCTTGTTCATCTGAAGTACCTGTAAAAGTTCAGGCACCCAACTCTGATCAACCCTTGGTGGTAAAGATGACATTGGTGAACTCTGATAAGTTTGATTTTCTGTCCATGTAGGACCGTATTGTTATAAGAACATAAGATATGCCATACTAGGTCAGACCAAGGTCCATCAAGCTCAGTATCCTGTTTCCAGCAGTGGCCAATATAGGTCACAAGGTACCTAGCGGTTTCTCCAAAGGACACGGGTTCCACAATGCTTATATTGGGGCAAGCAGTGGATTTCACAGGTCTCTTTTAATAATGGTTTATGGACCTTTCCTCCAGGAACTTGTCCAAGCCTTTTATAAACCCAGCTACACTAACAGCTTTTACTACATCCTCCAGTAACTAATTCCAGTTTGATTACGTGTTGAGTGAAAAAATATTTTCTCTTCTTAGTCTTAAATGGGTAACATTGTAGCTTCATACCTAGTCTTTCTATATTTTGATGGTGTAAGCAATCGATCTACGTTTACCCGTTCCACTCCATTCTTTAATTTATAGACCTCAGCCTTCTCTTTTCCAGGTTGAACAGCCCTAACCTTTTTAGCCTTTCCTCATCAGGGTATCCTTCCATTCTCCTTAACATTTTGGTGGCTCTTCAATGTACCTTTTCTAATAATGCTATATCCTTTTTAAGATACGGCAACCAGAATTGCACACAATATTCAAGGTGCGGTCTCACCATGGAACGATATAGAGGCATTATAATATCCTTTGTTTTATTCTCCATTCCTTTCCTTATGATTTCTAGCATTCTATTTGCTTCCTTGGCTGCCACTGCACACTGGGCGGAGGGTTTCAACATGTTATCCACGATGACCCCTAAATCGTTTTTCTGGGTGGTGGTTCCTAATATGGAACTTCGCATTGTGTAACTATAGTTTGGGTTGTTCTTCCCTGGGTGCATAACTTTGCACTTGTCTACATTAAATTTCATCTGCCATTTGAACATCCAGTCTTCCAGTTTATCAGAGTCCTCTTGCAATTTTCCCCAATCCTCTTGGGTTTTAACAACTTTGAATAAGTTTGTGTCATCTGTAAATTTGATAACCTCACGTGTTATTCCCATTTCCAGGTCATTTATGAATGTTAAAAAGCAGCGGGCCAGCACAGATCCCTGGGGTACTCCACTATTCATTTTTCTCCATTGGGAAAAATGGCCATTTAGCCCTACCCTCTGCTTTCTATCTTTTAACCAGTTCCTGATCCACAGTAGTACACGGCCTCCTATCCCATGACTTTTTTATTTCGCCAAGAGTCTCTCATGAAGAACCTTATCAAAGGCTTTCTGAAAATCCAGATACACTATATCAACCGACTCACCTTTGTCTACCTGTTTATTCGCGCCTTCTAAACAACATAACAGATTAGTAAGACAAGACCTTCCTTGGCTTAAGCCATGTTGGCTGTCTCCCATTAAGCCATGACTGCGTGTTCAGTAATTTTGAACTTCTTAATGGTTTCTACCATTTTTCCCACTACTGATGTCAGGCTCACCGGTCTGTAGTTTCCCTGATCACCCCTGGAACTCTTTTTAAAAATTTGGTGTTAAATTGGCCATCCTCCAATCTTCAGGTATTAGATGATTTTAATGATAGTTCACAGATTACTAATAGGTCTGCAATCTCATATTTCAGTTCTTTCAACACCCTTGAATGTATACCATCCATTCCAGATGATTTGCTGCTTTTCAGTTTATCAGATAGTTGTTATACATCTTCCTGGCATATCGATATTTCTCCAGGAATAAGCAGAAAGTCAGCCCTCTCATATGGGTGGTGTCGATGGAGCCCATGCGGTGCATTTCCCCAGTTTTCAAAGAAAGCCTTTGGGAATGCTACCACGCATGCGTGGTCCCCTTCCTGCCCAAGGGTGCCATCATTCTCGGTCTCCTTTTTTCTGTGGAGCCCAGTAGATGCTTGTTCTGTTTCCCCAGAAGAAGTCTTCAAAATTCCCGCCTCGAGCCGGCGCCGTCCCTGATGCCATCCTTGCTTTTTTTTTTTTTTTCCCCCTTCTTTTTGTTGAGGCTCCCCTCAACCAGCGTTCGTGCCCTTTTTTCACATGGGTGTCATCGACCCCACCTGGGTGCAGACCACCATGTTTCCCTGTATCTTCAAAAAGTGTGACCATAGCAGTCAAATCACGTCTGTCATGAACACCCACAACTGCTGCCTGCACTACCTCGGTCCGGACCACGACAGTACCTCCTGTGACCTGTGTCAGGCCATGACTCCGAGACCCAACAAGAAAAGGTCTGAGTTGCAGGGAAGATGTTCCCGCAGCCTGGCTCAGCCCCAGTTTCCCTGACGCTGAGTCTCAATCCGAGCACCTCCTGTGAAGCCTGGGCATCTTGGGAGTCCCACGGCAACGGCTCCTCCATCAAGACCCTGGACCCTGGCAAGAAAAAGAAAAAATCCTCAAAGCCAGTTGAGATTCCATTGGTGAAACCCAGCAAGGCCCCATGGCGGGACTCGGACGACTCCGAGCAGCACCCTCCTAAGGTCTCTAAGTGGGAGTCCTCAGTCAGTGAAGACTCTGCGAGGCTCCCTGAGGCCATGGTCCTTGTTGAGGACGTACTTACAAGAGTGCCGGCACTGAGCCTATGACCCTCGGTGCCTGCACTGAAAGCTTCAGAGCCTTCTGGCATCGAGGCTAGAATGGTGGTCCTGGAGCAGAATATCTCTGCCATCCTGGCCATGCAGCAGGCAATGATGCCAGGTTCGTCCGCATCATCTTCCCCGATGACCGGGCCCCCGACTGCAGTGGCGTCCCCCAGGTGTCGAGCCTGGCCCTGAGAACCATCAGCCTTGGGCGAGTCCTTGGCACCGATCGAGGTCCAGGTCCTGATCCTCGAGGATCCGGTCCTTCCCAGCTAGTTTCCAGGAGTCTGACCCAAGACCCACCGGGGGATCTCTGTTCTTTGGGATGAGTCTCGAGGCACAGACAACTGCACCTCAGACTTCTTGACACCCTCCGGCTCCGACTGGGATATCAACATCGAAACCTCGTCTGAGACCTCTCAGCACCAGGCCGTCCCTTCTGAGCCATCTCCCCTGGAGCCCTAGTGTCATTACCCACCTGAGTACGTGGCCTTCCACGACTTCGTCCAGTACATGGCCTGTGCCCTCTCTGTCCCAACTGAGTCAGAGGAGGATCCGTGCACTGAAGAACTGGAGATCCTCCAGTATGAGTCCATGCCAAAGGAGGCTCTTGTCGGTTCCGGTAGTCAGCCGATGCCTCAATGCCATTTATTGCATCAAGAAGAGCCCAGGCTTCCACAAATCCCAGCTCCCACACATCTCCATGGTGGTGGAGTCCTCAATGCAAATGCTGAAGAGCCAGAAGAATTACTCTTCTGTTCCCCTGGGCAGAGAGGCCAGAGCCCTTGATGCCCTGGGGTGCAAGTGTTTCTCCAGGACCAAGCAGGAAGTCAGTCCTCACTTATGGGTGACGTCGGCGCCGACGGAGCCCTCGCGGAGCAATTTTCCCCAGCTTTCAAAGAAAGCCTTTGGGAATTGCAGCGCGCATGCGCGGTCCTCTTCCCGCCCAAGGGTGCCATCTTAGCCAGTCTTCTTTTTTCCGCGGAGCCCTACAGACGTCCCCGTCTTGTCCCCGCGAAAAAGTCGATATTTCTTCGTTATTTTATTCTTTTTCCTTCGGTTCGACGCCGGTCTTTTTCCCGCCCGGACTCGCGACGCCGGTCACGAGTCCTCTTCCTTTTTTTCGGTTTTTCTGACTTAGTCAGCTTTCGTTTTCGATTTTTCCCTGGCAGCCCGGTCCTTTGACCTCGCAGGGGCCCTTTTTCCCCCGATGGCTGCCAGTGGTTTTAAGCGGTGTGGTCAGTGTGACCGAAATATGTCACTAACTGACACACACGACTTTTGCCTCCGCTGCCTGGGCCCGGATCATGAGGAACTGATCTGTGGGCCCTGCGGCAAAATGTCCTCCAAAGCGTTGAGAAGTCGGCGGCATCAGCGTGATAGGATCTTCGCTGACCCCAGCCGTACCCGGACCTCGTCGGAGGCCTCCGCGTCCAAAGGCTCCAGCTCAGACCGTCGCCGGAGTTCCTCCGACGGGGGTTCTCCCTCCGGGGACCATCGTCGGAAGGTGAAACCCACGAGGGCGGCGTCGGTGGACGCTCCTGGTTCCGCGAGGGCCAGGTCGCATAGCCCCGACAGCCGCCCCGGGTCCTTGGAGAAGGAACACCTCACGAAGCGACCTCGCCTGGAGTCGGAGATGCCTGCTCGGGTAAGTCCTGTGGTCCTTCTGGACTCGCCTCCGCGACAGCCGACGTCGGGCCCGACGCCGTCGGGGCCCGAGTCGGGGGCTGCTGGGTCACCTGAGCTCGGACTCAGGTTGACGGCCTTGGAGAGCAGACTGTCTGCCTTCATGGACCAGCAGCGGGCACTGCTCGCTGGCCTCGCTGGTGCCGCTGCCCCGACCGCCGGGACGTCGACGTCCAAGTCGACCCCGGAGACCGAGCCGATCCTCGAGTCGATGCGAACTCGAGTCGATCCTCGGTCGAGGTCACCCTCGGCCTCCCGTTCGGGACCGAGGTCGCCGACGCCGACTCCCTCGGCGTCGGGGCGGCAGGCGCCGCGCCCTGCCCGAGCCGACCCCACCGAGTCCTCGTCGGAGTCGGTCTGGGAGTCTGAAGAGGAAGAGTCGCCTGATTCTTTCCGGACTCGGTGTGTCCCCTCGGACTCACCGGAGTCCGAGCCTCGGAAGCAGTCCCCCCCGGAGGATGCCCGGTTCTCGGACTTCGTCAGGGATATGGCCAAGGCTTTGGCCTTCCCTGCGGACCCCGAGGAGGAGCCTCGAGCCGCAGAGATCGACGCCCTCCAGTATGACTCTCCCGCAAGGGAACACTTTACTGTACCGGTTCCTCCTATGCTGGAACGACTACTCTTCCGCATGTGGGAGAGTCCGGCCTCCTCGCCGGTCCTGAGCAAGCGGGTCGATTCTATCTATCGAGTCCGCAAGAGCCCTGGCTTTCAAAAGGCACAGCTACCACACCATTCCATGGTAGTGGAATCGGCCATGCATCGTCTTAAGAGCCAGAAGATGCACTCCTCGGTGCCTCCTGGCAGGGAGGCCCGTAACCTGGATGGCCTTGGTAAGAAGTGTTTCCAGGGCTCTATGCTCGCATGTCGTGTCCAGACTTACCAGCTATACATGGGCATGTATCTCCGAGATCTGGCTAAAGAGCTAGCCGGATTCTCCGCTGGTTTGTCCGAGGAACCCTTGCGGAGGTTCCTGGCCTTGTCCACTGGCATTCGGGAATGCTCAAAGTTCATGTCCCGAGCAGCCTATGATGGCTTTGAAGCATCGGCTCGAGTGGCCGCAGCCGGCATCGGTGCCCGCCGACAGGCTTGGCTTCAGTCGTCAAACCTTGAGCCCTGGGTGCAGGACAAGTTGGTCGATGTCCCCTGCCGAGGCGAAAACCTCTTTGGCAAGCCCATGGCTGAAAAGGCTGCACAAATTGAGACTGAGACTCTCACCAGGACCAGGCTTTCTAGGAAGACCTCTGCCCCTTCCCAGAAAAAGAAGGGCTCGGGGAAAAAGTCCTTTTACCCGAGGAAGGCGGCTGCCTACAAACAATACCCCCATTATCAGGCCCCTGCAGCTCCCCCACAGGGCCAGCAGGCCAAGGGACGGGGGACCGGGTCCCGTAGGCAGCAAGCCCCCAAGCCTGCACCACCAGCCCCTGCTCAGCAGGGTGGGGGTTTTTGACTCACTAAGCATAGCCTCTCCCCCCCCCCCCGCTGGTTCCTCCCAGCACCGGAGGCCGGCTGGTTCACTTCGCCCACAGGTGGTCCAGCGTCACCTCAGATGCCTGGGTGCTTCAAGTCGTGCGAGAAGGCTATCTTCTCCACTTCCACCAGGTCCCTCCCTCCTATTTTCCGGGAGAACCTCCACGACCCCCTCTGCACCGGGAATTACTCCTTCAGGAGTTAGCAGGTCTTCTGCAGGAACAGGCGGTGGAACCGGTGCCACACCACCTGAGAGGTCAAGGCTTTTATTCCAGGTATTTTCTAATACCAAAGAGAACAGGAGGCCTCAGACCCATCCTGGACTTGCGCAACCTCAACAAGTTCCTTGTGCGGGAGAAGTTCAAAATGCTTACCCTTGGAATCCTTCTGCTCTACCTCCAGCAGGGAGATTGGCTATGCTCCTTGGATCTAAAGGATGCCTACACGCACATCCTCATCCACCCAAGCCACCGCCAATACCTAAGGTTTGTGGTGGCAGGAAATCATTACCAGTACAGAGTACTGCCCTTTGGCCTGTCCTCCGCACCGCGAGTCTTCACAAAATGTCTCGCGGTGGTGGCGGCCCATCTCCGGCTTCACGGCCTCTATGTCTTTCCGTACCTCGACGACTGGCTCATCAGAGCGGCGTCCGCTCCGGAGGTCACCAGCGCCACACGCCGCACGGTGACTCTTCTGCAGTACTTGGGCTTTGTTATAAATTTCGCAAAGTCCACTTTGCTCCCCTCACAGGATCTCGAGTTCATCGGCGCGAGGCTCCACACTCCTCAGGCACGAGCGTACCTACCGCTCGACAGGGCTCAACGGCTCATGGACCTAGCCGACCGTTTTCGCAGCCAGCCCCTGGTCTCCGCCAGGCGCTTCCTGAGACTGCTCGGCCATATGGCTTCCACCGTCCATGTGACCCCCAATGCCCGCCTGAATATGCGGCCTGCTCAATGGTGTCTCCGCCAGCAGTGGCGACAAGCCACAGGCGGCCTAGCAGACCTAGTGCGCGTCTCCGAGCCGCTGATCTCGTCTCTCCGGTGGTGGCTTCGGCAGCCGAACCTGATATTCGGAATGCCTTTCCAGTCACCTCAGCCGACCCGGGTGCTGACCACGGATGCATCCCTCCTGGGCTGGGGAGCACATTGCCAAGGGGCACGTACTCAGGGCCTCTGGACCACGTGGGAGTCTGCTCAGCAGATCAACTTCCTGGAGCTCAGGGCGATCCGCCTGGCTCTCAAGGCTTTTCTCCCACCTGACTTCCCACCAGTCCGTCCTTGTCCAGACGGACAATCAAGTTGCCATGTTCTACGTGAACAAGCAGGGGGGCACGGGCTCCTTCCTCCTCTGCCGGGAGGCACAGAAGCTCTGCTCTTGGGCCGTCAGTCACGGCATTCTCCTCAAGGCAGTTTATCTCCCGGGCCAAGAGAATTGCCTGGCGGACAAACTCAGCAGGATCCTCCAGCCGCACGAGTGGCGTCTGGATCCCTTGGTAGTTCAGAAGCTCTTCCTAAAGTGGGGCCTCCCCACGGTGGATCTCTTTGCCAGTCCTCACAACCGGCAGCTTCCTCGCTTCTGCTCTCGTCAGCCACACCCCCTTCGGGTTGCGGCGGACGCTTTTCTAATTTCATGGTCGGGGAGCCTTCTGTACGCTTTCCCTCCCATCCCGCTAGTCTCTCGGACTCTTCTCAAGGTTCTCCGAGACAAAGCCTTCATGATCCTGGTGGCCCCTCGCTGGCCCAGACAGCCGTGGTTTCCGCTCCTACTGCAATTAGCGGTGGAGGATCCATTCCCTCTGGGGGTACAACCGGATCTCCTCACTCAGGATCAGGGGTCTCTACTACACCCCAACCTCAGGTCTCTCAACCTCATGGCCTGGCTGCTGAGAGGGTAGTCCTTGCTCCCCTTCTCCTGCCGGCAGAGGTGGAGGAGGTCGTCTTAGCTTCGCGACGGCCTTCTACCCGCAAATGCTACGCCCTTAAATGGCGTCGCTTTGCCGTCTGGTGTACCCAACAGTCTCAGGATCCCTTCTCCTGCCCGGTGTCGGTGATCTTGCAATACTTGCTACACCTCTCTAATCTGGGACTTAAGTCCAACTCCGTCAAAGTTCACCTCAGTGCTCTTTCGGCACATCATGTGCCGGTGGACGGTAGACCTCTCTCCAGCGACCCTCTCGTAGCGAGGTTTCTCCGAGGTCTCCTTCTACTTAAACCACCTCTGCGCCCGCCAGCGCCTGACTGGGACCTGAATGTGGTTTTGCAGCGGATCACCTGTCCGCCTTTTGAACCTATGGCTACCTGTTCTCTCCGTTTTCTGTCTTGGAAAACACTGTTCTTGATAGCCCTCACTTCCGCTAGACGCGTAAGTGAATTGCAGGCCCTCGTGTCTGATCCCCCTTACACTCGGTTCTACAAAAATAGGGTAGTCCTACGGACTCACCCAAAATTTCTTCCAAAAGTGGTCTCCCCTTTTCACATCAATCAGGAGGTGGTACTTCCAACCTTCTTTCCCAGACCACACTCCAGCCGAGCTGAGACGCTTCTCCATACCCTGGACTGTAGAAGGGCTTTGAACTTCTACCTTGACCGTACGCGGGAGCACCGTAAAGCTGCTCAGCTTTTTGTGTCTTTTGACCCCAATAAATTGGGGCTCCCGGTCTCCAAGCGTACTCTGTCCATCTGGGTTGCGGACTGTATCTCTTGGGCTTATGGGGCAGCCGGACTCTCCTTAGAAAGTCGAGTCACGGCTCATTGCGTTCGGGCAAAGGCTACGTCAGTGGCTTACCTCCGCTCTGTTCCGCTGGCAGACATCTGCCGGGCCGCTACTTGGTCTTCGAGCCAGACTTTTGCGGTCCATTACTGTCTCGAGAGGGAGTCCCGCAGGGACAGTGCTTTCGGACAGGCAGTCCTCCGTAATCTCTTTGAGGTCTGAGCAACTCCTACCCTCCATCCCGGATGTGGTCTACCGGTGGGTGATAATTCAGCGAAGATTCTTTCCTTCTGTGCTGCTGAGCTAGAGGGAGCTCATTTTTGTGCTTAGGGTCTCCGGTAGCCTTGAGCTTGGGAGTCCCATAAGTGAGGACTGACTTCCTGCTTGGTCCTGGAGAAAGCGTAGTTACTCACCTGTAACAGGTGTTCTCCAGGAGCAGCAGGAATCAGTCCTCACTACCCTCCCTCCTCCCCTTGGAGTTGCAATCGTCTGCTTATGTTCTTTTGCAAATTTTTTATGCTGTCTTTTTTTAGCTATGTCATCTGACTGGCTAAGATGGCACCCTTGGGCGGGAAGAGGACCGCGCATGCGCGCTGCAATTCCCAAAGGCTTTCTTTGAAAGCTGGGGAAAATTGCTCCGCGAGGGCTCCGTCGGCGCCGACGTCACCCATAAGTGAGGACTGATTCCTGCTGCTCCTGGAGAACACCTGTTACAGGTGAGTAACTACGCTTTCCAGGAATCCATGCTGAGCTGTCAGATACAGGCCTATGAGCTCTATATAGGTATGTATCTAAAGGACCTCATCCAAGAGCTCGCTGGGTTCTCACCAGGGAAGCCCTTCAGCAGTTCCAGACCCCGATTGTCACCATTCCAGGACTGTTCCAAGTTCTTGTCCCGGGCCACCTACGATGGTTTAGAGGCTAGAGCCCGAGCTGCGGCCATGGGCATCGGGTGCTCGGCTCCAGGCCTGGCTACAGACCTCTGACCTCGAGCATGGGTCCAGGAAAAACTGCTGGATGTCCCCTGCACCAGGGAGAACCTGTTTGGAAAACCTATGGCTGATAAGGCAACCGAGTTAGAGGCTGAGTTGGTGACCTGGCAGAGGCGCTCAAAGAAGACCTCTGCTCTCCTCCAAAAGAAAACATCGGGGGAAATGGCCAATTTTCTTGAGGACAGAGGGGCCTTTTCATCAGAGTCACCACTACCAAGCCGCCTCAGTCCAACAACAGCGGGGACCCCAATCTAAAGGTTAGGGCCACGGACCCAGGAAGCCGAAAGTCCTGAAGCCGCAGGTCCCGGCCCTGACTCAGCCTGTAGGGAGCTTTTGACTCGCAGGGCAGGGCCTCCCTCCCCCCACAAGTGGGCCGAGGTCACTTCCAACCAGTGGGTGCTCCAGGTGGTAAAGGAAGGCTACTACCTCCACTTCCGGGCAGACCCCACTGGGGTATTTTCCAGGAGAGCCAGTGCGACTTCTCCTTCACCATAGTCACATAGTTTATGACGGCAGATAAAGACCAACATGGTCCATCTAGTCTGCCCAGCAAGGCGGCAAAAGTAGGTGCACCTGCCATTCCATGCAGGTCGCCCCTCCCCATGTCTTTGTTTAGGGGTGTACCCACCGCTCCATGTAGGTCACCCCTATTTGTTGAGATTTAAGAGATTGTTATGTTTATTTTAATTTTATCCTGTTTGCTGTAAAGGGATCCACTGTGTCTGTCCTGTGTCCCCTCTTGCTCAGAGGTCTACTCGGGGACAAGGCAGTAGAGCCCGCATCCCAGTGCCTTTGAGGAAGGGGCTTCTACTCCAGATATTTCCTTGTCCCCAAAAGATATGGGGGCCTCAGGCCCATTCTGGACCTCCAAAACCTGAACAGGTTTCTGGTGAGGGAGAAGTTCAAGATGCCGTCTCTTGGAACACTGCTGCCCTACCTCCACAAGGGAGACTGGTTGTGCTCCTTAGACTTAAAGGATGTTAACACTCACATCCTGATCCACCCCTCTCACAGGCAATTCCTAAGATTCATGGTCGGAGGGGGCCACTACCAGTAACAGGATACTTCCCTTCGGTCTGGCCTCCTCGCCAACAGTCTTCACAAAGTGCCTAGCAGTAGTAGCCACCCATCTGTGCCTACAAGGGGTGTTCGTTTTTTCCTGTTTGGACGACTGGCTCATCGGAGGCAGTACAGCCACAGAGACCAGCCAGGCCGCAGTGCGTACCATTTTTCTGCAGCACCAAATTACCCCAAATTGCATCTCTCCTGCCCAAAATCTGGAATTCATAAGTGCTCAGCTATACGGTGCAGGACAGATCAGAATGCCTCAGACAGCTGGCAGGGGAGGTCCAATGCCACAAGACGGTGTTGGCCCGCCTCCTTCTCCGCCGGCCGAGCCACATGGCCTCCACGATCCATGTCACACCCCTAGCCTGCTTACACATACGGACAGCCCAGTGGTGCCTGCGTTCTCAGTGGACCCAGGCCATGGGCATGCTCCGGGACAGGGTCAGAATCACTTGTCAGATGGTGACGTCCCTCTACTGGCGGCAGGACCTGTCTCACCTCTAGGCTGGAATGCCCTTCCGGGCACTCTCACCGCAGAGGATCCTGACCACTGATGCCTCCCTCCAGGGGCTGGGAGTTCATTGCAGAGCTCACCACATGCAGGGCTGCTGGTCCTAGGAGGAGTCCCTGCTACAGATCAACTTCCTGGAGTTCCGGGCAGTATCCCTAGTCCTATGAGCGTTCTGCAGCCACTTGTGAGAGAGACCTGTGCTGATTCAGACGGACAACCAGGTCACATTGTTCTGCATAAACAGTCAGGGGAGCACGGGTTCGTTCTCCCGCTGCCAGGAGATGGTAGCCCTCTTCTTTGCAATGTGCAAATGCATGCTCCTGTGGGCAGGCTACCTCCCAGGCAAGGACAACTGTCTGGCAGGTAGACTCAGCAGAGCTCTGCGTCTGCACGCGTGGCATCTTGACCCCAAAGTGGCGGAGGGGCTCTTCTGCCTCTGGAGCTGGCCCAAGATAGATCTATTTGCCTTCAGCCAACACACAGCTGGCTTGCTTCTTCTCCCGTCAGCTGCCCCTGGAGAGGATAGCAGTAGACACCTCCCTGATCTCATGGTCAGAGGGACTCCTCTATGCATTTCCACCGACTCCTCTGGTTGCCAAGACTCTGGTCAAAATCTAGAGCGAGAGGGCATTGATGATGTTGATTTCCCCCAGGTGGCCCAGGCAACCCTGGTTCCCTCTGCTGCTCTCTGTCGGCGGCACTTCCAGTCCCCTTGGGTTGAGCCCCAGACCTCCTGACCCAGGAGGAGGGCTCTCAATTGCACCCCAATGTGGCATCGCTAATGTTAATGACTTGGCTGCTGAAAGGGTAGCTCTGGGCCCCTCTCAACCTGCCAGCAGAGGTTGAAGAGATCCTGCTGACCTCCAGAAAGCCCGCTACCAGAAGGGCCTACGCCTTTAAGTGGCGCAGGTTTGCCCTCTGGTGTGTGGACAGGAAGGAGAATCCCTTCTCCTGTCCCATACAGCAGGTACTCCAGTACCTGGTGCACCTGCCTCACACCGGGCTGAAATCTAACTTTCGTCAAGGTGCACTTGAGCACTATAGCCGCTCACCACCACCCGATCGAGGGCAGATCCCTCTCAAACCAGCCAGCCTCTAGTCTCGTGATTCCTGCTGTTCCCAAAGAATACCTGTTACAGGTGAGTAATGAAGCTTTCAGTGCTATCTGGATCACAGGGATAGCTGTCTTGATGGAGGACTTGATAACTAGATAAAATTGGGACAGCCTTAATCGATCAAGAGAACATTTACAGATAATGACAGGCTACTGCCGCTATCCAGAGAAACACTGTCCCTTGGACTGGCCCAGCATTATCCAAGTAGTGATATGGCAGTGAGAGGAAATATTTAGTGGCATTATCTGAATATCTTTCTGGTCAGCACCTCTCCACAGCTCCCAAATTAAAAAAAACCATAAATACTGCAGATGTTTTGTTTTCCTTCAAAAGAATATAAGCAGGTTGGAGTTGGTGCAGAGGGTGGTTACTGAAATGGTTAATGGTCTTCATTATAAAGCATATAAGGACAGACTTTTATAGATCTTAATATGTATACTTTAGAGGAAAGGCGAGATAAGGGAGATATGATAGACATTTAAATACCTCTGTGGCATAAATGCATAGAGTCTCTTTCAATTGAAGGCAAGCTCTGCTATGAGGGGACATAGCATGAGGGTGAAAGGGGATAGATTCAGGAGTAATATGTGAAAATATTTTTTATGGAAAGAGTGGTAGATGCGTGGAATAGTCAGTGGAGGTGGTAGAGACGAGGACAGTATCTGAATTCAAAAAATCATGGGACAAACACAAGAGGATCTCTAAAGGAATAAAGGGCACTAGCGTAGTTGATATGGAAGGGCAGACTAGATAGGCGATGTGGTCTCTTTCTGCCGTCGTGTTTCTATGTTTCTATTTGGTTGTATGTGTGTTGCATCTTCATATAAACCATCATCATATTTTATTTCATTTATTAAAACTTGATATACAGCCCTTAGTGGGAACAGAGCGGTTTACAATAAAATACAATAAAACCCGAATAAGAAAGGAATGCTAGTGATGTCATGTCCTGTAGTTCTCCCTCTTTCCTATACAACACGAGGAGATAGGAGAGAGGAGGGGAGAAACACAGATGGAGACCATCAGTCGGGTGTAAGATCAAAGGCTGTACAAAAGTGACTTGGTATGATACTATCCATACCATATAACATAATGTTCATTGTAAACCGCACTTGATACTTGTGAAAGAGCGGTATAGAAATAATTGTTAAATAAATAAATAAATAAATAAAAGAGATGGGCCTTGAGCTGCGTTTTCAAATTTGGAAATGAAGGCTCTAACCAGAAGGATGGAGGGAGGTTATTCCAGAGGGGGAGGTCCAAGGAAGTAAAAAGCAGTGTGATGTGTCGTTTCAAGATGTGCCTGGGAGGAGGGGGGTGTAGGAGAAGACGGTTCATGTGATGTTGAGGAGCATGCTGTAATGACTTAATACCCAAGCAGATTTAAATTCATTTGCCACAGCTGCTTTTAATTAATCAATTTTTGCCTGCTTCTTTACCTATTCCGTCATGTTATATGTTCTCATCTGACCTTATCTTTCATATAAAATGGCAGGTTTCTGGAAATGTAGCTAAGCCTCAAGCTTGCTTGTAAAAGATTTGTCTTTTTGAAGCCGTTAGCTAAGGTGTTCAAATATTTGATGCTAACTTTGCAAATACCAGTGCTTGTATCCCTGTTTTGGTTTCTGCTTAAGTGGTTTTGAAAAGAAGCAGCATCTCCTTTAATTATGTAAATGGATTTCTCTCTTTTTCACGTGTCTTATCAGAATATGAGGTAGTTCTAGAAATATGTACCTTTTATTTTCTTTTATGTAAGTTTTGAATTTTAATTTGATTTGTGTAAACCGCTTTGAATGCATGCAAAGGGTGATTATAGCAAGAACAGTAAACCATAAACATCCAGGTGCAAGTCGGTGTGTTACAGGACCTTCAATCTTTCTTTCAGATGGATCAGTAGATGCCGAACGCAGCATTGTCACTGATCTTGTTAGTCAAATGGATCCTCAGGGAAAAAGGACCATCTTTGTTTTGACCAAAGTTGACCTTGCTGAGAAAAATGTGGCCAGCCCAAGCAGGGTAAGAACTGAGAAAATGCTTTTGCACTGGGACGAAGGAGGGGAGGGATGGATAATTTACATTCCTGCTTGTTCCTGGAGATTTTAGTCTTCACATATGGGTATCGTCGGTACCGATGACGCCTGCGTGGGAACGCTCCCCAGCGTCCAATAGGAAAGCTTTTGGGAGCATCCCACAGCGCATGCGTGCTGCCTTCCCGCCTTTCCCAGCTGTTCCTCTCCAGTTCTTCATTTTCCGCGGAGCCGACAGGTTGCACATCCTGTAACCGCATAAAAAAATCCCTCTATTCTTTTTTGTGGTCGCATCTGCCTTCCCTCAACGCTACACCCGTACCGCCGGTGGTTCTTTCTTTTCTTTAAAAAAAAAAAAAAAAGTTTTTCTGGAGTCTTTCCAGTAATTTTCTCTCAGGTGCCACGCACCATTTTGGGCACTAAGCCCAACTTCCTTCAGAATGGAAAAACCCCTAAGTGTGGCGGTACCATCTCCGTCACCGACACCCATGAGTGGTGCCTCAAATATTTAGGTCCTGACCACTCTATTTCAGAGTGTGTTGCCTGTGGGAAGATGGGCCGGCAGAACCGAGCTGCTAAGCTTAGCACCCTTTTTCCCTCCGATGCAGCCTCCGTGGCATCAGTGTCGTCCAGGGCTTCGTCTTCCTCCCATGGATCTCAGGTAACTAAACATAAATCTAGCCGGTCCTCAAAGGGTAGATCTCCTTCTAGACAGTGAGATGCCTCTGGCGTTGCCCTTGAGGGACTTTCACCGGCAAAATTGCCCCGGCGGAAGGCTTCGGCTTCCAAAGTACTAACGGGGCTCCAGGATGTTCGAGGCTTCAACCTCGGCAGAACTACTGGTGCCATGCTCTGGGGTACCAGCCGCTTCTTCCAATACCCAAGCATCGGCAGCATCGATAGACCAGAGATTCTTGGCTATTGAACGCAGTCTGGCGGCTCTTCTCACGGCCTCGATGCCCTTGAAACCGCTTCAGACAATTCAACCGGTATCATCTCCAGTGCCGGCACCGACTGCATCGGCAGGTATTCTACCGGGACCGAGTCATGCGTATCCATCCTGTATCGACAGGTCAGTACCGGAGCACTCCGATGCCGACTTTGATCGGTACCGTGCCTTGCATGATCACCCGGATCGGAGATACTTTGAATCCTCAGATGAGTCTGAAGACTCTGAAAGCTCTGCCGATACCAGAGTACTTCTTCCTGAGGATTCTTCTTGTCCTCAGCGTAGGACGTCTCCACCAGAGGATATGTCCTTTCAGGATTTTATCCGAGATGTGACTCGAGGTCTTTCCATCACAGTGGCTCCTGAAAAAGAGCCTAGGGCAAAGGAATAGAAATCCTGCAATACCCTAAAGCTCCCAACGAGGCAGCTACCTTACCTATTCATGAGATCTTGCATGATCTCATGTTAAGGATGTGGGAAAGACCTCTAACCACATCTCCTCACTCTCAAAGACTCGACACCATGTATAAAGTTCCTCCTTGTCCTAGGTTTCAGAAGACTCAATTACCACATCATTCCATGGTGGTGGAGTCAGCAATGAGAAGGATAAAAAGTGCAAAAAGGCATGCATCTAATCCTCCAGGACGTGAGTGTAGGACTCTTGATGCCTTTGGACGTCAAACCTTCCAGGCTTCCATGCTTTCTGCTAGGATCAGTTCCCATATCTTTATTTATTTATTTAGTAAGCACTTGTATACCGCTGCTTCCTACGATCAGCAGCGGTTTACTTTACAGAAATCATAATGTATCGTACAATACAGTGAGATCTTTTAGATTTACATTTCGATTAGGCAATGATAACACAGGAGCATCAATTGGATACAATATACATTTGATTGGGGCACACAGATTTACATAACACAGGAGAATCAGTTGGATACAATATACATTTGATTGGGGCACACAGATCTGGGTATATATTTGATTGCAATAGCGTGGGAGGGGCCCAAAATATACAATTTATACATGATTACCTGCCAGTATTCCAAATGCCGCCGTGGCAGGCAAAAGTCATCTGGGAATGTTCCTTAAGGAGGTCACAGGAGATTTAGAGCTTATGAGCCCTCTCCTTCCTGATGATAAGAGGAAAGATTATCTCGCCCTTGTCAAATATGCTCAGGATGTTTCCAAGTTTGTGAATCGTGCAGCTTTTGACTGCTTTGAGTGCATAAGCAGAACCTCTGCCATTGCCATAGGTGCACGTAGGATTGCCTGGCTCCAGGCATCTGACTTGGAAATTTGGGTACAGGACAAACTAGGGAATATTCCTTGCACAGGAGAGAATCTCTTTGGCAAGAATTGGCAGGAAAAAGCTAATGAGATAGATGCTGACAATATCACTTTGGATAGATTGCATCTAAATCCTACAGCCGATCCTGCAAGGAAAAAATCCTCTAAGAAACCATTCTTCAGTAAGAAGAAGAGGTTTATCCCTCTTATACCCAGCAGGGGCATCATTTAGGTCAGTCTGTCCAAAAGGGACAGCAGCAACAACCTAGACAAAGAAAGACAAAAGCAACTAAGCCTCAACTGGCTCAGCAGACTCAGCCTCCACAGGGGCTTTGACTCCTATCTAGAGAACTTTGCCTTCCTGGCCCTGAACGGCCCAGAACCCTCCACCATCCCAGGAAAGTTATGTCATTTTGCCCCCAGATGGGGTCAGATAACGGCAGAAAATTGGACTCTGTCTTTTGTAAGAGAGGGGTACAAGCTTCATTTCCTCAGCATGCCCCCTCCTACAATGGTAAGACAGTTCAATTCTCAGACCTCTCTCAATACCCAATGGGGTACAGGGTTTTACTCCCCCTATTTACTTATTCCAAAGAAAACAGGAGGACACAGACCCATTTTAGACCTCTTAGAATTGAACAAATTCCTGTTCAAAGAGACGTTCAGAATTATTTCTCTAGGAACTCTGCTGCCATACCTTCAGAGTCAGGATTGGCTTTGTTCTCTAGATCTCAAGGATGCGTACACTCATGTTCTCATCCATCCAACTCATCGAAAGTTCCTTCGCTTTCTGTTTCAAGGGAAGCTCTACCAATACAGGGTTCTTCCTTTTGGCCTGGCCTCTGCACCAAGGGTGTTCACAAAATGCATGGCTGTGGTGGCAGCATTTCTTCGCACCCTAGGAATATTTGTCTTCCCTTACTTAGACGACTGGCTCATTCGAGCCCCTTCAGAGCCAGAGCCAGGGTTGTTCTCTCTCGCACAATGCGCATACTTCAGTATTTGGGACTTGTCATAAATTTCCCAAAATCCAACCTTGCTCCCACTCCGTCCCTGGAGTTTTTAGGAGCTCTGCTGGATACCAGACAGACAAGGGCCTACCTTCCACAGCCCCGCTGCCTTCGCATTGTGCAGTTTCCCAAGCAGTGCTAAAACCTCACCTCACTGCTCGGGAAATGTTACAGTTGCTAGGCCACATGGCATCCACCGGGCATGTGGTTCCTTATGCTCGCCTCCATATGAGGGCAGCCCAGTGGACCTTATCCACTCAGTGGACTTTATCCACTCAGTGGACTCAGGCATCAGGTTGCCTGTCAGACAAAACAGCAAACTCAGATCGCCTTATTTTTTCCCTCCAATGGTGGCAGTCACCCCAAAACCTTTTGGTGGGGTCTCCTTTTCAGGAGCCCCCACCCCAAGCCACTCTAACAACAGATGCCTCACAGGTGGGTTGGGGAGCCCACCTGCAAGGCCTCTCTACCCAGGGTACCTGGACTCTACAAGAGGCCTATCTACACATCAGTCTCCTGGAACTCAGAGCAATCTTCCTTGGTCTTCGAGTATTCCACCCCTAGTTCAGCTACAAGACAGTCCTAGTTCAAACGGACAATCAAGTAGCCATGTTCTATGTGAAAAAGCAGGGCGGAACAGGCTCTGTCGCTATGCAACGAATCTTTGCGACTATTAGCCCTCGCCAGAGAGCATCAGATTCATCTCCTTGCGGTGTATCTTGGGCAGACAGACTCAGTCAAATTCTGCTTCCACACGAATGGTCTCTCCATGCAGACCAGGTGGCCAAAATTTTTCAAATTTGGGGAACCCCGGACATAGACCTCTTTGCAAGTCCGTTGAATGCCAAACTTCCACGGTTCTGTTCCAGAATTCCAGCTCAGGGTTGTCAGGCCTGGGATGCTTTCCTCCTCCATTGGGGCCAGGACTTCCTGTATGCCTTTCCACCCATTCCCCTAATTCCCAAAACCCTGTTCAAGCTTCAGAGAGACAGAGGTCATATGATTCTCATAGCTCCACATTGGCCATGGCAAATGTGGTACCCTCTGCTCCTACATCTCTCTCAAGCTCCGCCTCTAGAGTTAGGATCTGCTCCAAATCTCCTTTCTCAGGAGGATGGGATGTTGTGGCATCCCAATCCCCAGTCTCTGCATCTCAGGGCCTGGTTGCTGAAAGCCTAGAACACGGTCTTAACCTTTCTCAACAGATAAAGGATATCCTTTATGCTTCCAGGAAGCCTTCCACAAGACCCTTTTATGCATTCAAGAGGAAAAGGTTTGCCATATGGTGCTTGCAGAAGAGTCTTAACCCTCTTGCGATACCTTTGGAATCATTACTGGAGTATCTCCTTCATTTATCTAATGCGGGGCTAAAGACCAATTCATTTGAGTGCTATTGCAGCTTCTTTCAAGCCTTAAATGGACAACCTATTTCCTCTCATCCTGTCATAGCGAGATTTATGAAAGGCCTTCTTTTAACTAAGCCTCCCATTAAGCCACCACTGGTGGCATGGGACTTAAATCTGGTTCTTGGGCAGCTCATGAAGCCGCCTTTTGAACCATTAGCTACTACCTCTTTGAAATTCCTTTCCTGGAAGGTCATTTTTCTTATTGCAATCACATCAGCACGTCGCATCAGTGAATTGCAACTATTGGTTGCTGATCCTCCTTATACAAGGTTCCATCATGATAAGGTAGTCCTTAGGACTCATCCACACTTTATGCCAAAGGTGGTGTCATCTTTTCATTTAAACCAAGCGGTTTACCTTCCTGTATTCTTCCCAAGGCCTCACGCCTCAAATGCAGAAAGGAATCTTCATACTTTGGACTGTAAAAGGGCTTTGGCCTTTTACTTGCAAAGGACACAGCAACATAGAAAGTCCTCTCAACTCTTTGTTGCTTTTGATCCTAGTCATTTGGGACTTCCATTCTCCAGAAGAACACTGTCCAGCTGGATTGCACAGTGTATTTCTTTTGCCTATGAGAGTAAGAACCTTCCTCTTGAAGGCCATGTCACAGCTCACAATGTGAGAGCCATGGCAGCCTCTATGGCTCATCTTCACTCTGTGTCTATCGATGACATCTGTCGAGCAGGTACTTGGGTTTCGGTTCATACCTTCACAGCCCATTACTGCTTAGACAAGGACTCCCGCCGGGATGCCTTGTTTGGTCAGGCTGTTCTTCAACACCTGTTCCATACTTAATCAACTCCTACCCCCCATCCCTGGTAGGATGTCAGAGATCCATGGGGGGAAGTGGAGCCTTTTTATAGGGGCACACAACTTCTGGGGCCTTCTCACTGGCATCTGCAGCTAGGGAGTCCCCATATGTGAAGACTGCATTCCTGCTTGTTCCTGGAGATAGCATAGTTACTCATCTGTAACAGGTGATCTCCGGGAACAGCAGGAATTTAGTCTTCACAACCCACCCACCTCCCCTAGGAGTTGCATCTCTCTCTCTTTGTCTCAGCTTTAAACTCAACTGGAGAGGGACAGTTTGGAAAGGCGGGAAGGCAGCACGCTGGCTCTGTGGGATGCTCCCAAAAAGTTTCCTATTGGACGCTTTGGGAGCGTTCCCGCGCCGGCTCCATCGGTAACGATGATACCCATATGTGAAGACTAAATTCCTGCTGTTCCCGGAGATCACCTGTTACAGGTGAGTAACTATGCTTTATCTGAGTAAATTGCTTCTTATTATATTATGGAATGGAATATTTTTTTCAGGCATGCAATTTTATGGCATTGTGCAGATGGAAATATATCTGAAAATGTTTGTTTTATGCTAATTTTAAATATAATGCAGGCAGTTTTGAAAAGTTCAGATTATGTGCAATGTATCTGGGCACTTTAACCAACGCACATTCCAGTAAATCCCACCTAACCTGAACCAAAAACTTGTAAAGAACATGCTCCAAGCAGAATCCCAAATAGGTAAAAAACACTGCAGGACACCACAATGCAAGTTATGGCTACACATATCACGGGAAAGGCATTCAGAATAAAAGACTCATTCACATTTTCTGCATTGGATCATGTATATAAGGGTGTTACCTGAGAGAAGCAAGCCAAAAATTAAGGACACATGTCTATCTTCATAAAATTGTACTGTAAAAACAGAATGACTGCTCAGTAGGTGTACATTTTCACAAAGAAAAATGACTCCCTTAATGACTTTATTTTAGAAGTGTACAAGAATGGAATAAGTAATGTGGTTGCTGTATTTGTCCGCTTAAAAGTTTAATAAATAAATGTATTTAGTCCAATAAAATAATACCATCTACAACTTGTTTTGACCTTTTTTAAAATTTTATTTATAAAAATTTCACATTATAATTCAAGTAATAACTAGTACATCAAAGTTGCATTATTAGGAACAAAGCCAGAAAAAGAGAGAGATGATAATATAAAAGCAAAGTTAGTAAACCAAATACATCTCAAGTCCAGCACATTGTGTTCATAGGATTGCTCATCAAAAGGATAATGTTGTTAAATGTCGTCGAGTCGGTGTTGACTCCTGGCTACCCTCTGGATAGTTGACCTAAACTTTGTTCGGTCTTCAGCCAAGCGGCTCATTGTTGATAGAGTGGTATCCATAGCTGCTGTTATTGTATCGATACATCTCATTGCCAGCCTTCCTCTTTTACGGTGACCTAACTTGCCAAGCTTTGTCTTTCTCCAATGATCTGTCTCTTCGCATGATGTGTCCAAAGTATGAAAGCTGAAGTCTTGTCATCTGAGCTTCTAAGAAAAACTTAGGTTTGATCTCCTCTAGTAAGGACTTTGTTGTTCTTCAGGCAGTCCACGGTATACACAGTATTCATCGCCAGCACCTAATTCAAAGGCATAGATTTTCTTCCTAAATTTTCACTGTCCAACTTTTGCATCCATATGAAGTTATTGAAAATACCAGGGCCTGGACATGTCTAATCTTTGTATGGAGAGAGACGTCTCTGCTCTTGTGGATCTTGTCTAGTTCCCTCATAACCATTCTACCAAGAACAATACATAGTCGGATTTCTTGCCTGCTAGCCTTTTCTTTATTGATTGTTGATCCAAGTAAGTTAAAGCTGTCAACTTTTTCAATTTCTTCTCCATTAATGATGAACTTGTTGATTTTTCCAGTTGTCAGGATCTTTGTCTTCTTAACGTTAAGGTGCAGACCTATTTTGAGACTATATTCCTTTATCTTGAGAAGCAAATGTTTTAAATCGTCTTCACTTTCAACCAATATTATGGTATCATCAGCATAGCGAAGGTTGTTAGGTGGAACACTCATCTTCACACCTCGGTTCTCTTCATACGGTCCTGCTTCTCTGATGGTTTGTTCTGCATATAAATTAAAGAGGTAGTGGGAAAGTATACAGCCTTGTCGTATATCTTTGCTGATTTTAAAGCATTCTGTTTCTCCTAGTTCCATTTGAACTTTTGCTTCTTGATCAATATAAAGGTTGTGCAAGAGAACGATCAGGTGTTCTGGTATACCCATGCTTCTTAATTTGGCCCAGAATTTCTCATGGTTTATACAGTCAAAAGCCTTGCTGTAGTCAATAAAACACATGGATATCTTTTTTTGTATTCTGTCTTTTCAAGTATCCATCTCACATCCACGATAATGTCTCTTGTTCCTCGCCCTTTCCTGAACCCTGCTTGCTCTTCAGGCAGTTCTCGTTCCATGTATGGTTATAGTTTCTGCTGATTGATCTTAAGTAGAAACTTGCTGGCATGTGGGATCAGAGCGATTGTGTGATAATTTCCACAGTCGGGTCACCTTTCTTCAGTATTGGTATAAATACAGATCTTTTCTCCAGGACCAAGCAGGAATTCAGTCCTCACATATGGGTGGCGCTGACAGAGCCCTCGCGGAGCAATTTCCCCAGCTTTCAAAGAAAGCCTTTGGGAATTGCAGCGCGCATGCGCGGTCCCCTTCCCGCCCAAGGGTGCCATCTTGCTCAGTCTTCTTTTTTCCGCAGAGCCCTACAGACGCTGTTTGTGATCGCCGCTGAAAAAGTTGATTTTCTCTCTTATTTTTTATTCTTTCTCGGTTCGACACCGGATCCTTTTTCCCGCCCGGACCCGCTACGCCGGTATCGGGTCCGTTTCTTTATTTTTCGGTTTTTTGTCCTTCATGACAAGCGTTCGCGCCATTTTTTCATTTTCACTGGCAGCCCTGTCTTTTGACCTCGCAGGGGCCCTTTTTCCCTCGATGGCTGCCAGCGGGTTTAAGAAGTGTGATCGCTGTAAGAAACTTATGTCTCTTACCGACACACACGACTGCTGCCTCCGCTGCCTCGGACCCGATCATGACCCGATGATCTGTGGTCCGTGTGGCAAGATGTCCTCAAAAGCGTTGAGGAGTCGGCAGCATCAACGGGAACGAATCGACTCCGTGTCCGGCCGGGCCCAGACCTCGTCAGAGGCTTCGACGTCCCGGGACTCCGGTCCTGAGCATCGTCGGAGTTCCTCTGAGCGGGGGTCTCCTATCCGGGAACATCATCGGAAGAAAAAACCCGCGAGGGCGGCGTCGGTGGACGCTCCTGGTTCCTCGAGGGCCAGGTCACATAGCCCTGATAGCCGTCCCGGGTCCTCGGAGTCGGAGAGGCCTTCGAAACATCCTCGTCTCGAAATGGAGTTGCCTAGACACGTGAGTACTGTTGTCCTCGTGGACTCGCCTCCGAAGGAGCTGACGGTGTCGGGCCCCGAGTCGGGGGCTGCTGGGTCTCCTGAGCTTGGACCCAGGTTGACGGCCTTGGAGAGCAGTTTGGCTGCCTTCATGGACCATCAGCGGGCATTGATCGCTGGCCTTGCCAATGCGTCTGCCCCGGCCACCGGGATGTCGACCCCGGAGACCGAGCCGATCCTCGAGTCCATGCGAGCTCGAGTCGATCCTCGGTCGCGGTCTCCCTCGGCCTCCCGTTTGGGACCGAGGTCATCGACGCCGACACCTTCGGCGTCGGGGCGGAGGGCATCGGTGCCCGCCCGACCGGAGCCACTCGATTCCTCCTCCGAGGAGTCCGACTGGGAAACGGAGGACGAAGAGTCACCTGGTACTTTTCGGACTCGGTGTGTCCCATCGGACTCGCCCGAGTCCGAACCTCGGAGACAGTACCCCCCGGAGGACACCCGGTTCTCGGACTTCGTGCGGGTTATGGCAAAGGCCTTGGTGTTCCCCGTGGATCCCGAGGAGGAGCCTCGAGCTGAAGAGCTCGATGCCCTCCAGTATGACTCTCCCCCGAAGGAGGCCTTTATTGTACCGGTTCTTCCGATGCTGTAACGACTTCTCTTCCGCATGTGGGAGAGCCCGGCGTCGGCGCCGGTGTTAAGCAAGCGGGTCGATTCCATTTATCGAGTCCGCAAGAGCCCCGAGTTCCGAAAGGCACAACTACCGCACCATTCCATGGTGGTGGAATCGACCATGCATTGACTCAAGAGTCAGAAGATGCACTCCTCGGTGCCTCCCGACTGGGAGGCCCTGAGCCTGGATGCCCTCGGTAGAAAGAGTTTCCAGGGCTCTATGCTTGCTTGTTGAGTCCAGACCTACCAGCTCTATATGGGCATGTATCTCCGAGATCTGGCAAAAGAAATTGCCAGGTTCTCTGCTGGTCTCTCCGAGGAACCTTTGCAGAGGTTCCAAGCCTTGTCCACTGGTATTCGAGAGTGCTCAAAGTTTATCTCTCGAGCAGCCTACGATGGCTTCGAAGCATCGGCTCGAGTAGCCGGGGCCGGCATCGGTGCCCGCCGACAGGCTTGGCTTCAGTCATCCGACCTCGAGCCATGGGTCCAGGACAAGTTGGTTGATGTCCCCTGCAGAGGTGAAAACCTCTTTGGCAAACCCATGGCTGAAAAGGCTGCACAAATCGAGACGAGACTCTGACCAGAACTAGGCTGTCCAGAAAAACCTCTGCCCCTTCTCAGAAGAAGAAGGGCTCGGGGAAAAAGCCCTTTTACCCAAGGAAGGTGGCTGCCTATAAATACTACCCTCAGTATCAGGCCTCAGCAGCTCCCCAAAAGGGTCAGCAGGCCAAGGGACGGGGTAATGGGTCCCGTAGGCAGCAGGCCCCCAAGCCCACAACACCGGCCCCTGCTCAGCAGGGTGGGGGTTTTTGACTCCATCAGCATAGCCTCTTCCCCTCAGCTGGTTTCTCTCAGCACAGGAGGCCGGCTGGTCCACTTTGCCCACAGGTGGTCAGCCATCACATCCGATACCTGGGTACTTCATATAGTTCAGAAGGGCTATCTTCTACACTTTCACCAGGTACCTCCCTCCTACTTTCCAGGGGAGCCTCCAAGACTCCCTCTGCACAGGGACTTACTCCTTCAGGAGTTAGCAGGTCTTCTTCAGGACCAGGCTGTGGAACCGGTGCCCCACCACCTGAGAGGTCACGGCTTTTATTCCAGGTACTTTCTGATACCAAAAAGAACAGCAGGCCTCAGACCCATCCTGGACTTGCGAAACCTCAACAAGTTCCTGGCAAGGGAAAAGTTCAAGATGCTTACCCTTGGAATCCTGCTGCCCTACCTCCAGCGGGGAGACTGGCTATGCTCCTTAGATCTAAAGGATGCCTATACTCACATCCTTATTCATCCAGACCACAGAAAATATCTCAGGTTTGTTGTGGGAGGAAATCACTACCAGTACAGAGTACTGCCCTTTGGCCTATCCTCCGCCCCCAGGGTGTTCACCAAATGTCTAGCAATGGTAGCGGCCTATCTAAGACTTCAAGGCCTTTTTGTGTTTCCATACCTGGACGACTGGCTCATCAGGGCCCAGTCTTCCCAAGAGGCCTCTCAGGCCACTCATCGCACTGTGTCTCTGCTCCAGCACTTGGGCTTTGTCATAAACTTTGCAAAGTCCACTTTGCTCCCCTCTCAAGATCTCAAATTCATCGGCGCAAGGTTAAGCACACTTCAGGCGCGTGCCTTCCTGCCTCTGGACAGGGCCCACAGGCTCATGGATCTCGCCAGCCACTTTCGCAGCAATTCCCTGGTCTCTGCCAGGCAATTTCTGAGACTGCTCGGCCATATGGCTTCCATGGTCCATGTGACCCCCAATGCCCGCCTGAACATGCGACCTGCCCAGTGGTGCCTTCGCACTCAATGGCATCAGGCCACGGGGAGCCTGATGGACTCAGTACAGGTCTCCGACCTGCTGGTCTCTTCTCTGCGGTGGTGGCTTCATCTGCCAAACCTGCTACTGGGAGTGGATTTTCAATCTCCTCCGCCTTCTCAGGTACTAACAACCAATGCTTCTCTCCTGGGTTGGGGAGCACATTGCCAAGGGACATGTACTCAAGGCCTCTGGACTCCTTGGGAGTCTGCGCAGCAGATAAACTTCCTGGAGCTCAGAGCCATCCGCCTAGCTCTGAGAGCCTTCTCCCACCTCACTTCTCACCAGTCTGTACTGGTCCAGACGGACAATCAAGTTGCAATGTTCTACGTGAACAAACAAGGAGGCACAGGCTCCTTCCTTCTCTGTCAGGAGGCACGAAGGCTGTGCTCTTGGGCAGTCCACCACGGCATACTCCTCAAAGCGGTCTATCTCCCAGGTCAGGAAAATTACCTGGCAGACAAACTAAGCAGGATCCTCCAACCACACGAGTGGAGATTGGATCCATTAGTGGTTCAGCGGATCTTTCTCAAGTGGGGACTCCCCACCATGGATCTGTTTGCCAGTCCTCTGAACCGGCAACTTCCCAGATTCTGCTCTCGACAACCGCATCCTCTCAGAGTAGCGGCGGATGCTTTTCTGATTCCATGGTCCACAGGCCTCTTGTATGCCTTTCCTCCCATGCCGCTGGTGTCTCGAACACTCTTCAAAGTTCTCAGAGACAAAGCCTCGCTGATCCTAGTGGCTCCCCGGTGGCCGAGACAACCTTGGTTCCCGCTTCTAATGCATCTGGCGGTGGACACTCCTCTTCCTCTGGGGTTTCAACCCGATCTCCTGACACAGGATCAAGGGTCTCTCCTACACCCCAATCTCCGGTCCCTTCATCTGATGGCCTGGCTGCTGAAAGGGTAGTCCTTGCTCCCCTCCAGCTGCCTCGGGAGGTGGAAGAGATTGTCTTGGCCTCGAGGAGGCCTTCCACCCGGAAGTCCTACGCTCTTAAGTGGCGTCGGTTCTCCATTTGGTGTGCTCAGCAGTCTGAGAATCCCTTCTCCTGCTTGGTAGCAGTGGTCTTGCAATACTTGCTTTACCTCTCCAATCTGGGCCTTAAATCCAACTCTGTCAGGGTCCACCTCAGTGCTCTCTCTGCACATCACGCACCGGTGGATGGCAGGCCTCTTTCCCACCACCCTTTGGTGGCTCGTTTTCTCCGAGGCCTTCTACTCCTTAAGCCTCCTTTGCGCCCACCAGCCCCTGAATGGGATCTGAATGTGGTCTTGCAGCGGATTACCTGTCCGCCCTTTGAACCTATGGCTACCTGCCCTCTTCGTTTTCTTTCTTGGAAAACCTTGTTCTTGGTAGCCCTTACCTCTGCTAGGCGCGTTAGTGAACTGCAAGCCCTAGTGTCTGATCCTCCTTACACTAGGTTCTACAGGAATAGAGTGGTCTTACGGACTCACCCTAAGTTTCTTCCAAAGGTGGTTTCTCCTTTTCATCTCAACCAGGAGGTGGTTCTTCCGACCTTCTTTCCCAGGCCGCACTCCAGCCGGGCTGAAATGGTCCTGCATACCCTGGACTGTAGGAGGACCTTGTCCTTCTACCTTGACCGTACGCGGGAGCATAGGAGGGCTGTTCAGTTCTTCGTTTCTTTTGACCCCATTAAATTGGGGCTACCTGTCTCCAAGCGTACTTTGTCCATTTGGGTAGCTGACTGTATCGCCTGGGCTTATGGGGAAGCCGGCCTCTCGTTGGAGGGTCGAGTCACGGCTCATCGTGTTAGGGCGAAGGCTGCGTCAGTGGCTCATCTCTGCTCTGTTCCATTGGCAGACATCTGCCGGGCCGCTACTTGGTCTTCAAGCTAGACCTTTGCGGCCCATTACTGCCTGGAGAGGGAGTCCCGCAGGGACAGTGCTTTCGGTCAGGCGGTCCTCCATAATCTCTTTGAGGTTTAGGCAACTCCTACCCTCCGGCCCTGGTGTTGGGCTACCGGTCGGGGGCGTTTTCAGAGAAGATTCCTTCCTTCTGTGCTGCTGAGCTAGAGGGAGCTCATTTTTGTGCTTGAGGTCTCCGGTAGCCTTAAGCTTGGGAGTCCCATATGTGAGGACTGACTTCCTGCTTGGTCCTGGAGAAAGAGTAGTTACTCACCTGTAACAGGTGTTCTCCAGGAGCATCAGGAATCAGTCCTCACAACCCTCCCTCCTCCCCTTGGAGTTGCAGTCCTATCATTTCGTTTTTGCTAATTTTTTTGCTGTCTTTTAGCTATGTCATCAGACTGAGCAAGATGGCACCCTTGGGCGGGAAGGGGACCGCGCATGCGCACTGCAATTCCCAAAGGCTTTCTTTGAAAGCTGGGGAAATTGCTCCGCGAGGGCTCCGTCGGCGCCGACGTCACCCATATGTGAGGACTGATTCCTGCTGCTCCTGGAGAACACCTGTTACAGGTGAGTAACTACTCTTTCCAGTCAGTTGGCCATGAATTTCCTGGCAGAACCTTGTAAGTATGGTAACAGCTTCATTGCTGTAATACTTCAATGGGAATGCCATCAATGCCTGGTGCTTTGTTCTTTGATAAGGCTTTCAATGCTGCTTTAACTTCTTCTTTCATCACCACTGGTTCTTGATCATAAGGTACAGGTTGAAACGGCTGTTGGTCCACTTGATCTTTACGGTATAATGACTCTATATATTCTTTCCACCTTTTATTGATGATCTCAGCATCATTCAACATGGACCCTTGAGCATCTTTTAGCATTCCATTTCGAAGCTGGAATTTCTTTAACCCTCATAGCTTTAGAAAAACCGATCTTGTTCTTCCTCTAATAGCTTCTGATTCTATTTCCTTGCATGTGTTATTGTAGTACTTCTTGTCTTGCTGCACATTGGAAATCTCTGAGTTCTGCGATTGCCTTTCTTTCTCCTCTGACTTTAGCTTCTCTGCGTTTCTGGACAATTTTCATAGTTTGTTCAGTATCCATTTTGGATGTTTTTGCTTTTTCACCTTATGTAGAGACTTCTCGCTTTCTGCCAACACAACCTTCTTGATGTCATCCCATAACTCTTCTGGGGCTCTGTCATTTATGTCTAAAGCAGCAAATCGATTTTTCAGGCAGTCTTTAAATTCCAGTGGTATATTCTCAAGGTCATATTTTGCTGCATTCATGAGTGGTTTGCTCTTTTTCAACTTTAGCTTGAGTTTGCATACTAGTAGTTGATCTGTACCACAGTTAGCTCCAGGTTTTGTCTTGTTGATGTTATTGAGTTTTTCCCATCATTGTCTTCCACAGATGTAGTCAATTTGATTTCTGTACAATCCATTGGGTGAAGTCCACGTGTACAGTCGGTGCTTGTGTTGCTGGAAGAATGTGTTTGAAATGAATAGATCATTGGTCTTGCAGAATTCTGTCAGTCTCTCTCCAGCTTCATTTCTGTTGCCAAGTCCATATTTTCCAGCCACTTTGCCTTCTTCTTTGTTGCCAACTTTCGCGTTCCAGTCACCCATGACTATCAGGATATCCTGTTTGCATGTTCTGTCAATTTCAGCTTGTACTTGTTCATAGAACTCAACGTCTTCCTCTTTTGCAGCTTTTGTTGGGGCATATACCTGAATTATATTTGAGTTTCCTCGTAGACAAATAGAAATTAAGTGTTCACTGATTGCATTGTATTTCGTTACAGTTCTTGCAAGTTTCTTCTTAATTATAAATGCAACACTATTTCTTCTTTCTTTCATTTCCAACATAGTAGACCATATGATCATCAGATGCAAAGTGCCCAAAGCCAGTCCATTTCAATTCACTGACACCCAACAGATCGAGTTGTACATGTTCCATTTCATTCTTGACCACCTCCAACTTCCCTTGATTCATGCTTCGTACGTTTCATGTCCCAATATGTAAGACATCTTTGCAACTTCTGACTCTGTTTTCATGGGCAGCTACATCAGCAGATTCAGCCACATCATACATGCTGGCTTTACTCTGAGAAGTCTTCAGCTCATCCCCAGTAGCCATTTGAGTGCCTTCCAACCTGGGGGTCTCATCTTCCAGCACTATAGTGCAATTTGTTTTGAGACTATCCATTGGGTTTTCGTGGCAAGATACGGAAGTAGATTTGCCAAGCCTTTCTTCCATGCAGTTAATTCCAGTGTTGCATTTGTCACAGAAATATGATCCTCCGCTTACAACACCGTCCCATTCTGCTGCTGCCCAGATGGGGTGGTTTGTCTTAGTCTGGCACCTCTGCTGAGACCTGCTTATCTTGGGAGACCCTGCCAGTAGCTAAGCTACTGATGCACACAAGCCCTCACAGCATGACAAAAGGATATTAAAGAAGAAAAAGCGGCATAGCCAATTTACTACCAAACATCATCAGATTACAGCAGTTTTAAAAGGTTATCCAGAATGTGCTGAAATCTCAGTGGCTGATCTCTTAGAGACTATTACTACTAATAATTTCTATAACACTACAAGGTGTATGCAGAAGCTACAGTCCCTGCTTATCGGAGCTTACAATATAATCAAGATGAAAGAAAATCGCAAAACTGGGGGCTAGATTATGGCAAGATAGGCATAAGTAGAGGGCAAGAGAATGAGAAGGATTAGGATCCAAAAGCAGCCTCAGAGGTGGGAGACAAGATAAAAGGGTAACTGTGAGGGTTCAAGGATATTTAATCATTCACTTGCAAGGGAATTTTAGGGGAAAAAAAGCACCCAATTGCAGTACTGCAGGTCTCGATAAAAAGAAAAGTCTGTTTTTTTGAGAATCCTTAAATGTTCAGGAAGATCGTGATCTTGGAGTTGAAAAAGGGGCTGTATAAGCACATGGCCCTGATGCTAGCCACTTTCCCAGACCTTAGCATTTCTGGCCCTCTGCGTTCCTTGGTGCTCCTACGCGAATTGGGGGGGGGGGGGGGAGGAGGCCCCCTCAGGTATCACATCCCTCTTAGAGCCTTCTGGAGCCATTTTACAAGAATTATTTTTCACTTCATGCACCAAACTTGATGCCTGTGGCGGAGCTCCCCTCTGTTCTCCCAGGAGGCTTCAAACCTGCTGGCAGTGGGCCCCTCTAGAATGGTTGGTGAGACAGGGACCTCTGGACATCAGGATCCATTCCCTTTTGTAGAAGAAGACCTGGACCTGCAGAGCCCGGGCAGTTTAGAAGAGGCAGAGCTATCTCTGGCAGAAGAGGAAGATGGTGACTCTTTGTTTGTCCATCTATTCCAGCGGGAGGAGTTGTCTGCCTTGATTGCTCAGATCTCCTCGCTCTGCATTGTGGAAGTAACTGGAGGAGAAAGTTGGGTGTGGATTCCATCTTGGAGGGTCTGCAGAGATCTTCTAAATTGTTACTTATGCAGGCTGTCCAGTGCATGGTCCTAGTGGAATGGGAGATCCCAGACATTCCCCTGTGGGGTGTTAAGGTCATGGGCAAACTATATGCTCTGCCTCGAGCGGATATGGGCAGCTGGTTGTGCTTCCCCAAATTGGATGCATTGGTGGCAGCAGTCACTGAGCGCACCACTATTCCAGTGGAAGAGGGCACAGCTTTCAGAGATCAGCATGACTGCAAGGTGGAGGTATTTTTGAAGATGGTCATTTTGGCTTCAGAGCTTGGTCTACAGGTATTCATTTATGTGGGCCTAGTGGGCTGCGCATTTCTGTACAGGGTCTAGCAGCCACTGGAGGGAGGATTCTTCATCAGCCTGGAGTCTGTTGTGACCTTCCTGGCCAACTCCTTGTATACCCTCGTCCATCTGTCGGCGAGGTGATTGCAGCGGCTGCAGTTACCAGGCATTGGTTGTGGCTCTATTACTGGTCTGCAGACATAGTCTCCAAGTCCCGTTTGGCAAATCTTCCTTTCAAGGATCATAAGAACATGCCATACTGGGTCAGACTAAGGTCCACTATTTACCTTTGTCCATTGAGAAAATTACTATTTAGCCCTATTCTGCTTTGTCTTTTAACCAGTTTCTAATCCTCAATACCCATGATCTTTTAATTTCTACAAGTGTCTGCCATGAAGGACCCTGTCAAAGGCTTTCTGAAAATTCAGCTACACTATGGGGATCATTTTAAAAGTCTTAGTCTTGATTTTGGACGTCCAAAGACGTGCACGTGGATGTTGAGATCATGGAAACGTCTCCGGAGCCATTTTACAGAGGATGTTTAGAGATGTCTCTGGTATGGGGATAACCATGTAAATAAGGGGGGCATGTCTGGGGAGATGAATGAACTTAGCTTTCCCCATTCGATTTCAGAAACGCTGGAGACCTCTGCAGGCACGTCCACGTTTAAACCTGCTCTAGGCATCAGAACAGTGCTTCTTGTGGTCTTAAAACTTTCAAAGGGTTTAGAGAAGATGGAGAATTAAGTCTGCTCCTCTTTCATGGGCACCTGGAGAAGCTTGTCAAGGACTTGGGTGAGACTAAGCCCCAACAGCTACCTGAGGATAGGCCAAAGTGATCTTCTAAGAATTTGGCATATCACTCCCACTTTAAGGATTCTCTACGCTACTAGCTGAGTAGAGAGGCAGCTCCGTTTGCCAAGTCTCGAGGAAAGTCTCAGCCCTTTATGGGCACTCACAGGTCCAAGGACGTCGTTTCTTCTGCAACTGATGCCTCCTTCCGTCCCCAATGACTAGCATGGGGCCCACCTCCACCTCTTTTACCAGGAGTGGTCCCAAATCACCACAAATCAATGGTTTCTTGGCATCATTCAAAATGGTTATGCCCTGGAGTGCGCCAAGCCCATTTTGGACGCCTTCATGATTTCTCCATTCAGTTCTTCACTCAAGAAGACCGCCATTAGGACTACCATAGAAAGAGAGGCTCCTCCAACCCAAGACCATTATGCCCATAGCCCCTTTCCAATGGAACACTGGAAGGTATTCCATTTATTTTATTTATTTATAGTGTTTTTTTTTCTATGCCGCTTTGTCCACATAATCAAGGTGATTTACAAGGAACTCAGAAATTACAATAAACTCATTTTTATACAGTGAACATTAAGTTGACACATCGTGTATCTTAACAACATATTTAACATTTAGAACGTGAAGCAAGGCTTCAGTAAACTTATTTACGGTGCATCTTTATATTTCAAATACCTTGTTTATGATATATTCTAGAGTTTTGGGTATGAGTATATTACGGGAATCCAATCCATATTATTTTGGTTAAGTAGGGTGTGTGTGTGTGTGTGTGTGTGTGTGTGTGTGTGTGTGTGTGTGTGTCTGTGTGTGTGAATATATATAGATATATAGATATCATGGTCCTCCAAGATGAATCAACCTCCAGGATGATTATAGACCTCAAAACAATCAGTGCCTGCTTTGAGTGGCTGTTCGTCATCCAGGCGGTCAGGAAGGGAGAGATTTCTTCCCTGGACTTAGCTGAGGCGTATTTTCATATTCCCATTAACTAGGATCAACATAAGTTTATATGGTTTGCTATTCTGGGCAGATGTTTTCCGTTTTTTGCCTTGCCCTTAAGCCTGGTGACAGCCCCCATATCCTTTCAAGGTTATGATGGTGGTGGATGGAGGCAGATCTCCCTCATGAGGGGACCTGGGTGCATCTGTACTTGGACGACTGGCTCATCAGATCAAAGTTGCAGGACAATGATTGTCTTGTGATGGCTCGAGTAATATAGTTTCTGGAAAGCTTGAGCAGGGTGTTGAACTGTGTCAAGATTATCTGGTGCCCTCGCAGTCCCTGGAGTACCTCTACGTGTGGTTTGACACACATTTGGATAGAGTATTTCTAACTAGCGAAAGGCAATTCAAAATCTTAGGCCAGCCAGCCCCAGAACCTGAGATCATCTGCAGCTGCTTGGCACAATGACTACAACAGTAGAGCTTGTTCTTGCTCTGTGGATGAGGGCCCAAATGTGCCTGCTCCAGAGAACATTGCTTGCATGGTGGACCCCTCTATCGCAGGATTACGAGATCTGACTTCTCTTGCTTCCTTTAGTGGTGAAAAGTCTGCTGTGGTTGTCCCAACCCTCCAGTTTATCCAAGGGTATTCATCTGGAGAATCTGCCATAATTGGTGGTTGGTGGTGATATCTAATTCTAATCTCTCCAGTTGGGGAGCTCACAGCCTGTGCCAGATGGCTCAAGGTCATTGGATTTCCAAAGAGGCAGTCTGGCTGATCAATCGACTGGAGGAGGTGTGAGACATTCTACTAACCTTGCTGCGGTTTCAGCACTTGGTTCAGGGGTGGGTAATCCAGGTGTAACATTGTAACATAGTAACATAGTATATGACGGCAGATGAAGACCAGTATGGTCCATCTTGTCTGTCCAGTAAGGTGGCTAGAGTAGGTGTACCCGCAGCTCTGTGCAGATCACTGCCATGTCTTTGTTTAGGGGTGTACCCGCCACTCCATGTAGGTCACCCCTTTCTATTTGTTGAAGTATAAAAAATAGTAGTTGTTTTTTGATTTTATCCCCTTGCTATAAGGAGATCCACTGTGTCTGTCCCATGCCATTTTGAATTCCGTCACTGTATTTGCCCTTACCACCTCCATCATGAGGGCATTCCAAGCATCCACCACCCTTTCAGTGAAAAAGTATTTCTTGACGTTGCTTTTAAGTTTACCTCCTTGCAGCTTCATTTTATGCCCTCTAGTTTTACAGCTTCCCCTTCTTCGAAAAAGGTTTGTTCATTATTGTCCTTTAAGTATTTAAACGTCTGTATCATATCTCTCCTATCCCTCCTCTCCTCTGTGGTATACATATTTAGGTCTTCAAGTCTCATCTCCACTAAGTAAACTAGGCAGGTCACCTAGGGCGGCAGACCCTGGTGGGTGGCATCACTAGCACAACCCCCAGGAAGTGGCAGTTGAACTGCTACTTCAGTGCCATCTTGGGCTTTAAAACACCCACGCACATGCGTGCAATTCCAGCCTGTCACTCCTGCCTGCCCTCCAAGAAAGTTGCATTGGAGGGATAGGAATGGCAGGCCATGAGCACGCATGTGTGCGGGCACTTTAAGGCCCGACGCTGCTCTGAAGTGGCAGTTTAGCCACTGCCACTTCAGCGTAAGGGAAGATGGCATGGCGGACTGTATGGAGGCGCAGTCTTTTGGGGAGGGGTTGCCTAGGGCAGTAGAAACCATCATGCCACCATTGGACACAGGCTGCAAATCATTTTGGTTGCCTTCCTCTGGACTTTTTCAAGTCTTTTTATATCCTTTGTGAGATATGGTCTCCAAAACTGAACACAGTACTTCAAGTGAGGCCTCGCCGACGACCTGTACAGGGGCATTAATACCTCCTCCTTTCTGTTGATTATTCCTCTCTGTATGCAACCCAGCATCCTTCTGGCTTTGGCCACTGTGTTGTCACATTGTTTCACCACCTTATGATCCTCGGAAACAGTTACTAAGACATCCTTCTCCTGGTCTGTGCACAACCTCTTGCCCTCTATTGCATACCATTCCTTTGGATTTCTGCATCCCAGGTGCATGACTCTGCACTTCTTTGCATTAAATCTTAACTGCCAAGCATTAGACCATTCTTCCAGCTTTTGTAGATCTTTCCTCATATTGTCCACTCCTTTTAGAGGAGTCCTCTCTTTTGCAAATTTTCATGTCATCTGCAAAAAGGCAGACTTTCCCTTTCAGTCCTTAAGCAATATCACTCATAAATACATTGAACAGTACCGATCCCTGGGGAACACCACTGCTCGCCTTCCTGTCTTCCGAGTGAGTTCCGTTTTACCACCACCTTCTTTCATCTGTCAGTCAACCAATTTCTGATCCAGTTCACCATCTTCGGACCCATCCCCAGGTTGCTAGGTTATTGATAAGCCTCCTATGGAAAACAGTCGGACAATGCAACAGCAGTAGCATATATCAGCCAGCAAGGAGGCCAACAAAAACGTGATGGTGGCCCATGAGATGTGGCTATTGTTTCTCTGGGCAGTGTATTATCTTTTGAAACTCTCTGCAGAACATATCACTGGGATCAAGAATGTTCAAGCAGACCTCTTCAGCCAGCACACTCTCAATCCCAGGGAGTGGGAACTCAGGGCCACAGACCTTCTAGCAGATGATAGATCGCTGGGATCATCCATCCCTGGACTTGATGGTGATGCAGGCAGATTCTAAAGTGGAGTTCTTCCGCAGTCAGCGGAAGGAGGTTGGTTCCAAGAGTTATGGATGCATTTGTGTAGCCATGGCTGTGGGGGTTCCTCCTGTACATTTTTCCACTATGACTTTTGATCGGTTGCATACTGCGGAGCATATAGGACCTTGTGGGGTTGGTGATCCTGGTGGCTCCAGACTGGCCCCGGTATGCGGATCTAGTGAGACTGCTGGCAGGACGTCACCCTGCCTTTTCTTTAAGGGAGAGATCTCCTGTGTTAGGGCCCATTCTGGATGACCCGGGTTCATTCTCATGGCTTGGCCTTTGAGAGGCACCATCTGAAGCCAAAGGAATAATCTTCGGTGGTAATATCTACTTTTGAAGGCAAAGCACAGATTGCTCTTCCTGTCCTATGTCCGTGTTTGGTGCCCTTTTTTGAGGCATTGTGTAAGGAGTGCAACCTTTTGCCTTGGTGAGTGGACTTGCTGTGTCTTTTGGTGTTCCTTCAAGGTAGCTTCGACAAGGGACTCTCCTTAAGCTCTCTGAGGGTTGTAAAAGGGGGTGCTTGTTATGAAGGTACCACCTTCTTGGCAAGTATGTAAATTAACTGTCTTGCAAAGGATTGTGGTTATTGAAGTCCATTCACACAAAGCTTGCCTTTTAAAAAAAAAATGAAGACTCTTGTAGTTGGTCGAGTGTAAGGCAAAATTAGAGTTTATTTATGGGGTGAATATTCCACACACAGATATGCTTGGTAACACCATCCAGATAACTTCTCCAGGGTTTATTCAACATAAATAAGGCAACTGAAAAGCTTATGCAAATAAGTATCAAAGTCCTTTATGGAACAGAAAGGCTTTCTTACAGCCACTGCTAATAAACTCCTTAGCAGTGCTGAGGTGAAAACAAATCAAAGAGGAAAACTTCTTTATACAAAAACATAACTCACTTTCTCCATACAGAAAAGAACTTTTAAATCCCACGTGTGCACGGCTTGTGCTGGGCTCTCCTCTACCAACAGGTGACAATTAACTGCAATCAGTAGCTTGATTTCAACACACGTGCAAACTTTCCCAAAAGCTTTTTCTTTTCAACAAAACTTTATGGGAAGCCAATACTTAGAATGTTTCCTTTTGATGTTTGCTCTTATATTTAGGATTTTCCTAAAATAACAACCTACTCAAAGAACAGTCCATATAATCATCCTCTGCATCAGATATTAAACCTTGCTCCTGAAATTGCATAGATTCAGTTTCTCCGTCTGACTCAGAGGGCTTTAGGAACTGACCTCTATACGGAGAGAAACTGTTTCCCTGCTGTTTGCATTGCTCAAAGCTAGAGAAATGTTCACAGTTCATACCTGAATCCAGGCCAGCGTCAGGCTGCTTCTTCTGGTATTCTGGCCAGTATGCAATAGAGCTTCTGTGTCCTGTCCTCCAGTTGGTATCTCTGGACCTCAGGATCTTTTCTCCAGATGTCCTCCAAGAGGTATTTGGGCTCCTTTTCTCCTTAGCTGCAACAGACCTCTTCCTAGGTGCTGCTTGAGGGTCCCTGGCTGTGGATCTCCAGACCTCTGGCTTGCTCCAGTCCTCTGAAGGTTCTTTCCCCCAGGTATCTCTCCAGGCATACGTACTTCTTTGAGCTCCTCTCTTGGACCGTCTGCTTCCTTGTCCTTGTTCCTTCAGGTTCTGGTGGTTCTTCCTTCTGTTCTGGTTCTTGCCCCCTCTGTTCTCTCTTATTGAAGATTCCCCTCTAGTTTTAAAGGGCTTAGATTGCAACTCCTCCCTTTCTGCATACTAGTGCATTCTGGAACATGTAGTCTTTTAGGGAAACAAGCTGTCTTATTTCTATAACCTGCCAGCACAGGTCCCTTGATCAGAGTAAATTCTCCTCTTTTGTCATTACTCCCTGAGCTTTGATAAGCTTCCTTATCACAGGGTTCGGGTTGCAGCACTGGTGTGTTTTCAGGGGCCAGTAGCAGGGCACCTTGTGGCCTCGCACCCTGATATGTCATGTTTTCTCAGGGGAATGCAGCATTTCTGTTCGTCCCCCCCCCTCCTCCAATCTGGTTCATTGTACTGCCCTAGGATCTTACCCTAGTTTTTCAGGTTTGATGGTTTCTCTATTTTAGCTGTTGTAGAAAGCTATGGTGAAAGATTTGTCCCGCCAAAGACTCTTTTTAGTGGCCATTTGCTTAGCCTGGCACATCATGGAAGCCATGTCCCATCCTTACCCAAGGTGGTGTCAACCAGGTGTTGTCTGTTCCATCCTTTTTGTCAGATCAAAGTTAGGGTTAAAGATAAGGGCCTACACTTAATGGATGCCTGCAGAATGTTGCTTCATTATGTAAAAGTTACTAACCTCTTCCATAAATCAGACAGGCTGTTTGCATTGTTTAGTGCATCACATAAAAGCAAGGTGATCTCAAAGGCCACCCTGTGTCACTGGATTAAGGAAGTAGTGTCTTCCACCTACTTTCTGAAGGGTAAACCTGTGCCTGTGAGCTTGCCTGCTCATTCCATTAGGGCACAGGTATCATTATGAATGGAGCCACGTTCTGGTCAATTTCTACTGGGTGGCTATGTGGTCTTCCCTCACAACGTTTGCTTGGATCTACAGGCCAGGGCGGATGCAACCTTTTGGGGAGGAGGTTCTCAAGGCAACTGCCTTCTCTGCCAAGTCATAGCTTTGGTACTTCCACTTGTCTGGTCATATCTAGCAGGATGATCTGGAAGGTGAAATTTTGCTTACCTGATCATTTTTTTTCCTAGAGTCCTGCTAGACCTGTCTCAAGATCCATCCTGGGGGATCACTGCTGCTTCTGCTGTGTTTGTGAATTCACAGAACTGGTGAAAGAGGACCTGGGAAATCCACTGCTTGCCCCAATACCAGCATTTTAGAACCTGTGTCTTTTGGAGAAACTGCTAGGTACTTGTGACCTAGATTGGCCACTGTTGGAAACAGGATATTAGACTTGATGGATCTTTTTGTGATCCAGTATGGCATATCTTATGATGTTGTTGTTGTTGGACAATAAGTGGACTGTCTCAGCAAGCTGATTGACTCTTGGAACTAGCGCTTTATCCAGATCACTAATAGCATTGAGAAATTTTAGCCAGGCATTTCGACATTTTGGGCATAGGCAAATCAGGTAGCTCAACAAATTTACCAACATAGAAACATGGCCTATCTAGTCTGCCCTTCCATATCATCCACTACAACAGTCCCTTTTTTTTCCTTTAGAGATCATATGTTTGTCCCATGCTTTTTTTGAATTCAGCTACTGTCCTCATTTCTACCATCTCCACTGGGAGACTATTCCATGCATCTACCACTCTTTCCGTAAAGAAATCTTTCTGCATATTACTCCTGAGTCTATCCCCTTTCACCCTCATCCTATGACCCCTCGTAGCAGAGCTTGCTTTCAATCGAAAGAGGCTCTCCTCCTGTGCATTTATACCACAGAAGTATTTAAATGTCTCTATCATATCACCTCTATCCCGCCTTTCCTCTAAAGTATACATATTAAGATCCTTAAGTCTGTCCTTATATGCTTTATAATGAAGACCACTGACCATTTTAGTAGCCATCCTCTGTACCGACTCCAACTTGTTTATATCCTTTTGAAGGTGCAGTCTCCAGAATTGCACATACAACTCCAAATGAGGTCACACCACAGACTTATACAGAGGCACTATCACCTCCTTTCTTCTGCTGGCCATTCCTCTCCCTATGCACCCAAGCATTCTTCTAGCTTTCGCCGTCACCTTTTCTACCTGTTTAACTACTTTAAGATCATCAGACACAATCACGCCTAGGTCCCGCTTTTTTTTTGTGGATAGGAGTATTTCACCTCCAATACTATATTGCTCCCTTGGATTGCTGCAGCCCAAATGCATGACCTTGCATTTTTTAACATTAAATCTCAGCTGCCAAATTCTAGACCATTCTTCAAGCTTAGCTAGATCCCTCCTCATGTTATCGAGTCCTTCCTGTGTGTTAACTCTATTGCAGAATTTGGTATCATCCGCAAAGAGGCAAACCTTACCCAACAGCCCTTCCGCAATATCATTAACAAAGATGTTAAAAAGAATCTGACCAAGGACAGATCCCTGGGGCACACCACTGGTAATCTCCTTCTCCTCAGAGTGAACTCCATTTACCTGTACTCTGTCGCCTCCCACCCAACCAATTTCTAACCCAATTAGTAACTTTAGGGTCCATGGCTAGGATGCTCAGTTTGTTTGTAAGTCACTTGTGCGGAATGGCGTCAAAGGCTTTGCTGAAATCTAAATATTCCACATCTAGGGCTCTACTTCGGTCCAACTCCCTCGTCACCCAGTCAAAGAAATCAATCAGATTTGTCCGACAAGACCTGCCTCTGGTGAATCCATGCTACCTCAGATCCGGTAATCCATTGGACTCCAGAAAACTCACTATTTTCTTTTTCAGCAGCTTTTCCAATAATTTACTCACCACTGAGGTTAAAAACAATACAATCTACTATCATTGAAACTTGATGTTGCACTTCACCCTCTTGAGCTTGAACCCCTCCGCTTTTGACTGTAGTTTGCATGCTAGGTATCAGGACCCCACTTGTGCTTGTCCTGTAATTTCCTCCTCCTCGGTACCTGTTGATGAATTGATGAACCTCAATGATGCCCTAACAGGCGTAGCAATTGGGACACTGGCTGCTCCGGGTTGCAGTAGCAGTGCTCTCGGGACTTCATTCCTGGAGGTGCCCTATAGTTCCTTTGCTTCTTGTGATGTCTGCAGTGGGCCTTGCTACGGAACAGCTGCCTGGGTGCATTCTTGTCACATGGCTCAGTCCATCAGACCTTGAACCTTAGCTTTAGCATGTTAATTACCAGTCTTCCTGTTCCTTTTACGCATAATGGCAGGAAATGTTTAAAGGAATAATCGGACATGAAGATGAACTTCAGAAACCTGACATTTTGGAAACTCCCCTAGCCCAAGGTTTTCTCTTGACCTTATTTGAGCAACTTGCCTGCAGATTACATGGGCCATAAGAACTCCGTGCTTTACAGCTGCTATTTGGCAGACAGTCAAGTTGAAGCAGTGAAGCACATGCACTCTCTTCTTCCCTGACGCAGCCACATCAATAGGAACTCCTCTCTTAAATCTGGCTAAAAGAATACATGCTATGGAATCTGCATTTACTTTTATTCAGCTTAGCAATTATAGCTAGATAAGCAGAAATTTACACGACTATTCTCAATAAATGTAAGCCATTGTTAATGTTATTAGTTGTTCAATATATGCAACCACAAGGCAGGTCTTAAACACAATGTTTTTGTATTTGTCTTTTAGATCCAACAAATAATTGAAGGCAAGCTATTTCCAATGAAGGCTTTGGGTTACTTTGCTGTTGTGACAGGAAAAGGTAATAAGATGCCTAAAACATCTCAGTGTTTTTGGAGTGTGTTCTTTCTCCATATGGAGCTTCTATCTGAGTAGAGCTATAGTAATAATCTCTCTCCTTTTTGTAGGAAACAGCAGTGAGAGCATTGATGCAATCAAGGATTATGAAGAGGACTTTTTCCAAGGCTCAAAACTTCTAAAGTATGTCTCTGTGCATTAGATTTCCATGAGCAATGAATTTATCAGTGCCAGACACAATAAATAGGGATCTCCAGGAACAAGCAGGAATGTAGTCTTCACATATGGGTATCGTTGGTACCGACGGAGTCTGCGCGGGAACGCTCCCCAGCGTCCCAATAGGAACGCTTTTGGGAGCATCCCTCAGCACATGCGCGCTGCCTTACCACCTTTCCCAACTGTCCCTTTCCAGTTCTTTGTTTTCCGCGGATCCGACAGGACACATACCCTGTCACCGCAGAAAATTTCTTCTTTAATCTTGTTGTCTTGTGGTCGCGTTTGCCTCCGCACGACGCCTACCAGTATCGCCGGTTCTTTTCTTCTTTAAAAAAAAAAAAAATCTTAATTGTTTCTCTTCAGAAACTTTTCTTTTTCGGTGCTAGGCGCCATTTTAGGCATTAGGCCCCATTTTTCCTCAAAGATGGAAAAACCAGCTAGTGGTTTTAAAAAATGTACTAAGAGTGGCGGTCAATACACACCAAAAAACCACCGCCTAAGGGAAATCTAAATATACCAATCAAAAACAGTATCCCTTAGTAACTCCACTATTACCAAGATTAACTTTCTCAATACAATAATTTATTGAAACACTCAAATCTTTAAACATCAAGCTATCACCGGACCTCAGGTTTTACTCACCCTCCATCTGGCGAAATACATCACCATAGGGAAATGGCGGACACTTGCATCATAGGTCCTTAGCTTAAATAATAATAATTACACTTTAATCCAAAACAAGTCCACTACTTAAGAAGACACCTTAACCACCTAAAATTTCTGCAGAGATTCACATCAACTAACACTAATACACCCCATACAGCCAAACAACCTCTCTCTCCAACGTACATCTAACACATAACACTGCAAGAGATACCCGCTACACTACTATAAAGTCAATAAATGTAATAGGTGCCCTTTATAATCAAAAGGTAATAGTTGTATCCTCTGATTAGCGATATGATGTAGATATATATAATGCTATAAAGAAAAGAGAATAAACTCTTAATAAAATGCCATCATCAAATCTCATTCAAAGAGCAACTCATTACTTATCTGTTATAAATTCCACTTCAGCGCTCTCACAGTCTCTTGTAAGCTGATACGTCAATTGCCGCTCACTATCCGTTCAACAAAAGCTTTTGTTTCGCCACCAGGCTTCATCAGGAACCGATATGCAACAAATAGGACACATATAGTGTCTCCTAATCAAGTAACAGCCGACATCGGCGTCTGATGTCATCAGCTTTAAAAGCCTAACCTCCAATCGGCTCATACCACAGCCACATCACAACCATTCAACAACTTTATATATAACACAACAACACAACTCAACAACACAACTCAACTGCGATTGCCTCGTCGAATATTAGCAGGTACCACCTCTAGAACCGTACATAGTAAGTCTTCAAAACTATGATGGAAGGCAAGCCAGTGTTGTACCAGAGGTGTCTCAAGTTGAGCTTTAGAAATGCTATATTTATGTTCTGCTAATCTCGTTCGCAATAAGCGGGTAGTTTTTCCCACATAGAGCTTTAAGCACGGACACCAAAGGGCATATATCACAAAAGTAGAATTACAGTCAGTATTTTGACTGCGAACGAGATTAGCAGAACATAAATATAGCATTTCTAAAGCTCAACTTGAGACACCTCTGGTACAACACTGGCTTGCCTTCCATCATAGTTTTGAAGACTTACTATGTACGGTTCTAGAGGTGATACCTGCTAATATTCGACGAGGCGATCGAGGATTACAGCTATTGCAGAAGGATTAGAAATGGATTTATATTCTGAATACACTGGACCCCTGTGGGTTAAAATATAAAATAGATTGGTCACTATTTTTTTAGGTTGGGTATGACTGTTGCAGTTCTTTTTGCGCTCTTCTAGGTTGTATTCGTTTGTGGAAGAATGTCATTTATTGTTGAGTTGTGGTGTGTTATATATAAAGTTGTTGAATGGTTGTGATGTGGCTGTGGTATGAGCCGATTGGAGGTTAGGCTTTTAAAGCTGATGACATCAGACGCCGATGTCGGCTGTTACTTGATTAGGAGACACTATATGTGTCCTGTACTCCTGAGAATTTTGTTATAAGCGATATTCATTGCATATCGGTTCCTGATGAAGCCTGGTGGTGAAACAAAAGCTTTTGTTGAACGGATAGTGAGTGGCAATTGATGTATCAGCTTACAAGAAACTGTGAGAGCGCTGAAGTGGAATTTATAACAGATAAGTAATGAGTTGCTCTTTGAATGAGATTTGATGATGGCATTTTATTAAGGAGTTTATTCTCTTTTCTTTATAGCATTATATACATCTACATCATATCGCTAATCAGAGGATACAACTATTACCTTTTGATTATAAAGGGCACCTATTACATTTATTGACTTTATAGTAGTGTAGCGGGTATCTCTTGCAGTGTTATGTGTTAGATGTACGTTGGAGAGAGAGGTTGTTTGGCTGTATGGGGTGTATTAGTGTTTGATTTTGTGGGTATCTATTAGTGTTAGTTGATGTGAATCTCTGCAGAAATTTTAGGTGGTTAAGGTGTCTTCTTAAGTAGTGGACTTGTTTTGGATTAAAGTGTAATTTATTATTATTTAAGCTAAGGACCTATGATAAGTGTGGCGGTACCATTTCCGTCACCGACACCCATGACTGGTGTCTTAAATGTTTAGGCCCTGACCATTCTCCATCTGAGTGTCTCTCTTGTATGGGAATGACTCAGAGGAAGACAGAACCGGGCTGCAAAGCTCGGTACCCTCATTTCTTCGGATGCCAGGTCCATTGCATCGATGTCTTCAAGAGCCTCTTCTTCCTCCTATGGATCTCAGGTAACTAAACATAAAAGCCGGTCCTCAAAGGGTAGCTCTCCTGCAAAGCATCGAGAGGCCATTGGCATTGCCCTTGAGGGAACTGCACCGGCAAAACAGCCCCGGCGGGAGGCTTCGGCCTCCAAAGCATTAACGGGGTTCCAGGATGTTCTCGAGCCCTCGGCCTCGACAGAACTACTGGTGCCATGCTCAGAGGTCCCGGCTGCCTTCGCCGGTACCGATACCCAGACATCGGCAGCATCGATAGACCAGAGATTCCTCGCTATCGAGCGTAGTATTGCAGCTCTCCTTACAGCTGCGGTGCTGTTGACACCGATGGTTCAACAAGCACCGGCACCGGTGACAACATCGGTACCGATGCCAGTACCAGCACCAACCCCGGTGGGAATTCTTCCCATGCCATCTTTGGCTGGCATTGAAAAATCGGTACTGACTTCGATCGATACCGGGACCGTGCCTTACATAAACATCATGATCAGAGATACTTCGAATCCTCCGATTCCGATGACTCTGATAATTCTGCTGGTACCAGAGTGTTTCTCCTGGAAGACTCTTCTTCTCCCCAACGCAGAATGTCGCCTCCAGAGGACATGTCCTTTCAGGATTTTATTCGTGATGTTGCCAAAGGCCTTTCAATCACAGTAGCTCCTGAAAAGAAACCTAGAGCAAAGAAATTGGAAATTCTCCAATATCCTAAGGCTCCAAAGGAGGCAGCCACTCTGCCCATTCATGAAATTCTTCATGATTTGATGCTTAGAATGTGGGAGACACCTTTGACCACATCTCCTCATTCTAGGAGACTTGATACCATGTATTGAGTTCCACCATGTCCTGGATTTCAAAAGACTCAGCTGCCACACCATTGAATGGTAGTGGAGTCAGCCATGCGTAGGATGAAAAGTGCAAAGAGACATGCATCCAATTCTCCAGGTCGTGAATGCAGGACTCGATGCTTTTAGCATCAAACTTTTCAGGCTTCCATGCTTTCAGCTAGGATCAGCTCATATAATTTATATATGGGAATGTTCCTCAAAGAAGTCACAGGAGATTTGGAGCTTATGAGCCCACTTCTCCCAGATGACAGACAACAAGACTTCCTTACTCTTGTCAGGCATGCTCAAGATGTCTCCAAGTTTGTGAATCGTGCAGCCTTTGACTGCTTTGAATGCATCAGCAGAACCTCTGCTATTGCCATTGGTGCATGACGGATTGCTTGACTTCAGGCATCAGACTTGGAGATTTGGTTACAGGATAAATTAGGCAGCATCCCTTGCACAGGAGAAAACCTCTTTGGCAAGAATTGGCAGGAAAAGGCCAATGAGATAGATGCTGACAATATCACCTTAGATTATCAAAATCTACAGCCACTCCAGCCAAAAAGAAACCCTATAAGAAACCCTCGTTCAGCAAAAAGAGGAAGTATTATCCATCTTATACCCGGCAAAGCCAAGCTCACGGTCAAGTTGCCCAAAGGGGACAACAGCAATTCAAACAGCAGAAGAAGCCAAAAGGCCCGAGAGCTCGACCAGCTTCGCAGGTTCAGCCCCTCAACGGCTTTGACTCCTTCCTAGAGAGCTTAGCCTTCCTGCCTCTGAGGGGTCCAGAATCCCTAAATATTCCAGGCAGGCTGTGTCATTTTGCCAAACAGATGGCACCAAATAACAGCAGAAAATTGGACTCTGTCCATTGTAGGAGAGGGGTACAAGCTTCATTTTCATAGCATGCCCCCTCCTACAATCCTAAGGCAGTTCAATTCCCAGACCTCTGCAGACAATCTGTTGGATCACGAGGTCTCAACACTTCTTGCCCAAGAGGCAATAGAGGAAGTACCCATTCTCCAGCAGGGTACAGGGTTCTACTTCCCTATTTTCTTATTCCAAAGAAAACAGGGGGACACAGACCCATTCTAGACCTCAGAGAATTGAACAAATACTTGTTCCAAGAGAAGTTCAAAATGATTTCTCTAGGAACTCTTCTGCCATACCTTCAAAGCCAGGATTGGCTTTGCTCTCTAGACTTAAAGGATGCATATACTCACATTCTGATCCATCCAGATCACAGGAAATTCATATGATTCCTTTTCAGGGGAAAACATTTCCAGTACAGGGTTCTTCCCTTTGGTCTGGCTTCAACACCAAGGGTATTCACAAAATGCATGGCAGTAGTAGCTGCATTTCTGCGAACCGTGGGGATATTCGTCTTCCCTTACTTAGACGACTGGCTCATTCGAGCCCCTATAGTTGCAGAGGCAGGCACTACACTGTGTCACGGAATGCGAATCCTCCAATACTTGGGGTTGGTAATAAACTTCCTAAAATCCCAACTTGTTCCTTCCCAGTCTCTGGAGTTCATAGGAGCCTGTTTAGATACCAGACAGTCAAGGGCTTTCCTTCCACAAGCCTGGTGTCTTTGCATAGTGCAATTAGCTTCTCAAGCAGCGGAAAAATCCTCCCTAACTGCTCGAGAACTGCTACAGTTACTGGGACACATGGCATCCACAGTTCATGTAGTTCCCTATGCTCGCCTCCACATGCGAGCAACCCAGTGGACCCTATCCACACAGTGGACACAGGCCACAGGACGTCTGTCAGACAAGATATCAAACTCATCGACTGATCTTGTCCCGGCAATCACTGGAGAATCTTTTAGTGGGGTCTCCTTTCCAACAACCCCTATTCCAGGCCACCCTAACAGATGCATCACAGGTGGGTTGGAGAGCACACCTGCATCATCTCTCTACCCAGGGCACCTGGACTCCACAGGAGGCTTGTCTTCACATAAACTTCCTGGAATTAAGAGCAATCTATTTAGCTCTTCGAGTATTCCATGCCCAGCTCAGCTACAAGACAGTCCTAGTCCAAACAGACAATCAAGTAGCTATGTTCTATGTGAACAAGCAGGGCGGAACAGGCTCTCTGTCGTTATGCAACGAAGCTTTACAACTTTGGGCCCTCGCCAGAGAGCATCAAATCCACCTTCTCGTGGTATATCTTCCAGGCATTCAAAACCTTTGGCCAGACAAACTCAGCCGAGTACTGCTGCCTCACGAATGGTCTCTCCACCTAGACCAGGTGACAAAGATATTTCACATCTGGGGGACTCCAGACATAGACCTCTTTGCAAGTCCACTGAATGCCAAACTTCCCCGGTTCTGTTCCAGGATTTTGGCTCACAATTGCCAGGCAAGGGATGCCTTCCTCCTTCACTGGAGTCAGGACTTCCTCTATGCTTTCCCACCCATTCCCCTCATCCCTTCAAGCTTCAGAGAGACAGAGGTCGTATGATCCTCATAGTGCCACGGTGGCCACGCCAGGCATGGTATCCTCTGCTTCTACATCTCTCTCAAGCTGCACCTCTCGAGTTAGGGTGTGCTCCAGATCTCCTTTCCTAAGAGGGTGGGATGCTACGGCACCCGAATCCCCAGTCCCTGCATCTCACGGCCTGGTTGCTGAGAGCTTAAATCTTCAGGATCTCAACCTTTCCCAGCAGGTAAAGGATATCCTTCAGGCTTCTAGAAAACCTTCCATAAGACTATCTTATGCCTTCAAGTGGAAACATTTTACTATATGGTGTTCCCAGAAGGGGTTAAACCCCCTGGTGATACCTTTGGGATCGATACTAGAGAATCTACTTCATTTATCAAATTCTGGTCTAAAGACCAATTCAGTGAGAGTCCATCTTAGCGCAATTACAGCTTCCTATCAGCCTCTAAATGGACAGCCAATTTCCTCTCATCCTCTCATATCCAGATTTGAGAGGTCTTCTAGTAACAAAACCTCCCATCAAACCACCACCGTTGGCATGGGATTTAAATCTAGTTCTCGGGCAGCTCATGAAACCGACCTTTGAACCTTTAGCCACTATTACTCTGAGGTTTTGGTCCTGGAAGGTCATCTTCCTAATTGCAATCACCTCTGCATGTCGCATTAGTGAATTGCAAGCGTTAGTGGCTGATCCTCCTTACACTAGGTTTCACCATGATAAGGTTGTCCTCTGAAGTCATCCACACTTTATGCCAAAGGTGGTTTCGCCTTTTCATTTAAATCCATCGATTTATCTTCCTGTATTCTTTCCGAGGCCTCATGCCTCTAGCCTTAGCCTTTTACCTACAAAGAACACGGCAACATAGAAAGTCTTCTCAACTTTTTATTGCTTTTGATTCTAGTCATTTGGGACTTCCATTCTCCAAGAGGACTTTATCCAAATGGATTGCACAATGCATATCCTTTGCTTATGAGAGTAAGAGTCTTCCTTTTCAAGGCCATGTCACAGCTCACAATGTGAGAGCCATGTCAACCTCTATGGCTAACCTTCACTCTGTGTCTATTGATGACAGTTGTCGAGCAGCCACCTGGGCTTCGGTACACACCTTTACAGCCCACTACTGCCTAGATAAAGCCTCCCGTCGGGATGCCTTTTTTGGCCAGGCTGTTCTTCAAAATCTCTTTCAATTCTAATACAACTCCTACCCACCAACCCTGGTGGGATGCCAGAGATCCATGGGAGGAAGCATGGCCCACGTCACCATAGGTGGCAGCTTCCTGGGGTCATCTCCCTGGCATCTTCAGCTAGGGAGTCCCCATATGTGAAAACTACATTCCTGCTTGTTCCTGGAGATAGCGTAGTTACTCACCTGTAACAGGTGATCTCCGGGAACAGCTGGAATTTAGTCTTCACAACCCACCCACCTCCCCTAGGAGTTGTCTCTCTATCTCTCTGTCTCTTTCCTCTCTCCCTCTATCCTTTCACTCGGCTACAAACTTAACTGAAGAGGGACAGTTGCAAAGGCGGGGAGGCAGCGCGCATGTGCTGAGGGATGCTCCCAAAAGCGTTCCTATTGGACGCTGGGGAGCGTACCCGCGCAGGCTCCGTCTGTACCGACGATACCCATATGTGAAGACTAAATTCCTGCTGTTCCCGGAAATCACCTGCTACAGGTGAGTAACTACGCTATCCAGTGGTGCAGAGGGAGCTCACCTTGTATGTGCAGCATGTCCAGCTATGTGTGATAAGTCCATTTAGAGAGAGGTGCCTGAAAAACCTTTGACACCTGTTGTGATTGGTGATACCTGGTTTAGGGGAGGAGTTTTCAATCATATTCAGTTTTCCAGGGGACTGTGAGGAATTGTTTCCTTGCACTTTAGGAGAATTGCAGAAAGCCTTGTTTGTACCCTTTTTTAATTTTTATTTCAAGTTATTCCAGGTCATTTACTTGCTTTTGTGGAGCACTTCATAATAACCTTCTACACTTGTGTTTGATAAATGTGTGGATGGAATAGCTTATCCCTCTTTAGGATATAGTAATCTCCAGGAACAAGCAGGAATGTAGTCTTCACATATGGGTACCGTCGACACCGACGGAGCCTGCACGGGAACGCTCCCCAGCATCCAAAAGGAAAGCTTTTGGGAGCATCCCACCACGCATGCGTGCTGCCTTCCTGCCCAACTACCTCTCTCACTTCAGTTCGTCGTTTTCCGCAGAGCTGACAGGACGTGTACCCTGTCACCACAGAAAATCTCTTATTTTTATATTTTTTGTGGTCGCGTCTGCTTTCCGTCGACGCCTACCGATACCACCGGTGCTTTTCTTTCTTTTCTTCTAAAAATAACTCAATTTTAGTGCTTTTTCTCAGGGGTTTCTTCCCTGCTCTGGTGCTTGGTGCCATTTTGGGCATTAGGCCCTCTTTTGCCTTACCATGGGAAAACCAGCCACTGGTTTTAAAAAATGTTCAAAATGTGGCGGTACAATTTCTATTACTGACACCCATAACTGGTGTCTTAAATGTTTAGGTCCTGACCTTTGCCCTACTCCTGCAGGAAGTTGACTAAAAGAAGTCTTCAGAATCTAGCAAATCAACTCGGTGCCCTATTTGCTTCAGACACGATATCTGTAGCATCGATGTCTTCCAGGGCTTCTACTTCTTCCCAGGGATCTCGGGTAACTAAACACAAGTCTTCTAAGACTAGCTGGTCCTCGAAGGGTAGATCTCCCTCTAAACATTGAGATGCCACTGGCGTTGCCCTTGACGACATTTCACCGGGAAAACAGCCCCGGCGGGAGTCTTCAGGCTCCAAAGCTTTATCGGGGCTCCAGGATGTTCCCGAGGCCTCGACCTCGATGGAACTACTGGTGCCATGCTCGGGGGTTGTGGCCGCTTCCACCGGTACCAACACCCCAGCATCGGCAGTAGCGATGGACAAAAGACTCCTCGCTTTCGAACGCAGTCTAGCGACTCTTTTAGCTACTTCGGTACCGCTAAAGTCGCTGCAGACAGTTCCGATGCCGGTACCAGTGCCAGTGCCCTTGCTACCTGTTTCAACAGGCATGCTTCCCCCGATGCCAAGCTTGGAATCTCTCTCCAGCATGGGGGATCAGGTACCGACTCGTTTCGGTACCGACATCGAGTGGTATTGACGCCATCTGCTTCGGGAGAACCCGGTGCTTCCTCCTTTTGAGTCTTCCAATTCCGATGACTCAGATGATTCCACTGGTACCAGAGCTGAACTTTTACAAGATTCAGCTCCTTCTCAACGCAGAATGCCCCCTCCTGAGGATATGTCTTTTCATGATTTTGTACGTGATATGGCAAAGCGTCTTGCCATTACATTAGTACCAGAAAAGGAGCCTAGGGCAGAAGAATTAAGAATTCTTCAATATCCTTTGGCACCAAAGGAGGCAGCTATGCTTCCTATACACCAGATCTTACATGATCTAATGTTAAGAATGTGGGAAGCTCCTTTAACAGTACCTCCACATTCTAGACATCTTGACACTATGTATCGAGTACCACCTTATCCAGGGTTTCAGAAGACTCAGTTACCACATCATTCTGTGGTGGTAGAGTCCGCCATGAGGCGGATTAAGAATGCTAAAAGACACTCTTCCAATCCACCAGGTCGTGAGTCTAGAACACTGGATGCCTTTGGTCGTTGATGCTTTCAGTCCTCCATGCTATCAGGAAGAATCAGTTCCTATATATTATACATGGGAATGTTTTTCTTGAAGAGGTTACAAAAGACTTGGAACTTTTGAACCCTTTTCTTCAAGAGGATAAACGGACAGATCATTTGACTTTGGTCAAACATGCTCAAAATGTCTCTAAGTTTATGAATCGTGCCACCTTTGACTGTTTTGAATGTATTAGCAGAACTTCTGCTATATCCATAGGGGCACGTCGTATTGCCTGGCTCCAAGCTTCAGACTTGGAGGAATGGGTGCAAGATAAGCTGGGAAACATTCCTTTCACGGGAGAAAATCTCTTTGGCAAGGATTGGCAGCTCAAAGCTAATGAAATTGACATTGATAATACAACTTTAGACAGATTGTCAAAATCTACAGCTAACCCAGCCAAGAAAAACGTTTTTCAAAAAACCTTTTTCTCTAAAAAGAAAAAATTCTATCCATCTTCCACCCAGCAACACATGTTCCCCAGAAGGGGCAACAACAAACTAGACAAAGACACAAGCTCAGAAGGCTCAGCAGACCCAGCCTCCTCAGGGTCTTTGACTGTTGTCTAGAGAACTTAGCCATTCTTCCTGTTTTAAGCCCAGAACCTTTAAATATTCCAGGCCGTATCTGCCATTTTGCCAAAAAATGGCAACAAATCACATCAGAAAATTGGACTCTATCTATCGTGAGTCTGGGATACAAGCTTCATTTCCTCAGCTTGCCCCCATCCACGCTAATAAAACCGTTCAAATCTCAACCATCGGTCTCAGACCTGTTGTGGCAAGAGGTCACCACTCTTCTGGCTCAAAGGGCTATAGAAGAGGTTCCAGTGTCCCAGCAGGGCACAGGATTCCATTCCCCCTATTTTCTCATTGCAAAGAAGTCAGGGGGACTAAGACCAATCCTGAACATCAGAGAACTGAACAAATATTTAGGAGGAGTGGTCTAGTGGTTAGGACAAGGTACTTCAGGCCAGAGGGCCGGGGGTTCAAGTCTCACCTGGGGACAGCAATCTCAGGCCGGAGGGACTGGGATTTCTAGTCCTATAGGCACTCCTTGTGGTCTTGGGCAAGCCACTTAACCCTCCATTGCCCATGTTCCCTGTAAGTATTAGTGTATGTGTCTCATATCCCCTCGTGTTAAATGTATCCCCCAATTGACCGCTTTGACCCGGTGAAAAGCGGGATATAAATACAGCTAAATAAATAAAAATAAAATAAATAAATATTTAGTCCGAGAAAGGTTCAAGATCTCCCTCGGCACACTTCTTCCATACCTTCACAAGTAAGATTGGCTATGTTCTCTAGACTTAAGGGATGCTTACATGCATATCCTTATTCATGCAGATCACAGAAAATTCCTTTGATTCCTAGTCAAGGGAAGACATTTTCAATACAGGGTCCTTCTTTTCGGACTGGCCTCTGCTCCCAGGGTCTTCACAAAATGCATGGCAGTAGTAGCAGCATTTATGAGGACTCTAGGAATTTTTGTCTTCCCTTACTTAGACGATTGGCTCATTCGAGCACCATCAGCTCTAGAGGGCAAGTCATGCTCTTTCCCGAGCAATGCAAATACTGCAGTACTTGGGATGGATCATAAACCTTCCAAAGTCCCAGCTCACCCCATCTCAATCCCTTGAGTTTATAGGGGCTCGCTTGGACACACAGCAGTCAAAGGCTTTCCTGCCGCATCATTGAACTAGCATCTCAAGCAGTGCTACAAACCTTCCTCACTGCCCGACAGATGCTTCGACTTCTAGGACACATGGCATCTACAGTCCATGTGATTCCTTATGCACGCCTTCACATGCGAGCGGCCCAGTGGACCTTAGCTTCCCAATGGTCCCAGGCCTCAGGATGCCTGTCGGACAAGATCAGAGTTACCACACGCCTGATTATGTCTCTGCATTGGTGGCAATCTCTGGAAAACCTTTCAGTAGGCTCTCCTTTTCAGCAACCCCTACCTCAGGCTGTACTGACGACAGATGCATCCAAGTTGGGTTGGGGAGCCCACTTGGGCAATCTGTCTACCCAGGGTCTTTGGACCCCACAGGAGGCTTCTCTTCAAATAAATCTCCTAGAACTAAGGGCCATTTCCAATGATATTCAAGTCTTTTGCTTCCATCTCATAAACAAAACAGTTCTGGTGCAAACTGACAATCAAGTGGCCATGTTTTACCTAAACAAACAAGGCGGAACAGGCTCTCTGCAATTATGCAATGAAGCTTTGAAACTGTGGGCCTTTGCCAGGGAGCATCACATTCATTTGTTGGCAGTATACCTTCCAGGCATTCAAAACGTTTGGGCGGACAGGCTCAGCCGAGTCCTGTTGCCACACGAGTGGTCTCTCCATTCATATCAACTTGCTTGAGTATTTCAAGTCTGGGGAACACCAGACATAGACCTCTTTGCAAGTCCACAGAAAACCAAACTTCCCCGGTACTGTTCCAGACTTCCAGCTCAAAATTGTCAAGCGAGGGATGCATTCCTGCTCCATTGGGGCCAGGTTTTTCTCTATGCCTTCCCACCAATTCCCCTAATTCCCAAAACCTTATTCAAACGCCAGAGGGACAGAGGTCGCATGATACTCATAGCTCTCTGTTGGCCAAGGCAAACATGGTATCCTCTTCTCTTAGGTCTCTCTCGAGCAACTCTGGAGTTGGGGAGTGCTCTGAATCTTCTGTCCCAGAACAACGGATCCCTACTGCACCCCAATCCCCAGTCCCTTCATCTCAAGGCCTAGCTGCTCAAGGCATAGAGTTTCAAGATCTAGGCCTTTCACAACACGTGAAGGATATTCTTCTAGCTTCCTGAAAACCTTCCGCAAGGCGTTCTTTTGCTTTTAAGTGGAAGAGGTTCTCAGTCTGGTGTTCCCAGAGGGGACTTAATCCCCTCTTGGTACCAGTAAAGTCCCTTCTGGACTATCTCCTTCACTTATCAGCTTCTAGTCTCAAGACCAATTTTGTTAAACTCCATCTTAGTGCTATTGCTGCATCTCATAAACCCTTCGATGGACAACCAATTTCCTCTCATCCTCTTGTTTCAAGATTTATGAAGGGTCTCCTTTTAACAAAACCTCCCATCAGACCACCTCCGGTGGCATGGGATCTTAATCTTGTTCTGGGTCAACTCATGAAGCCACCCTTTGAACCTTGAGCTACTTCGGAGCTAAAGTTTCTTTCATGGAAAGTTATTTTCCTAATTGCTATCACTTCTGCAAGACGCATTAGTGAACTGCAGGCTTTAGTGGCTGACCCGCCTTATACGAGGTTTCATCATGACAAAGTAGTCTTGAGGACTCATCCTCATTTTATGCCAAAGGTGGTATCACCTTTTCATTTAAACCAATCGGTTTATCTCCCAGTCTTCTTTCCTAGGCCTCATGCCTCCAGCGCGGAAAGAAATCTTCATACCTTAGATTGTAAATGGGCTCTGGCTTTTTATCTTCACAGAACTCAGCCATTTAGAAAGTCTTCTCAGCTTTTTCTGGCTTTTGACTCTAGTCATTTAGGACTTCCAGTCACTAAGAGAACTCTCTCTAAGTGGATTGCAGACTGTATTTCCTTTACCTATCAGAGTAAAGGAATCCCTCTTGAAGGCCATGTCACGGCTCATAATGTTAGAGCCATGGCAGCCTCAACAGCTAATCTTCGTTCAGTTGCTATTGATGAGGTCTTCAAAGCAGCAACTTGGGCTTCTGTACATGCTTTCACTGTCCACTATTGTTTAGACAAGGACTCCCGTTGGGATGCCTTGTTTGGTCAGGCTGTTCTACAGCATCTCTTCCATTCCTAGATCAACTCCTTCCCGCCATCCACTCTTGGATGCCTGAGGTCCCTGGGAGGAAGCATGGCCCATCTTACATAGATCCACAACATGCTGGGGTCATCCCTAGGCATTTTTAGCTGGGGAGTCCCCATATGTGAAGACTACATTCCTTTTGGTTCCTGGAGACAGCGTAGTTACTCACCTGTAACAGGTGATCTCCGGGAACAGCAGGAATAAGTCTTCACAACCCACCCACCTCCCCTAGGAGTTGTCTTTCTCTCTGTTTCTATTTTTCTTCTACTTCTCCCCTTTGGTCTCAGCTTTCAACTCAACTGAAGTGAGAGAGGTAGTTGGGCGGGAAGGCAGCACGCATGCGTGGTGGGATGCTCCCAAAAGCTTTCCTTTTGGACGCTGGGGAGTGTTCCCGTGCAGGCTCCGTCAATGTCGATGGTACCCATATGTGAAGACTTATTCCTGCTGTTCCCGGAGATCACCTGTTACAGGTGAGTAACTACGCTTTCCTGAAGATGTTAGGTCTTGCTAAATGCCATGCATAAAGTAGTTTGTCCTTGCATGTGCAGCTGATGTTTGTAGGTTAAGGCACCTTCTTAAAAGTATCACAACTTTATTCCAGGATCTGTGCAACTGCTATAGAATTTCTTAACATAATATGATGGTAAAATAAATGGCCAAAGTCAGCCAGCCTTACTGCGCAAGTCCGAGAGTAATGACATGGGACGGAGTGATGTTCAGGGGCATAAAATGTAGAGTGCTGAAACTAGTTCCCCCCCCACCCCCCACCCCCCCCCCCCCCGAGTGATCTCAGTTCATCAGAAGAAACATTGAAGAAACAAGGGTTGTTTTTTTTAATAATTTGAGAGAAACACCATTTATAATTTAAAAAAAAAAAATGATGCACAGTCGCAACAAATGACAACAAATGAATGGAAAATGGGACCATTTCCTATTGCAGCGCTGAAAGACAAATGTAAGAACACGGTAGTAGGGATGTATTGTAGAGGAGCCTGCAACTATAAACTCGTGTGGTGTTTGGACTTCAACAGGCCCAACTGACTTATGTCAATATCCACACTGACATTTCTTTGACTTGTTCATAGGACAGGGATGCTGAAGGCACATCAGGTAACTACAAAGAACCTAAGTCTTGCTGTGTCTGATTGCTTCTGGAAAATGGTCCGAGAGTCTGTGGAACAACAGGCAGATGCCTTTAAAGGTAAACACCTTTGTAAAATTAAACAAAATTTCCTGTTCCTGATATTAGCATGGTTTACTAAATAATTGAGCTAAAGCAGGTTCTATTTTTCAGAATGTAACCAAAGCTTAGTACTCGGTTTAAATCCATTTGAGCAGCATTATTCATGGTGCAGTGATTAGGGAAAACCAGCAGTGCTCCAATCATGCAACAGACTAGTAAGACTGGATCTGTCCCTGTAACAGTTTTAGAAGGTCTTAAGGTGCTGAGTGGTCGATTAGTTCATAGGCTGTATTTTGCTGATATGGACTGCAGTCATGGGTGGAGGAAAGGAGGTTATTGATTAGCAACACTGGAAAAACACCACTTCTGTAGTAATCAGTTGTCCCTCCTTTGGCTTGTCTTGTGTCACTTAGTTTTTGTCTCATCTGTGCTGATGATGACGAGTGACATAGTCGACTCCTAAGTGACACATATTTGATTCCACTGGAAAAGATACCTGCAGTAAGCTGATAAACACCGATTGATTTTTTTTTTAAATACCTTTACAGAACCCCTAATTAGCTGGAAAATAACATCCTAAATTTATAGTTTCTAAACACCTAAGAATAGAAGCCCTAACTACAACACACAAGAGAAGAATAAATTGTAGGTCCCAAGTTTTGTTAATTTGTCTGTGTTCATGGTCAGGTTGTTCTTTCTCTGCCTGAGTTTACCTAGTAAGTGTACCTTCTGCTCCTTGCTCATTTGAAGCTTTCATGTGGGCAGGAACTAAAGAACATAAGATATGCCATACTGGGTCAGACCAAGGTCCATCAAGCCCAGTATCCTGTTTCCAACAGTGGCCAATCTAGGTCATACGTACCTAGCAGTTTCCCCAAAAGACAGGTTCCGCAATGCTTGTACTGGGTCAAGCATTGATATCCTGGGTCACTTCTTAATAATGTTTTTTGGACCTTTCCTCCAGGAACTTGTCCAAACCTTTTTTAAACCCAGCTACACTAACAACCTTTACTACATCCTCCGGTAACAAATTCCAGAGTTTGATTACACGTCGAGTGAAAAAATATTTTCTTTTATTAGTCTTAAATAGTTTACCCTGTAGTTTCATTGCATGTCCCCTAGTCTTTCTATTTTTTTATTTATACATCTTTTCTATACCACCACTTCCAGAGATCAGTGGCGGTTTACAGATAACAATAATTTAATAATAGAGGACTATTATTTTACAACAAACAGTTTTAGAACAAATTCTGATAACGTAAACAATCGATCTACGTTTACCCATTCCACTCCATTTATTAATTTATAGACTTCTATCATGCCAAAGTGTGATCCATAGGCCATTAGTGCAATGAGTGACTATGTTGATTTTTTAAATATTGTTTTCATATCATCCTGCTAGACTTGTCCAGACAAGTGGGTTGTGTTCCTCTACCAGCAGATTGGTGGAGATAAAAAACAAAACAAAAACAATGAAATGTGAACTTTTCAAGGATATCCCTCACATACCTCTTCCCATCTCGGCCACCAAAGATCTCTTTGATATTTCTTTGTCTCCAGCAGGTGGTAAATGGGTTTTGTACATTCTCCAGGAACAGAAAGGAAGTCAGTCCTCATATGGGTGACGGAGCCCGTGCAGAGCGTTTCCCTAGCTTTCAAAGGAAACCTTTGGGACATGCTACCACACATGCGTGATCCCCTTCCTGCCCAAGAATGCCATCTTGCTCAGTTGTCTTTTATTCCACGGAGCCCAAGAGACGCCTGTCCTGTTAACCTGGAAAAATTCTTGCTAATTATCCTTAGAGTTAGTATCCCACCTCAAGCCGGTGCTGACCCCGGTGCTGTTCTCGGCTCCTTTTTGTATTTTTTGATCGAGACTCTTTGAATCATGCTTCCAGTGGTCTATCTGACTGGACAATAAAATCAGCTGGTAGATTCTCTTAGCCAGCAGTTGAACCTGCAGGAGTGTCCCTTGACCTGGAAGTTACACTGAGCCTTTTTTTTTTTTATATCTTAAAGTTTTTATTCAGCAAGAACTTCAACCAAACATCATACATTTGCTGAACCATAAAAATTCACTTAAACACTAACATAAAATCTAAACTTTCTGCTCCTTTTACAGTCATTTACAATATCCCTCCCAACATCCCTTAAGAACGCTTCAATGCAGAACATGTGCGTTCTTGCTTATTTTTATTTGCCTTTCCCCCCCCTCCAATCCCTCCCCACCCTACCTCCCCTCCCCCCCCCCTGTCTACCATCCCTACATGTATCAGATTCGTGGGTGACCCTCTACCCTCTCTGCATCTCCCGGCCTATAGACCCACACCCCCCCCCCCCTACGTCCGCCCTGTCCCCCTATTTAACCATCTCCACACCCCTTCCCACTGTCCCCTTACTCTCTCCTCTTTCCCCTTTCTCCACCCTGTCAGCCTATGCATTTGATACAGCTCTGCCAAACGTTGTGCATACTGATCCAGGGAGGGCATATGGCCACTCTTCCAGTGCTTAGCAATCTCGCATCTGGCCGCCATAATGCACTGCCACACAACGCTCCAATTCCCCTCTCTCGTGCCCTTATTCTTTAGAAGGAGACAGAGTTCCGGGGACAGATCAATCTTATCCCCTATGATGCTCTCTATGACTCCCCCTATAGCCCTCCAATACGCCTGCACTACTGGACAGGACCACCACATGTGTAGCCAAGTCCCTTTCTCTCCACACTTCCGCCAACATTCATCCGTCACACATACCTTCGCTTTAAACAGTCGCTCTGGTGTTAAGTACCATCGAGATAGCACCTTCCATCCATTCTCTCGCAATGAGGTTGCTATAGAGGCCCTCGCTATCCCCTGAGCTATTTGCTCCCACTCCACTACCTCCCACGATGTGCCCAAATCCTTCTCCCAGGCCTTCATGTAGCTTAATTTTTCCGGCCCTCGCACCGTGAGCCCTTTATAAATCCGAGAAATAATCCCCTTTCTCCCCAATGAACCTAGGCAACTCCCTTCGAACCATTCCAATTCTTTCATAAAGTCCTGCCAATGTCTTCTCTGCTTGATATATGAACTCAACTGCAAATATGGGAATCTATCAGTTTCCCGCAGCTGGTACATATCCCGTATTCCCTCAAACTCCCTCACTCCTCGTCCATCAAGTACCTGGGATATTTGTGGCAGCCCCTGCCGGGCCCACCGTTGCACCACCACCACCTCCGGGCCCTGCCCTTCCTCGCAGCAGGCTAGCACTGACATCACCCTCGTCCACCTCCTCTCCCCTATTAACCTTTTCTTGTATTCCTGCCACACCGCAAGCGTATGATTCACCATCGAATTCTCACACTTACCACCTCTTACTCCCCACACCCATCTCTCCAAAGCCCCTGGCCCCAGACCCTCTGCCTCCATCTGCACCCAATGCTTATGTTGCTCTCTTAACCACGAATATACCGCCTTTAACTGAGCCGCCGCATAGTACTTTTTAAAATTTGGCACCCCCATTCCGCCCTCCAACCTGGCCACTTGCAACGTTCTAGCCGCCACTCTAGGACGTTTTTTGCCCCATATAAACCTGTTCACCAACTTTTGCAGCCGGATTAGCTCTTTTACCGGCACAACCACTGGCAACACCTGGAAAAAATACAGGAACTGGGGTAATAGCATCATTTTGACTACTGCCATTTTCCCCACTTCCGATATGAATCCCCTATTCCAGGCTCTCAATTGGACTTCGACTTCCCAGAACACTCTCACATAATTCAGCTCGTATAAGTCTCCCAGTTCCCGCCCAAGATAGACTCCCAAATATCGAATAGACCTATTGGCCCACCTAAATTGGAATGTTTGTTGTAAGCTCCTCTGGAGCTCCTCCCCCACTGTCAGGTTCAGAATTTCCGACTTGCCCCAATTAATCTTGAACCCCGCCAATTCTCCGTACTCCTGAACCTCCTGCATTATTTGCGGCAGCGACCCCTCCGGCTGCCCCACCAACAGTAATATGTCATCAGCAAACATAGCCATTTTAAACTCCCGCTGTCCTACAGTTATACCCACTATGAGTGGGTCTTTCCTAATCCTCCCTGCCAACGGCTCCAACGATAGGGCAAATAATAGTGGGGACAGTGGGCACCCCTGCCTCGTCCCTCTCCCTAGCGGAAAAATCCCGAGTACCCGCCATTCACCCTCACGCATGCTTTGGGCTCCGCGTATAATGCCTTTACCCAATCAAGAAAGCCCTTCCCAAACCCCATGTGATTCAGTACCGAGAACAGAAAACTCCACGACACCTGGTCAAAGGCTTTCTCAGCGTCTAACGAAAGCAGCAAAGCGGGTTCCTGCCTGGACTTCGCCGCCCATATCCCATTTAATGCTTTCCTGATGTTGTCCGCCACCTGCCTCCCAGGAATGAACCCTGCTTGATCTTCGTGCACCAACTTCCCCAGAATTTTATTGAGTCTCCCTGCCAAGACTTTAGCCATCAACTTTGCGTCGAGATTTAACAGGGAGATGGGCCGATATGAGGCACACTCCTCTGGGTCCTTGCCCTCTTTGTGTATGAGCGTGATCCCTGCCCACCCTATCGTGGCCGCCAGTCTTCCCCCTTCCCTTGGGGAATTAAACAGAACCGTCAGAGGCTGCACCAGTAGATCCCTGAACGTCCTATAGAAACTGGCTGACAACCCATCTAGACCCGGGGCCTTCCCTAGTTTCAAACCCTTAATAGCCGCCGCCACTTCGGAAGCTTTTATTTCCGAGTCTAGCACCTCCCTCTCGCCCTCCTCCAAGCGCGGAAGGCATGCTTCCCTCATATACACTTCCAGCTCCTCCTCTGATCTGTCGGGCTTAGCTGCATATAGCCTCTGATAATAATCTACGAATTCGTCTCTGATTTTCTTCTCCTCCCTTACCACCCCTTCTCTGCCCCTGATTTGTGTTATTAATGTCCTGTTCCGTCTCTTTTTCAACCTCTGCGCAAGAAACTTACCTGCCCTATTCCCTCCCTCAAAGAACTCTTGGCGCAGCAGTTGCAACCGGTACTGGATTTTGTCCGCTTCCAGCGCATTTAGCTTAGCCCTAGTTTCTAACACTTCCCCTCGCACCGCGCCGCCCCCTCCACCGGCATCCACCCCCTCCAGTCTCACAAGTTTCTGTCTCAGACTGAGCTCCTTCTCTTCTCGTTCCCTCTTAATTCTGGTTCCCCATTTAATCAAGGTTCCTCGCACCACCGCCTTGAAAGCATCCCAAACCAACCCCCTAGAGACTTCACCGGTATCATTGTGTAAAAAGTACTCAGGTATCAGGTCCTTTAACGTCTGCACTATATCATCCTTTAGCAGGGCTTCATTCAGTTTCCAAAAGTGTACCTCTCGATCTTCTTGCCGACCTCGAATCGTTACCACCACCGGTGCATGATCCGACCAGGTGATGGGTTCTATCGCGCTGTCAAGGAGCCTACCCGCTATTTCTTTCTCCACCCATATAGTGTCTATCCTAGAGTACGTGCCATGTACTGCGGAGAAGAATGAATATTGGCGACGACTAGGGTTAAGGAGCCTCCACGCGTCAACTAGATCATTATCTCGTACAAATTGCTGGTAACGTTTCCTATCCGCGCGTCTCCCCTCCTCCCTCCCCGTGGAGTCACGCCCCACCTCCCAGGTCATGTTGAAATCCCCACCACATATTCTCACTCCTTCACCCAGCAAGTTCATTTTCTCATCCACTTCTCTCCAAAAGGACCTTTGCGGCCCTGTGGGGGCATACACATTAATCACGCAGTACCATTCATCCCCTATCTTCATTCGTGCCATCAAATACCTGCCCCCCCCCCGTCCCTGAGTACCGTGTGCACCTCTGCTTTGAGCGCCCCACTGATCAGCAACGCCACCCCCCCCTTCTTCCTTTCCTGCTGGTTGGAGGCGAATAATACCTCCGTGTACCCTTTAGGTCTCACTAGCTGTTCATGACCCCGCAGTAAATGTGTCTCTTGTAATAGGACCATCGAGGCCTTTTGCCTAGCTATCTCTCTATACAGCCTTTGCCTTTTAAAAGGTGAATTTAGGCCTTTCACATTTAGGATCAGGATTTTTAAATCACCCATGAGTGTCCCCCCTCACCCTTTTGCCCCTCCTCGACCGTCCCCCCCCCTCCCCCACCCCCTCCCCCTCCGCCCTCCACCCCCTCCCCCTTCAACCCCTCCCCCCATCCTCCCCTTTCCTCCATTTTGCACACACCCCCTAATGGGAGATCCGACTTCCGTACTTGTGACATTTTCATGGACCTACGCCTGCACTTGCCCTTACCCCCCTACCCGCCCTCCACTGCCTCTTCTCCCCCTCCCAACTCTCCCCCTCCCCCTCCCAACTCTCCCCCTACTCCTCCACCTACACCCGCCCCCCGCACACAGCAAACAGAACCTATTAATGTCTTTAAGTAGGAGCTCTCTCAATTGTCCTCTTCTTGTACGCCCCCGCTTCCACGGTGCAGTCTCGCCAGCCTCCTCCCTCTAACTGGTACTCGGTGCCAGCGTTGGGTCTTCCATTTAGGACTATGTGCCCCTATGGTCTTCTCACTCCCCAGAGCCGCCTCCGCTCCTTCCGGTAGGTGATCTGCTCCCAGTTCTCTCAACGCTTTCCACGCTGCCTCGCTCGACTGCACCCTTCTTGATTTCCCCTTCACTGTAATTAAGAGTCCAAAGGGAAACAGCCATTTATATCGCAGCTCCTCCCTCCGCATAAACGCCGTCACCTCTCTGAGACTTCATCTACGTTGTAAAGTTCCAGGTGATAGGTCTTGAAAGAACTCCAGCTTATGTTCTTCCCAGGTGAACTGTTTCAGTTTCCTTGCTGCCCCCAGCAGTTTCTCTTTGCTTTTGTATGAACTGAGACAAACTACTATATCTTAAGGTTTGTTATCCCTCACAGGGCCGCGGCTTCTGTGCGCTCTCTCGATAAGGAGCTGATCTTTCGTGGCCTCCCCCTCAACTGATGCCGCATCCATCAGCGCCTTGAAGATTTGGAAAACCATTTCTTCGGACCTTTTGTACTGTTTGTCTTCCGGGAGGCCTCGGACTCGAATATTGCACCTCCTCGATCTATCTTCTAGATCCTCTAATTTCAATTGCATTTCTCTTTGTATTCCATCGCGTTCTTCCAGCTCTTTTTGGAGCTCCTCCAAGGCCTCTCCCTGCTGCTCCAGTTGCGATTCAGTTTCCTCCACGCGGCCACCTAGGTCAATCAAATCTTGTCTCAGTCCTTGAATTGATTCTTTTAGTTCCTTCTTTACCCCCCCCCAGTTCTGCCTTGAGCTCATCTTTCAGCTCAGTGAGCCAGTCTTTGATCATGTTGGCCAGCTCTGGGCTGCTCTCTTTCTCCACCTCGGTCTCGGGCTCAGTAACTGTAGTTGGATGGGATTTGCCCTCTTTGTCCCCCTCCCTACCTCCTCTCGGCGCAGCGTAGGGAGAGCGGAATTCCGCTAGCTGCTTCTTGACGGAGGGTCCACTTTTACTCTTCATGTCTATCCTCTGCCCGTCTCCTAGCTTTTGGGGGGTGTTATCCCAGGTAATGGCTAGCGTTCCGGATCTTCTTTTTTTTTTTTTTTAAACTTTTATTTTCATTTTACAACAAACAAAAGTAACAACACACCAAAAGAAACAAATACACACATACAATAAAGAAAGCAACCCCAATTACCCCCCACCCCAATGCTTCTTCTCTAAGCTGATAAGAATCATCATATAAGCGCTTGCATACAACAATTATTGTACATCAAACAAACAGAAGTAGAATCTATGATACCGGATGAGTGTGGGACAGAGATTAATACAGATTCAAACAGTCAACTGAGAGCATTGAATAGTGTGAACATAATCATTGAGCATCTTCTAGCCAGACCAACAGTGAATAGTTTGAACGGAAGAGGCTGACATACAAGGCACTTGCGCATATTTACAATAAAGACAGATATGATTCACCATTCATTAGAGCTCAAAAAAGAGCTATTTTCCCAATATGTCGTGATTAAGGAAATAAGATATAGCAATGCCCAGTATAAAGGCTAAAAGGAAGTAAGCCAATTTAGGGAGAGAGGGGAGCCCCGCGACTAAGCGGAGCCCCACAATCTTCCAAGAGAGGGATTCCGGAAAATATAAAATAGAATGAAGACGACCCCAGACCCGACTACAGTAATACTGTAATGCGGGACAATCATACTGAACAGGAGTTTAGTGAACCAAAGGCCACATGGCATGTCCAGCATCAAGTGCTCTGGATGGCATTCCAATTGGCTAACCTATCAGGAGTATATGTCCACTTGGGATAGCAGTACTAAGGAGATAAGGAAAAATCTGATCGAGATTGTGAGTGATAGGGGGGCTGAGAAAAGGTGAGCTCTAAGTCAAAGGGGTGAAAACAGCTTCATATATCTTCTCACACAAAATCTGTCATCAGAGCTGGCAGGGTGTAAAGACTCTTGGGCGGACCACTCGTTCTAGGCGACAGTCTATCTATCAAAGGATCAAACACTTGATGGAAGTCGCCTCCGAGTAACAGTAACAGGGTCATCCACATTCGGAGCATATATACAAATACACGTAAATTCACTATCTCCAACCTTAAAAGATACACAGGCCCAGCTACCCTCCCCATCAGAGCTAGTATCCATTACAGTGGTTGGCAAAGATTTCTCAACCAAGATGGCTACCCCACACCGCTTGGAAACGGCGGGAGAGTAGGCAGCCACCATATAAGGTTTAGCAGTAAGTTTCAGTGGTTCAACGGAGGTGAAATGGGTTTCCTGAAGAAACACTAAATCAATATGGTCATGATTAGAATAACTAAGGATGGTCATTCTTTTGATTGGACTATTAATGCCTCTTACGTTCAGTGACAAGAGCTTACATAAGGCCATACAACAAAGTCAAACATTCTGAGAAAGAAACATGATGGCGCACCGAGTTGCGCAATGTCCCTCATATCAACTATAAATGACTGTACACACGATATGATAGAAAGTAAGCCAATGAAAAATCATGAAGCGCCCTATATAACAGTAGAAGCACCGAAGTGCCATAGAGAAGAAGCAAAACCCCAGAAATTACTGGCGACCTGATGTCTGCGGGGTGAGACCCCAGAGAAGGCCTAAATTGAAACACATAACCGGTATAGCTGTGCGTGCTCCGAATCCAACCGCGGTGCACATCATGGAGGAGAAGGAGACCAAGAGAGGTAGATATAAAAGAAAGAAAGGTCCAGGCAGTCTCTATTCCAGGCAATGATCACCGCTTCGGGCCATTCAAAATGGCGGGCAGTTCCAGCGGAGTCCATCCGAGTGGTTGACTTAGCGCATCTGGTCAGCCTCTTTGGAATCTAAAAATGTTGCTAGCAGAGCAGGATCTTCGAAGGTTCTAGTTTGGTTATGGAGAGTCACTCTGAGCTTCGCTGGATACCAGAGGCCAAAGCGAGCCTGTAACTGTTGTAATCTAGGTCGAAAAGCAAGGAGTCCCTTTCGCCGATCTACTGTGGGCTTCGCCAAGTCGGGGAAAAAAGAGACTTTATGATCTTCAAACTGCAGATGTGGTATCACGCGGGCAGCTTTGAAAATTTGGTCAACTTGCTGATACCTCAGTAAACGAAAGATAATGGGCCGGGGGGTCGTCCGATTGAGTGCGATGTTAGTAGGAGCACGATATGCTCGGTCAATTTCCAGATCTCTGCAAAAGGTAATCTTCAGCAAGGAGGGGAGAGTTTTGACCAGAAATTCTCTGATATCTCCTGCTTCCGCCCCCTCTGGTACTCCTATGAGCCTTACATTGTTGCGACGGGCTCGATTATTGCAATCCTCTAACTCTTTTTGAAGATTCTGTATCTGACGCTCAGCCTTGTCCAGATTCACCAAGCGCACCGCGTGCGAATCAAGGACCCCCGCCATATTGTCCAGCCGTAGTGAAAGACCTTCAAGCCGATCCTGAAGCATACCGAAATCTTCTCGCATGGCTCGGAGCGCTTCTCCGTTGGACTGTACCAGTTCCTTCACACCACGTATTTCCTCCAAGATCTCCTGTTGCATTTCGGGGCTTACCCGAAATGGAACCATCTTTGGTGGGGAAGACAACTCTGTTTTGGAGCGTTTTCCATGTGAAGAAGAGGGAGACCCGAAGTCCAAGTGCACTGGTTTGTGGGCCGCCATTCCCCCCAAGGCACCCCAGTAAGTTCGGAGTAAAATATTAAGTTTATGCAGATATTAAGTCAGGATTCTGAGTAGGCCCCTCGGGAGCTTCAGCGCAAAGCGTCTAACCCGCTGGACATCAGGCTCCGCCCCCCCCGCTGGACATCAGGCTGCGCCCCCCCCCCCCCCCCCGCCCCCCCCGCTGGACATCAGGCTCCGCCCCCCCAGCGTTCCGGATCTTCTGAACACTGCACTGCTTCTTCCTCCCCGGTTCACAGTGCTGCACCTTGTATCCGAGGTGCCTCCTTGCCCGGGCACTATGGCTGTTAGCAATTCAGCTCCTGCGGTCCTCTTTCTCTGCTTCAGTCAGCATGCAGGACTTCCAACTGGCCTCCCCTAGTCCATAGCTGGAAGCCAACAACTGCGCTCAAACCCCGGCCTCCTCACTGCCGGGGCCGTGGACTTTGGGTTTTAGACTGCCTTTCTGCCCGTGCCCGGCTGCTTCAGAGGGCTATTGCTGCTCTTGACACCCCCCTTATGCAGTAGGTTTTCCTTCTTGTTATTTTCCCCCAGTTCTTTTTGCACTGTTGCTCTCCTCCCTCTATGGGACAGGTTGGGCTTCTCTGCTATTGCCCTTTAACTTAGGGCTCCCTCCTCCTTCTCCCCTTCTTGCAGCCTTCTCGGCCCGACCAGCCTCACCTTGCCTGGTGCCGGGTGTCTATAGGTCTCCGTGCCGTCCAGCCTTCACTTTGGGCCGCAGTGCTCTCCGCCCCCTCTTCAGGCCCACGGGTGAGCAAACTCTCCCCCAGGGCACTTCTCTTCCCGCACTTGACGTTAGTGCGCTTCTCCTTCCAGCGGCCCTCATGTGTTTCTGGCCTCCGCCGCACCGGCACTGCTCCCCGTCTCTGGCTCCACGTGTTTCTGCTCCGGTGGGCCTGGACGTCTGCGCGGCTCGTTTCGCGCCGCCGCTTACCGCCTCTGCTCGTCCTCTAACAATGCCTCTCCACTTTGCCCCGCTCCGCACTCTCCCCCGCAGGGATTTTCCACTTCGTTGCTGCAGGCTGCGGCGGAGCTCACTTTCACGCCGCCATGCAGGTCGCTGACATCACCGGAAGTCCCCCACTGAGCCTTTTTAAATTTTGGGAAACCCCATAAATGGATCTCTTCACCACAGAAGAAAGCAAGAACTGTGCTCTCTTCTGCTCCATTCAACCAAAGCACTTGCAACATGATGCTTTTGCAGTAAGTTGGTCCAAAGGTCTGCTGTATGCTTTCCTACCCTTCCCTTCATTTCAAGGGTCTTGTTAAGAGTGATCGGCGCTCTGTCCTTGACAATCTTTATCGCCCCACGCTGGCCCAGGCAGATATAGTTTCCCAATCTTATTGCCATTACCTCAGTTCCACCATTACTTCTGGGATAACATCCAACATTCCTCAAGCAGAATGTGGACCTCATCCATCCAAACCTCAAAAGCCTGTCTTTGACAGCTTGGGAATTGAATAACAGCTGCTGGACAACCCTCCTGTCTCCCATGAATATGCCATTATTATAGGGGACGATCCGTGATCCCTGACTAATTGTAATTATTTGGATATTGATTTGATAAACCATGTAATTTATTTATATATGTATGTGTGTATGTATGTATGTGTGTGTGTATGTATGTGTGTGTATGTATGTATGTATGTATGTATCTCTTAAAAGTGGAAAAGAACAAGAAAAACTAGAAATTGGTGGTTTTTTAAAATAATCTAAATCAATAAAAAAGACTGTTTTGTATATGGCAACATTGTTGCTGTCATGATATAAATAGTTCGGCAAAACATTATCTCCGGGAACAAGCAGGAATGTAGGCTTCACATATGAGTATCGTTGGTACCGACTGAGCCTGCGTGGGAATGCTCCCCAGCGTCAAATAGGAAAGCTTTTGGGAGCATCCCACAGCACCTGCGTGCTGCCTTCCCGCCTTTCCCAACTGTCCCTCTCCAGTTCTTTGTTTTCCGCGGAGCCGACAGGTCACACATCCTGTCACCGCAGAAAAAAATCCCTCTATTCTTCCTTTTTGTGGTCGCTTCTGCCTTCCCTCGATGCTACACCGGTACCGCCGGTTCTTCTTTCTTCTTAAAAAACCCCAAAACAAAACAAAAAAAAATTTCTTCTGGAGTTTTTCTCTTCAGGTGCCACGCGCCATTTTGGGCACTAGGCCCAACTTTTTCCTTCAAAATGGAAAAACCCGCTTCGGGTTTTAAAAAGTGTTCTAAGTGTGGCGGTACCATCTCCGTCACCAACACCCATGAGTGGTGCCTCAAATGTTTAGGTCCTGACCACTCTATTTCTGAGTGTGTTGCCTGTGGGATGATGATGAAAAGGGGCCGGCAAAACCGAGCTGCTAAACTTAGCACCCTTTTTCCCTCCGATGTGGCATTGACGTCTTCCAGGGCTTCGTCTTCCTCCCATGGATCTCATGTAACTAAACATAAATCTAGCCGGACCTCAAAGGGTAGATCTCCTTCTAGAAATCGAGATGCCTCTGGCATTGCCCTTGAGGGACTTTCACCAGAAAAATTGCTTCGGCTTTGGCTTCCAAAGCACTAACAGGGCTCCAAGATGTTCTCAAGGCTTCAACCTCGGAAGAACTACTGGTGCCGTGCTCTGGGGTACCGGCCATTCATCTGGTACCGATATCCAAGCAATGGCAGTGTCGATAGACCAGAGATTCTTGGCTAGTGAATGCAGTCTGGTGGCTCTTCTCACGGCCTCAATGTCCCTGAAACCTCTTCAGACAATTCAACCGGCACCGGCAGGTATTCTACCGGGACCGAGTCATGCGTGTCTATCCAGCATCGACAAGTCGGTACCGGATCACTCCGATGCCGACTTTGATCGGTACCGGTACCGTGCCTTGCACGATCACCCGGATCGGAGATACTTCGTATCCTCGGATGAGTCTGAAGACTGTGAAAGCTCTGCCGATACCAGAGTACTTCTTCCTGAGGATTCCTCTTCTCCTCACTGTAGAATGTCTCCACCAGAGGATATGCCCTTTCATGATTTTATCCGAGATGTGGCCCGAGGTCTTTCCATCACAGTGGCTCCTGAAAAAGAGCCTAGGGCAAAGGAATTAGAAATCCTGCAATATCCTAAAGCTCCCAAGGAGGCAGCTACCTTACCTATTCATGAGATCTTGCATGATCTCATATTAAGGATGTGGGAAACACCTCTAACCACATCTCCTCACTCTCGAAGACTCGATACCATGTATTGAGTTCCTCCTTGTCCTGGTTTCAGAAGACTCGATTACCACACAATTCCATGGTGGTGGAATCAGCTATGAGAAGGATAAAGAGTGCAAAAAGGCATGCATCTAATCCTCCAGGACGTGAATATAAGACTCTTGACGCCTTTGGACATCAAAACGTCCAGGCTTCCATGCTTTCTGCTAGGATCAGTTCCTATATCTTATATATGGGAATGTTCCTTAAGGAGGTCACAGGAGATTTAGAGCTTATGAGCCCTCTCCTTCCTGATAAGAGGCAAGATTACCCCGCCCTTGTCAAACATGCCCAGGATGTTTACAAGTTTTGTGAATCGTGCAGCCTTTGCATCGAGTGCATAAGCAGAACCTTTGCCATTGCCATAGGTGCACGTAGGATTGCCTGGCTCCAGGCATCTGACTTGGAAATTTGGGTACAGGATAAACTAGAGAATATTCCTTGCAAAGGAGAGAATCTCTTTGGCAAGAATTGGCAGGAAAAAACTAATGAGATAGTTGCTGACAATATCACTTTGGATAGATTGTCTAAATCTACAGCTGATCTTGAGAAGAAAAAATCCTATAAGAAACAATTCTTCAGTAAGAAGAAGTTTTATCCATCCTATACCCAGCAGGGGCATCGTTTAGGTCAGTCTGCCCAAAAGGGACAGCAGCAACAACCTAGGCAAAGAAAGACAAAAGCAGCTAAGCCTCATCCGGCTCAGCAGACTCAGCCTCCACAGGGGCTTTGACTCTTATCTAGAGAACTTTGCCTTCCTGGCCCTGAACGGCCCAGAACCCTCCACCATCCCAGGAAGGTTATGTCATTTTGCCCCCAGATGGGGTCAAATAACAGCAGAAAATTGGACTCTGTCTATTGTAAGAGAGGGGTACAAGCTTCATTTCCTCAGCATGCCCCCTCCTACAATGGTAAGACAGTTCAATTCTCAGACCTCTCTCAACGACCTGTTAGGTCAAGGGGTCACTGTGATCCTTGCTCAAAGGACAATAGAAGAGGTACCCATTCCCCAACGGGGTACAGGGTTTTACTCCCCCTATTTCCTTCTTCCAAAGAAAACAGGAGGACACGGACCCATTTTAGACCTCAGAGAATTGAACAAATTCCTGTTCAAAGAGAAGTTCAAAATGATTTCTCTAGGAACTCTGCTGCCATACCTTCAGAGTCAGGATTGGCTTTGTTCTCTAGATCTCAAGGATGCGTATACTCATGTTCTTATCCATCCAACTCATCGAAAGTTCCTTTGCTTTCTGTTTCAAGGGAAGCACTACCAATACAGGGTTTCTTCCCTTTGGCCTGGCCTCTGCACCAAGGGTGTTCATAAAATGCATGACTGTGGTGGCAGCATTTCTCTGCACCCTGGGAATATTCATCTTCCCTTACTTAGACGACTGGCTCATTCGAGCCCCTTCAGAGCCAGAGGCCAGGGTTGCCCTCTCTCGCACAATGCGCATCCTTCAGTATTTGGGACTTGTTATAAACTTCCCAAAATGCAACCTTGTTCCCACTCAGTCCCTAGAGTTTATAGGAGCTCTGCTGGATATCAGACAGACAAGGGCCTTCCTTCCACAGCCCCGCTGCCTTCGCATTGTGCAGTTAGCTTCCACTGTGCATGTGGTTCCTTATGCTCGCCTCCATATGAGGGCAGCCCAGTGGACTTTATCCACTCAGTGGACTCAGGCGTCAGGTTGCCTGTCAGACAAAATAGCAAACTCAGATCGCCTTATTTTGTCCCTCCAATGGTGGCAGTCGCCCAAAAACCTTTTGGTGGGGTCTCCTTTTCAGCAACCCCCACCCCAGGCCACTCTAACAACAGATGCTTCACAGGTGGGTTGGGGAGCCCACCTGCAAGGCTTCTCTACCCAGGGTACCTGGACTCCACAGGAGGCCTATCTACACATCAATCTCCTAGAACTCAGAGCAATTTTCCTTGCTCTTCGAGTTTTCCACACCCAGCACAGCTACAAGACAGTCCTAGTTCAAATGGACAATCAAGTAGCCATGTTCTATGTGAACAAGCAATGCGGAACAAGCTCTCTGTCGCTTTGCAACGAAGCTTTGCGACTATGGGCCCTCGCCAGAGAGCATCAGATTCATCTCCTTGCGGTGTATCTTCCAGGCATTCGGAACTCTTGGGCAGACAGACTCAGTCGCGTTCTGCTTCCATAGGAATGGTCTCTCCATGCAGACCAGGTGGCCAAAAGGTTTTTCAAATTTGGGGAACCCCGGACTTAGACCTCTTTGCAAGTCCGCTGAATGCCAAACTTCCCCAGTTCTGTTCCAGAATTCCGACTCAGGGTTGTCAGGCCAGGGATGCTTTCCTCCTTCATTGGGGTCAGGACTTCCTGTATGCCTTTCCACCCATTCCCCTAATTCCCAAAACCCTGTTCAGGCTTCAGAGAGACAGAGGCCATATGATTCTCATAGCTCCACATTGACAACGGCAAATGTGGTACCGTCTGCTCCTACATCTCTCTCAAGCTCCACCTCTGGAGTTAGAATCTGCTCCAAATCTCCTTTCTCAAGAGGACGGAATGCTGTGGCATCCCATTCCCCAGTCTCTGCATCTCAGGGCCTGGTTGCTGAAAGCCTAGAACTTCACGGTCTTAACCTTTCCCAGCAGGTAAAGGATATCCTTTATGCTTCCAGGAAGCCTTCCATAAGACGCTCTTGTGCATTTAAGTGGAAAAGGTTTACCATATGGTGCTCGCAGAAGGGTCTTAACCCTCTTGCGATACCTCTGGAATCATTACTGGAGTATCTCCGTCATTTATCAAATGCAGGGCTTAAGACAAATTAAGTGAGAGTTCATTTGAGTGCTATTGCAGCTTCTTTCAAGCCTCTAAATGGACAACCTATTTCCTCTCATCCTTTCATAGTGAGATTTATGAGAGGCCTCCTTTTAACTAAGCCTCCCATTAAGCCACCACCGGTGGCATGGGACTTAAATATGTTTCTTGGGCAGCTCATGAAACCGCCTTGTGAATCATTAGCCACTACCTCTTTGAAATTCCTTTCCTGGAAGGTCATCTTTCTTATTGCAATCACATCAACACGTCGCATCAGTGAATTGCAAGCGTTGGTGGCTGATCCTCCTTATACAAGGTTCCATCATGATAAGGTAATCCTTAGGAATCATCCACACTTTATGCCAAAGGTGGTGTCACCTTTTCATTTAAACCAAGCGGTTTACCTTCCTGTATTCTTCCCAAGGCCTCACGCCTCAAATGCAGAAAGGAATCTTCATACTTTGGACTGCAAAAGGGCTTTGGCCTTTTACGCGCAAAGGACACAGCAACATAGAAAGTCTTCTCAACTCTTTGTTGCTTTTGATCCTAGTCATTTGGCACTTCCAGTCTCCAAAGGAACACTGTCCAGCTGGATTGCACAGTGTATATCTTTTTTTCCTATGAGAGTAAAAACCTTCCTCTTGAAGGCCATGTCACAGCTCACAATGTGAGAGCCATGGCAGCCTCTATGGCTCATCTTCACTCTGTGTCTATCGACGACATCTGCCGAGCAGCTACTTGGGCATTGGTTCATACCTTCACAGCCCATTACTGCTTAGACAAGGACTCCCACCGGGATGCCTTGTTTGGTCAGGCTGTTCTTCAACACCTGTTCCATACTTAATCAACTGCTACCCACGATCCGTGGTAGGATGCCAGAGATCCATGGGGGGAAGTGGAGCCCTTTTATAGGGGCACACAACTTCTGGGGCCTTCTCCCTGGCGTCTGCAGCTAGGGAGTCCCCATATGTGAAGACTACATTCCTGCTTGTTCCTGGAGATAGCATAGTTACCTGTAACAGGTGATCTCTGGGAACAGCAGGAATTTATTCTTCACCACCCACCCACCTCCCCTAGGAGTTGTATCTCTCTCTTTCCCTCTCTCTCTTTGTCTCAGCTTTAAACTCAACTGGAGAGGGACAGTTGGGAAAGGCGGGAAGACAGCACGCAGGTGCTGTGGAATGCTCCCAAAAGCTTTCCTATTGGATGCTGGGGAGCGTTCCCGCGCAGGTTCCATCGATAGCAACGATACCCATATGTGAAGACTAAATTCCTGCTGTTCCCGGAGATCACCTGTTTCTCCAGGACCAAGCAGGAAGTCAGTCCTCACATATGGGTGACGTCGGCACCGACGGAGCCCTCGCGGAGCAATTTTCCCCAGCTTTCAAAGAAAGCCTTTGGGAATTGCAGCGCGCATGCGCGGTCCTCTTCCCGCCCAAGGGTGCCATCTTGCTCAGTCTTCTTTTTTCCGCGGAGCCCTACAGATGTTGTTTGTGAATCCCCGCAGAAAAGTTGATTTTATTTCTCTTTTTTCTCGATTTCGACGCCGGTTCTTTTCCCGCCCGGACCCGCGACGCTGGTTGCGAGTCCGTTCTTTATTTTTCGTTTTTTTGTCCTTCGTGACAGATTTCGCGCCTTTTTACTTTTTCACTGGCAGCCCGGTCTTTTGACCTCGCAGGGGCCCTTTTTTTTTCCCCCGATGGCTGCCAGCGGGTTTAAAAAGTGTGACCTCTGTAAGAAACTCATGTCTCTTACCGACACACACGACTTCTGCCTCCGCTGCCTCGGACACGATCATGACCCGATGATCTGTGGTCCGTGTGGCAAAATGTCCTCAAAAGCGTTGAGGAGTCGGCAGCATCAGCGGGAACGTATCTTCTCTGACTCCGGCCGGGCTCGGACCTCGTCAGAGGCTTCGACATCTCGGGACTCTGGTCCTGAGCATCGTTGAAGTTCCTCTGAAAGGGGGTCTCCTACCCGGGAACATCATCGGAAGAAGAAACCCGCGAGGGCGGGATCAGTGGACGCTCCTGGTTCCTCGAGGGCCAGGTCGCATAGCCCCGATTCCCGTCGCGGGTCCTCGGAGGTGGAGAGGCCTTCCAAACATCCTCGTCTCGAGATGGACTTGCCCGCTCACGTGAGTACTGTTGTCCTCGTGGACTCGCCTCCGAAGGAGCCGACGTTGGGCCCGAAGCCTGGATGCCCTCGGTAGGAAGTGTTTCCAGGGCTCTATGCTTGCTTGTCGAGTCCAGACCTACCAGCTCTACATGGGCATGTATCTCCGAGACCTGGCTAAAGAAATAGCCGGGTTCTCTGCTGGTCTCTCCGACGAACCTTTGCAGAGGTTCCAAACCTTGTCAACTGGTATTCGGGAGTGCTCAAAGTTTATCTCTCGAGCAGCCTACGATGGTTTTGAGGCATCGGCTCGAGTAGCCGCAGCCGGCATCGGTGGCCGCCGCCAGGCTTGGCTTCAGACATCCGACCTCGAGCCATGGGTGCAGGACAAGTTGGTCGATGTCCCCTGCAGAGGTGAAAACCTCTTTGGCAAGCCCATGGATGAGAAGGCTGCACAGATCGAGACCGAGACTCTCACCAGGACTCGTCTCTCCAGGAAGACCTCTGCCCCTTCTCAAAAGAAGAAGGACTCGGGGAAAAAGCCCTTTTACCCGAGGAAGGCGGCTGCCTATAAATACTACCCTCGGTATCAGGCCTCAGCAGCTCCCCCACAGGGTAAGCAGGCCAAGGGACGGGGTAATGGGTCCCGTAGGCAGCAAGCCCCCAAGCCTGCACCACCGGCCCCTGCTCAGCAGGGTGGGGGTTTTTGACTTCATCAGCATAGCCTCTCCCCCTCAGCTGCTTTCTCTCAGCACAGGAGGCCGGCTGGTCCACTTTGCCCACAGGTGGTCCAACATCACCACAGATACCTGGGTACTTCACATAGTTCAGAAGGGCTATCTTCTTCACTTTCACCAGGTACCTCCCTCCTACTTTCCAGGGGAGCCTCCAAGACTCCCTCTGCACAAGGACTTACTCCTTCAGGAGTTAGCAAGTCTCCTTCAGGAACAGGCTGTGGAACCGGTGCCCCACCACCTGAAGGGTCAAGGGTTTTACTCCAGGTACTTTCTGATGCCAAAAAGAACAGGAGGCCTCAGACCCATCCTGGACTTGCGAAACCTCAACAAGTTCCTTGCAAAGGAAAAGTTCAAGATGCTTACCCTTGGAATCCTGCTGCCCTACCTCCAGCAGGGCGACTGGCTATGCTCCTTGGATCTAAAGGATGCATATACTCATATCCTTATTCATCCATACCACAGACAATATCTCAGGTTTGTTGTGGGAGGAAATCATTACCAGTACAGAGTACTGCCCTTTGGCCTATCCTCCGCCCCCAGGGTATTCACCAAATGCTTGGCTGTGGTGGCGGCCTATCTAAGACTTCAAGGCCTTTTTGTGTTTCCCTACCTGGACGATTGGCTCATCAGAGCCCAGTCTTCCCAAGAGGCCACTCAGGCCGCTCATCGCACTGTGACTCTACTCCAGCACTTGGGATTTGTCATAAACTTCGCAAAGTCCACTTTGCTCCCCTCTCAAACTCTCGAATTCATCGGTGCCAGGTTGGACACTCTTCAGGCGCGGGCCTTCCTGCCTCTAGACAGGGCCCAGTGGCTCATGGATCTCGCCAGCCACTTTCACAGCAATTCCCTGGTCTTGGCCAGGCAATTTCTGAGACTGCTCGGCCATATGGCTTCCACGGTCCATGTGACCTCCCAATGCCCGCCTGAACATGCGACCTGCTCAATGGTGCCTTCTCACACAATGGCATCAGGCCACTGGGAGCCTAGCGGACTCAGTAAAGGTCTCCGACCCGCTGGTCTCTTCTCTACAATGGTGGCTTCATCTGCCAAACCTAGTTCTAGGAGTGGCTTTTCAGCCCCCTCCGCCTTCTCAGGTCCTGACGACCGATGCTTCTCTCCTGGGTTGGGGAGCACATTGCCAAGGGACTTGTACTCAAGGTCTCTGGACTCCTTGGGAGTCGGCTCAGCAGATAAACTTCCTGGAGCTCAGAGCCATCCGCCTAGCGCTCAAAGCCTTCTCTCACCTGATTTCTCACCAGTCGGTGCTGGTCCAGACAGACAATCAGGTTGCAATGTTCTACGTGAACAAACAAGGCGGAACAGGCTCCTTCCTTCTCTGTCAGGAGGCACAGAAACTATGCTCTTGGGCCGTCCACCGCGGCATCATCCTCAAAGCTGTCTATCTCCCAGGTCAAGAAAATTACCTAGCAGACAAACTAAGCAGGATCCTCCAGCCTCACGAGTGGAGGTTGGATCCGCTGGTGGTTCAGCGGATCTTTCTCAAGTGGGGCCTCCCCACCATGGATCTGTTTGCCAGTCCTCTGAACCGGCAGCTTCCCAGATTCTGCTCTCGACAGCCGCATCCTCTCAGAGTAGCGGCGGATGCTTTTCTGATTCCATGGTCCACAGGCCTCTTGTATGCCTTTCCTCCCATGCCACTGGTATCTCGGACGCTCTTCAAAGTTCTCAGAGACAAAGCCTCGATGATCCTGGTGGCTCCCCGGTGGCCGAGACAACCTTGGTTCCCACTTCTGATGCAGCTGGCGGTGGACACTCCTCTTCCTCTGGGGTTTCAGCCCAACCTCCTGTCGCAGGATCAGGGGACTCTCCTGCACCCCAACCTCCGGTCCCTTCATCTGATGGCCTGACTGCTGAAAGGGTAGTCCTTGCTCCTCTCCAGCTGCCTCCAGATGTGGAGGAGGTCGTCTTGGCCTCCAGGAGGCCCTCCACCCGGAAGTCCTACGCTCTTAAGTGGCGTCGGTTCTCCGTCTGGTGTGCCCAGCAGTCTCAGGATCCCTTCTCCTGTTCAGCATCAGTGGTCTTGCAGTACTTGCTTTCCCTCTCCAATCTTGGGCTTAAGTCCAACTCGGTCAAGGTCCACCTCAGTGCTCTTTCTGCGCATCACATGCCGGTGGATGGCGGACCTCTTTCCAGCCACCCTCTGGTGGCTCGTTTTCTCAGAGGCGGCCGCCTCCTTAAACCACCTTTGCGCCCACCAGCCCCAGACTGGGATCTCAATGTGGTTTTACAGCGGATTACCTGTCCGCCTTTTGAACCTATGGCTACCTGTCCTCTTCGTTTTCTTTCTTGGAAAACCTTGTTCTTGGTGGCCCTCACTTCTGCTAGACGCGTTAGTGAGCTGCAGGCCCTAGTATCTGATCCTCCTTACACTAGGTTCTACAAGAACCGGGTAGTCCTACGGACTCACCCTAAGTTTCTTCCCAAAGTGGTTTCCCCTTTTCACATCAACCAGGAGGTGGTACTTCCGACCTACTTTCCCAGGCCACACTCCAGCCGAGCTGAAATGGTCCTGCATACCCTGGACTGTAGAAAGGCGTTAACCTTCTACCTTGACCGTACGCGGGAGCACAGAAGGGCTGTTCAGCTCTTTGTCTCTTATGACCCCAATAAGTTGGGGCTCCCTGTCTCCAAGCGTACTCTGTCCATCTGGATTGCTGACTGTATCGCTTGGGCTTACGAGGCAGCCGGCCTCTCGTTGGAAAGTCGAGTCACGGCTCATCGTGTTCGGGCGAAGGCTACGTCGGTGGCTTACCTCCGTTCTGTTCCATTGGCAGACATCTGCCGGGCCGCTACTTGGTCTTCAAGCCAGACTTTTGCAGCCCATTACTGCCTGGAGAGGGAGTCCCGCAGGGACAGTGCTTTCGGACAGGCAGTCCTCCGTAACCTCTTTGAGGTATAGGCAAATCCTACCCTCCATCCCGGATGTTGGGCTACCGGTTGGAGAGGTATTCAGAGAAGATTCCTTCCTTCTGTGCTACTGAGCTTGAGGGAGCTCCTTTTTGTGCTTAGGGTCTCCGGTAGCCTTAAGCTTGGGAGTTCCATATGTGAGGACTGACTTCTTGCTTGGTCCTGGAGAAAGCGTAGTTACTCACCTGTAAGCGTAGTTACTCACCTGTAACAGGTGTTCTCCAGGAGCAGCAGAAATCAGTCCTCACAACCCTCCCTCTTCCCCTTGGAGTTGCAGTTCTATGCTTTCGTTTTTGCTAATTTTTTGCTGTCTTTTAGCTATGTCATCTGACTGAGCAAGATGGCACCCTTGGGCGGGAAGAGGACCGCGCATGCGCGCTGCAATTCCCAAAGGCTTTCTTTGAAAGCTGGGGAAAATTGCTCCGCGAGGGCTCCGTCGGCGCCGACGTCACCCATATGTGAGGACTGATTCCTGCTGCTCCTGGAGAACACCTGTTACAGGTGAGTAACTACGCTTACAGGTGAGTAACTATGCTTTATTGGAGTCCTTAGTGATTGGTCTCCCCTGAAGTACATAAGAACATAAGATATGCCATACTGGGTCAGACCAAGGTCCATCAAGCCCAGTATTCTGTTTCCAACAGTGGCCAATCTAGGTCATATGTACCTAGCAGTTTCTCCAAGGGACACAGGTTCCACAATGCTTGTATTGGTTCAATAATGGTTTATGGACCTTTCCTCCAGGAACTTGTCCAAACCTTTTTTAAACCCAGCTACATTAACAGCCTTTACTACATCCTCTGGTAACAAATTCCAGAGTTTGATTACACGTTGAGTGAAAAAATATTTTCTTTTATTAGTCTTAAATAGTTTACCCTGTAGCTTCATTGCATGTCCCCTAGTCTTTCTATATTCTGATAAGGTAACAATCGACCTACATTTACCCGTTCCACTCCATTCATTAATTTATAGACTTCTATCATATCTCCCCTCAGCCGTCTCTTTTCCAGGTTAAAGAGCCCTAACCTTTTTAGCCTTTCTTCATAGGAGTATCCTTCCATCCCCTTTACCATTTTGGTGGCTCTTCTCTGAACCTTTTCTAAAATCGCTATATCCTTTTTAAGATACGGCGACCAGAATTGCACACAATATTCAAGGTGCGGTCTCACCATGGAACGATATAGAGGCATTATAATATCTTTTGTTTTATTTTCCATTCCTTTCCTTATCATACCTAGCATTCTATTTGCTCTCTTGGCTGCCGCTGCACACTGGGCCGAGGGTTTTAACATGGTATCCACAATGACGCCTAAATCTTTTTCCTGGGTGGTGGTTCCTAATGTGGAACCTTGCATCGTGTAACCATAGTTTGGGTTGTTCTTCCCTAGGTGCATAACCTTGCACTTGTCCACATTAAATTTCATCTGCCATTTTGATGCCCAGTCTTCCAATTTATCAAGATCCTCTTGCAATATTCCACAATCCTCTTGGGTTTTAACAACTTTAAATAGTTTTGTGTCATCTGCAAATTTGATAACCTCACTCGTTATTCCACTTTCCAGGTCATTTATGAATATGTCAAAAAGCAGCGGACCCAGCACAGATCCCTGGGGTACACCACTATTCACCTTTCTCCATTGGGAAAATTGGCCATTTAGCCCTACCCTCTGCTTTCTATCTTTTAACCAGTTCCTGATCCACAATAGTACACTGCCTCCTATACCATGACTCTTTAGTTTTGCCAAAAGTCTCTCATGAGGTACCTTGTCAAAGGCTTTCTGAAAGTCCAGATACACAATATCAACCAACTCACCTTTGTCCACCTGATTATTCACTCCTTCAAAAAAACATAACAGATTAGTAAGACAAGATCTTCCTTGTCTAAAGCCATGTTGGCTGTCTCCCATTAGGTCATGACTCTCTACATGCTGAGTAATTTTATTCTTTGATGGTTTCTACCATTTTTCCTGGTACTGATGTCAGGTTCACCGGTCTGTAGTTTCCCGGATCACCCCTGGAACCTTTTTAAAAAATTGGTCTTACATTGGCGATCCTCCAATCTTCAGGTATTAGAGATGATTTTAATGATAGTTCACAGAGTACTAATAGCAGGTCTGCAATCTCGTATTTCAGTTCTTTCAACCGGCCCAGGTGATTTGCTACTCTTCAGTTTATCTAATAGTTGTAATACATCTTCCCGATGTATCGATATTTCCTTCAATTCTTCCGCACCTTTAAATACCACTTCAGTCATGGGTAACATCCCTACATCTTCCTCAGTAAAGACTGAAGCAAAGAATTCATTCAGTCTCTCCGCTATCGCCTTGTCGCCTCTTAGTGCTCCTTTAACCCCTTTATCTAATGGACCAACTGACTCTCTCACAGGTTTTTTGCTACGGATGTACTTGAAAAGGTCTTTACTTCGCGTTTTTGCTTCCGCAGCAAGCTTCTTCTCAAATTCTCCCTTTGCCTGCCTTATCAATGCCTTGCATTTGACTTGCCAGTGCTTGTGTTGTTTCCAGGTTTCGTCGTTTGGCTCTTTTTTCCATTTCCTGAAAGATGCTTTTTTGGCAACAGCCTCTGACCTCACCTTTAAACCATGCTGGCAGTTTTTTGGACTTCCTTCCACTTTTCTTAAAGCGTGGAATACAGCTGGTCTGGGCTTCCAAGATAGTATTTTTCAACAACAGCCAAGCCTGATGTACGTCTTTAACCTTTGCAACTGCTCCTTTTAGTTTTTTCCTAACTGTTTTCCTCATTTTATCATAGTCTCCCTTTCCAAAATTAAAAGGTAGTACTGTGGATTTCCTTACTATCCCTCCTCCACTAATTAAATCAAAGGCGATCATGCTATGATCACTATTGCCAAGTGGCCCCAACAGTCTTATCTCTTGCACTAGATCTGGTGTTCCACTAAGGATTAGGTCTAATATGGCTTCCCCTCTGGTCGGTTGATGAACCAGCTGCTCCAAGAAGCAGTCATTTATTTCATCTAGGAACTTTATCTCCCTAGCATGTCCTGCTGTGACACTGACCCAGTTGATACCGGGGTAGTTGAAATCACCCATTATTATTACTGTGCTGTAACTTTTTGTTATCTTCCTTGATTTCTTTGAGCATTTCATCATCCATTTGGTCATTCTGGCCTGGCGCTCGATAGTACACCCCCACTGCCATTGCCTTCCCCCTTTTACATGGAATTTCAATCCATATAGATTCTACAGCAGATTTTGTTTCCTGCAAAACTTTAATCCTTTCTGACTCAATGCCCTCTCTAACATAGAGAGCAACCCCTCCGCCAATTTGATCAGCTCTATCATTACGATATAGTTTGTACCCAGGTATCAGTGTCCCACTGGTTGTCCTCCTTCCACCATCATATTCCATTCCACCTTTCGTTTAGTGCTATATATTCTAACTCTCCCATCTTATTTTTTAGACTTCTAGCATTTGCATACAAGCATTTTAGAGAATGTATTTTATTCATATTAATTTGGCTATTGTTAGACATGGGTAATTTAGGATCTTTAAGCTCTGTCTGCTCCATACTTGAGGGCATTTGGGCTACTTTACTCTTTTGTGGAACCTCTCTGCTTTTGGTAGTATCCTTCAAAGCTACATTCTTCCGAACCATCCGCTCTTGGGCGACTGTCGGCTTTCCCCTAATATCTAGTTTAAAAGCTGCTCTATCTCCTTTTTAAAGGTTAATGCCAGCAGCCTGGTTCCATCCCGGTTAAGGTGAAGCCCATCCCTTCAGAAGAGCCCCTCCTTTCCACAGAATGTTCCTCAGTTCCTAACAAATCCAAAACCCTCATCTCTGCACCATTGTCTCATCCACGCATTGAGACTCCGGAGCTCTGCCTGCCTTTTGGGTCCTGCGTGTGGAACAGGAAGCATTTCAGAGAATGCTACCCTGGAAGTTCTGGATTTCAACTTCCTACCTAAAAGCCAAAATTTAGCCTCCAGAACCTCCCTATCACATTTTCCTATGTCATTGGTACCGACATGTACCAAGACAGCAGACTCCTCCCCAGCACTATCTAAAACCTTATCTAGGTGGCGCGTGAGGTCTGCTACCTTTGCACCAGGCAGGCATGTTACCAGGCGATCCTCACATCCACCAGCCACCCAGCTATCTACATGTCTAATGATCGAATCACCAACTATAACGGCTGTCCTAACCCTTCCCTCATGGGCACATGGCCCTGGAGAAACTTCCTAGGTGCGATAGGGTTTTACATCACCTGGAGGACAGGTCGTAGTTACAGGATCACTTCCTGCCACACCAGGGTGATGCTCTCCTGTCACGTGACCTCTCTCCTCCATGGCAACAGGAATGCTGCCAGACTGGAGGTGGGACTTCAGGACTATATCCCTGTAGGTCTCGTCTATGTACCTCTATGTCTGTCTTATGCTTACCAAATCTGCTACTTTAGCCTCTAGAGAACGGACTCGTTCCCTGAGAGCAAAGAGCTCCTTGCACCTAGTGCACACGTAAGACCTCTCACCAACTGGGAGAAAATCATACATGTGACACTCAATGCAAAAGACTGGAAAGCCCCAACCCGCTGCTGGACTGCTGTCTGCATCTTAGTTTTAAGTTTGTGTTTAGATCTAAGTTCTTTACTTACTAAGGGTTGCTATGGATATTTATACTAATAAAACTGTACCTAATACGTGTAATATACCTTGTTCACCTGAAGCTTAACTAATCTCAGGTCCTTAGTGTATGACTGATTTGGGTAATGAGCTTCACCTGAGAGCACCTCCTGTCTTGTAAGATGTGTAAGTACCTATAAAGCTACGATTATCCCAGGGGAGGGAGAGAAATAACACTTATTAAAAGAGGGCTGCTACACAGTACCCTGTCTTGTGCTGCTGAGGTAAGCTATATTCTGATTTGATTTAAATTATAGCTCTTAGCTGCTGCTAGGCTCTAACTTCTTATGAAATTTAAACTACAAGCTCTCTGCTAGGTTCCAAATGTAACCAGAAAGCTCTCTTCTGTGTTTTAAATTTAAACTAAAAGTACTTTGCTGTTACTAGGCCCTGAGTGACTATTAAATTTAAACTACAAGCTCTCTGCTCGGTATGAAATGTAACCAGAAAGTTCTCCTCTGTATTTTAAATTTAAACTTAAACTTAAACTGCTGCTACTAGGCCCTGAGTGATTTAACAAAAATAGTGGGTTCACAGATTAATTAGCTTTAATACAAAGAATTCCTTTTAGAAAATTACCAGAAGTATATACTCAGTTGCAGATCTCTCTCCAGAAGTAACAGTCCCTTTTTCTAGTCCTTCAAGACTTTTTCTAGTCCTTCAAGTAAAAGGCATAATTTTAGCCTCCAGACAGCCATCTACACAGAAGTCTTAACAAATCAAATGGATTTCTTTGGCATGATGGGCAACCGCACATGGTCAGGATCCTTTCACCTGCCCAATAATTCAAGTACTCTCTTACCAGTTTCACTTGTATGAATCTGGACTTAGGTCTTCCTCAGTAAGACTTCACCTTGCAGCTATAGCAGCTTACCATAACCATATCAATAGGAAGCCCCTCTCTACAGGTCCTTTGGTGTTCAGATTCATGAGAGGCCACGGGAACCAGTTTATATTCTTGCCAGCTTTCTTTCCCAATGCACAATGTGTAAGACAGAAGCTTCCCTGCATACATTTGGACTGCAGATGCACCCTTCTGTACTATCTCCATGCAACATACATAAGGAAAATATTCCAACTCTGCATTACCTACAACCCCCAACATCCCTGGCTGGCCAGTCTGTTAGGAAACGTTTGGCTGGCTATTGGATTATATCAGCTTCTGCTACATTCAAGATAAGTTGCAACTTCCAGCATAGTCAGACCACACCAACTCTGAGCAAAAGCATCCTCCACAGCAAATTTCTGGTCTATACCAATGTAGTATATCTACAGGGTGGCAGTGGTCTTCTGTGCACATCTTTGCAAAGCATTACTGCTTAGACCAGTCCACTGCCCAGTATGCAGCTTTTGGTCAAGTGATTCTCAAGAACCTGTTTGCATGATAGTATCTCATAATTCCTCTTGTGCTGCCATCCTCATCCTTGGGCTGTAAAGAGAAGCAAATATGAACACGACCCTTAGCTCTAGATTCACCAGGTATAGTGTGCCTGTATTTGTTCTGCTTTCTATGAAGATAGTGGAAGTTGTTTACCTGTAGCGAGAGGTTCTCTTTAGACAGCAGGGAAATACAGCCATACTAACCATCCTGCATCTGTGTAGCCAAAAAAAAAAAGGTTCAGGGAGAGACCAAATGAAATTAAGGAAGACTGACATCTCACCTGGTTATCTTAGCTACAATACTGACTGACTGACAAGATTCCATAACAGGGATGCAGTAACCACAGATGCAGGTGCTGTGAAGTCCATCAAAGACTTCATATTGCTATGGAAGGGCTCCAAGCATTCTGGCTCCATCCAGGATGTCACCAGATAGTGTGGTTACATTTCCCTGCTATCTACGGAGAACCCCCATTACAGGTAAGCAACTCCACTTACTGAGAAGTCCTTCAAGAGCTGAGATGAAGGGAGAAAAAAGTGTTTGTAGACCTCGGTTACAAATTTCTCTTTTTCTTTACCTTTCTCCATTAGCAACACGTTTTAACCTTGAGACTGAATGGAAGAACAACTATCCACGACTCAGGGAGCTTGACAGGGTAATATTTTTGTGAAATGTTTTCTTCGTGCTACCTTTCCTTTTTGAAATTGTGGGTTTAAAAGTCTAGTAATACAACCAGGTACTAGTCTTCAAAACAAATCCCAGTAAAGCATGTAAAACCCCCACCGCCCAAAATAGTAAAGCTGGTTTTATGTAGCATTTTTAATTGCTTGGGGAAGGGATTACACTCTGGAGTAACATAAGGAAGGATTTCTTCACAGAAGGACTTTTGCGTGCATGGAGTAGTCTCTCAGTGGAGGTAGTGGGGTCAGTAATAGTATCAGCATTCAAAGGAAGTCTTGATGAGCAGAGAAGGTCCTATGTAGTGCTATATAAGGACAGAGCTGAGCATGAAGGAGCTTCAGCATTACTGTGGTTAGCCTGGCAGCCTACCTCTGTTTATCAGATTTTTATCTTGAGTTCACACACTTATGAAAAGACCTGATGCACAGACTAGTTTTGATATTTTAAATATAGCACTGCTAACAGCCCACTGTGTGTTAAAATAATCATAATAATGGGCCTTTCTGTAGCATTTTGAAAGGATTGTTTTTGCACATGGTGACAAAACAAAAAAAAATCAGGTACAAGAAAGGGGCAGTTTCTTCAAGATGGGTTAGTTTTGCACATACTACGGCAGTAATGAATTTCACTTCCAAGCCCCAGGGTATGTGGTTGGTTCTGTGGCCTTTGTACTGTTCGTCTTTGCCAATAGATTTTAATGTATTTAGCCAACTTACATATTTTTTGGTGCGATAGTTCCTCTTGTCTTTTTGTTCTTTCTCTGTCTCAACCAGTCCTGAGATCTAGCTACCTGAAGAGTTTTCCTTCCACTGTTCTTGGTTTGTTTTTTGCAACAAAAGTCCTGATGCTGTAAGCTATCTACTAAGGCATCTCCAGGAACAAGCAGGAATGTAGTCTTCACATATGGGTATCGTCGGTACCGACAGAGCCTGCGCGGGAACGCTCCCCAGCGTCCAATAGGAACGCTTTTGGGAGCATCCCTCAGCACATGTGCGCTGCCTTCCCGCCTTTCCAACTGTCCCTCTTCAGTTCTTCGTTTTCTGCAGAGCCGACAGGATCCATACCCTGTCATCGCAGAAAATTCTGTCTTTAAAATTGTTTTCTTGTGGTCGCGTTTGCCTCCGCACGATGCTTATCGGTACCGCCGATTCTTCTTTTCTTTTCCAAAGAATCCCCTTATACTTTAAACTGTTTCTCTTCAGAAAGTTTTCTATTTTGATGCTAGGCGCCATTTTGGGCACTAGGCCCCATATTCCTAAAACATGGAAAAACCAACTAGTGTGTTTAAAAAATGTACTAATTGTGGCGATACCATTTCCGTCACGGACACCCATGATTGGTGCCTTAAATGTTTAGGGCCTGAACATTCTCCATCTGAATGTGTCTCCTGTATAGGGATGACTAAAAGAGGAAGACAGAACCAGGCTGCAAAGCTCGGTACCCTCTTTTCATCGGATGCCAGATCCATTGCATCGACATCAAGGGCCTCCTCTTCCTCCCATGGATCTCAGGTAACTAAACATAAAAGCCGGTCCTCAAAGGGTAGCTCTCCTGCTAAGCCTCGAGAGGCCATTGGCATTGCCCTTGAGGGAACCACACCGGCAAAGCAGCCCCGGTGGGAGGCTTTGGCTTCCAAAGCATCAATGGGGCTCCAGGATGTTCTCGAGGCCCCGACCTCGCAAGAACTGCCTGTGCCATGCTCAGGGGTCCCGGTCGTTTTCACCGGTACCGACACACAGGCATCGGCAGCATCGATAGACCAGAGGTTCCTTGCTATCGAATGCAGCATTGCAGCTCTTCTCTCAGCTGCGGTACCGTTGGTCCAACGGGCACCGGTATCGATATCGATGCCAGTACCTACACCGATACGGACCCCAGTGGGAATTCTTCCCACACCATCTTTGGCTGGAATCGACAGATCGGTACCGGATCAACTCGGTACCGACTTCGATCGATACCGGGACCATGCTTTGCATGAGCATCGTGGTCAGGAATACTTCGAATCCTCTGATTCCAAAGACTCTGACAATTCTGCTGGTACTAGAGGGTTTCTCCCAGAAGATCCCTCTTCTCCCCAACGCAGAATGTCACCTCCAGAGGACATGTCTTTTCAGGATTTTATTCGTGATATGGCCAAGGGCCTTTCAATCACGGTGGCTCCTGAAGAGGAACCCAGAGCAAAGGAATTAGGACTTCTCCAATATCCTAAAGCTCCAAAGGAGGCAGCCACTCTGCCCATCCATGAAATTTTGCATAACTTGATGCTCAGAATGTGGGAGACACCTCTGACTACATCTCCTCATTCTAGGAGACTTGATACTATGTATCGAGTTCCGCCATGTCCTGGATTTCAAAAGACTCAGCTGCCACACCATTCAATGGTGGTGGAGTCAGTTATGCATAGGATGAAAAGTGCAAAGAGGCATGCATCCAATCCCCCAGGTCGTGAATGCAGGACACTGGACGCTTTTGGGCGCCAGACTTTTCAGGCTTCCATGCTTTCAGCTAGTATCAGTTCATATATACTATATATGGGAATGTTCCTCAAGGAAGTTACAGGAGACTTGGAGCTTATGAGCCCATTTCTCCCAGATGACAAGAAAAGACTTTCTTGCTCTAGTTAAGCATGCTCAAGATCTCTCCAAGTTTGTGAATCGTTCAGCCTTTGACTGCTTTGAATGCATCAGCAGAACCTCTGCTATTGCTATTGGCGCACGACGGATTGCCTGGCTTCAGGCATCAGACTTGGAGACTTGGGTACAGGACAAGTTAGGCAACATTCCTTGCACGGGAGAGAATCTCTTTGGCAAGAACTGGCAGGAAATGGCTAAAGAGTTAGATGCTGACAATACTACTCTAGATCAGGGGTCTCAAACACGCGGCCCGCGAGACAACTTTGTGCGGCCCGCGACGGCGGAAAACCAAAAATCCCCCAAAACCCTGGCTTCTGCTGCTGCCGTTGCCGCCGTGGCAGCAGCAGAATCAATTGTCAAATTTAAAAAAAAAAACTGACTTCTGCTGCTCAAGCAGCTGTCCTGCGGCCCCTTTCCCTCTGCCCGGAGATCCGACTCTGCTCTCAGCGGCGTGCTTTTCAAGCCGCGAAGAGAGTATTCCCCTATCGCGCGGCTTGAAAAACCGCGCGAGAGGGGAATACTCTCGTCGCGGCTTGAAAAGCACGCCGCTGAGAGCAGAGTCGGATCTCCGGGCAGAGGGAAAGGGGCCGCAGGACAGCTGCTTGAGCAGCAGAAGTCAGTTTTTTTTTAAAATTTAACAATTGATTCTGCTGCTGCCACGGCGGCAACGGCAGCAGCAGAAGCCAGGGTTTTGGGGGTTTTTTTGTTGGCCGGTAATGAGCTATGGAGGGGCTGACTGAACTGGAAGTGGGCTATTGGCAGAGGGGGGAGGGGGGGGGTTATGACTGGTAATGGGCTGGGGGGGGGTTATAACTGGTAATGGGCTATGGTGGGGGCTAGGACTGGAAATGGGCAGATGAGGGTTAGGACAGGAAGTGGGCTAATGGCAGGGGGGGGTTATGACTGGTAATGGGCTGGGGGGGGGTTATGACTGGTAATGGGCTGGGGGGGGGTTATGACTGGTAATGGGCTGGGGGGGGTTATGACTGGTAATGGGCTGGGGGGGTTATGACTGGTAATGGGCTATGGTGGGGGCTAGGACTGGAAATGGGCAGATGGGGGTTAGGACTGGAAGTGGGCTATTGGCAGGGGGGGTTATGACTGGTAATGGGCTGGGGGGGGGTGATAACTAGTAATGGGCTATGGTGGGGGCTAGGACTGGAAATGGGCAGATGGGGTTAGGACTGGAAGTGGGCTATTGGCAGGGGGGGGGTTATGACTGGTAATGGGCTATGGTGGGGGATAGGACTGGAAATGGGCAGATGGGGGTTAGGACTGGAATTGGGCTATCGGCAGGGGGGGTTATGACTGGTAATGGGCTGGGGGGGGGTTATAACTAGTAATGGGCTATGGTGGGGGCTAGGACTGGAAATGGGCAGATGGGGGTTAGGACTGGAAGTGGGCTATTGGCAGGGGGGGGTTATGACTGGTAATGGGCTATGGGGGGTCTAGGACTGGTAATGGGCTGGGGGTTTGCTAGGACTGGAAATGGGCTGAGTGGAAGGGGGGCTGGAACTGCAAATGGCTGATGGGGAGGGGGCTTGGAATGGAAATGGGCTGTGAGGGGAGGGAGCTAGGATTGGAAATGGGCTGATGGGGGGCTAGGATTGGAAATGGGCTGATGGTGAGGCTAGGATAGGACTGGAAATGGACTGATGCAGGGACTAGAAAGGAGCAGATGCTGGGTGGGGCTGGAACTAGAAGGGAGCTGATGTTGGGGGAGGATTAGAATGGGATGGAGCTGGGAAAGTGAAATGGAGAGGGGAAAAATATTTTGTCTGGAAGAGAAGACAAATCTACAATTGGCCAGGTATTGGGAGAGTAAGTGGGGATTGAGGATGGAGGGGTAAAATTTGAGTGGATGAAATAGGAATGAGGAAAGAGCAAAAGGAGAAAGATTAGTATGTTAAAGCAGATGTAGAGAGAGAATGGAAAAAAACTAGAAGAGAGAAGAAAGGACAAATGGACAGCAGACGATGGAGATAGCAGAAGACACGAAGAAACCAGAAGTGGCTGGAGCAATTGCAACTGAAAAAAAATGCACAAAAGGTAGAAAAATATCTCTTTATTTTGAATTTATTAACTGGAATATGTCAGCTCTGGGAAATGTGCATCATTAATGTCTGTGCTTTGGTACAAGAAATTATTTATAGTTTTATTTCTACAGTGCTGAGGTATTCTGTGTAATTCCTATTTGACATTGCTACTTGTTCTCTTTTCCCAGTAGGTCATGTATTGTTCTCTGAAATGTATTGATTTAATATTTGCAGTGTTGCCTTTTGATAGGTAGGGTCTGGTGCTTTGTGAGTCCTGGTAGTGCTGTTATGATACGGGGGGTTTGCTATGGGTTCCAAATGGGCAGTGTTAGTAGTAGTTCCTAATGTGCCTGGCGGTTGGCACTGGATTATAGTAATATAGAAATTTTCTAGTCTTTCTTTATCCATGCACTCATTATGCAACATTATGCAAATATTTATGCAAATGAGGCCCCTTATGCAAATGAGGCCCGTGTCTTATACGGCCCCCGGGTTACTTTACAAGTCCTCATTCGGCCCTCAAAGCAATTTGAGTTTGAGACCCCTGCTCTAGATAGATTGTCGAAATCTACAGCCACTCCAGCCAAAAAGAAGTCTTATAAAAAACCCTCTTTCAGCAAAAAGAGGAAATTTTATCCTTCCTATACCCGGCAGAGTCAGACTCAGGATCACGTTGCTCAAAAGGGACAAACTAGACAAAAGAAGCCAAAAGGCCCGAGAGCCCAACCAGCTCCGCAGGTTCAGCCCCCTCGAGGGCTGTGACTCCTTTCTAGAGAGCTTAGCCTTTCTGCCTCTGAGGGGTCCCCAACCCCCCAATATCACAGGCAGGTTATGCCACTTTGCCAACAGATGGCATCAGATAACAGCAGAAGATTGGACTTTGTCCATTGTAGGAGAAGGGTACAAGCTTCATTTTCACAGCATGCCCCCTCCTATAATTCTAAAGCAATTCAATTCTCAAACCTCCGTAGACGATCTGCTAGATCACGAGGTCTCAACATTTCTTGCCCAAGGGGCAATAGAGAGAAGGTACCCATTCTTCAACGGGGTGCAGGGTTCTACTCCCCCTATTTTCTTTTTCCGAAGAAAACAGGAGGACACAGACCCATTTTAGACCTCAGAGAATTGAACAAATACCTGTTTCAAGAGAAGTTCAAAATGATTTCTCTAGGAACTCTTCTGCCATACCTTCAAAGCCAGGATTGGCTTTGCTCTCTAGACTTAAAGGATGCATACACTCACATTCTGATCCATCCAGATCACAGGAAATTCTTACAATTCCTTTCCAAGGGAAAACATTTCCAGTACAGGGTTCTTCCCTTTGGTCTGGCTTCAGCACCAAGGGTATTCACGAAATGCATGGCAGTAGTAGCTGCATTTCTGTGAACCCTGGGGATATTCGTCTTCCCTTACTTAGACGACTGGCTCATTCGAGCCTCTACAGTTGCAGAGGCAGGCACTGCACTGTCTCACACAATGCGAATCCTCCAATACTTGGGATTGGTAATAAACTTCCCAAAATCCCAACTTGTTCCTTCACAATGCCTGGAATTCATAGGGGCCTGTCTAGATACGAGACAGGAAAGGCTTTCCTGCCACAGGCCCGGTGTCTTCGCATAATGCAACTTGCTTCTCAAGCAGCGGGGAAATCCTCCCTAAGTGCTCGAGAGCTACTGCAGTTGCTGGGACATATGGCATCCATGTAGTCTCATATGCTCGCCTCCACATTCAAGCAGCTCAGTGGACCTTATCCACACAGTGGACACAGGCCCCAGGTCATTTATCAGACAAAATAATAAACCCTCAACGACTAATTTTGTCCCTCTAATGGTGGCAATCACTAGAAAATCTGACAGTGGGTCTCCTTTTCATCAACCCCTCTTTCAGGCCACCCTAACAGATGCATCACAGGTGGGTTGGGGAGCACACCTGAAGCATCTCTCTACCCAGGGCTCCTGGACTCCACAGGAGGCTGGTCTACACATAAACGTCCTGGAATTAAGAGCAATCTATTTAGCTCTTCGAGTATTCCACGCCCAACTCGGCTACAAGACAGTCCTAGTCCAGACGGACAATCCAGTAACCATGTTCTATGTGAACAAGCAGGGCGGGACAGGCTCTCTGTCGTTATGCAACGAAGCTTTACGACTGTGGGACCTCGCCAGAGAGTATCAAATTCACCTTCTAGTGATATATCTTCCAGGCATTCAAAACCTTTGGGCAGACAAACACAGCCGAGTACTGCTGCCTCACGAGTGGTCCCTCCACCTAGACCAGGTGGCAAAGATATTTCATCTCTGGGGCATTCCAGACATAGACCTCTTTGCAAGTCCACTGAATGCCAAACTTCCCCGGTTCTGTTCCAGGATTCCGGCTCATAATTGTCAGGCAAGGGATGCCTTCCTCCTTCACTGGGGTCAGGACTTCCTTTATGGCTAGGGTTGCCAACTGGCTCCAGATGCGCCCGACAGGCTTGATCCAGTCCTGGGTTTACCCCATTGCATGCAGGGGCATGTAGTCTTGCTTTTCTTATGGAGTGCAATGGAAAAATCAGAACTACATGTCCCTGCATGCAGTGGGGTAAACCTAGGACTGGATCAAGCGTGTCGGGTGCATCTGGAGCCAGTTGGCAACCCTATTTATGTCTTCCCACCCATTCCCCTCATCCCCAAAATACTCTTTAAGCTTCAGAGAGACAGGAGTCACATGATTCTCATAGCGCCACGATGGCCACGCCAAGCGTGGTATCCCCTGCTTCTACATCTCTCTCAAGCTGCACCTCTGGAGTTAGGGCATGCTCCAGATCTCCTTTCCCAAGAGGACAGGACGCTATGGCACCCGAATCCCCAGTCCCTGCATCTCACGGCCTGGTTGCTGAAGGCTTAGACCTCCAGGATTTCATCCTGTCCCAACAGGTAAAGGATATCCTTCAGGCTTCTAGGAAACTTTCCACAAAAAGATCTTATGCCTTCAAGTGGAAACGTTTTACTGTATGGTGCTCCAAGAAGGGATTAAACCCCCTTGTCATACCTTTAGAATTGATACTAGAGTATCTCCTTCACTTATCGAATTCTGGTCTAAAGACCAATTCGGTAAGAGTTCATCTCGGTGCAATTACAGCTTCTTATAAGCCTCTGAATGGACAACCAATTTCCTCTCATCCACTCATATCCAGATTCATGAGAGGTCTTCTATTAACCAAACCTCCCATTAAGACACCACCGGTGGCATGGGATCTAAATCTAGTTCTCGGGCAGCTTATAAAGCCGCCTTTTGAGCCTTTGGCCACTACAACCCTTACGTTTTTGACCTGGAAGGTCATCTTCCTAATTGCAATCACCTCTGCATGTCGCATTAGCGAACTGCAAGCTTTAGTGGCTGATCCTCCTTATACTTGGTTTCATCATGATAAGGTGGTTCTTAGAACTCAACCACACTTTATGCCAAAGGTGGTTTCGCCTTTTCATTTGAATCAATCAATTTATCTTCCTGTATTTTAACTGAGGCCTCACGCCTCTAATGCAGAAAGAAACCTTCATACTTTGGATTGTAAAAGAGCCGTAGCTTTTTACCTACAGAGAACACAGCAACATAGAAAGTCCTCGCAAATTTTTATAGCTTTTGAGTCTAGTCATTTGGGACTTCCGGTCTCCAAAAGAACTTTATCTAAATGGATTGCCCAATGCATATCCTTTGCTTATGAGAGTAAGGGTCTTCCTCTTCTAGGCCATGTCACAGCTCATAACATGAGAGCCATGGCAACTTCCATGGCTAATCTCCACTCTGTGTCTATCGATTACATTTGTCGAGCAGCCACCTGGGCTTCGGTACACACCTTCACAGCCCACTACTGCCTGGATAAAGCCTCCCGTCGGGATGCCTTCTTTGGCCAAGCTGTTCTTCAAAATCTCTTTCAGACCTAATTCAACTCCTACCCACCAACCCTGGTGGAATGCCAGAGATCCATGGGAGGAAGGACCTACCTTTCTAGGGTGGCACCTTCCTGGGGCTATCTCCCTGGCATCTTCAGCTAGGGAGTCCCCATATGTGAAGACTACATTCCTGCTTGTTCCTGGAGATAGCGTAGTTACTCACCTTTAACAGGTGATCTCCGAGAACAGCAGGAATTTAGTCTTCACAACCCGCCCACCCTCCCCTAGGAGTTGTATCTCTCTCTCTTTCTCTTTTGTCTCAGCTATAAACTCAACTGGAGAGGGACAGTTGGAAAGGCGGGAAGGCAGTGCGCATGTGCTGAGGGATGCTCCCAAAAGCGTTCCTATTGGACGCTGGGAAGCGTTCCCGCACAGGCTCCGTCGGTACCGACGATACCCATATGTGAAGACTAAATTCCTGCTGTTCCCGGAGATCACCTGTTACAGGTGAGTAACTACGTTTTCTTCCAGGACCTTATATCCCAGAGTCTAAACATGGCCCGCAAATGTTGCTCTAAAACGGTGACCATGAATTACTCTCTCACCCTTCAGGGGCTGTTGCAGTAAACGGGTGTAGAACACCTGATCAGGGAATGGAACTGGGGAGCTTCTGTGTGGCACTGTCACTGGGCCAATTCAAGTCCATTTCAGTTTGCATATGAGAGCATCAGGTTTGATTCATATGCCATAATAACATAGTAAATGATGGCAGTTAAATACCAATCTCCAGGAACAAGCAGGAATGTAGTCATCACATATGGGTATCGTCGGTACCGACGGAGCCTGCGCGGGAATGCTCCCCAGCGTCCATTCAGAAAGCTTTTGGGAGCATCCCACAGCGCCTGCGTGCTGCCTTCCCGCCTTTCCCAACTGCCTCTCTCCAGTTCTTCTTTTTTCGCGGAGCCAGCAAGTCGTGTTCCTGTCACCGCAGAAGAATTTCTTTATTTTTGTGGTCGCGTCTGCATTCTCAGACGCTCTACCAGTACTGCCGGTCTTTCTTTTCTATTTAAAAAAATATATATATCTATATCTATATATCTGTTTTTCCTTTTCTTCAGGTGCACCTGCCTTTTTGGGCCTAAGGCCCAAAAACTTTCCTTAACATGGAAAAACCTGCCTCGGGTTTTAAAAAGTGCACAAAATGTGGCGGTACCATTTCCGTCACCGACATCCATGAATGGTGTTTAAAATGTTTAGGTCCTGACCACTCCATCACAGATTGGGTGTCCTGTGCTATGATGTCTAAAAGAGGTCGACAGAACTGAGCTGCTAAGCTCAGTACCCTGTTTCCCTCTGATGCGGCTTTGGTGGCATTGACGTCTTCCAGGGCTGCTGCTTCTTCCCGTGGATCTCAGGTAACTAAACATAAATCCAGCTGGTCCTCGAAGGGTAGATCTCCTTCTAAGCATCGAGATGCCTCTGGTGTTGCCCTCGAGGATTCTGCACCGGCAAAATTACCCTGGCGGGAGGCTTCGGCTTCCAAAGCATCATCATCGGGGTTCCAGGATGTTCTCAATGGCTCGGCCTCGACAGATCTCCTGGTGCCATGCTCTGGGGTACCGGAGGTTCCCAGCGATACCGACTTCCAGGCATTGGCAGCGTCTTTGGACCAGAGAATTCTGTCCATAGAATGCAGTCTAGCGGCTTTCCTTGTGGCATCGACGCCTTTGGTACCGCGACAGACAACTCCATCGTTATCAGTATCACTACCGGTACCGATAGCATCGACATCGGCATTGATGTCTGCTATGCCGGTACCCTGTCCTCCGATGCCCTCCGGTACCGATTCTCCGGTACCGGTTATTCCCGATACCGATCTTGCTCGGTACGGGTATCGGGCTCTGCAGGAGCATCAGGACAGACGATACTTCGATTCCTCAGAAGAATCTGAGGATTCTGAAAGTTCTGTCGATGCCGCGATGCTTCTTCCACAGGAGTCGTCCTCCCCTAAACGCAGGATGTCTCCTCCAGAGGACATGTCTTTCCAAGACTTAAGAACATAAGATATGCCATACTGGGTCAGACCAAGGTCCATCAAGCCCAGTATCCTGTTTCCAACAGTGGCCAATCTAGGTCATACGTACCTAGCAGTTTCCCCAAAAGACACAGGTTCCACAATGCTTGTACTGGGTCAGGCATTGATATCCTGAGTCCTTTCTTAATAATGGTTTATGGACCTTTCCTCCAGGAACTTGTCCAAACCTTTTTTAAACCCAGCTACACTAACAGCCTTTACTACATCCTCCGGTAACAAATTCCAGAGTTTGATTACACGTTGAGTGAAAAAATATTTTCTCTTATTAGTCTTAAATAGTTTACCCTGTAGCTTCATTGCATGTCCCCTAGTCTTTCTATATTCTGATAACTTAAACAATCGATCTACGTTTACCCATTCCACTCCGTTCATTAATTTATAGACTTCTATCATATCTCCCCTCAGCCGTCTCTTTTCCAGGTTAAAGAGCCCTAACCTTTTTTAGCCCTTCTTCATAGGAGTATCCTTCCATCCCCTTTACCATTTTGGTGGTTCTTCTCTGAACCTTTTCTAATAACGCTATATCCTTTTTAAGATACGGCAACCAGAATTGCACACAATATTCAAGGTGCGGTCTCACCATGGAACGGTATAGAGGCATTATAATATCTTTTGTTTTATTTTCCATTCCTTTCCTTATGATACCTAGCATTCTATTTGCTCTCTTGGCCGCCGCTGCACACTGGGCCGAGGGTTTTAACATGTTATCCACAATGACGCCTAAATCGTTTTCCTGGGTGGTGGTTCCTAATGTGGAACCTTGCATTGTGTAACCATAGTTTGGGTTGTTCTTCCCTAGGTGCATAACTTTGCACGTCCACATTCAATTTTTCAAGATCCTCCTGCAATTTTCCACAATCCTCTTGGGTTTTAACAACTTTAAATAGTTTTGTGTCATCTGCAAATTTGATAACCTCACTCGTTATTCCACTTTCCAGTCATTTATGAATATATTAACAAGCAGCGGACCCAGCACAGATCCCTGGGGTACACCACTATTCACTTTTCTCCATTGGGAAAATTGGCCATTTAGCCCAACCCTCTGCTTTCTATCTTTTAACCAGTTCCTGATCCACAGTAGTACACTGCCTCCTATCCCATGACTCTTTAGTTTTGCCAAAAGTCTCTGATGAGGGACCTTGTCAAAGGCTTTCTGAAAGTCCAGATACACTATATCAACCGACTCACCTTTGTCCCCCTGTTTATTCACACTTTCAAAAAGACATAACAGATTAGTAAGACAAGATCTTCCTTGTCTAAAGCCATGTTGGCTGTCTCCCATTAGGCCATGACTATCTACATGCTGAGTAATTTTATTCTTTATGATGGTTTCTACCATTTTTCCCGGTACTGACGTGAGGCTCACTGCTCTGTAGTTTCCCGGATCACCCCTGGAACCCTTTTTAAAAATTGGTGTTACATTGGCGATCCTCCAATCTTCAGGTATTAGAGATGATTTTAATGATAGTTCACAGATTACTAATAGCAGGTCTGCAATTTCATATTTCAGTTCTTTCAACACCCTTGGATGTATACCATTCGGCCCAGGTGATTTACTACTCTTCAGTTTATCTAATAGTTGTAATACATCTTCCCGATGTATCGATATTTCCTTCAATTCTTCCGCACCTTTAAATACCACTTCAGTCATGGGTAACATCCCTACATCTTCCTCAGTAAAGACCGAAGCAAAGAATTTATTCAGTCTCTCCGCTATCGCCTTGTCGCCTCTTAGTGCCCCTTTAACTCCTCTATAATCTAATGGACCAACTGACTGTCTCACAGGTTTTTTGCTACGAATGTACTTGAAAAAATCTTTATTTCGCGTTTTTGCTTCCGCAGCAAGCTTCTTCTCAAATTCTCCCTTTGCCTGCTTTATCAATGCCTTGCATTTGACCTGCCAGTGCTTGTGCTGTTTCCAGGTTTCGTCGTTTGGCTCTTTTTTCCATTTCCTGAAAGATGCTTTTTTGGCAACAGCCTCTCTGACCTCACCTTTAAACCATGCTGGCAGTTTTTTGGACTTCCTTCCACTTTTCTTAAAGCATGGAATACAGCTACTCTGGGCTTCCAAGATAGTATTTTTCAACAACACCCAAGCTTGATGTAAGTCTTTAACCTTTGCAACTGCTCCTTTTAGTTTTTTATTAACTATTTTCCACATTTTATCATAGTCTCCCTTTCGAAAGTTAAAAGGTAGTACTGTGGATTTCCTTACTATCCCTCCTCCACTAATTAAATCAAAGGCGATCATGCTATGATCACTATTGCCAAGTGGCCCCAACACCCTTATCTCTTGCACTAGATCTGGTGTTCCACTAAGGACTAGGTCTAATATGGCTTCCCCTGTGGTCGGTTCGTGAACCAGCTGCTCCAAGAAGCAGTCATTTATGTCATCTAGGAACTTTATCTCCCTAGCATGTCCTGCCGTGACACTGACCCAGTCGATACCGGGGTAATTGAAATCACCCATTATTATTACTGCGCTGTAACTTTTGTTAGCTTCCTTGATTTCTTTGAGCATTTCATCATCCATTTGTTCATTCTGGCCAGGCGGTCGATAGCACACCCCCACTGCCATCGCCTTCCCCTTTTTACATGGAATTTCAATCCATAGAGATTCTACAGCAAATTTTAGTTTCCTGCAAAAATTTAATCCTTTCTGACTCAATGCCCTCTCTAACATAGAACGCAACCCCTCCACCAATTTGATCAGCTCTATCATTACGATATAGTTTGTACCCAGGTATCACAGTGTCCCACTGCTTGTCCTCCTTTCACCATTTCTCTGATATTCCAGTCATATCTAACCTCTCATTTAGTGCTATATATTCTAACTCTCCCATCTTATTTTTTAGACTTCTAGCATTTGCATACAAGCATTTTAGAGACTGCATTTTATTCATATTAATTTGGCTATTGGTAGACATGGGTAATTTGGGATCTTTAAGCTCTGTCTGCTCCATACTTGAGGGAATTTGGGCTACTTTTCTCTTTTTTGGAATCTCTCTGCTTTTGGTAGTATCCTTCAAGGATACATTCTTCCGAACCATCCGCTCTTGGGCGGCTGTCGGCTTTCCCCTATTATCTAGTTTAAAAGCTGCTCTATCTCCTTTTTAAAGGTTAATGCCAGCAGCCTGGTTCCATCCCGGTTAAGGTGAAGCCCATTCCTTCGGAAGAGCCCCTCCTTTCCCCAGAATGTTCCCCAGTTCCTAACAAATCCAAACCCCTCATCTCTGCACCATTGTCTCACCCACGCATTCAGACTCCGGAGCTCTGCCTGCCTTTTGGGTCCTGCACGTGGAACGGGAAGCATTTCGGAGAACGCTACCCTGGAAGTTCTGGATTTCAACTTCCTACCTAAAAGCCTAAATTTAGCCTCCAGAACCTCCCTACCACACTTTCCTATGTCATTGGTACCGACATGTACCAAGACAGCAGACTCCTCCCCAGCACTATCTAAGACCTTATCTAGGTGGCGCATGAGGTTCGCTACCTTCGCACCAGACAGGCATGTTACCAGGTGATCCTCATGTTCACCAGCCACCCAGCTATCTACATGCCTAATGATCGAATCACCAACTATAACGGCTGTCCTAACCCTTCCCTCATGGGCACATCATCAGATCCCTTGGGGGGTACATCAGAGAGGTGGCCCGGGGCCTGTCCATCACTGTGGCCCCTGAAACAGAGCTAAGGGCCAAGGAGTTGGATATTTTACAATATCCCAAAACTCCTAAGGAGGCAGCTACCCTACCAATTCATGAGATTCTATATGATCTCATGTTGAGGATGTGGGAAACACCTCTTACCACCTCTCCTCATTCTTGTAGGTTAGATACTATGTATCGTGTCCCTCCTTGTCCTGGGTTCCATAAAACTCAGCTTCCTCACCACTCTATTGTGGTGGAATCTGCTATGAGAAGGATTAGAAGTGCAATAAGACATGCCTCTAATCCTCCAGGACGTGAATGCAGAACTCTGGATGATTTTGGATGTAGAGTCTTTCAAGCTTCCATGCTTGCTGGAAGAATCGGTTCCTATAGTCTCTACATGGGAATGTTCCTAAAGGAAGTCACTGATCATTTACAGACTTTAAGTCCTTTCATCTCTGAGGATAAAAGACAGGAGTTTCTCACGTGGCTCAAACATGCCCAAGATGTCTCTAAATTCTCCAACAGTGCAGCCTTCGACTGCTTTGAATGTATAAGCAGAACCTCGGCTATTGCCATAGGTGCACGTAGAATTGTTTGGCTCCAAGCATCTGATTTAGAGCTCTGGGTACAAGATAAATTGGGAAATATCCCTTGTACTGATGAGAACCTTTTTGGTAAAGATTGGCAAGAAAAAGCCAATGAAATGGATGCTGAAAATTCCACTTTGGATAGACTATCCAAGTCTACTGCTGATCCTGTTAGGAAAAAGTTGTTCAAGAAAACACCTTTTTCTAAAAAGAAAAGATTTTATCCTACTTATGGTCAGCAGGCATCTTCTGCAGGTCAGTTTTCAACCAAACGTCAGCAACCTCCCAAACAGAAGACGGCAAAGGCTGCTAGGCCTCAACCGACCCAGCAGCCTCAGCCTCCTCAGGGCCTTTGACTTTCAGCTAGAGAACTTAGCCTTTCTGGCTCTGGAAGGACCAGAACCGTCCACCATTCCAGGAAGGTTTGTCATTTTGCGCCCAGATGGGGGCAAATAACAGCAGAGCATTGGACACTCTCCATCATAAAGGAGGGGTACAAACTTCATTTTTCAAGTATGCCCCCTCACACAATAGTGAAGCAGTTCAATTCTCGAACTTCTTTCATCAACCTGTTAGGCCAGGAGGTTACCATCCTTCTTGCCCAGGGAGCAATAGAAGTGCCTTCTCATCAACAGGGCACAGGGTTCTATTCCCCTTATTTTCTTATCCCAAAGAAAACAGGGGGATACAGACCTATCTTAGATCTCAGAGAATTGAACAAATTCCTTGTCAAAGAGAAATGCAAAATAGTTTCTCTCGGAGCTGTGCTTCCATACCTTCAGAGTCAGGATTGGCTGTATTCTCTAGATCTCAAGGATGCGTACACCCATGTTCTCATCCATCCAACCCACAGAAGGTTCCTGCGGTTTCTTTCCCAGGGAAAGCACTACCAATACAGGGTGCTTCCTTTTGGTCTGGCCTCTGCACCAAGGGTGTTCACGAAATGCATGGCTGTGGTGGCAGCATTTCTGCGCACTCTGGGAATATTTGTCTTCCCTTACTTGGACGACTGGCTCATTCGAGCTCCAACACAGTCAGAGGCCAAGACTTCTCTATCCTGCACAATGCGTATCCTTCAGTATTTAGGGCTGGTGATAAACATCCCAAAATCCAGTCTAACTCCCACTCAATCTTTAGAGTTCATAGGAGCTCTTCTGGATACCACAAGTGCAAGGACCTATCTTCCCCAGGGCCTTTGCCTTCGCTTGGTGCAGTTAGCTTCTCAAGCAGTGCTAAAGCCTCATCTAACTGCTCGAGAAATGTTGCAATTGCTGGGCCACATGGCATCCACCATGCATGTGGTTCCATATGCTCGCCTCCACATGAGGGCAGCTCAGTGAACTTTATCCACCCAATGGACCCAGGCATCAGGGTGCCTGTCAGACAAAATAGCAAGCACAAGTCGCCACATTTTGTCCCTCCAATGGTGGACATCCACTCAAAATCTGTTGCTGGGGTGCCCTTTTCAACAACCCTTACCCCAAGCAACTCTCACAACAGATGCTTCTCCAAAGGGTTGGGGAGCTCATCTGCAAGACTTCTCCACCCAGGGTATCTGGTCTCCCCAAGAGTTCTCTACACATCAACCTCTTGGAACTCAGAGCAATCTTCCTAGCTCTGCGAGTGTTCCACACCCTGCTCAGCTACAAGACAGTCCTCATTCATACGGACAATCAGGTAGCTATGTTCTATGTGAACAAGCAGGGGGGAACAGGCTCTCTGTCGCTTTACAACGAAGCTTTGCGACTATGGGCCTTCGCCAGAGAGCATCAGATTCATCTGCTGGCAGTCTATCTTCCAGGCATTCAAAACTCTTGGGCGGACAGACTCAGTCGAGTTCTCCTTCCACACGAATGGTCTCTACATGCAGACCAGATGACAAGGATATTTGAACTTTGGGGGACCCTGGACATAGACCTCTTTGCAAGTCCGTGGAATGCCAAACTTCCCCGGTTCTGTTCCAGAACTCCGGCTCAGGGGGCTCAGGCAAAGGATGCTTTCCTTCTTCACTGGGGTCAAGACTTCCTGTATGCCTTTCCACCCATTCCCCTAATTCCCAAAACCCTTTTCAAGCTTCAGAGAGACAGAGGTCACATGATTCTCATAGCACCACATTGGCCACGGCAAGTGTGGTACCCTCTGCTTCTGCATCTCTCTCAAGCTCCCTCCCTGGAGTTAGGGTCTGCTCCAGATCTCCTATCTCAGGAGAACGGAATGTTATGGCATCCTAATCCCCAGTCTCTGCATCTCAGGGCTTGGTTGCTGAAGGCCTAGATCTCCAAGATCTTCATCTTTCTCAGCAAGTGAAAGATGTTCTTTATGCTTCCAGAAAACCTTCCACTAGAAGCTCTTATGCTTTCAAATGGAAGAGGTTTACTATTTGGTGTTCTGAAAAGGGTCTTAACCCCCTTACGATACCTCTGGAATCTTTGCTGGAGTATCTCCTCCATTTGTCTAATGCAGGCCTTAAAACAAATTCAGAAAGAGTCCATTTGAGTGCTATTGTTGCTTCCCTTAAGCCTCTAAAATGGACAACCTATTTCCTCTCATCCTCTTATAGCAAGATTTATGAGAGGCCTCCTTCTAACTAAGCCTCCCATTAGACCACCTCCGGTGGCATGGGACCTGAACCTGATTTTTGGTCAGCTCATGAAGCCACCCTTTGAACCTTTGGCTACCACCTCCTTGAAATTTCTTTCATGGAAGGTTATCTTTCTCATTGCAATCACTTCAGCCCGCCACATTAGTGAATTGCAAGCGCTAGTAGCTAATCCACCTTATACAAGGTTCCATCATGACAAGGTAGTCCTTAGGACTCATCCACACTTTATGCCTAAGGTGGTCTCGCCTTTTCACCTGAACCAAGAGGTCTACCTATCTGTCTTTTTTCCAGGACCTCATGCATCAAATGCAGAGAGGAATCTTCATACCTTGGACTGTAAAAGAGCTCTAGCTTTTTACTTACAAAGAACACATCAACATAAAAAATCCTCTCAACTCTTTGTTGCTTTTGATCCTTCTCATTTGGGACTTCCAGTTTCCAAGAGAACACTATCTAACTGGATTGCTCAGTGTATTTCTTTCGCCTATCAGAGTAAGAACCTTTCTCTGGAGGGCCATGTCACAGCTCACAATGTGAGAGCCATGGCAGCCTCAATGGCTCATCTAAACTCTGTGTCTATTGACATCTGTCGAGCAGCCACTTGGGCCTCGGTTCATACCTTCACAGCCCATTACTGCTTGGACAAGGACTCCCGCCGGGATGCCATGTTTGGTCAGGCTGTTCTCAAACACCTGTTCCATACCTAATCAACTCCTACCCACCATCCCTGGTAGGATGCCAGAGATCCATAGGGGGAAGTGGAGCCCTTTTCAGGGACACACAACTTCTGGGGTCTCTCCCTGGCACCTAAAGCTAGGGAGTCCCCATATGTGCTGACTACATTCCTGCTTGTTCCTGGAGATAGCATAGTTACTCACCTGTAACAGGTGATCTCCGGGAACAGCAGGAATTTAATCCTCACAACCCACCCACCTCCTTTCCCTCTCTCTCTCTTCTTGTCTCAGCTTTAAAACTCAACTGGAGAGAGGCAGTTGGGAAAGGCGGGAAGGCAGCACACAGGCGCTGTGGGATGCTCCCAAAAGCTTTCTGATTGGACGCTGGGGAGCATTCCCGCGCAGGCTCCGTCGGTACCGACGATACCCATATGTGAGGACTAAATTCCTGCTGTTCCCAGAGATCACCTGTTACAGGTGAGTAACTATGCTGTTTGGTCCATCTAGTCTGCCCAGTAAGATGGCAAGAGTAGGTGCATCTGCCGCTCTGTGCAGGCCACCCCTCCCCATGTCTTTGTTTTAGGGGTGAACCCACCGCTCCGTGTAGGACTCCCCTGTATGTTGAGCAATTAAGTTTATTTCAATTTTTATTTATTTATTTAAGAGGTCTTATATGCCGCCTTATCATATACATTCAAAGCGGTTTACAATGAACAGTTATAGCAACAAGCTTTACATTGAACAGGGTTATTCAACTTAGAGGTTACATGGGGTAAAACAAGCAATTGTCAGTTCCTAACTATATACAAGAACTCTAGCTGTGTTTCATGGTCCAGTAGCTGTTACTGTTAATCATCATCTTCCGGAGTCGTTCCAAAGTATTCCAGGAACAGATGGGTTTTTATCGCCTTTCTAAAGTCTGTTAGGTCTTTGATCTCACGTGTTGATGCAGGGAGATCATTCCACAGCTTGGGTGCAAATAGGGAGAAGGCTGTGTTGCAGGTGGATTGGTTTGTTTTCCTGAAGTTTAGCGGGGTCTCTAGGATGTTATCTGTTCCTCTCCTTGTTCTGGTAGGCGGTGTTTTCTTGATCAGTGGTTGCAATGTTGTAGGTGCGAGGTTGTTTAGTGTTTTAAAGATTATTATTATGTTTTTGTACTTGGTGCGTACAGTCATAGGGAGCCAGTGCAGCTGATGGAGCGTGGGTGTTATGTGTTTGTATTTTGCTGTTCCATTGATGATTCTGGTTGCAGTGTTTTGTACCAGTTGCAAGGGGAGGGTCGTTTTCTTCGGGAATCCATGGTAAATTGCATTGAGAAGTCTAATATAGGCATTATTATGGCTTGGCAGACAGTTCGGAAGTAGTTGTCGGAGAGCAGTGGTTTGAGGTTGCGTAGCATTCTGAGTTTGTGGTATGCTGATCTGGTTGTCTTCTTGATGTGTGGCTGGAAGCTGAGTTGTTGGTCAAAGGTGACCCCGAGGTACCTGACTTCTCTTTTATTGCTTATAGTTTGGTCGAAGATTTTTATTGAGTCTGGTGGTGAGAATATCGTACTTCTGGTAATGTGTATCAGTTCAGATTTTTTATAGTTTATGTAAAGGGTTTGACTGTTCAGCCATTCTGACATTGATTCCAAGCATGCTGTGATCTGTGAGTAGTCCGGGTGTTTGATGTTTGATTTTATCCTGTTGCTGTAAAGGGATCCACTGTGTCTGTCCCATGCAATTTTGAATTCTGTCACTGTATTTGCCCCCAACTATTCCATTGGGAGGGCATTCCAAGCATCCACCACTCTTTCAGTGAAAAAGAATTTCCTGACATTGCCTTTCAATTTACCCACTTGTAGCTTCATGTTATGCCCTCTAGTTTTACAGCTTCCCCGTCTTTGGAAGAGGTTTGTTTGTTCATTATTTCTCTTTAAGTATTTAAAGATCTGAATCATATCTCCCCTGTCCCTCCTCTCCTCCAGAGTTTTTAGGTCTATTTAGGTCTTCAAGTCTTTTCTCATAAGGCTTCTGACGCAGGCTCCAAATCATTGTGGTTGCCTTCCTCTGAACAGTTTCCAGTCTTTTTATGTCCTTTGCAAGATATGGTCTCCAAAACTGAGCACAGTATTCCAAGCGAGGCCTCACCTGTGACTTATACAGTGGCATTAGTACCTCTTCCTTTCTGCTGGTAATTCCTTTTTGTATGCAACCCAACATATTCCTGGCTTTTGCCACTGCCTTGTCGCACTGTTTTGCCACCTTGAGATCCGCAGAAATAATCACACCAAGGTCCTTCTCCTGGTCCGTGCACATCAACCTCTCGCCCCCTATTGTGTACATTTCCCCTGGATTTCTGCTTCCCAAGTGCATGACACTGCACTTCTTCGCATTAGATCTTAACTGCCAAGCATTAGACCATTCTTCCAGCTTTTGTAGATCTTTCCTCATGTTGTCCACTTCCTCAGGGGAGTCCACTCTGTTGCAAATTTTCGTGTCATCTGCAAAAAGACAGACTTTTCCATGCAGTCCTTCAGCAATATCCCTCACAAATACATTGAACAGGGCCGTGCCCAGGATTGAACCCTGGGGCACCCTGCTAATCGCCCTCCTTTCATCTGAGTGAGCTCCATTTACCATCATCTTCTGTCATCTGTCAGTCAACCAATTTCTGATCCAGTTCATCACCTTGGGACCCATTCCCAAACTACTGAGTTTATTGATAAGCCTCCTATTTATTTATTATTTTATTTATTAACAATTCTTATATACCGCACTATTAGACATCAGCGCGGTTTACATTGAACAAAAAACATCCGACAATTTACATATGTCTGGTCAATTACATTTAACAGGAGATATAAACTTGGGAAATAGGGGAAACTATATACAATGAGGAAACTATATACTATGAGGAAACTATATACTATGAGGAACAGTATCAGAGGCTTTGCTGAAATCCAGGTAGATGACATCCATTGCATGCCCCTGATCTAATTCTCTGGTCACCCAGTCAAAGAACTCTATCAGATTTGTTTGGCATGATGGTCCTTTGGTAAAACCATGTTGCCTCGATCATGCAACCTGTTGGTTTTAAGAGAGTCCACTTTTCTCTTTCAGAAGCGCCTCCATCATTTTTCCTGCCACCGAGGTAAGGCTCCCGGGCCTGTAGTTTGTCACTTCTTCCCTGTCACCACTTTTGTGAAGAGGTACCACATCAGCCCTTCTCCAGTCCTGAGGAACTTCTCCTGTTTCCAAGGATCTTTTGAAAACATCCTTTAACGGCCCTGCAAGAACCTCTCCGAGCTCTTTCAGTATCCTGAGATGTATCCCATCCGGTCCCATGGCCTTGTTCACTTTCAGTTTTGCAAGTTGTTCTAACACATCATCTTCAGTGAATGGTGTGGTATCTAGTTCATTCCCATTTTTATATTTGGGAGTCACAGATGGTCCTTCTCCAGGATTTTCTTTAGTAAAAACAGAGCAGAAGTATTTGTTTAGCAATTTTGCTTTTTCAGTGTCACTTTCAAATTCATTCCCAGCACTTCTGAGTCCTGCAATCTCTGATTTTCCTCCTCTCCCGAATATACCTGAAGAAAGTTTTGTCGCCACGCTTCACATCTATCTCCAGGAACAAGCAGGAATGTAGTCTTCACATATGGGTATCGTCGGTACCGATGGAGCCCACGCGGGAACGCTCCCCAGCGTCCAATAGGAAAGCCTTTGGGAGTATCCCACAGCGAATGCGTGCTGCCTTCCCGCCTCTGTACCTCTCTCACGTAGTTCTTCGTTTTCTGCGGAGCCGATGGGACATATACCCTGTCACCGCAGAAAATTTACTTTTATTTCTTGTGTTTTGTGGTCGCATCTGCCTTCACTCAACGCCTACCAGTACCGCCGGTTCTTCTTTCTTTAAAAAAACAAAAAACAAAACTTGTATTTCCTCAGGGGTCTTTTTCCTGTGTTTCTGGTTCTAGGCTCCATTTTGGGCACTAGGCCCACCTTTTTTTTTTTTTTTTTTTTTTTTTTTCTTTCAAGCATGGAGAAACCAGCTAGTGGTTTCAAAAAATGCTCAAAGTGTGGCGGTACCATTTCTGTCACCGACACCTATGATTGGTGTCAAAATGTTTAGGTCCTGAATATTGTCCAACGGAGTGTCTCTCCTGCACGAGGATGACCAAAAGGGGCCTGCAGAATAGAGCTGCAAAACCTGGTACCCTTTTTGCCGCCGACACAATGTCGGTTGCATCGATGTCTTCCAGGGCTTCATCTTCCTCCCATGGATCTCAGGTAACCAAATTTAAGTCTTCTAAGACTAGCTGGTCCTCGAAGGGTAAATCTCCTTCAAACTATCGAGATGCCACTGGCGTTGCCCTCGAGGATACTTCACCGGCAAAACAGCCCCGGCGGGAGTCTTCGGACTCCAAAGCATTAACAGGGCTCCAGGATGTTCCAGAGGCCTCCACCTCTGCGGAACTACTGTTGCCATGTTCTGGGGTTGTAGCCACTTCCACTGGTACCAGCACCCAGGCATCGGCAGGAGCGATGGATAAGAGACTCCTCACTATGGAACGCAGTCTAGCGTCCCTCTTAGCAGCTTCGGTACCACTAAGACCGCTACAGACGGTTCAGTGGGTATTGGTACTGACATTGGTACCGGTACCGACAGTACCTGCTTCGACGGGACTGCTTCCCCCCATGCCGAGCCTTGAGTCTCTCTGGTATCGGGGATCAGGAACAGAGACATTTCGGTTCCGACTTCGAGCAGTACCGATACCATGCATTACAAGGGCAACCAGTGCTTGAGTCTTCCAATTCTGACGACTCTGACGATTCTACCGGTACCAGAGTGAATCTATTAAAAGATTCAGTTCCTTCTCCTCAACGCAGGCTGTCTCCTCCAGAGGATATGTCCTTCCAGGATTTCATATGTGATTTATCAAAGGGTCTTGCAATCACTGTGATTCCAGAAAAAGAACCTAGGGCGGAAAAATTAAGAATTCTACAATACCCTGTGGCTCCCAAGGAAGAAGCTATGCTTCCCATTCACAAGATCTTACATGATCTAATGTTGAGAATGTGGGAAACTCCTTTAACAATATCTTCACATTCCCGACGCCTTGACACTATGTACCGAGTGCCAAGTTGTCCTGGTTTTCAAAAAACTCAGTTACCACACCATTCAATGGTAGTGGAATTGGCCATGCGAAGGATCAAGAGTGCTAAAACATATTCTTCTAATCCTCCAGGCCGTGAATCCAGGACACTCGATGCCTTTGGCTGTCGATGCTTTCAATCCTCCATGCTAGGAGCCAGGATCAGTTCCTACATTCTTTATATGGGAATGTTCCTGGAAGAAGTCACAAAAGACTTAGAGCTCCTCAGTCCTTGTGTTTCAGAGGAAAAAAGAGCAGACTACCTTATTCTGGTCAAGCATGCCCAGAATGTCTCTAAATTCATGAACGTGCTATCTTTGATTGCTTTGAATGTATTAGCAGAACCTCTGCTATATCCATAGGAGCACATTGTATTGCTTGGCTTCAAGCATCAGACTTAGAACAGTGGGTGCAAGAAAAGCTGGGAAACGTTCCTTGCACAGGAGAAAATCTCTTTGGCAAGGACTGGCAGGACAAGGCTAATCAGCTTGAATCTGACAGTACTACTTTAAACAGATTGTCAGTCTGCAGCCAACCCAGCAAAGAAGAAAGTATTTAAAAAAAAAAACTTTTTCAGTAAGAAAAAGAAGCCTTACCAATCTTGCACCCATCAAACTCACTGTCCGCTTCATGTTCCCCAAAAGGGGCAACAACAGAACAGACAGCTAAGAAAGCCGCAAGCTCAAAAAGCTCAACTGGCTCAACAGACCCAGCCCCCTCAGGGTCTTTGACTTCTATCTAGAGAACTTAGTCATTCTGCCCCTAAAAGGTCCAGAACCCTTGACCATTCCAGGAAGACTATGCTATTTTGCCAAAAGATGGCAACAAATAACATCAGAAAATTGGACTCTGTCCATTGTGCAACTGGGGTACAACCTTCATTTTCTCAACTTGCCCCCACCTACAATAGTAAAGCAGTTCAATTCTCAGGCCCCTGCCACCAACCTCTTGTGGCAGGAGGTCACATCACATCACTTCTAGCTCAAGGAGCAATCAAAGAAGTACCCATTCCCCAACAGGGGACAGGGTTTTACTCCCCCTACTTTCTTATTCCAAAGAAGACAGGGGGACACAGGCCTATTAGACCTCAGAGAATTAAACAAATATTGGTTCTGAGAAAAGTTCAAAATGATCTCCCTTGGAACACTTTTACCATACCTCCAAAGTCAGTACTGGCTATGTTCTCTAGTTCTAAGAGATGCGTACACGCATATTCTCATCCACTCAGATCATAGGAAGTTCCTTCGATTCCTGGTCCAAGGAAGACACTTCCAGTACAGAGTTCTTCCCTTTGGACTAGCTTCTGCTCCAAGTCTCTTCACAAAACGCATGTCAGTGGTAGCAGCATTTATGAGGACTCTAGGAATATTAGTCTTCCCTTAGACAATTGGCTCATTCGAGCATCGACAGCTGCAGAGGCCAGCTTCGCTCTTTCTTGAGCAATGACAATTCTTCAATACTTGGGACTAGTCATAAACCTCCCAAAATCTCATCTCACCCCCTCTCAATCTCTCGAGTTCATAGGGGCTCGTCTAGACACGCGGCATTCAAAGGCTTTCCTGCCACAGCCACACTGTCTATGTATAATACAACTGGCATCTCAAGCATCTATAAAAGTATTCCTAATTGCTCGGGAGATGCTTCAACTGCTGGGACACATGGCATCTACTGTCCATGTGGTTCCCTATGCTCGCCTCCACATGCAAGCAGCCCAGTGGACCCTTTCCTCTCAGTGGTCACAAGCCTCAGGTGGACTAACAGACAAAATCAGAAGCACCACACGTCTGATTTCGTCCCTGCAATGGTGGCAATCCCTGGAAAACCTCCTTGTAGGCTGTCCTTTCCAGCAGCTTCTATGCCAAACCACCCTGACCACAGATGCGTCCAAGATGGGCTGGGGGGCCCACTTGCACGATCTCTCCACTCAGGGTATTTGGACCCCACAGGAGGTTTCCCTTCACATAGACCTCTGAGAGCTGAGAGCCATTTTCAATGCTATTCAAGTCTTTCAAAGCCATCTCGGCAACAAAACAGTTCTGGTCCAAACCAACAATCAGGTAGCTATGTTCTGTGTGAACAAGCAAGGCGGAACAGGCTCTCTGTCGCTATGCAGCGAAGCTCTGCGACTATGGGCCCTCGCCAGAGAGTTGCAAATTCACCTGTTTGCGGTATACCTTCCGGGCATTCAAAACTTATGGGCAGACAAACTCAGTCGAATACTGCTGCCACACGAGTGGTCCTTCCACTCACACCAGATTGCTCGAGTGTTTCGAATCTGGGGAACACCAGATATAGACCTCTGTTGCAAGTCCACAGAATGCCAAACTTCCCCGATTCTGTTCCAGAATTCCATCTCAGAACTGTCAGGCAAGAGATGCTTTCCTACTCCACTGGGGACAGGACTTCCTCTATGCCATCCCTCCCATTCCCCTTATTCCCAAGACTTTATTCAAACTTCAGAGAGACAGAGGTCATATGATACTCATAGCTCCACGTTGGCCACGAGAAACGTATCCTCTTCTACGTCTCTCTCAAACCACTCCTCTGGAGTTGGGGAATGCTCATGATCTCCTGTTGCAGGAGGACAGATCCTTACTGCATCCCAATCCCCAGTCCCTATATCTCAGGGCCTGGTTACTGAAAGCCTAGAATTCCAGGATATTAACCTTTCTCAACAAGTAAAGGATATCTTCCTGGCTTCCAGGAAACCTTCCACAAGACTTTATTATGCTTTTAAGTGGGAAAGGTTCTCTGTCTGGTGTTCACAAAAGGGGCTTAACCCCCTTTTAGTACCTGTAGAGTTGCTATTACAGTATTTTCTACAATTATCAACTTCTGGTCTGAAGACCAATTCAGTTAGGGTCCATCTTAGTGCTATTGCTGCTTTTCATAAACCTTTCGATGGACAGCCTATTTCCTCTCATCCACTTATATCAAGATTCATGAGAGGCCTACTCTTAACAAAACCTCCCATTAAACCACCACCGGTGGCATGGGATCTAAATCTTGTTCTTGGTCAGCTTATGAAACCGCCCTTTGAATCTTTAGCCACTTCAGACCTAAAGTTTCTTTCATGGAAAGTTTTTTTCCTAATTGCCATCACTTCTGCAATACGCATTAGTGAACTACAGGCGTTAGTAGCTGACCCTCCTTATACAAGGTTTCATTATGATAAAGTAGTCCTCAGGACTCGTCCCCATTTTCTTCCAAAGGTGGTTTCGCCTTTTCATTTAAACCAGTCGGTTTATCTTCCTATATTCTTCCCTAGGTCTCATGCCTCCAGTGCGGAAAGGAATCTTCACACTTTGGATTGTAAAAGAGCCTTAGCCTTTTATCTCCAAAGTACTAAGCCACATAGAAATTCCTCTCAGTGTTTTGTGACTTTCAACTCTAGTCATTTGGGGCTTCCAGTTTCTAAAAGAACTGTCAAATTAGATTGCAGATTGCATATCCTATACATATCAGAGTAAGGGATTTTCTCTCGAAGGCCATGTCATAGCTCACAATGTGAGAGCAATGGCAGCCTCAATGGCGAACCTTCGTTCTGTCTCTATTGATGACATCTGCAAAGCAGCCACTTGGGCTTCGGTACACACCTTCGCAGCCCACTATTGCTTAGACAAGGACTCCCGTCGGTATGCCTCGTTTGGCCAGGCTGTTCTCCAAAATCTCTTCCATACTTAATACAACTCCTACCCACCGTCCACGGTTCGGATGCCAGAGGTCCATGGGAGGAAGCATGACCCATCTCACCTGGGTTCGCAGCTTGCTGGGGTCACCCCTTGGCATCTCTCAGCTGGGGAGTCCCCATATGTGAAGACTACATTCCTGCTTGTTCATGGAGATAGCGTAGTTACTCACCTCTAACAGGTGATCTCCGGGAACAGCAGGAATTTAGTATTCACAACCCACCCACCTCCCCTAGGAGTTGTCTCTATCTCTTTCTCTACTTCTCTCCTTTGGTCTCAGCTATAAACTCAACTGAAGTGAAAGAGGTACAGAGCCGAGAAGGCAGCACGCATGCGCTGTGGGATGCTCCCAAAGGCTTTCCTATTGGACACTGGGGAGCGTTCCCAGGTGTGCTCCGTCGGTACCGATGATACCCATATGTGAAGACTAAATTCCTGCTGTTCCCGGAGATCACCTGTTACAGGTGAGTAACTACACTTTAGCCATCTATTCCTCTGCCTTTGATTTTGCTTTCCTTATTTCTCTTTTTGTCTCTTTTAGTTTGCTCCTGTATTCCTTACTGTGTTCCTCTGTTTGTGAGCTTTTGAATTTTGTGAAAGCTGTGTTTTTTGCCTTTATTTGAGCAGCCACTTCTTTGGAGAACCAAATAGGTTTCCTTCTCCTCTTGTTTTTATTTACTTTCCTTACATATTTATCTGTTGCCTCTTTTATTACCACCTTTAGTTTAGTCCATTGCAATTCTACTTCCCTTGTCCCCTTCCACCCTGCCAACTCCTCCGTCAGGTACTTGGCTATTTTACTGAAGTCAGTGTTTTTGAAGTTTAGGACTTTGAGCTTGCTATGATTGGACTGCACCTTGGCTTTTGTCTCAAACCACACCGTGTGATGATCGCTGCTGTTCACAGGAGTATCCACCCAGACATTCGACACGCTCTCACCTTTGGTGAGCACTAAATCCAGCATTGAGCTTTCCCTGGTTGGTTCCATCACCATTTGCTTAAGTGACGCATCTTGGAAAGCATCCACAATTGTTTTGCTTCTGGCCAGATTCGCAGAAGGAGTACTCCAATGCACATCGGGTAGATTAAAGTCACCCAATATGATCACGTCCCCCTTTGTGGCTATCTTGGCAGTATCTATAATCAATTCATTATCTATTTCTTCGATTTGAGTCGGAGGTCTGTAGACTATAGCAGTATGGATGACAGTGCCATCTCCTCTTTCCAACACAATCCAGAGCACTTCTTCTTTTCCCCATGCCCCCTGCATTGCAGTAGCTTTAATACTGCTTTTTACATACAAGGCGGCTACTCCTCCTTTTTCACTTTCTCTGTCTCTTCTGAATAGATTATAGCCAGCTATGGCTATATCCCATTCATGCGATTCATTAAACCATGTTCTCCAGGACCAAGCAGGAAGTCAGTCCTCACTTATGGGTGACGTCGGCGCCGACGGAGCCCTCGCGGAGCAATTTTCCCCAGCTTTCAAAGAAAGCCTTTGGGAATTGCAGCGCGCATGCGCGGTCGTCTTCCCGCCCGAGGGTGCCATCTTAGCCAGTCTTCTTTTTTTCCGCGGAGCCCTACAGACGTCCCCGTCTTGTCCCCGCGAAAAAGTTGATTTTCTTCTTTGTTTTATCCTTTTTTCTTTCGGTTCGACGCCGATCGTTTTTCCCGCCCGGACTCGCGACGCCGATCTCGAGTCCGCTTACTTTTTTCGGTTTTTCTGACTTAGTCAGCTTTCGTTTTCGGTTTCCCTGGCAGCCCGGTCCTTTGACCTCGCAGGGGCCCTTTTTTCCCCCGATGGCTGCCAGTGGGTTTAAGCGGTGTGGTCGGTGTGACCGAAATATGTCACTAACCGACACACACGACTTTTGCCTCCGCTGCCTGGGCCCGGATCATGAGGAACTGATCTGTGGGCCCTGCAGCAAACTGTCCTCAAAGGCGTTGAGGAGTCGGCGGCATCAGCGTGAGAGAATCTTCGCTGACCCCAGCCGTACCCGGACCTCGTCGGAGGCCTCTGCGTCGAAAGGCTCCAGCTCGGACCGTCGCCGGAGCTCCTCCGACCGGGGTTTCTCCCTCCGGGGACCATCGTCGGAAGGAAAAACCCCGCGAGGGCGGCGTCGGTGGACGCTCCTGGTTCCGCGAGGGCCAGGTCGCATAGTCCCGACAGCCGCCCCGGGTCCTTGGAGAAGGAACACATCCCGAAGCGACCTCGCCTGGAGTCGGAGATGCCTGCCCGGGTAAATCCTGTGGTCCTTCTGGACTCGCCTCCGCGACAGCCGACGTCGGGCCCGACGCCGTCGGGGCCCGAGTCGGGGGCTGCTGGGTCACCTGAGCTCGGACTCAGGTTGACGGCCTTGGAGAGCAGACTGTCTGCCTTCATGGACCAGCAGCGGGCACTGCTCGCTGGCCTCGCTGGCGCCGCTGCCCCGACCGCCGGGACGTCGACGTCCAAGTCGACCCCGGAGACCGAGCCGATCCTCGAGTCCATGAGAACTCGAGTCGATCCTCGGTCGAGGTCACCCTCGGCCTCCCGTTCGGGACCGAGGTCGCCGACGCCGACTCCCTCGACGTCGGGGCGGCTGGCGCCGCACCCTGCCCGGGCCGACCCCACCGAGTCCACGTCGGAGTCGGTCTGGGAGTCTGAGGAGGAAGAGTCACCTGATTCTTTCCGGACTCGGTGTGTCCCATCGGACTCACCGGGGTCCGAGCCTCGGAAGCAGTCCCCCCCGGAGGATGCCCGGTTCTCGGACTTCGTTAGGGATATGGCCAAGGCTTTGGCCTTCCCTGCGGATCCCGAGGAGGAGCCTCGAGCCGAAGAGCTCGACGCCCTCCAGTATGACTCTCCCGCGAGGGAGCACTTTACTGTGCCGGTTCCTCCTATGCTGGAACGACTACTCTTCCGCATGTGGGAGAATCCGGCCTCCTCGCCGGTCCTGAGCAAGCGGGTCGATTCTATCTATCGGGTCCGCAAGAGCCCTGGCTTTCAGAAGGCACAGCTGCCACACCATTCCATGGTAGTGGAATCGGCCATGCATCGTCTTAAGAGCCAGAAGATGCACTCCTCGGTGCCTCCTGGAAGGGAGGCCCGTAACCTGGATGGCCTTGGCAAGAAGTGCTTCCAGGGCTCTATGCTCGCATGTCGTGTCCAGACTTACCAGCTCTACATGGGCATGTATCTCCGGGATCTGGCTAAAGAGCTAGCCGGATTCTCCGCTGGTCTCTCCGAGGAGCCCTTGCGGAGGTTCCTAGCCTTGTCCACGGGCATTCGGGAATGCTCAAAGTTCATGTCCCGAGCAGCCTATGATGGCTTTGAGGCCTCGGCTAGAGTGGCCGCAGCCGGCATCGGTGCCCGCCGACAGGCTTGGCTTCAGTCGTCAGACCTTGAGCCCTGGGTACAGGACAAGTTGGTCGATGTCCCCTGCCGAGGCGAAAACCTCTTTGGCAAGCCCATGGCGGAAAAGGCTGCACAAATTGAGACTGAGACTCTCACCAGGACCAGGCTTTCTAGGAAGACCTCCGCCCCTTCCCAGAAAAAGAAGGGCTCGGGAAAAAAGTCCTTTTACCCGAGGAAGGCGGCTGCCTACAAACAGTACCCCCATTATCAGGCCCCTGCAGCTCCCCAACAGGGCCAGCAGGCCAAGGGACGGGGTAACGGGTCCCGTAGGCAGCAAGCCCCCAAGCCTGCACCACCAGCCCCTGCTCAGCAGGGTGGGGGTTTTTGACTCGCTCAGCATAGCCTCTCCCCCCCCGCTGGTTCCTCCAAGCACCGGAGGCCGGCTGGTTCACTTCGCCCACAGGTGGTCCAGCATCACCGCAGATGCCTGGGTACTTCAGGTCGTGCGAGGAGGCTACCTTCTCCACTTCCATCAGGTCCCTCCCTCCTATTTTCCGGGAGAGCCTTCGCGCCCCCCTCTGCACAGGGAGTTGCTCCTTCAGGAGTTAGCAGGTCTTCTGCAGGAACAGGCGGTGGAAACGGTGCCCCACCACCTGAGAGGTCAAGGCTTTTATTCAAGGTATTTTCTGATACCAAAGAGAACAGGGGGCCTCAGACCCATCCTGGACTTGCGAAACCTCAACAAGTTCCTTGTGCGGGAGAAGTTCAAAATGCTTACCCTTGGAATCCTTCTGCCCTACCTCCAGCAGGGAGATTGGCTATGCTCCTTGGATCTAAAGGATGCCTACACACACATCCTCATCCACCCAAGCCACCGCCAATACCTAAGGTTTGTGGTGGCAGGAAATCATTACCAGTACAGAGTACTGCCTTTTGGCCTATCCTCCGCACCGCGAGTCTTCACAAAATGTCTCGCGGTCGTGGCGGCCCATCTCCGGCTTCACGGCCTCTATGTCTTTCCGTACCTCGACGACTGGCTCATCAGAGCAGCGTCCGCTCAGGAGGTCACCAACGCCACGTGCCGCACGGTGACTCTGCTGCAGCACTTGGGCTTTGTTATAAACTTCGCAAAGTCCACTTTGCTCCCCTCACAGGATCTCGAGTTCATCGGTGCAAGGCTGCACACTCCTTGGGCACGAGCGTACCTACCGCTCGACAGGGCTCAACGGCTCATGGACCTAGCCGACCGCTTTCGCAGCCAGCCCCTGGTCTCCGCCAGGCGCTTCCTGAGACTGCTCGGCCATATGGCTTCCACCGTCCATGTGACCCCCAATGCCCGCCTGAATAAGCGGTCTGCTCAATGGTGTCTCCGCCAGCAGTGGCGACAAGCCACAGGCGGCCTGGCAGACCTAGTGCGCGTCTCCGAGCCGCTGCTCTCGTCTCTCCGGTGGTGGCTCCGGCAGCCGAACCTGATATTCGGAATGCCTTTCCAGTCACCTCAGCCGACCCGGGTGCTGACCACCGATGCATCCCTCCTGGGCTGGGGAGCACATTGCCAAGAGGCACGTACTCAGGGCCTCTGGACCACGTGGGAGTCTGCTCAGCAGATCAACTTCCTGGAGCTCAGGGCGATCCGCCTAGCTCTCAAGGCCTTCTCCCACCTGACTTCCCACCAATCCGTACTTGTCCAGACGGACAATCAAGTTGCCATGTTCTACGTGAACAAGCAGGGGGGCACGGGCTCCTTCCTCCTCTGCCGGGAGGCACTGAAGCTCTGCTCTTGGGCCGTCAGTCACGGCATTCTCCTCAAGGCGGTTTATCTCCCGGGCCAAGAAAATTGCCTTGCAGACAAACTCAGCAGGGTCCTCCAGCCGCACGAGTGGCGTCTGGATCCCTTGATAGTTCAGAAGCTCTTCCTCAAGTGGGGTCTCCCCACGGTAGATCTCTTTGCCAGTCCTCTCAACCGGCAACTTCCTCGCTTCTGCTCTCGTCAGCCGCACCCCCTTCGGGTTGCGGCGGACGCCTTTCTGATCTCATGGTCGGGGAGCCTTCTGTATGCTTTCCCTCCCATCCCGCTAGTCTCTCGGACTCTTTTCAAGGTTCTCCGAGACAAAGCCTTCATGATCCTGGTGGCCCCTCGCTGGCCCAGACAGCCGTGGTTTCCGCTCCTGCTGCAACTGGCGGTGGAGGATCCCATCCCTCTGGGGGTACAACCGGATCTCCTCACTCAGGATCAGGGGTCCCTCCTGCACCCCAACCTCAGGTCTCTCAACCTCATGGCCTGGCTGCTGAGAGGGTAGTCCTTGCTCCCCTTCTCCTGCCGGCGGAGGTGGAGGAGGTCGTCTTGGCTTCGCGACGGCCTTCTACCCGCAAATGCTACGCCCTTAAATGGCGTCGCTTTGCAGTCTGGTGTACCCAACAGTCTCAGGATCCCTTCTCCTGCCCGGTGTCGGTGATCTTGCAGTACTTGCTGCACCTCTCTAATCTGGGACTTAAGTCCAACTCCGTCAAAGTTCACCTCAGTGCTCTTTCAGCACATCATGTGCCGGTGGACGGCAGACCTCTCTCCAATGACCCTCTCGTAGCGAGGTTTCTCCGAGGTCTCCTTCTACTTAAACCACCTCTGCGCCCGCCAGCGCCTGACTGGGACCTGAATGTGGTGTTGCAGCGGATAACCTGTCCGCCTTTTGAACCTATGGCTACCTGTTCTCTCCGTTTTCTGTCTTGGAAAACACTGTTCTTGATAGCCCTCACTTCCGCTAGACGCGTAAGTGAATTGCAGGCCCTCGTGTCTGATCCCCCTTACACTAGGTTCTACAAGAATAGGGTGGTCCTACGGACTCATCCGAAATTTCTGCCTAAAGTGGTCTCCCCTTTTCACATCAATCAGGAGGTGGTACTTCCAACCTTCTTTCCCAGACCACACTCCAGCCGAGCTGAGACGGTCCTCCATACCCTGGACTGTAGAAGGGCTCTGAACTTCTACCTTGACCGTACGCGGGAGCACCGTAAAGCTGCTCAGCTTTTTGTGTCTTTTGACCCCAATAGATTGGGGCTCCCGGTCTCCAAGCGTACTCTGTCCATCTGGGTTGCGGACTGTATCTCTTGGGCTTATGGGGCAGCCGGACTCTCCTTAGAAAGTCGAGTCACGGCTCATTGTGTTCGGGCAAAGGCCACGTCAGTGGCTTACCTCTGCTCTGTTCCGCTGGCAGACATCTGCCGGGCCGCTACTTGGTCTTCGAGCCAGACTTTTGCGGTCCATTACTGTCTCGAGAGGGAGTCCCGTAGGGACAGTGCTTTCGGACAGGCAGTCCTCCGTAATCTCTTTGAGGTCTGAGCAACTCCTACCCTCCATCCCGGATGTGGGCTACCGGTGGGTGATATTTCAGCGAAGATTCTATCCTTCTGTGCTGCTGAGCTAGAGGGAGCTCATTTTTGTGCTTAGGGTCTCCGGTAGCCTTGAGCTTGGGAGTCCCATAAGTGAGGACTGACTTCCTGCTTGGTCCTGGAGAAAGCGTAGTTACTCACCTGTAACAGGTGTTCTCCAGGAGCAGCAGGAATCAGTCCTCACTACCCTCCCTCCTCCCCTTGGAGTTGCAATCGTCTGCTTATGTTCTTTTTGCAAATTTTTTTATGCTGTCTTTTTTAGCTATGTCATCTGACTGGCTAAGATGGCACCCTCGGGCGGGAAGACGACCGCGCATGCGCGCTGCAATTCCCAAAGGCTTTCTTTGAAAGCTGGGGAAAATTGCTCCGCGAGGGCTCCGTCGGCGCCGACGTCACCCATAAGTGAGGACTGATTCCTGCTGCTCCTGGAGAACACCTGTTACAGGTGAGTAACTACGCTTTTCTGTAATGGCCACAATGTCCAAGTCCATTTCCACAATTAGGGCTTCCAGCTCTGGAACTTTGTTGGCTAAACTTCAAGCATTTGTGCTCATTGCTTTCCAGCACTTAATTGGCTTGCATGTATTTTGCATTGATTTTGTTCTGCCCACTTCTTCCCACTTGTCGTTGATGCGTGGTTTAAAAGTGTGGCTGTTTCTGATGATGATCTGCTTTTTCCGGGAGTGACGTCCTGAACTAGTCCTTCCCCATCCGTCACCCCCTTTTTCTAGTTTAAATGCATATCCACATACTGCCTGAATTTTTCACCTAGGATTATTTTTCCTGCGACAGAGAAATGTAGTCCATCAGCACAGTATAGTCTCTTGTTGGTCCATCTGTTTCCCTAGTCACCAATAAATCTGAATCCTTCTCATTCGCACCAGGTCTGGAGCCATGTATTAAAGCTGTTTATGCGATGCAGCCTTTCTGCCCCCTTACCATGAACAGGTAGAACTTTTGAGAATGCTACAGCGTTAACAATGGGCTTGAGTTTCTCTCCCAGATTCTGGAAGTCCCTTTAAACTGCAGAGGCACTGTTTCGTGTTTTGTTTTGTTTTTTTAAGTTTAAATTTCTTTTATTGAGAAACTTCAAAGAAAATACAGGTAACCCACAGATACTATCAAATAAAATACACAGAAAAAAAAACAGAACAGGATATCCATAATATAGTCCACATCAAGGGAAGCATGCAAATAAAGGAGAAGATGCTAACTCAATAATCAAACTCTTTTTCTAACTATGTGCTGTCAAGAAATTAGCACAAAAGACAACTTTGAAGCCAGCACACCATTGGATAGAAGAAAAGACTCCAATGCCGATGTCTCCAGAAAAACAAACTTAGTGCCCTTATAAGTAACCAAACATTTGCAAGGAAATTTGAGGAAAAACGTGGCACAAAGAGCTAAGACGCGTGGCTTCAACACCAAAAAAGCCCTACGACGTAGCTGAGTGTTCCTGGAGACATCAGGGAAAATACTAACCTTCTCTCCGCAAAAGACAGATGCTTTATTTGAAAAATATAAACGCATTACAGCATTTTTATCAACTTCCGAGGTAAAGGACACCAGGAGGGTAGCTCTGATTGGAATGTTATCTTGAGAAGACTCAATATAATCAGAGATATTCAAAGACTCCTGAGATATAACTGGGGCTAAGCCAGCAGAAACACCTGCCGGAGAAGCCCCTTTAGGAGGAATATAAAACAGCTTAGTCACAGATGGCTTATCTTCTCGATATCCCAAAATATCTACCAAGTACTTATCAAATAGAATTTGAGGAGATATAAACCGAGTGTAAGGAAAATTTATGCACCTCAAATTCAAAGCACGCAGACTATTTTCCAGTAACTCTTGTTGAGTATGGAGAATAAGGCTGTCTTTCATAAAGGACAACGAAGAATTTTGTAACACAGTACAATGAGCTTCCAACTTCTGACATCTTTCCCCCAAAGTATCAATCTGAGAATCATATTGAGCAAATTTTACTACAGAGTCTCTAGTAAAGTCTGACATTTGCGAAACGATGGAATTCAATGAAGACTCTATCCTAGTTAAAACATTCCACACATCTGAAAGGGAAACATCCTGTGAGTCCACTGGCAAAGAAGAAACACCGTCCCGTTGCGCCAAAGCAGAACTCTCCTGGACCGACAGGATCCGAGGTAGAGGAGCTCTCCCGGAAACCAACGAAGACCCAGAGGCAGATATAAATGATAGAGAGTCCAATTGCAAGGGCACATCATTCCTCAAAGGAGAGGAAGTCACAGGAGCGGAGTCTAAAATGGCAGCAGAGGGGGAAGAGATGCTAACCCCCAAGGATAAAGAGGAGCCATTACTGGGGAGCTGAGTCAGAGTTGCAGCAACAACCTCCCCCTCTTTACTATTCAATACAACAAGATGTCGATCCATAGGGCCAGAGGTCTTAACAGCTTTAGTAGGGTTTTCAGTACTCACATTTAGAGGTCGTTTCCTCCGTCTACCCATTCTGCACAACCACAAGCCAGCTCCCGAGCTCCTCGAGTGCCAAAAGAGCGCATAAGGAGCGAACCCCTTAATAACGTGCCCCTTTAGAATGCGACCGCTATCACGTACCGCTTAGTGATCGAACTTTAAACCCCCTTAGATGACGTCAGGGGCGGGCGCCGCCGAGATGGAACGTGCACTCCAACGCCGTCAGGAGGAAACACAAGCGGGGCATAGTGGTGAGCAGCAACCTCCTCTCCTCACACGCTCCCCGCAGAGGCACTGTTTCTAGCCAGGTCATTTGTACCCAGGTGGATGACAACATCAATTTTGGAGTGCTCATTTTCTGCGCTAAGTACATCAACAATTTGGTTTGTATTCCTGCTGGCTGAAGAGCATGGGAGGCATTTGACTATCTTCTCTCCTTTGAAACTGTGTTCCTAAGTTGGTGCCTCTGATGATGGAATCTCCAAGTAGTTTCTGTTTGGTGAGTTTTTCTTCATATTTGGTGCTTTAGCAGGAGATTGGGCATTGACTGACTCATTTAAGGGCCCATCAGTTTCCATGGATTGGTGATCCTCATTAACCAAAGCAGAGAAGACATTCTGCAGTTATATTTCTTGATGTATAGGATGTCTCTGCGTTACAGGTCGCAATCTACCAGAGCCCACTGTGATCCATTTGTTGCTGGGATGTTTGATTCTTTGTGGGCGCGGTGGTGGACTTTGTTCTGTTTGTATCCTAGAAGAGGAGTGTTTCATTGTAGCTAGTTCTTCCCTTAGTAGAGTCAATTCTTTATGCATGGCAGCTGACTTGAGGCACATAGGACAAGCTCTTAGGTTCCAAATGATTTGTCTCAGAATGAAAGCACCACAGTTATTGCACTGAATACGACATGCTGATTAAGCAGTCTTAGCTGTGTGGAGGCTCTGAAAGCTGTGTAGACTGGAGCTGACCAGGTACTTGTGGCAGGCTGTAAGATAATCTAATTAGCCCCTCCCTGGGAGCAGACTTGCAACAGAAAATACAAATGATGGAAGCAGAAATAGTCAAACTGAACTTTTTCTTTCTTTGTATCTGCCTTCTGTGCAAAGGTCCCTGTAACTTTAACTGATACCTTTGCTTCTAAAGTAAGTGGGAGTCTCAGGTAAAAGACCAGGTCCCTGCAATTTAAGTATTTCTATTCCAAGTAGCTTTATATCACTAGTGTCCCTGGCCAGTAGGCCTTACATGAATAGTGGGCACACTCGGATATCTGATTTAAGGGCTACACAAGGAATGTAGCCAGTCAGAATATTCACATAAAAGTAATGTATAACAGTTCAATTCTATATTAGCAACAGGCAAAAAGATAGAAAGCTTAGCATGAAGTGGCATCTGCCTGAAAGTAGTTTAACTTCTTTTTCTTTTACTTTACTTAGAATGAGCTGTTTGAAAAAGCTAAGAATGAAATCCTGGATGAAGTTATAAGCTTGAGCCAGGTTACACCGAAGCACTGGTAATTAGTCTTTAAATGAACTCTAAACATATGCCATGTCCTTTTTGTAGCTTTTGATACAACATTGGTCCAGTGTAGTGTGTGAGAGTGTTTCTTCTGCTTATTTCATGTACTGCTACAACTTTAAAGTATTCCTACATATCCTACAAAGAATCCCACCTTCTCTGTTTTTACTGTGTAGCTTCTCTTAAGCCCAAGAGGACAGGATCCTGACTTCAGTGCATAGGCTTCATGTGAGGGCAGTAGCAGGCAGATTTTTAAAACTCTTTGCTAGTTTAACCTTGTTTAGTCTCCTATTCCCAATACAAAATAGCTAGGGACACATGTAAAATCTGCTTATTTTGCTAGAGTTTTGTAAAGAATGTTTGTTATAGTCGCCGTTTTTTTTTAAACTGCTTTATCTAATAATTTTTTTAATTATATTTTATTATTTATTTACTTTATTAATCATTTATAGCCTGCACTATCTAAAATCCTCGGCAGGATATAGTAGAACATACATAAAATGGTTTACAAGACACACAGTATAAATTAATCCTTCTTCCGTAAATGTTTGCACAATAGGATATTACCCATATATGTCTACTAAAAAGGTTTCCACATCACCCAGAAAAAGTCATAGTAAAAAAGTAAGCCTTTTTTCCATGATGTCCCTGCAGTCCAGTCCAGACTTCTGGATGGTATCCCTTTTCTAGAAGATGGAGACTGAGCTTTTGGTTATGTCCTCCCACCAAGCCTGTATTCTCAGTCTCTAGCAGAGGGGACAGAATCCTTGGTAACCTGGGCTTTGCTGGGGGTTCCTTGAGCTAGCCTCATAAAAAGGAATAAAAGAAAAAAGAGATTCGTGGCGGCAGCAGCAGCAGCCAGGCAGCTATTCCGGTGCCAAAGAGGAGACTGGTTCAGTTATGGCAGTAGGCAGCTACTGGCAGCTACCCTGGTGACTGGGTCTGCCCCAGGGGACTGATGACGTTTGGTCGGCGGTAGGGCCCCGGGAGGAGGGAGGATCTTCCACAGTCTACTCTTGATACCGCCAGACATACTGCTCAGAGCCTTAACACCCTATAGTGGGTTAGAGCTGCTTGGGCTTGCTGCCACTCATTAGTCAACTTTGCAGTGAGTGTTTTCTCTTGTGTGTGAGTTTGTGTGGGGCTGCGGGGTTGTTCACAGCACTAGTCCACATTTCCAAGGCTTGCCTGAGACTGTTCATTGTCATGCAAGACACTGAAGTTTTTCCACCTCGAGATGCCAGTCGGCAAAGCAGTTTGTGTTGGTTGCGGGAGCAGGCGGAGCCATCTTTCCACGGTTTGCCTCTGCTGGGGCCAGTGAGGCGGGAACTTCATTTGCAGAATTGCCGGCTCCACAGGTTATGTCTCCACAGGGTTTAGACCCCGCAGGGGGCTTGGTTGCAGCATCTTCACTGGTTGCGGCTTCCCCGCCTTTGGTGGGAACCATGGTCATCTTGTCACCATTTTCGGCAGACATTTTGCCGCCTTCGAGAGTCTCACCAGTGCCATAGCAGCCAGAACAAAAGGCATATTGGCAGAGGCAGGCAGTGCAAGTACCTATTTCAGTACAGAGCCCTACATCCATGGTTCCTCTCTCCCCGGACTTTGTCCTGTTGCTGCATCAGGCTTATTGTCTTGTCAGACAAATTTGATTGATTTCTTTGACTGGGTGACCAGGGAGTTGGACCGAGGGAGAGCCCTTGATGTGGTGTATTTAGATTTAAGTAAAGCCTTTGACACAGTTCCTCACAGACGACTTATAAACAAACTGAGCACCCTAGGGATGGACCCTACAGTTACTGCTTGGGTTAGAAATTGGTTGAGTGGGAGGCGACAAAGGGTACAGGTAAATGGAGCTCTCTGAGAAGATGGAAGTTACCAGTGGTGAGCACCAGGGATCTGCCCTTGGTCCAATTCTGTTTAACATCTTTGTTAGTGATATAGCGGAAGGGCTGTTGGGTAAGGTTTGCCTCTTTGCGGATGATACCAAAATCTGCAGTAGAGTAGACACCCAGGAAGGTGTAGATAACATGAGGAGGGATCTAGCTCAGCTTGAAGAATGATCTGGAATTTGTCAGCTGGGATTTAATGTTAAAAAATGCAAGGTCATGAATTTGGGCTGCAGCAATCCAAGAGAGCAATATAGTATAGGGGGTGAAGTACTTCTCTTCTCTAAAGAAGAGCAGGACCTAGGCGTGGTCGTGTCAGATGACCTTAAAGTAGCTAAACAGGTAGAAAAGGTGACAGCAAAAGCTAGAAGGATGCTTGGGTGCATATGGAGAGGAATGGCTAGCAGAAAAAAGGAGGTGATAGTGCCTCTGTATAAGTCTTTGGTGCGACCTCATTTGGAGTATTGTGTGCAATTCTGGAGACCGCACCTTCAAAAGGATATGAACAGGATGGAGTCAGAGAGGGTGGCTACCAAAATGGTTAGTGTTCTTCATTATAAAGCATATGAGGACAGACGTAAGGATCTTAATATGTACACCTTAGAGGAAAGGCGGGATAGAGGTGATATGATTGAGGCGTTTAAATACCTCCGTGGCATAAATGCAGAGGGGGGACCTCTTTCGATTGAAAGCAAGTTCTCCTATGAGGGGACATGGGATGAGGGTGAAAGGGAATAGATTCAAGAGTGATATGCGGAAATATTTCTTTACAGAAAGAGTGGTGGATCCATGGAATAGTCCTCCCAATGGAGGTGGTAGAGATGAGGATGGTATCTGATTTCAAAAAAGCTTGGGACAAACACAGAGGATCTCTAAAGAAAAAAAAAGGGGACTGTTGTAGTTGTTGATATAGAAGGACATAGGCCATTTGATCTTTTTCTGTCGTCATTTTTCTATGTTTCTATTGCATTAAATGGGGCCTGATGCAGCCTCAGGAGACGAATTGCCAGAGCAGCATAAGGAAGAAGCTCAGTGATCTCAATGCGTGAATGCCGTTGGCAGCCCTGGCCTTGAGTGGCTTCATGGTCACTGAGGCGGATCAGGGTTCAGAATGATCTATGGGATCTGTGGATCCCTGTGAATTTCCCTCAGGCTTGGGAACAGAGGAAGGGCCTGGGGGCAGTCAGGAAGACTCCCCTGCCTGTAGGGGAAAATTCCAGCGTTGTCAGTCTTCTGTAGGGAAGAACTGGGGTCGCTCATTGTGGATTCGCTGGCAGTGCTGAACCTTTTGGCTGACACACCAGTCGTTGATCCTCCTTTGAAGGATCCATTGCTTCAGGGGACCTGCATGTTGGAAACCGCCTTCCCAGTTCATCGTGCCCTAAAGCAGATGTTTGATCTGGAGTGGGATTCCGTGGAGGCGGGTTTGCGCAGCACTAGGGCCATGCAGCATCTCTATCCTATTCCCACTTCCAGCTTCCCAGAGTTGATTCCCTAGTGTCTGCAGTCACTAAGAGGACCCCATTCCATTGGAAGAGGGTGCAACGCTAATGAATTCCCAGCACAAAAAATTAGAAACCCTGCTGAAGCAGGCTTTTGAGGTCAACGCGGTGGCCTTGCAAGCCTTGGTTTGCGGGGCCTATGAGGCTAGGGCCTGCATGCAATGGATTCAGGTTGTCACAGGAGCAGATTAGGGACTCGTCGTAGGCCTCCCAGAATCTCTTTGGTTGGACTCAAGGGTCGCTTATTTGGCGGATGCCTTCTGTGACTTGCTCAAGGCATCCACTAAGAGAATGGCATTTGTGTCACAGCCCAGCGCTTACTGTGGTTGCACAGTTGGTCGATGGATGTGTCTTCAAAGCCAGTGCCTCAATAAGCTGCTATTTTAAGGCAAGCTTCTCTTTGGTGAGGCTCTAGAGAAGTTGGTTAAGGATCTGGGGGAGTTCAAGCCCGCACGTTTGCCAGAGGACAAACCCAAACCCTAGAAGTCGATGCTGACAGCTGGAATGGGGCGATCCCGTTATTTCCATAGGTTTTGGGCAACGCCATTTGCACCTTATTCAAAGGCTGCCTACTCTGTTAGTGGGCATTCCTTTTGAGGAGGTAGAAGATCCGGTAGAGGCTCTCTCGCCAGCTCTGGGTCTACTACAAGGAAGCCCCTTTGAGTGAGGGGACCCAGATGTGGCTTTTGCCGATTGGCGGTCACCTGCGGCAGTTTTACCCAAGCCTGGGTCCACCTTACCTTCGACCTTTGGGTCTTGGAGGGTGATTCGCGAGAGCTACGCTTGGGGTTTGGGGTTCCTCTCGCAGAGGCCTTCCTGGTGTCACCCTGCAGGGCACCGGTAAAGGTGCAGACAATCACCGCGACGCTTCACTGGTTTATTCAGCTGCGCGCAATAGGGCCAGCTTGATCAGGGATGCTACTCTATCTACTTCATGGTACCCAAGAAGGAAGGGGGTCCTTTTGACCCAATCTTGATCTCAAGTATGTCAATGAGGAGTTGCATGTCCCTTATTTTCGGATGGAGACCTTAACGGTCTGTCATTGTGGCGGTGCATCAAGGAGAGTTCCTCACCTCTCTGGACTATCCAGTCAAAGCATCAGCACTTCCTGCGCTTTGCGGTGCCTTTGGACCATTTTCAGTTCCAGATGATTTTAAACTTATACCCTTCACAATGAATTAACAGGATACAAAATTATACAGAGCAATTCATTAAATTATTAGAGTGCAGTAAAATTTGCTGTAACAATTTGCAGAATATTTTTTGTAAAATAGTCAAAGTATGCCTCAACAGGGCATGCTGTTCTATTGTCAGACTCAGAATGGCCCTGTGAATAAAATGTCCTAAACTGTGTTCAGTTTTAGTTGATATGGTAGCAGCTATGGATGCCATTCTATAGATGCATCACATTGCCAGGATAGAGATGCATCGCAAACCCACCTCCGCGGAATCCCACTCCAGATCAAACATCTGAGGGACTTACAGAAAATAAATGATCAATAATGACAAAATACAGTACAAGACATTAACAATTTTAATAAAATTCTGCATGTTGAAACAGCACAACTATTGCAGAGTGAAAATATTTTCACAAGATGGCTTTGTGCACTCAAACATAAAATAGTATGCTTTGCTAAATTGAGCTCACAATAGTATATCAGTCTCACTGTATGGTTCTTGTTATACAGAAACTTATAATAAAAGCATTCAGGCTAAATCCATGATTCTTCATTGGAGAGACATTAATTCCTATCAGCAGACAAGCAGACTGCATACCAGGTCCTATTCAAGCATAATCAAAATACTTCCATGTTTCTCACCAGAGCTGCTTTTGACTGCTTTGAATCCACTAGCAGAGCTGCAGCAGTATGTATTGCGGCCAGGAGGATGGATGAGCTGGTTACAGGCTTCTGACCTGGAGCAGTAGGTCCAGGATAAATTGGCTGACATCCTCGGTACAGGTGAGAATCCCTTCTGGAAAGGCTGGAGGGAGAAGGCAGGTAAGCTTGAAATAGATGATCTCTCGCTTAAACGCCTGTCTAGAAAGATAGCTGATCCTCTAGAAAGAAGACCTCAACCAAAAAGCCTTTCTACCCTAAAAGAAGAGATACTATCCATCTCATCCACTCTACTCACATTATCAGCTGCAGCAATCTCAACAAAAGCAGCAAGGTCCACATCAGCCGAAGAGGCCTAAGTCTCCCAAACCTCAACCAGCTCCACAGGCCCAGCCTACAACTGTTTTATAACTCCCTCTTGGAGAACATTGCCATCCTCCTCACATTGCAGGCCGCTTGGTCCACTTTGTCCACAGATGCCCTCTCATAACAAAGCAGTAGACCTTGAACGTGGTCCTCAAGGGAGTATCATCTCCACTTCAAAAGCTTACCCCCGACCTTTTTCACAAGGAAGTTTCCCATGGAACCCCTTTGCTACAGCAGGGAGTAGTTTCTCTGCTGTTACAGGGTGCCATGGAAAGAGTTTCTCCTACACAAGAAGGATTGGGTTTTTACTCTTGTTACTTCCTCATTCCCAAAAAAACAGGAGGGATTCAGACCCATCCTAAATCTCCAAGCTGTCAATAAGTTCTTGGTTTGAGAAAAATTCAAGATGGTCTCCCTAGGAACTCTTTCATACCTTCAGAGGAACGATTGGCTTTGTTCTCTAGTTCGCAATGATGCTTACACTCACATACTCATTCATCCTTTTCACAGCCTATAGCTGTAATTCATATTAATGGAGCTCACTACCAGTACAGAGTTCTACCTTTCAGCCTAACTTTGGCCTCAAGAGTATTTACAAAATGTCTAGCAATGGTTGCGGCCTACTTCTGTACCCTGGGCATCTTCGTTTTTCCCTACTTAGACGACTGGCTCTCCAAGGGCAATTCCCCTCAAGTACTATGCTTATCGCTTCACTGCAATATCATTGTGCTTCAACATCTCGGCTTTGTCATAAACTTTCCAAAATCTCACCTTGCTCCTACTCAAAAATTGGAATTCATAGGTGCACTCCTAGACACTGTGCAAGCCTGAGCCTTTCTTCCAGGAGACCTCCTGCAGTGCCTCACAGAGCTCACAAGCCAGCTTCAGCGACAGCGTCTCATCACAGCAAGGGACATGCTTTATTTAGGGAGGAGTGGCCTAGTGGTTGGGGCAGGTACCTCAGGCCAGAAGGTCAGGGGTTCAAATCCCACTAGAGGACAGCAACCTTGGGCCGGAAGGACTGGGGTTTCTAGTCCCACAGGTGCTCCTTGTGGTCTTGGGCAAGCCACTTAAACCTCCATAGCCCATGTTCCCTGTAAGTATTAGCATATGTGTCTCTTCCAGTTCATACTGCTAGACCAGTCCAGACAAACGGGTTATGCACCCCTGCCAGCAGATCTTGGAGACAGAGAATTCTACCAGAGCTCTGATAGGCTGGAGCCTGGTGATATAATCCTACCCCTAGGGGTCTCCCTCAGTTTTTCTCTGTCTCCAGCAGATCTGGATGCTTTTTTTTTTTGCTCCTTCAAAAAAATTTAAAATGCTTTATTTCTTTGTGATTTCTCTTGGAGAGATTATCCCCTGAGTTGCCAGTGTACTTATCTGAGCACCAGGATGATTCCAGCTGAGCTCCTGTGTCCTGTCACAGTAGAGATCGCTGATGTGCAGACTCCCCAGCACTAGTCATGAGGGCTATTTAGCTGGATGGTAAGCCTCCTAAAATCCAGTCCCTGGGGCTGATTTTAGTGGTGAGGCAGCTGGCAGTGGTCTGAGCAGCGGTCCGTGGCTTCTCTGCACTTTCGGTACTGTGAGTACAGAAACTGTCTTTCTCCCACTGCTGTCTGCAACTCTCTGATGACTCGATTTATTTTTCTTGATTTTTCAGCGATTTTAGGCATTTCTCTCATGCCTGCAACACTCCCACCTTCTCCTTTGACTTTTTAAGTTAATTCCTTAGCTTTTGGGGGTTTTAATTCACTCTTTTTGAGCTTTATTTTTGCCGGCGGCCATTTTGAATAGCTAATGAGCCCCGGTTTTTGGCGGGAAGCCAGATTCCTTCTCTACTGGCTTCTAATAGCTCTATTGCTGTTTAAGTTTTTTCCACAACACTTGCTAGCTGTGAGTTGTGAAGGGGTTCTTTTTTCTCTGCCTATGTATTAACATAATGAATAAAAAGTACGGAAGGCATGGATAGAGAACAGGATGCAATTCAGAGCCACAGTACAATGCTAAGACACTGACCAATGGTGCAGGGCTCATGGGTTCCATCCCCCACTGTGCCCAACAAAGAAGGCTGGCTGAGGCATTACCTATTATGGGGAATATTGTTAAATGCCTGTTCCTGCGGGACAAAGTTATTTTTTTAGTTCTCACTATGCTTTATTCAGGTTTACGCTGCATAGGCTGTCAGAAGAAACACAGGGAACCTCATGAATCAGCTGTACTCTTCCCCCAGCATCTTGATTCCCCAGATAAACTTGGGAACTCCTGAGCCTGGCTTCAGTGGAGCTCTCCATTGGCTTTACGCTGCGCTGAGTCTTTGCCACGAGAGTTTGGACATCCCCAGGAAGTTCAGGTATCATTTTCTGAAAGAAAACTGAGTAGCCTGTTTTTTTCTTACTTGCCTCAGCTGCTCTGGGATGATTTCAACTGCATCCGGACCGGCTGCCTCTGAGTTTTGAAGTTCCTATTTTAAATTTTTAATCCACAAACTGCAGCCGGGTTACTTTGTACGTCTTACTGAATATTGTACCTGTCTTATTCAATATACCATTTGATTGGAATTTTAAGTCAGTGTTTTGGATCCTGACTGTTTTGGGCTCGGCCTAATGAAGCATACTCACTGTAATCTTCATACAGCTGGGTTTGAGCTTCTACATCCCTCCCCAGAAAAAACCTTTCAGCCCCTACCATGGAGGTCTGAGTGGCTGCGGAGGGATCAAACTCTAATTTCCCTACTTTCAGTCACTGTAATTGCCTTACCCTGACTTTGAAAGTTTCTCTGTACCAGCACAGTGAATGACTGACAGTTCCCTTCTCAGCTCAGTGAATACCTGACAGTTTTTCTGTGCCAGCGGCCATTTTGTTTTTCTCTTCAGTGTTTCTTTTTGGAGGGAACAGCTCTAGACAGCAGTTTCCACACATTTAAACATGCTGTGGAGGCATGTGGAGTTTCAAAATCCTTTTCTTTGAAGAGTCTTCGGTTTCCCTGAGCCTACCTTGCTTTTTGTTTTAAATGCTAAAAAAAAAAAAAAAAACCACAAGAAGAGGAAAGGTGGTTTAAGTCTCTACAATGCTTGTTTCTCTGGCTGTATTATATGTGATATGTAATCAGCCGAAGGGGGAATTAATAGATTGCTTGTGTTCCACCTGCACACTGCATCCCGGAGACTCTTTCCCCATTCCCACTGCGCTGCTAGATGGGTTCATCAGCACCTTATCTCCTCCCTCCTCAGAGCCCCTGCTGCAGGATCTTCCTGCAGGAAAGGATTCAGTCAGCTCCCATGTCGCTTCCACAGCCGCTGGAGGCCACAGCAGCCTTGACTGACAGTGCCTTCCTCACACTCTTCCATCTGGCATGACGCCTGTGACTTTTGGAGTCTTTTGGAATATCTCCTACACCTGCCCAATAGCAGGCGAGCATATGGCGTGGTCTCACAAGTGGTCCCATAAGTCCTCAGACCTTAGAGCAGTACGTCCTCCTTGGGGCGTTGCATGTGCCTTGCGGGGTACTATGGATATTCAAGAAGACTTTAAATCTTCGGAGGTCAGCCCTGACTCGTTGGAGTACGGAGATGGGGAATATTCTCCGTCTGTTTTCTTCGCTGACGGTTCTCAGCCTTTTTCGGTAAGAGGAGTTGCCGGCTCTACTCACACAGGTGATGGAGTCGCTCCCCCTAGCCGACACGCCTGATCCTCTGGATTCTCAAATCCGGTTGCAGCCGGATCCCATTTTCCAGAGCATTCGTACGGCACGCGGTATTGGTCAGTTATACCCTTGGTCTCCCTTTCACTTGGACCGTTGGCTGACATACCCGACAGTTGATACATTCTGACCAGGGTCATCAGGCATACCACACTTCCGGTTGAGAGCGGAGAAGCGCTTCGCGACCAGCAAGACCTAAAGAGTTGGGAGGCTGCTAAAGACCGGTTTTCCTTCGCCCGCTATTTCCTTCTTGCAGGTGTGCGGAGGTCTAGCAGCTCGGGCCTCCCTTCGATGGATTCAGCAGCTTCCAGGTGTTCCCGAGTTGGTTCATTTCGAATCCATCGCATTCCGGGCAGAGGCATTCTGTGATCTCTTGCGGCTGTCAGCTCGCTTCCTAGCACCGGTGTCGGTAGCTCGGAGATGGCTCAGCCTGCGTCAATGGGCAGCGGATGTTGCTTCATTTAAAGGCTCCAGCGTTTAGATGCCATTCGTCCCGGTCCACCGTTGGAAGGAGGACTGGGCCGTTACTCTGTCTATTTTGGGATGCTTCAGGTCCTGGATTTTCTAGGGGCTGGGTGTGACACTCGTAGGGGACGGGTGTTTCTACCTCAGGAACGTTTTCAGAAGATCTCTCTTCAGCTCCGCCGCTGCTTGGATCAAGCGGCGCCTCGGCCTTGGGGCTACCTTCAACTCTTGGGGTCCATGGCAGCAACGATAGCCTTCGTTCCGTGGGCAAGAGCGCGCATGCGCTGCTTGCCGATGGCGCTTCTATCTCGTTGGTCGCCGGTATCAGAGAGTTATCGAATCCGGTTGCCTTTGCTTCTGCCGGTGCGTCGCAGCCTCCACTGGTGGCTTCAGGCACACAATCTTCTACGGGGGGTCCCTCTGGAGTCTCTGCGCTGGATCTTGGTGATGCCAGTCGCCGACCTCTCCAGTTGGGGAGCACCTTGCGGCTTGGCCTCGGCGCAGGGGAGTTGGTCACCTCGCGAAGCCCAAGGGTCTATCAATTGTCTCGAGATGTGGAACGTGCGCTTCGCCCATCTTCAGTTTCAGCCTCTTCTGCGGCGGCGTGCGGTTCGGATCCTGTCCGACGCCACGACGGTTGCTTACCTAAGCCGCCTAGGCGGCACGCAATGTCCGGATGTCTCACAGGAGAGGCGTTTGCTCCTCCCGTGGGCGGAGGAACATCTTCAGGCTGTCGGCGCAGCACATTGCAGGCGTGAACAATGTGTAAGCCGATTTTCTCAGCCGGCACTCTCTGGAGCCCGGGGGCTGGGCTCTGCAGCCGGATGCGTTCCGGTCCATTGTTCACCTGTGGGGACTACCGACCATGGATCTAATGGCTATGGCGCAGACTGCCAAGGCTTCGCTGTACTTCGGCCATTGGAGGGACGAGGGAGCGCACGGCATAGATGCTCTCTCTCAACCGTGGCCGATTCATCTTCTCCTGTGTGTTTTCCCTCCCTGACCCGTGATATGCATGGTTCTCCAGCGGCTCCGAGACCGTCGCGGCCCTGTGCTCCTGCTGGCTCCGAATTGGGCTCGCGGACCATGGTATGCGGATCTCTTCAGTCTGTCTGGGGCGTCGCTGCTCCGCCTCGAGGTGTTTCTCGGCCTTCTGATTCAGGGACCGGTGGAGATGGAAGACCCGGCTCCTTACTCGCTTACGGCCTGGCAATTACACGCCGCCGGTTTGCTCGCTACGGCTATTCGCCTAGCGTGGTCGTGACGCTTCTCACGGCACGGCGGTCTACCACGACGCTGACTTACGCTCGGGTTTTTGGCGTCTCTTGATGGTTGGTGTTCGCGAAATAACCTCTCACCCTGGCGTTGCGGTGTTCCGGACATCCTGTCCTTTTTACAGGCCGGAGTGGATAAGGGATTAGCGCTCGATTCCTTGCGAGTACAAGTGGTCGCCATCACTTGTTTTCGGGGTCCTATAGCGGGGCGATCGATAGCTTCGCATTTGGACGTGTCTCGGTTCCTCCGCGGAGTTAGGCCTTCCGGCCTCCTCTGCGTTCGCCTGTACCGGCGTGGGCTCTCGTGCTTGTCCTCTGTGCCCTCGTTGCTCCTCCCTTTGAGCCTCTGAGGGCCTGTTCTCTTCTAGATTTGACTCTGAAGGCAGTCTTCTTGGTGGCCATAACTTCGGCACGCCGTATTTCTGAGCTCCAGGCTCTCTCGTGTCGACATCCCTATCTCTCGTTTTCCTCCGAAGGCGTTTCTCTGCGAACTGTCCCTTCCTTTGTTGCCCAAAGTGCTGACGCCGTTCACTGTTGATCAGCCTCTTTTCTTTACGTCTTTTCCAAAGGCGCAGTGTGACAGTGGTCGGTCTCCGTTGCGGGCGGTGGACCTTAAGAAGGTTCTTTTTCGGTATCTGGGGGTTGCGGGACCCTTCCATATGACTGTTGCTCTTTTGTCTTGTTCGCGGATTCTCGTTGGGGATCCGCAGCCTCCGAATCTACCATTTCTAGATGGGTTACGGAGGCCATTGAGGCGGCGTACCTTCTTCTGGGAGAGCCAGCTCCACCGGGACTCCGTGCTCACTCCTCTCGGGTGCAAGCAACTTTGTAGGCCAGGAGGTCTCATGTAGTTCCTCTCGATATTCGCCGGGCGGCGACTTGGTCGTTGCTGTCCACCTTTGTCGGTCATTATAGGTTGGACGTTCATGCCCGTCAGGAGGTCCGTTTTGGAGTTGCTGAGCTGTCGACGGCCTTGCCCCCCCTTGAAAGCAGGTAGCTTGGGTACTGCCCGTTTGTCTGGACTGGTCTAGCAGTATGAACTGGAAGGAGAAATTTCACTTACCGTTAATTTCCTTTCCTGGAATACTGCTAGACCAGTCCAGGACCCGCCCTGCTGTTGGAGTGCCGCTGGTGCGGTGCAGCCGCCGACCGCGGTTCTTCTCTTTGCCGGTATGCCTCGCCATGGGCAGTCCATGGGTTCGTAGGTGGATACTGTTTTCAGCTCTAGGGAGTTCTTCAGCTCCCTTGTATATAGTTCACTTGAGACCCTCTGGGGTGATGTTACAGTTCATGTTGCATTAGCTTGTGGACGTAACTGAGGGAGACCCCTAGGGGTAGGATTATATCACCAGGCTCCAGCCTATCAGAGCTCTGGTAGAATTCTCTGTCTCCAAGATCTGCTGGCAGGGGTGCATAACCTGTTTGTCTGGACTGGTCTAGCAGTATTCCAGGAAAGGAAATTAACGGTAAGTGAAATTTCTCCATATCCCCTCATGTTAAATGTATCCCTCAATTGTGTTGTGACCACTTTGATTGAAGGATAAGGTGGTATACAAAACTGTCTAAATAAAAATTTACTGGGACATATGGCCTCTACTGTACATGTGGTCCCCTTTGCTTGTCTCACATGCGTTGGGGACGGTGGACCCTTTCCTCTCACTGGACACAGTCAAAGGATCAACTCAGAGACAGGGTCATCATCACACCTCAGTTAGTCAACTCCCTCCAGTGGTAGTGTATGCCTCCAAAACCTGCTCGTCTGATCACCTTTTCAGATGCTTCCACCTCAATGTACCCTCATGACAGATGCTTCCAAGCAGGGGTGGAGAGCTCACCTGGACGGCTTAGTTTCACAGGGCCTGTGATCTCACCAGTAATCTGCCCATCCGATCAACCTCCTTGAACCGCTGGCAGTAGCCAATGCCCTTTGAGTTTTTCATCCTCAATTGACAGGATAAACTGTCCTGATCCAAACCGACAACCAAGTAGCAATATTCTATGCCAACAAGCAAGGAGACACTGGGTCTCTCCTCCTCTGCGAGGAAACAGTCTGCATCTGAACGTATCCCATCATGCTAAGCGTTTGCTTCTTGGGGGAACTCAATATCCTAGCGGACAAGCTCAATTGAGTCGTCCTACCTCATGAGTGGATGCTCCATCGAGGTGTGCCCGATCACATCTTCAAATTATGGGGAACCCCCATAATTGACCTCTTTGCCACCCTGTTATACACAACTCTCTCACTTCTGCTTCAGGGTTTTGTCTCCACAGTCAAGCCTCCGATGTGTTCCTCCTTCATTGTGGGAAGGGTCTGCTTTACGCTTGTCCACCCATTCTCCTGATAACAGAAGACTCTGTTAAAGCTACAAGCCGACACGGGGACAGTGATACTCATAGGCCCATTCTGGCCACATCAACCGTGGTTTCCCCTGCTCCTTCAACTAGCTCAGCATCAGCATCTCAGTCTGGGATTCACACCCGACCTCTTCTTGCAGAACCAGGGCACGTTTCTCCATCCCAGTATTTGAGTGCTCCACCTGATGGCGTGGCTGGTGAAAGGGTAGTCTTTTCAGACGAATCTGCTGGAGGGTGTTAAAGATATCCTCCTTGCATCCCGAAAGGACTCCATCAGACGTTCATCAGACCTATGCATTCCTCTGACGCAGATTCACACTATGGTGCTCTCAGAAGGATCTCAATCCCTTCACTTGCCTGGTGGAATCGTTATTTCAATACCTCCTCCACCTTTCTACTGCAGGTCTTACGACCAATTCCGTTAGGGTCCACCTCAGTGCTATTGTGCCCTTGCACCAACTGGTGGATGGACAAACCATCTCCACTCATCCTTTAATGGCTTGCTTTATGCGTGGTCTTCTCTTGACTAAACCACCAATCCGGCTCCTGCCAGTGGCCTAGGACCTCAATGTGGTCCTCGCTGAACTGCTCAAACCTCCCTTTGAGCCTCTAGACTCTACCTCGCTGAAATTTCTGACATGAAAGGTCTCCTTCCTAGTTGCGCTCACCTCGACTTGCAGGGTTAGCAAGCTGCAAGCTCTAGTGGCTCATCCGCCCTATACCCAATTCCACTATGGCCATGGGATCCTGCGCATGCATCTGTGCTTCCTGCCAAAAGTAGTTTCCCCCTTCCATCTTAACCAGTCAGTCATCCTTCCGACCTTTTTTCCGAGACCATATACATCGGAAGAAAAGGCTGGCAATCTACTTCCGGTGATACATTGCCAAGAAAACCCAGAGGTAGTTGGGTCGCTATGAGTCAACACGGACTTGATGGCACTAAAAAAAGAAAAAAATACATCTCCCAGCTGAAGCGTCGCTCCATACCCTAGATTGCAAACAAGCTTTAGCCTACTGCTTAGAACCAAGGTTCACAGAAAATCTTCTCAGCTCTTCATCTCCTTTTGATCCTAGCCACCTGGGCAAACTGATGACGAAGCAGACCACATTTCGTTCACTTTATGCACAAGCAGGTTTTTCCCCAGAGGGTCATGTAACAGCACACAACGTTCATGCCATGGCCACCTCGGTGGCCCATCTACGTTCGTCTGCATATCTGAGATCTGCCGGGCCGCCACATGGTCTCCCATACATATTTTTGCAGTCCATTACTGTCTGGAGAAGGACTCCTGTAGGGACATTGACTTTGTCCAAGCCGTACTTTGGCACCTCTTTGGGACTTAGATACGCCTTGCTCCCTCCGGCCCTCCATTTCTACTGCCTACCATCTACGACAACAGTGTGCTCAAGAAGTCGAGTCTGGCAGATCCGCAGACTCCCCACATTGTTCAACGGGTTTTACCCTTTTCGTCGCACCTGGTAGCCTCAAGCCAAGGAGTCCCATATGTGAAGACTACATTCCTGCTTATTCCTTGAGATAGTGTAGCTACTCACCTGTAACAGGTGATTTCAGAGAACAGCAGGAATCAATCTTCACAACCTGCTCTCCTCCCCAAGGAGTTGTAGGTTTTCTTTTATTTTCCTTCTCTGCTACAAACCTCACAGAGGGAAAGGCAAGCACGCAGGTGCCATGGGATGCTAACAAATGCTTTCCTATTGGATGCTGGGGAGCATTTCCACGCAGGCTCTGTCAGAGGCCGACACCCATATGTGAAGACTGATTCCTGCTGTTCCCGGAGATCAGATGAGTAACTGCGCTATCCTTAGCAGAAAGCTACAGTATACATATGTGTATACGCCCACACTATACAACCATACTAGAAGCTAGCTTGACTCTTTAAGGGTGATTTTATAAGGGAGCTGTGGAAAGATATGGCTCCTATGCGTGCAAGTCCAGATTTTCCCGAACTTGTATGCATGCATGGGCACTTGTGCAAAAGCTTTAGTTGGCATTATGTAAGCATGCGGAAGTGCCCTCTGCACCATTCTTGACCTGGGACGTGCACAGGGCCATGGCATGGGTGGAGTATAGACATGGCCTTGAGGGACATGGTATGTTTGTAGAAAACTATGATATATGTGCGCCCATATATCAGGCTTTGCTACACCTTTTCTATATCAGGCATTGCTACACCTTTTCTAAGGCAGTCATAACTAATGCATCTAGTATATATTTGTAGAGGAGTAGCCTAGTGGTTAGAGCTCTGGCTTGGGAACTAAGAGACCAGGGTTCGATTCCCACTAGCACTCTTTGAGGCCCTGGGCAAGCCACTTAACCCTCCATTGTCTCAGAAGAAGCCAAGTTATCAATGCCCCTGTTTAATGTACATTGCCAAGTTTAAGTTACAATGTAAACCACATTGACTAAAAATGATAAAGCAGTATAAAAAAGAAACTGTGTTTTATAAAGCGAGGCATGTGGTCAGATCCTAATAATGAGAAGGAGATTAAGAACAGAAGATTAGCATGAATATTTGGGTATTTCTGGAAATTGCTATTAATATACCATTTTCAATTTCAGGGAAGAGATCCTTCAGAAGATGCTGTGGGAGAGAGTCTCTACTCATGTGATTGAGAACATTTATCTGCCAGCGGCTCAGACCACAAACTCTGGAACGTTTAACACTACCGTGGACATCCGTCTTAAACAGTGGACTGACAAGCAACTACCACACAAGGCTGTTGAGGTGGAAACAGAATTAATTTAAAGCCTTTCTGGTTTCTTTAGTATATTGTCACCAAGCATTAGTTTTACAGTGTGATACTGTGCTGAAAAAGCATTGTGGGACACATTCTGTGATCTATAATAACCTAGTATGCAATAGATACTAAGAGTTGAGCTTCTTACGTTTTATATTTTCTTTTCATGAAACCTGACCAGGTGCATGTGTTTTATCATTGAGGTTACCACATAATTCCATAGGGAGAGACTGAGTCAACTCTGGTTTTCCACCCATTGTGTACATGGGCTTGTAACAGAGATTATGATTCCATATAAGGGCCCTAAGAGACCTATTCTGTTCATTCTAGTTCTGGTATGACGACTAATTTCTGGCTTTCCTCTGCTTCTGGGTTGATCCCATGCTTTCTTGAATTCTGTTATTGTGTTTGCGTTCACCTCTTCTAGTGTGAATAAACCTTTTAAATTCCATAGCATCCCTCCAGTCTGGTCCAGACTCCAGGGTTTTGTCACACCTACAGCAAATGGAAACGGAGAATTCTAAACTTCTGTGATTCACCACATAAGGGAACTGAACCCCTCCCAGAAGTTAGTACTCTGTCTCCAGCAGATGGGACAACACTAAAAGGACTAGGTGTTAAGTTTAGAAGTTTTATAGGGGGGAAAAAGAAATCAAGAGAAGGAAAGCTCTATAGAGCAGCATTTCGCAGGTAGTTTTCTTGGTGGCTCTACGCGGTGCTAAGGGGAACTGTTAACAATACTGGTCAATGACGCTCTGAGCAAGCAGTACAAGCAGCATCAGGACAGGTTAGTCTCTTGTTTCCATTGCGAGACTGGTCCAGGGTATTCGGACGGTGGAGATGGTGTTTCCAGTCCACCAGGCACTCAAGCAGATGGCGCTAGAATGAGAGGTGCCGGAGGCAGGCTTAAGGGGGAGGCGCACGGGACATTGCCCACTTGTACCCCATCCCGGCGATAGAGAAGGACTTCCTGAAGGTGCCAGAGCTGAATACCCTGGTCTTTGCAGTCACCAAAAAAAACCCCATGATACCAGTTGAGGGCAGAGCAGCCCTCAAGGATGTTCAGGACAAGACGTTGGAGACTTTGCTGAAGTGTTGACCTCAGAGGCCTGTGTGTGTTCTCCATGCTTCGGTCCGTGGTGCTTACGTGGCTCGGGCCTGTCTACATTGGACACAAGGTCTGCCCAAGATGGGCACCCAAGGGCTGCAGCCTCTTGCAGAGGTTTCTAAGTTGGAGTCCGGGTGTGTTTACCTGGTGAATGCCTTTTATGATCTCCACGCCTCGACCAAGGGTATAGTGTCTGTAGTGGCGGCCCATCTCCTGTGGCTTCGTAACTGGTCCGTGGATGTGTTTTCAAAAACGTGACTTAGCCAACTTCCCTTTAAGGGGAAACTGCTGTTCAGCAAGGCCCTAAAGAAGTTTCTCAAGGACTTGGGTGCAGTCAAGCCTAAAAGTTCAAAGTCTGCCCCTTCACGGGGAAAATCCAGAGATTATCAGCGGTCTGGTTTGCACCCTTATCAGTGGGGCTGTTTTTACTCCTTGGGGGACAGTCCTTTCGAGTGGCCAGGGATCCAACCGCAGCTACCCGGCAGGAACCAGTAGCGGCTCCAAGAAAGTGCAGTGAGATCAGAGGTGGAGATCATTCCAGTGGGCAGCAGACTTTGCCAGTTTTACTCCACCTGGGTCCAAATCACCTCCGACCAATGGGTGCTGGAGGGTCATCTGCAAAGGGTACGTGTTGGAATTTGCATGACCGCTTGCTAATGCTTTTCTATTGTCACCATGCAAGGCTCCAGCAAAACAGCAGGCCATCTGTGACATGCTGCAGCGTCTCTTTCAGTTAGATGCAGTGGTGCCAGTGCTGGAGAAAAAGCTGGGGCAAGGCCACTAGTCCATTTACTTCATGGTCCCCAAGAAAGAGGGGACTTTTCGCCCCATTCTCGATCTCACGTATGTCGTCAGCTCTGAGTGCTGCACATTCGCATGGAAACTCGACAGTCTGATAGTCGCCATCAAGAAGGGGAGAGTTCTTAATCGCATTGGATCTGATGGAGGCGTATTTGCACAGGCCTCTTTGGGCAGATCATCAGTGATGCTTGCGGTTTGCTGTTCCCCTAGGGCATATTCAGTTTCAGGTGCTGCATTTTGGCCTAGCGACAGCTCCTTGGACTTTCACCAAGATCATGGGGGGGTGGTCATGGCAGCATTATGGTGTGAGGGGGTATTGGTTCACTCCTACTTGGATGACTGACTGGTCTGGGCCAAGTCTTTGGAGGAGAGCTGTGCCAGCATGCAGCGAGTGATGTAGCTTCTGCTCTGGCTCAGTTGGGTGGTCAATTGCGACAAGAGCTCGCTGACCCTGACTAAGGAGCTCAAGTATTTGGAAGCGCATTTCAACATGCAGGTCGGCCGCGTCTTCCTGCTGCAGGAGTAAGTCCAAAAGACACAGGGACAGATTCAGCGTTTTCTGGAACAGTCCGCTCCATTGGCATGGTGATATCTCCATGTGTTGGAGTCCATGGCGCAACACTGGACCTCATGCCCTGGGCGCGAACACACATGTAGCCGTTGCAGCAATCCCTGCTGTCACACTGGTTACCACAACATCATTCCCTCGCCAAGTAACTGTCGTCTCCAATGGAGGTCCAACTGTCTAGACTGGTGGTTGAAGCCCGCAAATCTCCTGGGGGACATGCCCTTAGAACCCCCGGAGTGGATGGTGGTAATGACAGATGCCAGTCTAACCGGCTAGGCGGCTGATTGCTTTTCACAGGTAGCGCAAGGATGATGGTCGGCGGAGCAGAGGCAGTGGTTGATCAAACACATAAGAACATAAGAAATGCCATACTGGGTCAGACCGAGGTCCATCAAGCCCAGTATCCTGTTTCCAACAGTGGCCAATCTAGGTCATACGTACCTAGCAGTTTCCCCAAAAGACACAGGTTCTGCAGTGCTTGTACTAGGTCAAGCATTGATATCCTGGGTCCCTTTTTAATAGTGGTTTATGGACCTTTCCTCCAGGAACTTGTCCAAACCTTTTTTAAACCCAGCTATACTAACAGCCCTTACTACATCCTCCGGTAACAGATTCCAGAGTTTGATTACACGTTGAGTGAAGAAATATTTTCTCTTATTTGTCTTAAATAGTTTACCCCGTAGCTTCATTACATGTCCCCTAGTTCTTCTATATTCTGATAGCGTAAACAATTGATCCACGTTTATCCGTTCCACTCCATTCATTAATTTATAGACCTCTATCATATCTCCCCTCAGCCGTCTCTTTTCCAGGTTAAAGAGCCCTAACCTTTTTAGCCTCTCTTCATAGGAGTAGCCTTCCATCCCCTTCACCAATTTGGTGGCTCTTCTCTGTACTTTTTCTAATAACTCTATGTCCTTTTTAAGATACGGTGACCAGAATTGCACACAATATTCAAGGTGCGGTCGTACCATGGAGCGATACAGAGGCATTATAATATCCTTTGTTTTATTCTCCATCCCTTTCCTTATGATACCTAGCATTCTATTTGCTTTCTTGGCCGCCGCTGCACACTGGGCGGAGGGTTTTAACATGTTATCCACGATGACTCCTAAATCTTTTTCCTGGGTGGTGGTTTCTAATGTGGAGCCTTGCATCGTGTAACTATAGTGTGGGTTGTTCTTTCCTCGAGATGAGGTTGGTCTTCCTGGCCCTTCAGGACTTCCAGACTTTGGTGTTGCGGAAGGTGATACAGGTGTTCTCAGATAACACCACGACGATGGCATACATCAGTTGCCAGGGCAGCACAGGAAGTGTGACTCTGGCAGAGATCATACTGCTCCTAGTGTTGTCTGCGGTGCACATTGCAGGGAAAGAGAACGTGCAGGCCAATTTCCTCAGCCGCAAACAGTTGGATTGGGGGGAGTGGATGCCAGAGGATGCAGTTTTCCACAAGATAACTCACCGTTGCAGGATGCCCGTGATGGACCTCATGGCATCTGGCGACAGCGCAAAGGCCAGTCGCTCCTTCAGTTTGTATCAAGAGAGGCTGTCGGAAGGGCCTGATGTGTTGGCACAGCCCAGGCCATCACAGGGCCTTCTCTGTGTTTACAATGTGGCCTCAGATGGGCAGAGTGATCCAGAAAATAGATAGAGACGCACAGGGGGCTAGTGGTATTGCTGGCACCGGATTGGCCTTGTCTGCCATGTAATGTGGATTTGACCCATCGGTGGAGACTCCCTGGCATCTGCCATCTCGCAGCACTCTTCTGTCTCAAGGCCCGATTCTCATGTCTCAAGTGGATTGATTCTTGCTTACGACTTGGCTCTTAAAAGAGAGGATACTCTTCACAGGTGATAGCCACCTTAGTGAAGGTTCACAAGCAGTCTACTTCCTTGTCCTATATCAGAGTATGGTGCATGTTTGAGGAATGATGTGCGAACAGTGGGAGACTAGCCATGTCGGCAGCAGTGCCAGATGTTCTGGCGTTCCTGCAGGCCAGAGTGGAGAAGGGTCTGGCTTTGAGTTCTTTGCGCGTCTAGGTGATTGAGCGGACTTGTTACAGGGGATGTGTGTAGGGCGTCATTCTGGCGGCACATCTCAATGAGACCAGATTCTTGTGGGCAGTGTAGCAGTTTCAACTGCTGGTCTGGTCAGTGGTGCCAGCCCGGGACCTCAACCTGGTTTTATCTGTGATGATGGAGCACCCTTTGAGCTTTTGGCAATGGCAACTCTAAAGGACTTGACCTTGAAGGTCATTTTTCTGGTTGCCATCTCTTCTGCAGGCTCTGTTGTGCAGAGAGCCCTTCTTGCTTCTTTCCAGAGAGAATGTCATGTTGCGGACAATGCCATCCTTCCTGCCCAAGATGGTGTCAGCGTTTCACATCAACCAGTCCATTGTGCTTCTGTCCTTTGAGTCAGAAGATCGACACCTATGTCTGCTTGATGAACTCAGAGCGCTCAAGCAATATCTCAAGCATACCATGTCTTTCCGGAAATCGGATTGCCTGTTTGTCTTTTTGGAGGGCCGCAGCTGGGGGGGAAGCGGCCTTGAAGGCTTCATCACCCGCTGGCTCAATGAGGCGATAGCATCCACCTTCTTGATGTGCCAGAAACCTCTTCCATCAGGTCTCTGTACGCATTCCACCAGGGTGTAGGTGGCATCGTGGGCTTAGTTCAGCATGGTTCCACCGGTTGGCATTTGTTGGGCGACTACCTGGTCTTAGTTACACATCTTTGTGTGACACTATCAGTTGGATGTGCAAGTGCGGGGAGGTGCGTGTTTTGGGGCACGAGTGTTGCAGGCCAGGCTCACTGGTCCCTCCCGTTCTTAAGTACTTCTCTGTTACATCCCTGGAATCTGAATTGGACTGGAGGGATGCTATGGAAAGTGAAATTAGAGCTTACTTGCTAATTTTCTTTCCTTGAGTCCCTCAAGTTCCCTCCAAAACCCGCTCGATTGTTAGCTTCAGTGAGGCCCAGATTGAGTTGTCGGGGCGTGTGTGCTGTCTTAGTCTATTTCCTTTCGGGATTTTCAGGACTCTGATTTCTGAGGGGTTTAGTTCCCTTATGTGGTGACATCACAGAAGTTTAGAATTCTTAGTCTCCGTCTGCCGGAGGTGGGGCAAAACCCCCCAGAGTCTGTACTGGACTGGAGAGACTCAAGGAAAGAAAATTAGCAGATAAGCTCTAATTTCACCATGTTGCTTCAGAGCCATGATCTCTCATTCCAAGCTTTTGTTTAAATTGAAAGAGTTTGCTTCTTGTGAATTTGTTTTATTACGGACTTTGAATATTCAGTTTCTTAAGAAACTGAAAGTAGAAGGCCATGCTTGCATTGAGTAAAACAAGGACTGGCTGAGCCACCTCCTGCAAGCTTGGAGCTGTATTGTAACTTTTATCAGGGAACTCATCAGCTGCAATTACTCTGATGTATTGGTGTATTCTCGTGTGCAAAACTGGATTGCTAGTCATTTTATTTGACATGTTTTTATTCTGCTTTCCCAATTTAGAAAAACATCTAAAGCAGTGAACAAATAAAATCCTCTACAAATAATAAAACAAAGCCTAAACCACTCTCCCTCTTTCACCTATTAACTTGCCACTCGTAGGTTATAATAAGGAGGTATCATACAATCACTTTTCCCTGTGCACGTGTATGGAGCTGCCTTTATTTCTGTGACTGGATGAGGTAAATTTGTTTTACAAGGCGAATGTGGTACATGTAACCTGTTACGAGGGTCTGAGACTCTCATTAGCAAATGATAAAATGAGCAAGAAAGTTCCTGGAGACCAGGAATCAAGTTAGAGGTTACATAATAAAACAGAACGGAAGTCTTGGGTTTGGAGAGTGGTAGAAGAATGAAATGCAGAAGGTTATTTCTGTCTGATGGTTTCATCTGCTTTCGTTAAGGGCCATCTAGTAACCTAATATGCTTTATTGTCTCTGGGACCTCTGCAGAAACAGTGATGCTTGGCAACCATTACATGTGGGAAGATTCATTTCTTAATACTCTTTTGCTGGTTTATTTTCAGCATGGTGGACAAACCTCTAATAATAATTTGTCTGAATGGCTCTCTAGGTTGCTTGGGACACGCTACAGGAAGAATTTTCCCGTTTTATGACTGAACCAAAAGGCAAAGAACATGACGACATTTTTGACAGGTTAAAGGAAGCGGTGAAAGAGGAAAGCATCAAGCGTCACAAGTGGAATGATCAAGCTGAAGACAGTCTGGTAGAGTACAGCACTCATCTCTTGGACAAATCCTCTAGCAAGTTAAATCACCATGAACTAAATTTATGTTCGTTTTATTAAAAATAGTTTCTATTTATGTTTAGCAAATAAAACTCGCATAGCATCTTCAGCTTGTAGAGCTGACTAAAGGTTTTCTTTCCTGCTGTCACAGCGAGTAATCCAACACAATGCTTTAGAGGATCGGTCTATATCGGACAAACAGCAATGGGATGCTGCCATTCAGTTTATGGAAGAGACTCTCCAAAGTCGCCTTAATGATAGTAAGTATGCCCATTACCAGTGTGACCTTGGCTGAGTTTACTGCAGTTGCGATGATAATTAAACTAAATAGTGACGTGTCACCGGATCCATACATTCAACCTACAATACAGAACAGTTAATTGACTGTTGGATCATAGCAAAAGATGGATGTGGGATCCAAGCTAGGTCTTAAGGGCTCACAGTTATAAGTGTGACGAGATGACCTATATCGCCATCCCTTCTGCTGGGATCTTTGCATAGTTTACTTAATTTTTTCAGCGTGAGCTAATGATAGAAATGCTTGCTTACATGGTTAGGTTTTTATTATTAAAGTGAATTTTGCAAATTTATAATTGCACTATGACGTTGGTGATAGTGAGATTTCTGACTGGTGTTCGTTAACTAGTATAAATCTATAATACAAAGCAGCCAAGTTCTGTAATACAATATGGAGCTTGTGTTAATCATAGTATATAGCAAAGTAATAGTGCTATAAGAACCATGGTGGCAGTGGCATAAATACCATCTATAGGGGTACATTCAAGAAGGGCACTGCTTTTTTTTAAGGGATGCATTGCTCAGGATTCCTCCAGAAGGCGGGGAGGGCAAGAAGAGAGCCATCTAGGTAAGCTAAGCTAGCCCACCTGGAGAAAGTGAAAAGAGAGCCAGCCCACTGAAAACACACTGTGTTCTTTGAGTCTGTCTCTGTCTGGGTGCAGTGTGTCTTTTTCAAGACAAAAAAAAAATGTAAATGGGATGGAGTCTGTCCAGAGGGCAGGTAATGAAATCGCCAGTGATCTTCCTCATAAAGCATGTGAGAACTGATTTAAGCATCTCAATATATATACTTTGGATGGATGGTGGAAGAGGGCATATTTGATAGACCTTCAAATACATCTGATATAAATGCACAGGAGGGGGGCCTATTTCAATTTAAAGAAAGTTCTGGAATGAGAGGGCATAAGAAAAAAGTAAAAGGGGATAGACTTGGGCGTAATCTTAGGAAATTTTAGGAAAGGGTGGTAGATGTGTAGAATGACCTCTCAGAGGATCTCTTGAGAGAGATGAAGGGATTGTAGAAATTAGAAAATGACAGCAGATATTACCACGTTTATCTGCATTCCTCTCTCTTGATGTGCTAATTCTGCCGTAGCACTTTCTATACTCTTGTTATATCAATAAGGAGAGGAGGGGAGGCAATATTCTCCCCCCCCCCCACCCTGGATCTTCAGAGGAGGATGGTCCCTGTGGCTAAGCTTTGCAAAATGGGACCAAACTTTAGAATGTAATGTCACTGTTCAGAGCTAAACAGGTTTTCATTATTTGACTAATGGTGATATCTTAACATAGCGTAGCAAATGATGGCAGATAAATGCTGCAGTTGCTCATACAGCCTGCTAGTTTATTAAGAAACAAATAGAAAAAAGTTGTTACCTGCTTTTCCCAAGCAAGCAACAAGATGGTGTGCAAACTAAAAGCATGATATTTAGTAACAAGATAAAATGCAAAACCAACTAACAAACCACATGCAGTGTTTGTAAGTTAACGTTGTAGCTAAGGGCCCTTACAAATTGTTTAGATTTGTTTATTAGTCATTTGCTATACAACCATTCAAAAACAAAACATATAGCAGTTTATATCAGTAAAATAAGTAAAACAAAATAAAGCAGAAATACACAAAATTGGGTAGTCCGTGCTGCCTGTGCTACCTGCTTCTATATTTGCAAATGTTTCGAGATGATGTACTTTTATTCGTGGCTGATACTTGGGACTGAAATAACTTTGATTTCAGTTCCAGTATGTTCAAGACTTTTTTTTTTCCCAAGGACAGACTTTCTCCTCTTGGGTTGTATGTTTTGCTGTGTATACTAGTTTTGTTTTGCTATCTGCTGTGGTTGGTGACAACTTGACAGCCAGGGTTGTTCATCCCTTGGATAGCCATATGTCCAGAAAGCGAGTGATTAAGGAAGATTTTATAGCCTAGACTTGCTTTAGACATGCATTCTCTATTGTTAGCTAGTTGATGCTGAAGTGAAAACCAATTAGTAGCCCACATGCTTTGTGTCCCTGTATTTTTACAGACGTTCGTTTTGTGGCGTGACCACCTGAACCTCGGGTGAACTGGGGATGCTGCAGAGCAGTGTTAACAATCTTTGGGGGAGAGAAAATCATGTAGCCTGTCATTAAAGAAAACCTTAGTGGCTGGATTTTAGAGTCCATAATGCAAGGTTCTAGAAGGAATTCTGGTGTATGGTCCCTTGTCTTGGTATCATTGTTGTAATGACCAAATTAGACACTGTATGGGGATAGCTGTATTAAAATAAGGGGGGAAATCCCCGAGTACTTGCAAATGACTGTTCTCAAGGTACCAGAATCCCAGAAGGCAATACAAGGTCAAAGAAAGAATGCAACAGTATGTGACAGATTGATTCTGCTAATAGTACTGGGATGGTAAACCTTCTTTGTTCATTACAGCTGAGTCTGTTATTCATAGTATGGTGGGTCCATACTGGAGGGAGAGATGGCTTTACTGGTTATCACGCACGGCAGAGCAGGTAAGACAGTGAAAAATCCAAAGTATAGCAACAAATCAAATTAAAACGTTTTGCTACAGCGCTACTTGTTCTCAATATAGGGCTTATATACGAAAAGCAGAGAGAGACAATGTAATTCATTCATGCTTGAGAGAAGTTCTGGGGCAGGCTCATTCCATCATGGGGGCAGTGCCAGGATAGCAATGACCCTTATTCCTAAGCTACGGTATGTGGAGCACAATCTCGTTCTCAGTCTCTCATATGTACTGCAAACATTTGCTGTAGAATTTGCATTGCGCTAAAGACAGCGTCCAACTGGAGTTCAAAGGATGGATGTAATATGTATAGACAACTTATCGAGGTGTGTTTGGAAATTGCTCTTAATTTATTTATTTTATTTTTATTTAAAAGTATTTATATCCCGCTTTATCCTTGAATCAAAGCGGATTTCACTGCAAACCAATCAATTAGGGTAGTGCGGGGGTGTCGGCATGCAGTGATTGTGAGTGTAGTGTTCGTGAATGTGTGGATAGTTAGATCTTGATTTGGGGTGCAATATATACAGGTTGCGCTATCTACATTGGGCTATATACATTTTATTGAGAGTAATAGGATGCTTTTATGTTGTGGATGTCATGTCTTGTGTAACTCGTTTTGTGGGGTGGTTAGAGTGGATTGGTGGTGGTCATTGAATTGTTCAATGAATAGGGTGGTTTTAAGTAGCTTCCGGAATTCTTTTATATCTGTTTATTTTAGATTATCTGGGAAGACATTCCAGATAGCAGGGGCAGCAAGAGAGAAGGCTCGCATGGATGTGGATTTGTTTGTTCTTGTGAATAGAGTAGGTGTTGGTATATTGTTTTTGGTGCTGTTTTCTGTCTGGTCTCTTGCTTGTTTTGGTTCCAATGAGTTCCTGTAGTATTCCTGCTGAGATGTTTTTAATTTTGAAGATGGTGAGCGCTGATTTATATTTTGCCCGTGAGGAGATTGGTAGCCAGTGTAGATCTTGTAGTATTGGAGATATATGTTCTTGTATTGAAGCGCCAGTAATAATGCGGGCAGCAGTGTTCTGGACTATTTGTAGGGGACGGGTGGTTTGTTTAGGCAGACCTTGGAATAGTATATTACAGTAGTCCAGCAGAGGTGTAATGATGGCCTGGCATAATGTAAGGAAATGTTCTTTATTGAGGAGGAGTTTTAGTCTCCGGAGTGTTGCGAGTTTGAAGAAGGCTGTTCTGGATGTCTTGTTGATATGCGGTTGGAGGGTGAGTTGCTTGTCTAGAATCACTCCAAGGTATCTGACTTCGTCTTTTATTGTAGTCGGTGTATTGGATATATTGATAGCAGTAGGAGGAATGAATGTGGAGTCCCTCGTGATAATTGCTTCAGTTTTTTTATGTTGATGTTTAAGTTGTTGTTAGTTAACCAGGTTGTTATTTCTTGAATGCAGGTTGATATAGTGGTATAGTCTGGGGAGTCCATTTGAATAGGGGTATATGCCATGATGTCAGCATATATGATGTATTTGTATCTTGTGTGTGTTAAATATTTTGCATATGGGTTGAATATAGATGTTGAAGAGGAGAGCTGATAATGGTGAGCCTTGGGGGACTCCTTGAGTAGTCTTGAAGGGTTCTGAGGTGAGGTTCCCAGATTTTACTCTCTGCTGTCTATCTCCAAGGTATGATTGGAGCCATTTAATTGTGGTATCTCGTAGTCCATTCTCCGTTAGGCGCTTCAATAGGATGTGATGGGAAACTCGAATGCCGATGATATATCGATAAATATTAGTAGGAAGCCCTGCTTTATCTTGTCTATTCCTTTGATTATGTTATGAATAGATGTATGAGTATTGTCTCAACGCCATGTTTTGGACGGAATCCGTGCTGGTGGGGATCAAGTGGGGCAAATTCGTCAATATGGTCTTGGAGCTGTCTCTGTACAATTTTTTTCAGTTATTTTAGCCAGGAATGGGAGGCTGGATATTGGGCAGTAGGTTGAAGGGTCTGTACTGTTGGATGAAGTAGATTTAGGAATGGGGCGGATAGTAGATTGTTTGAGGGCTTTTGGCATGTAGCACTGGGTGAGAGGTGTGTTCATTATCTTTTGGATGAATGTTTTGAGTTCTTTTTTGGTGGATTTAATCCAGGTTACTGGGCAGGGGTCCGATGGAGAAGTGGTGGTGTTTAGAGCAGTGATGGTTTGTTCTGTTTGTTTTGTTGATGGAATGCTGAAGTTCTTCCATTGATTGGTAGTTGTAGAGCCATCTGTTGCTGGTGTGTCCATAAGGGAGATGTTCTTATGGTGTGTATTGGTTCTGTTCTTGGCTGTTAGGTAATCAGCAAAGGTTTGCAGGTGCATTTTGCTTTCATCTTTCATTGTTGGGTCATTCGTTAGTGTACGAACGATGTTGAAGAGTTCTTTTGGTTTATTACAGGCTTTTAGTACAAGGTTGGTGTGGTATTGTTTGTTTGTTAGGTTATTGTAATCTTTTTGCATCTCTTGGTATTGTTTCAGTGTAGTTTGATTTGTTGCGTCTCCAGCGACGTTCCAGTTGCCTTAGTTTTCATTTGGATTATCTTATTATGTTAGAGTACCATCTGTAGATCTGGTCCTGTTTTTGTTGTGGTGTGAATTCATATGAGGTGTTAGTTGAGATGCAGGAAATATGGTGGTATTCTATGAGTTGATGGCTTCGTCCAGGTCTGTGAAATCTTGGGATAGGGACTGCACGGTATCTTTGAGGAATTGCTCTTTGTTAAAAGCTTTGAAGTGTCTTGTTGGCTGTTTGTTCTCCGAGCTGCCTTTTTGGTATTGAGGTGGCATTTAAATGATATGGCATGGTGATCTGACCATGGTATTGGTGTAGTTTTAGGTGGTGGTATGAGACCTTTATCTAGGGTGGTGTTTGGAACGAATATGCGGTCTGGTGTAGAGCCAGAGCGATGGGATGGGCCTGATAAGATTTGCTTGAGTTGAATGGATTCCATTGCTTTTTGAAATGCGAATTCAGTTGTTGAGGCAGATGTGAGGTTTAGGTCTCCTAGCACAATGAGTCTTGTATGGTGAGTTAGCTGCATATATCATGTCCAGGATGTTGGATGTGTCCTCTGTTGGGGCATTGGGGGGTCGGTATATTAGGCAGATGGATAGATGTTTGTTTTCAGTGTTGATGAATTCACAGTGTTCGGAGCTTTTGGAGGATGATGTCTTGAGCCTTAATTCTGATCGGGCAAGGATTGATACTCTGCCTCCTCGTTTGTGGGTTCTGTGGGTAAGCTGTGAATGTTGGTGGTGTTATTTGGTTCAGTATTACCTGGTCTGTACTCTTGAGCCATGATTCAGTAATGCATAGGATGTCAAAGTTGTTTTCATAGATGTAGTCGGTAATAGTGTGTTTTGTTGCATATTGATCTTGCATTTATCAGGCCTATGGTTAAGCGGGTGGTATGTGGAGCGTGCAATTGAGATACGTATGTATGTGACGATGGTTCCACTTAATCATGCCTGTTGCACCCAACATGATAGGACAGAGGAGCAGCCAGATTTGATCTGCACCAAATTAATTTTTTCCATAAAATAAATTATTTTATATATACTTCAAGAAGAGCACTCTCCCTGGACACTCCCGCGCTCTGGAACTCGCTCCCCGACAACCTGAGATCAACAAAAGACCTCAAAGACATCCGGAAGATGCTAATAACTATGTTCTTCACAAAACACTACAAGGACATCACATGTACTGTCCAAACTCAATCCCTCTCTGCCACCAAAATGTAAAAATGTAAATAGTTCCTGTACATAGCTCATATTGTATATGCAATCAACCTCACGCAATCATGCATGCAATCAACCTCACACCACTCATGCACACATGCCTCGATTTATCACTGCATGCCCACACCCAAGCACTCTGCCACTTGATTTGTTTGCTGTGTAATCCGCTTTGATTTCAGGATAAAGCGGTATATAAATCTGTCTAAATAAATAAAATAAATTGTTCTTCCTAAAATGTTTCATCCATGGAGAAATATTGCCATCTTGTGGCCATGGAGTGGAGGAGTAGCCTAGTGGAGTGAAGGAGTAGCCTAGTGGTTAGAGCACTGGCTTGGTAACCAAGCAACCAGGGTTCTATTCCCACTAGCACTCCTTGTGGCCTTGGGCAAGTCACTTAACCCTCCATTGCCTCGGAAGAAAGGCCTGGCAATCTACTTCCGGTGACACTGCCAAGAAAACCCAGGAGCTTCTGGGTCGCCAGGAGTCAGGACTGACTTGAAGGCACACATTGCATTGCATTGTGGCCATGGAATAGATTTCAAGCATGTACTTTGTTGATATTTTTGACTTTTTAGCCTCCTTTCTACATGGTGCATAAGGCAGCTTCTCCATGGACAAGCAAGAAATAAGTCGTCACATATGGGTGACGTGTCAGACTGAGCCTAGCACAGAATGCTCCCCACCTTCCAAAGGAAGCTTTTGGGAGATATGCTGCAATGCGCGCCTGCCTTCCCCGCCTGCCGCAGCACCGTATTCTCCTTTTTTCCATCGAGTCTCTAGGACATGTTCCTGCAGTCCGGAAAAAAGTTTGAATTTCTTGCCCTTGTGACTGAGCTTTTGCTCATTTTTTCACTCGCCTGTTGTCTTACCATTTGGACGATTTTCTTTCTGTAATTTTTGCGCCTTTTTGGCATCTTTTTTTCCCCTTCAGGGGCTTTTTTCTGCCCATTGCAATTTTTCAGTTTTATTCTGCCGAGGCGGTATTTTTCAGCATGTCTAACCAGTTAGCAGCATTAAAAAAAAAAAAGGCACCAAATGTGGCAAGACCATTTCTGCCACTGACCGCCATAATTTGTGCTTACAATGCCTTGGGCCCAACCACCAGACAGTGTTCTGCAAACTCTGCTTGAAGATGATGCGTTGAGGACTGACAGGTTGGGAAAAGCAGGAGTCATCCCTCTTTGACTCATCTGATTCAGGAGAGCCATGCCACTGGAGGAAGCGCTTTTATTAACCAGGGTCTGCCCAACACGTGTTTCGGCCGAAGCCGCCTTCAGGGGACTAAAACCTCTAGTGAGATACTGGTAGAACGTAACTAACTAATATATGTAGGGAACATCCAAGTGGAGTACTTTTACACCTCTGCAATTTTGTCATCCATGCTTAAGGTGGCCAAGGGAAAAAAGCAGAGAGCTCAGTTGGAGCAGAAAGGTTCGAGCGGAGAAGAGTGTCCCTCTACAGAAACACCATCCACATCAAAAGGAGAGCGCAGGGAGAAAATCCGCATTCAGTGCCATTGCAGACCCGCTAGATGTGAGACGGACAGCGAGGACCGAGAATGGCCGACCAAGCTTCCCTGGCGAGGAACCAACCCAAATGGCGGAGTTCATTCCCACTGCCCAGGATGGGGCTGCCAGATGTCTCCCGATGCTCCTATCATCATGGAGTTCCCATCCGAGGGTTCACTGGCGATGTCTGCAGCATCGATGTCCTTGTCGGTGGTGGTTCTGGAGGAATGCTTACAAGCCTTAGCTCGCCTGGCGGTAGTGGAAGCCCTGCAGAATGCAGGCTTCATGTGCAGAACACATTATCACCACACTCCTTCCATCCAATTCTGTAAAACCTTGCCCTGCCCACCACGGCTATGACATTGGGTGGGAGACCGGTATCAACACCGGTGGCCAGAGTCATCTCCCTTTCCAGTATATTGAAGTCCGAGGCCCCGGGCATCGCTATCAGCAAGCAAGGGGCACAAAGGGAACTATCGACATCCACCCTCTCCTGAGTCGTACAGTCTGTGCTCAGAGGAGCCTTGGCATTATTCGACTTCCTCTCGGGATCCAAATGGGAAACCAAGGCGGAATTGATGGTGACAGATCTCTGAGCTTAGAATGTCCCGTCTGACCTGTTGCCCCCTCTGGATCGGCAGAAGTCTCCTCCAGAAGACATGTCCTTCCAGGATTTCCTTTTCTCTGGAACAGGAACCGAGGGTGGAGGAACTGTAACTCCTCCAATACCCCTCTGCCCCTCGTGAAGCAGTGATGTTTCCCGACCACCATATCCTGGAGAGGCTGCTTCTGCAGCTGTGGAAGGCACTGCTCGTGCTCCTGGCCATCAGCCACCAGCTTGATTCCCTGTACTGGGTCCAAAAGGCCTCGAGGTTTGAGAAGCCTCAATTACCACACAAGTTCCATTGTGGTTGAGTCTGACTTGAAGCGGTCAAAGAGTGCCGCAATACACACCTTGCTGCCGCCCTCATGGACCCTGGGCTCCTTCAGAAACGGGTGCTTCCAGGATTCTGTGCTGATAGCCTGGATCCTGGCCTGCCAAACGTACATAGCAATGTTCCTCAAGGATGTCATGCTGGACATTGAGGACTTCGCTACCCTCGTCGCTGAAGACTGCTGCAAGTGCTTTCAAGGTCTTGTAGCTCACAGCAAAGAGTGCTCATTTATGGTCTGGAGCACTTATAGCACCTTCAAATCTGCCAGTAGGGTGACGGCCATAGGGATCGTCACATGGCGGATGGCCTGGTTGCAGCCATCTGAGCTGGAGCAGTGGGTCAAGGAAGAGATCACAAGCATCCCCTGTCGGGGCAAAAACCTCTTCAGCAAGCCCATGGAGAAAAAGGCCGAAGAGCTTGAAAAGGAGCAGGTGACCCTTACCAGGCTGTCTGGAAAGACTGCGGATCCCACATGGAAGAAAGCACCAACCAAAAAAGACTTTCCTCCCACGCCCACGGAAGTACTTTCCATCCCAGCTGCAAGTGCAGCCTAAGGCCCAGACTCCCTGCTTTCAGGAGGGAAAGACCCCAAAGACTCAGCCCGCTCTTCCAGCTCAAGCCGAGTGTGGATTTTTGATTTGGTCCCAGTCAAAAGTTGTCCAAGGTCCCCCCCTGCAGGTGGGAGGGCGGTTTGTCTACTTTGCCCACCGGTGTCCCCTGGCCACCTCAGATGCTTAGGTGCTACAGATCATCCAGAGCAGCTTTCAGTTCCATTTCACCTACCTGCCACTTCCTCAAAATCTCAGGGAGTACCCCATGTACCCTGTGCACTGGAGCCTTCTGCAGACTGAGGTTGTGGCCCTGCTGGCTTACCTCGCCATCGAGCCAGTTCCCCTGGCCCAGATCAAGCAAAGCTTTTACTCCAAAAAGACCTGTGGGTTCTGCCCCATTCTGGATCTGCGAAACCTCAACCGGTTCTTTGGTGTGTGAAAAGTTCAAAATGGTCTCATTGGGGACACTGCTCCTGTTCCTCTTATGAGATGACTGGCTTTGCTCCTTGGTCTGAAGGATGTGTACATGCATATTCTGATCCACCCACATCACAAATGGTACCTGGCAGTCGTAGCCACTTTCTTCTGGACCTGGGTGGTCTTTGTCTTCCCGTACCTAGGCAACTGGCTTGTAAAGGGTCCCATGCCGACCAGCATACAGCAGTCCACCAAGCTCACCACTTAGGTGCTCGAAAGCCCATCTTCAGGATCAATTATCTGAAGTCTCACATCCAGCCAGTACAACTGGAGTTCATTGGGGCCCTCCTCAATACCACTCGAGCAAGCGCTTTATCGGTGAACCGCCAGCAGCTTTTCTTAGAGGTCATGGTGTGTTGCAGCGCCAGCACCACATCATGGCCTGTGGGCTCTTGAGAGCCTTCGGACACATAGCAGCCAAGGTACATGTCATTCCTCAGGCCCGCCTCTGCATGTGGCAGGTTCAGAGGACCTTGCAAGCACAATGGCAGCAAGCCTCGGGCTTTTTGCAGGACAGGATAGTGGTCACTGTGCCTCTCACTCAGTCCCTAATATGGTGGTTCCTGCCCGCAAACTTGTCAGGGCCTCCTGTTCCAACCGGCAGTGCAATGCAGGCTGCTTATCACAGATGCCTCCAAGCTGAGCTGAGGCACGCACCTGGATGGTCTTTGCACCCACGGCCTATGGTTCAAAAGCAAGAGTCTCCATCAGATCAACTTCCTCGAGCTCCGGGCCATTGCGAATGCTATCAGTGCCTTTCGGGTGGATCTGGCGAAGCAGATGGTCCTGATCCAGACGGGCTACCAAGTTGCCGTGTTCTATGTGAACAAGCAGGGGAGAACAGGCTCATACTTCCTGTGTTGGGAGGTGGTTTGCCTCTGGAAGTCTGCCCTGCTCCATAGCATAGATGTCAGGGTGGTGTATTTTCCCGGCGAGAGCAAAAGCCTGGCAGATTATTCAGCCTGGTGCTTCAGCCACACGAATGGCTCCTCAAGAGGGAGGTGGTGGACTGGATCTTTTGGGAGTGGAACACCCCTGATGTGCACCTCTTTGCTACAGCATAGAATGCCCAGGTGGCTTGGTTCTGCTCCAGTGATTGCCTGGCTCCGGATGCATTTCTAATCCTCTGGAATTGAGGGGTAGGCTCTTTGCCTACCTCTTGATTCCACTCATCACGAAGATGCTCTTGAAGCTCCAGGCCAAGAGGGAATCCATTATTCTCATCGCTCCTTACTGGCCTCAGCAGCCATGGTTCCTGTTACTGCTACAGCTCTCACAGAAGGAACCTCTTTGTCTGGGCTCCAACCCAGACCTCATCTCACAAGGAGGCGGCTCCCTGTTGAATCCCAGCATTAGCTTCTTACCACTCACAGCATGGATGCTGAGCAGGTAGCCCTCATGGAGCATGCCCTCCCTGAGGGTATCACCAAAATCCTGCTAGCATCTCGTAAGGAGTTAACACGTAAAGCCTATGGGCCGGCCCGATTTTCAGTTGGGCAGGACTAAGCACCATAGCCACATAGTCCTGCCTGTGATCCCTTAACCCTTGATTTTCACTTCTGTGGCGACAGAAGTGAACATCTGGGGTTCGCCACACAGCCGGAAAGTCACCGAGCCTAACTGGGCATCAGCGATTTTGGATGCTGCCCGGTTATCCCTGGTGCCTTAAAGGTAGGCGAGGCATTTCCTTGCCCATCTTTAAGGCACAGAGTGCTAACTGGATAGCATCCAAAATCACTGCTACCTGGTGAGCACCATTCCCCGCCTCCACTCTGCCCCAGAACACCCCCAACATGCCCTGATGATAACCGGATAGCATTGGGGCGCGTAAGGGACTTAATCAGGGATTTTCAAAGGCACTAGCCATGTAGGTGCCTTTTGAAAATCCACGATTAAGGCATTTACACGGTTAACATGAGCTGTTAACCATGCAAATACCTTTGAAAATCAAGCCCTACATGTTCAAATGGTGGCGGTTTGCTTTCTGGTGCACTGGTCGGGCATTGGACCCCTTTGTCTGCCTTGTGGACCAGCTGTTAGAATACATTGTGAACCTCTCCAATTCTGGGCTAAAGTCCAACTCTGTGCGTGTTCATCTCAGCGTGATTGGAGCGTTCCATCGTGGCTGCGATGGGAAGTCCGTCTTGGCTCAGCCTCTGGTATGCAGATTCATGCAGAGCTTGTTTCCCTCAAAGCCTCCAATTAAGTCCCCTACAGTTGCTTGGTCCTCATCCAGCTCATGCAGGCTCCTTTTGAGCTGCTGAACGCGTGTCCGTTCTTGACCTGGAAGGTTCTCTTCCTGGCGGTTGTCAGGTTGGCGTGGTGAGTAAGCAGACTCCAGACTCTGGTCACACACCCTCCATACACCAGGTTCTGTTAGAACCAGGTTGTGTTTCACACACACTCGCGTTTTCTGCCAACCGTGCTGAGGCAGAATTGCACATGCTGGTTTGCAAGTGTGCATTGGCCTTCTACTTGGAGCACACAAAGGCGCTCCGTCAAAGCTCTCAGTTGTTCATCTTCTTCTACCCCAATATGCTGGGGGTTGCTGTTTCAAAGCATACACTATCCCTCTGGCTTGCTGATTGCATTGCCCATGCGTATTCCTTGACTAGTTTGAGCTTTGAGGGTCACAATGTCTGTGTGATGGCTTCATCTGTAGCCAACCTCCATTCTGTCTCCAATGGTACAGTAGTTTTGGGCAGGCCATGCTCTGGTATATCTTTGGGTCGAGGGTCAACTCCTGCCTACTGGCCCTTCTGTCCTTCCAGGCTACCTGCTCAGAATTCCCTCGGTCAGTGTCAACTGTGTGGATACTGCATCAGATGAGTCTCTCTATGGGACCACCTCTCTGGTCTTCCTGACTTCTCAGTTCTCGATGCCCGGTTGGGCTAGTCTTTCTCCTCTGTTTCCGGTAGCCTGGAGCTTGGGAGTCCCATACGTGAGGACTTATTTCCTGCTTGTTCACGGAAAAAGCATACTTACTCACCTGTAGCAGGTGTTCTCCGTAAATAGCAGGAAAAAAGTCCTCTCAGCCCTCCCACCTTTCCGGGGAGTTGCCTTTTGGCTCCTGCTGTATGATCATATTGGAGAATACGGTGCCGTAGCGGGTGTGGAAGGCAGGTGCACATGCGTGGCATAACTCCCTAAATCTTCCTTTTGAAGCTGGGGAGCGTTCCATGTGAGGCTGTCAGTGACATCACCCATTCGTAAGGATTTATTCCTGCTATTCACAGAGAACACCTGCTATAAGTGAGTAACTACGCTTTATAGCAGCATTAGAATTTAGGTAGAAGTTCCTCCCTAAAAGAGCTTACAATCTAAGTAGGCACCTGAGACAGTAAAAGTAAGAGATAGTGACTTGTCTAAGGTCAGTAGGAGGAGTAGAGTTTGAACCCTACTTTCCGTGGTTCTCGGATAGTTGTTCTAATTAGTAGGTCTTTCCTTCTCCCTGAAAGAGGTCCTTCAGTGAAAAATGTAACTATGGCTGAATGCCAGAATCCTCATTATTTTATTGTTTTTCCAGGCGTTGATATCAGAAGACAGTAGGGAGGCAATCGCCCTTCAGGGCTGGGGTGAAAAGAAAAGTAATTTCCGTTTAGTAAAGAAAGCTGTCATGAACTCTCTGCCTTATGCCGGTCCCCGTATCTGTTTGCCACAGGCTTGATTAAGAGGAATTTCCAAGCACACCTTGATAAATTACCAGTACATGTTACATCTTACAAACTCCAGAAGGAGGCTCTCTTTGGCACAATACAAGTACTTATGTCGAGCATTAGCAGTAATTTTGAGAGACTGAGATCATACTCCACATACCCTGGCTTAGAAGTGAGGTTCACGACTGCCATGGTATGTGCAAAATTAATCCATTTAGAGAAATTGCTTCAAGCCAACTTATAGGCAACCATATGGAGAGCAAGTTTGTTTTAACTGTGAAAATGGCTTTCAGTGATTTACCTCAGGAAATGTGCTATTTGAAATTAACCCATCCTTTGTGCAAATAAGAGTACATCCATTTTTCCAGTGTGCATACTTGTAACCACAGTGAGTGAGGAGTGATGATTGCAACAATGTGCATGGTTTTGTATTTCCAAAGCTATGCATCCTTTTCTTCAATCACAGAAAGTACCTGCAGAAGAACTAGGTGAAAGTCTTTACTTTTTCCTCCAGCAGTTTTCAAAGTTGAAAGTAACCATGGACTTTGCAACAATATAGGAAGTGTGAAAATTATTTTCACAATGAATTCTTTGCGAATGTGGATGCTGTGACCTATCTGCCAGATTTATTTCATTTTTTGTTTCTTAAAGCACACTCGTAATGAGACAAAGAAAGAACTGGAGAAAATGATCAGGGTTAATGAAGATCATGCTGCTTACCTTGCAAATGATGAGGTTACCACTGTGCGGAAAAATCTTGAAGCACAAGGAGTAGATGTGGACCCAGTTTTGGTGAGACAGTCTCAGTCCATTCTGTGCATCTCTATCTGATCTGAAAAAGGAGTCGTTAATTAATTTTTATTTATTTAACAGTTTTTTATACCGCTTTATCATTTCAATCAAAGCGGTTTACATTGTAACTTAAACTTGGTAAATGTACATTAAACAGGGACATTTGATAACTTTGGATTTTTTTGAGCAATGGAGGGTTAAGTGACTTACTCAAGGCCCCACAAGGAGTACTAGTGGGAAATGGAGTAACCACTAGGCTGCTACTCCGTTTTCTTCTGAAATCTGGTCGGTTTGCACAGTGGAAGGAGGCTTGCACGAGTGGAGTGCAGTGTTGTCTTCTGGTGCATCACTGGTTAATGAACAGAGCTGAGCTTGCTTAGCATATTTAGCTTTTCTGCAGTGTCCAAACTGAGTGGAGAAATTTTACTTACCTGAGAATTCCTTTCCTGGAATTCTGCTAGACCAATCCAGCCGAGTTATGTGTCCCTACCAGCAGATGTTAGACAGGAAAAAAAAAAAAAAGAAAATTCCAATGGCGACATCACTGCTATAAGGAGAGGTGCCGCTGGAGGCTCTCCTCAGTATTAGTAACAAGCTAACAAAGAGCATTGAACTATAATGAGCAGAATTTGACCCTGGGGGGAATTGACTGAGGAGCCCTAACGTCCCCCATCCCCAAAGAAAACAAAAAGTGAGAACTCTGACAGTCTGGCAGCCCTCACCCAGAATGTGTAGTGCAAGACCTAAACAGCTGTGCCCTAGAGTGTGTTCTAACAGAGTTCCAGCAAAGGAAATTATCAGGCAAGTAAGATTTCTCCTTCCTCATCCTGCTAGACCAGTCTAGACAGGAAGTACCCAAGCTTGCCCTAAACAGGGCGGGAGGAAGACACAGCCGCCCCAAAGGCCAAATCCTTCCTGTTTTGAAAAAGAGCTCAAAGACAACCAGGTGGCCACCCTGCATATATCTTCAGCAGACACTAACTTGGACTGAGCCCAAGAAGAGGTCTAAGCCTTGCTCTAATGCACGCATTACCCAGCTGGCACAGTCTTGCTTCTGAGCAAATAGGCCGCAACAAATGCCTCCCAAATCTATCTTCCTAAAGTTGACTTAGAGGCTGCCTGGCCCTTTTGAGACCCTTCAAAGAAAATAGCCTATCTGACAACTAAAAAATATTTGTCACATTAAGGTAATGAAAGAGGACCTGTTGGATATGGAGAAGACAAAGACTCGCATCCTTCCCTTGACATTCATCTGGCAAAAAGACCAGCGGTGAGATCACCTGGTTCATATGAAAGGCCAACACTACTTTTGGCAAAAATGAGGGGACTGTATGGATCGTCACAAAGTCTGGCGAAAAGGACAGATAAAGAGTCTCTAAAGGGCAGGGCCTGCAACTCTGAAAGATGGTGCGCTGAGCAATTGCCACCGGGAAAATTACTTTTAAAGATGAGTCCTTCAACGTGGCCTGCCAAGGTCCAAAGGACCAAACCAAGATCCAGTGGGGAGGGGGCACACATGCTTAACGCCACTGAAAAAACGAAAAACATCTGGTCGGGCAGCTAAAGGGAGCCCCCTGCACCCAGCCCCAAAGGAAGATAAGGCCACCACCTAAACCCACAAGAAGCTAAGGTCAAACCTCTTTTCGGGCCCCTGGAGGAAGGCTAAAATCGATAGAACATCTGCTTACCTTGGTGACCGGACCCAGCCAACCCATCAGATGCGCACATATGCTGCTACTACCACTGCTACTATTTATCATTTGTATAGCGCTACAAGGGGTATGCAGTACTGTACACCAGGGAGGTGGACATGCAGCAAAACGTCAGCAGGGTGGAGATCATTAAAGCAGAATACTCTTTCTCCAGGACCAAGCAGGAAGTCAGTCCTCACATATGGGTGACGTCGGCGCCGACGGAGCCCCCGCGGAGCAATTTTCCCCAGCTTTCACAGAAAGCCTTTGGGAATTGCAGCACGCATGCGCGGTCGCCTTCCCGCCCAAGGGTGCCATCTTAGCCAGTCTTCTTTTTTCCGCGGAGCCCTACAGACGTACCCGTCGTGTCCCCGCTAAAAAAGTTGATTTTCGTGAGTTTTACTCGTTTTTCAATTCGGTTCGACGCCGGTCGTTTTCCTGCCCGGACTCGCGACGCCGTTGCAAGTCCTTCCCTTATTTTTCGGTTTTTCTGATTTTTGGTCAGTTTCGTTTTCGGTTTTTCACTGGCAGCCCGGTCCTTTGACCTTGCAGGGGCCCTTTTTCCCCCGATGGCTGCCAGTGGTTTCAAGCGGTGTGGTCAGTGTGACAGAAATATGTCACTCACTGACACACACGATAATTGCCTCCGCTGCCTGGGCCCGGATCATGAAGAAATGATCTGTAGAGCCTGTGGCAAAATGTCCTCCAAAGCGTTGAGGAGCCGGCGGCATCAGCGTGATAGAATCTTCGCTGACCCCAGCCGTACCCGGACCTCGTCGGAGGCCTCGGCATCCAGAGGCTCCAGCTCTGAACATCGCCGAAGCTCCTCCGACAGGGGTTCTCCCTCCGGAGACCATCGACGGAAGACAAAACCCGCGAGGGCGGCGTCGGTGGACGCTCCTGGCTCCGCGAGGGCCAGGTCGCATAGCCCCGACAGCCGTCCCGGGTCTTTGGAGAAGGAGCACCTCCCGAAGCGACCTCGCCTGGAGTCGGAGTTGCCTGCTCGGGTAAGTCCTGTGGTCCTTCTGGACTCGCCTCCGAGAGGTCCGACGTCGGGCCCGACGCCGTTGGGGCCCGAGTCGGGGACTGCTGGGTCACCTGAGGTCGGACTCAGGTTGACGGCCTTGGAGAGCAGACTATCTGCCTTCATGGACCAGCAGCGGGCACTGATCGCTGGCGCCGCTGCCCCGACCGCCGGGACGTCGACGTCTAAGTCGACCCCGGAGACCGAGCCGATCCTCGAGTCCATGCGAACTCGAGTCGATCCTCGGTCGAGGTCACCCTCGGCCTCCCGTTCGGGACCGAGGTCGTCGCCGCCGACTCCCTTGGCGTCGGGGCGGCCGACGCCTCCGCCTGCCCGAGCCGACCCCACTGATTCCTCCTCGGAGTCGGTCTGGGAGTCTGAAGAGGAGGAGTCACCTGATTCCTTTCGGACTCGGTGTGTCCCCTCGGACTCACCTGAGTCCGAACCTCGGAAACAGTCCCCTCCGGAGGATGCCCGGTTCTCGGACTTCGTCAGGGATATGGCCAAGGCTTTGGCCTTCCCGGCGGATCCCGAGGAGGAGCCTCGAGCCGAAGAGCTCGACACCCTTCAGTACGACTCTCCCGCCCGGGAGCACTTTACTGTACCGGTGCCTCCCATGCTGGAACGACTACTCTTCCACATGTGGGAGAGTCCGGCCTCATCGCCGGTCTTAAGCAAGCGGGTCGATTCCATCTATCGAGTCCGCAAGAGTCCTGGCTTCCAAAAAGCACAGCTGCCACACCATTCCATGGTAGTGGAATCGGCCATGCATAGGCTTAAGAGCCAAAAGATGCACTCCTCGGTGCCTCCTGGCAGGGAGGCCCGTAACCTGGATGGCCTTGGTAAGAAGTGTTTCCAGGGCTCTATGCTTGCTTGTCGTGTCCAGACCTACCAGCTATACATGGGCATGTATCTCCGAGACCTGGCTAAAGAGCTAGCCGGATTCTCTGCTGGACTGTCCGAGGAACCTTTGCGGAGGTTCCTAGCCTTAACATCTGGTATTCGGGAATGCTCCAAATTCATGTCCCGAGCAGCCTATGATGGCTTTGAAGCATCGGCTCATGTGGGCGCAGCCGGCATCGGTGCCCGCCGACAGGCTTGGCTTCAGTCGTCTGACCTTGAGCCTTGGGTGCAGGACAAGTTGGTCGATATCCCCTGCAGAGGTGAGAACCTCTTTGGCAAGCCCATGGCTGAAAAGGCTGCACAAATCGAGACGGAGACTCTCACCAGGACCAGGCTTTCTAGGAAGACCTCCGCCCCTTCCCAGAAAAAGAAGGGCTCGGGAAAAAAGTCCTTTTACCCGAGAAAGGCGGCTGCCTACAAACACTACCCCCAATATCAGGCCCCTCCAGCTCCCCAACAGGGTCAGCCGGCCAAGGGACGGGGTAACGGGTCCCGTAGGCAGCAAGCCCCCAAGCCTGCACCACCAGCCCCTGCTCAGCAGGGTGGGGGTTTTTGACTTCCTCAGCATAGCCTCTCCCCCTCAGCTGGTTCCTCCCAGCACCGGAGGCCGGCTGGTTCACTTCGCCCACAGGTGGTCCAACATCACTTCAGATGCCTGGGTGCTTCAAGTCGTGCGAGAAGGATATCTTCTCCACTTCCATCAGGTCCCTCCCTCTTATTTTCCGGGGGAACCTCCGCGACTCCCTCTGCACAGGGACTTACTCCTTCAGGAGTTAGCAAGTCTTCTTCAGGACCAGGCGGTGGAACCGGTGCCCCACCACCTGAGAGGTCAAGGCTTTTATTCCAGGTATTTCCTAATACCAAAAAGGACAGGAGGCCTAAGACCCATCCTGGACTTGCGCAACCTCAACAAGTTCCTTGTGCGGGAAAAGTTCAAGATGCTTACCCTTGGAATCCTTCTGCCCTACCTCCAGCGGGGAGATTGGCTATGCTCCTTGGATCTAAAGGATGCCTACACGCACATCCTCATCCACCCAAGCCACCGCCAATACCTAAGGTTTGTGGTGGCCGGAAATCACTACCAGTACAGAGTACTGCCCTTTGGCCTGTTCTCCGCACCGCGAGTCTTCACAAAATGTCTCGCGGTGGTGGCGGCCTATCTCAGGCTTCACGGCCTCTATGTCTTTCCGTACCTCGACGACTGGCTCATCAGAGCGTCGTCCCCCCCGGCAGTCACCAATGCCACACACCGCACGGTGACTCTTCTGCAGTACTTGGGCTTTGTCATAAACTTCGCAAAGTCCACTTTGCTCCCCTCACAGGATCTCGAGTTCATCGGCGCAAGACTGCACACTCCTCAGGCTCGAGCTTTCCTGCCTCTCGACAGGGCTCAACGGCTCATGGACCTAGCCGGCCGTTTTCGCAGCCAGTCCCTGGTCTCCGCCAGGCGCTTCCTGAGACTACTCGGCCATATGGCTTCCACCGTCCACGTGACCCCCAATGCTCGCCTGAATATGCGGCCGGCTCAATGGTGCCTTCGCAAGCAGTGGCAACAAGCCACCGGCGGGCTAGCCGACTTAGTGCGCCTCTCCAGACCGCTGGCCTCTTCCCTACAGTGGTGGCTTCATCGGCCGAACCTGGTGCTCGGAATGCCTTTTCAGTCGCCTCAGCCGACTCAAGTGCTGACGACCGATGCTTCCCTCCTGGGCTGGGGAGCTCATTGCCAGGGGGCGTGTACTCAAGGTCTCTGGACCGCGTGGGAATCTGCTCAACAGATCAACTTCCTGGAGCTCAGAGCTATTCGTCTGGCGCTCAAGGCTTTCTCCCACCTGACTTCTCACCAGTCCGTCCTTGTCCAGACGGACAATCAAGTTGCCATGTTCTACGTGAACAAGCAGGGCGGCACGGGCTCCTTCCTTCTCTGCCGAGAAGCTCAGAAGCTCTGCTCGTGGGCCGTCAGTCACGGCATTCTTCTCAAAGCAGTTTATCTCCCAGGCGAGGAGAATTGCTTGGCCGACAAACTCAGCAGGATACTCCAGCCGCACGAGTGGCGTCTGGATCCCTTGGTAGTCCAGAAACTCTTTCTGAAGTGGTGCCTCCCCACGATGGATCTCTTTGCCAGTCCTCTCAACCGGCAACTTCCTCGCTTCTGCTCGCGTCAGCCACATCCCCTTCAGGTAGCGGCAGATGCATTTCTGCTCTCATGGTCGGAAAACCTTCTCTATGCTTTTCCTCCCATCCCGCTAATCTCCCAAACTCTGTTCAAGGTTCTCCGGGACAAAGCGTCCATGATCCTGGTGGCTCCTCGCTGGCCCAGGCAGCCTTGGTTTCCACTCCTGTTGCCATTAGCGGTAGATGATCCGTTCCCTCTGGGGTCTCAACCGGATCTCCTAACACAGGATCAGGGGTCTCTGCTCCACCCCAACCTCCGATCGCTCAACCTAATGGCCTGGCGGCTGAAAGGGTAGTCCTTGCTCCCCTTCTCCTGCCGGCAGAGGTGGAGGAGGTCGTCCTAGCTTCTCGGCGACCTTCTACCCGCAAATGCTACGTCCTAAAATGGCGTCGCTTTTCCGTTTGGTGTGTACAGCAGTCTCAGGATCCCTTCTCCTGCCCGGTGTCGGTGATCTTGCAGTACCTGCTCTACCTCTCTAATCTGGGACTTAAGTCCAACTCCGTCAAAGTCCACCTCAGTGCTCTTTCAGCACACCATGTGCCGGTGGACGGCAGACCTCTTTCCAGCGACCCTCTTGTAGCACGGTTTCTCCGAGGTCTCCTTCTACTAAAACCACCTCTGCGCCCGCCAGCACCTGACTGGGATCTGAATGTGGTTTTCAGCGGATCACCTGTCCGCCTTTTGAACCGATGGCTACCTGTTCTCTGCGTTTTCTTTCGTGGAAAACCTTATTCCTGATAGCCCTCACTTCCGCTAGACGCGTAAGTGAATTGCAGGCCCTCGTGTCTGATCCTCCATTCACTCGGTTCTACAAAAATAGGGTAGTCCTACGGACTCATCCAAAATTTCTTCCAAAAGTTGTCTCCCCTTTTCACATCAATCAGGAGGTGGTACTTCGAACCTTCTTTCCCAGGCCTCACTCCAGCCGAGCTGAACGAGTCCTGCATACCCTGGACTGTAGAAGGGCATTGAACTTCTACCTTGACCGTACGCGGGAGCACCGTAAAGCTGCTCAGCTTTTTGTGTCTTTTGACCCCAATAAATTGGGGCTCCCGGTCTCCAAGCGTACCCTGTCCATCTGGGTTGCTGACTGTATCGCTTGGGCTTATGGGGCAGCCGGACTCTCCTTAGAAAGTCGAGTCACGGCTCATTGTGTTCGGGCGAAGGCTACGTCAGTGGCTTACCTCCGCTCTGTTCCGCTGGCAGACATCTGCCGGGCCGCTACTTGGTCTTCGAGCCAGACTTTTGCGGTCCATTACTGTCTCGAGAGGGAGTCCCGCAGGGACAGTGCTTTCGGACAGGCAGTCCTCCGAAATCTCTTCGAGGTTTGAGCAACTCCTACCCTCCATCCCGGATGGGGGCTACCGGTGGGTAATAATTCAGCGAAGATTCCTTCCTTCTGTACTGCCGAGCTAGAGGGAGCTCATTTTTGTGCTTGGGGTCTCCGGTAGCCTTAAGCTTGGGAGTCCCATATGTGAGGACTGACTTCCTGCTTGGTCCTGGAGAAAGCGTAGTTACTCACCTGTAACAGGTGTTCTCCAGGAGCAGCAGGAATCAGTCCTCACAACCCTCCCTCCTCCCCGTGGAGTTGCAATCATCTGCTTAAGTTTTTTGCAAATTTTTATGCTGTCTTTTAGCTATGTCATCAGACTGGCTAAGATGGCACCCTTGGGCGGGAAGGCGACCGCGCATGCGTGCTGCAATTCCCAAAGGCTTTCTGTGAAAGCTGGGGAAAATTGCTCCGCGGGGGCTCCGTCGGCGCCGACGTCACCCATATGTGAGGACTGATTCCTGCTGCTCCTGGAGAACACCTGTTACAGGTGAGTAACTACGCTTTCCTGCAAAGCCTTTGCCCTTCATTGGCCAGGCCGTAACCAGAAAGGGTTCAGATCATCCATGAGCACGGGCACTTGCTGTAGGAGACCCCTCCCTCTCAGGAGCAAGAGAGGTTTTTCCACCAGCCAACAACAGAGGGCTGCATACCATGACCTCAGTGGCCAATCTGGAGCAACTAGAATGGTAAGGCATGGATGACCCTCTATCCACTGGAGCATTCTTCTGAAGAGGGACCATATGGGAAAGACTTGAAGACCCCTTGTTGGTCAACTCTGTACCGGCACATTGATCCACCCAGAGCTCTGCGATGACTGAAGTGTGTCACTTTGGCATTTGGTGAAGTCGCCATGAGGTCCATGACTGAGGCCCCTTAACAATCAATAGTTTAATGAAACTCCACAGTGCTGAGCTCCCACTCTTCCCAATTTGGAATGCGGTGACTTAGGAAGTCTGCCTTGACATTGTCGACATTAGCTAAGTGTGCTGCTGCACCCAGAGACATAGCAGCTGCATTTCCATGACCACACATGGTTTGCAGGACCAACCCCAGCGTAGCTGCTGGGGGTCCTGTTGGTTGACAATGCATCCGTTGTCACATTGTCTCAGAGTACCTACACCGTCTTTCTCTGTACTGGAGGACAGAAGTGCCACACTGCCATACAAGTGGCCCTGTCCTCCATCCTGTTTGACACTACCCTCCAGGCGATCACATACCCTGCACAGTCTGCCCCTGACAATGGGCTCTCCAGCCAGAAAGAGACTGGCATCGGACATCAAAATAATCCACTGCGGGGATTCTAGTTCCCCTCAGCATGAGATTGTACCGAGTTGCTACAGAACTGCTACTATTGAACATTTGTATAGCGCTACAAGACGTATGCAACACTGCACTGACACATGTTAAAAATGGTCCCTGTTCATCAGAGTTTACAATCTAATCAAGAAAGACAACACAGAAGCTGTAGATATGGGATACATCTAGGGGGAATGGTAAGAAAACACAAAAGAGATCAGGTGAGTCAAGATCCATAAGCGACAGTGAAGAGGTGAATTTTCAGCCTGTATTTGAAAAGGGTCAGAGAAGGTGCCTGACATACATACTCAAGTAGTTTGTTCTAGGCATAAGGAGCAGCAAGGTGAAAGGAGCGAGGTCTGGAGTTAGCAATAGAAGCAATTTTCCAGAAGAGCAATGTTCCCAAGGAGGGGTGTAGGGAGAGATAAGAGGAAAGGTAGTGAGGAGCTGCAGAGTGAATGCAGTTATAGGTCAACAGGAGAAGTTTGAACTGGATACGGAAACGAATAGGGAGCCAATGAAGTGACTTGAGAAGAGGGGTAATATGAGCATGACGAGGCTGATGGAAGATTAACTGTGCAGCAGAGTATTGAACAGATTGAAGGGGAGAGAGAGATGATTCAGGAGGAGACCAGCAAGGAGTAGGTTACAGTAGTCTAGACAGGAGGTGACTAAGTAGTGGATAATTGTCTTAGTAGTGTGTTCAGAAAGGAATGGGTGAATTTTGTTGATTTATTTATTTATTTATTTTATTTATTTAACAGCTTTTATATACCGTGCTATTTGTTATCAGTGCGGTTTACATACAACAAGGGTGCACAGTCAGAAAACTGTTCTGTGCTTACATTGTAACAGGAGTTTAAACTTGGACAGTACATTGTAACAGGAGCATAAACTTGGAGTAACAGAGAAACTATAAACATATGTACAAAATATAATTAGATTTGGTTTGTATATACAGTAAGTAAGATGTAGAGAAAGAAACGGCAGGTTTTAGCTATCAGTTGGATGTGTGTGGAGAAGGAGAGAGAGAAATCGGATGACTCCAAGGTTGCGAGCTGAGCAGACAGGGAGGAGTAGAGAGTTATCCACAGAGACTGAGAGAGAAGAAAGGGGGGGGGGGGGGTTTAGGGGAAAAAATAAGAAGCTCAGTTTTGTCCATGTTCAATTGCAAGCCGCAGTGAGACATCAGGCAGCAATGTCAGGCCGTCAGAGATCCTGGCCTGGATTGCTGGAGAGATTTCAGGTGAAGAGAGGTAGATCTGGGAGTCATCAGTGTAAAGATGGTACTGAAAGTCATGGGAAGAGATGAATGCACCAAGGAACTGGATATATAGAGAGAAAAGGAGACAGATCCTTGGGGTACACCAGCTTGAGAGCAGGTTTAACAGTAGAGGAAGATCCACTAGAACAAACACTGAAAAGAATGATGGGAAAAAGAAGCGAACCAGGATAACACAGAGCTGTTAAAACCAAGCAAGGGCAAGGTATCAAGGAGAAGGTTGTGGTCAACAGTGTCAAAAGCAGTGAAAGGTCAAGAATGAGGAGGATTGAGTAAAGGCCCTTGGATTTTGCAAGGAACAGGTAACTGGAGACTTTGGCAAGAGCTGTTTTAGTAAATCTGGATCTCCAGGAACAAGCAGGAATGTAGTCCTCACATATGGGTATCATCGGTACCGACGGAGCCTGCCCGGGAATGCTCCCCAGCGTCCAATAGGAACGCTTTTGGGAGCATCCCTCAGCACATGCGCGCTGCCTTTACAACTGTCCCTCTTCAGTTCTTTGTTTTTCGCGGAGCCAACAGGACCTGTCACCGCAGAAAATTCCATCTTTAAAGTTCTTTTTTGTGGTCGCGTTTGCCTACTGCACGACGCCTACCAGTACCGCCGGTTCTTTTCTTTTTTCTTTTCCTTTCCTAAAAAAAAAACCAAAACCTAGACTTTGACTGTTTGTTTTCAGAAACTTTCCTGTTTTGGTGCTAGGCGCCATTTTGGGCATTAGGCCCCATTTTTCCAAAATCATGGAAAAGCCAACTAGTGGTTTTAAAAAATGTACTAAGTGTGGCGGTACCATCTCTGTCACTGACACCCATGATTGGTGTCTAAAATGTTTAGGACCTGATCATTCTCCAACTGAATGTCTCTCCTGCATGGGGATGACCAAAAGAGGAAGACAGAACCGGGCCGCAAAGCTCAGTACCCTCTTTTCTTCAGATGCAAGATCCATTACATCGACATCGTCAATGGCCTCTTCTTCCTCCCATGGATCTCAGGTAAATAAACACAAAAGCTGGTCCTCAAAGGGTAGCTCACCTGCTAAGCATCGAGAGGCCATTGGCATTGCCCTTGAGGGAACCACACCAGCAAAACAGCCCCAGCAGGAGGCTTTGGCTTCCAAAGCATCGATGGGGCTTCAGGATGTTCTCGCGGCCTCAACCTCGCAAGAACTACCTGTGCCATGCTCAGGGGTTCCGGCTGTTCTTACCGGTACCGACACCCAGGCATCGGCAGCGTCGATAGACCAGAGATTTCTTGTTATCGAACGCAGTATCGCAGCTCTTCTCTCAGCTGCGGTACCGGTGGTCCCAAGGGCACCGGTGCCGACATCGACACTGATGACAGTACCAACACCGGTACCGACGATACCGGCCCCGATGGTAACTCTTCCCATTCCACCTCCGGCTGGAGTGGATAAAGTGGTACCGGGTCACCTCGGTACCGACTTTGATCGGTACCGCGATCGTGCTTTGCAGGAGCATCGGGGTCAGGAATACTTCGATTCCTCCGATTTCGAAGACTCTCTGACAGTTCTGCTGGCAATAGAGGGTTTCACTTATAAGATCCCTCTTCTCCCCAATGCAAAATGTCACCTCCAGAGGACATGTCATTTCAGGATTTCATCCGTGATATGGCCAAAAGTCTTTCAATCACAGTAGCTCCTGAAGAGGAACCCAGAGCAAAGGAATTGGAAATCCTCCAATATCCTAAAACTCCTAAGGAGGCAGCTACTTTGCCTATCCATGAAATTCAGCAATAATACAAAATACCCAAACAGGTCTAAAAGCCAGTGCAACAATAAAAGAGAGCCTGGTAGATTAAACAAAAACTGCCTTAAAATGAAACCACTTTTTTTGTCGGAAAATCCGTCAGTGTAGAGGACTTCACCCCATACCACTGCGGCCCATCCATTTTATTAAAGAACCCTATAATTTAGGACATTGTGTTATGATCTGTTTGGCGAAATTACTTAGCTCAAAAAGGCTGCTGTAGATATTCATCCAACGACCAATATTGACGACTTGTCACGTTTCGGGAATCATCTTATTCACCCCTGCTTCAGGTCAAGTCATCGTGAATCAAAATATCCACCTTCTGAAAGAACACCGAGGAGTGCGGTTTTTTTATAATGGCATTCACTGCTATGACGTTGATCAGATTCTCCAATCGTGGGAGTTCATAAAAAGCTGAGGAAGCCAATCAAATCCCAAGTGGGAGGGGTCACCAATCAAGCCCTTCCCACCAGTAGAATGGCAGCTCCAATAGTCGCTGTAAATCCTACTTGATTGTATGCCAATCTAATTGAGAATTAAGTCCAAAGGGGTGGACCGAATTCAATGTGAAAATCCACCTCTGTTCTAAGGTCTGTAGATGCTGAACTCTGTCGCCGCCCCGCAGATTGAGTGGAACCCAATCCAATACGCGCCAATGAAGATCTTCAAATGTATGTGAACAAGTTAGGCAATGGTCCACCAAAGGAGCCGTAATAGTCCGTGTACGCAGTCTCGATGCATGCTCTCCCAAGCGAACTTTAAAAGGACGCGAAGTACGTCCTATATAATTCAATGCGCAGGGGCATGTAATTAAATATACCACATATTCAGAGGTGCAGGTAGTATGCCACCGAGTTCTATAATGTCTACTTGTCCTTGGGTCCGTCCTGTCAGGACCAGATAGAGTATTGGAATAATAATGGCAAGTACCGCAAGGATAATGCCCAGGATGAATATGGTGAGAGGGAGGGCGATCTTCCCTAGTTGTATTCTTTACTAAAAGGTCCCGGAGATTTGCCTTACGAGAAAAAGCAATCCGTAATGGCATACGAAAGCATATGTGTAATCCCAAGATCGGCCAGAACTTATGAAGGATCTTAGTTACTTCCGAAGATCCCCGCATGTATGGCAGTATCGCTGTAATTTTGTCCTGAGGCAGATCGAGAGACCGAGGTTCAAATAGCCAATCCCGTTGTATATAACGTGCTCTCAAATAGGCTGCATGTACAACCTTATAGGGGTAACCTACAGGTAAGATCCTTAGCATGTATTTTAAAAGAAGACAGTAAAGTACAATTTCGGCACAAGCGCAAAAACTGGCCGAAAGGTAAGCCTTTCTTCAAAGCCGGAGGATGATAACTATCATATCAAAGTAAAGTATTTCTCTGGACAGGTTTTCGATATAACGACGTCAAAAAACCAGAGAAAGTCAATTCCACTGTAATATCCAAAAACTGAATAATTTGAGCCTCTATCTGCGATGTAAATTGAATGTTGTTTTTATAAGTGTTCAGCGATGATAAGAAGGATTGAAGCTCAAGCTTGGTGCCAGTCCAGAGGAAGAAATCATCATCCAAAAATCTCTTCCAAAATGGGATCCTAGAATATAACGGATGGGAATATACATATGTTTCTTCAAACCATGACATGTATATGGTGGCAATGGAGGGAGCCACTGTTGCCCCCATGGCTATGCCAAAAACCTGCAAGTAATATTGCTGCCGATGTAAAAAAATAATTTTTAGTTAACACCAAATGCAAAAGATCCAACAAAAAATCTTTGGAAATGCGTTCGGGTAGGGACAGGGGATATTGTTGCAATCCCACAAGTTACCTCCCTTTGATCAATATTAGTATATAAAGACTGAATGTCCAAAGATACCATGTAGGTGTCCGTAAAGCGAGCTGTACAGAGATTCAATTGCCTCAAAAAATCACCAGTGTCCTTGATGTACGAGGGAACTTGTGCTGCAATCGGTTGTAAAAATAAATCGCAAAACCTCGAAAGAGGCTCAAGGACAGAGTCCCGGCATGATACAATAGGACGGCCCGGGGGGGCTATAAGTGATTTATGTATCTTGGGTACTAGATAGAAAACCAGCACCTTCGGATGTTTATGAATAAGAAATTCAGCTTCATGTTTAGTTAACCAATTCCTAAGAAAGGCATGGGAAATAAGCTCTTGAATCTCCGTCTGGAGTTCTAAGGTAGGGTCAGCAATCGGTAGATAATATTTTTGATTGTCTAAATGTTTACTTATTTCAAGGTCATATTGCTCATTTGACACTAACACAGTTGCACTGCCCTTATCTGCCTGCCGTATCACCAGATCAGACCTGGACAGTTGGTTCAAAGCCACATATTGAGCCTGTGTAAAATTTCGACCAGAGAAGAACTTAGTCTTCTCCCAGGCTGAAAGTGCTTCCAATGCTAAAAATTGAAAAGTCGATACCGTCGGATCAATTTGACCCGGTGGAAGCCAATGTGAAGTGTTCCTAATTAAAGAAACATCAGGAGGATAGGTGGAGTTAGAAAAATGGTGCAAAACCCGGCGACAGAGTTCAGCATCTACAGAACTTAGAACAGAGGTGGATTTTCACATTGAATTCGGTCCACCCCTTTGGACTTAATTCTCAATTAGATTGGCATACAATCAAGTAGGATTTACGGCGACTATTGGAGCTGCCATTCTACTGGTGGGAAGGGCTTGATTGGTGGCCCCTCCCACTTGGGATTTGATTGGCTTCCTCAGCTTTTTATGAACTCCCACGATTGGAGAATCTGATCAACGTCACAGCAGTGAATGCCATTATAAAAAAACGCACTCCTCGGCGTTCTTTCAGAAGGCGGATATTTTGATTCACGACGACTTGACCTGAAGCAGGGGTGAATAAGATGATCCCCGAAACGTGACACGTCGTCAGTATTGGTCGTTGGATGAATATCTACAGCAGCCTTTTTCAGCTAAATAATTTCGCCAAACAGATCATAACTAACACAATGTCCTAAATTATAGGGTTCTTTAATAAAATGGATGGGCCGCAGTGGTGTGGGGTGAAGTCCTCTACACTGTGACGGCTTTTCCGACAAAAAATGTGGTTTCATTTTAAGGCGGTTTTTGTTTAATCTACCAGGCTCTCTTTTATTGTTGTATCCATGAAATTCTGCATAACCTGATGCTCAGAATGTGGGAGACACCTCTGACTACTACTCCTCACTCTAGGAGACTTGATACTATCTATCGAGTCCCATCATGTCCTGGATTTCAGAAAACTCGGTTGCCACACCATTCAGTGGTAGTGGAGTCAGCCATGCATAGGATGAAAAGTGCAAAAAGACATGCATCCAGTCCTCCAGGCTGTGAATGCAGGACCCGGGATGCTTTTGGGCGCAGAACCTTTCAAGCTTCCATGCTTTCAGCTAGGATCAGCTCATATATCCTATATATGGGAATGTTCCTCAAAGAAATCACAGGAGACTTGGAACTTATGAGCCCATTTCTCTCAGATAAGAGACAAGACTTTCTTACTCTGGTTAAGCATGCTCAGGATGTCTCCAAGTTTGTCAATCGTGCAGCCTTTGACTGCTTCGAATGCATCAGCAGAACCTCTGCCATTGGTGCACGATGGGTTGCCTGGCTATAGGCATCAGACTTGGAGACTTGGGTACAGGACAAATTAGGCAACATTCCTTGCATGGGAGAGAATCTCTTCGGCAAGAACTGGCAGGAGAAGGCTAACGAGTTAGATGCTGACCATTCTACCTTAGATAGATTGTCAAAGTCTACAGCCACTCCAACCAAAAGGAAGCCTTATTAAAAAACCCTCTTTTAGCAAAAAGGGGACGTTTTATCATTCCTACACTCACCAGACTCAGACTCCAGGTCAGGTTGCCCAAAAGGGACAAACTAGACAACAAAAGAAACCAAAAGGCCCGAGAGCCCAACCAGCTCTCCAGGTTCAGCCCCCTCAAGGGCTTTGACTCCTTCCTAGAGAGCTTTGCCTTCCTGCCTCTGAGGGGTCCTCAACCCAGGTTATGCCGCTTTGTCAACAGATGGCATAAGATAACAGCAGAAGATTGGACTTTGTCCATTGTAGGGGAGGGGTACAAACTTCATTTTCACAGCTTACCCCTTCCTACAATTCTAAAGCAGTTCAATTCACAAACCTCTACAGACAATCTGCTAGATCACGAAGTCTCCACGCTTCTTGCCCAAGGGGCAATAGAGGAAGTACCCATTCTTCAACAAGGTGCAGGGTTCTACTCCCACTATTTTCTTATTCCAAAGAAAACAGGAGGACACAGACCCATTCTAGAACTCAGAGAATTGAACAAATATCTGTTTTGAGAGAAATTCAAATTGATTTCTCTGGGAACTTGTGATAAGGAAGCTTATCATAGCTCAGGTAGGAGCTATAGAAAAGATGATGTGACTCTGAACAAGCAACCTGTCAGTTCTGGTAGAAGTAAGAAAACAGAGTTTTCACATAAAAGACTACCAGTCCCAGAATGCACCAGGTTTCCAGCAGCCATGAGAGGGGCTGAAGTGAGAAAATGTGTGTGCAATCAAGAGAGCTATGAGGTAATCCCTAAGCACTCATCTCAAAGGGCAGGGCCTGATTCAACACAGCTGCGCTGTGTTAGGGAGGAGCACACATTAGGACAGAATAAGAATAGAGCTTATTCTTCAGATAACAGCTACAGAAAGAGCTTCAGGGAGAGCTTCAGCAACGGCTACAAGCTCCAGCCCAGCTACAGGTTTAAGCATCACCTGGAGAAACAGAAGCCAAGCCAAGCGGATAGAGAAAGAAGGAAACTCTCTGGAAGGAAGAGAAGAAAGGCCATTGGAAGGTCTGGGAGAACCCAAGGCAGTACCTATACTGGGAGGTATTCCAAATGCCAGCAGAGTCCATTGGACTGGAGTCAGCCAGAGGAATGGATTGGCAGAGATAGGAATCACCAGTGGCTACCTGGAAGAGAGGAGACTGCACGTGGAAAGGACTTTCAGACCTATGCCAGAAGGTATGTGAGGAAAGATCCAGTGTCCAGGGATCAAGATTGGAAGGCTGGACATCATAACTGGATTACATACTGGCCAGGATATACAGAGAGGAATTATGATAGCAGGAGAGGCTCAGGTATAAACACTGATCCAGACCCTATCTATAATAGTGAATGGCAGCAAGGGAATAAGCATTCTCATGATAGTGCCTTATTGAAAGACTCATCTGTGCCAATGTATGATAGTGACCCTATGCTGATTGATGAAGGGGGAGATACAGCAGATGAAACTATTCATTACATGGACTGTTCTCTATCTAAATGCTATTGCTAGCTTTCTGTGAGCAAACACATCAGCCATCACAAAGAAACCTAACTTTGTTCTTTATTTCCACTGCAAACAGCTCTTAAAGCAGGATTTGGGTTCACACAGTAGCAGCCAGCCAGCTAAAGGATTTCAGCTGGTCAATTGATAGTAATTAAAGCTGCACCTGATTGTGTGTGAGCAAGGGAGAATCACTGCTGGGATCTGCGTGGAAAATAAGCAGAAGTTAACCTAACAAGCAAAGTTCATTTATTTCTTTGTGCCTTTTTTATTTGGTAATTATTTGCTAAGAAAACATTAGCTAATTGCCTGACAAGCTGAAGGTTGTTTTCTGATTTGCTTTGTGACTTTGTTATCCATTTAAACACTGCAAGCAAGTAACCTCATTTATATTGCTAACAAGCATACTTGTGCTGGGTGAATTAAACCCCATCAATAAAAGAAGTATTTTATTGGCCTTACCACTGGTTTCACAACTCAATTATTGTCTTCAGCTGTGTTTGGAGTGAAAGAACTACATTACCCACAATACCTTGCAAGAATCATATGAATATATGCATCGTCAAGATTGTGTAAGTTCTCACCCTAGGCAGCCGTCTGACAAACTCTTCTGCCATACCTTCAAAGCCAGGACTGGCTTTGCTCTCTAGACTTAAAGGATGCATACATTCACATTCTTATCCATCCAGATCACAGGAAATTTTTACGTTTCCTTTTCAGGGGAAGACATTTCCAGTACAGGGTTCTTCCTTTTGGTCTGGCTTCAGCACCAAGGGTATTCATGAAATGCATGGCAGTAGTAGCTGCATTTCTACGAACCCTGGGGATTTTTGTCTTCCCTTACTTAGACGACTGGCTCATCCGAGCCTCCACAGTGACAGAGGCCAGCACTGCACTGTCTCGTACAATGCGAATCCTCCAATACTTGGGATTGGTAATAAACTTCCCGAAATCTCAACTAGTTCCTTCCCAATGCCTAGAATTTATAGGAGCATCTCTGGATACCAGACAGGCAAGGACTTTCCTTCCACAAACCCAGTGTCTTCGCATAATGCAGTTAGCTTCCCAAGCAGCAGGCAAATCCTCCCTTACTGCTCGGGAGCTACTGCAGTTACTGGGACACATGGCATCCACAGTTCATGTAGTCCCATATACTCGCCTCCACATGCAAGCAGCTCAGTGGACCCTCTCCACACAGTGGACACAGGCCACAGGTCATTTTTTTGGACAAAATAACAATCTCTCAACAACTAATTTTGTCCCTCCAATGGTGGCAATCATTAGAAAATCTGACAGTAGGGTCTCCTTTCTATCAACCCCTCTTTCAGGCCACCCTAACAGATGCATCACAGGTGGGTTGAGGAGCACACCTGAATCATCTCTCTACCCAGGGCACCTGGACTCCACAGGAGTTTGTTTTACACAAAAAACCTCCTGGAGTTAAGAGCAATTTATTCAGCTCTTCGAGTGTTCCACGTCCAGCTTAGCTACAAGACAGTCCTGGTCCAGATGGACAATCAGGTAGCCATGTTCTATGTGAACAAGCAGGGCGGGACACTCTCTGTCGTTTTGCAACGAAGCTTTACGACTATGGGCCCTCGCCAGAGAGCATCAAATTCACCTTCTAGTGGTATATCTTCCAGGCATTCAAAACCTTTTGGCAGACAAACTCAGTCGAGTACTGCTACCTCACGAGTTGTCACTCCACCTAGACCAGGTGGCAAAGATATTTCATCTCTGGGGCACTCCAGACATACACCTCTTTGCAAGTCCACTGAATGCCAAACTTCCCCGGTTCTGTTCCAAGATTCCAGTGCACAACTGTCAGGCAAAGGATGCCTTCCTCCTTCACTGGGGTCAGGACTTCCTTTATGCCTTCCCAACCATTCCCCTCGTCCCCAAGACACTCTTCAAACTTCAGAGAGACAGGGGTCGCATGATTCTCATAGCACCACGATGGCCACGCCAAACGTGGTATTCCCTGCTTCTGCATCTCTCTCAAGCGGCACCTCTGGAGTTAGGGCATGTTCCAGATCTCCTTTCCCAGGAGAACGGGATGCTATGGCACCCGAATCCCCAGTCCCTGCACTTCACGGCCTGGTTGTTGAAGGCTTAGATCTCCAGGATTTCAACCTGTCCCAACAGGTAAAAGATATCCTTCAGGCTTCTAGGAAACTTTCCACAAGAAGATCTTATGCCTTCAAGTGGAAACGTTTTACTATATGGTGCTCCATGAAGGGATTAAACCCCCTGGTCATACCCTTAGAATCGATACTAGAGTATCTCCTTCACTTATTGAATTCTGGGTTAAAGACCAATTCGGTAAGAGTCCATCTTAGTGCAATTGCAGCTTCTTATAAGCCTCTAAATGGACAACCAATTTCCTCTCATCCACTCCTATCAAGATTTATGAGAGGCCTTTTATTAACTAAACCTCCTATCAAGCCACCACCGGTAGCATGGGATCTAAATCTAGTTCTTGGGCAGCTCATGAAGCCGCCTTTTGAACCTTTAACCACTACAGCCCTTAAGATTTTGACTTGGAAGGTCATCTTCCTGATTGCAATCACCTCTGCCCGTCGCATTAGTGAATTGCAAGCTTTAGTGACTGATCCTCCTTATACTAGATTTCATCATAAGGTTGTTCTTCGAACTCACCCACACTTTATGCCAAAGGTGGTTTTGCCTTTTCATTTAAACCAATTAATTTATCTTCCTGTATTTTTTCTGAGTCCTCACACCTCTAATGCAGAAAGAAACCTTCATACTTTGGATTGTAAAAGGGCCTTAGCCTTTTACATTCAAAGAACATAACAACAGAGAAAGTCCTCGCAACTTTTTGTAGCTTTTGACCCTAGTCATTTGGGACTTCCAATCTCCAAAAGAACTTTATCTAAATGGATTGCCCAATGCATATCCTTTACTTATGTGAGTAAGGGTCTTCCTCTTCAGGACCATGTCACAGTTCACAATGTGAGAGCCATGGCAGCTTCTATGGCTAATCTCCACTCTGTGTCTATCGATGACATTTGTCGAGCAGCCACCTGGGCTTCGGTACACACCTTCACAGCCCACTACTACCTAGATAAAGCCTCCCGTCGGGACGCCTTCTTTGGCCAAGCTGTTCTTCAAAATCTTTTTCAAACCTAAACCAACTCCTACCCACCAACCCTGGTGGGATGCCAGAGATCCATGGGAGAAAGGATTCTCACCTTCCACGGTGGCACCTTCCTGGGGCTATCTCCCTGGCATCTTCAGCTAGGGGAGTCCCCATATGTGAAGACTACATTCCTGCTTGTTCCTGGAGATAGCGTAGTTACTCACCTGTAACAGGTGATCTCCGGGAACAGCAGGAATTTAGTCCTCACAACCCACCCACATCCCCTAGGAGTTGTCTCTCTCTCTCTCTTTGTCTTTCCTCTCTCCCTCTATCCTTTCACTCAGCTACAAACGTAACTGAAGAGGGACAGTTGGAAAGGCGGGAAGGCAGTGCGCATGTGCTGAGGGATGCTGCCAAAAGCATTCTTATTGGACGCTGGGGAGCATTCCCACGCAGGCTCTGTCGGTACCGACAATACCCATATGTGAGGACTAAATTCCTGCTGTTCCCGGAGATCACCTGTTACAGGTGAGTAACTACGCTCTTTTGTCCTTTACATTCTAGAGGATCTAGAAGGTCTTGAGAGGAGAGAAAGTCGAGGCAATGGTGGTGAACCACACGTTCAAGTAGTTTAGAAATGAAGGGGAGGAGGGAGATGGGTCGATAGTGAGAAGGACAGGTAGGGTTTAGTGAGGGTTTCTTGAGGAGAGGAGTTGACCACAGCATGCTTGAAGGTTGCAGAGAAAGTTGCCGTGGAGAGCAATAGGTTGAGAATACGAGAGATGGGAAGGGACTACAGTGGATGAAATGGAGCTAAAGAGACAAGTGAGAAAGGATCAGAGGAGCAGGTAGTGAGTTTGGATAAGGAAAGAAGGTAAGGTTTCCTCCTCAGAGATCATAGAAAAGAAAGAAAGGGTAGCAGAGTTAGGGGGAAAAGTTGGGAGTGAAGAGGGGGAGTGGAGGAGAGGAAGTAGCTGACCTCATTTGGAATTGGTCACCAGAGAACCCAGTGGCAGAAAAGGTCAAAGTCTTATGAAATCAGAGACCACCATGAGAGCAGGGAGCTCTTGAAAGATATATGTGGGCTCAGGCCCAAGGGACCATGTCCAGCATAGTTGCTATACAGCCCAGCAGCTGAAGATAATCTCACACCCTGGAGGCCTCCTGGGCCCAGAACTGGCAGTTTTTCAAACAGATCTTCGGGCAGCGATCCTCCATCAAAAACACTTCTCTAGAATTGGTGTATTCCTGGGATTGGGAAGGAGTTGAGTAATTTTTGGGCTTGACACCCAGCAGCAACTGTCCCACGTTGGCCCAGATGATCCAGCCATCCAGGTAAGGGTGAATCCATATACCCTCCTGATGCAATACTCCTGCCACGACTACCATCTCCTTGGTGAAGGTCCTAGATGCTGTGACAAAATTGGAAATGCCCGTCAAGGACTGAGAACCTTAGAAAGCGCTGATGATCCCCATGAATGTGATTGTGGAAGTATGTCTTTTAGACAGGGCCAGAGACCTGAGAAATTTACCCTTCCTCACATAAAATAGACCACAAGATCTCCACCCTGAAATGGGATACCCATAAACAAAGGTTGACTCTCTTGAGGTCTAGGACTGGAGGGAAGGAATCATTCTTTTTGAGAAGGACTAAGCAGATGGAATACCTGCCTGTTCTTCATTCGGGTAACCTAAAATGAATCACCACACAAGGTTACAGAATCATGAAAACTAAAAAAACAAAAACAAAAAGAGATACAATGTAACCAATAGCCTTAAAAGGCCATATCTTTTCAATACTCTCTATCCAATAATATAGGAGGACCCCAAACAAGGTGCTAACTTACCAATTACAATGGCTTGTCATTATATTTATTCCTTTTCTTGATGTATATGCATTTAGGATTATTTCTACCCAAACTCTCGTATCCTACCAATCTATAGAATGAAACATTAGATAAATGTTATACAAATCTTTTTATTATGCATCATAAACCTTAATCATATTATAAATATATATACTGTGTATATATATATATATATATATATATATACTCATATTCATTAATTCACAACTTACTTTTTCCTTTTTCTTACTCTATCTTACAATACCCAATTCTCTACATTATCACATTTACTATTTACACTAATAATTCTAGTGAACTACAATACATTTTTCCTTGCTCAGTTAAGATAACATTTTTGAAGTTTGTAAATATTTAAATCTGTATATGTTTAAACTATCTAATACCTAATCAGCATTTACTCAGCATTGTAACCCTCAAATTACCATTTTTATTATATACAATTTAATGTTCACTGTAATTTCAATTGTTTGAATAAGTTTCAATGTAATGTTCAAGTTTTGTTCTATGTAAACCGCTTTGATTTTCTGAAAGGCGGTATATAAAACCGTTCAATAAATATAAATATAAATATATATATATATATATATATATATATATATATATATACACCTCATAGATCTTTAATTTTTACACATATAATCCAATGCATTAATACATTCACAATTTAAAACACATCATTTTGAAACTATTCTCCAGCCATACACCTCACATTCACACATATAAACCCTATCATCATAAATAAGGACAAAGACTCTACTATATCCTGCATCAAACAATAATATTTACTATTTCATCTGCCTCACCAGGGGCTATTCTCAACTTTCAATATGGAGATCAACCTTTTCTTAAGAATCTTCAAGCGATTTAGAACATAAGATATGCCATACTGGGTCAGACCAAGGTCCACCAAGCCCAATATCCTGTTTCCAACAGTGGCCAATCTAGGTCATACGTACCTAGCAGTTTCCCCAAAGCATTGATATCCTGGGTCCCTTCTTAATAATGGTTTATGGACCTTTCCTCCAGGAACTTGTCCAAACCTTTTTTAAACGCAGCTACACTAACAGCCTTTACTACATCCTCCGGTAACAAATTCCAGAGTTTGATTACACGTTGACTGAAAAAATATTTTCTTTTATTAGTCTTAAATAGTTTACCCTGTAGCTTCATTGCATGTCCCCTAGTCTTCCTATATTCTGATAACGTAAACAGTCGATCTACGTTTACCCGTTCCACTCCGTTCATTAATTATAGACTTCTATCATATCTCCCTTCAGCCGTCTCTTTTCCAGGTTAAAGAGCCCTAACCTTTTTAGCCTTTCTTCATAGGAGTATCCTTCCATCCCCTTTACCATTTTGGTGGCTCTTCTCTGAACCTTTTCTAATAACGCTATATCCTTTTTAAGATACGGCGACCAGAATTGCACACAATATTCAAGGTGCGGTCTCACCATGGCACGGTATAGAGGCATTATAATATCTTTTGTTTTATTTTCCATTCCTTTCCTTATGATACCTAGCATTCTATTTGCTCTCTTGGCTGCCGCTGCACACTGGGCCGAGGGATTTAACATGTTATCCACAATGACGCCTACATCTTTTTCTTGGGTGGTGGTTCCTAATATATCAAAAAGCGGCGGACCCAGCACAGAACCTTGGGGTACACCACTATTCACCTTTCTCCATTGGGAAAATTGGCCATTTAGCCCAACCCTCTGCTTTCTGTCTTTTAACCAGTTCCTGATCCACAGTAGCACACTGCCTCCTATCCCATGACTCTTTAGTTTTGCCAAAAGTCTCTGATGAGGGACCTTGTCAAAGGCTTTCTGAAAGTCCAGATACACTATATCAACCGACTCACCTTTGTCCACCTGTTTATTCACACTTTCAAAAAAACATAACAGATTAGTAAGACAAGATCTTCCTTGTCTAAAGCCATGTTGGCTGTCTCCCATTAGGCCATGACTATCTACATGCTGAGTAATTTTATTCTTTATGATGGTTTCTACCATTTTTCCTGGTACTGACGTGAGGCTCACCGGTCTGTAGTTTCCTGGATCACCCCTCGAACCCTTTTTAAAAATTGGTGTTACATTGGCAATCCGCCAATCTTCAGGTATTAGAGATGATTTTAATGATAGTTCACAGATTACTAATAGCAGGTCTGCAATCTCATATTTCAGTTCTTTCAACACCCTTGGATGTATACCATCCGGCCCAGGTGATTTGCTACTCTTCAGTTTATCTAATAGTTGTAATACATCTTTCCGATGTATCGATATTTCCTTCAATTCTTCCGCACCTTTAAATACCACTTCAGTCATGGGTAACATCCCTACATCTTTCTCAGTAAAGACCGAAGCAAAGAATTCATTCAGTCTCTCCGCTATCGCCTTGTCGCATCTTAGTGCCACTTTAAATCCTCTATCTAATGGTCCAGCTGACTCTCTCACAGGTTTTTTGCTATGAATGTACTTGAAAAAATCTTTATTTCGCGTTTTTGCTTCTGCAGCAAGCTTCTTTTCAAATTCTCTCTTTGCCTTCTTTATCAATGCCTTGCATTTGACCTGCCAGTGCTTGTGCTGTTTCCAGGTTTCATCGTTTGGCTCTTTTTTCCATTTCCTGAAAGATGCTTTCTTGGCAACAACAGCCTCTCTGACCTCACCTTTAAACCATGCTGGCAGTTTTTTGGACTTCCTTCCACTTTTCTTAAAGCGTGGAATACAGCTGCTCTGGGCTTCCAAGATAGTATTTTTCAACAACGCCCAAGCTTGATGTAAGTCTTTAACCTTTGCAACTGCTCCTTTTAGTTTTTTCTTAACTATTTTCCGCATTTTATCATAGTCTCCCTTTCGAAATTTAAAAGGTAGTACTGTGGATTTCCTTACTATCCCTCCTCCACTAATTAAATCAAAGGCGATCATGCTATGATCACTATTGCCAAGTGGCCCCAACACCCTTATCTCTTGCACTAGATCTGGTGTTCCACTAAGGACTAGGTCTAATATGGCTTCCCCTCTCGTCGGTTCATGGACCAGCTGCTCCAAGAATCAGTCATTTATGTCATCTAGGAACTTTATCTCCCTAGCATGTACTGCTGTAACACTGACCTAGTCAATACTGGGGTAATTGAAATCGCCCATTATTATTACCGCGCTGTAACTTTTGTTAGCTTCCTTGATTTCTTTGAGCATTTCATCATCCATTTGTTCATTCTGGCCAGGCGGTCGATAGTACACGCCCACTGCCATCGCCTTCCCCTTTTTACATGGAATTTCAATCCATAGAGATTTTACAGCAAATTTTGTTTCCTGCAAAACTTTAATCCTTTCTGACTCAATGCCCTCTCTAACATAGAGCGCAACCCCTCCACCAATTTGATCAGCTCTATCATTACGATATAGTTTGTACCCAGGTATCACAGTGTCCCACTGGTTGTCCTCCTTCGACCATGTCTCTGATATTCCAATTACATCTAACCTCTCATTTAGTGCTATATATTCTAACTCTCCCATCTTATTTTTTAGACTTCTGGCATTTGCATACAAGAATTTTAGAGACTGTATTTTATTCATATTAATTTGGCTATTGGTAGACATGGGTAATTTGGGATCTTTAAGCTCTGTCTGCTCCATACGCGAGGGCATTTGGGCTACTTTACTCTTTTTTTGGTACCTCTCTGCTTTTGGTAGTATCCTTCAAGGATACATTCTTCCGAACCATCTGCTCTTGGGCGACTGTCGGCTTTCCCCTATCTCCTTTTTAAAGGTTAATGCCAGCAGCCTGGTTCCATCCCGGTTAAGGTGAAGCCCATCCCTTCGGAAGAGCCCCTCCTTTCCCTAGAATGTACCCCAGTTCCTAACAAATCCAAACCCCTCATCTCTGCACCATTGTCTCATCCACGCATTGAGACTCCGGAGCTCTGCCTGCCTTTTGGGTCCTGCACGTGGAACGGGAAGCATTTCGGAGAACGCTACCCTGGAAGTTCTGGATTTCAACTTCCTACCTAAAAGCCTAAATTTAGCCTCCAGAACCTCCCTACCACATTTTCCTATGTCATTGGTACCGACATGTACCAAGACAGCAGACTCCTCCCCAGCACTATCTAAGACCTTATCTAGGTGGCGCGTGAGGTCCGCTACCTTCGCACCAGGCAGGCATGTTACCAGGCGATCCTCATGTCCACCAGCCACCCATTTATCTACATGCCTAATGATCGAATCACCAACTATAACGGCTGTCCTAACCCTTCCCTCATGGGCACATGGCCCTGGAGAAACTTCCTCGGTGCGAAAGGGTTTTACATCACCTGGAGGACAGGTCCTAGTTACAGGATCACTTCCTGCCACACCAGGGTGATGCTCTCCTGTCACGTGACCCCTCTCCTCCATGGCAACAGGGATGCTGCCAGACTGGAGGTGGGACTTCAGGACTATATCCCTGTAGGTCTCGTCTATGTACCTCTCTGTCTTTCTTATGTTTTCCAAATCTGCTACTCTAGTCTCTAGAGAACGGAATCGTTCCCTGAGAGCAAAGAGCTCCTTGCACCTAGTGCACACGTAAGACCTCTCACCAACTGGGAGAAAATCATACATGTGACACTCAATGCAAAAGACTGGAAAGCCTCCATCCCACTGCTGTCTGCATCTTAGTTTAAAGTTTTTGTTTAGATCTTTAAGTTCTTTACTTACTAAGGGTTGCTATAGATATTTATACCAATAAAACTGTACCTAATATGTTTAATATACCTTGTTCACCTGAAGCTTAATTAATCTCGGGTCCTTAGTGTATGTCTGATTTGGGTAACAAGCTTCACCTGAGAGCACCTCCTGTCTTTTAAGATGTGTAAGTACCTATAAAGCTAAGATTATCCCAGGGGTCGGTGGGTGTGGGGAGGGAGGGAGGGGAAATAACACTTATTAAAAGAGGGCTGCTACACAGTGCCCTGTCCTGTGCTGCTGAGGTCAGCTATATTGTTGTTTGATTTAAATTATAGCTCTTTGCTGCTGCTAGGCTCTAACTTATTATGAAATTTAAACTACAAGCTCTCTGCTGGGTTCTAAATTTAACCAGAAAGCTCTCTTCTGTGTTTTAAATTTAAACTAAAAATACTTTGCTGATACTAGGCCCTGAGTGACTATTAAATTAAAACTATAAGCTCTCTGCTGGGTATGAAATGTAACCAGAAAGTTCTCTTCTGTGTTTTAAATTTAAACTAAAAGTACTTTGCTGATGCTAGGCCCTGATTGACTATTAAATTTAACCCTTTCCAGGCCGAGCCCAAAACTCTTGGGATCCAAAATTCTGACTTAATATTCCTATCAAATGGTATATAATACATGACCATAGCAGAAGGAAAATCACTGTTAGAACATATTGGATAAGACGGGTACAATTTTCCTGAAATATGAAAAAATTAACCCGGCTGCAGAATGTGGATTAAAAATTTAAAGTAGGCCTTGCAAGGGTTAAACTACAGCTCCCTGCTGGGTTCTAAATTTAACCAGAAAGCTCTCTTCTGTGTTTTAAATTTAAACTAAAACTACTTTGCTGATACTAGGCCCTGAGTGACTATTAAATTAAAGCTATAAGCTCTCTGCTGGGTATGAAGTGTAACCAGAAAGTTCTCTTCTGTGTTTCAAATTTAAACTTAAACTGCTGCTACTAGGCCCTGACTGATTTAATAAAAAATAGTGGGTTCACAGATTAAATAGCTTTAATAGAAAGAATTCCTTTCAGAAAATTCCCGGAGGTATATACTCAGAATTGCAGATCTCTCTCCAGAAGTAACAGTCCCTTTTTCTTTCCTTCAAGACTAGACACAACCGGGGGGCGGAGCCTGATGTCCAGCGGGTAGGACGCTTTGCGTTGAAGCTCCCGAGAGGCCTACTTAGAATCCTGACTTAATACCTATACAAATTTACTATTTCGCTCCGAGCTGACCGGGGCACCTCGGGGGGGATGGTGGCCCATAAACCAGCGCGCTTGGACTTCGGGTCTCCTTCCTCTTCTCACGGAAAACGCTCCAAAACAGAGGTGCCCTCCCCACAGAAGATGGTCCCATTTCGTGAAAACCCCGAAATGCACCTGGAGATATTGGAGGAAATACGCGGCGTGAAGGAATTGGTGCAGTCCAATGGAGAAGCGCTTCGAGCCATGCGAGAAGACTTTGGAGTGCTCCAGGACCGACTTGAAAGTCTTTCATTACGGCAGGACAACATGGCGGGGGTCCTCGACTCGCACGAGGTGCGCTTGGGCAAACTGGACAAGGCTGAGCGCCAGATACAGAATCTTCAAAAGGAGTTAGAAGATAGCAATAATCGAGCCCGTCGCAACAATGTGAGGCTCCTCGGAATGCCGGAGGGGGTGGAAGCAGGAGATATAAGAGAATTCTTGCTCAAAACTCTTCCCTCCTTGCTGAAGATCACTTTTCACAGAGAACTGGAAATCGATCGAGCACACCGTGTTCCTGCCCACATGGCGCTCAACCGCACGACCCCCCGGCCTATTATCTTTAGCTTGCTACGATATCAACAAGTGGAACAAATTTTACATGCTGCCCGAGCGAATCATCATTTGGAATTTGAAGGTCGTAAGGTCTCCTTCTTTCCTGATTTGGCAAAGCCTACCGTTGACCGTCGGAAGAAACTCCTTGCTTTTCGCCCTCGACTTCAACAGCTACAGGCTCGCTTTGGCCTGTTGTATCCAGCGAAGCTCCGAGTGACTCTCCACAACCAAACCAGGACGTTCGAAGATCCTGATCTACTATCAACATTTTTAGACTCCAAAGAAGCAGAGCAGATGCGCTAATCCCAAATCTTGGACTCTTATCTGCCGGCTCTATCCGCCATTTTGAAGGGCCCGATGCGGCGGTCATAGCCAAGCACAGAAATAGCCTGGACTTTCTTTCTTTCTCTATATGACTTTTGTTTTTTGGTCTCCTATCCCTTCATGATGTGTGCCTCGGTCGGATTCGGAGCACGCACAGTCCTACAGGTTATGTGTTTTTCAATTTCGGCCTTCTGTGGGGTTTCTCCCCGCAGACACATGGTCGCCAGTAATTTTGGGGTTTTGCTTCTCCTCTACCGTACTGCGGTTTTCTTTGTTAATGTGGGGCGCTTCATTGTATTATATTAGCTTATTTTTCCTATGTCATGTGTACAGCCAGATACAGTCAGTTTGAGGGACATAGTGAAATTATGTGTGCTATCATGCTCAGAATTTTTAACTTTTCTGAATGGCCTTCTGTAAAATCTTATCATTCACCGTCAAAGGCATTAATGGTCCACTCAAAGGAAAGAAAATCCTTAGCTATCTTAGCCATGAGCATGTTGATTTAGTGTTTCTTCAGGAAACGCATTTAAACTCTGCTGAAACACTGAAACTCAATGCCAAGCCTCACATGGTAGCTGCCTATTCTCCCACCGTTTCCAAATGGTACGGGATAACCATCCTGGTTAAGAAGTCTTTGCATGCTACTGTACCTGATATTAGCGCTGACAAGGAGGGTAGATGGGCCCGTGTACACCTTGAGGTTGGAGATAGTGAATTCACGTGTATTTGCATTATGCCCCGAATGTGGACAACCCTGCTTACTATGCAAGTATTGCGCAGGTGGCCTTGGCCTCTGCCAATGCTCCATTAATACTTGGTGGCGATTTTACTCAAGTGTTCCCTCAATCTTTTCTTCTCAAACAAGGTGCTCGTTGGTTGGAAGATCCAGTACCGAGTAGACCTGTGTGGCTAGATATAGAAGCGGGCCTTTGCAAACCGATTCCTCTTACCTTTCTCCCTGGTATGACTCTCCCATCAGACTCCCACTATCCACCAATGCTTTTAGACACTTTAGGTGCCTTTAATACTCTTATGCAATCTTTAGACTCCCGACTCTGGTCAGTGCAACTTCAGCATCGCCTTCGGAGCACTAGAGTACTCCCGCCATCGGCATTCCCTACATAAGGTTGATTGGAGACTTTCCGATCTCTCGGTAGTTCACCGGGTGTAGCATCCAATTTTACTAAACCTTATGTAATGCTATAACTAGAGATACCCCTATAGCGCAGAAAGTATGGGAGAGAGAATTGCATGTGACTTTGACCTCGGAGCAATGGAGCCTTATCTGGAGTAGAGGGACACGGGTTCCCGATCCGCCTCATTCACTCAGACCCTCTTCTTTCTAGCCCACCGGTGTTTTTACACTTCTCACAGATTAGACAAATGGAACACTACTCAGGGCAATGGTTGCTGGACACGTCCTGCGGCCATTGGTTCATTGCCTCATGTTATGCATGAATATCCCGCACTACAGTATTACTGGCGTCGGGTCTGGGGTTGTATTTAGTCTATCTCGCACTCTCAGGAGCCCCTTTCTTGGAGGATAGTGGGACTTCGCCCAGTTGCGGGGATCCCCTCTCTCCCAAAAATGGCTTATCTCCTTTCGAACTTTATGCTTGGCATTGCTATTTCCCTAATTAAGTAATACTGGAAAATTAGCTCCCATCTGAGCCCCAATGAATGGTGGAATCATGCCTGTCTTTACAGTAAATATGAACAAATACCTCGTCTGTTCGCTTCCTCCGTTCAGACTCCTTCTCATTGGTCTCAATGGAAGCTGCTCAATGACTATGTACATTTTGCTAAATGCTCTCATCTGACTGTCTAACTTTGTATATATCTCTGTCCCATGATCATGCTGTATTGTAGATACTCTTTTGATCGTTTGATGTATAATCACTGTTAATTGGAAGCGCTCACATGCTGATATAATCGGGTAGAGAAGAAGCATCGGGGTGGGGGGTAATGGGTTTACTTTTCCTTATTGTATACTTGTTTTGTCTCTTTTGGTGTGTTGTTTCTTTTGTTTGTTGCAAAATGAAAATAAAAGTTTAAAAAAAAAAAAAAAAAGACTAGACACAACCATTTTCTCAGGAACATGTGATGCCTCCTAACAGCACTCTTCGACAAACACCAACGCTGTTTACCGCATTTCTTTCGACACAATGGCCGATATCTCTCTTGTCACCCAAGTAAAAAAAAACTTACAATTGCCCAAAGAGACCCAAGCACAGTTAATTTTCTGTTCAAGGGGATTAACATACAGATGTTACATCCAGCAGGTACAAATCCCACGCCATGCCGCAACCAACAGATCGCACCAACACGTCGTCCTCTTCTCTTGTCTTCTCTGTTCTCCTTTCAATCCTCCATACCGCAACAAACCAGGTTGCACCAATATATCCTCCTCCTCCTTTATCTTCTCTTGCTTTCAATTGGGTAGGCATACCAGGACAATGGCCTACAGTCTCCAGCAGCCTCTCCAAGATGGGCTCCACCACTCTCCTTTTTTGTGAGAGAGTCGACTGGGGAGACAAGACATCTGCGAGATGCTCTGGAACGTGCTGTGCCTGTTTATCATGATTTCCTCTGTGATCTGGCCCACTCCGAGGCAAACCTCTGGAGACTACCACCTACCTCCTCCACCTCAGAGTGGATCCCCCTTTCCTTGTTTCATGGAATGGATCTGCACCCTTAGATTGACAAATCATCTGAAGGAGCTGGACTTTGCTGCAAAACACGGTCAGGAAGAGAGGAAGCTTCCCCAACCAAAAGCAACAGGCATTGCGGCCTCGAACGTTTTGATGATCCCTTGGAAGTATTCCAGAGATTAGCCTCAGGAAGCCTTTGAGGCTTCGCCTCCTCGAGGTCCTCCGCAAAAAACAGTTTGCCCTTAAATGGCAATTTTGACAGACAAGTGTTAGAAGCTGTGTTGGACATCTTAATTCAAACACAGCCAGTGTCTAGCCACTGTGGCTGTTACCACTGCACAAGTGACAAGCTTATCAAATTGTAGAAGATGTCTGCTAGAAAGACCACCATTGACTCCATATGTACACAATGTAGAAGGACTCTGGCCAAAAAACCAACACACCAAAAAAACAGCACGCTGCCACACAGGCAACAGCAAACAGTACAAAAGACATAGGCAGGTGTAGGTTCTCAACCAAAATTTTATTGTTCCATATATGAAAAAAAGGGGGAGACCTGACCCGACACAGGCCGTGTTTTGATAAAATCTTCTTCAGGGGTAGGCTCACCTGACCACCTTTATAAGGGATATATCATTGCATGTATTATATGCACTGGGAATGAAACCACTTTTGAGAAATGCGTGAGATAGCTATTTATTCGGGAACTTTAAACCCGGCATCGATGGCTCAGCGGCACAGTGTTTTACTAAAAAAAACGCTAGCGCATGCGTATAGACATCACAACCTCATTCTGGGCACGATAGTGAAAAGATATATAACATGTAAAACCGGCATCAATAGCTCAACAGTACCGTGCTCTGCTAAAAAATACTAGCGCATGCGTAAAAACCGGTGGTTCACTTGGTTACTAGTGGGACCAGCCCTTTGCCACTGACCCAGGAACTTGCCACCATTTAGCGTATCATCCAGTACCTCCCACTCCACAAGACTCATACGGAGCATGACCTGAGGAAATGGAAAGTCCTGAAAAGGCTTACAAATGCTTCCAAAATAGGGTCCTCATCTACTGCCATCTCCACTGGTGCCTCCAAAATGCGCAGAACCAGCATCACCTGTAAGATGAGGGATGAGAGCGCTTCCTAGTGAGATGGGCAGATCAGAGGATGACGACTCCTCAACAGAGGAGAGCTTCCCCTCCTCGGGACCCACAATTTTCTATACTGCCCATATCTAGGTCCTCCCTGTTTGATCACAGTCAGGAGAGTCTGGAGACTCTAGACCCAGGAGCGGGGATCCCCTGCCCCTAACCTCTTAGGGCATTGTTTCTCAAGATGGTCATGGTGTACCCTTTAGCTAGCCTGGTTTTCAGGACACCCATAATGGAATATTCATTCATATTAATTATGGATATCCTAAAACCAGATTGACTAGGACCCTCCCCCCCTCACACATACAAGACAATATGGGCCATGGTAAGGACGTCATTGTCTGTGTTGTAGGGCTTAGAGAACCTCATGCAGTGGGGCAGATGGACCCTGCTACTTTGGGAGCAGCACCAGAGCAGCCACCCATACTCTTGGGTACTACAGAAGGAATGATGGGGGACCCTTGCTTCCATGCAGCCAGAGAAGGCCAGTGGAGCTGGGACAATCGGGCCCTGCAGAGTCCCCGATCTGTGTTGCATCTGGAGCATAAGCGGTCCAGTGTGGTCGCCAAGTGTCAGTCCCCACAAGCAACACAATGATAGCTGTGGCCCTCCATGCCATGGTAAGGAGAATCGAAGGGAGGCCTGTGTAGGCCGTGACCACAGCTCTCGAGTCTGATAGCTGCCTGTCTGGATAAGTGCTGAAATGAAGGCCGCAGCTTCGATAAGGGGAAGGTCGCAATGATGTGGTTTGGTCCATGCATATTGGGCACCCTGCCATGTAACCCAATGCCAGTAAGACATCCCCCCCCCCCCTTCTTCAGAAGGCCATGAGCTGACCCAGCTGGGCCCAATCGGGCTTAGACTGTCTTTGCCAAAGACTCTTCCACTGCCCTAGTACAGCCAAGATTTGGGACACTCTCTCATTCTCTCCCCTCCCCTCACCAAAGTCAGTCCACCGGCACACTGCCTCACTGATTTTGTTTTTAGAATTGGTCGGGGGGGGGGGGAGGAGACGGTATGTGATGTGAGGGAGAGGAAAGGGAGGATTGTTGCCAGGGCCCCCCCCCCCAAGCCTGAACTCACTGGAGCTGTTCTCACGTGTCGCGGGGGGGGGGGGAGAAGAGTGTGAAAGAGGAGAGCTTCAAACGAGCAAAATGCAATGGGGGGCTGACACTACTAGCACAGTCTCATCAGATCAGGAACAGTGAATAAAGTCAGATGCTCTGAAACGCCTGAATCTGGCTTCACCTGGAAAGACAGCCCGCAGACTGTGGCCCCAAGAGCTTCTATAAAATCTCTGCTGCACCAGTCCAGTCACCACCATGTGCTGGACAGAAAAATACTGAGAGCCTCTAACTACACCTCTCCTTATACCAGTGATGTCGCTGGACAGTTCCGGAGCTTTTCTGTCTCCAACATCTGACATCTGCTGGTAGAGGAACTTAATCTGTCTGTCTGCATGGATTTCACCCCGAACACAGTGCCAAAACCTTGCTGACCTCTGCTATCATCCCTCATCAGTACAGAAAAAACCTCCAGCAGTTTCATACTGCTATTTCTCGACATCTCTGCAGCATTTGACACAGAATCTCATCAAACACTGCTCAACCAACTTCCCAGCATTGAGGTGCAAGGACAGCCTCTCAAGTGGATTCACTCTTACCTTTCTCAGTGCACTCAATGGATAAAAATCGGACACCGCACATCAGCCCACTACACCTTGCCTCAGGGAGTGCCTCAAGGATCTGCACTCTTCCTTACTCTTCAACATCAACATGCAGCCCCTGTGTGCAACCATCAGAAATTCAATGTCTGCTATCAAATCTACACTGATAATATAATTATCTACATTCCATTCTCCACAACTGCTCCCGACTACTCAAAACTTACAACCTGCTTCAAAGAAATAGTCAGCTGGCTCCAGCTACACAACCTGGCAGTCAACTTCTGTAAGACTGAAATTCTCCATATCACAAGGGATCCCACATTCACGCCACCCTCCCCCGCCACCTACATCAAATTCAACAACATAGAACTTCAAGTCAAACCCAAGTTAAATACCTTGGCATCATGCTGGATCAGCAACTGACCTTCCAGCCCCACATCCAGAACACCACTAGGGCAGTCTACTTCAAGCTCAAAACTACAGAACTTACGCCCCCTCCTCTCTATCGAGTACTTCCATGCAGTATGCCAGGCTTCTATTACACCCATCCTCGATTATTGCAACTCTGTATACCAAGGCCTCCCCAAAGGTACCATTCTTCCTCTACAGCTCGCCCAAAACACCACCACACGCACTGTTTATGGAGCCTTCAAATACAGCCATGTCACACCCATACTAAAATCGCTACATTGAAATCGATTCCAGAATTAAACACAAAGTCCTCACCATCATTCACAAAGCCCACCAAAACACTACCTCTGAGCAGCTTCAAGCATTAGTCAGCACTCCCAGCACCAACAGCACGAAGGCTGATCACACAGAACCTTCTTGACCTTCCTTCACAAATCTTTAAGAGCACCCAATACACTTGCCTAAGGGCCTTTACACTTTATGCCCCCATTCTCTGGAATACATTGCCTCTCACACTGCGGACCATCCATCCGCAGACCTTCAGAAAGCATACCTCTTCCAGGAGTACTACAGCTTTGAGCACTAGACTGACCCACCATAGGTCTACCCCCATCCTTCCTCCGAAGGCACCCACCCAGCAAATCTTCCCCTCTTGCCCCCACGTTCCCACTCATACAAGGAAGATTCATCTGACCATTTTCCCAGCAAAGACATTCGCAATGCTGGCGTTTGATGTAAATAGTTATTTCCTATTACCTGAACCCTGTATTTTTGTATACCGTATTGTCTACCCTTGATTGTACACCATTTTGACTGGTAGAAAAACGGTATATAAAAGCTAGTTAGATAAATAAATAAAGTCTGTCTGGATTGCTCTAGTAGGATTCAGGGAGAAAGAAATTAACAGATAGGATTAAGTTTCACCATGTGAGATCTACTTGCATAAAATTGGGCTTTAAACATGTTTAATTAGCTTATTTTAGTTACCCTCAAAGCCGGATGAGGCCTCTTGCTTGCAAGGACGGAGTGTGCAGTGGATCTCCAGACTCAAGCACATCAGATACCAGCTTTGATGCCTGTCTCAAGCCTATTAGAAAATCACATGGCTTTGACCCAATGACAATTTTACATTTACAGCTATGCTGTGCTACCCCATTAAAAATCTCTCTCCCATTCACTCCCAGTAGCCAGTTATTTCACCTGTTCTTCTGTAGCAATAAATATGTCACAGCTTAATAATTCTTTGCAGAGCAGTGTGACGGGGCAATCTTTACTGAAATTGACTGCAAGTAAAACCAAGAGCAAATTGTAAATTATCTCAGGGTATGACTGCTTTCATTCTCACTGTGAAAAGGCTCTTTTTTTTTTTTTTTCCATAATTTTTCCCTTTTTTTTTCCTCTTATCTGTCCTAAGATTAAAGACACGTGGCACCAAGTTTACCGGAGACATTTCCTGAAGTCAGCTCTTAGTCACTGTAATCTCTGCCGAAGGGGCTTTTACTACTACCAAAGGCACTTTGTAGACTCTGAGGTAAATCTGAGAAGAATGCATGGTATCATATAAGGTGATCTTAATCCATGATGCTGTTTTTCCCTATCATTCCTTACCTTTTAACGGAGGGGAGAGGCGAGATATGATAAAGACGTTTAAACTCCCCTGTGGCATAAATGCACACAGGGGAGGGGTCATAGAATGAACATGAAAGGAGATAGACTCTGGTGTAATTTGTGGAACTATTTCCTTACGGATAGAGTGGTAAATGTGTGGAATAATCTCTCAGTGGAGGTGGTAGACCAAGATTGTATCTGAATTCAAGAAAACATGGGACAAACGCAGAATCTCTAAAGGGGGGAAAAACGAGGACATTAAAGCTTAGTAGTTGGTATGGAAGGGCAGACTGGCTAGGCGTTATCATCTTTATCTGCCGTCATGTTTCTATTATGGTATTTGTTTTATGTTCAGATCAAGAATTTTTAAGGCATTTTTCTTAGCTCTGGCCAGGTGCTGTGAACTATGCCCAAAATGTGCACTAGATGGCAGTTGTCGATCACATATTTATTATGACTTGCGTGTGTGTGTGTGTGTGGTTTTTGCTCGCTCAAAATACACATTATGTTTGAATGTATTCCATTATTTATCTGGCACATGATCTCAATGTGCAGTGTCTGCTGCTCACTGCTAGTCGCAAAAAGGCCTTAACTGATCGGACAAAGGGAGCCAATATACATTGTGTTGGTGAGACTCTTATTGCACTAGCAGAATTAATTTATTTATTTAACAGGTTTTTTTATACCGCTTTATCATTTCAGTCAAAGCGGTTTACATTGTAACTTAAAGTTGGTAAACGTACATTAAACAGGGACATTGATAACTTGGATTTTTCTGAGCAATGGAGGGTTAAGTGACAGTGTTTATTGACTCCCTTTGTCAGGTCACTTAGGGACTTTCTGGGTGATACAGGTGTAAATGACGCAGCTTCTTTTGGTCCTTGTTCTTCTTGTTTCAGCTGGAGTGTAACGATGTAGTCCTCTTTTGGCGAATCCAGCGAATGCTTGGGATAACTGCAAACACTTTGAGACAGCAGCTCATCAACAGTGAGGGTATGGACAGAGGCTGCCTATTAAACTGAGCTGCTTTATCTTTCCCCCTAAACCTACCTCCCTCCCTCATTTATTTATTTTTTATTTATTTACATTCTCTTATATACCACACTATTCTGCATCATTGCGGTTTACATTGAACAAACTGAAATTACATTGAACAGGGCATTATAACTTGGAGATAACTATTTTACAGGGAACATGGGCTATGGAGGGTTAAGTGGCTTGCCCAAGACCACAAGGAGCACCTGTGGGACTAGAAACCCCAGTCCTTCCGGCCCAAGGTTGCTGTCCTCTAGTGGGATTTGAACCCCCGACCTACCGGCCTGAAGTACCTTGCCCCAACCACTAGGCCACTCCTCCACTCCTTTCTCTATCTCTATGGATAATGTTCTACTCATCCTGTTTCCTTGGTTCACATCCTTGGGATCGTCTTTGACTCCTCTCTCTACTGCTCCACACACATCTGACTGATAGCTAAAACCTATTGTTTCTTGCTCTATAACATCAGCAAAATTTGCCCTTTCCTTTCTGAATACACTGCAAGACACGTATCCACTCTTTTGTCACTTCCCGTCTAGACTATTCAACCTCCTCTTCGCTGGTCTCCCTCTGAATCATCTTTCTCCCCTTCAGTCTGTTCAAAACTGACCTGTAAGTGTACTAATTTTGTTGCTCCTCGCTACCTTTCCTCTCTTATCTTGCTCTACACCCCTCCTTGGGAACTCCACTCTTCTGTCAGATCACTTCTTTCTGTGCCCTTCTCTTCTGCTGCCAACTCCAGACTGATCCTTCTGCCTTTCTGCTCCTTATGCCTGGAGCAAACTGTATGCCAGGCTTCATCTCTGGTCCTTTTCAAATCCAGGCTGAAAACTCACCTTTTCAAGCCCAGTTTTGGATCCTGATCCACTTAGTCTCATGCTCTCCAACTATGTTCTTCCTTACCATTCCCCTAGACATATCCTTGTCCCCCCAGCTGTTATCTCCAGGAACAAGCAGGAATGAGTCTTCACATATGGGTACGTTGGTACCGACGGAGTCCGCGCGGGAACGCTTCCCAGCGTCCAATCAGAAAGCTTTTGGAAGCATCCCAACACGCCTGCGTGCTGCCTTCCCAACTGCCTCTCCTCAGTTTTCATTTTTCCGCGGAGCCGGCAGGATGTTCTCCTGTCACCGCAGAAAATTCTTCTTTTATTTTTTAGTTTTCTTGTGGTCGCGGCTGCCTTACCCGACGCCACCAGTACCGCCGGTGTTTCTTTCTTTTTTCTTTTCTTGTAAAATATTTTCCCTTTAAGGAATATATTTTTCTTTTTTAGTGTCTCACGGTTCTCAGGCCTTCTAGGCCTCTCCATTTTTCCTCATGGAACCGCCAGCCACTTTCCACAGGAAATGTACAAACTGTGGCGGTACAACTTTTATTTTTAGACACTCACAATTGGTGTCTAACCTGCTTGGGTCCTGACCATTTTCCTCCGGAGCCCTCGGGCACCAGTATGGTGAGAAGAAGTTTTCAACATCGAGTTCCCCTCGACACGCGGTCCCCCTCTAACTTCAGGGCACCGACCATATCTTCTTCTGCACAGGATCAGGTAACCCAAAAACAGTCTGTTAAGACTAGCCAGTCCTCGAGCGGCAGTTCTCATGCACAGCATAGAGATGCCTCTGGCCTTGCCCTCGAGAATCCACTGGCTTCAAAACCCCGGTGGGAGTCTTCTGCCTCCAAAACCTGTGTGGGGTTTCAGGTTGTTCCTGAGATTCACCCCTCACAGAACATACCTGAGCCATGTCCGGTGGTGGAAATCCGCTTCGAGCGGTACCGATACCCCGGCATCGGCACTGGTGTTGGATGAAATATTCCTCACCAAGGATCGTCGTCAGGCGTCCTCGGTACCTACGGGCCCGGTGGATACGCTTCACACCGACTTTACAGTATCGGTATCGACACCGATACTAGTAACGACGTCGGTACCCTCCAGACGTGCATCGATAGACTCGCTTCCTTCGATGCCGAGTCTGGAATCGATCTCCAGTCTGGAGGACTGGGTACCAACTCGCCTTGGTACCGACTCCCGTCGGTACCGAAGGCTCGGTTCCGATACTTCGGATCCGCAACTCTCGGTTCCTTCGATACCGTTAGAGTTGCCACCGGCTGGTCTTCTTCCACCGGTATCAGATACGGTACCGAGATCAGTACCGATATCCACAGTACCATTACGGTCGGTACCTTCCATGCTTCTCTCGTCAGGCTCGCTTCCCTCGATACTGAGTCTGGAATCGATCCCTAGCATGGACGATCTGTTACCGACTGTCGCTGGTTCTGACCTGCAGTACCAGCGACCACCATCTAAGGATCCCATACTGCACCATTCAGGATCTTCTATTCCTATATACTGGAATAGATCCCTCGCTGCCAACGCTAGTTCTTCAACAGATCTAGCCTATCCAAGGGAAGTTCCCTCTGGGGATCCTTCTTTCCAGACTTTCCTCCTGGATATGGCAAAATCACTTGCCATTCCTATTCCTGGACAAGATCCTACACAAGGGAATACAGAATACCTCTCTGTTCCTAGCGAAGCAAAGGAGAATATAATGCTTCCTTTGCATCATTCTTTGTAGGATCTCCATCTACGAATGTGGGAAGCTCCTTTAAAGGTACCCCCACTTTCCAGAGCAACTGATCTCCTATATCAGGTGCCCCCCTCTCCAGGGTTTCAAAGGACTCAACGTCCTCATCATTCCATTGTAGTGGAATCAGCATTGAGGCGAGTGAAGAGTAATAAAAAGCACTCTTCTTGTCCGCCAGGTCGTGAGTCTAAGACACTAGATGCCTTTGGACGTCAAACCTTCCAGACATCCATGCTTTCAGCAAGAATTCTCTCATATATTTTGTATATGGGTCTATCTCTTGAGGAGGTCAAAGAAAATTACATCTTTTGACTCCTTTTCTTCAAGAGCCCAAACAAGCAGACTATTCCTTACTGGTTAGTCATGCTCATAATATCTCTAGGTTTCTTACTCGTGCTTCCCTAGACTCCTTTGAGTCTGTTAGCAGGACTTCTGCTATAGCTATAGGGGCACGACGTAGAGCCTGACTCCAAGCTTCAGACTTGGACAAATGGGCACAAGAAAGACTGGGAAATACTCCTTGCACTGGAGAAAATCTCTTCAACAAGGAGTCTTTACTCGAGGTTACTCAGTTATCCACTGACTCCTGTTTCCAGAGGCTATTCTACGCCGCCGCCTTTCCCAGTAGGTAGGAATGTCCTACCAAACTTTCTTCCCCTAGGGGGAGAAGGTTTTGTCCATCATCTGCCCATCATACAGATGTTCCCAAACAGGGGAAATATCGTCCTGGTCTGAAGAATCTACAAACTCAACAGGGTCAACAAACCCAGCAGTCGCAGGGTTTCAAATAGATCATTGTCCCTCTTGGTTGCTGGTTAGGGTAGCAGTCTGCTTCTTTTCACTTGCAGTATCTGCACTAATTTATCCTAACCTACCTAGATATCTCTTCATGAGACATCTTTTCTCTAAGAGTCTTTATGATGATCATGCCCATACTTAACAGATTTCCTCTTCCTCTTGGAGGAAAGAGAGGTAACAACTATCAATAGATAGTTGTTTTCTCTGTATTGGCATGTATCATCTCACCTGTCAAAGGCTTCCTCCATAATTGGTCTCTTGCAACTCTGTCTTACCTCCCTCTTACTACAATATTTAGTTTGTGACTTTTTTACACGGGTAAACCCTTATGGTCCTCTACCTGTTCTACCGGGGGATTCTCCCTTCTGGAGTTGTCTTCCCCCTTGTTACCTTAGGGTAGCTCCTCAGACAATAGGAAGTCCTACCATGTCTGTTTCTTTTTTCCAAAAAAAAAAAAAAAAGAGGGAAAAGAAATTCTCCATGCTGCCCTGATAGTTGCTGCAAATGCAGCAATTCCTAGTGGTTAAACCATTGGTTTTGTTCACTACACAACCAGGGTTTCCCTTCCACTAGTAATCCTCCTAGCCTCAGTGCTAAGTCCCAAACAGGGTATCAACCTCGTTTGGGAAACTCTATTATCACAGTTTGGTTGGTTAACTTCTATTCTTCGCCCCTTGCCCTTGGCAGAATAGCTGGTTACCTGCTGGCTTTCCACAGCCAGTTTTTCTTCTGACCAACCTGCAGCATGCTCTCTGCAACTCTACTAGAGTAGCTTTGCACTATGGGCCCTTGCTAGAGAGCATTAGTACCTTGCCTAGCAGATAACCCCAGATGGTTAAAAGGGGTTTCCCCAGTCATGTTTCATGCCTGGCAGGTATTCTCTACCCTTTCCATCTTATCTTAAAAATCTTTTGAGGCATAAGTCTCAGGCCTTTCAATACGTGAAAGCCTAAAGAAGGGCCAATTCCTTGGCTTGGCCCATATCTCCTGGGGTCTCCCATCAGAGATAAATTCTTCACTGGCAGCTAGAGGATACCTAATACCCATCTTGCCCTCATAGGCGGATCACTAGGGTATCTTCCTCCAGAGGCCTCCTCTATCCAATCTCCATACTGCAATTCTGGAGATATCTGGACTTCCTGTCTGCAGACTGCCGTTATCCTCTGCCATTTTCACGTAGGCCATCCTGGTTACTCAAGAGCTCAAATTCTGCAAAGAATTAAGCCGCCTTTTTGTCAGGGACACCTTTCCTCTGACTATGCCAGTCATAACCAGGAGAAGAGGATTTTTTCTATTTTATCTATTCAAGCAGGTATCGACCTTCTTGCTATTAGATAAATCTTTCTCTCTCCCTATAAGGGGGGATGGGGTTCTCTGGACCTCTCTCCATCCATATACCTGGAGACATGTCTCTATATGCCTGCCTATTCATCTAGGTCTATATATATACATATATATAGATAGATATAAATCAGCATATATATATATCTGTGTGTCTTCTGCCCATACATATCTCTTTATAGATATATGCATATATACCCTATGTGTATGTGTATATATATATATGTGTATATATATATATATGTGTGTGTGTGTGTATATATATATATATATATATATTACATATAATAAGATATATTGTTAGATCTGTATCCATCTACTTATCTATCTGTCTGTTAGGATCAGATATCCTGACATTCCTTTATGATCCTGACAGATGGCCACTAACCCTATCAATGCTGTACCAGCATACCTAGGGGACTACACCTAGAACCACTCCTGTGGTAATTAACCTTTTCAGGTTAGGTACTCCTGAAGCTCTCTATGTACCTTTCTTTCCTAATTGACCCCATTTAGGAAAGACATTGCGGAGCTTCCGTTGCTCTAAAGCTTAGCGCTCCTGAGTCTGTCCTTACCTTTTTATCAGATACAAGGGTTTCCTTACCCTTTCTTCCCTACATGGACTGATTCCAACCCCAGTCCAGTTGGGTCAGACTAAATTTTTCTCTTGGCCCTGTACTGTCAATTTGTACTGTTTTTGGACCAAAGCAGCTTAAGCTTTCCTTAATAGTACCTTCTGCGTCTCCGCTGAAGCTCTACCTCTCATACTACCCCAGTTTTCCCCTGGGGCTATTTTTCTCACCCTAAAGGGTTCTGACCTCCACTTGTTTTTTGTTCTACTTTATTACCTCTACTTCTCAGTGAGGTACCCCTTGAGCACATTCACTGGCTCTTCTATCAGATCCATATGTAGCTCAGTGCACTTGTGCAATGCCAACAAGGGGGAGGCCCAGATTACAATATTTTATTACTAAATGCCCTTGATACAGGGTCTTCCCCTTTGAAGCCCTGTTCTAGCCAGCTGTTCCACAGCTCTTTTCTGTATTCAACTCCTACCCTCCATCCCCAGGATGCCTGAGGTCCTGAGGGAATAGCATGGCTCGTTCTAGACTTGCAACATGCTAGGACTCCCTCCGGGCATCTGAGCTTGGGAGTCCCCATATGTGAAGACTCATTCCTGCTTGTTCCTGGAGATAGCACAGTTACCTGTAACAGGTGATCTCTGGGAACAGCAGGAATAAGTCTTCACAACCCACCCACCTCCCCTAGGAGTTGCATTTCTCTATCTCTATCTTTCCCTTCCTTGCTCTCTCTCTTTCTTTGTCTCAGCTTTAAAACTTAACTGAGGAGAAGCAGTTGGGAAGGCGGGAAGGCAGCACGCAGGCGTGTTGGGATGCTTCCAAAAGCTTTCTGATTGGACGCTGGGAAGCGTTCCCGCGCGGACTCCGTCGGTACCGACGTACCCATATGTGAAGACTTATTCCTGCTGTTCCCAGAGATCACCTGTTACAGGTAAGTAACTGTGCTATATTGTCTGGCTTGATTAGATTGTAAACTCTGAGCATGAATGGTCTTTACTTGTGTCTGTACAGTGCTGCGTACACCTTGTAGCGCTATACAAATGATCAGTAGTAGTAGTATAATACCATCTGGCAGGATTTTCCATGCTGCTCTGGCCCATGCTATCCTACCTATGTGTTCTCGCTTGGCATATGGTCTCTGCCATTTTGAGAAATGGTTCAGCATTGTATGTTCCTTATCGTCAGTCCAGTCCAGACATGTGGGTTATCTCACCTCACCAGAAGCTTGGAGACTTAACATGCCAAGATTTGATGATGTCACCCTAGATAGGCAGCTGTCACTGCCCATCAAGCTCAGTATTCTCAGTCTCCAAATAGCCAGAGAGCGTATCTTCCCATTGTCTAGGCTTGACTAGAGAGCTTCAAATAAGATTCAAAATGAAAAAAAGATAATAGTGAGATTGATTATTGAAGGGGCATAGTCAGAGGGCTGTTACTGCTTTGCCCTTTTGCCTTGGGCTTCGTACCTCTTTAAGAAAAGAAAAATCAAAAAAAAAAAAAAAAAAAAAGATTAAGAACCATCTGCTATTTCAGCTCTGCCCAACGTGTAGGTAATCTGTTGCAGGCAGCTCTCTGATCCCTTCATTGGGAGGGGTAGCTGGCTTGTTTTGGCGGTGACAGGCAGTTTGAGCTTGACGTGATTCATTTTTGCCAGCTGGGACAGTTGATTCAGTCCAGCTGAACTCTGGGCTCTACCAGCAAGCCGCTGGTCCCTCCCTGCTAATTCCTGCCACTGTCTGTGCCCTGCAGGATTGCCAAGAGAGTGGTGAGGTGTAAACAGTGGATTTGTTCAGGTTTCCGAGAGGTCATCTGTGCTCCTGCCACATGGCTGTGGGGGGAGGGGGGCTGCTGGGGTCTGGTGGGCTCTTGGGGGGCACTATTTTGTTTCAGTGCGATCGGGTTAATTTCAGTTCTTTGCTTTGGGGGTTTGAACGGCAGCATGTTTTTCTCGGGAGGGGGGGGTTGTTTTACTTTTGTTTTATTTTTTCACTTGCGATTTGCACAAGACGGCGATTCCATCGCAGAAGCCGGCTTGTGGAGTCTGCAGTTCATGCCGAGGCTCCTTGTTTCCGAAAGGGCTTTGCTGCGGGTGTGAGACCAAATCCAGGTCCATAGAAGAAGGCCTATTAGCTGGCCAGGAACAGAGCAGCGGCTGCTGAGAAAGCACAGTCACGGGCCAAGCAGTTATCCTCCACGAAGGCTCCTGCAATGGATTTGGCAGGAACAGTGGTCTTTTTATAAGAGCTTGCTGCCTCTGCTCCTCTGATGGCTGCCGGATAGATCAGCCTGGAACTCCCCATGCCAGCTTCCAGCAGCAGTGCCTTGTCCTCATTTTCTGCTTCGGGGGTGTTTTTGTCTGGATTTTGTGCTCATTATGCATCAGGCTTATTGCCTGAAGCAAGGAATGGGCGAAGATTCTGTAGGGTTCCCAAAGAGGGCCAAGAAGAGGGGTCCCACAGATGCTGCAGTGGTAGGCTTCTAGAAGAGGGACCTTTGCCCAAGTGCAAGTGTCAGGAGAGTGAATTCTGAGAGGAAACTGGCTCAGTTCACTCTGTGCATTCAGAAGATCTGCTGGAGGGTCCCTCAGATCTCTGGGGGGAGTCTCCAGCCGTGGACTTGGAAGAGGAGGAGATCCCACAAGTGGAGGGACCCCCACATTGTTTGCATGTTTTGATGGGAAGAGTTAGCGGCACTGACTAATTTACTGATTGCTCTCAACGCCTCATACCGCTACATTGATGGAGGAGCCTCTGGAAGATCCCCTTTTTCAAGGCGTTGAGAAGTCGTAGACCACCTTTCTGGTCCACAAAGTTATCAAGAAGATGATCTTGGGACTAATCGGACGTCCCAGAGGCGGGGCTGAAAGGCAGCCGAGCTATGGCACGGCTGTACCCTGTCCCAGATTCAGAAAAGGATCAGCTCAAATGGTAGACATGTTAGTCTCGGCAGTTACTAAGAAGACCACTATACCTCTTGAGTGGTGCGGCCCTCAAGGGATGTTCAAGACCACAAGTTAGAAGCCTTGCTGAAGTAAGCATTTGATATTAATGCGTTATCCTTGCAGACATCCATCTGTGGAGCCTATGTGGCACAAGCATTCCTTCAGTGGCACAAGGGGTGTTCGATGGCGTTGCTAGGCTGCAGCAGGCATCCCCGGAGGTGAGAAAGATGGAGTCAGGGACCGCTTATTTGGTGGATGCCTTTTATGATCTCATTTGAGCCTTGGCCCAAAGGCATGGTGTCGGTTGTGGCAGCCAGGTGTTTTCTCTGGCTCTGGAACTGGTCGGTGGATGTCTCCAAGACACACTTGAGTAAGCTCCCCTTTAAGGGTAAGCTCTTGTTTGGGGAGGCCTTGGACAAGCTGGTCAAGGATTAGGGCAACTCAAAGGGGGTGCGACTCCCCAAGGATAAGCAAAAGCCAGTACCGTGCCAGTACTGCAGTTATTGGTGTTTCTGCATAAGAAAAAACTTCACTCCATCAAAAACACATGTGTTTCTTATAAATGCATACTCATTGCTTGAATGTCAAAAATAGACCAAGGTCTCAGCATACACGGGCATGCGGTGAAGGCGTGACCAGAAATTAATCCAAGCCACATACACCAGCAACAAGCCCAATAACATCAGTGACCTGGTAAATGGCAGCCAGCAACATCCACACCATACACTTAATTATAGAATACCAAGCACTAAGCTTTAAAAGTGAAGCATGGGTATGCAGCAAGCGCCAGCCACCTTCCCCGACGTTACCACAAAAGAGCCCTCATACGTTTCACAGGACAAACCCGCTTCCTCAGGGGATTCTGCCAGCTACCCTTTAACATCGCTATGCAGAAAAACGCCGCCCATATTGGTGTTTCTGGGCAATGCGCTTTGCCCCTTATCAGAGGAATTGGTTCCTGGCCTGGGGACCTGGCCAGGTTACTACACTGCTGCTTCCTCTGTTCCCAAAAAGCCACAATGAAGCAATGGGGGCCCAGGTGAGGCTGGTGCAAGTAGGCAGATGCCTCATGGGTTTTACTCCATCTGGACCCAATTTACCTCCGATCAGTGGGTTCTCAAGTTGATTAGAGAAGGTTACGTTTTGGAGTTCAAGCACCCACTTATAGACGCATTCATGCTGTCACCTTGCAAGGTGCCGGGAAAGGTTTCAGTGGTCCAAAAGGCCTTATTACAGCTCCAACACCTGGAAGCAGTGGTGGAAGTTCCGCATGCCCAGTTAGGTTGCAGTCAATACCCCCATTAATTTTGTGGTACCCAAAATAGAAGGGAGCATTTTCCATCCTATCTTGGACCTCAAGCATGTAAACCGAGCGTTGGGGGTGCCCAGTTCCATATGGAAACGCTCTGCTGTGTGATAATGGCGGTAAGATGGGGCAAGTTCCTCACTGCTCTCGACCAAACCGAAGCGTACCTTCACATACCGATTCGACCGGACCATCAACCTTCCTTCGGTTTGCAGTCCAAGAGGGCATTTCCAGTTCTGAGCCCTCCCTTTCGGCCTGGCCATGGCCCCCTCGCACCTTCACCTAGGTTATGGTGGCAGTCGTGGCAGCGCTCCATCGAGAGTGTTCTCGTGCACCCTTATCTGGACGACTGGTTGATCAGAGCATAGTTGCTTCAGGAAAGTCAGGTGGCGACCACTTGAGTGATTGAATGCCTTCAGGCTCTAGGTTGGGTAGTCAACTATGCCAAGAGCGCCTTACAGGCATTGCAGGAACTCGTCTACTGGGAGCTCGATTTCAAATGGATATAGGCAAGATGTCTTTGCCCAGCGACTGGATGCAAAAACTGATGGGTCATGTGAGGCGGTTTCTACGAATGTCTGTGCCGAAAGCGGGGGACTACCTTCTGCTGTTGGGCTCCATGGCGGCATTGATTGAGCTGATCCTGTGTGCACATACCCCATATGAGACACTTGCAGTGAGCCCTTCTCCACAGATGGTCGCTGCAGGTGTACACTCGATGTTGAGCTGGCTGGTTTGCCTATTGACTACATGGATGGTGCTCCATTGCTGGCTCAGCTCACATTTTATTTATTTGGACTCATTTCTGTACCACCTTTCTAAAATTCAAAGTGGTTTACATTCAATAAAATCTAACAGAGCATAAATGCATCCTGTTGTACATAGAACTAAATAGGAGTTTGTTGGCAACAGGAACATTTGGATATAACTAAAATTTGTAATATCATATAATTATATACAAAGGGCAATGTAACATGGTCATTACTGGAAAAATGTGTCTGTCAGGCTAAAAATTATGTAGATGTGTCCATCATAATTACCTGGGTAGTGCATTTATGACCATGCTAGATACTCTGAGGTTCTGGTTGGATGTCTGGCTGTAGATTAGTAGTTAGGTCAGTTTTAAAGTGGTCCTGGAATAAGTATGTTTTCGGGGGGGGGGGGGGGTTCAGAATTCTGCCATGTCATGGCCTTCTCTTAGAGCTGGGGGTAGTATGTTCCATATAGACGGAGCGAAATGGGAGCTGATGGTGGGCATGCCCCTGGAGCCCCCAAATGGATTCCGTTGATGACAAATACAGTCTTGCTGTGGACCCAGGAGGAGGCCTTCTGGTCAATCATTCATTTAGAGATGAGAACAGTGTATCTCCAGGAACAAGCAGGAATGAGTCCTCACATATGGGTACGTTGGTACCGACGGAGCCTGCGCGGGAACGCTCCCCAGCTTCCCAAAAAGGAAAGATTTTGGGAGCATCCCACTGCGCCTGCGCGCTGCCTTCCCGCCTTTCCTGACCAGCTCTCCTCAGTTCTTCTTTTCCGCGGAGCCAACAGGTCGTGTTCCTGTCACCGCTGAAGAAGTTCTTTATTTTAATTTATTTCTTTGGTCGCGTGTCTGCCTTCCCCGACGCCGGACCGGTACCGCCGGTCTTTTCTTTTCTTTAAAAAAAACAAAAACAAAACTATTATTTTCTTCACTTGGTGTATTTTTCTTCTTAGGCCTCCAGGCCCACAAGAAAATTTTCCCCCATGGAAAAACCAGCCTCCGGCTTTAAAAAATGCACTAAGTGTAGCGGTACAATTTCTGTCACAGATACCCATGAATGGTGTCTGAAATGTTTGGGGCCTGAACACTCCATTCCGGATTGCCAGTCCTGTTCTCTAATGTCTAAACGAGGGTTACAGAACCGGGCAGCCAAGCTCCATGTGCTGTTTCCCACGGATGCACCGGCGGTGGCATCGACATCTTCCAGGTCTTCCTCTCCTGATGGGTCTCAGGTAACTAAACATACTTTTAGCAGGTCCTCAAAGGGCAAATCTCCCTCTAAGCATCGAGATGCCTCCGGGCTTGCCCTTGAGGATCCTGCCCCAGCCAAACAACCCCGGCGGGAAGCTCCGGCTTCCAAAGCTCCTCCTATGGGGTTACAGGTTGACATCGATGGCACGGCCTCGACCAATCACCTGTTAGACTGCTCTGGGGTACCGGCACAATCTCCCGGTACCAACATCCAGGCAGTCGTGGCGTCCATGGATCACACTGTGCAATCCATGCAGCAGGCGATTTTGGCTTTCATTAAGGCTGCGACGCCGACGGTACCGCAACAAGCTCCGTTGTCGGTACCGGCTGTATCGACATCGGCCAGGATACCCATTCGGGCTCCCTGTCCTGGGCTCTTTCTCGGTACCGATCCGGTACCGGGAACACCCGATGTCGGTACCGATCGATACGCCTACCAATCCTTAGAATCGAGCAGACGATACTTCGATTCTTCTGAGGATTCTGATTCATCGGATGAGTCTCCTGAAGTATCTATCACCCTTCCTGAGGAGCCCTCTTCTCCAAATAGGAGAATGTCTCCTCCAGAGGATTTGTCCTTTCAAGACTTCATAATAGAAGTAGCTAAAGGACTCTCTATTTCAGTAACCTCTGAAAAAGAAATTAGATATTTTGGGATACTCCAAGGTTCCCAGAGAGGCAGTCACCTTGCCAATTCATGAAATTCTTCAAGAACATTTGATAGAATTATGGGAGACTCCTCTCACCCTTTCTCCTCATTCTCGCAGATTGGACACCATGTACCGTGTCCCTCCTTCTCCTGGTTTTCAAAAAACTCGGCTTCCTCACCACTCCATTGTGGTGCAGTCAGCAATGAAGAGGATAAAGAGTACCAAAAGACACTCTTCTACTCCGCCAGGAAGAGAATGCAGGACCTTGGATGCTTTTGGTAGGAAAATCTTCCAAGCTAGCATGCTTATTGCCAGAATTAATTCATATAGCCTTTATATGGGTATGTTTCTGAAGGAAGTTGCAGACAAGCTGCACAACTTTCTCCCTTTTATTCCAGAGGATAAAAGGGAGGAGTTCCTTCTTTGGCTCAAGCATACTCAAGACATTTCAAAGTTTTCCAACAGGGCAGCCTTTGATTCCTTTGAAGGTGCCAGCAGAGCCTCGGGCATTGCTATAGCTGCTCGTAGAATTGCTTGGCTCCAGGCTTCTGGTCTAGAACCCTGGGTTCAAGATGGTTTAGGAAATCTGCCCTGTACAGGTGAAAATCTATTTGGCAAAGAGTGGCAAATTAAAGCCACTCAAATGGATGCAGAAAATGCTGCTCTAGATAGACTTTCTAAGTCTACCTCCACTCCAGCCAAGAAAAAATCTTTCAAGAAGTCTTTTTACAAAAAGGGCAGATTTCCTTCCACTTCTGGTCAACAGTCTTCTACAGGTCGCTTTGCTACTAAGCGTCAGCAACCTAAACAAGCCAGGTCTAAACCTGTGGGGGCTGCTACAACCCAGCAGTCCCAACCCCCTCAAGGTTTTTGACTTGATACTAGAGAACTTAACCTTTCTGGCTCTACAACAACCAGAGCCTCTCACCATTCCAGGAAGGTTAGCTCATTTTGCTCCCAGATGGGAGCAAATCACATCAGAGCAATGGACCCTCTCTATCATAAGAGAAGGCTACAAACTTCATTTCTCAAACCTTCCTCCCTACACCATGGTGAGACACTTCAATTCTCCCACCTCCCTCGACCTTCTGGATCAGGAGGTGACCACCCTTCTGGCCCAGAGGGCCATAGAAGCAGTTCCGCTTCTTCAACAGGGGTCAGGGTTTACTCCCCCTATTTTCTCATTCCAAAGAAAACAGGGGGATACAGACCCATTCTAGATCTCCGAGAATTAAACAAATTCCTATGCAAGGAGAAGTTCAAGATGCTTTCTTTAGGAACTCTCCTTCCATACCTGCAGAGTCAGGTTTGGCTTTGTTCTCTAGATCTCAAGGATGCGTACACTCATATACTCATCCATCCATCCCACAGAAAATTCCTACGTTTTCTGTTCCAGGGAAAACATTACCAATACAGAGTGCTTCCTTTCGGTCTAGCCTCTGCTCCAAGAGTGTTCACCAAATGCATGGCAATAGTGGCTGCATTCCTACGCACTCTGGGAATATTTGTCTTCCCATACCTGGACGACTGGCTCATTCGAGCTCCATCTCAGTCAGAAGCCCAAGTTTCCCTGGACCGCACCAGGCGCATTCTGCAGTATCTGGGACTTGTGGTAAACCTCCCAAAGTCTCAGCTCACCCCTACTCAGTCCCTAAAATTCATAGGGGCCTGGTTAGACACCACTACTGCAAGAGCCTACCTTCCTCAGGCTCGTTGCCAACGTCTAGTGCAGTTAGCCTCCCAGATTCAGTCAAAGAGCCACTTAACTGCCCGGGAGATGCTACAACTACTAGGCCACATGGCTTCCACAGTGCATGTGGTGCCCTATGCTCGCCTACACATGAGAGCAGCTCAATGGACTTTGTCCACACAGTGGACTCAAGCATCAGGAGCTCTCTGACCAAATAGCAACCTCCTAACGTCTCTTTTGGTCTCTCCAATGGTGGATGTCAACTCAAAATCTGTTGCTGGGGTCCCCCTTCCAACCTGTGTTACCCCAGGCAACCCTCACAACAGATGCCTCCCAAACAGGTTGGGGCGCTCATCTACAAGACATCTCCACCCAAGGCACTTGGTCCCCACAGGAGACCTCTCTTCATATCAACCACTTGGAACTGCGAGCAGTGTTCCTAGCTCTCAGGGTCTTTCATACCCTCCTCAGCTACAAGACCGTCCTCATTCATACGGACAACCAAGTAGCCATGTTTTACATAAACAAGCAAGGAGGAACTGGCTCTCTGTCGCTTTGCAACGAAGCTCTAAGATTATGGGCCTTCGCCAGAGAGCATCAAATCCATCTCCTGGCAGTATACCTCCCAGGAATCCAAAACTGTTGGGCAGACAGACTCAGTCGAGTTCTGCTTCCACACAAATGGTCCCTGCACATGGATCAGGTACTCAGAATCTTCCAGGAATGGGGAACCCCGGACATAGACCTCTTTGCAAGTCCGTGGAATGCCAAACATCCCCGGTTCTGTTCCAGAATTCCGTGTCAGACAGCTCTGGCCAAGGATGCCTTCCTCCTTCATTGGAGTCAGGACTTCCTGTACGCCTTTCCACCCATTCCTTTGATTCCCAATAATCTGTTCAAACTTCAGAGGGATCAAGGATCTATGATCCTCATAGCTCCATGTTGGCCACGCCAAGTGTGGTACCCTCTACTTTTACAACTCTCTCAAGCTCCCTCCCTGGACTTGGGAGCTGCTCCAGACCTTCTGTCTCAGGAGGAGGGGACTTTGTGGCACCCAAACCCCAAGTCCCTTCACCTCAGAGCTTGGTTACTGAAGGCCTAGACCTTCAAGACTTCAATCTTTCTCAGCAAGTGAAGGATATCCTCCATGCTTCCAGGAAACCTTCCACTAGACGTTCCTTTGCTTATAAGTGGAAAAGATTTTCCATTTGGTGTGCTCAAAATGGTCTTGACCCTTTGGCACTTCCCCTGACTTCTTTATTAGACTATCTCCTGCATCTCTCCAATGCAGGCCTTAAAACAAATTCAGTAAGGGTCCATTTGAGCGCTATTGCAGCATCACTTAAACCCCTCAATGGACAACCTATTTCCTCTCATCCTCTTATTGCAAGATTCATGAAAGGGCTAACTTTAACAAAACCTCCCATTCGACCTCCCCTGGTGGCATGGGACTTAAACTTGGTTCTTGGTCAGCTCATGAAGCCTCCTTTTGAACCCTTAGCCACTACTTCCTTGAAATTTCTTTCCTGGAAGGTTATTTTTCCTTATTGCAGTCACTTCTGCTCGCCACATCAGTGAGTTGCAAGCCTTAGTGGCTAATCCACCTTATACAAGGTTCCATCATGATAAGGTAGTCCTTAGGACAAATCCTCACTTTATGCCTAAAGTGGTCTCACCTTTTCATCTTAATCAAGAGGTGTATTTACCTGTCTTTTTTCAAGCTCCTCATGCATCCACTGCAGAGAGGAACCTTCATACTCTGGATTGTAAAAGAGCTCTTGCTTTTTACTTGCACAGGACACAGCAACATAGAAAGTCTTCCCAGCTTTTTGTTGCTTTTGATCCTTCTCATTTAGGACTTTCAGTCTCCAAAAGAACACTGTCCAGTTGGATTGCTCAGTGTATCTCTTTTGCTTACCAGAGTAAGAACCTTTCTCTGGAGGGCCATGTCACAGCTCACAATGTGAGGGCCATGGCCACCTCTATGGCTCATCTTCATTCTGTCTCCATCGATCAGATTTGTCGAGCAGCCACCTGGGCCTCGGTTCATACCTTCACAGCCCATTACTGTTTGGACAAGGACTACCGTCGGGATGCCCTGTTTGGTCAGGCTGTCTTCAAACACCTGTTCCATTCTTGAACAACTCCTGCCCTCCTTCCCTGAATGGATGCCTGAGATCCATAGGAAGACGAGGAACCCGTAAGGGTCTCATACCCTTGGGGATCTCCCAGGCATCTTAGCTAGGGAGTCCCCATATGTGTGGACTCATTCCTGCTTGTTCCTGGAGATAGCACAGTTACTTACCTTTAACAGGTGATCTCTGGGAACAGCAGGAATTAGTCCTCACAACCCTCCCACCTCCCCTAGGAGTTGTATATCTCTTTCTCTTTCCTTTCCTCTCTCTCTCTCTATTGTCTCAGCTTTAAACTCGAACTGAGGAGAGCTGGTCAGGAAAGGCGGGAAGGCAGCGCGCAGGCGCAGTGGGATGCTCCCAAAAGCTTTCCTTTTTGGGAAGCTGGGGAGCGTTCCCGCGCAGGCTCCGTCGGTACCGACGTACCCATATGTGAGGACTAATTCCTGCTGTTCCCAGAGATCACCTGTTACAGGTAAGTAACTGTGCTTTCTAGCTCTATGGTTCTTCCAGTCACTCCTGTATGGGAAGACAGTTCGGGTGTTCACGGACAATGCCACCACTGGCCTATATAATCGCCAGAATGGCACAGAAGCATGCTGCTCAAGAACAAGATTGTGCCTCTTCTCGACTGGGCAGAGGCGAATCTCCCATGTGATTGAAAGAGACAACATAGAAGCAGATTTCCTCAGTCACACTCGCCTGGACTCAGGTGAGTGGTCTTTCTAGATGATGCGGTGTTTGTTGGGCTCGTGTTTCAATTGTTAATTGTTACTCTGTTCCTTGTATGACATATGTTTACTGTAAAATGTTCTATTCACTGTAAACCACTTTGACCCAGTGAAAATTGGTATATAAGCCTAGCTAAATAAATAAAATAAATGTAGCACATTTTCTCTAGGTGGCAAAACATGTTCAACCACTGTTGCGTGTTCTAGTCCTCCCTTGGTATCTGAATTTGATCCTGTCGGCCTTGACAGAGGCTCCCTTTGAGCTTCTGGGGAATTCCACCTTAAAGGATTTGTCTTTGGAGTGTTTTCTTGGTGACCATCTGCTCGGCTCGGCGCAACGCGTGTCCAAGCTTCAAGCATTGTGCTGCAGGGAGCCATTCCTATCTATTTTGAAGGAAAATATAGTCCTGCTCCGGTTCCATCGTTCCTGCCTAAGGTGTTTTCAGCCTTTCATCTTAATCAACCGGTTATGCTTCCGGTCTTCAAGGAGCACGGTGCCTCTCTGGAGTAGCAACAGCTGTATCTACTGGATATGTGCAGGATGCTTCGTAGGTGTCTTGAGACAATGGAGCTGTTCCGAAAATCCAATTGGTTGGTTGGTCTTTTTGATGGTGCGCTTAGGTGAGAAGCGGCCACTGAGGCCTCTATTGCTCTTTGGATTCGGGAGGCCATTGCCTCTGTGTACTTTCTGCTTTGAAGGGAGCTATGACGGGCTCTATGTGCATTCAACCAAGACGCAAGCAGCGTCTTTGGAGGAAGCAGGGCTGGTGCCTCCGCTGGACATTTGTAAAACTGTGATGTGGTCATCTACATACTTTTGTCCATCATTATTGCCTGCATGTGCAGGCTGTGGGGGATGCGCATTTCGGTTCAGCGATGCTTCAAACTGGGCTCACAAGTCCCTCCCGAGGTTATTTATTTATTTTTATTTATTTACATTCTCTTATATACCGCGCTATTCTGCATCAGTGCGGTTTACATTGAACAAACTGAAATTACATTGAACAGGGCATTATAACTTGGAGATAACTATTTTACAGGGAACATGGGCTATGGAGGGTTAAGTGGCTTGCCCAAGACCACAAGGAGCACCTGTGGGACTAGAAACCTCAGTCCTTCCGGCCCAAGGTTGCTGTCCTCTAGTGGGATTTGAACCCCTGACCTTCCGGCCTGAAGAACCTTGCTCCAGCCACTAGTCCACTCCTCCACTCCGAGGTTAGTACTGCTATGGTACATCCCACATGTCTAGACTGGACTGGAGGGACGATAAGGAAGGTGAAATTAGGTCTTACCTGATAATTTGCTTTCCTTGAGTCCCTCTAGTCCAGTCCAATCCAGGACCCTCCCTGGTGGTATTTCAGGTGTATGGTGGTGATTCCCGATGGTGCAGATTCCAGCACACTTTGTCTTTTCTCTGTCTGGAAGTCGGGATTTGGTGGACATTGTTGCAGCATCCCTTTGGGCTTCAATTGCCTACTGCAGGCTGCTGTACCCTAAAAAAAATTATGAAAAGAAAAAGTATTGGAAAGAAGAGCTTATTTATTGCTATACAAGGAGAGGTACAGAGTAAGAGGTAAAGGCACAGGCTTGCTCGGGGGTGGGAGTGTAGGTGGTGTACATAGTTTGGGGTTTGGTTTTCCGATTTCTTAATTTTTGCTCTTCGTCTGCTTTGTCAGTACTGAGCTTGATGGGCGGTGTCAGCTGCTTATCCACGGTGACAGTCTTGTCAGTAAGTCTTGGTATGCTCAGTCTCCAAGCTGCTGGCAAGTTGAGCTAACCCACCTGTCTGATCTGGACTGGACTGCAGGGACTCAAGGAAAGCAAATTAGCAGGTAAGACCTAATTTTACCTTAGTGTCTCTTGCTTGTTGCTTATCAATGCAGACCTAACCCAGCTGATATAAGCGTTCACTTGTTAAGTGTGACAGTGGTTTCATAAATTCAAATCAGACTTGAAATGCAAGGCTGGCATCGACCATTGGTATACAAGCCCTTCTGTCACCAAATCAGCCCCTCTCAGCCTGTCAGGATACCACTTTTCACACTGTACCGCTTCAGAGCGGAAGAAAATATACTCTTGAAAGCTGATCACAAATGTATTAAGTTACTGCTTTCAGTTCATTTCTTGGCCTTTGTTAATGAGTTTCTAAGTAGGTCCCTAACCCAGCCACACTGCTATTGTTCAGCTTCAGAATATACTCCTGCTGGAATTCTGCACATAATTCAAAATTTTGCACCTTTTTGTGATACTTAATTCAAAATTCAGTGCAGAAAAACAAAGACTGCAGAGAAACAAAGCATGCAAGAATTTTGCTTTATAGAGACCTCGAACACAGAAGTTTGAATTTTGTTTGTAGAATTCCAGCATGAATAATGAGGGAAATGTTTAGATGTAGCATCGTAATCTGTGATAACCTAAAAATTCTGGCTGATCCCAAAAACCAAAATAACATTAATTTTGTTTTTCAGTTTGTGGTACATGTTTGAATTTCAAACACAGTGAGGTTCTCTATACAATAGCCTGTCTCTTAAGGTAAAGAGCGTCCTGTATTAAACCGACTAACATAAGGGAGGAGTAGCCTAGTGGTTGGGGCAAGGTACTTCAGGCCGGAAGGTCGGGGGTTCAAATCCCACTAGAGGACAGCAACCTTGGGCCGGAAGAACTGGGGTTTCTAGTCCCACAGGTGCTCCTTGTGGTCTTGGGCAAGCCACTTAACCCTCCATAGCCCATGTTCCCTGTAAGTATTAGTGTATGTGTCTCATATCCCCGCGTGTTAAATGTATCCCCCAATTGTGTTGTGACCGCTTTGATTGAAGGATAAGGCGGTATACAAAACTGTCTAAATAAATAAATAAACACAACGCCCCTCTCCCTTCAAATGGTGCAGTGTATAATGGATGCCCCAGAACAAGGAAAAAGGTCTTGTGGAGCGAGCTCTTCACCAACAGAATTAACAATCTGAACTAGATAAAATACCATGAGTTTGTTTGGTAACTTCAGAATATTAAACGCTCCGCTTTTTTCCATTTGTGACTGAGAACTGAACCAGACCTTGGGAATAGTTTCCTGAAGAGAAACACTCAACAATTTTCCTAGAGTCCTCTTGTCCCTTTACATTGGACCAATATCTCCAGGAAGTACAGCACATACTAAATACCTTTCCAAGGCTAGTAATCCTGTCTTTAATTCCAGATGTTGCATTTATTAATTTTACAGCCACTGGTAACAGCGTATAAAGGAAATCTCGGGCATCTCCATTAGGGAGCAGTGAATGAGTAGCTGCATTCATTAGCAAAGTCTGGGGTAGCAGAGGCAGTAAATGTTTCTCAGAAATTCCTCCCCCCCCCTTTTCCCCCAGTGCATCCCTCTGTCTTGGCACAGCTTCGGTGGTTAGCTAAAAATGAAATTGTTTCTTCTTGCTTATCCCCCTTTGGAAGCTCACTGCAGTCTGTTCCAGCATTGTGCTTCCTGGTTTTGCACCCTAGAGGTGGCCACATGTGGGTAATTTGCATGCCCGTAGAAGCGCATTGCTAGCAAAGCAGTGAATGTTCTGGCAGTACAGTCACTTCATAGATGTTTGTTTTTCCCATCACCTGTTTTGTTTGGAGAGTGTAGTACACTGCTAGCTGAACGATATTCCAGTTAATGTGGGTGGATGCTTTAAGAGGCATGGCATAAGGCAATATTGACATTGGATTCTACAAGCCCCCTGTTGCCATCTCACACACACACTTTTTGTAGTTAACAAAAAGAGAACCAGTAAAGAGACTTTTCTTTTGGACTTTTCCTATTCTGTATTGACTGAATATGTACTTTTTTTTTTCAGTCCGACGCTTAGAAAAGAATGTAAAGGAGGTGCTAGAAGACTTTGCAGAGGACAGTGATAAGAAGGTCCATTTACTAACTGGGAAACGGGTCCAGCTAGCTGAAGATCTCAGTGAGTACTCTTGCCTCAAGCCATGAAGTTGCTGCAACCACTATTCTGGAGATTTCATGAGATGTCTGTTGTAGAATGTCTAAGTAAATTTCTTTGTGATATATTTCAGTCCCCTGGAGCAGATCGAGTAAACGTTGTTGTAAATTGTCCGAAACATGGCATTGTGTCTGGTCTTTTAGGATAAAGAAACACATTTAGATGGACTGAATATGTATTAAATTTACTACTACTACTTCTTTTGTATTGTGCTAAAAGGTGTCTGCAGCGCTGTACAGAGAAATGTAAGTTAGTCCCTGCTCATAAGAGCTTACAGTCTAATCAAGACAGAGAACACAACAATGGGGGACTAGGCTGTATCTAGAGGAATGGTAAGGAAGCACGTAGGAGGCGATCAGGGGACAGGGATGTCAAATGTTCCAGTTATTATTACCGGACTATTGAAACCCATGTCCAACAAAAAATATTTTTGTGATAAGCCTTTACAGAATTGGGTGTACCTTGCTATACCTCAAGGCTGCCGACTGTATCCCATATTGCATGAGAGATGTACATCTGTCTAAAGCTATACGAAAACTCATGTTGTACAGTGGCTGTAGAGGCGACTCAAGTCTGGTGTGGCCTGAGAACACTAATATATCTTGGCGATCTCCTTTGAGCTCTGATGAGGGAAGACTTCCAGTGCTGCTGCAGGGTTAATCTCCAAGCATATGGACAAATAAGAATTTTACCATCACCCAGGCAAGCCAAGTTTTGATCAGACTGGCTTGCTTGAGCTTTTTCCATCATGTACCTCCTGTGTGAGATTTGACAGTTCTCTTGCCTTTAGAATGCTGCCACATATTTAACCCTCACTGACTAAATGCAGAGTGCTTTTGTCACTGGCAAATATTTTACTGTGCACTTCAGTATGGCACACCATAGGATTCCTCATGCTGAAAGCTGATCGTTCGATTGACAGAACGAGACCTGAGAGGCCTGCAGAGGGTTTTGAAGGCCAGAGCAGTCTCCTCTGTAGCACACTGTATACAATGCTATGCCCATGATCTCCCCCCACTGCAGGGAAGGAAATAACCCCCCCCTCCAAATCTCACATAGCGTTTTGTGTTTCTTTTAATTCATCAGTTGCAAAGACGTCTGTTCATAGTACCATTGTAAGAGCGTTTCTGAGATCTTTCAGTACAGTTGATGTGCCCAGGCTTGTCTCTTGGTGCTAATAACTATTAACGAGGGTTGGACAACGTTGCTAGGCTGCATTCGCTTCTGGATGGCTGAAGTATTGAACGTACTTGTTACCATGTCATATTGCTACCTGTTGGCGTTTCCTTTACTGATGCTTCATAAGTGAAACCATTTTCTTGCTTGTGACTTTGTCAAAATAAATTAGGTGAAGTTGCTTTAATCTAACCTGAACTTTTAATACACTGACTTAAAACATTTTTGCTTAAAAATGGTGAAGCACATTTATTTATTTTTATACCGCGCTCTTTAGAATCAGTGTGGTTTACATGTGTACTAACAGGTACTTTTTATTCCCTTATCTCTGAAGGGCTCACAGTCTAAATGTACCTGAGGCAATGGAAGGTTAAGTGGCTTGCCCAAGGCCACAAGGAGTGGCCATGGGACTAGAGACCCCAGTCCCTCTGGCCTGAGGTTGTTTGTCCCCATGCAGGAATTGAACTTCCGGCCTGAGGTAATCTGTCCCAACCACTGAGCCACTCCTCCCTCCCACATACTTTTTTGGATCATTCTGCTAGACTTACCTGGAAGTCTGATTCATCGCTTAATACGGGAAACATCCTTATGCCAGCAGAGAAGTTAAAGTAACTGAGAAGGGAACAATAGGGTGGCGGCTAGTTCTGGTACACAAATTTGGCATATCCCCTTGGCCAGTCAAGCAGAAGCAAAAAGCTGGAGCCATTTCAGGTTGTCTTTCCTAGTATTTGACCCTGGACAGTATGCAGGTGTGTATATGAGGTGTATGTTCAGGACAGCAGACTGTGTTCTCAGTCACATTGTTCTGTTACTTCTGCAAGAGAGCCTGTTAAAGGGGCATCCTTGAACCAAGCACTAATTCTTATTTTTGGACAAGACCAGTGGTCTTTCTGTATATGAATTTGTTAATCTCAGTACAGATCAATACTGTGCAGTTATATTTTTTCCCAGCAAAGTGCTGCTGAGGAATTTTGAATAGATTTGATTGCTCTTGGGCTTAGAGGGAAGGTAAACAGGGCAGCCAGTAACTGTTTTGTGACAGTGCTGATATTCTGGGCCGCATGCTCTGCTGAATCGTAACAGCCAGCCTGTTGAGTAGTGCTTTTGAAGGATTAGCCGTACGCCAGGCCTCCTGCCTCTGTTTACTGTTCCTCGGGGCTTGATGCCATGGTATCTCCCAGGCAGCAGATCATTGTTTTCTGAATTTTAGTGTTTCCCTTTTGCTGAGTGTACATAAGGCTTGTTGGGACATGTTCTCTTATTTCTCATTCACTTTCTCTCCCCTTCCCTCCCCCATTTCTGTCGTCTGTGGAGGAGGCTAGGATGCTAGTAGGAAAGAGAGCAGAGCCCATTGTAGGGCTATTGTTGCATTTGTAAGGTTTGCCTCTTTATAAGGATAAACTTCATTTCTGTTAAATGTGGAAGGCCATCTACATGTCACATATTGAATCGGGTTTTTTGTCCCCTAATGCACAACCTTTCCCTTCACTCTTCCTCATCAGTAAGCTGCTGTTGGTCCCCAGGTGGGGAGGAATCCTGTTACTTGCACAATAGACATTCCAGTTGACTGACTCAAGCACATACTTGTGCCAGGCTCTGAAGAGAACCACGGTTCATGTCTCTCAGAAGAAAGGGAGGGGTGGATTTTGAATTTTTAGCTCATGCTTTTTTTTGGTAGTAGTTGAAGGCTAGCTACTTTCAGATACAGCAGGTATTTCCCTGCCCTCTGAAGGCTTAAAATCTAAGCTTATACCTGAGGCAATGAAGGGTTAAGTGACTTGCCTAAATAGTTGGTGGGATTTGAACCCCAGCTTCATGGCTTTCAGCCTGCTGCTCTGACCATTAGTAATGAGCTGGAAGGTGGATGCCAAAAGCACGAGACAGTGAGATGGGTGTCTGTGTGTGCCAAGTATATATGTGAAAGAATGGATCAGGGCATGCATGAGACTGTGTAATGGATGGGGCAGCAGTATCTTGGCCCGTCTTTCCCCCCTTTTTCCATTTCTGCCCCTTCCTTATTTTCCCTTCCCCCTCTCACTATCCTTCCCTTCCCTTCCATCCCCTCTCCCTCCTCCCCTTTCACCAAAGCAAAGGGCATTGAAGGGTTAAAGGCAAGCAGGGGACTTAAGAAAAAGAATGAACCCTAAATCCTCAATGCAGAGATGCTGCTGCAGTTCCATAAGGCTGTTTACTCCCATGCCTAGAGTTTCTGCAACTACTTTACGCAAAGGCTAACGAGAAGCAAGGGCAAGACTCAGAGGCAGAGGGCCAGCAGGGATTGGGAGCCCCTCATGCATTGCAACTTCTCGCCATGGATACTGGATCCTTTACTTCAAGGTTACTTATGTTGCCATTGTCCATGCAATTTCAATGGCGTGGAGCTTGTTGCAGAAATGCATGTGTACGGACAGATGGACAGACCCTTTACAACAGATGCTTTCAGTGGAGTGAAACAAGCCTGAAAATGAGCGGAGGCACTCTGTGCTGGGACAGGGTCCATCTGAGCTGGAAGCCCAAAGAAAGGTCAAAGTGGCCAGGAAAGAAAGGGTGGAAATTTATCGTTCTTGGAACACTGTCAGGATTGGTATATTTACAAAAGAAATAGTTGGAACTTCACATTAGAAAATGTGTTCCAGCTTCCTAAAAGTCGCACAGAGTTAAGTGAATCCAGGTATAATTACCAGCATTTTTGGTTCCCTCAGAACTTTGATCAGAGTATTAATGTTTGCCATATGTTTGCCAGTATATGGCAGAGGGTGAGGAATAATAAGGTTTAACAAGTGTCTTACAGCTACATTGTGTAGATAATCCTCCATTGCTGCATTGCAAAGTGATACCCAGACACTCAAGGAGCCAAAGAAAAATCCCAGTGATGAAACTTGTAGGTCACCTTCTCTTTACCTTCGGCTTATTGTTAGAAGGGGTGGATTCGGCATTATGTCAAAAATCTGACACTTCATTAATTAGAATGGGGTGGGCCGTGCATGACCCCTCCAGGTGACACAATTTGTCAGCATGTACACTGTCAGCCCACTGACACCTGTGAAGGAGCCGCAGAATACTCGTGGCTCCATGGTGCACAGCTGAAATTGAGAAATGCCATACATTTGACTAAAAGTAAAGGAGACTTCTTAGCTTGAGGCTGCTTCCTATAATCCAGTTTCAAATGTTCTGCTGAGCAGACTGCAATGGGATCATTCAGAGAGCAGCAAAATCAGCTTGCAAGACTGCTTTACGTCCTTTCTTCGCAGGTGGTGACACCGTATCAAATTATCCAGAAAAGAGGTTCTCCTAGGACAAGCAGGATGTGTCAGCCACACCTGGTGTCGTCCCCCGACGGCGCCCTGACGGAAGTGCTCTCTAGCTCAGAATCTTCTGAGCATGTGTGAGGTGGTCCCACCTCCCAGCCCGCCCCTAGCCGGCCAGTTTTTTCTCTTCCGCCCTTGCCTCAAGAAGGAAATTTCAAGCTCTCCTACTTTTAAAAAATAAGTATGCCTAAACCAGGTTTTAAGAAGTGCCTTACCTGCAGCAGAAAGATGAACATCTCTGACACCCATCAGCACTGCATCAGATGCCTGGGGGCATCACACCAGGTGGAGAACTGCGATTGCTGCAGCAGGATGTCCCCCAGAGCAAAAAGGCACCGCGAACACTCTCTGAAGGACCTGCTCTCTCCCGCAGCAGCCTCCACGTCCCGGGACCCGAAGCAAACCAGCGACAAGAAATCAAAGACTGTGGCCGCCCAGAAACCATCTTCCCGGCTCTCCAGCACTCACCAGCGTCCAAACGCGGCCCCCGGAAAAGCGCCGCATAAGAAGAATGCTGCTCCTCGATCTGACGACAACGCTGTAAGTCCTGCCCCCGGAGAGGCCTCTGCCGTTCGGGTAAGCCCCTCTCCGGCGCACGGCAACCCCGGAACATCCACTACACGCGGTCCGCATGCTGGCCAAGATGGCGCTGCCCTCGTGGCCCCGCCAGGCCCCGCCTCCGGGAACGCCTCCTCGACGCTGATTGGCTGCACGGAGGTGAGGACCTCCCCCCTGCCCAACACGTCTCGACGCGCTGACAGGGAGATCCCCAGCACTTCTACAGCCTATGGAGCCATCACTGCCTCCTCTCCCCCGGTGCGGGACTCCCAAGCTCGGCGCGGTGAGTCTCAGCTGAGCAGTAAGTCACCAGACCACGCTGACACTCAGCGCCGACGAGAAGAACGGCATAATAGGGCGGACAGCAGGGAATCCTCCTGTCATCACCGCTCACGCTCCACAGACCGCGCTGATTCACAGCGCCGACGAGGGAGTTTTAATCAGCGAGATGGCCACTTACAATCTCCCAGTCAACACAGCGCCGGTGATAGCCACAGGAAGAAGTCTGCCAAGCGCAGACATCGATCCCCCTCTGCAGCAAGGGATTACAATGGTGGCTCCTCCAGGGACAGCAGGAGATCCAACTCCCCCTGCTACAAGAGACACTGAAGCAGCAGGTCAGAATCAACCTCTTCTGCCATCCTAAGCCTCCTGTCTCGCCTAGTGGAGCAGACCGCCCCCCCACGGCCAGACCAGCAACGCAGGGCGACCAGTCCCCTTCTGACTCTCTCGGAGAAGGGCCACTCCCCAATATACCCCAGTCTCTCGCCCAGGGAGCGGACTCCCTCCCCCGCTCCATCCAGAGCGCGTTCTCCTTCACCGACACAAATGGAACCCGACGCTGAGGAACTAGAGCCTTGCTCTGAAGGGGAGGACCCAGATACAAAGGACACTAGCGAGCCAGTCGAGCCCCCGCCAGTGCCGGAGGACCTCACCTACCCTAAGTTCCTACGGAAGGTGGTCTCTAAGCTGGGGCTGGCCACGGAGGTAACATCAGAAGAACAGGAGCCGGAGGTCATGAAGTACCTGAATGGCCCCAAGCCAGCAATGGCGCTCCCCCTCCACCGCAGATTGAAGGACAAGCAGCTGGCGCTGTGGCAGTCCCCAGCTTCTGGTCAAGCTTTCTCCAGGCGCTTGGACACCAAATACATTGTCCACTCAGGACCTGGATTTACCAAAGCGCAGTTACCCCACCAGTCCATCGTGGTATCATCAGCCCTGAAAAGGTCCAAGTCCACGCGTAACCAGTCAAGCCATCCACCAGGTCGGGACCCCAAACGCCTAGACGACATTGGGAGAAAAGTGTTTCAAGGCGCTATGCTCAACGCCAAAATAGCATCCCACCAATTCCAGCACGTCCTCTTCCAGGACGCACTCCTAGCCGACCTTAAAAAGCACCTACAGGACCTTCCCAAGGACTCACGGACAATGGCTTCAACCTCCATGCAGGAGCTAGCTGAATGCAGCAAGCACCTGATGTGCACGGCCTTCGACGCATTTGACACTGCCGTCCGAACAGCGGGCACGGTCATTTCAGCACGGCGCTGGGCATGGCTCCGGGCCTCAGGACTCTCCGACAACACCCATGACCGTATTGCGGACGCCCCCTGCTCGGGTGACTCCCTGTTCGGGGACAAGGTTGCCGACACTGTAAAAGACCTCAAAGAGGACTGCGCCACACTAAAGACTCTAGCAGCAGACGGCCTTGAACGCCCCGCTTGGAACCAGAAAGGGGGATATTTCCGAAAACCCTTCGCCCCTTCGAAACAATTTTATGGATCCAACCGTCAGTGGCAGCCACCAAAGTTCAAGCCAACTTATCAGAAGGCGCCCTTTCAGCGACAGCAACCGCGACAGCGAAAGCAGAAGCAGTCCAACACTTCCCACTCCGGGAAAGATTCCTCCTCCTTCTGACTATGCCCCGGTTGGGGGTCGCCTGTCGCTGTTCCTATCGGCCTGGCAGGAGATTACCACGGACAAGTGGGTCTTACAGATAGTCCAGTCGGGCTACCGCTTGCCCTTCTCCTCCCCTCCATGTCAGCGCAAGCGACCTACCAGCCAGCCTCCACAGCACCTGGAACAGCCGCTACAGAAACTCATACAGCAACTCCTCCAGGCCAAGGTGATAGAGCAAGTACCCCTGGGAGAGGTCAACACTGGCTTCTACTCCCGGTACTTCCTTATCTCCAAGAAGAAAGAGGGCCTACGCCCTATCCTGGACCTCCGGAGACTGAACAACTTCATAATCAAAGAGAAGTTCAGGATGTATTCGCTCAACTCCATCCTTCCCCTAATCAGGGCGGGGGATTGGTTGGCGACGCTGGACCTCCAGGATGCCTACTCCCACATCCCGGTCCACGCTTCTCACAGGAAATTCCTCAGATTCTCAGCGCTGGGCGCCCATTACCAGTATCGGGTCCTGCCATTCGGCCTATCCCCAGCACCCAGAGTCTTCACAAAATGCGTGGCGGTGGTCGCTGCACATCTCCGGAGACAAGGTGTCGCCATTTTTCCCTACCTGGACGACTGGCTCCTGTCGGCGGATTCAGCCATGGGACTCCACAGGGCAGTACGGCTCACGACCGACCTGTTGATCAGAGTGGGCTTCCTTCTCAACAAGGAGAAGTCCAGGCTGGAACCAGTCCAGCGCACAGAGTTCATCGGGGCGATAATAGATACCAAGGTCTGCAAGGCCTTTCTTCCTCAATTACGGATCAACACCATCACCCGCCTAGCCATGAAGATGTCGACAGAAAAATGCACCTCGGCCCGTGCAATACTATGTCTGCTAGGCCACATGGCTGCAACAACTTCAGTCCTTCCGTTGGCGAGGCTGCACATGCGCACTCTACAGTGGCACCTACGGACACACTGGAAGCAACTCTCCCAACCACTCAGCACTCGCATTCCGCTATCTGCCCGTGTGGTCCAGAGCCTGCGCTGGTGGACGCAGCCACCCAACCTCTCGGGGGGCAAATGCCTTCATCCACGCATACACCAGCTCACCCTCACCACGGATGCCTCCTCCACGGGATGGGGGGCCCATCTACAGCACCTCAGCACGCAAGGAGCATGGACCGCAGTGGAACAAACACTCCACATCAATCATCTCGAACTCAGGGCCATCAGGTATGCCCTACAGACCTTCATGACCAAACTGAAAGGAAAAGCAGTCTTGGTACAGACGGACAACCAGGTTGCCATGTTCTATATCAACAAGAAAGGGGGCACTCGCTCCCATTCGCTATGCAAGGAAGCCCTCGACACCTGGACTCTGGCACTACGCAACAGGTGCACGCTACAAGCGACATACCTTCCCGGGGATCAGAACACCTTAGCGGACCGTCTCAGCAGGCAGCTTCAACCTCACGAATGGATGCTCCACATGGATGTGACACGCACCCTCTTCCAGCGCTGGGGAAACCCACAGATCGACCTCTTCGCAACCGAGGAGAACGCGAGATGCCCCTTGTTCTGCTCCAAGCATCCGTCACAGAACAGGGTTGCCTCAGATGCATTCGCCATCCCCTGGAAAAACTGGGAGCTGGCATACGCCTTTCCTCCCACACCACTCTTGACAAACACGATACAACGTATCATCGAGGAGAAGGTACAGATGATCCTGATAGCCCCTTATTGGCCAAGACAGATGTGGTTCTCCCTACTGTTGCAGCTCGCCCAGGAACCTCCCATCAGATTACCTCTGAGACCAGACCACCTAACCCAGAACGGAGGCCTAATCTGGCACCCCAACCTCCAGACGCTAGCTTTGACAGCCTGGAGGCTGAAAGGTTAACCCTCAACGGCTCTCACCTTCCCCCGGATGTGCAACAAATAGTCCTCGCGTCCCGGAGACCTTCTACAAGAAAGGCATATGGCCTAAAATGGAAACGCTTCACCATCTGGTGCAAGGACCAAGGAGTTGACCCAGCGTCTTGCCCGATACCCACAATCTTACAGTATCTGGCCCTCCTCTGCAGATCGGGATTGCAACCACAATCCATCAAGGTGCACCTAGCTGCCATCGCCTCTCTACACGAGCGCACGGATGCCACAACCTTAGGCTCCATTGCCACCCTTCCCATTGTGACCCGTTTCATGAGAGGGCTCCGAAACCTGAAGCCCCCAGTACAGAAGCCAGTAGCCACCTGGGACCTTAACATCGTTCTACAACAGCTCATGCAAGAGCCATTCAAACCATTGGACACTGCCGAGGGAAAGTACCTCGCCTGGAAGACCCTTTTCCTCGTCGCCATTACCTCCGCCAGGAGGGTTAGCGAGCTGCAAGCTCTGGTGGCACACCCGCCATACACGCAACTCTATCACAACCAGGCGTCCCTGCGGACTCACCCGAAATTTGTGCCGAAGGTGGCCTCCGCTTTTCACATCAACCAGGCAGTGGAGCTGCCATCCTTCTTCCCAGCACCGCATTCATACCCCGAGGAGCAACGTCTTCATTCGCTCGATTGCGTACGTGCTTTACGCACCTACATCGACAGGACATCTGCTACTCGTCGGGGTACACAGCTGTTCGTCTCCTTTGACCCGAACAAACCTGGGAGACCTGTCACCAAACGTACACTATCTCTCTGGATATCAACCTGCGTGGCCTATTGCTTGCAGAAGGCTGGCGCTCTCTCCCGGCAAACAAGGCGAGTGCACACCAGCTCCGCGCAATAGCCGCTTCCTTGGCCTGTGCTCAGGAGATTCCAGTGAGCGATATCTGCAGAGCAGACACCTGGTCCTCTCATCTTACCTTCCAGAAACACTACTGCCTCGACATCCACGCTGAGACAGACGGCTCATTCGGCCGAGCGGTCCTCTCCGCAGCCCTGGCACCTGAGAGGGCGAGCGCTGCACGAGACCGAACGCAAAGACTCTGAGACTCTTGTCTCCTGTCACGGACTATTGCCCTGAATAGATTGCACTAGTTACTTACTTGCACTAGTTACTTGTCCACTTGCACTAGTACTTGTCCATGCACTGTTGTTATTGCACGATTGTGACTGTTGTTATTGCACGATTGTTACTGCACTGTTCAGAATTGCACTGTTCACTACACTGTTCCAAGTTGCACAATTTGCACCGTTCACTATTGCACGTTTTGTCTACCTACAACTGTATAACCTTGTGCTCAATAAATGTTGCATATCAGACATGCCTCCCTCATTCCCCGCAACGTATCACAGCTCGGGAGACACCAGGTGTGGCTGACACATCCTGCTTGTCCTAGGAGAAAACAGAGTTACTTACCTGTAACGGAGTTCTCCGTGGACAGCAGGATAAGTCAGCCACACCATCCCACCCGCCTCCCCTTCATGAGGGTGGCCTGCGCACCGCACCTAGCCGCAACGGCATAGCTAGTCAACAACTGGCCGGCTAGGGGCGGGCTGGGAGGTGGGACCACCTCATACATGCTCAGAAGATTCTGAGCTAGAGAGCACTTCCGTCACGGCGCCGTCGGGGGACGACACCAGGTGTGGCTGACTTATCCTGCTGTCCACGGAGAACTCCGTTACAGGTAAGTAACTCTGTTGTTTTGTGACCATGTAGGAGCCTGTTTCACGTATCCTGGTCAATGTTGTGATTATTATTTTTATTTTAGCTCTGTATTTATATTTGAAATGTGTAGACCAGGATAGCCAGATTAAGACACAAGCTTTTGTGTCCAGATGGGTTCTGGGAGAGGAGACTAGTAGCAGAAACATACTAAAAGTTAAAAAAAAACCCAAGTATTTCTCTCATGTTTATTACATGAATCACTGATGAAATTGTTTGAAGTTGCTGGCTATTTGTCCAGAACAGATTTGAAACTAAAAGGGTGGTAGATTTCACTGACATTTCCATGAATGAAAGCAGCGAAACTCTTCTTGGACACACGCAACACTTTTTTATTCAGTCTGTTATTCAACAATTAAACTTTCTTGGGGGGGGGGGGGAGAGAAAGAGAATCTTTATAAAAACACTTCCTAGAGCAAGACTGCCTCTTGAACATATCCTCTTGAAGGGACACAAGTGATTCAAGTTAAGAAAGCCATTTAGTTATAACAGCAACATTTGAACATCTGTATGCAACTGACAAATTTAAACAGTTGCCAGAAGAGTGGATGGGGTTGTTTGCATCTGCCTGGAGATAAGGTAGCGTCTGTTTTGTGTCAGGGCGGAAAGGACTTTAAAGAGCAGAGGCTTCTAAAGGAGTGAGCTAATCCTCCAGGGTGCAACATGCATCCTTTGACAGAGAGCCGGTTTACTTAACTTCAGACTCCCAGATGACAGAGATCCAAGTACGGCTTTGGCTTCTTAAAGTTATTGATGAGGAGCCAGGCACTGAGGTCCAGACTCAGAAATGGATCCTGAAAAGGTTGAGCGCATTCTTCACAGTCCAAGCACATTTTAAGTCAACACGGAGATAATGATGAATCAGTAGAGGAATAAAGACTTGGTTACTACCTATTAATCTTGCCCTGACCAACTGCTCTCTTAAGCTTTGATGCATGTGGTGCTAGTGTTATATTTTACTACTTTTCTGAAGAGGAAGCGTGTATTTTTTCTGAATGCCGGTAAAGGTGGGCTTTGTAATACCACATCTATTTTATGAACATCAGTAGATTCCAGTAGCAGAAGATTCAAGCACAAGAGCATATAAATTACATTTTTGCACTTAAATACAGTATATACCCGTTTTATTTCATATATGATATTTTTGCTGTCAGCTGAATATTTGGAAAGGTTTTGCCAAGTGGTGAGCCCTCAATTTGTTTCCAGTTTCCTATATTAACTCTTATACTCCAATTATAGGAATTTTAGCATCTAGAAATTTTAATTCTTGTCAGACAATACTGAGATTGCTATATGGAAGCATCCTCCAACACGTCCTTTTTGTTCTTATTTAAGTGATCTTACAGTGTAATAAAAATCGAACCAATGCATTTGGAACTTAACATTTTTGTTCTGCTTCAGGGTAAACACTTATCTGAACAGAAAAAATGCCCATTTCTTCATAACCAACAGTAGTCTGTTTCTTCAGATCATCCTGGAGCTCAACCAGCTCAAAGATAAAATGGCCGCGGCGTCTTAACCACTGCTGACTCCACCCTTTCAAGCCATTTAAAGGGAACACACAGTTATAATAAAGTATGCCACTCAATTTGTGCATTTAGACCTTTAGGTTGAAGGGTATCCAGATAAAAAATCCAGAACTGTTCTCTAAAATTTAGGGTTGAATCTCGTTCTCTACTCCAAAGCTGAGGAACCCTCTGCAAAATACGTTAGCAAAATTGATCGAAAGAATGATTCTTTTGCAAACAATGGTCTACCATAGGGGCAGTTAGTCCTAATATTTAACCGGGATTTATGTTCACACAGGCAAGTGTGACGTATATACAATTTCATAGATGGGCATATTATTAAATAAGTCACATAATCTGAAGTGTAGGTGATAGTCATGAGATATAATGTATCGCTGTGAAATTAGGTCTCTCCATTGATCTCCTTCTAATGTAGTACAACAAAAAGTGCATTCACCACAAGAGTGGTGCCAAAGTACTTACTTTCTACAGTTGTGCTTTCGAACCATTGTGCTCTCAAATTCTGAGGAAGAGATTCACTTGTTTAAACAGTATGTCTTGGGAAAGGTATTTATGTAGAGCGCAATCGAAAATCACTATTATGTGAGGCTCATTATGGTGTGCTATCTTCTAATCATCCAGTGATGATACTGGAGTAAAGTTTGGGCAGGTTGTGATATGTTCTTTGGACCAACATAAGAAATATTTAAAAAAAAAATGCATGTCAGCAGAGCAGAAGGCAGGAAGTAAATGTACCATACAAGGATGTTACAGGCAGAATTAACATTTTGTAGGCAGCTTTGGGAGGTGAGTGCTGAGTGAATTAGTATCGAGAAGGTTTTATGGTACTTTTGAACTATCTACAAAATAAGTGGTCAAGTCTTGCAATTCCAAACCATCCTGCTAGACCAGTCCAGACTAGCGGGTTGTGTCCCCCTACCAGCATATGGTGAGACAGAGAAAAACACAGAAGCTTTGTGAAACCACCTTGGTATATATTCCTGCACCTCTAGGGGTTAGCTTCAGTAATTTCTCTCTCTGCAGATTGTGGACTTCTTTGCTCCTGACGAATTCCAAAGAATTCTCTGTCAGTGCAACTTTCCTTTCAAATTTTGACTTTTGGCACACTATAGTGCCTCTTATCCTTCTCAGAGATTCCCATCTTATCTGGGGATTCCAGAGGTGCTCCTGGTCAGGAGAATCAGTAGAGCATCTCTGAAGGGAAGTGCTGTTGGTCAGGAGGAACAATGCAGCCTTCCTGGTTAGCTCTCCCTTATACTGATCTGCATACTTCATTCAGTTCAGTCTGTGCATAGCCTACCAGATCCCCTTTTGTCTTTTTTATAAAGTCTTAAAGTTCAACAACTTCAAGGCTCTGGTGTTGAGGATCTGCACACTTCAAACATAGAAACATAGAAATATGACGACATAAAAAGACCACATGGCCTATCTAGTCTGTCCTTCCATATCAACAACTACAACAGTCCCCTTTTTACCTTTAGAGATCCTCTGTGTTTGTCCCATGCTTTTTTTAATTCAGTTACTGTCCTCATCTCTACCACCTCCACTGGGAGACTATTCCACAGATCCACTACTCTTTCCGTAAAGAAATATTTCTGCATATCACTCCTGAATCTATCTCCCTTCACCCTCATCCCATGTCCCTTCGTAGCAGAACTTGCTTTCAATTGAAAGAGGCTCTCTCCCTGAACATATATGCCACGGAGGTATTTAAACATTTCAATCATATCACCTCTATCCTGCCTTTCCTCTAAGGTGTACATATTAAGATCCTTAAGTCTGTCCTCATATGCTTTATAATGAAGACCACTAACCATTTTAGTAGCCACCTTCTGTAGTGACTCCATCCTGTTCACATCCTTTTGAAGGTGCGGTCTCCAGAATTGCATACTAGACTCCAAATGAGGTCGCACCAAAGACTTATACAGAGGCATTATCACCTCCTTTTTTCTGCTAGCCATTCCTCTCCGTATGCACCCAAGCATCCTCCTAGCTTTTGCCGTTGCCTTTTCTACCTGTTTAGGTACTTTAAGATCATCAGACACAACCACGCCTAGGTCCCGCTCTTCTTTAGTGGACAAAAGTACTTCACCCCCTATACTATATTGCTCCCTTGGATTGCTGCAGCCCAAATGCATGACCTTACATTTTTTAACATTAAATCCCAGCTGCCAAATTCTAGACCATTCTTCAAGCTTAGCTAGATCCCTTCTCATGTTATCTACCCCTTCCTGGGTGTCTACTCTATTGCAGATTTTGGTATCATCCGCAAAGAGGCAAACCTTACCCGACAGCCCTTCCGCTATATCACTAACAAAGATGTTAAAAAGAATCGGACCAAGGACAGATCCATGGGGCACACCACTGGTAACATCCTTCTCCTCAGAGTGAGCTCAATTTACTTGTACTCTGTCGCCTCCCACCCAACCAATTTCTAACCCAAGCAGTAACTAGGGTCCATCCCTAGGGTGCTCAGTTTGTTTATAAATTGCCTGTGAGGAACAGTGTCAAAGGCTTTACTGAAATCTAAATACACCACATCTAGGGCTCTCCCTCGACCAACTCCCTGGTCACCCAGTCAAAGAAATCAATCAGATTTGTCAGACAAGACCTGCCTCTGGTGAATCCATGCTGCCTCGGATCCTGTAATCCGCTGGACTCCAGAAACCTCACTATTTTGTCTTTCAGCAGTGTTTCCAATAATTTACTCACCACCGAAGTTAAACTAACCGGCCTGTAGTTTTCAACCACATCCTTACTTCTGCTTTTTTGTAAAGGCACCACATGAACCTCTCTCCAGTCCTTGGGCACCACTCCAGACTCCAACGAGGCATTGAAAAGGTCAGTCAGTGGAGCTGCTAGAACGTCCCCAAGTTCCCCCAATATTCTAGGGTGTATCTCTTCCGGTCCCATCGCTTTGTCTACTTAAGTTGAGCTAGTGTCTCACGAACACAGTCTTCTTAAAATTGTTCAAGATGTCCCTTGCTTCTATTCCTGTTTGTGGGTGTTTTCTGAGGTCCTGCTCCTGGTTCATCATCTGTGAACACAGAACAGAAATATTTGTTAAGCGATTACGCTTTATCCTTATCAGCTTCTACATATTCCTCCCCTACACCCTTGAGTCTGACAATACCACTTTTGCCCTTCCTCTTCTCACTAATATATCTGAAAAAAGTCTCATCCCCCCATTTTATTGCATTGGCTATTTCCTCCTCCTTTTGAATCTTTGCCTTCCTGACTACTTTGCTAGCTTCTCTAAGTCTTTCCAAATACAGATGCCTGTTTTCCTCTCTCTGTGATCTTTTTCTTCACTTTTTCAGCTACTTCTTTCAAAAACCATAGCTGTCTATTTTTCCTTTTATCTTTATTTACCATTTTAACATAAAGGTTGGTTGCCCTTAAAATATCCCCTTTCAGTTTTGCCCACTGTTTTTCTACATCCCCCAGCTGTTCCCATCCCACTAACGACTCCCTGAGGTATTGGCCCATCTTGGCAAAGTTAGTCTTCCTAAAGTCTAAGATTCTCACCTTTGAATGGATTCTAACAGCCCTAGTCCTAATACTGAACCACACCATCTGGTGATCACTGGATGCAAAATGACCTCCACAACATCAGAAACACTTTCACCATTGGTAAGCACCAAGTCCAGTATGGCCCCTTCACGTGTTGGGTCTGTTACCAATTGCCTGAATAGTTCTTCCTGTAGAGAATCCAGGATCTCCTTACTTCTAGATGATACTGCAGCATGAATGTGCCAATCAACATCTGGCATATTGAAATCTCCTATCAGTAGCACTTCCCCTTTCCTAGCAATGCTGCTGCGTATGTCTTCAATTAACTCTGTGTCCACTTCTTCCTCTTGTGAGGGAGGTCTGTATATCACACCAATGCAAATAGATTTCTCCCTCCCTCTTTCTAGTTTAACCCACAATGCCTCCTCTCTCCCTTTTTAAGCTCTGTAATTCCAAAACTTTAATAGTATTTTTTAAATATAGTGCCACTCCTCCTCCCCTTCTTCCTACCCTGTCCTTTCTGAATAAAGGATAGCCAGGTATAGTTACGTCCCAATCATGGTTTTCTGTGAACCATGTTTCTGTAACTGCCACTAAATCCAAATCGGCCACTCCCACCAAAGCTTCAACATCAGGGATCTTATTTCCCATGCTACGGGCATTTATAGACACTGCTTTCCATATGTTACCCCTGTTACCCATTTCTATAAAAGTATTTAATGTATCACTTACCTGGGGGCTTTCTTCACCCACCCCCCAACGAATCTAGTTTAGAGCCCTCTTCGGTACATTAGCCAGTCTACTACTGAAGACGCGTCCACCTTTCTTGGACAGATGGATGCCATCTCTGCTCTGCAACCCTTGGAACAGCATCCCATGGTCTAGGAAACCAAAACACTCTTGATGACACCGTCCACGCAGCCATGCATTCATCTCCAGGATGCAAGCCTCTCTGCCTTGGCCTTTACTCTCAACAGGGAGGATTGAAGAGAACACCACCTGTGCACCTAACTGCTTCACCCTCTGTCCCAGAGCCATGAAGTCACTTTTGATATGCTCAGAGGGATACCTGGCAGTATCATTTGTTCCGACATGGATTAGCAACATTGGGTAATAGTCAGTGGGCTTGATGAATCTCGGCAAACTTTCTGTAACATCTTGGATTTTGGCAACAGGCAGACAGCATACTTCTCTGGACATCAAGTCTGGTCGGCAGATGGACACCTCAGTAACCCTCAGAAGAGAGTCACCAACCACCACTACCCTTCGCTTCCTTGTGGTCACTGATTCTGCAACTTTGGGGTACTTGAGCTCTGGTTCTTCCCTTTCCAGGGATGCTTTCACCTCCTCCACTTTCCAGGGCTGCATAATGGTTCTTCAATTCAAAGGCTGGAGAAGTTGGATTGGTGATACTGCAGGCCCTGGTAACTTGTGTCCAACCTTCGTCATTCTGTCGGCACCCATCTTCTCCTCTGCTGGAGAGCTTAGTTGCTGCAAGAAGCATCTCATCAATGTACTTCTCACTGTCTTGAATGCTCCTCAGCCTCACCATCTCCTCTCTGAGTTCCTCCACATGTTTCCTCAGAGCTTCAGCATGCAGGCACCCTACACATGGAACCGGTCCTTCAACTGGCATTGGGGCCTCTGTCTGGACAGAGACGGAAACTGTAACGGGGGCAACAGCTTTAGCGATACGATTTTTCCCGGCCATTGTTCTGTTTGTGGAGCTTGGGTATCTGTTAAAGCAAAAGAGAGAGATCTACCAAAGTACCAGCCGGTTTCCCACCCTTGTTTGAACTGTATAGCCGCTGTTAGGAATGCCTAACACGCACAAAGAAACGAGATGTGTATGGGTCAGAGGTGCTTTATTGAAAAAACCTCCACGCGTTTCGGCAAACGCCTTCCTCAGAGGGTACAAACAAAGGCGCACTGTGTATACTTCTTAATAAAGCTACGCACCCTCCTGCTGGAATGCTCTTCCACCCGACATCCAAGCCATCAACAACCTTCTCCAATTTAGGAAAGCACTGAAACGTCACCTGTTTATCCAGTACTTCTCCAACCCAAACGACATCTCGCTGCCACCACCTCACATGTCCAACCCACACCATCCGAATCCCCTACCTACTACACCACTCTGATCACCACCTCATCTGGTACCTGACCCCGGCCCAGATAACGACCTACCAGCCACAATGTCTTTGCTGTATGAACTGTACATATTGATGAGATGTATGTAAAATCTCGCCTTCCTACTTGTAAATAGTTGTTGTGTTTTTTCCTGTTTAACCCTGTTCAAGCACCCTGTTTTATTGTAAGTGCATTGCAGTCCCCACTTTGCACAAATATGTTTCCTGTAAACCACGCTGATGATAAATAGCGCGGTATAGAAAAATAAATAAATAAATAATAGTGTATCCTTGTAAAAAGACTAAAAGAATGCCGTAGCCATAGCATAACAATTCAGCAGAGGATTCAGCATTGGGTCTCCCTGGCCAGGTCAGGAAAGATCCAGACCAAAGAACCCTTGAACCGAAGATGGTGCCTCTCTTAAAAAAAAAAAAAATGTTGAAGAACCATTCCCTATCAGAAATAAGAACCAAGGTAACAACGCATGTTGTTTGTACAATAATAACCTCAGTTTCTGGTTTCTAATAACTCAAACATTCAAAACAGTTTGAGAGTCAGGGATCTCAGCACTAGCCGATTCTTTCTGGCTACTAGGTAGCTAATATATTGTCACCAAAGGCACTGTACTGCTCCCTTGGATTTTTGCAGCCCAAATGCATGATCCAAAGGATTGTTGTTTTTAAGTATTTGGCTCATTCCTTCTCCAGTAGATGTTCAAAGCGATTTACATTCGGATATAATAGTTATTTTGCTGTACTAGAGGTTTTGCAATCTAAGTTTCCACCTGAGACAATGGAGTGTTAAGTGACTTGCCCAAGGCCACAAGGAGTGCCAGTGGACTTTAAACCACCTGGTTTTTTCGGTTCTAGGCTGCTGCCCTAACCACCAGCTGCTACTCCAGTCCCCACTCCTTTATACCCAGTTGTGTGATAAAAAGGCAAGCATCTGACATCTGATAAAAATGAGCAAAGCTCTGGTTTGGGTTTCTTCACTTGTGTGACTGATCTATTCTTTTTGTTGACTGAAAAAGCCAAGTCGCTTACCCATAACAAGAGTTCTCTGTAGACAGCATGACAAATTGGACACACTTTTCTACTCACTTTCCTGGGAAAGTTGATACCTAAAATCTGAAATTCTCTGAGCGGACTTATGAGGCGATGACTGTAGGGGAAGTTCTACACTTGCTCAGAACTCCCCCCTCCTTTCTTGAACTCTGAGAGAGTACTTGGTGTCATTGCTGTTGGATGCATCACCCACTTGTGAGACTGATTTATCCTGCTGTCTGTGGAGAACTCCAGTTATGTGTAAGTACTTTTGTCAAGTGCATTTGTGTGGCATAGATCTATCTGTGTGTCCTGGTCTCTTCTGTGTGTCTATGACCAGTTTTCTCTCTGTGTATGTTTATCACCTCTGCAGTGTGCACAGCCTACTTTGCATATGCAGATATTGTACCATTGTATTCATAAAACAATGGTCTTCAACAAGTCAACCAGGTTAAAAAAGATCACTTAACTGACAACAGAAAAAAAGGGAATCCAGTTAGCTTGTCATGGGGATTTGGACGAGTGGGCAGAGAGCGATGAAACAAAAGCTGCTACAGGTATACATGCATGAAGAGAAAAATGTCCTACAAGAACAAGGAGAAATGCACACACCAGGAAAGATCACAGTACATCTGGAATTGGAACCTTTTCTACTTGTGTTCATTGCTATTGTATCATGGAATGACTTGGCCACATGCTTTCTAATGCAGATAGTGCTATAGATGTGTACACCTGGCTCATAGAGAATGAGTCCAGCCTCTGGAGACTTGAATAGCAGACTTGGAAGAGCTGAAACACACAAAAGGTTATATAAAGGAGACTTTTATAAGGACATAAGATAAGTCTTACCTCCAGTTTAGCAGCCTCTGACCATTCTGGTGGAGAGAAGTCATCTGGAAGGAGAACATCACCTTGGTGTAGCAGGAAGTGATCCGAGAGCAGGGAATAGTGTGTCTCTTGGGGCATCTGCCTAGGAAGGAAGGAATAGGATGGCCATTTTAGTTCACAGTTCACGCGTTAGGAATGCAGATAGCTGGGTGGTTGGTGGGCATAAGGATCACTTGATCTCTTGTCCGCCTTATGCAAAGATGGTGGATTTTGGTCTGTACTAAAGAGATGCCAGCTGTCTTAGTACATGTGGGTACCAAAAATGTAGGAAAGTGTGGGACAGTCATTCTGCAAGCCAAATCTAGGCTTTTAGATAGAAAGTTGAAATCCAGGAATTCCTGGATAACATTCTCAGAAATACTCCCTGTTCTACCGGCAGGAACAAAGAGACGGGCAGAGTTCTAAATTTGCAGTGGATAGATGAGATGAGCATGCAGAGAAAAGAGGGATTTAAATTTGGTAGCAACTAGGCTACATTCTGGGGAAGGGTGAGCTTATTACGAAAAGATGGGCTCCACCTTAATCAGGGTGGAATCAGCCTTTTGGCTCTAACATTTAAAAATGAGAGATCGGCTTTTAAACTAGAACCTATGGGAAAAGCAGTCACTCAAGATCGCATGTTTTGGTATCTTTGAAGGGCATTTATTTAACCTTTTTTTTTTTTTTTTTTATACTGCTCTGTCCTTCACTCAGAGCGGTTTACACTGAAACTCAGCATTGTACATAGAACGAATAAACAATATATAAGAATACTCAAACAGGGGAGGGGGAAGAGAGGTAACAGGATTAACTATATTACATGGTCATTAGTACATGACAAAACTATATACATTTTGGTGTGTCGTGTTTATCAGGTTGGTTATACATGGCTATGGGTCCAATCTGGAGGATTGTGTCATGTCTTCATTGTTTTGGGAGCCCCTGATAAAGTGCACTACAGTAATCCAGTGATGGGGTGATAATTGCTTGGCAGATAGTGCAGAAGTGATCGTGGTCTATAACTGGTTTAAGTCTCCTTATTATCTTCATTTTATGATAGGCATTTGCAGTAGTTTTTGCTGTGTGGGGTTGCATGGAGAGGTGTTGGTCCAAGATAATTCCAAGGTATTAAATTTCTTTCTTTACTGTTATTTGCCTTTGTTGTATACAGATTGTGGTGGGGTAATTGAGGTGTTCCTGGTAATAGAGTGCTTCTGTCTTTTTGTAATTTATGGAGAGGTGGTTGTTGTTGAGCCAGATGATCATGTCATCCACACATGTGGTTATAGTTGATAGGTCAGAGTTGTGTATATTGACTGATGTGTATACCATGATATCATCTACATATTGTCTATACTGGATTTTGTGGTTTTTAATAATTTCACATATTGACTGTACGTAGATGTTAAATAACATTGCAGAAAGTGAAGAACCTTGTGGGACTCCTTGGTATGAGGAGAAGGGTTTTGATTTAGCCCTTCCACATTTGACTTGTTGCTGTCGGTTTTGAAGATAGGATTTGAACCATATTAGAGTGTTATGTAGTTCAATTTCTTGTAGGCATCTGAGTAGGATGGTGTGAGAGACGGTGTCAAAGGCAGAGGATATGTCCATAAAAATGAGAATAAATCCTATTCTTGCATTGTCTATTTCTCTTATGCAGTCGAATAGGGATAATAGCAAGGTCTCTATTCCATGGTTGGGTCTAAACCCATGTTGTTGTTGGTCCAGTTGAACATGTTGGGTCTATGTGATCTTGAAGTTGCCTTTGAACTATTTTTTGCATGACTTTGGCTATGAATGATAAGCTGGAGATTGGTCTGTGCGCGGCTAGTTCATTTTTACTGACGGATGTGCCTTTGAGTAGGGGTCAAATAATTGCTTGTTTGAGAGAAGTAGGCATGTATCCTTGGGTGAGTGACATTGTGGTTATCTTGTGAATCAAGTATTTAAGCTGTTTCTTTGTTCCTTTTATCCAGGCCACGGGACAGGGGTCTGAAGGTGAGGTAGTGGTGTTAAGTGAGGAGATGAAATCTTCAATTTGTTGGGTGGAAGGGATATTGAATGTACCCCATAATTCTCTGTGCACCAGGTTGTGGGATTGGATAGATGTCGTTGAGCTTATTTGATTTTGATTATTAAATTTGTTGCTTAGATAGTTTGCCATTTTTTGTGGTTGTATTTCAGGAGTGTTTTTTTGTGGGTCTCCTGTGAGTGTTCGCATAATGTTGAAAAGTTCCTTAGGCTTGTTAACTGATTTCATAATGAGGTTTGTATGGTGTTCTCATCTGCATTGGTTGATTATGTTGATGTATTGGATTTGTTGGGTTCTGTACTGATGTAGGAGGATTGGGTCTTTTGTCTGTCTCCATTTTCTTTCCAGTCTTAAAAGTTGTTTGGATGACCTGATTTCATTGGAGTACCATGGGGCTTTTTTGCTCTGTGTATAGATGAAAGTTTTTTGGAAGGTGCCTTTGTTGCTGTAGACAGGGCACTGATCCAGGTGTTAATGGAGTCTTCCAAGTTGTCTGTGTCTTGATGTATCTTAGGAATAATTTCTTTTAAGAATGTGTCTTTGTTGAAGCTTTTGAATTTCCTGTAATATTGTTGTAGTGGCTCCTGTACTGGTGGTCTTGTGATGCGCAGGGTGAAGTTTACTAGATGGTGATCAGACCATGGTATAGGGTCACATTGGGGTGTGTGATATGATTGTGGTCTATCATTGTTTGGGGGATGAATATAAGATCAGGAGTTGTTCCGGATTGGTGTGTGGGGGTTTTTAGTATTTGCTGATACTGTAAGGCTTCCATGGCATTGATGAAGGACTTAGCTTCCTTGTTAGGGGAAGATCTGAGGTTGAAGTCTCCCAGAGCTATGTGAGCTATTTTTTGGGGGTACTATAAGCACATACAGTTTCAAGGACTTTTGATAGTTCATCATTCTTGGCTGTGGGAGCTCTGTAGGTGAGAGTGAGGGTAATATAGTTCTGGCTATAGTGATTGTGTTTGAATCATCTGAACTGTTTGATATGAGTGTTTTAACTTTAAATTGAGTTTTTGCTATAAGAACACCACCTGCTCTTTTAAGATTTCTGTGGCAGTTGAAGGATGAGTAGGTTGCAGGGGTGATTTGTTTGAGAATGACCTGATCTGTGTTGCTTAGCCAGGATTCAGTGATGCACAGAATATCTGTGTTGTGTGTCTCTAGGTAGTCACTGATAGTGTAGGTTTTATTTCTTATGGATCTTGAATTGACAAGAGCATGTAATAGGAGCTTCTAGAATGGGGTTAGCATGTGGTGATTTTTTTGAAAGCGGTGGGTTTTATGTTTATGAGATGGCTAGCTTTTCTGTTGGTTCTAATGTTAGGGGGTTGCCATAGGGGGAGGTACCAGACATAGTTTGGTGGTAGGAGAATTATGGAGTTCGTAAAACCTTGACTGTAGGTTTCCCAATGTAGTAGAGTTGCTATTAAAAGAGCATAAATGAAGGCTTTGTAGCAAGTCATAATTGTGATATGGGGATTTGGAGTTTTCGGTGAGCTGTTGAAACTGGCTCTGATAGCTTGTTCGTTGGAGATTTAGAAGGCAGTCACTGTTTGATTGACCACTCTGTCATTTTCTAGCAGGGGAAGTCAGGTGTCAGGACATTAATCCCCGGCATAAGTGTTTGCTGTGGATGGTCTTTAAAGCTGCATGTCGGTTCCTGGTTGTGCCTAGTGCTTTCGGCATGGGGAGCAGTGTCTGGGGCCCGAGTGGTAGTAGATGGAGTATTCAGATTTTATTGAGATGGATCGGGAAGATTGGCAATGATCGCTATGTAGTGGTTAAGATTGAACGTGTAGGTTTGTTGCAGACACAGGATATATGTAGGTAGAATCGAGTAGTGGTATTTAGATATGTTGCAACAGGTGTGGCTTACATTTATCAGTGGTTTGGATGTTCTGGTGGCTGTTCTCCGAGTAGGAGAGAGTAATGTCAGCATTCCAGGTTTCAATAACAGATCCTCACCTAAGGGCCATGCCAAAGGACTCTCAGGCCCGGGCCCGCACGGCACAGGTGTGCCTCCGATGAGTCTTTCTTTTAAATTGGTGCTGCCGTGGGTGATTGGTGGCTGCGGGGAGTGAGGGAGGAGCTCCTGCTCTCACCCTCCGGCGTCCGCTACTGCTTTCCCGCTTCCAAAGACAGCGAAGTTGGGGCACACCGATGGAGGAATTGCAGTAAAGGCTAAAGTAGTCCAGGTGCCTTTTAAATAAAAAGCAAAAGACTTGAAAAATTGCAAATTATTTCAGTCAACTGCTAAGAAAATTGTAAATTCAAACAGAAAACATGCCTCAAAATGTCTCTATACAAATGATAGCCTAAAAAAATCTAGTACTACATGAAGAGGTAGATTCACTAGTTCTCTGAGATCCTGTTATAAGGAAAATAACCAATAGGCACCGACACCAGGATACAAATTATATTGCAATGACAGGGTGCATCAAATTGGTGGAGGTGTGGCGCTACATATTAAAGAGGGCATTAAATCAATAGAGTAAAAGTTCTACAGGAAACAAAATGCACCATTGAATCTTTATGGATAGAAATTCATGTGTAAAGGAAAAGAAAATAGTGGTAGGGGTTTATCAACTGCTAACCTAATCAGAATGAGCAGATATGATGAGATGTTAACAAAATTTAGGGAAACTACAAGTTTGGCAAGACAATAATAATGGATGATTTAAATTACCTCTTAATATTAACTGTATAAACGTCATGTCAGGACATGCTAGGGAGGTGAAGTTTCTAGATAAAATAAATGACTACTGCATGGAGCAGCTGGTTTGGGAGTGGACTAGATAATGAGCTATTTTAGACACAATCCTTACTAACTGTATTGGGACCATTTGATAATTGTGATCCTTTTTGTAACCTTTTTCAAATTTGACTTAACCAGAGTGAATGCACAAAGGAAATATACTGTGTTAGCATTTAACTTTTCAAAAGGGAGACCATGATAAAATGAGGAAAATGGTTAGAAAGGAACTAAAAGAAGCAGCTGCTAAGCTTTGATAGTTTGCATCAGGCATGAATTCTACCTCAAAGGTGGAATAAGCAGCTTTGACTGGGCGATCGGGACCGCAACCCCCCCTCCTCCTGAGGCCGGGGTCGTGGGTAGGTAGATCCCTGCCGCCCAATCCTGGCCCTGGTTGCCCAGCCTTGGTTTGGGCGGCAGGGAAACAGAGGATCGGCATCAGGGGGGCCCACGGGGAGGATGTTCCTGCATGTATGCTATGACACGCCAGGCCATCTCAAGGTTCCCGTGGTGCAGAATTGGGTCCAAGCGGGCCCGTCCTCCTTGGGGCCATCAAGACGGCCCGGACATGCCCCTAAGGGAATCAGGCTCTAAATTAATTCTTTACTGAGGAAGATGTGAGAAAGCTGCCCATGCTGTTTAATGTGGACAAGTGCAATTTGATGCATATAGGGAAGAATAGCCCAAATTTATAAGCACCACCCATGTAAAATATCTAGATGTCATCGTGCATAACGCATTGAAGTCTTCTGTTGAGTATTTATTTATTTAACAGGTTTTATATACCACCTTATCGTCAAATTCAAGGTGGTTTACATAGAACAAATGGAACAAACATAGCAATAAGCTTTTACATAGAACAGGGAGTAGAAACTTGGAGTATATGGGTAATCTCCAGGAACAAGCAGGAATGAGTCTTCACATATGGATATGTCGGTACCGACGGAGCCTGCGCGGGAACGCTCCACAGCATCCAAAAAGAAAGCCTTTGGGAGCATCCCGCACGCATGCGTGCTGCCTTCCCACCCATTCACTTCCCTCGCATCAGTTTTCTGTTTTCCACGGAGCCGGCAGGACATATTCCTGTCACTGCAGAAAATTCTTCTTTTTATTCTTGTTTTTTTGTGGTCGCGTCTGCCTTCCCTCGATGCCACCGGTACTGCCTGTGCTTTTCTTTCTTTTTACTAAAAATGTCTTCTTTTCTCTAGGAATTTTTCCTGTTTAGTGCCTGACGTTTCTAGGCCACTAGGCCTCTATCCTTCCATTATGGAAAAGCCAGCCACTATCCTTAAGAAATGCTCAAAGTGTGGCGGTAGAAATATATTTTTAGACACTCATACTTGGTGTCTAAAATGTTTAGGTCCTGACCATTGCCCACTGGAGTGTCTCTCCTGCTGGAGCTCAAACAGAAGACGTCTTCAGGATCGAGCACAACTCGATACCCGGTTCACATCGGACTCGATGTCACCAGCCAGAATATCTTCTGTTTCACAGGATCAGGTAACCAAACAAAAGTCTGTTAAGACTAGCCAGTCCTCGAGTGGTAGATCTCCTTCTAAGCATCGAGATGCCTCTGGCATTGCCCTCGAGGACATTTTGGCAATAAAGCCCCGGCGGGAGTCTTCGGGCTCCAAAGCATTATCGGGGCTTCAGGTTGTTCCCGAGGTTCTTACCTCCATGGACATACCTGGGCCATGCTCGGTGGTTGTGGCCGCTTCGAGCGGTACCGACACCCCGGCATCGTCTATGGTGATAGATGAAACACTCCTCACCGATGATCGTAGTCTAGCGCTCTCAGCTACTTCGGTACCGCTAGAGTTGCTGCAGACTATTCCTCGAGTATCTGTATCGGCTTCGGTACCGGTACCAGTATCGACATCGTCACCAGTGTCGGTACCGTTGATGTTTTCTTCGACAGACTCGCTCCCTTCGATGCCGAGCCTGGAATCGCTCTCTAGCATGGAGGATTTGGTACTGACTCATCTCGGTACTAAAGAAAATCCGATGCTTCATCCTTTCAAGTCTTCCGATCCCGATGACTGGGATGAATCCATCGGTGCCAAGGCTGAATTTTCAACAATTTCAGCCTTTACCCCTCATTTCAGAGGGGGGGGTCCTCAGGAGAGATTTCTTTTCAAGCTTTTTTGCTTGATATGGCAAAGTTACTTGCCATTTCTATACCTGGTAAAGAATCTATACCAGGGGATTCAGAAACTCTGCAATTCCCCTGGATTCCAAAGGATGTGATCATGCTTCCTGTGCATCAGATCTTACAGGATCTACTATTAAAAATGTGGGAAACTCCTTTAACGTTATCCCCAACTTCTAAAACACTTGACACTGTGTACAAGGTGCCACCTTCTCCAGGTTTTCAAAAGACTCAACTTCCTCATCATTCTATTGTTGTAGAATCGGCAATGAGGCGTATTAAGAGTGCAAAGAAGCACTCCTGTTATCCGTCAGGTTATGAGTCTAGAATTTTAGATGCCTTTGGACGTCGATGCTTCCAGGCATCTATGCTTTCAGCAAGAATTATCTCATATATTTTCTGTAGGGGATTATCTCTTGAAGAGGTCACAAAGAATTTAAAACTTTTGAACCCTTTGCTTCAAGAACATAAAAAAGCAGACTATTTCTTATTAGTCAGTCATGCTCAAAATGTCTCTTAAGTTCCTTAATCGTGCTTCCCTGGACTGTTTTTGAGTCTATTAGCAGAACTTCTGCTATAGCCATAGGGGCACGACGTATGCCCTGGCTCCAAGCTTCAGACTTGGATAAATGGGTACAAGAAAGGCTGGGAAATACTCCTTCTACTGGTGAAAATCTCTTTAACAAGGATGCTTTATTCCAAGCTAATCAGTTAAACACTGGTATTGTTGCTTTCAGAGGATTGTCAAAACTTTCCTCTATCCCAGCTAGTAAAAAATCTCCTAAAAAACGTTATCCCCCTAGGGGAAAAAAGTTTTATCCATCTTCTACCCATCATGCAGATGTTTCCAAAGAAGGGCAACATCAAACCAGGCTCAGCAAACCCAGCAGTCGCAGGGTTTCTGATATTTTATTCATTAAATCTCTTTTTCCTGTTTGAGGTTTAGAACCGCTAACCTACTTCTTATCGACAGAAGCATCTACAGTTCATCTCATCCTTACTGAGATATCAATGATACACTGACTCAATCCTCGACTCTAGCCATGAATCTCTTGCCACAAGAGAAATCCATTCTTTTAGCTCCTAGAGCTATTGAGGATAATCATGCCCTACAGGTAACAGGGTTCTCCTCTCCTTTTTGAAGGAAAAAGAGGAGTAACAACTAATAAGGTAGGCTATGCCCTTCACCTTGGCAGTTTTCCTGTACGAGGATATCGCATAGTTTTGACTGCAAGGGGGCTTTACCTTTTTCAGGGACTTACCAAATTGTAAGTCTTCTCAACTCTGTATTACTTTCTATCCCTCTTAATCGAGACATTCAGTCTAAGAGTGATACTATTCAACTGGAGGGCTTACTTTTTAAGCCCATATGATTTTCTTCAATACCTACTCCAGTAAGTGGTTTCCATACAGAGCTTTCTTCCCCTTTGCAATCTTCTCAAATATTTCTTTTAAGACAGCTTATCAGACGATAATTGAGTTTTACCACTCCTAATCATGTCTGTCGGTCCTTTTCCAATCTATAGGACCTAACTTTTTCTGCTGCCTTAAAAACAAATAATTCCAAGAGAGGTTCCAAAACCCACTTGGACAATTTATCATTGCAGACAACCGGCCTGTCTACTATTCTTAGCCATCTTCAATTCTTTTTGGCTCCAACAGAATAGATTAGGTTGCACACTGGCAATTAAACAACCAGATCTCACCTAAGCAACCTACAACATGCTCTCTGCAATTATACAAAAAAGCTCTGCAATTATGGACCTTTGCCAGAGAGCGTCAGAGCCATTCCTAGTAGGTAACTTTCAGATGGTTAAAAAGGCTTTGCCCAGTCATGCTCCTACATGACTGTTTTTTTCCTACTCTTACCTTCTTCCTTAAATTTTCCTTTTAAGGAAAAGGAACCAGGGCTTAGACCACGTGAAAGCATAAAGAATTGCTCAATTCCCTTGGTTGTTCCACACCTCCAGTGGAACTCTTACAACAGGGATGCATTCCTTTTCACTGCAGTCGGTCCTTGTCTAGTGCATTCCTTCTAATTCCCAATACTTCATTGAAGCTTATGCTGAACAAAGAACGCATGATACTCATATTGCCCTCATAGAGGGCCAAACATGGTATCCCCTTATTTTGCGTCGTCTTCTCCACACTGAAGTTATAGAAGGATCCAGACTTGTTGTCTTAAGACTAAGGATCTCCTCTGCACCCCTTCACGTAGATCTCCATTTCTGGTTATTCAAAGGCTAGAATTTTTAAAGAAATCTAGACCTGTCCTAAGTAAGAACATTCCACTGGTTTCCATGTAACCTTCTCCATGGTTCTTCCACTTGTAACCAGAAAGAGATTCTCTATCTATATTCTCAAGCAGGTCTTACCCCTTCTTGTTATTAAGTGAATCTCTCTTTATATATATATATATATATATATATATCTGACTCTGAAAGATTTGTTACTGTCCCTATTAATGCTGTTCCAGCATACCATAGGGTTTTAAATGGACAACCAATTTCTATGGTAATTAGAAACTACCTTCTTTTACCGTAACCTTTCCGGTTACATTACATCTGAAGCTCTCCATGTAAAGTCATTATCCTAAGTGACATCACTTAGGGAAGACATTACTGATCTTCAAGAAATTGGAGGCTACTTCGCCTACTACAAATGTTTCTTTCTTTCATTTGGATAGAGGGGTCTTAAAGACCCATCCTTTTCCTGCAAACCAGTCAGATTTATCTCCTCTCTTTCCTAGAGCCTTATTCTGCTCCAAGGACAAAGAACTTCCAACTTTGGCCTAAAGAAGCTTTAGCTTCTCCTCCAAAGTCCAACCTCATTAAACTCCCCCAGTTTTTTCTTCTAGGATTAGTTCTAGCCATTAAGGCTTCTGACCTCTGCCTGTATTGCAAAATTTATTTTCCTCTACTTCACAGGGAGGTAATTTCTTTGAGGCTAATGTACTGGCTCTTAGCACCAGACCCATATTAGCCTCAACAAATACTTTCGCAATACTTTTGAGTAAGGTCCACATTAGAAAATTGGAATTCAATATTTACTAACATTTATGATCTACACAAGGACTCCCCTCTAGACGCCTTGTTTAGTCAAGCTGTTCCACAGTACACCCTTTTTAATTCAGTTCCTACCCTCCAATCCCTTGGATGCCTGAGGTTCTGGAAAATAGCATGGCCCATCTATTAGATTTGCAACCGCTGGGAGCTCCTCTAGACATCTCTAGCTTGGGAGTCCCCATATGTGAAGACTCATTCCTGCTTGTTCCTGGAGATAGCACAGTTACTTACCTGTAACAGGTGATCTCTGGGAACAGCAGGAATAAGTCTTCACAACCCACCCATCTCCCCTACTTATTCCTGCTGTTCCCAGAGATCACCTGTTACAGGTAAGTAACTGTGCTTTAGATACATTTAACAATAATAATGGCTAACTATGTATGTGATGGTGCCCAAAAAAACAAACAGAATATTAGGAATTGGAAAGGATCAGAGAATAAAACAGACTATCATCATGCATCTGTTTTGCTCTGTGGTGTGACCACACCTTAAGTACAGTATGCAATTCTAGTTGCTTCATCTGAAAAGTGGAATTAGGAAAGGTACAAAGAAAGGCTGAAATGACTCCCCCTTTGAGGCAAGGCTAAAGCAGTTAGGATTTTATAGACTTCTATCCTATCTTCCTCAGCTTTCTCTTCTCCAGGTTAAAGAGCCCTGAGTTGGGTGGAACGGGTGACCGTGAATTTATTGTTTGCTCTTTCAGAAAGTACAAAGCCTAGAGATCATGCTATGAATTTACAAAGTGTAATTTAGAAAAGATTTGGGCAACATCCTGGAGGGAAAGCCCATAAACAGTATTACGGTAGACTTGGCACAGCCGCTGCTTATCCCTGGAGTTAGGCAGTATGGGATCTTGCTGCCAGGTATTTGACCTGTATTTTTGCCTCTGTTGGGATACTGGGCTTGATGGGCCATTGGTCTGACCTAGTATGACAATTCTTACGTCGCTGTCAGGTAATGTTTCTTCCTGTTACAGCTCTGCAGTGCTCAAAGACAGTACCAGTATCTGTGCTCTCACAGCTTCTAATTTAATGCATAATGGTTTTCATGGATCTGTGATGCAAATTGTTCCAAATTTCCTTTAAAACTATTCTTATCCTGTGCTGTTTCTTCCATGCATAAATGGTATAAATTCTTATGAACTTGACACTTTCCCACTTCTGCATTGCCTGCTTTCTCTCCCTTTTGTTCAATTAATGATGTAATTGTTTAAGAATTGGTTGCATGATTTTATCCTGCTGTTCATTTTTCCCACCCCTCCCTTTAAATACAGCCACTGAAGGCCCTTTGACAAGCCAGTATTTATAAGGGCTTGACAGCAGGATCAGGACCAGGGTTTGTCCTTGGAACAGCTTGAAGAAAGGCTTTTGCCAGCATCTAGCCATGCAGTTACAATGTTGACCTCTTTTCATATGCTAGGAACAGACAAGCAGCACCTCCCCTGTGTTTTCTTGACCTGATGACTGTCCATTCACTTCCCATCTGTTTTGCAGCCTTAAAGGAACAGAGGGGGCCCTCTTCTTATAAATCTGTCTTTGCAGGTGATAAATGATGGTCTGTCTCTTTAAGGACAGCTTGGGTGGTTTCCTTCCACCCCCCAGCTTTCCACTCTGCCTGATCCAGTGGAAATTATGGTATGTGAATGAGAGGGTAGTGAAAACGAGCAGCAGAGGGTTATTTCCAAAGGATGTTGGTTTTGTATTATCATTTGTTACAACCTGACCTACGCGGATCAGTAAATCAGAGCAGGTCATCGTTTCACTGTGGTTTCCGTTCTGTGAAATTTGTCAAAAGGAAAAAAAGAATTAAATAGAGTTGTGTTTTTTGTGCCAGAGCAGTGTGCAGCATTCTGTTTAACTGCCTTATTTGGAAGAAGCATTTACCTTTGTTTTTCAAGGACTGCAAGAGAAAAACTACTATAAATTGCCTCTCCATTTATTTTTCTTTAGCTTGGTTCCTGCCTGGCTTTTTTTTCTCTCTGTTAGCTTGCATATCCAAAGCTTTAATGAAAGGATAGATAAGGTACATCATTTCTTTATTCTTCCCTTAAACATTTGAAGACAAAACCCACTGTCATACTGTTAAGTGAAACACAGCCTTTGCCATTTACTGAACTGATTCAACTTTGAGTTGTGTAAGAAGGTAAGAAAAGCCATGCTGAGTCAGACTAGTGTCCATTGAGTTCCAGCATCCTGTCCCTACTAGTGATCACTTTGGGTCACAAAATGTCCAGCAGATCCCACGTTCCCTTCTTTTAATCTTATAATAACTCTTTGCTGACTTTACTGTTGCTAGTATTTATAATACTACTTTTGCATAAGTTATAACAACCAGTTTACTCCACTCTGTGCAGCCCAGATTGTTGAAGCAAAAAGCCGAGAGGACCTTGCAGAATCAAATGAGAGGTAGCAAACTTCAGATTAAACAATTTGCCAAGTAGATTAACTGTAGTAAAGTGAACCTGAAGGATCCTCTGCATGCTCTGTGCCTTTTATTTTATTTTGCTACCCCCCCCCCCCCCCCATTATCCTCGAACTTTGTAATTCCTATCAGAATGATCTAGAGGCCCCAGTGTTCTGGCATCTTTGTCTGGGTTGCAGGCTATGTTTCGTAGGTATGTTTTTTTGCAAATGTGGTAATACAGGAATTAAAACCACCATTTGGGGAGACATGCAATTAAAATGTAACCTTCAAGTCAGACAAATATTATATTTCCTCTTCGTCTCTCCGGGCCAGTCCAGGTCACTGTAGGGTTGTCAATCTCCTCTAGCAGCTAAGGACTGTAATTCAAAATCTTGCTGGTAGGCTAACCGGCTCCCCCTGGCATGCCAGACCCAGTCTTACAGTCCTTAGCAGCTAGATAGGACATGGCTAACTGGCTCCGGTGTGCTGAAAAGGAATTCCTGCCTAAAGTGTTGTTTTTTTCTGACAAGGTAGTCCTAGCTGGGCTGCCAGGGTCAGCATTGATGGGTATGGACTGTGCAAAAAAATAATCATACCGGTAATTATAATTGGAGCTGGAGGTAGAGCCTGCCTCATTCAGCTTTTCAGTCATACCCAGAGGGGAGGGCAAACAGCGGATCTGAGAGCCCCAGATTGCAGCCTTCTACCCCCACAGCCAGATCTCAGCCCCCCGCGAGCAGCGGAAGCTGGATCGGTGAATCATCGAAATTGGGAGAGTCAGGTAAGCAAGGAGAGCGCGCCGTCGCGGTTACAGCCGTCGGAGCAGGATTGCTGTTTTTGAGGGCGGTTTTTCTCCCGGCGCATGTTAGCCACGCCGGAGGTTTATGTTCAGTGCGGCAGTCGACGGGGGCTATCGTGTCTGGGGATCTGCGGAACTTGCTTTAGGGCAGGTAGTTTCGTCGAGCGGCTAGTCGGGAGGCCGATGGATCGTAAATCACCTGCAACAGTTCTACCTGAGGTGATTTCAGGCGCGGAGTTAAAGGCGGGAACGGCGGCCATCTTGGTCCCTGCTTCTGCAGTTCCCGCGGTTTCTGACAAGCCGGTTAAGAGAAAACAAAAATCTAAGAGGCTTTCCCCGCAGGCGGTAGAACTGCAAGGGGCCCCTCCTTTTGCTCTGGGGAATTGCAGTCTGTGTTCTCTGCCGATTTCATCCTTTCTTTGCACAAAGCTTATCTGTTAAAGCTGGAGCAAAGCTTAGGCAAGCCTTCTCCATCAGACAGGGAGAGTATGCCCAAGGCAGATACCGCTTCTTCAGACCCGGGAGAAGGGTCTTCTGCTAAGAGGCCGAGAGCAGATCCCGAGTTGTTCGGAGTGCAGGTGACAGAACCCCAGGAGACGGAGGAGGGAGAGCTCCTCTCGGAGGGGATTTTGGAGTCTTGGGCGTTAGGAGATGTTGAAGAAGGTGAACTGCTCCCGGGTGAGGACCCTAATATTTTTAGAGTTTTTCGTAAAGAGGAACTCGGGGCGCTAATTGCGCAGTCCCTGGTGGCGCTAAACATTTCCTTACCAGTGGTACAAGAGGAACCGTTGGAAGATCCGCTGCTACAGGGCTTTAAACCGGAGCAGCGCTGTTTCCCTATTCATAGTTATTAGGCAGATGATAGATTCCGAATGGGAATGTCCAGAAGCTTCTCTGAGGGGGAGCCGGGCAGTGGGCCGCTTATACCCGGTTCCGCAGGAAGACAAGGGCCTGCTGCGTATGCCTAAGGTTGATGCGCTCTTGGCTGCAGTGACGAAGATGACCATCCCAGTGGAGGGTGGAGCGGCCTTAAAGGACCTGCAGGACCGCAAGTTGGAGGCACTGTTGAAGCAAGCGTTCGACTCCAGTGCCTTAGCGCTCCAGGCGTCTATTTGTGGAGCTTATGTCTCTCGAGCATCGATCAGATGGCTGCAGGGTGACTCGGGGGCCAAGGAGGCTGGCACCGGTGTAGAGGGTGCTAGGCTTGAGTCAGCTGCGGCTTACCTAGCGGACGCTTTTTATGACTTGGTGCGGATTTCCGCAAAGTCCATGGCATCGGTCATCGCAGCACGGAGGTTTCTATGGCTGCGCTATTGGGCGGCGGAAGACGCGACTTAGCAAGCTCCCCTACAAGGGTAAGCTACTCTTTGGTGAAGCGCTCGAGAAGATAGTTAAGGATTTGGGAGATTCCAAGGGCGGTCGCCTCCCGGAGGATCTCCCGAATGGTTCTCGGCCCGGGCCCCTCGCGAGGGGACAGGGTAGAGACTTGCGCAGGTTCTGGGGTTCCCGGTTTGTGCCTTATCAGAGGGGGCGTTCTCAGGCCCTCGGGCAGTCCTTTCGAGGAGCGAGAGGGTTCGGCAGAGGATATTTCTCTTCACCCCAGAACGTCCCCAAAAAGCCCCAATGAAGGGCGGCCGGCTCAGGCGGAAACCCCTATTGGGGGACGCCTGCAGAGTTTTTGTTCAGTCTGGGCCGACATTACAACAGATCAGTGGGTTTTGGAGATCATCAGCAAAGGGTACGCTCTAGAGTTTGCTCAGCCTCTGAGAGATGCGTTCCTCCGTTCGCTCTGCGGATCCTTGGAAAAACGGGCGGCGGTGAACGAGACGCTACAACGGTTGCTACGACTGCAGGCAGTGGTACCCGTTCCCGCAGACCAATACGGGTTAGGTCGATACTCGATTTATTTTGTTGTTCCCAAAAAAGAGGGGTCCTTTCGGCCCATTCTGGATCTCAAGCACGTAAATCGGTGTTTGCGGGTTCCGCACTTCCATATGGAAACCTTACGATCGGTTGTCCACGCAGTGGGGCCCGGGGAATTCCTGACATCCATAGATTTGACGGAGGCGTATCTTCATATCCCGATCAGACCAGATCACTGGCGGTTCCTGAGGTTTTCCGTGCCCATGGGTCACTTTTAGTTCCGGGTGCTGCCTTTTGGTCTGGCTACGGCCCCAAGAACATTCACCAAGGTGATGGTGGTGGTAGCGGCAGCCTTGAGAAAAGAGGGGATTCAAGTCCATCCCTACCTGGATGATTGGTTGATACGCACGGGGTCTCGGTCGGAATCAATTACGGCGACCAACCGAGTAGTTCAACTTCTGGAACAGCTCGGGTGGGTGATAAATCAGTCCAAGAGTCACCTATCTCCGCAGAGGCGCCTCACTTACCTGGGCGCCTTGTTCGATACCGCACAAGGGTCGGTGTTTCTGCCCGAGGAAAGGGTGCAGAAACCTTGGAGGCAAGTGAGAGCCTTTTTAAGGGCCACATGCGTCCACTGCAGCACTTGCTGCTAGCCAGTTGGTCCCTGCAGTTTCACTCGCTAGAACAGAGGCTGGTCTGTCCAGAGCCCGTGAGGGACAGCCTACAGTGGTGGTTGGATCTGGTTCGGGTGCGAGCAGGAGTTTCTCTGTGGGAGCCACAATGGTTGTTGGTAACGACGGATGCCAGCCTTTCAGGCTGGGGAGCGCATTGCTTGGCGCAGGTGGCACAGGGGCTCTGGACCACGGAGGAGGTCGAGTGGTCGATAAATCGCCTGGAAATGAGAGCGGTCAGGTTGGCGCTTCAGCACTTCCTCGGCTTGGTTCAGGGGAAGGCGGTGCGCGTGTTCTCCGACAATGCAGTGACGGTGTCTTACATCAACAAGCAAGGAGGCACGGGTTGTGCAGACCTCCTTGCGGAGAGTCAGAGTTTGATGCTTTGGGCAGAGACCCATCTCCTAGCACTTTCAGTGGCGCATGTGGCCAGAAAAGACAACGTTCAGGCCGACTATCTCAGTCGACATGTCCTCGACCCCGGGGAGTGAGAGCTGAATGCAGCCGTGTTCCACGACATCTCGCTTCGCTGGGGTCAGCCGGTCATGGATCTCATGGTGACCCTGCAAAACTCAAAAGCATCTCGGTTTTTCAGCAGGTACAGGGTGCATATGTCAGAGGGGCTAGATGGTCTGGTGCAGCCGTGGCCAGAGGGGCAGCTTCTATATGTCTCTCCCCCGTGGCCCTTAATAGGGCGGGTGATACGGAGGATTGCGAAGCACGACGGAGTGGTAATCCTCATTGCTCCGGATTGGCCCCATCGACCGTGGTATGCGGATCTCGTCCGGTTGCTCATTGCTCCTCCGTGGCGCTTCCCATGCCGGAACAACTTGTTGAGCCAGGGTCCAATCTTGATGCTGCAGGTGGATCGGTTCTTGCTTACGGCTTGGCTGTTGAGAGGGAGCGGCTCCGATGTTGAGGATTTTCACCGGCGGTAATTGGGACCTTGCTGCAGTCTAGGAAGCGGTCCACTTCTCTGGCTTACATTCGCGTCTGGCGGTTTTTTGAGAACTGGTGTCAGGAGCATGATGTTCCTCCGTTTTCCGTCTCCTTTACCAGTCATTTTGGCCTTCCTTCAGCTGGGCTTGGAAAAGGGTATGGCGTTCAGTACGCTAAGGGTTCAGTTAGCGGCTTTAACTTGTTATAGGGGTAAGGTGGGCGGCAGAGTGTTGTCGGCTCTTCCGGATGTTCAACGTTTTTTTAGAGCTGCGAAACTTCTCCGTCCACCGTTGCGATCGATGGTTCCTGCGTGGGATTTGAACTTGGTGTTGGAGGCCCTGACTCAACCACCTTTTGAACCGGCATCTGTGGCGAGTCTGCGCTTGTGTTCATGGAAGACGGCCTTCCTAGTGGCGTTGTGTTCAGCTCGCAGGGTTTTGGATCTTCAGGCACTCTCGTGTCGGGCTCCTTACCTTCAATTTTCTAAGGAAAAGGTGGTGCTGCGAACGGTACCGGCCTTTCTTCCGAAGGTGGTATCTACTTTTCATGTGAATCATGTCATTTCGCTGACTACTTTCCCCCGAGAAGGGGGGCGGTGATAGAGGGCAGCGGCTTCGTAAGCTAGATCTTGGTAGAGTGCTCCGTAAGTATCTTCGTAGAACTGAGAGTTTTCGGAGGTCAGACAGATTATTTGTGTTATTTGCGTGGCCTCGTAAGGGTGAAGCGGCGTCAAAGGCCTCTATTGCTTGTTGGGTGAAACGGACGATCAGTGCTGCGTATGAGGCCAGTGGTAAAGTGCCGCCGCATGGACTTCGAGCGCATTCTACCAGAGCGCAAGCCGCTACTTGGGCGGAGCTCGCTTTGGTACCTCCGGTGGATATCTGCCGGGCGGCTTCATGGTCATCCTTGCATACCTTCACTAAACATTATCGTTTGGATCTGCAAGCTCAGGGAGATGCAATTATGGGGGCCTCCACGGTTTTAGGGGGTCTCGCAGGTCCCTCCCGTTTGTAGACACTGCTTTGGTACTGCCCTACAGTGACCTGGACTGGCCCGGAGAGACGAAGAGGAAGGAGAAATTAAACCTTACCTGCTAATTGTCTTTTCTTGAGTTCTCTCCGGGCCAGTCCAGGGCGCGCACTTTGGAGCTGTGAGTGGGTTTTTTTCCTTTTCAAGAAAGTGTAGTTTTGCTTGGGTGAGCTCGGAGTTTTTCTGGAGGAGTCCCTTATCGTAATGAGAAGCTGGTGTTTGGTTGGAATGGCTGCACGGGGTCTTCCTCATCCGCTGAAGGGGTGGACGCCTTGCTTCCACAAAGGTATAAAAAAAAAAAAAATTTGTAAGCCGGATATCGCCTCGACAAGGCTATTGAAGAAGCCAGCACTGTTTAGGCGAGGCGGCGATATAGTTAGTTATAAGTGTTTCTGACGTTTTAGGTTTTTGGTTTGGTTTGTTTTTCGGTAAGGTGCTGCTTGGACAGTAGTAGTCTGGTTCTGGCACGCCAGGGGGAGCCGGTTAGCCTACCAGCAAGATTTTGAATTACAGTCCTTAGCTGCTAGAGGAGATTGACAACCCTACAGTGACCTGGACTGGCCCGGAGAGAACTCAAGGAAAGACAATTAGCAGGTAAGGTCTAATTTCTCCTTATATGATTTGCATGTATATATATGAGATATAATGCATCAACCAATAGATTCTTACAAAACACAGCAGTTTGTTGCATAGGATGTGCTTTCAGAAGAGACAGAGTCAGCTGTAAAAGGAAAATTGGACTTTCATAGGTCTGATGGGGAGAAGAGAAATGAGAAATAGGAAATAAGATACTGTGTGCATTTTGTAAATGGCCTCTAGGGTAGAAGATAAGGTATACCCCAGGTAGAATATTCTAGAGGTGTGCAACAATGAGGAAGAAAGGAAGAAAAGTCTGAGGCTGGGTAGATGAAATAACTGCATTAGAATTTTTTCTGTCGATTAATTCAGTCTGACTAGTGAAAACTAGAAAAAGAGCTTGGGCTATGGTTGTCCCTCAGTTGCAGAACAATCTTCCTTTGGAATTATGTCATGCAGTATTTCATAAAAAATTAGACTGTTACCGCTTTTGATTTTATTTACTTGATCTTAGCATATTTTAACTTGGTAGGTCCTAGAAACTCTGTATGCTTTAATGTAACTTGCTTAGAAATTTGATAAGCGGATAAAAATACATATTTGAATTTGAAGTAAGGAGCAGCTTCAGAACAGAGAGCATGTGATGCTGTAAATACTGTACAAACCAGAGATTGTACTGAGCTAGGTGTAAGTTTTTGTTAATGAAAAATGTAAATGTGTTGTAGCTTTCTAGGGAAAGCCAGTACAGTTTGAAGAAGAAAAGGTGAAATAGGGTTTGATGTGGCATTGATAAGAAAGCAAACTGCAGACTTCCTAATGAGCATGGCGAGGTGGCTCATGATCTGGAAAGGGGGAGAATCAGTGCTAGTGATAAGTGAATGTAATATGATTTTGTAACTGAATCTAGGTGTGGTTTAAAGATGAAGAATGGCTTAAAAAAAGATTACAAAGCTAATTCCGAAGAGGAGAGAACTTGTTTCATTGTTTAGAGGTTTTATAGCATGGGGTTTTATTTTTTCGTTTTTAAGAAGATGCCATGGATGAAATCTTCCTCAGCTTCCAGAGGCATGATCCAACAGCCATTCCAATACACACAAGTCGTCCTAAGGGTGGGGAACTATGATTGATTAGGTGATCCATGGGGCTTTATAATGTTCCAACAATCTTTCACTGTAGCAAATTTAATGACCCCAACCTGTTTTCTTCACAAAGAAAAGCTGCTATATTCCCACTTTTTTTTCAAAGTTTGATTACCCTATCAGTCACAGATGTGAACTTTTGTCTTTGATTGGGATCCTCCTGTAGTCACAGTGTATTCAAATCCTAATTACAGATCAATTTGTCCATTTTGAGCCTTAGAACTGGAATTAGAGGATTAAAGAAAAGAAAGAAAGTAGTATCATTCCATGTGAAGATAGAGCAAGCTGAAATGCATGTCATGCCATCTTAAGGAGGGAAAAAAGGGGTTTAATTCTTAACGTTATTGAAGGTTTATGGGATATGAGGAAGGGGATTATGGGGAGTATTCATAAGCAGATCAGGGGACTGTAATGAATTGCTGTATGGAGCAGCTCATCTTTTAGGTAAACATTGGGCAAATGGGGAGTAGAATGGGTATTCATGGCTTCTAGGTCTGTACATTTTATTGTTACCTAAGCTGAAAGCAGTGCTTTTTGGCAGCGTTCATGCGTTGATTTCATTTATTGGTTCTGAGCACTGCTTTCCGAACAGGTGCCAGAAGAATGATGCCTGTATTTAAATCTACTAATTAAGAACAAGAGGACAAAACAACTCAGGAGGGGGAATTATCTGACTCATAGTAACATTGTGCATTCTCATTCAAGAAAAATGCAATTATTGCAGGACTCCTTGCATTTCCAAAAACAGAGAGAGGCAAAAAGTACAAGTTACTACTTTTTTTTCCCTAAAGCTTTTGAAAGGCCAGAGTGCTGCTGTCATGAAAAACTGTCCAGTTTTCAGTGTTAATATAAAGCACCACTACTACATTGATTTGAACAGTATTCAAGAGAAGCATATCTATTTTTAATTCTTTCTTGGAGATGATGAATGGTATCGCCATCACTACCCATTAACTCCCATTACAATAACACATAACTCCTGTCCTCAAACAGTTACATTTCCTTCCAGTTATTGCAAGGGCAAAATATAAAAACCTAATGACTATTTTCAAAATTTTTCACCAATCCTCAGCAGATATTCTACAATCTATTATTTCAAAAGACAAGAGCATAAGACCAAGACGATCTCAAAATATCAATAAACTTAATATTCCTTTGAACTTCAACAAATCGAAACAAATGACTTCTAAAAGAGCGTTTTCCTTGATGGCACCAGAGTTATGGAATTCTATTCCTGAAGACTTAAGAACTCAAGAAGACCTTAAGGACTTTCGCAAATCTTTAAAGACTTATTTATAGAATCATTTGGTGAAATAACTTAAATTAACCATTATGTATTGTGATAAGGCGGAAGCCACTGAAAGCAGAAACTTAGGAAAGAAAGCTGTTTCTTACAAAACAAATAACTTGCAGAGGATGCAGTTTATTTATTTATTTATTTATTTAACATTTCTTATATACCGCGCTATTAAGATCAGTGCGGTGTACATTGAACAAAATATACAACAATGTATGCAAGTAACATTGAGTTTACATAGAACATGGGAATATATAACATGGATTAACAGGTAAAACTATGTACAGTCAACATCATATATATATATGTTTTTACTAAATAAATAAATATGTTAGCTCAAGTGGATATTATCTGCGTAATTTATGTGGGAGGTGGGAAACAACAGAGGATGTGGAGCTATCGTGGAGCTTAACCATTTTCTGGTTGAATTAAGGTAATATGGTGTTTAGTGCACGTTGGAGGTCTGTTGTTTGAGTGGACATGCGGGGTCACTTCTGGGTAGAATTTTGTGAATAAGTGATGCTTCACGGCTTTCCTGAATTGTAAAAGGTTTTTGATACAACGAATTTCATGAGGAAGTAAATTCCAGTTCAGGGGTGCAAATAAAGAGAAAGCTCTGTTCGATGTAGCTTTAGTACAAGATGTCATCATCTTGGGAACTACTAAGGTATTCATAGCAGTGGTCCTTCTGTTTCTATTTTCGAGGGTGTTATGTATTAGTTTGCTAATTGGTGTCGGAGGGTAGTTATTCCTGGCCTTGAAGGTCAGAACTAGAGACTTATATGTAAGTCTGGCTTGTAATGGTAACCAGTGTAGGTCCTTCATGATCGGCGTTATGTGAGCAGCTCTTGGTGACCCAGAGAGGACTCTTGCAGCTGCGTTCATAGCCAGACGAAGTGGATTTAAGGTTGATTGAGAGAGGCCATGGAGGATAATATTCGCAAAATCTAGGTGAGGGATGACTAGAGCCTGGAATATTGAGCGATAATCAGTATAGTCAAGTAGTGGTCGGAGGTGGCGTAGCGATCTGATCTTATGATATATCCTCTTTGTCACATTCTTCACATGCGTTGTCATATCTAGGTGTTGATCCAATGTGATGCCGAGGTATCGGATAGTGGGTTTTGACGTCAGTTCTATGTTATTGATTAGCAGTGACGGAGGGGGTATGAACTTGCGATTTCTTGTGACAAATAATACATCAGTTTTGTTGTGATTTATTCTTAAGTTTTGTGTCAACAGCCATTCGGCTATTGCACCAAAACAATTAATTATTGGTGTGAACACTGGTTGGTCAGTATTAAACGGCATGTAAATGAGGATGTCATCTGCGTATGCCAGGCATTGCATGTTGAAGGATCGGATCAACTCACATATCGGCTGCATATAAATGTTGAACATTAATGCTGATAATGAAGATCCTTGAGGTACACCTTGAGACTGTAGGAATGGCTCTGATGATTCCTGACCTGTTTTAACTTGTTGCCACCTATGCAAGGCAGCTAGAGGGAGCGTGCATGAACCTACAGAGGCGGCTGAGCTAACACACCCGGGGACTGATTGTGCAAGAGCTAATCAGCTCCACCTGAAGAGTAGCTCGAGGAACTCAGAAGTAAAACGGCTTTATAAGCAGAGAGGCAGCTCAGAGGAGAGCCCGGCCTGGAGGGAGGAAAGAACCTCAGAGGAGAGCCCGGCCTGGAGGGAGGAAGGAACCTCAGAAGAGAGCCTGGCCTGGAGGGAGGAAGGAACCTCAGAGGAGAGCCCGGCCTGGAGGGAGGAAGGAACCTCAGAGGAGAGCCTGGCCTGGTGGGAGGAAGGAACCTCGGAAGAGAGCCCGGCCTGGAGAGAGGAAGGAACCTCGGAAGAGAGCTCAGAGGAGAGCTCAGAAGGAGAAAGAGAAAGATACAGACCAAGAAGAGCTGGAGTGAGACCTGGGAGAGCCATACTGGAAAGAGACCCAGTAAGAAGAAATCCCAGAGGCAGTGAGCTCAGAAGCAGAGAGCCTAGCCTGGAGAGAGGTCTTTGCTCATCAGAAGGGTCTGTAACCAGATTTAAAGGTACTGGAAGAGAAAGTCCTGATAGGAGGATTACTTGTGCTAGAAAGCCAAGAAGCCTGGAGATTTTATCTGGTCTTCCCAAGCTGCAGAGAAGACAAGCACTATCCAGGAGGATTCCAGAGGGAGTCTACAAAAGAGACCGTGTCCAGAGAAAGGTGCCTGGTTGGGCAAATACCGGTCACACGGACGTTACAAAGCCAAGGTACAGTGACTCTTTTTGTCTAAAGAGAAACCCAGCTCATAGAGTGTCTGTGAGAGCAGATAAGCAGTTTGAGAGAAAAGAAAGCAGGCAGGAGTTTTACAAGCCATTGCCTAGAGGTGTGGGGACAAGCCCTGCTGTTTACTTGAAAGCCCTAGAACAACCCAACTGGAGGCTAGGGAGAAGGCATATTGACTTTCAAACCACTGCAGCCAGGGAAAGGTCAATTGCTGAGGGAAGCACAAATGACCCAGAGCGCATGCAGGTGGAATATGGGGATTCAGTTATATCTTCCCAGGAAGATTTAATGGATTGCTCTATGTGTATGGCAGGAAGCCTTGAGTCACTCCCTGAGCTGTAATTGTATATGGACAAGCTCTAATGTTCTGTTTGTGCTGAGCGCAAGAGAAAAGCTCACCAAGTTATTTTTGCTCCAAAGTTGGAAAGCCTGTGTTGTTTTTACAAAGAAGCTGTGGAAGTTTGTAACAGTTAATTTGTTCACCTTATGCTTTGGTAGAAGAACCTGACAAGAAGGAAATACTTTCATTTCTCTGTTACCTAGCGAACCTCAGTGCATAAAAGTGAAATAAAAGCCTTATTTACCCTCCATTTTGGCTCACACAACTTATTCTCACAAGGAGGAGGACTACAATACCCAGGATGCATCTGGCTTAAAGAGTCTTTTACCTCCACCAATAATAAAATGCTCAACCTGCCCTTGCAGCCACAGGCCACCAGGGGGGGGTTGATGACAGTATATTTAATTTCACTATGATATAGTATTATAACATACTGTTTTGTTTTATATTTATATTGTAATGTATCGTTTTTGTTTTCCCATACCCTCAATATGCACTTTGATTGAAGGATAAGGTGATATACAAAACTGGTTAAATAAATAAACAAATTACAAGACTTCAGAGCCACATGTTGTTGTTAAGTGCCGTCGAGTCGGATTCGACTCATGACGACCCTCTGGATAGCTATCCCAAATTGTGTTCGGTCTTCAGTCATGCGGGTCATTGTTGACAGACTGTTACCCGTAGCTGCTGTTATTGTATCGATCCATCTCATTGTTGGCCTTCCTCTTTTGCGCTGACCTTCTATCTTGCCAAGCATGATGTCTTTCTCTATTGATCTCTCTCTTTGCGTGATGTGTCAAAGTATGAAAGTCAGTCTTTTCATCTGAGCTTCTAAAGAAAGCTTAGGTTTGATCTGCTCTAGTACCGACTGGTTTGTTCTTCGAGCAGTCCATGGTATACACAGTATTCGCCGCCAGCACCATAATTCAAAGGCATCAATTTTCTTCCTGTCTATCTTTTTCACTGTCCAGCTTTCACATCCATATGATGTTATTGAGAATACCATGGCTTGAACAAGTCGAATCTTTGTATGGAGAGAGACATCTCTGCTCTTGAGAATCTTATCTAGGTCTTTCATAGCCGTTCTGCCAAGAGCAATGCATCGTCTGATTTCTTGACTGCGTATTGCTTCTTTGAAAGTTGATCCAAGTAGGTTAAAGTTGTTCACGATTTTAATTTCTTCTCCTTCAACGATGAATCTGTTGATTATGCCAGTTGTCATGATCTTTGTCTTCTTTACATTAAGGTGCAGGCCCATTTTGAGACCTTTCTTTCTTTCTTTATTTATTTATTTAACAGTTCTTATATACCGCGCTCTTTGTTTTCAGTGCGGTTTACAATGAAACAAAATGACTCTCAGACATATAGACTGTCCTGAGTTTACATACAACATGGAAGGCAACAAAGGTTTCAACTTTGGGAAACTTATATACAGATTGTGAGGTAGGCTATTTACAGTGAATAGATTCTATATCAGTGATGTGGATCATGATATAGGACCGTTGCTAATTCATATTACAGCTTACACTGTTGCGGAAGATGGAGAGGTATTTCCAGGTTGTGGGAAGTGTGTAATGAAAAGGTAGTGCTTTAGGGTTTTTCTAAATTGCATGAGGTCACTGGTTGCTCTGATGTGGGGTGGGAGGTTGTTCCAGCATCTGGGAGCGTAGTACGCAAATGCTCTATTGTTAGTTGCAAGTGCGCATTTTGTGATTTCTCTTGGAATGGTTAGCGTGTTGGTAGCTGCTGATCTCCTGGGTCTGTTATTGAGTGGGTGGTTGAGTAGTGTGGAGATTGAGGAGGGAGATATTTTGTTAATGGCCTTGAAGTTAATGAGTAGAGCTTTATATAATATCCTGCAGCTTATTGGGAGCCAGTGTAGTACCCTTAGAATGGGGGTTGTGTGTTGACTCCGTGTTGCTCCGCATAAAATGCGGGCGGCTGCATTCATGGCTAATTTTAGCGGTTTTAGGGTGTTCTTTGGGAGGCCGTGGAGTATGATGTTTGCGTAGTCAAAGTGGGGTGTGACTATCGCTTGGAATATAGTTCTGAAGTTATCGGGGTCAAGCATAGGTCTTAGGTGCCTGAGGGTCTTGATCTTGTAGTATATTCTTTTCACAGTGCGGTTTATGTGCTCCTTGAATTCCAGCCATTGGTCTAATATTACACCTAAGTATTTTATGGTGGACTTTATTGGGAGCTCTGCATCGTGTACTTTTAAGGTAGCGGAGAGAGCGAAACCTTTGGTTTTAGTGATGATTAGGACCTTGGGTTTTTTTGAAGTTGATTCTCAGTTTCTGCCTAAGGAACCAGTCTGTTATGGCATTGAAACATTCAATTAGGGTTGAATAATCAGGTGTCGATTGTGCTTTGATTGTAAGAAGCAAATGTTTCAGATCATCTTCGCCTTGTCAGTAACGTGTTATCAGTGTAGGGAAGGCTGTTGATGAGTCTTCCACCAATCTTCACACCTCTGTTGTCTTCATACAATCCTGCTTCTCTGATGATTTGTTCTGCATATAAATTAAACAAGTAGGGGGAAAGTATGCAGCCTTGTCTTACACCTTTGCTTATTTTAAACCATTTTGTTTCTCCTTGTTCCGTTTGAACTGCTGCTTCTTGATCAATGTACAGATTGTGCAAGAGTACGATCAGGTGTTCTGGTATACCCATGCTTCTTAATGTGGCCCAGAGTTTCTCATGGTTTACACAGTCAAAAGCCTTGCTATAGTCGATAAAGCACAAATAGATATTTTTTTTGGTATTCTTTAGTCTTTTCAAGGATCAATCTCACATCCGCAATGATGTCTCTCGTTCCTCGCCCTTTCCTGAACCCTGCTTGCACTTCAAGTAGTCAGAGCCACATACCAGATAAATAAATACCTTGAATAAGTAGTGATATAGGCAGTTGTGATTTTATTTTTTAGCATTTTTTTTCAAGAATAAGCAAGATTGATCAGCCACAGAAATGGGACATCTCCTTCAGTGGTCCTGACGCAGACCATTACTTAGGGATTTCTGAAACAGTCAAGAAGACTTTTCATGGAATGTGTCAGACTTCTTGGCCAGCCACTACTGCATGCAGTCTCCCAGTCCTTTGTGCCTGCATACATCTGATAGGTTGTTGTGTTTTTTGGAGACAGATTTTACTTTGTCATTTGGTTCTCTTCATTTGGTTCTTGTTATGTCTTGGGTCATTTTTGCTTCTTTGTAAGATTTTTTCCGGAACTTTCCTTGTTCCTTGCAGGTATTGGGCCCTGAATAGTTTTTCCCTTTTCAGTGAGGGCTATGTTTTAGCATCATTGGTCAATCAGTTTTTCATCACAATGTTGTCTTGACTTTGCCACATCTATTTTCCAATCGGTTTATTTAGTCATATTTTGGCACCAGTATCAAGGGACTCGGGACTAGTAGTTATACTAGCAATTCTCTGGCCCAGAAATGAGAATGAAGAGACTTTCCTGCTTGATGCATAAGAAAATTTCCTTGGAATTGAATTTGGGCTTGAAGAGGCTCAGCATCAAAGTCATGGAAGCATGGTGGTATCTGCTTTCATCTACAGAGGTGTAGAAGCATTAGAGCAAGGAGATTACAGTTTCTGTTGTCCATCCTTTCAAGTGACTGTCATCCTCCCATACTGAGACAGCAATAATGATCTCCCAGGGTCCATACCAAAGACATGAATACTTCCCTCTTAGTTGCTCAGGAGGACATATCTGATACTCAGTTTTAGCCTCAGTAGTATTTAAGAGAGTTAAACATACCTCCTTTGTGATGGCAACCCAAAACTATGGGGGTGCTGGCACTCATTTTATAAGGCGTGACACAATTAAACACTATCAATGAGTGCAAGTCATGTATTTTCAATGACTCGTGCGTATGGATGGGCCCTATGCACATACTTTAGCCAATTTCTGTTTTGTAAGTACATATGTCGGGCCAGTGGCACAAACCTTTGGTGTGGGCATGCTCACGGGTGGAGCATGAGCGGATTGCAGATAAGAACATAAGATGTGCCATATTGGGTCAGACCAAGGGTCCATCAAGCCCAGTATCCTGTTTCCAACAATGGCCATTCCAGGCCACAAGTACCTGTCCGGGTTCCCAAAAGGTACACAGATTCTGTGCTGCTTATCCAAGGAGTAAGCAGTGGATTTCTCCAGTCCTCTTTAATAATGGCTTGTGGACTTTCTCCAAGAACTCGTCCAAACCCCGCATTAATTATAAAATACTATAACATGTAACATATTCTATAAAAATTTAGGCATGGACATTTACATCAGCTCTAGGACTGGCATAAGTGCTTGCACCTAGGTTTAATGCACACATTTTCAGACACTGTTGCCCCTATTTTATAACGTTAGGTAGGTACCTGCTTTTCTTTATAAACTAGGCTTAAGATAGGCATGTTCTGTGTGCCTAAAACTAGGTGCCAGATTATAAAATTATGCTCCATGTGTCTTGACACCTTATGTGTTGCTAACAGAATCAGTACTTGAATCCTTTGCATTGTCACTGAACAGTTCAGCATGGATGCTGATGTCTTTGTGCTGAGATGTGGCTTAGTGCTGTTCTGGGATGACGCTTAGGACTACCTCTCTGGCTGGTGATGAGAATACCCTGGTGGACAGGCTGAATCATATTCTTCATCCTCACAAATGGACCCTGGACACTGTATTTTTGGATTGAGGTATCCCTTCAATAAATTTGCCACTCCTCAGAACAGGCAGGTGCCTTAATTCTGGTCTGTGGTATGGGGACACGGCAAACTAGCCTCAGATGCCTACCTCCTCATTTGGGAAGGACAGTGTTTACCTCTGATAGTGAAAATTCACTTAAAACCCAGAAACAACAAGGGCACAATGATTCTCATAGCAGTTATTGGCCCAGACTTGTGTTTCCTCTTCTGCTTGAAATTTCCATCAAGGAATCAGTTTGTCTGGGAAGTTCACCAATCCTGAGCATTCAGGATAAGAGGATGCTATTGCACCTAACATCAGGTCCCTAGCCCTCACAGTTTGGATGTTGACGTGCTAATCCTGTCCTCTTTGAACTTGCCAGTTTGTGTTGCCATTGTCCTTTTTGTTTCCAGGAGAGATTCCACAGAGTCATATGGAGGGGGTCTGCAGTCTATTAATGAAAGGCCCGAGATCCACACAAAAACTGCTTGAATATCTACAGTTTGCCTGGTCTCATTGTTAAGTGCCATTTAGTCTGTGCCACCTATGGTGACCCTGAGTTCAGTCTTTAGTCAGATGGATAATTGATGATAGAGTGACATCCTTAGCTGCTTTTATTGTATCAATCCATCTCATTGCTGGCTTTCCTCTTTTGCGTTGATCTTCAAGCATGCTAAGCATGATGTCTTCCTCTAAAGATCTCTCTCTTCACATAATGTGGCCAAGATATGAAAGTCAGTCTTGTCATCTGAACTTCTAAAGAAAGTTTAGGTTTGACCTCCTCTTGTATTGATTGGTTTGTTCTTTGGGCAGTCCATGATATACATAGTATTCTTTGCCAGCACCATAATTCAAAGGCATCAATTTTCTTCCTGTCTTGTCTTTTTTACTGTCCAACCTTTTGCATCTATATGACATTATTGAAAATACCATGGCTTGGACAAATCAAATCCTTTGTATGGAGAGACATTTCTGCTCTTGGAAATCTTGTCTAGATCCTTCATAGCCATTCTGCGAAGAGAAATACGTTGTCTGATTTCTTACAGTTTACAGTTTATTGATTTGATAGTCCATTGATCAAGGATCATATCTCAATGGTTACAATAGAAAAAAAACAGAAAGAAAACACAGATTAAGGATAGACAGGACAGAAGGGAGCAGGAGGCCTAGGTTTTGAAATTAAAAGCGAACCAACTAAGCAACAAAAGGACTGTTTGTTTCTATTATTGATCCAAGCAAGTTAAAGTTGTCCACTATTACGATTTCTTCTCCTCAATAGTGAATTTATTAATTTTGCCAGTTGTCAGGATCTTTGTCATTTTAACTTTAAGGTGTGGGCCCATTTTTTAAGACTATTCCTTGGTCTTGATAAGCAGATATTTCAGATGGTCTTTGCTTTCAGACACTAATGTGGTATTATCAGCATAGCAAAGGTTGTTGACCAGTCTTTCCTCCTAATCTTTACACCTCTGTTATCTTCATACAGTCCTGCTTCTCTGATTTTGTTCTGCAAATAAATTAGTAGTAGGGGGAAAGTATGCAGTCTTGTTGTACACCTTTACTGATTTTAAACCATTATGTTTCTCCTTGTTCGGTGTGAACTGTTAGTTCTCATGCATAACCATTACATTTATCACGAAGCATCAGGTATTCTCCGGGACGTAGACGCCAACGGAACCCACATGGAAGCATCTCACCAGCTTTCAAAGAAAGCCTTTGGGAGATGCACCATGCATGCGTGGTCCCCTTTCCACCCGAGGATGCTATCTAGCCTCATTCTCCTTTTTTCCGTGAATCCCTTCGGACGTTTGTCCCATTTCCCCAGAAAAAGTGTCTTAAAATTATCTTTTTTCCCAGTACGTGTACTGGTTCCTCTTCCCACCCCTGAGCCAGCTTGCTTCGGCGTCACTCCTGGGGTTCATTTTGGGGGGTTTTTGTGTATGTTTTTATCGACTGGCGCGTCTCACCCTTTTTGGCTGATGGGCCTCGGACCCTCGCCTGGGTGACAGGGCCCATTTTTCTCATGGCCTCCAACAGCTTAAATATGCACTGCAGTAAAATTATGTCCCTCTCCAACCCACATGACTGCTGCCTCCATTGCCTCGGGCCAGACCATGACAACTCTGACTGCGACCTCTGTAAGTCAGTGCCTGCAAAGGCCATCAAGAGCAGTCAGCTGCAGCAGGAGAAATTCTTCCAAAAATCTGACTCTGCATCAGAGCCCCTGGTGACACCATGCTCCATGGCCCCCTCCGGTACCTTAGTGCCCCGCGATGCCTCAGAGTCCCGCGGCCGCAAGTCCTCCAAGAGGAAATCCCTGGAGGTGGCATGCAAGAAGTGCTCGAAAACCTCGAAGGCTGCCTCGGAGGACAGGCCTGGAAAAGCAGGTAAATCCCAAACCAGGTCCCGCAGTCCCTGACATGAGATAAAGGGTCGGAGTGGCCTCACAAGCTGCCCCGAAAGAAGTTGTCAGCACTGGGTGACCAGCCTTGGACCCCTGAGGCCATCCTGGTCGAGGACTTCCCCTCAATGGAACCGAAGCCAGACCCGAAAACATTGGTGCCCGTGTCGCGAGCTGTAGAGCCAACTGGCATGGAGGCCAAGATGGCAGCTTTGGAGCATAGTATCGCTGTCGTCCTAGCCCAGCAGTAGACACTGATATCCAGTTCCTGCAGTTCATCCACCCCAGCGACCGGACCCTTGACATAGAGGGTTTCCCCAAATGCCAAGTTTGATCCTTGAGCACCACGGGCCTCGCGAGAGTAGTCAGCACCAGACAAGGTCCCGATCCTGTTCCTTGGGACACTGGTCCTCTCTGGCAAGCCCCTCGTGGCTCAGACTGCATGGTTTCTGAGGGTCTTGGGCCTTCGGGCTTGGGTCTCGACCATAGGAGTCATGGAGCCTCGGATTCTTCCTCTGACTTTGAGTCAAACTGGAAGACCGAGGACGAAGAGTCCCCGAACACATGGCGACACCAACATGTCCCCTTTAACCCATTTCCACCAGTGTCCCAGTGACGCTCCCTGCCCGAGGATACTGCCTTCCTCGATTTTGTGTGGGACATGGCAAAGGTTTATTTAACCATTTTTTTTATACCGCTCTGTCCTTCACTCAGAGCAGTTTACATTGAAACTCAACATTGTACATAGAACAAATAAACAATATGCAAGAATACTCGAACAGGGGAGGGGAGAAGGGAGGTAACGGGATTAACTATGTACAGAGTCAATAGTGCATGACAGAACTATATGCATTTAGGTGTATTGTGATTATTGGGATGGTTGTACATGATTATGGGTCCAACTTTGGAGGATTGTGTCCTGACTACAATCAAGTGGTTAGGTGATATGTCACAGATGATTCGTGTAAAGAAGTGTTTTCAGTTTCTTTCTGAAGTTCTTATTGTCTGTAATTGCGCGCATGTCATCCAGGAGTGAGTTCCATAGTGATGGAGCAAAAAGTGATAGCACCCTTCCAGATGTAGTTTGTATGGTCTTATGCTATCCATGGGGCGTGATGATCATATGTCTGTTTTTGTTCCTCCTGGGCTGGGTACTTGTGTCTCTTATTATGGTGACTTATAGGATATAGGCCGATAGTTGGTATATGATTTTGAAAATGACTAGGATTGATTTGTATCTGATGCGGCATTGGATTTGGGAGCCAGTGTAGGTGAGTGAGAATGGGGGTGATGTGTTCATGCTTATTTGTACCTAAGATGAGTCGAGCTGCTGTATTTTGTTCAATTTGAAGTGGTAGGATGGTTTGATTTGGGACCCCCTGATAAAGTGCATTACAGTAGTCCAGTGTTGGGGTGATTATTGCTTGGCAGATAGTGCGGAAGTGATCCTGGTCTAAAATCGGTTTAAGTCTCCTTATTATCTTCATTAGAAAACAACCTATCCATAAACCACAACAAAATAGAAGCACTATTCATATCAAAAAACCCCACCTTCTCAATGACACCCACCATAAAACTAAACGACATCACAATATCAGTAAAGCCAGAAGTGAGATACCTCGGAGTGACTCTCGACGAGGACCTAAACCTACAAGCCCACATTGCAGAACCACAAGAAACGCCTACCTCAAAATGAGAACCATCAAGCACCTCAAACCCATCCTCGCACAGGATCATTTCCGTACAGTCTGTCAAACGCTCATCACCCCTACACTTGACTACTGCAACCCCATCTACCTAGGGCTGTCAAAACAGGCTCTCCGACCACTGCAGATGGCTCAGAACACTGCCGCCCGCATAATAACAGGCTGCTCAGGACATGACCACATCACACCTATCCTCTACCACCTCCACTGGCTACCAATCAGCTCCTGTATACAATACAAATTTATCCTAAACATATTCAAAATAAGACAGAACATCTCAGCTGACAGCCTGCAACCTCTCATCAAAGCGGACCTATGCACCAGACCCAAACGAGCTGAGATCTGCCAAGGACCTCAAAGATTTTAGAAAACTACTCAAAACAAAGCTTTTCATGGATCACTATAAGGACTTCACCTGAACTAGACTCTGCCATAACCAAACCGAAGCCTTCAATCTGTATATAGACCTGTATATAGCTCAATTGTATATAGCTCACTTGTTTTAATAACTGTACATAGTTCACTTGCATATAAAGCAAACTATTCGCTCACACCCCACGAACACACTCATTCAGATGTTTCCACTGCATGTTGCACACTGTAGCCCCCCCCCCTTGATTGTTTGATGTGAAAAACACTTTGATTTAATGATAAAGCAGTATATTAAATCTGCCTAAATAAAAATAAAATAAATTTTATGGTAGGCGTTTGTAGTAGTTTTCGCTATGCGGGGTTGCATGGAGAGGTGTTGGCCCATGATAATTCCAAGGTATTTAATTTCTTTCTTTACTGTTATTTGCCTTTGTTGTATGCAGATTGTTTGTGTTGGGGTAATTAATAAAGAGTGCTTCTGTCTTTTTGCAATTTATGGTGAGGTGGTGATTGTTGAGCCAGATGATCATGTCATCCACACATGCGGTTATAGTTGATAGGTCAGGGTTGTATGTATCGAATGGGGTGTATACCATTATGTCATCTGCATATAGTCTTTACTGGATTTTGTGGTTTTTAATTATTTCACATATTTGGCTGTATGTAGATGTTAAATACAATTGCAGAGAGCGAAGAACCTCGTGAGACTCCTTGGTTTGATGGGACGGGTTTGATTTGCCGTTCCACATTTGACTTGCTGCTGTCTGTTTTGCAGATAGGATTTGAACCATGTTAGAGTGTTATGTAGGCCAATTTCTTGTAGGCATCTGAGCAGGATGGTATGGGAGACAGTGTCGAATGCTGAGGATATGTCCATAAATATGATAATAAATCCTGTTCTTGCTTTGCCTATTCCTCTTATAATGCTGTTGAATAGGGATAATAGCAATGTCTCTTTGCCATGGTTGGGTCTAAACCCGTGTTGATCCAGTTGAACATGTTGGTCTATGTGGTCTTGAAGTTGTTTTTGAACTATTTTTTCTATGACTTTAGCTATGAATGGTAAGCTGGAGATTGGTCTGTACGCGGCTGGGTCATTTTTATCGAGGAATGCGTCTTTGAGTAGGGGTCGAATAATTGCTTGTTTGAGAGAAGTAGGCATGAATCCCTGGGTGAGTGACATTGTGGCTATCTTGTGAATCGAGTATTTAAGCTGTTCCTTTGCTGCTTTTATTTTATTTATTTATTTATCTTTTATTTATTTATTTTTTATACCGTTGTCTTTAGAATCAGTGCGGTTTACATGTATACTAACAGGTACTTTTTTTTTTATTCCCTTGTCCCTGAAGGGCTCACAATCTAAGTGTACCTTAGGCAATGGAGGGTTAAGTGGCTTGGCCAAGGCCACAAGGAGTGGCCATGGGACTAGAGACCCCAGTCCCGCCAGCCTGAGGTTGCGTGTCCCCATGCGGGAATTGAACCCCCGGCCTTCCGGCCTGAGGTAACCTGTCCCAACCACTGAGCCACTCCTCAAGCCACAGGACAAGGGTCTGAATGTGAAGTTGTGGTGTTAAGTGAGGAGATGATATCTTCAATTTGTTGGATGGTTGGGATATTGAATGTCCCCCATAATTCTCTGTGTACAAGGATGTGTGATTGGATATATATAGTTAAGGTTATTAGATTTTGATTATTGAATCTGTTACTTAGATAATTGACCTTTTTTTGGGGGTGTATTTCAGGGGGGGGGGGTTGAGGGTCTCCAGTGAGTGTTCTCATAATGTTGAAGAGCTCTTTAGGCTTGTTGATTGATCTCATAATGAGGTTTGTATGGTGTTCTCGTCTGCGTTGATTGATTATGTTAGTGTATTGGATTTGTTGGGTTCTGTACTGGTGTAGGAGGATTGGGTCTTTTGTCTCCATTTTCTTTCGAGTCGTCTTAAAAGTTGTTTAGTTGGCCTGATTTCATTGGAGTACCATGGGTTTTTTTTGCTCTGTATATGTATGAAGGTTTTTTGGAAGGTGCCTTTGATGCTGTAGAAACCTCTTCAGACACCTCAACCGATACCGGTACAGACTGCATCGACAAAGTCGGATATGCCACCAATACCGAGTCATGCGTCTCTCTCTGGCATCGACAGATTGGTACCTGAACAACCCAATACCGACTTCGATCAATACCAGTACCGTGCTTTGCACGATCACCGGGATCGGAGATATTTTGAATCCTCGGATTAGTCTGAAGACACTGCCGATACCAGAGTACTTCTCCCCGAGGATTCCTCTTCTCCTCAGCGCAGAATGTCTCCGCCATAGGATATGTCCTTTCAGGACTTTATCCGTGATGTGGCCCGAGGCCTTTCCATCATAGTAGCTCCTGAAAAAGCCTAGGACAAAGGAGTTGGAAATCCTCCAATACCCTAAGGCTCCCAAAGAGGCAGCTACTCTGCCTATTCATGAGATCTTACATGATCTTATGCTAAGGATGTGGGAAACACCTTTAACCATATCCCCTCATTCTCGAAGACTCGATACCATGTATCGAGTTCCACCTTGTCCTGGCTTTCAAAAAACTCAATTACCACACCATTCAATGGTGGTGGAATCAGCCATGAGAAGGATGAAAAGTGCAAAGAGACATGCATCCAATCCTCCAGGTCGTGAATGCAGGACTCGCGATGCCTTTGGGCATCAATGCTTCCATGCTCTCAACTAGGATCAGTTCCTATATCTTGTATATGAGAATGTTCCTTAGAGGTCACAGGAGACTTGGAGCTTATGAGAGCCCCCTTCTTCCTGATGACAAAAGACAAGACTATCTCACTCTTGTCAAACATGCTCAGGATGTTTCCAAGTTTGTTAATCGTGCAGCCTTTGACTGTTTTGAGTGCATAAGCAGAACCTCTGCTATTGCCATTGGTGCATGTCGGATCATCTGGCTTCAGGCATCTGACTTGGAAATTTGGGTACAGGATAAATTAGGAAATATTCCTTGCACAGGAGAAAATCTCATTGGCAGGAGAAGGCTAACGAAATAGATGCTGACAATATCACACTAAATAGATTGTCCAAATCTATATCTTATTCATTCTTTTAATTTATGATTTTAATTATGTATTTATTCCTATTTATAATTTTTGATATGTCATTATGATGTTTTATCGTTTTTAGTGTGCCTCACCCCTGAAGAAGTATCATACAAAACACGGGTTTGGGCCTCTTCTATCAAATAAGGATCAATAAAGTTTGTGAGTTTTACCTACTGCCCACGTCTTTGGACTGTTTTCTCTGATTGTCCAAATCTACAGCCGATCCTGCAAAGAAAAGATCCTCTAAGAAACCATTTTTCAATAAGAAAAAGACGTTTTATCCTTCCTATACCCAACAGGGACACCGTCCAGGTCAGACTGCCCAAAAGGGACAGCAGCAACAACCTAGACAACAAAAGAAGCCAAAAGCTGCAAAACCTCAGCCAGCTCAGCAGGCTCAACCTCCTCAGGGGCTTTGACTCCTTTCTAGAGAACTTCGCCTTCCTGCCTCTGAAGGGTCCAGAACCCTTTACCATCCCAGGCAGGTTATGTCATTTTGCCCACAGATGGTACCAAATAACAGCAGAAAATTGGACTCTGTCCATTATACAAGAGGGGTACAAGCTTCATTTTCACAGCCTGTCACCTCCTACAATTATAAGATAGTTCAATTCTCAGACCTCTCTTGACAATCTCTTAGGTCAAGAAGTCACAATGCTCCTTGCTCAAGGAGCAATAGAGGAAGTACCCATTCCCCATCAGGGTACAGGGTTCTACTCCCCCTATTTCCTTATTCAAAAGAAAACAGGAGGACACAGACCCATTTTAGACCTCAGAGAATTGAACAAATATCTCTTCCGAGAGAAGTTCAAAATGGTCTCTCTAGGAACTCTGCTGCCATACCTTCAAAGTCAGGATTGGCTTTGTTCTCTAGATCTCAAGGATGCGTATACTCATATTCTCATCCATCCAAATCACAGGAGATTCCTCTGATTCCTGTTTCAAGGAAAGCACTACCAATATAAGGTTCTTCCCTTTAGCCTGGCATCTGCGCCAAGAGTGTTCACAAAATGCATGGCTGTGGTAGCAGCATTTCTCTGCACTCTGGGAATATTCATCTTCCCTTACTTAGACAACTGGCTCATTCGAGCCCCCACAGTGCCAGAAGCTAGCTCTGCTCTATCTCGCACAATGTGAATCCTTCAGTATTTGGGACTGGTCATAAACCTCCCAAAATCCAATCTTGCTCCCACTCAGTCCCTAGAGTTCATAGGAGCTCATCTGGATACCAGACAGACAAGGGATTTCCTTCCGCAGCCCCGCTGTCTTCGCATAGTACAACTAGCTTTCCAAGCAGTGCTCAAGCCTTGTCTCACTGCTCGGGAAATGCTACAAATGCTTGGCCACATGGCATCCACTGTGCATGTGGTTCCTTATGCTCACCTCCATATGTGAGCGGCCCAGTGGACTTTATCCACTCAGTGGACACAGGCCTCAGGTTGCCTGTCGGACAAAATAACAAACTCAGACCATCTTATTTCATCCCTCCAGTGGTGGCAATCACCCAGAAACCTTCTGGTGGGGTCTCCTTTCCAGCAACCCCTATCCCAAGCCACCCTAACAACAGATGCTTCACAGGTGGGATGGGGAGCACACCTGCACGATCTCTCTACCCAGGGGACCTGGACTCCACAGGAGGCCTGTCTTCACATCAACCTCCTGGAGCTCAGAGCAATCTTCCTTGCTCTTCGAGTATTTCACGCCCAGCTCAGTTACAAGACAGTCCTAGTTCAAACGGACAATCAGTAGCCATGTTCTATGGGAACAAACAGGGCGGAAAAGGCTCTCTGTCGCTATGCAACGAAGCTTTGCGACAATGGGCCCTCGCTAGAGAGCATCAGATTTATCTCCTTGCGGTGTATCTTCCAGGCATTCAAAATTCTTGGGCAGACAAACTCAGTCGCGTTCTGCTTCCACACGAATGGTCTCTCCATGCAGACCAGGTTGCCCAAATATTTCAGATTCTCCAGGACCAAGCAGGAAGTCAGTCCTCACTTATGGGTGACGTCGGCGCCGACGGAGCCCTCGCGGAGCAATTTTCCCCAGCTTTCAAAGAAAGCCTTTGGGAATTGCAGCGCGCATGCGCGGTCGTCTTCCCGCCCGAGGGTGCCATCTTAGCCAGTCTTCTTTTTTCCGCGGAGCCCTACAGACGTCCCCGTCTTGTCCCCGCGAAAAAGTTGATTTTCTTCTTTATTTTATCCTTTTTTCTTTCGGCTCGACGCCGATCGTTTTCCCGCCGGACTCGCGACGCCGGTCTCGAGTCCTCTTACTTTTTTCGGTTTTTCTGACTTGGTCAGCTTTCGTTTTCGGTTTCCCTGGCAGCCCGGTCCTTTGACCTCGCAGGGGCCCTTTTTCCCCCGATGGCTGCCAGTGGGTTTAAGCGGTGTGGTCGGTGTGACCGAAATATGTCACTAACCGACACACACGACTTTTGCCTCCGCTGCCTGGGCCCGGATCATGAGGAACTGATCTGTGGGCCCTGCAGCAAACTGTCCTCGAAGGCGTTGAGAAGTCGGCGGCATCAGCGTGAGAGAATCTTCGCTGACCCCAGCCGTACCCGGACCTCGTCGGAGGCCTCCGTTTCGAAAGGCTCCAGCTCGGACCGTCGCCGGAGCTCCTCCGACCGAGGTTCTCCCTCCGGGGACCATCGTCGGAAGGAAAAACCCGCGAGGGCGGCGTCGGTGGACGCTCCTGGTTCCGCGAGGGCCAGGTCGCATAGCCCCGACAGCCGCCCCGGGTCCTTGGAGAAGGAACACATCCCGAAGCGACCTCGCCTGGAGTCGGAGATGCCTGCCCGGGTAAGTCCTGTGGTCCTTCTGCACTCGCCTCCGCGACAGCCGACGTCGGGCCCGACGCCGTCGGGGCCCGAGTCGGGGGCTGCTGGGTCACCTGAGCTCGGACTCAGGTTGACGGCCTTGGAGAGCAGACTGTCTGCCTTCATGGACCAGCAGAGGGCACTGCTCGCTGGCCTCGCTGGCGCCGCTGCCCCGACCGCCGGGACGTCGACGTCCAAGTCGACCCCGGAGACCGAGCCGATCCTCGAGTCGATGAGAACTCGAGTCGATCCTCGGTCGAGGTCACCTTCGGCCTCCCGTTCGGGACCGAGGTCGCCGACGCCGACTCCCTCGGCGTCGGGGCGGCTGGCGCCGCACCCTGCCCGGGCAGACCCCACCGAGTCCTCGTCGGAGTCGGTCTGGGAGTCTGAGGAGGAAGAGTCACCTGATTCTTTCCGGACTCGGTGTGTCCCATCGGACTCACCGGAGTCCGAGCCTCAGAAGCAGTCCCCCCCGGAGGATGCCCGGTTCTCGGACTTCGTTAGGGATATGGCCAAGGCTTTGGCCTTCCCTGCGGATCCCGAGGAGGAGCCTCGAGCCGAAGAGCTCGACGCCCTCCAGTATGACTCTCCCGCGAGGGAACACTTTACTGTGCCGGTTCCTCCTATGCTGGAACGACTACTCTTCCGCATGTGGGAGAGTCCGGCCTCCTCGCCGGTCCTGAGCAAGCGGGTCGATTCTATCTATCGGGTCCGCAAGAGCCCTGGCTTTCAAAAGGCGCAGCTGCCACACCATTCCATGGTAGTGGAATCGGCCATGCATCGTCTTAAGAGCCAGAAGATGCACTCCTCGGTGCCTCCTGGAAGGGAGGCCCGTAACCTGGATGGCCTTGGCAAGAAGTGCTTCCAGGGCTCTATGCTCGCATGTCGTGTCCAGACTTACCAGCTATACATGGGCATGTATCTCCGGGATCTGGCTAAAGAGCTAGCCGGATTCTCCGCTGGTCTCTCCGAGGAGCCCTTGCGGAGGTTCCTAGCCTTGTCCACGGGCATTCGGGAATGCTCAAAGTTCATGTCCCGAGCAGCCTATGATGGCTTTGAAGCCTCGGCTCGAGTGGCCGCAGCCGGCATCGGTGCCCACCGACAGGCTTGGCTTCAGTCGTCAGACCTTGAGCCCTGGGTACAGGACAAGTTGGTCGATGTCCCCTGCAGAGGCGAAAACCTCTTTGGCAAGCCCATGGCGGAAAAGGCTGCACAAATTGAGACTGAGACTCTCACCAGGACCAGGCTTTCTAGGAAGACCTCCGCCCCTTCCCAGAAAAAGAAGGGCTCGGGGAAAAAGTCCTTTTACCCGAGGAAGGCGGCTGCCTACAAACAATACCCCCATTATCAGGCCCCTGCAGCTCCCCAACAGGGCCAGCAGGCCAAGGGACGGGGTAACGGGTCCCGTAGGCAGCAAGCCCCCAAGCCTGCACCACCAGCCCCTGCTCAGCAGGGTGGGGGTTTTTGACTCGCTCAGCATAGCCTCTCCCCCCCCGCTGGTTCCTCCCAGCACCGGAGGCCGGCTGGTTCACTTCGCCCACAGGTGGTCCAGCATCACCGCAGATGCCTGGGTGCTTCAGGTCGTGCGAGAGGGCTACCTTCTCCACTTCCATCAGGTCCCTCCCTCCTATTTTCCGGGAGAGCCTCCGCGCCCCCCTCTGCACAGGGAGTTGCTCCTTCAGGAGTTAGCAGGTCTTCTGCAGGAACAGGCGGTGGAACCGGTGCCACACCACCTGAGAGGTCAAGGCTTTTATTCAAGGTATTTTCTGATACCAAAGAGAACAGGGGGCCTCAGACCCATCCTGGACTTGCGCAACCTCAACAAGTTCCTTGTGCGGGAGAAGTTCAAAATGCTTACCCTTGGAATCCTTCTGCCCTACCTCCAGCAGGGAGATTGGCTATGCTCCTTGGATCTAAAGGATGCCTACACGCACATCCTCATCCACCCAAGCCACCGCCAATACCTAAGGTTTGTGGTGGCCGGAAATCACTACCAGTACAGAGTGCTGCCCTTTGGCCTGTCCTCCGCACCGCGAGTCTTCACAAAATGTCTCGCGGTCGTGGCGGCCCATCTCCGGCTTCACGGCCTCTATGTCTTTCCGTACCTCGACGACTGGCTCATCAGAGCAGCGTCCGCTCAGGAGGTCACCAACGCCACGTGCCGCACGGTGACTCTGCTGCAGCACTTGGGCTTTGTTATAAACTTCGCAAAGTCCACTTTGCTCCCCTCACAGGATCTCGAGTTCATCGGCGCAAGGCTGCACACTCCTCAGGCGCGAGCGTACCTACCGCTCGACAGGGCTCAACGGCTCATGGACCTAGCCGACCGCTTTCGCAGCCAGACCCTGGTCTCCGCCAGGCGCTTCCTGAGACTGCTCGGCCATATGGCTTCCACCGTCCATGTGACCCCCAATGCCCACCTGAATATGCGGTCTGCTCAATGGTGTCTCCGCCAACAGTGGCGACAAGCCACGGGCGGCCTAGCAGACCTAGTGCGAGTTTCCGAGCCGCTGGTCTCGTCTCTCCGGTGGTGGCTCCGGCAGCCGAACCTGCTATTCGGAATGCCTTTCCAGCCCCCTCAGCCGACCCGGGTGCTGACCACCGATGCATCCCTCCGGGGCTGGGGAGCACATTGCCAGGAGGCACGTACTCAGGGCCTCTGGACCACGTGGGAGTCTGCTCAGCAGATCAACTTCCTGGAGCTCAGGGCGATCCGCCTAGCTCTCGAGGCCTTCTCCCACCTGACTTCCCAACAGTCCGTCCTTGTCCAGACGGACAATCAGGTTGCCATGTTCTACGTGAACAAGCAGGGGGGCACGGGCTCCTTCCTCCTCTGTCGGGAGGCGCAGAAGCTCTGCTCTTGGGCCGTCAGTCACGGCATTCTCCTCAAGGCAGTTTATCTCCCGGGCCAAGAAAATTGCCTTGCAGACAAACTCAGCAGGGTCCTCCAGCCGCACGAGTGGCGTCTGGATCCCTTGGTAGTTCAGAAGCTCTTCCTCAAGTTGGGTCTCCCCACGTTGGATCTCTTTGCCAGTCCTCACAACCGGCAGCTTCCTCGCTTCTGCTCTCGTCAGCCGCACCCCTTCGGGTTGCGGCGGACGCCTTTCTGATCTCGTGGTCGGGGAGCCTTCTGTACGCTTTCCCTCCCATCCCGCTAGTCTCTCGGACTCTTTTCAAGGTTCTCCGAGACAAAGCCTTCATGATCCTGGTGGCCCCTCGCTGGCCCAGGCAGCCGTGGTTTCCGCTCCTGTTGCAACTGGCGGTGGAGGATCCAATCCCTCTGGGGGTACAACCGGATCTCCTCACTCAGGATCAGGGGTCCCTCCTGCACCCCAACCTCAGGTCTCTCAGCCTCATGGCCTGGCTGCTGAGAGGGTAGTCCTTGCTCCCCTTCTCCTGCCGGCGGAGGTGGAGGAGGTCGTCTTGGCTTCGCGACGGCCTTCTACCCGCAAATGCTACGCCCTTAAATGGCGTCGCTTTGCAGTCTGGTGTAACCAACAGTCTCAGGATCCCTTCTCCTGCCCGGTGTCGGTGATCTTGCAATACTTGCTGCACCTCTCTAATCTGGGACTTAAGTCCAACTCCGTCAAAGTTCACCTCAGTGCTCTTTCAGCACATCATGTGCCGGTGGACGGCAGACCTCTCTCCAATGACCCTCTCGTAGCGAGGTTTCTCCGAGGTCTCCTTCTGCTTAAACCACCTCTGCGCCTGACTGGGACCTGAATGTGGTTTTGCAGCGGATCACCTGTCCGCCTTTTGAACCTATGGCTACCTGTTCTCTCCGTTTTCTGTCTTGGAAAACACTGTTCTTGATAGCCCTCACTTCCGCTAGACGCGTCAGTGAATTGCAGGCCCTCGTGTCTGATCCCCCTTACACTAGGTTCTACAAGAATAGGGTGGTCCTACGGACTCATCCGAAATTTCTGCCTAAAGTGGTCTCCCCTTTTCACATCGATCAGGAGGTGGTGCTTCCAACCTTCTTTCCCAGACCACACTCCAGCCGAGCTGAGACGGTCCTCCATACCCTGGACTGTAGAAGGGCTCTGAACTTCTACCTTGACCGTACGCGGGAGCACCGTAAAGCTGCTCAGCTTTTTGTGTCTTTCGACCCCAATAGATTGGGGCTCCCGGTCTCCAAGCGTACTCTGTCCATCTGGGTTGCGGACTGTATCTCTTGGGCTTATGGGGCAGCCGGACTCTCCTTAGAAAGTCGAGTCACGGCTCATTGCGTTCGGGCAAAGGCCACGTCAGTGGCTTACCTCCGCTCTGTTCCGCTGGCAGACATCTGCCGGGCCGCTACTTGGTCTTCGAGCCAGACTTTTGCGGTCCATTACTGTCTCGAGAGGGAGTCCCGTAGGGACAGTGCTTTCGGACAGGCAGTCCTCCGTAATCTCTTTGAGGTCTGAGCAACTCCTACCCTCCATCCCGGATGTGGGCTACCGGTGGGTGATAATTCAGCGAAGATTCTATCCTTCTGTGCTGCTGAGCTAGAGGGAGCTCATTTTTGTGCTTAGGGTCTCCGGTAGCCTTGAGCTTGGGAGTCCCATAAGTGAGGACTGACTTCCTGCTTGGTCCTGGAGAAAGCGTAGTTACTCACCTGTAACAGGTGTTCTCCAGGAGCAGCAGGAATCAGTCCTCACTACCCTCCCTCCTCCCCTTGGAGTTGCAATCGTCTGCTTATGTTCTTTTTGCAAATTTTTATGCTGTCTTTTTAGCTATGTCATCTGACTGGCTAAGATGGCACCCTCGGGCGGGAAGACGACCGCGCATGCGCGCTGCAATTCCCAAAGGCTTTCTTTGAAAGCTGGGGAAAATTGCTCCGCGAGGGCTCCGTCGGCGCCGACGTCACCCATAAGTGAGGACTGATTCCTGCTGCTCCTGGAGAACACCTGTTACAGGTGAGTAACTACGCTTTTGGGGAACCCCGGACATAGACCTCTTTGCAAATCCTCTGAATGCCAAACTTCCCCGGTTCTGTTCCAGAATTCCGGCTCGATGTTGTCAGGCAAGGGACGCCGTCAGGACTTCCTATATGCCTTCCCACCCATTCCCCTCATCCCCAAAACCCTATTCAAGCTTTGGAGAGACAGAGGTCATATGATCCTCATAGCTCGATGTTGGCCACGGCAAACGTGGTACCCTCTGCTCCTGCATCTCTTTCAAGCTCCGCCTCTGGAGTTGGCATCCCGATCCCCAGTCTCTGCATCTCAGGGCCTGGTTGCTGAAAGTCTAGAACTTCAGGATCTTAACCTTTCCCAACAGGTAAAGGATATCCTTCATGCTTCTAGGAAACCCTCCACAAGATGCTCGTATGCCTTTAAGTGGAAAAGGCTTACCACATGGTGCTCGCAGAAGGGTCTTAACCCTCGTGCGATACCTCTGGAATCGATACTGGAATATCTCCTTCATTTGTTAAATGCGGGTCTCAAGACAAATTCAGTAAGAGTCCATCTTAGTGCTATTACAGCTTCTTGCAAGCCTCTAGGTGGACAATCTGTTTCCTCTCATAGCGAGATTTATGAGAGGCCTTCTTTTAACAAAGCCTCCCATTAAGCCACCACTGGTGGCATGGGACTTAAATCTGATGCTCGGGCAGCTCATGAAACTGCCCTTTGAACCATTAGCCACTACATCTTTGAAATTCCTTTCCTGGGAAGTCATCTTCCTCATTGCAATCACATCAGCACGTCGCATCAGTGAATTGCAAGCGTTAGTGGCTGATCCTCCTTATACAAGGTTCCACCATGATAAGGTAGTTCTTAGGACTCATCCACATTTTATGCCAAAGATGGTTTCGCCTTTCTATTTAAACCAAGCGGTTTACCTTCCTGTATTCTTTCCGAGGCCTCATGCCTCCAGTGCAGAAAGGAACCTTCATACCTTGGACTGTAAAAGAGCTTTGGCCATTTACTTGCAAAGGACACAGCAACATAGAAAAAATCTTCTCAACACTTTGTTGCTTTTGATCCTAGTCATTTGGGACTTCCAGTTTCCAAAAGAACACTGTCCAACTGGATCGCACAGTGCATATCCTTTGCCTCTGAGAGTAAGAACCTTCTCCTTGAAGGCCATGTCACCACTCACAATGTGAGAGCCATGGCAGCCTCAATGGCTCATCTTCACTCGGTGTCTATCGACAACATCTGTTGAGCAGCTATTTGGGCTTCAGTACATACCTTCACAGCCCACTACTGCTTAGACAAGGACTCCCACCGGGATGCCTTGTTTGGCCAGGCTGTTCTTCAACACCTTTTTCAGACTTAATCAACTCCTACCCACCGTCTGGTAGGATGCCAGAGATCCATGGGGGGAAGTGGGGCCCTTTTGCAAGGACTGACAACTTCCTGGGGCCATCTCCCTGGCATCTGCATCTAGGGAGTCCCTATATGTGAAGACTACATTCCTGCTTGTTGCTGGAGATGGCGTAGTTACTCACCTGTAATAGGTGATCTCCGGGAACAGCAGGAATTTCGTCTTCACAACCCGCCCACCTCCCCTAGGAGTTGTGTATCTCTCTCTCTCTCTCGGCTATAAACTCAACTGGAAAGGCGGGAAGGCAGCACGCGGGTGCTGTGGGATGCTCCCAAAAGCTTTCCTATTGGTCGCTGGGGGTCGGTACCGACAATACCCGTATGTGAAGACTAAATTCCTGCTGTTCCCGGAGATCACCTGTTACAGGTGAGTAACTATGCTTTCTGGGCAGTCTTTAAATTCCAGTGATATATTTTCAAGATCATATTTTGCTACATTCATGAGTGGCTTGCTCTTTTTCAACTTTAGCTTGTTTGTGTACTAGTAACTATTGATCTGTACCACAGTCAGCTCCAGGTTTTGTCTTTGCCAATCTTATTGAGCTTTTCCTTTGTTGACATCCACAGATGTCAATTTGATTTTTTTACACTCCATTGGGCAAATTCCCATGTGTACAGTCACTGCTTGTATTGCTGGAAGAAGGTGTTTAAGATGAATAGATCATTGGTTTTGCAGAATTAAAGGTTTGGACAAGTTCCCGGAGGAAAGATTCATAAACCATTATTAAAGGAGACTCAGGAAATCTACTGCTTGTCCTAATACAAGCATTGTGGAACCTATGTCTTCTGGGGAAACTACTAGGTACTTGTGACCTAGATTGGCCACTGTTGGAAACAGAATACTGGGCTTGATGGACCTTGTTCTGACCCAGTATGGCATATCTTATGTTATGTTCTATGCCTTGTAGCGCTATACAAATAAGTAGTGGTAGTTTTTAGAATCTGGCCTAAAGACCCAATCCATAAGGCAATCTTATCACCATCATGTAGAAAATAGCTCATCTCTCTCCAGTCTTTAGTTGTCCACTTCATGTGGGCTTGCATCTTATGAAGCCTCCCCTTATGCCTCATGCAATGTCTTAGAATCTCAATGTTGTTTTAACTCAGCTGATGAAAGTTTGCTTTGAGCTGTTAGATACGTGTGGACTGAAGTACCTGACCTGGAAGGTCTTGTTTTTGGCATTGCTAACTTCAGCAGACGGTTAATTTATTTTATTTTATTTACATTTTTATACAGCGATTTCCCACAGATCAATTGCGGTTTACAATGAACAACAATGAATTGTACAGAAAGTATGAGTTCAGTTTGCATAAAACAGTATAAACTATGTACAATAACAATTAAAATGAGATATGTTAACTATATACATGGATCTTGTCTTTGTGTGGTGGACGTGTTCTGCTAGGGGATCATTGATTGGGTGTGTGGAACGCCTAGGTTGTGTTACAGAAGTTGTTATAGAGCCAAAGTGTTGTGAGAATAGGTATGTTTTTTTTCTGGAAGGAGGAAAGGTCTTTTGTGGCTCTTAGGCTGCCCGGGAGTTTGTTCCAAAGGGTGGGAGCGCAGTGGGAAAATGCTGTTTGTGATTTTTTAATGAAGTTAATGAACTCCAAACTCTAGTGATTGATCCACCCTATATGTAGTTTTCAACAATAGGGTGGTTTTGTGTACTCAACCTAAATTCCTTCCTATGGAGGTGCCGAATTTCCACCTTAATCAGTCAAGTCCTCCTAACATTTTTCCCAAGACCCCATGCTTATAAATGGGAAAATGCATTGCACTCAGACTGCAAGAGAGCCATTTGGAGTGGACTAAAGCCCATAGGAGGTCCATCCAACATTTTATTTCTTTTGACCCCATTAGGTTGGGGTCTGCCATCAACAAGCTTTTTGGCTAGTGGATCTCATCTCTTTCACTTCTGCTCAGGCTAGTTTGGCTCTTGAGGGTCATGTCACAGCTCATAATGTCTGAGCCATGGCTATGTAAGTTGTCCACTTGAGATCAGCCACCATGGAAAAAATCTGCAGAGCTGCATCATGGACGTCTGTCCACACATCCACATCTTATTATTGTTTCGGAATAGTACTCCCAATGCAACAGCAGATTTGATCAATCTGTTCTTCAGAATCTCTTTAAGGTATAGAATCCATCTCTATTCCTCCCTAGGCGCTGTTATTTTCTGTTCCAGGCTGCCTCCTTAAAAAAAAAAAAAAAAAAAAAAAACAACAACAATTCAACTTACCTAAAATATATGTTTATTCAGTGTCAGTTTGTTGCGACATCTGTTTCGCCTTTTTTTTTTTTAGGTAGCCAGTAGCTGGGGAATCTCACATGTGAGCACTTATCTTGTTTGTCCATGGAGAAAACTAAGTTAGTTACTTGTCAGCAGGTGTTCTCTGTAGATATCAGAATAAGTCCTCACAACCCTGCCACCTCCTCTTGGAGTTGTATTCTGGCTTAGACGTCATTAGACTGAGGAGATGAGGCATGGCGATGGCAGGCAGGAACAGATACCGAGGAATGATGGAGCCTCTCCCAAAGCTTTTAGAAGCTAGGAGAGATTTCCCATGCAGGGTTCTGTCATTACATTATTAATATGCGAGGACTTATTCTGCTGTCCATGGAGAATACCTGCTATAGGTAAATAACTTTGTTTTCTTAAGATGTTATGACAAGTCGCCTTCATGGTTTTCCTCCCTCTTTTTTTTCTCTACCTCGTCTGTCACACATGCACAAGCAAATTTTATAGCTCCCCTCCACTCCACTCCCATCTCTTCATCTGGAATTCAAATATAAACTAGAGACAAGAGGTGAGCTGCATTTGCAGACACACAAGGGAATTCAGAGACATGAAAGATATGGTAATTGAGCATTAAAAAACAAGAAAGGCTAGCATATGTCTTCCACCCAAAGGCAGAAGCTTGCACATGATCCCAAAAAAATTAATGGATTTCTGTTACAATATCAAATTCCCAGGTCTGCCATTTTCTCCTTCTGTCAGCTGATTTAACTAGCTGAGCTAAGAGGCCGAGAAAACCATTTAACCATAAATTGCCAACATTACAAAAATTAAATACATGGACTCCTTTATCCATGTTTAAGAAATATAGAGTATCCTGTATATCCAGGGATGCTTTCCTTGCGTAGATAATAATCCATTTCATTAGCCCATGACTCTGTGGTTTTATAAATATGAGTTGCAGTAAACTAACATTTTATTGGATATGCTTAGTCATGTTTTTCAATAACCATGTAGATCAAGAATCTGGAAACCATATTAGAGGCATAAAAATAGCTTTTTAGAGTCCAGCGTGTTTAGAACTTTTGTCCCCTAAGCCTGCAGCCTTAAATTCCTCTTTAGAATCTCTTCTTCATTCAAAATATTGCTAAAACGTGTTTCTCTCTAGATAAAATCCCCAAAATATACCACCAAGATTGTTAACCTCTCACTTGGACTCTTGCAGCCTCTTCCTTATGGGTCTGCTGCTGAACTTGCTGTCTCTGCTACAGCCTATTCAGAATTCAGCAGCCCAACTTACCGTTTTCCATCATCGTCATGGCCATGTTGCTCTTTCTTCGCATGACGCTGCATTGGCTCTGTATTAGCTTCCACATTCAGTTCAAACTACTGCTCACCTTCCTGGTCTTATTTTAAGTCCTTCTTAAAGACCCACTTTGAGATTGTTTTCTCATCATGACCACCTTATATAAAACATACATACTCCACATACCTTGGCTTAGAAGTGAGGTTCATGACAGTCATGGTATGTGCACAACTATCCCATTTGGAGAAACTGCCCTGAATAAACATATATTTTCTGTAATACTTAGTTATTAGAAATTGCCTTGCCTTTGTGTTTCAGCTAGATTGTGAGCTTGATTTTGTCTCTGTACAGTTCTGCATACATCTAGTAGTACCATGGAAATGTTTGATATTAGAAGTAGGGAAAGCCAGAGGTTTAGAGATTCTTCTCAAACATTTTATGAAAATGTTATTACTTTGTACATCAGGTATGTTTTAGTGCTTTATCTCTGCAGGAGTGCATTCCTTCTGTTTCAAATTAATAACTAAAATTCCATAACACGCACCCCACAAAATGTGTTATACAAGTGCTTTATCAACTGTTCAAGTCTCATGTATTGAAATCTTATGTTTGGTCAGTAGTTTTGAACTGCTTCTTGCCCAATTGGTAGCAATTGTGCTACTAGTCTGGAGAAGGATATTGGGTTAAAAGAGAGGTTAGCCATCATCATTTAATGGATAAACAGTGCATTAGTGCAACAGGTGCCTACGAATGAGGAGTACTGGAAATGTGAGCTTTTTAAACATAGCTGTTCCATTTTGAAATTGTCTGTAGTATTGTAATTCAGTCAGTGGTGTTGCTAAGATATGATAGAGACATATCTCCAGGAACAAGCAGGAATGTAGTCTTCACAGATGGGTACGTTGGTACTGATGGAGCTTGCGTGGGAGTGCTCCCCAGCCTTCTGGGAGTATCCCACTGCGCCTGCGTAACTGTCTTCCCGTCTTTCCAGCTCTCCCTCCTCAGTTCTTCATTTTCCGTGGAGCCGTCAAGATGCAATTCCTATCACCTTATTTTTTGGGTCGCATCTGCCTTCATGTTGACACTGCTACCAACCCCTGTCTGTACTTTCTTCTTTTCTTCTATCTTTCTAAAAAAAAAAAAAAAAGATCTGTTAGGGAAGGAATTTTTTTCTTCCTTCAGGTGCATCGGCATCATCTTAGGCCTAGGCCTCCCCTTTTGTCATAGGCAAAATGGAAAAAAACATCCAGTGATTTTAAAAATTATTCAAAATGTGGCAGTACCATTTCGGCCACAGACACCAATGACTGGTGCCTAAAATGTTTAGGTCCGGATCATCTACCGTGAGAATGTCTTCTTTGCAGGAAGATGACAAAAGAGAGGCCTACAAAACCGAGCTGCAAAACTAGGCATCCTCTTTGCCTCCGATGCAGCATCTGTAGCATCGATGTCATCGAGAGCTTCATCTTCCTCCCAAGAATCTCAGGTATCGAAACCTAGTTCTTCTTTGAAGACTGGTCAGCCCTCCAAGGGTAGATCTCCTTCTAAGCATCAAGATGCCTTGGGCGTTGCCCTGAGGGGGGATACTCCAGCCAAACAATCCTGGTGGGAGGACCTTGCCTCCAAAGCCTTAGTGGGGTCCCAGGATGCTCCCGAGGCCTCCACCTCTGGAGAGCTCCTGGTGCCATGCTCAGGGATCGTGGCCCGCAATTCTGATACCGATACCCAAGCATCGGCAAGTTCCATGGATCAACGTATCCTGTCTATTGAGTGTAGCTTAGTGGCCTTACTGGTGGCCTCTGTACTGGTAAAGCCTTTACAGTCAATTCCTCAGGCACCGGTACCGGTACCGACACAACCTGCATCAACCTTTTTGCCGCTTACCATGCTATCGCCCATGCCGGCCCTTGAATCCGTTTCTGGTACCGAGGTTCCGGCACCGCCACCCTCAACTACCAATTTTGATCGGTATCAGGTACAGGTACAGCGTGAACATCCTGCCCATCTGTACTTTGAGTCTTCAGACTCCAATTCCTCGAACAATGAATCGGCCGATACCTGGGACATGAGAACTCTCCTGGAAGACCCATCTCTGTCCCCACAATGTCGCATGTCCCCTCTGGAAGACATGTCTTTCCAAGACTTTATCCACGATGTTGCTCAAGGGTCTCTCCATAATGGTGACATCGGAGTAAGAGCCTAGAGCTGAAGAACTTGAAATAAGTGTTTCAAGTTCTTCAGCTCTAGGCTCTTTCTCCGATGCCCCGAAGGAAGCTGCAACTTTCCCTATTCATCACATTTTTCACGACCTTATGCTTCGTATGTGAGAAATGCCCCTTACTGTTTCCCCACATACCTGATGACTCGATACCATGTAACGGGTACCAGAGTGTCCAGGTTTCCAAAAGATGCAATTACCACACCACACCATTCCATGGTAGTGGAATCAGCGATGCATTGAATGGAGTGTGCTAAAACACATTCTTCGAACCCTCCAGGTAGAGAATTGAGAACCCTCGACGCCTTTAGTCGGCATTGCTTTCAGGCTGCCATGTTATCGACTAGAATCCGTTCCTACATACTCTATAGGGTATGTTCCTCAGAGAGGTGGCTAGGGATTTGGAGTTAATGGCTCCTCTTCTCCCCATTGACAAGAGAGCAGATTATCTCTCCCTTGTAAAGTATACTCAAAATGTTTCAAAGTTTAACAGGACAACTTTTGACTGTTTTGAGTGCATCAGCAGAACTTCATCTATCTGCATCAGGGCATTCAGAATTGCTTGGCTTCAAGCATCAGATCTTGAACAATGGGTTCAGGACAAATTGGGTAACATCCCTTGAAAACCTTTTTGGCAAGGATTGGCAAGACAAGGCCTCTCAGTTAGAATTTGAGAACACTACACTTAATAGACTATCAAGGTCTATGGCCAATCCAGCTAGAAGAAATCAGCAAAGAAAGCTTTTTTTCAATAAGAAGTACTATTCTTCTTGCAGCTCTGCTATACAGTGTAAACACCATGCTCCTCAGAAGGGGCAGCAACCACCAAAATAGCAAAGGAAGGCTTAGACTCCTAGGTCACAGCCACCTCAACAGACCCAGCCTCCTTAGGGTTTTGACTCCTTTCTAGAGAACATAGCTGCTCTGCCTCTGGAGATTCCAAATCCTACCCTCATCCCCCTGGTAAGCTTTGTCACTTTGCCCACAGGTGGCATCTTATCACATCAGAGCAGTGGACACTGTCCATAGTACGGGAGGGGTACAAACTTCATCTACAAAGTCTGCCCCCCCCCCCCCAGCCTCCTCCAAGAGAGTTCTGCTCTCAGGATCCTCTTTCTGCTCTGTTACAAGAGATCACTTCCCTCCTTCAAGGAGCAATAGAGGAGGTTCCACTAGCCCAGCAGGGAATGGGTTTTTATTCTCCCTACTTCCTCATTCCAAAGAGAACGGGGGGATACAGGCTCATTCTGGACCTCCGAGAACTGAACAAGCACCTGGTATGGGAGAAATTCAAAATGATCTCCCTAGGAACCCTTCTTCCCTTTCTCCAAAGTCAGGACGGGCTCTGTTCTCTGGACCTCTAGGAGGCATATACTCATATTCTGATTCAGTCACAGCACAGAAAGTTCCTGCGCTTCATGTTTCAGGGGAGACATTATCAATACAGAGTCTTGCCTTTTGGCCTCGCCTCTGCCCCAAGAGTTTTCACAAAGTGCATGGCGGTAGTAGCCGCGTTTTTGAGAACTCTTTGAATATTTGTCTTCTCTTACTTAGATGACTGGCTCATTCGAACAAACACCACTCTAGAGGGCAGTCTTTCTCTCTCGCGCACCATGCAGGTGCTGCAACACTTGGGATTTGTAATAAATCTTCCAAAGTCCCAACTTATTCCCTCTCAAACTAGAATTCATAGGGGCTCTTTTAGACACTCAGCAATCAGAGGCATTTTTGCCTCCACTCTGCTGCGCACGACTCAGCAAGCCTCAAGAGGTTTCTCACTGCTAGAGATCTACAACTGCTGGGTCATGTGACATCAACCGTGCATGTTGTCCCTTATGCTCGTCTACATATGCGTGCAGCTCAATAGACACTAGCTTCCCAGTGGTCTCAAGCATCCGGTCGCCTGGGAGACAAGATAATGGTCTCTACCCACCTAATCTAGTCTCTCCAGTGGTGGCAATTCCCAGAAAACCTCCTGATAGGGTCACCTTTTCAGATGCCAGCACATCAATGTACCCTGACGACGGATGTGTCCAAATTGGGCTGGGGAGCTCATCTGGACAATCTCTCCACTCATGGGCTTTGTCATCAGGAGTCACAACTCCACATAAATCTGCTGGAGCTCAGAGCCATTCACAATGCTCTCAAAGTCTTCCAGGACCATCTTCGATTCTGCTCAGTTCTAGTCCAGACAATCAAGTAGCCATGTTCTACTTGAACAAGCAGGGCGGAATAAACTCTTGGACACTCTGCAGCGAGGCCGTGCATCTGTAGTCTTTTGCCATACAGCATCATATTCACCTACTTGCGGTGTCTCTTCTGGGCGAACACAATGTCCTGGCGGACAAACTCAGTCGAGTCCTTCTCCCCCCACGAGTGGTCTCTCCATGCAGACAGAGTAGCTCACATCTTTCAGATCTGGGGAACCCCAGAGATAGACTTGTTTGCAAGTCCTCAGAATGCCAAGCTTCCTCGCTTCTGCTCCAGGACACCTGCAGATGGATACTTTTCACCTCCACTGGGGGTGGAGCCAGCAGATGGATACTTTTCACCTCCACTGGGGTCAAGGCTTCCTGTATGCATTCCCCTCATTCCCAAGACACTCCAGTGAGACAGGGGCTTCATGATACTCATAGTCCCACGCTGGCCACGACAACTGTGGTATCCTCTCCTACATCTGTCTCGGGCTTAACCCATAGATCTGGGATCTGCTCCAGATCTCTCTCAGGAGGAGGGGACACTGCTCCATCCCATTCCACGGTCCCTCCATCTTACGGCATGGCTGCTGAAGGCATAGCCTTCCAGGACATTAACCTCTCTCAGCAGGCTAAAGATATCCTTTTAGCACTCAGAAAGCCTTCTACCAGATGTTCCTATGCCTTCAAATGGCGTAGATTCTCTCTATGGTGTTGGCAGAGGGCACTTAACCCCTTCTCAGCTCTGGTAGATGCATTACTTGAGTATCTTCTCCACCTCTCTTCCTCTGGACTTAAAACCTACCCGGTAAGAGCTACACCTCAGTGCAATTGCAGCCTCTCACATGCCCGATGGTCAACCCATCTCTTCTCAGCCACTTGTAGCACTCTTCATGAGGGGTCTTCTATTGACCAAACTTCCCATTAAGCCCCCTCCAGTGGCATGGGATCTCAATATTGTTCTAGGTCAGCTTCTCAAGCCGCCCGTTGAACCTCTAGCCACCACCTCTCTGATGTTTCTTACCTGGAAGTTTACCTTCCTTACTGCTCTCACTTCAGTGAGACTCATTAGTGCGCTCCAAGCCTTGGTAGCTGACCCTCCTTATACACGATTCCACCATGATAAGGTAGTTCTTAGGATTCATCCTCACTTTATGCCAAGGGTGGTCTTGCCCTTCCATTTAAACTAATCAGTCTACCTTTCTCTCATTTTCCCTAGATCTCATTCCTCTAGTGCAGAGGCAACCCTTCACATTCTAGATTGCAAACGTGCCTTGGCTTTCTATCTCCAGAGAACTCGAGAGCAGAGAAAAGCTTTCCAACTTTTTATTGTCTTTGACTAGTAACTAAGCGAGCTCTCTCCAGGTGGATTGTAGATTGCATCTCGCATCTCCTTTGCTTATGAAAGTGCAGATCTCTCTCTTGAGGGTCGCATCACTGTACATAATGTTCAAGCCATGGCTGCCTCCATGGCAAATCTACGCTCTGTAGCAATTGATGAGATATACAAAGCAGCAACTTGGTCTTCTGTCCACACTTTTGTTGCCCACTATTGCCTGGACAAGAGCTCCCGCCACGATGCCTTGTTTTGGACAAGCTGTTCTCCAGCATCTCTTTCAGACTTAGATCAACTCCTACCCTCCGTCCTGGGTTTCGATATCGGACATCCTTGGAGGATACATGACCTACTTCTGCCTGTAATCCACAGCGCACCTGGAGGTCATCTCTCTGGCATCTTTGTGCTAGGGAGTCCCATATGTGAAGACTACATTCCTGTTTGTTCCTGGGGATAAGCGTAGTTATTCACCTGTAACAGGTGATCTCCAGGAACAGCAGGAATTTAGTCTTCACAACCCGCCGTCCTCCCCTAAGAGTTGTAGGTCGTCGTCTTTTTCTCTTCTCTCCTTTTATCTCGGCTACAAATTCAACTGAGGAGGGAGAGCTGGAAAGGCAAGAAGGCAGCTGCGCAGGGGGATGCTCCCAAAAGCTTTCCTATTGGACTCTGGGGAGCGTTCCCGCGCGGGCTCCGTTGGTACCGATGTACCCGTATGTGAAGACTAAATGCTTGCTGTTCCCGGAGATCATCTGTTACAGGTGAGTAACTACACTTTAAATACCTCTGTGGCATAAATGCACAGGAGAGTCTCTTGTAATTGAAGGCAAGTTCTGCTGCGAGGGGACATAGGATGAGGGTGAAAGGGAATAGACTCAGGAGTAATATGCGGAAATATTTCTTTATGTCAAGAGTGGTGGATGCGTAGAATAGTTTCCCAGTGGAGGTGGTAGAGACGAGGACAGTATCTGAATTCAAAAAAGCATGGGACAAACACACAGGATCTCTAAAGGAAAAAAGGGCACTATTGTGGTTGATATAAAAGGGCAGACTAGATAGGCCTTGTGGTCTTTTTCTGCCGTCATGTTTCTATGTTTCTAAATAGAAATCAAATGTTGCAAAGGGCTTCCAAAGAGTTTTTTTTTTTTGGGGGGGGGGGAGGAGCAAATGTCAGTTGCCAATTCATAAAATTTACAGCTGCAGATGATGATGATTTATTTATTTAACTGTATTTATATCCCGCTTTTCACCGGGTCAAAGCGGCCCAACATCAAAAAAGGGGGAGACAGTAATCAATGATAATTAACAATTTAACTTAAATTTAGCTGATGAAATAACAGTTTCCTTCTGTTTTATCTCTAGAAAAGGTTCGGGAAATCCAGGAAAAACTTGAAGCCTTTATTGAGGCCCTCCATCAGGAGAAATGAATTCTTGAAGCAAGTAATGTTTTCAAGGTAATACCCATCTGACTTTGTTTTAGCAACAGTTCTGCAGTGAGATGGTGACATTTCATTAATCTTGCAGCCCCTTTCTCCATTTGCCGCCTTTTCTATTCTGTTGCAATTCTGCCTTTCTTGAATAGTGTTGAGTAAGAAATTATTGCAAACCTTTTCCCAAGGCCAGTCTGAGACAGCTCAAAGATAGCTATTTTGCAGTGAAGGAGTAGTCTAGTAGTTAGAGCAGCAAGTCTGGGAACCAGGGAACTCGGATCACGTACATAATGGATTGGGTCCCCAGTATTTGCAAACTAAACTTACTCTTTCTTAGTCTCCAACTTGCATCCTGAAGCCGAGTCAGTTGAGGAATTTTTCCTTACCCTCCTGTGCTTTATTATCACTTGTTATGAGTTCAGCTACGTTTTCTGATACCGTGGCTCCTTTGTGGAGTGCTTTCTCCACAAAGCTTAAAATTATGACTGATTGCACTCGGCTTAAGACCTGGCTTTTTGGTTTAGGTTAAGAATTTTGTGGTGAAATCATTTTTTTTTTTTTCCTTGAGATCTTGTATTGAGGTTTATTGGGTTTTAACCCTCCATGAACAAGCAGGATAAATGCTCGCATGTGGGTGATGTCACCAGTGGATCCTCGCACGGAAACCTTTCTCAGCTTCTTCTAGAAGTGTCCCTCATCTCTTCAGTCTTCTCTTTTCCTTGGAGCCCCACAGAAATATTTTTGTTGGTCTGCGGTCTTTTCCTGTGTTGAGTACAAAGTTGATGTCGTAGACTTTTCAGCTTTTAATACATTCTCCTGTCCTGCTGCCATTATTGCCACATGCTTCTTTCCTTTATTTTTCTTAGTTTAGCGTTTTTCAGTTGTTTACGATTTCCTTTCTTTTTCTCACATCGCCATTGTAGGCTGCATTTAGGTTTCAGGTGTTCCAGTCATCTTTTTTTTTTTTTCTTCTGTTAGAAAAATCGAGTTGTTTGATTTCGCTGCAGCTGTTCTTCCAGCCATATGTCCCAAAAACTAACCAGTAGCTTTAAAAAGTGTATCCATTGCCTCAGAACCATGTCTATTACAGACAAATGGTGCCTGCAGTGCTTGGGCCCTTACCATAAGCTACCACCTTGTGTTTTGTGTTCACCGATGACAAGGATAGAGCTCCAGGGTAGAAAGAAGCCGCAGCACAAATGTATTTTTCGTGCTGAAAAGACCAATCCATTGTCCTCGGCATTGGCAGTATCAGTCTGCATTGGGTGCTGGCAGTCACTGAGCCGAGCACCAGTAGATTTCCCTGGCATCAGACACCCAGCGATACCAGTCAGAGTAAGAGGAAGGACTCATCCTCGTTCTCAAAAACATCAAGAACCGGAGATGACTAGCATCGAGCAGAGCCATTAGAGCATGATGTTGAGCGCACAGAGATTTCTCCATGGACAAGCAGGATAAAATCAGCCACATATATGGGTATCATCCTCCGTGACGGCACCAGGTGGACTTGCTCTCCCAGAGCCGAGAGGAATTTTGGGCATGTGCAAGTGAGCCCCTCAACCCGTTGCTCCTCCCCCTCGGTCTCTTTCATCTGCTTGACCAAGCAGGATGGATTTTGTTCGCCCTTCTACATTTCATTTTCATTTCCAGTTTTCTTTTAAATTTTGCTTTGTTTATCGCTTGATTTTTCTCAGTGAACACATATGAGAAGAAAATCCCTCAGAAAGAAGAAACGTCCTCACAAGCAGCTCAAACTTCCATGGGGTTTTTCTTCCGAAAGGGAAATTCTCCCAAGCTCCCAAGGGGACCCAGACAAGGAACCCGCGGGATGTTTCTTATAAAAGGAAATTCCTCAGAAAGCAGCTCACACTCCCAAGAGGACCCAGTCAAGGAACCCACAGGATGTGTTTTTCTGAAAAGAACATTCCTCAGCAAGCAAACTCCCCTGGGGAGCACCGACCACAAACCTGTGAGAGATTTCCTATCAAAAGAATATTCTTCATTAACCAGTTCCAACTCCTAAAGGAAGCCCGGACTGGGTACCTGCAGGATATTTCTTCTACAAGAAACATCTTCATCAAGTAAATCCTCCAAGAGGACCCAGATTTGGCACTCGTGGAATATTTTTTTTTTTTAAAGAAAAGGAAAAGAATAAGCGCCTCGGCGCATGGCTGCACTTCCCATCATTGGGTCGGCCACTCCGATAGTGAAATGTTCTGCTCTTCTTCCCCTCAGTGGTGTACATACCTGAGCGGGCTCAATACTACCCTATGCCATGCGTCAGCGACATGCTTCAGGTGTTGTGCTTAGATTGTGTTCTCCTGCATCCTGATGACACTGCAGTGCAATGGGGCAGAGCCATATCTAGAGATTAAGAACATATGAGTCCTCCGTATATGTGTGTATATAGTGCTGCAGTGGATTGGGTAGTCCCCCGCCCTCTGTGGTAAAAAAAGAAGAAAACCATGCTCTCTAATTTTTTCAGCTGTTCCAGTTTAAAATAATTAACTAAACAAACAGCATTGCGACTCTTCGCACATCTGCTCCCAGCATTGTTCCTTTTTCCTCGTGGCATGGATAACGCCTCATTTTGAGGGCCCTGCCCCGGTTTCCACTCAGGGTTCTGGCCTTCATCTCCTTTCCCGTTGGGCCCATGGCACATCTGTCTTTGCAGATAGCTCACAGCTGTCTTTGTACTAGGACTAGCCTCAGGGTCACTTTGGGATCTGGCGCCCAGTTCAGATCTTCATCTCCATCACTAATGGCTGTCCTACTTCACTGTGTAACGTCATGTGTCCTGGTCTCTGACAACTGGCCCAGTACTGCAGTGCAGGGCAGTGGCCCCAATTTAATTGGACAGTTAAGAACATAAGAACATAAGATATGCCATACTGGGTCAGACCAAGGTCCATCAAGCCCAGTATCCTGTCTCCAACAGTGGCCAATCTAGGTCATACGTACCTAGCAGTATCCCCAAAAGACACAGGTTCCACAATGCTTGTATTGGGTCAAGCATTGATATCCTGGGTCCCTTTTTAATAATGGTTTATGGACCTTTCCTCCAGGAACTTGTCCAAACCTTTTTTTAAACCCAGCTACACCAACAGCTCTTACTACATCCTCTGGTAACAAATTCCAGAGTTTGATTACACGTTGAGTGAAAAAATATTTTCTCTTATTTGTCTTAAATAGTTTACCCTGTAGCTTCATTACATGTCCCCTAGAGTTGTATCACTCTGCCATTGCCCATTACTGCCATAACTGCTGCAGGACTGTTCCACATCTGTGAGCATCTACTGCGTTCCGCCCTTCAGGGAAGGGGACAACCCTCCATATCTTCTTAAGATAAACACAATCATGTAGCCAAAGTCGAGAACCCCAGCCTTCAGACAATCAGTTCTCTCTTCTTTAAAGCAAAACAAACAGGGGGGACCGCTACTCATAAACAGAGGACTGCACCCAGTACATCTTCCTTTGCCATAGCTTGGACTACCTACAAGGTCTCTAATCCTCACAGTAGGTATTCCTTCAATGCCTTCCCTGATTCCATAGGACTCTGGATCCGCATAGTGGGAAATCCTCCAAGATGTCTGCAATCCGCACAGTAGGTATCCCTCCATCGGGCAGAGTTGGCGAATAGCAGGCATCCTTCCATACAGTCTGGTGGGTAGTTAGCATCCAGAGCATGAGATCTGAGCTACATTTTTTTCTCAGGTCTTAATATCCCCTTAGTTCATCACCTACAGGGTCTGTTTGCCCTCCCCCCTCCCCCACAGTGTGCATCTCCTGCATCCTCCTCCACTGGAGAACTGCATTGCTGTAAGTGACTCCTTTCCGTCTTCCATTGCCTTACAATTTACAGTTGGTGTCCACTCCTCACCGTCCATCTCAGCTAATGTTCATTTTCACACATCCCACAGCTGTCTGAACCTCATGTAGTGGTACCTCCAGTTAACCTGAAGTGTTCGTTCATTCAGGAGCCCAAGCTGTAATATAGGGCCAGCCAACCACTAGGCAGGCTAGATGGCTGCCTACGGCATCAACTCTGCAGTACTTTTAAACAGTGCACCAGATTTTAGAGTCAGACGAAAACTAAAGCCCTAGGATTGCATAGGGCAGCATCACCTTGAGCCAGCTCTGGAGCCAACTCCACTCCATTGTCTTCTGTAACCAGTCTCAGTGATCTCCACAAGCCGTTGGACCCTAACTCCATTAGCTGGGCAAGGCTGCTATACCTCTCCTTTATCACACCATTTCCCCTCACTACTTTCTTCTGCCACACCAGGAAGGCAGAAAACACGTCAGTAACTCCTCATTGCTCCAGCAGATTTCTCTTTATCGCAGGACCTTCTCTCACCAGCCACTGTATCTATCCCTGCATAGCTGGTTGCTCCCCAAGGCACTGGTGCCCTCTTATGTTACAGGCCCACTGTAATGCGCCACTGTCCTGCAGGGCAGTACCCTGTTAGCAAGAAAACAGCATAGTTAGAAAAGATAGGGGGGGGGGGGAACCCCCAGTAAATAAATTAAATGAAACATACAGCTCTGGTGACTGTCTCCACCAACGAGCTCACAATGTCATACACCAACTGTCACAACCCAATATCCATACTTGCTCATTTTTCCCTCTTCCTGCATTATAAATGTGGCTCAGTTGACATTCGCCTCCACCTCCACAAGGGCAAACTTTAGCACCATTCTTAGAAGTTTTTCCCCTGTACTGCTAGCTAGTGGCTTGTGGCAAGGTCATCTATCCTGAGTATGGGGGAGGTGAGAAACGTAAAGAAGTCATCCTAGTAAAGGGTCCCCTTTTAGGAGTGCAGGGTGAGAAAGCCACAGCCACACTTAAGAACCAGAAAAACCCCAGCTGGAACAGGTTTCATGCAGTGTCTAATAGAGTAAGAGAGAGAGATTACGGGCATGAGGTCCAAAACCCTTACTTCAACAAGTTCCCTGATTACTCAAATACCAGAAGGCCAGGGGGATTGCCAACACCTGGGAAGGAAGGAGGTGGGGCTAGAACCCTGGAGGTATAAGCCTATGCTAGAATATACAGACAGGAAGAAAGGAGGAGAAGCCAGAGACTGGAGAAGAGAAGGAGGCAGAGAAGGTGCTGACTTATGCAGAAGAGCCGAGCTACCAAGAGCTGAGAGGGCTGAATTCCCTGCAACAGGTTGGCAGCTGAGGTTTGAGCCAGGAATTGGAGAAGCTCTCAGAGCACCGGAGAGGTTGTCAGCTGAGCAGTCTGACCGGGTGGGTGAGTCAGAACCCATGCAACTGGGAGAGCCCGTGGCAGAGTTGGGGGAAGAAGACATCCTTATGGATTGCTCTCTGTGCCAAGCTTTAAACATGGAGTCTTGAGGAAGAGCCAGTCCTGAAAGAATTATCCTCCTTGAAAAGGTAGCCATAAGAAACAGGCAGTGTGGTGGTAAATTCCCATATGTTTTTAAAAGGGAAGTTTACTGAAATGTAAGGATAAGCAGGAAGCTGTGATTCATGCTTGTATCCACCTGTGGCTTGAACTGCGAAACGGCAAGAAGCCAATTTACCTGCTAGAAGAGGTTTTCTTTGCTCCTCTGTTATGTGAAAAGCCTGTTGAGAGTTTTTGATGGCAGTTTGAATGTTTGCTTCTTGTTTTGAGTTCTCTTGTACCTGAAATGCAGCCTAGAAGGAATTGAGGCAGACTGCCACAGAAGATTAAGCTTGTTTGGACTTTATGCTGTAATTACCAAGGACTAAAAGGAAGGTGGCAGCCTTGCTATCAAAGGCTGTGCTTCTGAAAGTAAGAAAACTTTAAGCAGCCATTTTTGGGTTCTTTTGTTTACTTTGCCAATCATCTGCTGTACCTTGAGCAAATCCTACAAAAATAATCCTGTATATGGTACTTTGAATCTTTTTGTGTGAAATAAATTTTCTGTTATACGCCTTACCTCGGTGGCCTTAACTACAACTTTCTACCTGAAGCACAAACACATCTTAGCAGCACTACACTTCCCAGAAGACACCACAAGGAAATAAGCTGCTAAGGCTGATAGGAGAAGGTTCCTTCAATAACCACGCCCCTCTAAAACTAGAGGCGAGTGGTGAGGGGTTTTGACAGGCTTCACCACATCACAGTGTGGTTCCCCAGGTGCAAAGGGTGGTCTCCAGTCACCTTTAACCTCCTTGTACCCTCAGCTCTGGACTAGCCCATCTGTGTGGCTGATTTTATCCTGTTTGTCCATGGAGAAAGAAAGGCTTACCTGTAACAATGGTTCTCCATGGACAGCGAGATAAATCAGCCACACAGTTCCTCCTTCCCCTGCAGCTTGAAGCCATTGTGGAGTCTTGACAGCAGTTGCCTTAGTTCTAGAATATTTGTGTTTCAAAGAAACTCAGGTCACTAATAGAGTGTATAATATCAAAAAAATCAACTGGCACACACTCAAATATTTGAGTGTGTGCCAGTTTATTTTTTTTTTTAGTTCTAGAACAGACTGAAGGGGAGGAGCAATGGGCTTACTGAGGGGCTTACTTGCACAAGCCCAGAAGAGTTCTAAATTCAGAGGACAACACCCATCTGAGTGGCTGAACCATCGTTACAGGAAGCAATCTTTCTTTCATGGGAACCCCAGCCTTTGAAACAACCCCAACATGAGAACGGTTCATCTTCCTTGCTATTGGAGGGGCCATTCCAGCCTCTAAAGAGCTGAGACCAGCCTGCCGATACTCCCCGTTAGATTTTATAGACATCGGCCAAATCTGCCACAGGCCTTACACCTTTGTTCACAGCAGCCCTCGAAAAGCAGTGCATGAAAGAGTTTGAAGAGAGGATGACTATGTTCTTTGTCCTTTGAAAAACTGTGACCTTGATGACGACAACAATGCCACATTGGTGCATCAAGCCTATCCTCAAAACCCTGAGTCTGCCTGCAGGAGAAGAATCTTCATTGAGATCTCAAATGTTCTTGACACAGACTCCTGCCTGACTGATATCACTCTCTATTGCATCGGAGGATGATCACTCCCCATGGCATTGGAAGCCATCAGTGCATTGGCGCTCCCAGAGGAGCGCTGCCTTCCCCATGAGGGAGAGTTTGACCCAGACAGAAACTCTGACGTCTTTAACGTACTTATCCAAGTCAAATTCTGAACACTTCTGGGAATCTGAATCTGAATACTTTTCAGAGGAGAGAGGTCTCCTGAATGTCCCTCAGATCCCACCCCTCCTCATGAGTCAGACGTCACAACCTTAAGAGCTTACCTTCCATGATTGTTAGTTAAATGACCAAGTCCATTCCATTTCTGTTAGAGATGGAGGAGAAGGAATCGAGGCCAAAGAGTTTGATATCCTCTAATATTCTGTTGCTGCTAAGGAACGCAGTAGTAGTTCCTGTGCACTGCATTCTTCAGAGGTCGCAGATGAGAATGTGGAAGACTCCCCCCCCCTCCCCCCCCCCAAATGCCTCCAGTCTGTAAGAAGGTTGACTCTAGGGTTCAAAAGACTAATGGATTTGCGAAACATCGTCTGCTACACCATTCCATGGTCATCTAGTCCACTTTCAAAAGAGCCAAGAGTACCAAGTCTCATTATTTGGTGGCTCTGTGGAAGGAAGTTAGGACCTTGGATTCTTTTTGGAGAAAGCTTTTTAGAATGCTATTTTTCATGGCAATGCACTTGGAGGAATTGCTCAACTTTCTTTTAAGAGAGAAAATATATCAAAACCACTGCCTGGTGTCACAAAGGAAAAATTGTGGAAAATTAATTGTGTTCATCCTCCATGAAAGAAATTTGCAAAGCTGTAACTTGGACTTCTCTCCACACATTCACATCTCGCTATCGTCTGGAATGGGAGTCCCAAAGCAACAGCAGATTTGGCCAGTTCATTCTTCAGAATCTGTTCAGGGATTAGAAACCACCTCCATCCCTCCAGGTCCTTTTTTCTTCTGTTCCTTGCTGCCTCATTCTTTCTTTACTTACAGTAGTCCTTTTTTTAGAGACTCAGTTGTTGGTGTCTGCCAGTTGTGACACCTGTTTTCCTTTGTTGCTTAGAGGGAGGCAGTCATATGGGAGCACTTATCCTGCTTATTCATGGAGAAAACAGGGTTACCCACCTATAGCAGGTGTTCTCAGTGAGCAACAGGATTTTTTTTTTCTTTTTTTAGTGCCGTCAAGTCAGTGCTGACTCCTGGCGACCCAGCTGCCTCTGGGCTTTCTTGGCAATGTATCACTGGAAATAGATTGCCAGTCCTTTTCTTCTGAGGCAATGGAGGGTAAAGTGACTTGCCCAAGGTCACAAAGAGTGCCAATGGGAATCAAGCCCTTCATCTTCTGGGTACTAGGCAGTTGCTCTAACCACTAGTCTGCTACTCCACTCCAACATGATAAGCCCTCACAGTCCTCCTTCCCACCCCTCACACCTTTGGAGCTGTATTCCGACGTTAGCTGTATCCAGACTGAGGAGATGAGGTGCAGTAGCTGCAGTTAGGAAGATGTGAGTATGCGCAGAAGAATCAATCAAAAAGGAAATGAGAGAGGTTCCCCCTTTGGGGCTGTTTTGGTGACATCATCCATATGTAAGGACTTATCCTGCTCTCCACCTGCTACAGGTGAATAGCCCTATTTTGTGCAGGGTTTGAATGTTTTTCACCATGTGCAGTGTGGTGTGTTCTGTTTTGTTTTTAATTGGCTTGTTTATTATTTGATTTTTGTTATGTACTTGGCAAATTTTGGGGGGAATTTTTTATAAAGCATTTTCATGTGTAAAGCGTGTTTACACACAGGAAATCACTGTTATAAAATTGCACAATTGAATGTGCAGAAGAATGTTCCCGGGCCATATTTGGGTGGAACTGGGACAGTTATACTCATGTAAGTGCCCATATACCTGCGTAGGTTGCAAGTGCACATTTACATCTTAGGAGCAGGCGTTAATTTGTATATGAGGATTGCTGACTACAGATTTGATTCTAGAATCCTGTTTTATATAAGTGCCTATATTGCCAGCATAAAAGAACTTTTGGGAGATTCCCCATAGGCACTTTTATAAAATGCACATTCAGTAGCCCCCTCTTCGCCCAGTCTCTTTCTCCCCCCCCCCCCCACATCCTCCCAACCACCCTGTCATCACCCGTTCTTCCCCACCAGTCTTCCTTCCCTTTTCCATCATCTCCCTCCTCTTTAAAATTGACCTGCACCCTAGCCCCAGCCTCTCTTCTCCCACCAATCCAGCCAGCCATTCTCCAGCCCAAATCTCCAAGCTAGCCATTCATTCCTCCTCCCCCCCAGTCCTTACTGCTGCCCCAATTGCAAGTCAGGCCCCCCCCATTCCTTACCCCTACAGGTCAGCCACACCCTAGCCCCTCACCTAGTTAACCCTCACCATCCAAATGCCAGTCTTGTCATGCTCCAGCAAACCAGTCAACCACCATCCCATAGTCCCTACCCCCCCCCCCCCCCCCAGTTGTCTTCTCTCAAATCCTAGCATCAGCCAGCAGCCCTCCCACCTGCACTGCCGTTCTTCTCCTCCTCCCGCTGGTTTGAAACATGAAATGAGGTACTTAGTGAATCATTTGAGCAGAAACTGCCTCTTCTCTGCACAGCATAGCTCTGTGGGAGTCTGAGTTGTTGGGTGCAGGAACGTTTTGTTGGTTTTTGGTTCTCAGGTCTCACAAGACCCGTGTGAGAGGTCCTTTACATCATGGTTGTTCAAGGAAGAGACAGCTTCTGTTCAAACAGCAGTTGTGGGCAAGCTCGCTCTCTCTCTCATTATTGGGGTACCTTGTGGTTACCCACGGGAGGGAAGGGATTCTGTTTCTAAATCTAAAAGGTCTTGCACGGAGGATGGCGTGCAAGGGGGGAAGGCGATGAATATCTTTGACAATGTACGATATACCACAGGCTCCATGGATGTCCACTATCATATCAGGACAAGAATACCTGGGCAGACTGTATAGACCAAAGGGTCTTTTGCCATCATCTACTGTTTCTGAATATAATTCTTGTCTGTCTGTCTCGTTTTTTTCAGCTGGCTTTTCATGCAGAAAGTACAGTTGTATTCTCAGAATACACATCAGAAAGAAGAATCAATGAAATGAATTCACATGATTTTCTGTACATCTTAAAAGATGAAAGTGATTTCCTTCTAATGGATGGATGGATGGATTCAAGCAGTGCTGCCTCTTCTCAATGAATTAGGAGAACAGTGACACAGGAAAACCCTTTTTTTGGTATTGAGCTGAGCAGCTCTTGCTGGGCAGCTGGAGTACTGGGGTTTAGCCATAAGCCCTGTAAGAATGATGACACCTCCATAGTGGCTGAATGGTTTCATTTGTGTTGGTGCTGCTTCAGATTTCCCAAACAATGTTTGAGGGTTTATTTTAACACACATTAATGTTCTCCAGAATAATACTGGGAGATTGGAAAATAAATTTAATGATTTGTATTTAAGCGAACATTGCCTCTCTTATGATATTGTTTGTAATTCTGTATATTGGAGCATCGATTACTATTGTAGAGTTCAGTTTTTATTGGATGTATGTATTTGTGGCCAGGTCATAATCTTTCCAGAAGTCAAACTTCAAATGCTAAGAGGAAGTTCTCTCTAAAATATTTAAAATCCCACTGCTAATGAAAATAGTGGCCTAATTGAGAGATAAATTTCGGTGCACGCAGGTACATGGGGAAACCTCATATCTACCAATCTAGTTGGCCAAGTTGTGGTTTGCGTGCGCAGTAGTCTATAATTTCTGCCAGTACTGAGTCCCTGGAGCATGATGATCTTCCGGCTCGTAGACCTTTGTGTCGGATTTTAAGCTTGCTCTTTGTTTTGCTCATCCAATTGCTGACCCCTAAGGATGCCAAATTGTCACTCGCTTATCCAGTCTACTTAGCACTTCCTGAGTACATCAGAAGAAAAAATATAGTATTAAGCATTTATTGAGGGAACATTAATGACATTCATATTACTCGGTCTTTTGTAATTTGGTGTAATTGGTTACCATTTTCAGGCTTGCTTTGTAAAGCATTGGGAGGGGAAGGCAAAAGGGTCTCTTTCTTTTTTGTATCAAATACTTGGTGACAAAACCTATGAACTTTCTTTCTTAATATTTTATTTTTTGTTTACTTGATTTTAATTTGTTTTGTCATTAACAATCCATATCATAAGGGCACTTTTACTGTTTTCATACTTGGATGATACACTTTCATTCGTACAGTGGACTTCAGCAGAGCTAACATTGTACATTCTGTGCTATGCTGATGCCTTCTCCTGCTGGAGGCCCATAGAAATCCAGCTGTAATAAATAACATTTTGAAGCTTAAGTTACTGATGCAGGCAAAGCTACTGTACTGAAATATATCATCCAAGTGATTACATGTGGTTCCTATAGCTACAACACTGTTGGGCATTACGAGTCTCTGTCTAACCTTTGGACACACATGGGGTGTCTGAAACAGAGTATAATGGCAGTTATAGTACCACATAATTTCTTGTTCAGAGGTCATTGGGAAAAGATCACCATTGGTTCACCTTTGGTTCTGTTTTGGCAGACTCATCCATGCTGTAAGCCACTCTGCAGCCAAAACTTTCTGTCTGGATTAGACTCAAAAGTGCCGATCACAGATGACCATGCACCCTAAACTGTTTGCTCTTCCTTAGCATATTTAAAGTGTTCACAGACTGTGGGATGGGACAGGTCTAAAGGTGGTCTATCTGCCTGCGGTTGGCTGCTGGGCTTATGAGTGTTTTTATTTTACCATAGTTGATATTTACTATAGCCCTTTGATGCAGCATCTGGGAGTGTGGTGCAAATGCCCCTATATTTAAAAAATAAAACTTGAGCAATTAATTGGATTGGTATTTAAATCTGTAAATACAACTGAGAATTTTTAAAAACTGTTGCAAAACGAATCCAGTAAAAATTGATAAAATTCAGTTTTGCAGCTATGAAAAAAACATGATTGCAAAGAAATATGTTAAAAATGGGAAGTTGATTTGTTTTCTCTAAGTAGTTTATTAGTGCAGATTCTTTGGGTCTAATAAAACATGTCTGTAGTGACATGCTGAAGCTATCTTTTACCATTTACTCTATTTCTTGCCATACTAAGGGAGACCCCAGATTGCAAAAAAACATCTTTCAGGTCTCAGTAAATGTTTAATGTACATGATAATAGAAGGTCATACCAGTTGGTCCTGTGCATTGCTGCTTTGGTCTCCAAAATGAAGTGATTAGATTCTCCTCCAGCTTTTGGTCATAACTTTTGATCTCCAGTTTAGCATGAGGCAATGAAAGAGAAACCTAGGTATTTATTGAATGCAGATATAGTTGAAGGAATACAGAAATAAAAGATTTTGGACACTTTGTGCTTGTTTCTTCTAAATATTTGTATTTTGCAATCAAGGTTTAATAAATTATTAGCAATGTTATTTAAAAGAAAAAAACAGCTTATACATTTGCAACAACATCCTAACTATATTAGTACAACTATTCATTAATGTAACTGTTAACTGATGTAGATTACTGGCATGTTAAGGGTTATTGTCTTCCTGAATGACCCACTTTTGGCACAGCTTCAACTCATGGTGAGATGGTCTTTCAAAATTTTCTAATGTAAAGCAAAATTCATGGTTACATTAATGATGGCAAGCCATCCAGGTCGTGATGCAGCAACGCAGTCCCACACCGTAACACTTCCATCAACATGCTTGAGAATTGGGATGAGACATTTACTTTGGAAGTTGGGGGGTAGTAGGTTCTCACCAGACAATGTGTGGTGGTATCTGAAAAGTTTGATTTCTGACTCCTCTGTCCATAAAGTATTATTTCAGAAGTCTTAGGAACAGTTGATTTAATTCTCAGTTCTCCAGGAACAAGCAGGAAGTCAGTTCTCATTTATGGGTGATGCCAGCACCGACGAAGCCCGCGCAAAGCAATTACCCAGCTTTCAAAGAAAGCCTTTGGGATTGCTGCCACGCATGCATGGTCCTCTTCCCACCCAAGGGTGCCATCTTGCTCAATCACCCTTTTTCTGCGGAGCGCTTCGGATGCATGTCCTCGTCCCTCAGAAAAAGTGTTTCTTTTTCGGCCCCTGGGCTGTGTATTTTTCCGGTTGCACTGGTCCTCTTCCATCCCCCCTTGCTCTCCTTTTTTCCTCGTGAGGGGATATTCTTCTTAAAAGGTTTTTTCCCTGTTGCGGGCTTCATGCCCTTTTTTTCTTCCAACCGCTGGCCATGAAAGTCTTTGACCTCTGGGGGGTCCTTTTTGCCCCTATGGCCACTGGTTTTAAAAAAATGTGACAGATGCTTCAAGAACATGTCACTCACAGACACCCATTACTGTTGTCTTCGGTGTCTTGTGGCAGACAATGACCTGGAGCTCTACTCTCTTTGTAAGAAAATGTCCTCCAAGGTCCTGCTCAGCTGTAAGCAGAGGTCCGATGACATTTTCCAGAAGGTGGCCCCGGAATCCTCAGTGGCACATTCGGTCACCCCTCCGCTAGTGGGATCCCCCACTATGGTTCCATGTTCATGGTGGCACTCCGACCAGGGGTCCCCTGAAGTGGAGCAGCGTAAGAAGAAAGAGGACTCTAAGTCGCTGTTGGGGGCTCCGGATAAGCGAGGGCGCTCCCGTGCTCGGTCGCTCAGTTTTAGTGGCGTTCCTGAGAGTTGGACAAGGTGTGGCCTTGAAGGGTACCTCGTACGGATACAGAGGCCTCTGGTGATGGCGCCCAGTCTCCTGAGGGTCGTCCTGGTGAGGACTCCCTCTCCTCCTCCACGCCAGACCCTGTAACCCCGGTGTCTGCGTCACAAGGTCCTGCGCCCGCGTGGGAATCCTGTATGCTGGCACTAGAGTGCAGCGTTTTTGCCTTTCTATCTGCCCAGCAGACGCTCATGCCCAGCATGGCTGTCTTGCGCCTCGAGAGGAAGAAACCCAAAAAGCAGGCACAAAAGGAGACAGGCGAGTATTCAGTTCAGATAAACCCCTTTATTAGCCCCTACGCGTTTCGGCTCAAAGGCCTTCTTCAGGGGGTCTTATTAGAGGATGCAAACCTCAAAAAAATAGACATAATTAAAAAATAAATAAATTTATTATAGTTTTATATTTTGTAAAGCACACTGGTATTTAAATGTTTTATGGTTTAGTTTAATCATAATCATAAAACCTAGAGATAAGAGTACTCCTATACATGCATAACAATACATAAATATACCATGTATATTATACTAAAAAATTCATAAAACATAATTCCATAAAAACACAAATAAAATATGCAAATTTAAGGCCATTACTCATTATGTTCCAGGGGGTCAAATAAATAATAATAAGAAAATAATTAACAATCATATACAAATAAAATGCACAGATAAGTTCCATAAAACATTGATTCTTATATTCCAAAGGGCAGATAAAGGAAATACGATGGAAAAACGGGGATGAGGAGAATACAGCAAAAAAGAAAAATTCTTAACAATACCTTTAATATCTTGTGGTATATGCAGACCACTACAAAAGATAAAATAGTGAAGAATAATAAAAAGATCATCAACAATAAATGAAATCATAAAGACAGAATAAAATCAATCATTGCTTATTGCTGCCTGTAGTTATGTCAGAGCCAAAGAACATCTATTCTAATCAAAAGAGGGGGAGGTTGTCATGTATCCTTTTGCGAAGACATCAGACATCGCCGTAAAAAAGCAATCTTTGTTCATATATACTTGTACATAAAGGAACCGCATACCTAAGAATGAGGAGGAAGACCAGCCGTTTAATTCTCTTACTATTTCATGATGAAGTAACGGTATTACTATTAATTACCTCGGAACTGTTACATCAAAAAATATAAAAACTACTCACACAGGCAGTTTTTTAAGGACAAACCATAAGGTAACTTGTGTTTTGAAATCGGACTATTTAAGAACAAACAGTTAGTGATTATAAGGGGACACATTCCACATATAATTCAAAACCATTTAAACTTGTGTTTTTGTAATCTACTGTTTCTTCTAAACACCCGAGATGGTGTTTTAAACTGCATAGGTCAAAAATCTATGATTGCAGCCCGACAGCAGATCAAGGTGTTTCCCAGAAAGGACGGGGAAGACAATAAACAGCTTTATGTTGCAAATTATTATTCAAAAGACATACAAAGTAACAAGATTAAAATGTGACATGTAAGACAAGCATTTACTGGGCAAAAAGAGAAAGGGAAAAACCATCTCACTGTCTAGTGCAGCATTCAATATTCACTGCTGTAGAGAGGAACGCTCTGCCAGTCACTTCTAGAATTTATTCACGTTTCCCCACCATAGCGGGGTCAAAGGTAACATGTGAGTAATCGCAACAATAATGAGAAAACAAACCATAAGTGACTATAAATTCTTCGCTAAATCTCACATACTGATCATAATATTGTTTGAAAAAATGTTTTTCCAACATCTGCTAAAGACTGTTAGCATTTTCCTGCTGAAGCGGAGTGAAAGATCAAGTGTGTATAGTTTGAATACAGCATAGATGAATGAAAATGTTTAGAAAGGGCTATATTGTGAGACACATTATGATTGTTAATATAGTCTGTGTAGTAAAGGTAACAAGGAGAAATAAGGAGGGGGGGGGGAATGGAAGAAAGAATATGCATATTCCCATAGTAAAAAACAAAATGAAAATACTTTACTAAGAATCACATACTGACCATGAATGTGAAAAAAAGAAAGAACACACTGCTAGCATTTGCTAAAAATTATAAGTGTCTCCTCACCATAGCAGAATAAAAATGCAAATGTGCATAAAAGCAATCTAACATAGATGAACAGAGAATTTTGAATAGAAAGGTTTTTGATGAAAAAATTTTGAATGGGGAAAATTTTTTTTGAGAAACCATACTATGAACATGATTATAAAACACAAGAAAAAGGGGGAAAGGAAAGGAGGAAGAAGGGGAGAGGGAGGGGAAGGGGGAGAGGGAAAGGAGGGAAGGGGAGAGGGGGAAGAGAGGAGGGAAGGGGAGGGGGGAATGGAACGGAAAGGAAAATAAGAGAAAATGCCTCACAAGAAAACAGAGCGGTCTACTTCTAGATTTAGGCCTAACGGATACAGGATCTGAAGTTCATAAATGAATCGTTGTTCCATAAGCAGGAGGAGCTTGTCCACATCTCATCCCTGCCAATGAGGCCAAACTACTTTAAGAACCAAAAACCGAAGATCAGAAAGTGAATGTTGAGTTTCTACCCAATGTTGTACCAAAGGCTTGTCCATTGCTTTCCTGTGAATGTTACTTTTATGTTCAATAATCCTTGTTTTAATATTCCTTTTTGTTTTGCCAATATAGCACAAATTGCAGGGACAAGTGATCAAATAGATCACATTTGGGGTTTTGCAATTAGAAAAATCTTTCAGCTATACTTTATAAGTAGAACCTGGTTTAATAAATTCGTTCTTGGTGATTAGTACATTCTCACAAACACTGCACTTACCACATTTAAAATGACCGCATATTCTTGGTGTGCGACGGGGTTTACTCAGGGCAGATGGTACTAAAATGTCTCTCAAACTGGAGTTTCTTTTATAAGCTACAAAGGAGCCTTGTACCTTTTAGAGAAGGGAGTGGATTTAGAATATGCCAAGCTCTTCTCAAGATACGGGCAATGTCCCTAGAATGTTCAGAGAAAGTGATTGTGCAAACCACATTGTTGGTTTCTGTAGGTGCACGACCTTGTAAGAGATGAGTCCTATCTGAAGATTGTGCTTGATCTAGGGCTTTTGTAACACAACCCAATGGATATCCACGGTCTTTAAATCTGCTGCCCATATCTTTTGCATGAATCTCAAAATCTGTGTCTTTAGTACATAACCTACGGACCCTTAAAAATTGACTCTTAGGTAAATTTTCTTTTAAAGAGCGATTATGGAAGCTTGTAAAATGTAACAAAGAGTTTGTGGGTTTTCGATAGATAGTGGCTGTAAAACCATCTGCTGTGTTCCTAATCAATATACCCAGATAAGCTATTTGATCCGAACTGTAAGAAAAATCGAACTGTAAATGTGGATCACAGGTATTGAGCCAATTGACGAACTCAAATAGTTGATGATCCGTGCATTCCCATATAAGAAAGACGACATCTATGTAATGTTTCCACATGGATACGCATGCTTTATAAGGATGTGGTGTTAAGAAGGTTTCTTCAAATTTAGAGACATAGAGGTTATTGACGTCTGGTGCCACAGAAAATCCCATCACAACACCTCTTATCTGTTGGTAATAGAGATCTTGAAAGCAAAAATAATTATTGCATAGTGCTAGTGTTGCCAATCTCATAAGATAACAAGTGGGGTGCGTACTGGTCTAGATCTTGTAATATGGTAACTTTCTAAAATATTCAATGCCGCATCTTGAGGGATATTTGTGTATAATGATTTGATGTCCAAAGTGACCAAAAGGATCCCGTGATGAATCTCTTACATAGGATGGTATCAGTGGAACAAAGGGCCGAAGGAAAACATCCAAAAATTTGGATATGGGTTCGAACAATGACCCAATCGCCGATATTATAGGTCTGCCAGGGGGATTCTCTAAGGATTTATGTATCTTAGGTAAGACATAGATAGTGGGCATAACTGGACAAGCTACAGTGAGAAATTGACATTCCTTTTGTGTAAGATATCCGGCCTGCTCTCCTACATAAATAAGCATATCAACTTTTCTCCAGGACCAAGCAGGAAGTCAGTCCTCACATATGGGTGATGTCGGTGCCGACGGAGCCCTCGCGGAGCAATTTTCTCCAGCTTTCAAAGAAAGCCTTTGGGAATTGCAGCGCGCATGCGCGGTCCTCTTCCCGCCCAAGGGTGCCATCTTGCTCAGTCTTCTTTTTTCCGCGGAGCCCTACAGACGACGTCTGTGAATCCCCGCCGAAAAGTTGATTTTTTCTCTTTATTTCTCTTTTTCCTTCGGTTCGATGCCGGTTCTTTTCCCGCCCGGACTCGTCACGCCGGTTGCGAGTCCGTTCTTTATTTTTCGGTTTTATGTCCTTCGTGACAGATTTCGCGCCTTTTTACTTTTTCACTGGCAGCCCGGTCTTTCGACCTCGCAGGGGCCCTTTTTCCGTCGATGGCTGCCAGTGGCTTTAAAAAGTGTGACCTCTGTAAGAAACTCATGTCTCTTACAGACACGCACGACTTCTGCCTCCACTGCCTCGGACCCGATCATGACCAAATGATCTGTGGTCCGTGTGGCAAAATGTCCTCTAAAGCGTTGAGGAGTCGGCAACATCAGCGGGAACGTATCTTCTCTGACTCCGGCCGGGCTCGGACCTCGTCAGAGGCTTTGACATCTCGGGACTCTGGTCCTGAGCATCGTCGGACTTCCTCTGAAAGGGGGTCTCCTACCCGGGAACATCATCGGAAGAAGAAACCCACGAGGGCGGGATCGGTGGATGCTCCTGGTTCCTCGAGGGCCAGGTCGCATAGCCCCGATTCCCGTCCCGGGTCCTCGGAGGTGGAGAGGCCTTCAAAACATCTTCGACTCGAGATGGACTTGCCCGCTCACGTGAGTACTGTTGTCCTCGTGAACTTGCCTCCGAAGGATCCGACGTCGGGCCCAACGCCGTCGGGGCCCGAGTCGGGGGCTGCTGGGTCTCCTGAGCTCGGACTCAGGTTGACGGCCTTGGAGAGCAGTCTGACTGCCTTCATGGACCAGCAGCGGGTATTGATCGCTGGCCTCGCCGGTGCTTCTGCCCTGACCGCCGGGACGTCGACCTCCAAGTCGACCCCGGAGACCGAGCCGATCCTCGAGTCCATGAGGGCTCGAGTCGATCCTCGGTCGAGGTCTCCTTCGGCCTCCCGTTCGGGACCGAGGTCGTCGACGCCGACTCCCTCGGCATCGGGGCGGACGGCATCGATGCCCGCCCGACCGGAGCCGCTCGACGATTCCTCCGAGGAATCGGCCTGGGAATCCGAGGACGAAGAGTCACCTGGTTCCTTTCGGACTCGGTGTGTCCCATTGGACTCCCCCGAGTCCGAACCTCGGAGACGGTCCCCCCCGGAGGATACCCGGTTCTCGGACTTCGTGCGAGATATGGCCAAGGCCTTGGCCTTGGCCTTCCCCGCGGATCCCGAGGAGGAGCCTCGAGTCGAGGAACTCGATGCCCTCCAATATGACTCTCCCCCGAAGGAGGCCTTTATTGTACCGGTTCCTCCGATGCTGGAACGACTTCTCTTCCGCATGTGGGAGAGCCCGGCGTCATTGCCGGTGTTAAGCAAGCGGGTCGATTCCATTTATCAAGTCCGCAAGAGCCCCGGGTTCCAAAAGGCACAACTGCCGCACCATTCCATGGTGGTGGAATCGGCCATGCATAGACTTAAGAGTCAAAAAATGCACTCCTCGGTGCCCCCCAGTAGGGAGGCCCGCAGCCTGGATGCCCTCGGTAGGAAGTGTTTCCAGGGCTCTATGCTTGCTTATCGAGTCCAGACCTACCAGCTCTACATTGGCATGTATCTCCGAGACCTGGCTAAAGAAATTGCCGGGTTCTCTGCTGGTCTCTCCGACGAACCTTTGCAGAGGTTCCAAACCTTATCAACTGGTATTCGAGAGTGCTCAAAGTTTATCTCTCGAGCAGCCTACGATGGTTTTGAGGCATCGGCTCGAGTAGCCGCAGCCGGCATCGGAGGACGCCGCCAGGCTTGGCTTCAGACGTCCGACCTCGAGCCCTGGGTGCAGGACAAGTTGGTCGATGTCCCATGCAAGGGTGATAACCTCTTTGGCAAGCCCATGGATGAGAAGGCTGCACAGATCGAGACCGAGACTCTCACCAGGACTCGTCTCTCCAGGAAGACCTCTGCCCCTTCTCAAAAGAAGAAGGGCTCGGGGAAAAAGCCCTTTTACCCGAGGAAGGTGGCTGCCTATAAATACTACCCTCAGTATCAGGCCTCACCAGCTCCCCCTCAGGGTAAGCAGGCCAAGGGACGGGGTAATGGGTCCCGTAGGCAGCAAGCCCCCAAGCCTGCACCACCGGCCCCTGCTCAGCAGGGTGAGGGGTTTTGACTTCATCAGCATAGCCTCTCCCCCTCAGCTGGTTTCTCTCAGCACAGGAGGCCGGCTGGTCCACTTTGCCCAAAGATGGTCCACCATCACCACAGATAGCCTTTCCGAACTATGTGAAGTACCCAGGTATCTTCTTCACTTTCACCAGGTACCTCCCTCCTATTTTCCAGGGGAGCCTCCGAGACTCCCTCTGCACAGGGACTTACTCCTTCAGGAGTTAGCAAGTCTCCTTCAGGAACAGGCTGTGGAACCGGTGCCCCACCACCTGAAAGGTCAAGGGTTTTACTCCAGGTACTTTCTGATACCAAAAAGAACAGGAGGCCTCAGACCTATCCTGGACTTGCGAAACCTCAGCAAGTTCCTTGCAAAGGAAAAGTTCAAGATGCTTACCCTTGGAATCCTGCTGCCCTACCTCCAGCAGGGAGACTGGCTATGCTCCTTGGATCTAAAGGATGCATATACTCATATCCTTATTCATCCAGACCACAGACAATATCTCAGGTTTGTGGTGGGGGGAAATCATTACCAGTACAGAGTACTACCCTTTGGCCTGTCCTCCGCCCCCAGGGTGTTTACCAAATGTCTGGCAGTGGTGGCGGCCTATCTAAGACTTCAAGGCCTTTTTGTGTTTCCCTACCTGGACGACTGGCTCATCAGAGCCCAGTCTTCCCACGAAGCCATTCAAGCCACTCATCGCACTGTGCCTCTACTCCAGCACTTGGGATTTGTCATAAACTTCGCAAAGTCCACTTTTCTCCCCTCAAAATCTCGAATTCATCGGCGCCAGGTTGGACACTCTTCAGGCACGGGCCTTCCTGCCTCTGGACAGGGCCCAAAGGCTCATGGATCTCGCCAGCCACTTTCACAGCCATTCCCTGGTCTTGGCCAGGCAATTTCTGAGACTGCTCGGCCATATGGCTTCCACGGTCCATGTGACCCCCAATGCCCGCCTGAACATGCGACCTGCTCAATGGTGCCTTCGCACACAATGGCATCAGGCCACAGGGAGCCTAGCAGACTCCGTTCGGATCTCCGACCGGCTGGTCTCTTCTCTGCAATGGTGGCTTCATCTGCCCAACCTAGTACTTGGAGTGACTTTTCAGCCCCCTCCGCATTCTCAGGTCCTGACGACCGATGCTTCTCTCCTGGGTTGGGGAGCACACTGCCAAGGGACGTGTACTCAGGGTCTCTGGACTCCTTGGGAATCTGCTCAACAGATAAACTTCCTGTAGCTCAGAGCCATCCGTCTAGCGCTCAAAGCCTTCTCTCACCTGATTTCCCATCAGTCGGTGCTGATACAGACACAATCAGGTTGCAATGTTCTATGTGAACAAGCAAGGCGGGACAGGCTCCTTCCTTCTCTGTCAGGAAGCACAAAAAACTATGCTTTTGGGCTGTCCACCACGGCATTATCCTCAAAGCTGTCTATCTCCCAGGTCAAGAAAATTACCTGGCCGACAAGCTGAGCAGGATCCTCCAGCCACACGAGTGGAGGCTGGATCCGATGGTGGTTCAGCGAATCTTTCTCAAGTGGGGCCTCCCCACCATGGATCTGTTTGCCAGTCCTCTGAACCGGCAACTTCCCAGATTCTGCTCTCGACAACCGCATCCTCTCAGAGTAGCGGCGGATGCTTTTCTGATTCCATGGTCCACAGGCCTCTTATATGCCTTTCCTCCCATGCCGCTGGTGTCTCGGACACTCTTCAAGGTTCTCAGAGACAAAGCCTCGATGATCCTAGTGGCTCCCCGGTGGCCGAGACAACCTTGGTTCCCGCTTCTAATGCAGCTGGCGGTGGACACCCCTCTTCCTCTGGGGTTTCAGCCTGACCTCCTGTCACAGGATCAGGGGACTCTCCTGCACCCCAACCTCCGATCCCTTCATCTGATGGCCTGGCTGCTGAAAGGGTAGTCCTTGCTCCCCTCTGCCTACCTCCAGAGGTACAGGAGGTCGTCTTGGCCTCCAGGCGGCCCTCCACCCGGAAGTCCTTCGCTCTTAAGTGGCATCGGTTCTCCGCCTGGTGTGCTCAGCAATCTCAAGATCCCTTCTCCTGTTCAGCATCAGTGGTCTTGCAGTACTTGCTTTCCCTCTCCAATCTTGGACTTAAGTCCAACTCGGTCAAGGTCCACCTCAGTGCTCTTTCTGCGCATCACATGCCGGTGGATGGCAGACCTCTTTCTAGCCACCCTCTGGTGGCTCGTTTTCTCCGAGGCCTCCTCCTCCTTAAACCACCTTTGCGCCCCCAGCCCCGGACTGGGATCTCAATGTGGTTTTACAGCGGATTACCTGTCCGCCTTTCGAACCTATGGCTACCTGTCCTCTTCGTTTTCTTTCTTGGAAAACCTTGTTCTTGGTAGCCCTCACTTCTGCTAGACACGTTAGTGAACTGCAGGCCCTGGTGTCTGATCCTCTACACTAGGTTCTACAAGAACCGGGTAGTCCTACGGACTCACCCTAAGTTTCTTCCCAAAGTGGTTTCCCTCTTTCACATCAACCAGGAGGTGGTGCTTCCGACCTACTTTCCCAGGCCACACTCCAGCCGAGCTGAAATGGTCCTGCATACCCTGGACTGTAGAAGATCCTTGGATGTCCCTTGCCTTGGCGAACAACTGTTCAGTAAACCGATGGAGAATAAGGCTGCTGAGATAGAAACGGAGTTCGTGGCTCAAACTCGTGTCTCGTGCAAAACCTCCTCCCTCACTTGGAAGAAACAGCAGCCCAGAAGGCCATTCTTGAAAAGGAAGGGGCTCCCTTACCGGGGTTACCCGCCTTTCCCGCCCACCTCTGCACCAGCTCCCAGCACACAGGGCAAGGGAGGTGCGCATGGCCACCATAAAACTAAAATCCAACCACCGGCATTGCCCCAGCCTACGCAGGGGTTTTGATGCCGTTGGCATAGCTGTCCCCCAGCAGCTCTTCTGCCGGTGAGGAGATGCCTGTCCCTGTTTGCCCCGGAGTTGGCTTCGATCACTTCAGACACCTGGGTCCTCTGGGTAATCTGAGACGGATACCATCTCCGCCTGGACAGGCGCCCTTCTCCCCAGCAAAGCCCACTCTGCTCCTTGCGCACCAGATCTTCTTGCATCAGGAACTATCCAACCTCCTCGCCCAACGAGTGGTCGAGAAGATACCATGGCACCTTCGAGGGCAGGGGTTCTACTCCCGCCACTTTCTTGTCCCGAAAAAGACGGGGGGCCTGTGTCCTATCCTCGACCTCGTAAACCTCAACAGGTTCCTGTTGCGGGAGAAGTTCAAAATGTTATCGCTTGGCGTCCTGCAGCCCTTCCTTCAGCAGGGCGATTTACTATGCTCCTTGGACCTCAAGGACGCTTACGCCCACATCCTAGTTCACCCCCAGCACAGGCAATACCTGCGCTTCAGGGTGCAGGGGGAACACTACCAGTACCGAGTGCTTACCTTTGGGCTTGCATCCGCACAGTGGGTTTTCACAAAGTGCCTCTCCATGGCCGCCGCCTCCCTCAGGCGGCAGGGAATACCTGTCTTCCCCTATCTCGATGACTGACTTGTCACGGGGTCCTCGGTCGGCGAAGCCCGCCTGGCGGCATCACGCACGATCTTTCTCCTCAAGCGCCTCGGCTTCCTGGTCAACTGCTCCACCTCGAGCCAGTGCAGACCCCGGAGTTGATTGTCACAAGCCTCGACACGTTGCGAAAGACCACCTTCCTTCCCCTGGACCGAGCAGACCGCCTTCAGGCCGTGGCATCCCACGTCCAAAAGAGAGCTTGGGTTATGGCACGGGAGATGCTGTGCCGCCTCAGACACATGGCTTCCACCATCCATGTGGTCCCCCACGCCCGCATGCACATGCGGAGAGCCCAGTGGTGCCTCAGGGCACAATGGAGCCAGGCCTTCGGCCATCTCAGAGACCCTATCCGGGTCTCCTGCAATCTCCACAACTCCCTGGGTTGGTGACGAGACCCCCGAAGTCTCCTTCTGAGAATTCCCTTCCAGGCCCCACAGCATGAGCTTGTCCTAATGATGGATGCTTCCCTGCTGGGATGGGGAGCCCACTGTGGCGCATTGTGCACCCAGGGGCAGTGGTCGACCAAGGAGTCTCGACAGCAGATCAACCTTCTTGAGCTCTGGGGCGGTCCGATGGGCCCTGAGGGCCCTAGAAGACTATCTGAGGGGGAAGTCGGTGCTTGTGCAAACCGACAACAGGGTAGCCATGTTCTACATCAGCAAGGAGGCAGGAACAGGATCATGCCCCCTCTGACGAGAGGCGATCCTTCTTTGCTCCTTTGCATCTCGCCGGGGGATGACCCTGTGAGCGGTCTACCTCCCAGGCCAGGAGAATGTCCTTGTGGACAAACTCAGCAGGATTCTCCACCCACACGAATGGCGCCTGGATCCAGAGGTCTCCGGTGTCTTGTTCCATTGGTGCAGGACCCCATGCATGGACCTGTTTGCCAGTCTGGCAAACACGCAGCTTCCCTGCTTCTGCGACCCACTTCCGCACCTGAGCACGGTGGCTCTGGATGTGTTTCTCTTCAGCTGGACATTTGGCTGTCTTTATGTATTCCCTCCTACTCATCTCATTGCAAGGACCCTCCACAAGGCTCAGTGAGACCGAGCTTCAATGATCCATATAGCCCCCTCGTGGCCCTGACAGCCTTGGTTCCTGCTCCTGCCCTGGCTCATGTCCAAGCCCCCAGTCCTCCTGGGCTGTGCCCCAGGCCTGTTGATGCAGTAGGAGGGTTGGATGTTCCACCTGAACCTAGCCTTACTGTCCCTCGCAGCTTGGCAGCTGAATGGGTCACCTTAGCTTTGCAGCATCTTCCGGAAGACATAAGAACATAAGATGCCATACTGGGTCAGACCAAGGTCCATCAAGCCCAGTATCCTGTTTCCAACAGTGGCCAGTCTAGGTCATACGTACCTAGCAGTATCCCCAAAAGACACAGGTTCCATAATGCTTGTATTGGGTCAAGCATTGATATCCTGGGTCCCTTCTTAATAATGGTTTATGGACCTTTCCTCCAGGAACTTGTCCAAACCTTTTTTTAAACCCAGCTACACTAACAGCTCTTACTACATCCTCCGGTAACAAATTCCAGAGTTTGATTACATGTTGAGTAAAAAAATATTTTCTCTTATTTGTCTTAAATAGTTTACCCTGTAGCTTCATTGCATGTCCCCTAGTCTTTCTATATTCTGATAGTGTAAACAATCGATCTAGGTTTACCTGTTCCACTCCATTCATTAATTTATATACCTCTATCATATCTCCCCTCAGCCGTCTCTTTTCCAGGTTGAAGAGCCCTAACCTTTGTAGCCTCTCTTTATAGGAGTAGCCTTCCATCCCCTTTACCATTTTGGTGGCTCTTTTCTGTACCTTTTCTAATAACGCTATATCCTTTTTAAGATACGGCAACCAGAATTCCACTCAATATTCAAGGTGCGGTTGTACCATGGATTGATACAGAGGTAGTATAATATCCTTTGTTTTATTTTCCATTCCTTTCCTTATGATACCTAGCATTCTATTTGCTTTCTTGGCCGCTGCTGCACACTGGGCCGAGGGTTTTAACATGTTATCCATGATGACTCCTAAATGTTTTTCCTGGGTGGTGGTTGTTCCCAATGTGGAACCTTGCACTGTGTAACCATAGTGTGGGTCATTCTTTCCTAGGTGCATAACTTTGCACTTGTCCACATTAAATTTCATCTGCCATTTGGATGCCCAATTTTCCAATTTATCCAGATCCTCCTGCAGTTTTCCACAGTCCTCTTGGGTTTTAACAACTTTAAACAGTTTTGTGTCTGCAAATTTTATAACCTCACTAGTTATTCCCTTTTCCAGGTCATTTATGGATGTTGAGGAAGGACTCAACGAGATGGGCTTATGCTTTTAAGAGGCAATTTTTCTCGACCTGGTGCTCTGAGCTTCATATAGACCCCTTCTCCTGCCCTACCAAGTGGATCCTCCAGTACCGTCTCCACCTCTCGAAGGCAGGGCTGAAATACAATTTGGTCAGGGTACACCTGCGTGCCATTTTGTTGAATCGCCTCCCTGTCGAGGGAAACACCCTCTCAGGGCAGCTCTTGGTCTCTTTCTTCATGCACGTTCTACTGCTTTCCAAGCCTCCCATCTGGCCTCCGCCGGCAGCGTGGGACCTCAACATGGTACTGATGCAGCTCATGCAGGCGCACTTTGAGCTGATGGTGATGTGCTCGCTTTGGCATCTCTCCTGGAAGCTGGTCTTCCTAGTGACTTTGACATCAGCTCACTGAGTTGGCGAACTTCAGGCCCTCATGGTTGAGGCGCCCATGCACTAGGTTCTATGGGAACAGGATGGTCCTCTGCACCCATCCCAAGTTCCTACCGAAGGTGGTATCTGACTTTCATCTCAACCAGGCGATAGTCTTACCGACCTTCTTCCTGAGTCTGCATGCCGACCAGGCATCGGCGGTGTTGCATGCACTCAACTGTAAGAGGACACTTGCCTTCTACCTGCAGTGTACCCAGTTTCATTGCAAGTCCGATTGATGTTTTGTCACCTATGACCCTAATCGCCTGGGGCAGGCAGTCACCAAGCGCACCATCTCAGTCTGGGTGGTGGACTGCATTGCCTTCACCCAGGCAAAGATGGACGCCGCACTGCTAATAGCTTGCTTGTTAGCTCAACATTATGAAGTTTATCATTTTGGGGTTAATTATGTATTTATGAAGTTAGAGAGGAGAGACACAATATTAAATATAATTGTTTTAATGTCATTTTTTTGTACTGAATTTTTTTAATAATATATTTTCTGTATTGGAGTGTTATTACTTTGCTGTAATCCATATTAAGACTGTAAAAACATAAGAATGATCATACAGGGTCAGACCAAAGTTCCATCTAACCCAGTATCCTGTTTCCAACAACAGCTAATCTAGTTCACAAGTACTTGGTATATCCCATGCATAACCATATTCCATCCTACTTATCCCCAGGAATTAAGCAGTAGCTTTTCCCAGGTCTGCCTTAATAGTTTATGGACTTTTCCTCCAGGTGAACCTTTTTTTAAACCCAGCTATGCTAATAGCTTTTCTCCGGGAACAAGCCCGAAGTCAGTCCTCACATATGGGTAATGTTGGCACCTACAGAGCCTGTGCGGTATCCACTCCCCAGCTTTCAGAGAAAGCCTTTGGGAGTTATACCATGCATTTGTAGTCACCTTCCTACCTAAATCTGCCATCTTACCTCAGTCATTTTTCTGCAGAGCCCATCAGACATGTAGTTTAAACCCCCAGAAAAAGTTAGATTTTTTTTTTCCACGTGATTTTTTTTCTCAAATCTCTTCTCCAGTCTTGTACCATCATTTTCTTGGTTACCAGGTCAGTCACCTCAGCATCACAGTTTTTTTTCCATGTTCCCTCTTTTTCCTTTACAGTGCACAGGTTTTTCTCATGCCCTCCTCACCAAGACATTGAAGTTTGACCTCGTGGGAGCTGTCTTCCCCGATGTGTCTTTGGTCAGTGGCTTTAAGCAGTGCGATTGTTGTAACCATACCATCTCTCACACAGATGGTCATAATTGTTGCCTGCAGTGCCTTGGTGATGACCATGATGACTCTTCCTGCCCTCTCTGTCTCCAGATGATGAGTAAGGGCTGGAAGAATCGTGAAAGGCAGTGTGAGTTGCTGTTTGGCCCTAAGATCTCCCATTCATCTCCAGTGTCATCCAGAGAATTGGGGGCCTCAGATGAGGTGTTGCCCTCACATGTGGACCATGCTCACTCTGAACACCAAGGTCACTGGGCATCAGACACGGGATCGGCTGTGGCAGACCATCCCTGGCAGGACCCTGTCGAAGTTTGCCTCAAAGACTGATTCCAGTGCCAAGGATATATGTCCCATGGTCACCAGCATCGGAGCTCCCAAGCTGCCCTGGCAGGAGGAGACTCCCAAAACCTCAGGGGATTGGCATCGGTCCTCTGAGGTCAGCATCCTCAAGGAGACCCCCTTGACAGAGCCAGCGTCTGGCCTGATTCCCTCTGCCCATGCCATTGCCTGCAGAGCCTATTGGCCTAGAGGTCAGGATGGCTGCTTTGGAACGCAATATCACTGCCTTCCTGCCACTGCAGTAGGCCCCAATGACTGGTTCCTCGGGACTGGCGACCAGACCCTCCAACATGGGGGCATCGCCCACAGAGAGTCTGCCTGTGCTGGAACAGTTCCAACCTAGCTCTGATTCCAGGCATCGGTGCACCTCTCCTGCAAGGGCCCAGATCTCTCCACTGAATGCCTCAGGGTCACATCGCTGGAAGCCTCGGCCCCTAGTGACTCCCCTGCTGGTCACTAAACCAATGCCTGCCAGATCCTGGAAGTATCTTCCAATTCCGAGTAGGAAACTGATGATGAGTCCCTGGATACTCAACACTGGGATGTTCCTTTGGACCCACCCCTACTGCAGGAGCATTGGTGATCCCTGCCTGAGGACTTCTTCCAAGTTTGTGCGGGACATGGCAAAGGCCTTGGCCTTCACTGCTGAGGACAAGCCTGGTGAAGAGGACCTTGAGATCCTCCAGTATTGAGGCTCCCCCAAAGGAGGCATGGTGCCCATTCCCCCCATCCTCAAAAGATTGCTCTTGAGGATATGGGAGACACTAGTTACAGTGCCAATAGTAAGCAAGTGGCTTGATTCCATGTATCTGGTCCGCAAGAGCTCTGGTTTCCAGAATACAAAGCTACTACACAACTCCATGGTGGTAGAGTCGGTCATGCGTCAGATCAAGAGCCAGAAGATGCACTCCTCACCCAGGCAGGGAGACCTGCACCATAGATGCCTATGGTAGGAAGTGTTACCTAGGCTCGATGCTGATGGCCAGTGTCCATGTCTACCAGCTGTACAATGGCATGTATTTGAGAGACCTGGCAAAGGAGCTTGCTGGGTTCTCAGCTGGGCTGTCTGATGAACCTTTCCATCGGTTCTGGACCCTGGCATCGACTGTCAAAGAATGCTCCAAATATATGGTTTGGGTGGCCTGTGATGGCTTTAAGTCCATGGCTAGAGTGACTGTGGTGGGCCTGACTACAGTCCTCAAACCTGAAGCAATGGGTTCAGGACAAGTTGGTCTATGTCCCATGCCAGGGAGAGAACCTCTTCGGTAAGCCCATGACTGACAAGGCCATGGAGTTGGAGTCCATGTTCATGACCAGGACCAGGCTCGCCAGGAAGACTCTTCCCAATGGAAGACTTTGGGGGAAAAAGCTCTTTTACCCAAAAAGAGGAAGGCTTAAACCCCCAACAGGGACAGTAGGCCAAGGGCCAGGGGCACAACCCTTGTAAGCCTAAGGCTCCCAAGCCCCAGACAGCACCTCTTCTGAAGACTGGAGGGAGTTTTTGACTCCTTGGGCATAGCCACCTGTCCCCTCTAAGAACATAAGATATGCCATACTAGGTCAGACCAAGGTCCATCAAGCCCAGTATCCTGTTTCCAACAGTGGCCAATCTAGGTCATAAATACCTAGCAGTTTCCCCAAAAGATACAGGTTCTACAATGCTTGTACTTGGGTCAAGTATTGATATCCTGGGTCCCTTCTTAATAATGGTTTATGGACCTTTCCTCCAGGAACTTGTCCAAACCTTTTTTAAACCCAGCTACACTAACAGCCTTTACTACATCCTCCGGTAACAAATTCCAGAGTTTGATTACACGTTGAGTGAAAAAATATTTTCTTTTATTAGTCTTAAATAGTTTACCCTGTAGCTTCATTGCATGTCCCCTAGTCTTTCTATATTCTGATAATGTAAACAATTGATCTATGTTTACCCCTGAGGTCAGAAGCTGCAGAATACAGGTGGATGACTGGTCATTTTCACTCAATGGTGGCTCAGCATCACCAGCAATACTTGGGCTCTGCAGGGGGCCAGGGAGAGTTACCTCCTCCAAACAGAAGCTACCTTCATTCTTCCCCAGGTAGCTTCCTATGACTCTTCTTCACTGAGAGCTTCTGCAGCAGGAAATTGTGGGCCTTCTGGCAGACAAGACGGTGGAGCCCATTCTCCCCTTCTCAAATTGGGAACCAGGTTCTACTCCTGCTATTTCCTTGTTCCGAAAAGAACAGGAGGGTTTTATCCCTTCTTGGATCTATGAGACCTCAATCTGTTCTTGGTGACCGAGAAGTTCAAAATGGTTTTCCTTGGACCATTGCTGCTCTACTTCCAACAGGGAGATTGGCTATGCTCCTTGGATCTCAAAGATGCCTATACCCACACCCACACCCACACCCTGATCCATCTCTTGTACTGGTAGTTACTCTGCTTCATCATAGGAGGACAGTGCTACCAGTGCTGTGTCAGGCTGTTTGGCTGGCATCTGCCCCCTGGGTGTTCACGAAGTGCTTGCTGCTCACCTGTGCCTACAGAGGGTGTTCCCTTACCTGGACAACTGGCCTATAAGGGGTGGCTCTGTCAATGAGGTCCATCAGGCGGGGTGCCACACCATCCTCATCCTGAAGTACTTGGGATTTGTCATTAACTCTACCCAAAATTACACTTGCAACCTGCTCAGCATCTGAAATTCATACAGCCCTCCTGGACATGGTCCAGGCCAAGGCCTTTCTTCCCATAGCTCAGATTTGGCACCTCACAGCCCTGGCACAGGACCTGCAGGATTGCTTGGTGGCCTTGGCCCACCTTCTGTGACACATGGCTTTAACCGTGCACGTCATGCCTGATGGCTGCCTCCATGTGTCCGGTCCAGTGGGACCCTCAGCTCCCAATGGGCCCAGGTGATGGGCCACCTCCATGACATGGTCTGTGTGACCCCAGCTGTGGTGATGTCCCTCGTTTAGTGGTGGGAGCTGCAGCACCTCCTAGAGAGAATGCCTTTTCAGTCTCCTTCCCCTCAGATGACCCACACAACAGACTCCTCAAAGCCAGGCTGGGGAGCCCACTGTGGCAGACTACAGACCCAGGGCATCTGGTCAGTGGTGGAGTGTCTTCATCAGATCAACTTCCTCAAACTCAAAGCCATTGTGTAAGCTCTGCAGGCCTTCCAGAACCACTTATTAAACCAGGTAGTTCTGGTTCAGACTGACAATCAAGTGTCGATTTTTATCTCAACAAACAGGGAGGCACTATGTCGTACCTATTATGTGAGGAGATGATTTGTTTCTGCCCAGGAGAGGGAGATGGTCCTCCAGGTGGTGTACCTTCTGGGACAGGAGAGTGTCCTCACGGATCGCCTCAGGGTTCTCCAGCCCCACAAGTGGAGGCTGAACCCTCAAGTAGACCACCTGTTTCAAACGTGGGGCTCTCTCCTACACTCAACTTCTTCACCATTCCCAACAACGCCCAGTTGCTGTGTTTCTGCTCCAGGATACCGGCCCCACACAGAGTAGCAGCTAATGCATTCCTCCTGTCTTGGAGTGAGGGGCTACTTTATGTGTACCCTCCAACCCCTCTGGTCTCCAAGACTCTTCTCAAGATTCAGTGGGATCAAGCCTCTGTGATCCTCATTGCCCCCAGGTGGGCCCAGCAGCCGTGATTTCTCCTGCTGCTCCATTTATCTTGGGTGCTGCTGATTGCCCTGGGCTGTGCCCCTAGACCTGATATTGCAGGAGGATGGCTCACTCCTGCACCCCAACCTCAAGTCATTTGCCACAAGAGGTTGAAGATGTCCTCCTGGCATCCTGCAAGGATTCCATGAGGTGAGCATATGCCTTCAAATGACATTGCTTCTCCATCCTGGTGCATGGATCAAGGAAGTCAACCCTTTTTCCTCATACCAATGGTGTTGCAGTATTTGCTGCACCTTTCTGAAGGTGGCTTGAAATCCACTTTGGTGAAGGTGCACCTCAGTGTGCTAGCAGCCCCTGTCCTTCCATCCGTTCATGGACCGTTTCATGCGGGGGCTCTTGTTCCCCTGCAACTGCCTGGGACTTGAATGTGGTTCTAGTTAAGCTTATGACTCTGCCCTTCAAGCTGCTGGCCTCCTGTCATATCAAGTACCTCTCTTGGAAAGTGGTCTTCCTGGTGGCGCTCACCTCTGACTGCTGTGTCAGTGAGCTGCAGGCATTGGTGACACAGGCTCATTACACCAGGTTTCACAAGAATAGGATGGTCTTGTGCATGTCTCCTTAGTTCCTACCTAAGGTGGTTTCCCCCTTCCATCTGAATCAAGAGGTGGTCCTTCCTACCTTTTTTTCCCTGACCTCATATGAGTTGGGCGGAGGCCATACTCCCAGTTGTAAGAGGGTATTGGCTTTCTATCTTGAGTGGATGAAGGCCTTTTGCAGCTCCTCACAGCTCTTCATTTCCTTTGACCCCCAACAGGATTGGGGTCACAGTCTCTAAGTGCACCCTGTCCAGCTGGGTGGCAGACTACATCTCCTTTGCTTATGCACAGGCTGGTCTCTCCCTGGAATGGCACATCACTACTCACAACGTGTGGGCGATGGCAACCTTGGTGACTAACTTGTGCTCTGTCCCCTTGTCGGAGATCTGCGGGGTGGCTGCCTGGTTCTCAGTCCATACCTTCACAGTGCATTACTGCCTGGAGGCAGACTCCTGGTATGATAGCGCCTTTGACTAGGTGGTGCTCCATTATCTGGGGCTTGATGCAACTCTGACCCTTCTGTGAGTGCAGGCTACCAGAGAACTGCCTCCCTTATTGATGCTTGGATCATGTTGGAGGTCTTGGGGTCAATCTGCGCTCTCTGCTGGCATTCATGGTTTGATTTTTTGGTGGTCTGTGGCCTTTTTACAAGTTTATTTTCGGTAGCCTGTAGCTTGGGCGTCCCATATGTGAAGACTGACTTCCTGCTTGTTCCCATAAAAAGCGTAGTTACTCACCTCTAGCAGATGTACTCTGGGAACAGTAGGAATCAGTCCTGATAACCTTCCCCCCATGGCTGATAACGATTGGAAACCGCTACTGCGGCTTTGTAAACAAGCCCCTATGCTTTGCTGCAAGCTCTGGCAAGGAATTCCAGAGCTTATCTATGCATTGAGAGAGAGAAATATTTTCTCAAGTTTTTCAAATGTACTACTTTGCAACTTTATGGCATGTCCCCTAGTTGTCATTGTTTTTAAAAGAGTTGATTCATGTTTACCTGTTTCACTCCACTTGGGATTTTTATAGACCTTTATCCTATCTCCCCCCAGCTGTCTCTTCTCCAAGTTGAAGGACCCTAATCTCTTTAGCCTTTCCTCGTAGGAGAGTCATTGCATCCCCTTTATCATTTTTGTTGCCCTTTGTATCTTTTTTACTTCTACTATGTTTTTGATATGCATTGATATGAATTGTATACAGTACTAAGTGGGAGTTGATTCTAAATCAAAATTTTAATTAAAATGTCTCCCACAGTTGGGGGCTTTATATTTAATGATGCTTAGGTAAAATTTCTTCATAATGGTGGTAAATAAAACTATCCAGAGTACACCTAAAGTTGCAGAATTGGTAACCAGAAGGAAACGAAGGGTAGTGGTGGTTGGAGACTCTTCTGAGGGGTACTGAGGTGTCCATCTGCTGACCAGACTTGATGTCCAGAGAGGTATGCTGTCTGTCTGGTGCCAAAATCCAAGATGTTATGGAGAGTTTGCCAAGACTCATCAAGCCCACTGACTATTACCGCATGTTGCTAATCCATGTTGGAACAAATGATACTGCCAGGTATACCTCAGAACGTATCAAAAGTGACTTCATGGCTCTGGGACAGAGGGTGAAGAAGGTACACAGGTGATGTTCTCTTCAATCCTCCCTGTTGAGGGTAAAGGCCGAGGCAGAGAGGCTCGCATCCTGGAGATGAATGCGTGGATGGTGTCATAGAGAGTGTTTTGGTTTCCTAGACCATGGGATGCTGTTTCAAGGATTGCAGAGCAGAGATGGCATCCATCTGTCCAAGAAAGGTCAACGCGTCTTCAGTAGTAGACTGGCTAATCTATTGAAGAGGACTTTAAACTAGATTCGTTGGGGATGGGTGAAGAAAGACCCCAGGTAGGTGATACATTAAATAACTTTATGGAAATGGGTAACAGAGGTAACATATGGAAAGCAGTGTGTATAAATGCCTGTAGCATGGGAAATAAGATCCCTGATGTTGAAGCTTTGGTGGGAGTGGCTGACTTGGATTTAGTGGCAGTTACAGAAACATGGTTCACAGAAAGCCATGATTGGGATGTAACTATACCTGGCTATACTTTATTCAGAAAGGACAGGGTAGGAAGTAGGGGAGGAGGAGTGGCACTATATGTAAAAACTATTAAAGCTTTGGAATTACAGAGCTTAAAAGGGAGAGGGGAGGTATTGTGGGTTAAACTAGAAAGAGGGAAAGAAAAATCTATTTATATTGGTGTGATATACAGACCTCCCTCACAAGAGGAAGAGGTGGACAGAGAGTTAATTGAAGACATGCGCAGCATTGCTAGGAAAGGGGAAGTGCTACTGATAGGAGATTTCAATATGCCAGATGTTGATTGGCACATTCCTGCTGCAGTATCATTTAGAAGTAAGGAGATCCTGGATTCTCTACAGGGAGAACTATTCAGGCAATTGGTAACAGACCCCACACGTGAAGGGGCCATACTGGACTTGGTGCTTACCAATGGTGAAAGTGTTTCTGATGTTGTGGGAGATCATTTTGCATCCAGTGATCACCAGATGGTGTGGTTCAGTATTAGGACTAGGGCTGTTAGAATCCATTCAAAGGCGAGGATCTTAGACTTTAGGAAGACTAGAAACATAGAAACATGATGACAGAAAAAGACCACAAGGCCCATCTAGTCTGTCCTTCCGTAACAACAACTACAACAGTCCACTTTCTACCTTTAGAGATCCTCTGTGTTGGTCCCATGCTTTTTTGAATTCAGTTACTGTCCTCATCTCTACCACCTCCACTGGGAGACTATTCCACGGATCCACTACTCTTTCTGTAAAGAAATATTTCCGCATATCACTCCTGAATCTATCTCCCTTCACCCTCATCCCATGTCCCCTCGTCGCAGAACTTGCTTTCAATTGAAAGAGGCTCTCTCCTTGAACATTTATGCCACGGAGGTATTTAAACATCTCAATCATATCACCTCTATCCCGCCTTTCCTCTAAGGTGTACATATTAAGATCCTTAAGTCTGTCCTCATATACTTTATAATGAAGCCCATTAATCATTTTAGTAGCAACCCTCTGCACCGACTCCATCCTGTTCACATCCTTTTGAAGGTGCGGTCTCCAGAATTGCACACCATACTCCAAATGAGGTCGCACCAAAGACTTATACAGAGGCATTATCACCTCCTTTTTTCTGCTAGCCATTCCTCTCCGTATGCACCCAAGCATCCTTCTAGCTTTTGCCGTCGCCTTTTCTACCTGTTTAGCTACTTTAAGATCATCAGACACAACCACGCCTAGGTCCCGCTCTTCTTTAGTGGACAAAAGTACTTCACCTCCTATACTGTATTGCTCCCTTGGATTGCTGCAGCCCAAATGCATGACCTTACATTTTTTAACATTAAATCCCAGCTGCCAAATTCTAGACCATTCTTCAAGCTTAGCTAACTTTGCAAAGATGGGCCAATACCTCAGGGAGTTGTTAGTTGGATGGGAACAGCTGAGGGATGTAGAAAAACAGTGGGAAAAACTGAAAGGGGATATTTTAAGGGCAACCAAACTTTTTGTTAAAATGGTAAATAAAGGTAAAAGGAAAAGGAGACTGCTATGGTTTTCGAAAGAAGTAGCTGAAAAAGTGAAGAAAAAGAGGGAGGCCTTCATGAAATACAAGAGATCACAGAGAGAGGAAGACAGGCATCTGTATTTGGAAAAAACTTAGAGAAGCTAGCAAAGTAGTCAAGAAGGCAAAGATTCAAAATGAGGAGGAAAATAGCCAATGCAATAAAATGGGGGGATAAGACATTTTTCAGATATTAGTGAGAAGAGGAAGAGCAAGAGTGGTATTGTCAGACTCAAGGGTGCAGGGCAGGAATATGTAGAAGCTGATAAAGGATAAAGCGGAATTGCTTAACAAATATTTTTGTTCTGTGTTCACAGATGAAGAATCAGGAGCAGGACCTCAGAAAACACCCACAAATAGGAACAGAAGCAATGGATATCTTGAACAATTCTCAAAAGACTGTGTTTGTGAGAAACTATCTCAACTTAAAGTAGACAAAGTGATGGGACCGGATAGGATACACCCGAGAATACTGAGGGAACTTGGGGACATTCTAGCAGCTCCACTGACTGACCTTTTCAATGCCTCGTTGGAGTTGGGAGTGGTGCCAAAGGATTGGAGAGAGGCTCATGTGGTGCCTTTACACAAAAGCAGAAGTAAGGATGTGGTTGAAAACTACAGGCCGGTTAGTTTAACTTTGGTGGTGAGTAAATTATTGGAAACGCTGCTGAAAGAGAAAATAGTGAGGTTTCTGGAGTCCAGCGGATTACAGGCTCTGAGGCAGCATGGATTCACCAGAGGCAGGTCTTGTCAGACAAATCTGATTGATTTCTTTGACGGGATGACCAGGGAGTTGGACCGAGGGAGAGCCCTAGATGTGGTGTATTTAGATTTCAGTAAAGCCTTTGACACTGTTCCTCACAGGCAACTTATAAACAAACTGAGCACCCTAGGGATGGACCCTAAAGTTACTGCTTGGGTTAGAAGTTGGTTGGGTGGGAGGCAACAAAGAGTACAAGTAAATGGAGCTCACTCTGAGGAGAAGGATGTTATCAGTGGTGTGCCCCAGGGATCTGTCCTTGGTCCGATTCTTTTTAACATCTTTGTTAGTGATATAGCGGAAGGGCTTTCAGGTAAGGTTTGCCTCTTTGTGGATGATACCAAAATCTGCAATAGAGTAGACACCCAGGAAGGTGTAGATAACATGAGGAGGGATCTAGCTAAGCTTGAAGAATGGTCTAGAATTTGGCAGCTGGGATTTAATGTTAAAAAATGTAAGGTCATGCATTTGGGCTGCAGCAATCCAAGGGAGCAATATAGTATAGGGGGTGAAGTACTTTTGTCCACTAAAGAAGAGCGGGACCTAGGCGTGGTTGTGTCTGATGATCTTAAAGTAGCTAAGCAGGTAGAAAAGGCGACGGCAAAAGCTAGAAGGATGCTTGGATGCATACGGAGAGGAATGGCTAGCAGAAAAAAGGAGGTGATAATGCCTCTGTATAAGTCTTTGGTGCGACCTCATTTGGAGTATAGTGTGCAATTCTGGAGACCACACCTTCAAAAGGATGTGAACAGGATGGAGTCGGTGCAGAGGGTGGCTACTAAAATGATTAGTGGTTTTCATTATAAAGCATATGAAGACAGACTGAAGGATCTTAATATGTACACCTTAGAGGAAAGGCGGGATAGAGGTGATATGATTGAGATGTTTAAATACCTCAGTGGCATAAATGTTCAGGGAGAGAGCCTCTTTCAATTGAAAACAAGTTCTGCTATGAGGGGACATGGGATGAGGGTGAAGGGAGATAGATTCAGGAGTGATATGCGGAAATATTTCTTTACGGAAAGAGTAGTGGATCCGTGGAATAGTCTCCCATTGGAGGTGGTAGAGATGAGGACAGTAACTGAATTCAAAAAAGCATGGGACAAACACAGAGGATCTCTAAAGGTAAAAAGGGGACTGTTGTAGTTGTTATGGAAGGACAGACTAGTTAGGCCATGTGGTCTTTTTCTGTTGTCATGTTTCTAAATGAGCATGCTATTTCTATGCATGTGACCCATGTAATATATTACACTGTTCGCAGGGATCCTGGCACCTGTGCAGCACATATTAATGCGATCAGATCCTGAGTTGATGGATGATAGGGATGGGCATTGTTAATGCGCATTTGATTTGTTTGTGTGGCCCCTCTCCCCTCCAAAAAAAATTTAGGATGTAGTTAATAAGCTGTGGTAAAATAGCACATTTTACTGCACAAAGATTTACTGTGGGATTCAGTAACCTGGTAAATTAATGTTTGTGTTGCTGCAGGCAGGAATGTCCAGTATGTCCAGCTGCAGTTACACAAAGGGAATGGGCTCCAAGCTGGCCCCACTGACTTTTAAATGGCTGAACAAGGCTGGTGCTTTAAAAAAGTACTTCCCTTACCCCCAATCCCTTTTCCAAAATAACCTCCTGATCTCTTCTTTCAGCACTTCTATGGTGCATAATGTTGGGAGCAGGTACAATCTCTGGGCACTGTTGTCCTAGTAGCTCCCAGCCTGAATCCCCTAGCAGTAATCTCAGTTGCTACCACTAGGGGTCAGGCAGACGGGGGGGGGGGGGGTTGCTTTCCATGCTAGGTGCTAAATGGTTGGGGTAGGACTGGAGAGTGGACAGGGTGCGCGCTATGTGGTCAGCTCAGGAGTAAACACCGTGTGCTGTCATGCTTGTAATTAGCATGGGTGCAATTACCTCAACCTCGATAGATGGCGTTACGTGCACCCATGGTACTAGTGCCAAACAGGGTACAGCACCACATGCTAACTGCCAGGAAAATGCCGTCCATGTCCTTGACGGTTAATCCAGTGGGTCTGCACTTAACGTGTCTGGAGATTGCATGCCACTGGCATGGTAGGTGGAAATCATGCACACGTTTGTAAAAGGGCTCCATAGTGTACGCTATTAATGCACATTCATCTTTGAATTCACAAGTTAAAAAGTTCTAACGTGCCTTAAAATTTATTTTTATTAAAACCAATGTGTGCTGCAAACTGAAAAAAGGCCAGAAAATTGGGGAAAGGATCTGAAAATGATGTAACGATGAACTAGAATGTTTTTTTTCTGTACATGTCCTTAATATTTCTCCAGATGTAATTGGCCTAACGCAGGCAACTCTTCACTTTACCCAAAGTCGAGAAATAAGTCTTCCAAGCAGCTCCCTTCCAAAGTGCCCTAGAGACTAATGTTTTTATTAATCATGTTTTTTTCCATGATAAGCAACATTTTAGATCAATGCAAACCAGCTGCTCTGCCTTGAAGGGGTTGAAAGGAATGATGCACCAGACTGATACAGTAGAATTCCTCAGAGACCTTGCTGCACAATGAAAGCAAGGCCTATGTCCCAATGAGTCAGTTCTGGTTCATGTGAAAATCAACATCCTTTTTTGTGCATCTGGTTGACAAGATGCTACAATACCATTAGCATTTGCAAAGGGTTTGCTCTGTCCAATAGTGCACGCACAGATATTGTGATGCTCAGTTTGTGTTTCTCTATTATGCGGCAGACACAATGGAGCTGAAGGCTGGTGAAGGCCTGTCAAATCTTGTAATGTAGTGACTGACTCCAAAGCTTCATTCTGCTTTATAGCGTCCCTTGTTCCCCATCCCACTCCATCCCCTGAATGGGCTCCGAGGTAGGTAAATGAATTCAGTAGTAAGGTAGGCGGGCAGTTCCTTACTGGCCTCATTCCTGTAGCATTTGTTTCCAGGCTTGTTGGGGAACGGGAACATTTCTCGGCCTTTTTGTTTAAATTATTTTCTTGTAGGTTGGGAGTTAATGGAGACCTTGTCTGGAGCCACCAGAGCAGAAATTGTTCTGTATGAGTCCTGACATGTCTAACCACCTCAGATGGGTCTGATTATAACATACAAATAGTATAATCAACCGAAGCCATCACGCATGTTCCTACAAGCTGGACACCTGTGTTTTGAGAGTGATTGAACCTCCATTCCCTCGCTATCATGTTAATCTGTTACTGTATGAAAGTTTTATTTGTTTTTCATCAGATATAAAATTTGGGTTTTTCTTTCTTTCGTGGATGAGGTCTTAATTTAACAAGCATTAAGAGACCTTAGCATTGGATACTGTATGGGTTAAGTGGTGGGGATAGGAGACCCAATAGATTTAAAAGGAGATGAGGTCTGGCTAGCTATGTTTTTTATGCTAAATTTTCACATGAAAATATCAAATGTTTACGCTTCTCTAACCATGCTAAGAGGTAGATTGGTCTTGGATGGAAAGTGCAGTATCTTGTATGAATCCGTTTTGGTGTCTACAGCACTCTGTCTAGGTGGGAGGTATAGAAAGCATGGATTAAACAGAGTAACAAAATGTAGTATATACCAAATTTATGTTTGGGGTCTAAAGTTTGCAATTCAGTCTTTGTGAAATTTCAACATGCAGCTATTGTCCAGGGCTCTGATTCCGTGTAATGTCAGGAATTGTAGCGGAACCAAAGAAACTGGGTATAAGCACAAAAGGTCTGCAAAAAGCATGGGGTACAAAAGGATTTGTTTTTTGACCAATCCAGTTTTTGTTTGCATGATTTTAATATGGATTTTGCAGTCTTTATGGACCACGTCCCTTATGGGCACAACGGAGAAGTGCAAATCCATAATCATCAAAGCAAGTGAAGCTGTAATTTCAGAATCCCAATGAACATCTAGGATAAAGTAGTGTGAAAGCTGTGTTAGTCCACTTTAATGGTAGTTAAATAAAAAGGCAAACAAGGAAAACAGGGTCCAAAAATGTTCTACATTAGTCCAATAAAAAGGTATCATCTTATTTTCCTTGTTTATTTAATGAACATCTAAGCATTTATTGCAGAATATATTTGTTCATGGTTTTTACTAGTATTCCTACTTTAAAGGGCCTATTTACTAAGCAGCATTATGTCTTTAATGTGGGAAGAGCCACCCACTAACCTTAAGGGCACTCAGCAATTTCCACGTTAAACAGCTAGGGGGTCCTTGACTAAAAATTAATGTGTACTAACATCGTTAATGGACTTTCAGGCCAATGCAGAAAACTAGCACAGCCTTTAAGTACCGATAATGCCACTTTTAAGCACACTTAATACTAATGACAAATGCAGAAAAGAGACAGACACATGCATAAACAGCTAAGAAAAAAAACCTAGTGCACAATTAATGCCAAACATATGTAGAACTATTTAAATTATAGGCAAATGAGCAGCACATAATGAAATGGTATGCTAATATTGGCTGTACCTGATGCAGAGAAACACATAGAGGATTTTGCAACCAGTCTTGGCGCCAAGATCTCTATGCCTAGGCTTGAGGTGGCTTGAACATCTAATGCATGCCCCTAACAGTATTTTGGCACCGAATGCTTTCTCCGATGCCTGGATCATCTGAGCAGAAATGTCAAAAATTATCCAGGCATCAGGGAAAGCCTTCGATGCCTTCAAAATAATGCCGGGGACCAGTGTCCCTGACAGAAAGCAAACCCCTGGTGGCCCCAATCTCCCCCCCCCCCCCAATGAAAATAAACTCTGGTATTCAGTGGCCCCAACACTGCCACTCACCCAAGTAAAAGTAATCCCTGGTGGCCTAGCAACCCCGAACCCCCACTTCCCCTCCCGGTACCTTCAAAAATGAGTGGGAGTACTGCCCACACCCTCCTGCTCTTACGCTGCCATCTTGAAAAATGTCAGCACCTGGCCCCCTCACAGTGCACCCTGCCATAGAAGTGCCATTTTTCAAGATGACTGGGCAAGAGTAGGAGTGTGTGGGCAGCACTCCTTGCTTCTGAAGGTACTGGGGGAGGGGTGGGGGGGTTTCAGGGCCACTGGGACACCAGGGAGTATTTTCACTTGGGCGGGTGGGGGGATTGGGGCTGCTGGGCTACCACAGATTTGCTTTCTGTCAGGGGCACTGAACCCCAACAATATTTTGATGGCATCGGGGGCTTTCTCCAATCCCTGTATCATCTGAGGGGAGTTTGACATTTCCACTCAGATTATCCAGGCATTGGAGTAAGGCCCGGATGCCATCAAAATATTGTCAGGGCTCCCTATGCAAATTAGCCATGCAGTGCCTATTTCTCTGGGACAGCATGCCAAATTGGCACAAACTTCTTTTGCGCATGTGTTTGGCTTGCTCTCCTAGTTTAACATTGCCATTTTGTGCACAGTTTAATGCTTGGCTCAGTTGCATATGAGCCCGCACTGAAGTCATGCACTACCATTGTGCTGCAAATAGGCTTATAGAAACATGATAGCACAAAAAAAACGCATGGTCTATCTAGTCTGTCCTTCCATATCAACCACTACAACAGTCCCCTTTTTTCCTTTAGAGATCCTCTGTGTTTGTCCCATGCTTTTTTGAATTCAGATACTGTCCTCATCTCTACCACTTCTACTGGGAGACTATTCTACGCATCTATCACTCTTTCCATAAAAAAACATTTCTGCATATTATTCCCGAGTCTATCCCCTTTCACCCTCATCCTATGTCCCCTCTTAGCAGAGCTTGTTTTCCATCGAAAGAGGCTCTCCTCCTGTGCATTTATGCCACAGAGGTTTTTAAATGTCTCAATCATATCATTTCTATTCTGTCTTTCTTCTAGAATCTACATTTTAAGATCCTTAAGTCTGTTTTCATATACTATGTAATGAAGACCACTAGCCATTTTAGTAGCCACCCTCTGTACCGACTCCAATCTGTTTATATTCAGAATTGCACACAAAACTCCAAATGACGTTGCACCAAAGACTTATACAGACGCACTATCACCTCCTTTCTTCTGCTGGTCATTCCTCTCCCTATGCACACAAGTTTCAACGTTGCCTTTTCTACCTGTTTAGCTACTTTAAGATCATCTTGAAAGTGCTCGACTTCAGCACCAGCTTTCTGCGTAGAAAGTGCTTTTAGAACCAGGTGCCTAGGTTAAGTGAGCAGGAACGTGCCTGTGGTGCTATTTTATAAAGGCACAGAAGTGTCAATGTGACTTATTAAAATGCTAGCGCATAAAGGAGCCTAATACTGTTAATGGTTCCAAGGTATTTGGCATGTTAACATCACCTCAGGAGATGTAGCTAATTGCAGAGAAAAAATGGTGGGTACTCCCTCAACAGTTAATGCAAAGTAACTGCAAAAACTGAGCATAGTTGAGGAAATGAAACTTTAAGGGTCTTATTTTAAAAAAAAAACCTGAAGGGGGTATTTAACCTATGCAACTGATCAGTGTGAAAACAGATCAGAGTCAATAGATTATGGTAGAGGGGACAGGATGTCTGAACCAATTTCTCAGGTTGTTAAGAGCAGAGCTGCGGTTAATCTCGGTGTTTACATTTCATATTCAGGACTTGGACCCTTAAATGTGTGCAGACGTCCTTTTCATTTGAGGCTAGACAACACCTAAAAATAAAGATTGTTAAACAATTTGCAAGTGCGATGATACCTTACTACTGGCCTAATTTAATCTGATTGTGCCTGGCTTTAAAGATTTAAATGTCCTCCATCAGAAAAGACCAACTTTCCATCGCTATGAGTAATTGCTGGGTTAGTGATGTTATAAGTTATGTCAAATAAATAAACCAGTCAAGTTCGGACATTTAAGTGTACCAACATGGCAACCAGGGCTTAGAAATGCATAGTTTAACTGTGATCTTGTCAGAAGACAGACAGTCTTGTACATGTGCTATTTGTTATTACCAAGTGCAGAGGGGGAACTGTTATCTTAGAGGGAAAGGAAAAGGGTTTTGGTTAAATATAAATTAGCATTTTAAGGCAGCAGGATTCCTACAGTCTTCCAAATATCAGTGTGCCTGTTTTTTTTTTTTACCATAATACATCTTCTTTGGCATGTAGCCTAGTGGTTAGAGCACTGGATTGGTAACCAAGTGACCTGGGTTCAGTTCCTACTAGGACTCCTCTTGGCCTTGGGCAAGTCACTTAACTCTCCACTGCCTCGGAAGAAAGGCCAGACAATCTACTTCAGGACACACTGTCAAGAAAACTCAGGAGCTGTTGGGTCACCGGGAGTCAGAACTGACTCAAAGGAACATGTTGCAATGCATCTTCTTTACAATCTTTCCTTTAGTCACTGCATTGTATTTCTTTCATGCTGTAGTATTTTATAATGCAACATATTCTTTTAAGCATCCTCCACTCTTCCATTGTACATAATTAATCATGACTAGGGAGGAGAGGCGATAATATCTAGATGACATTCTGAGATGCTTTTGCCAGTGAAAAGTCTATCCCTGAATATCCTTTGCTATGATAGTCTTGCAATAGGTCAATAAGTCATTGTTACCATAGAGGACAAGCATGAAGAGAGCTGATAGCTTTACCACAATCTATGTTCTTACATGCACATTTTCCATTAATACCTTTGTGCTCTTCATCACTGTTGTGTGACACAATCAGTGATGCCCCAGTCATATTTTTTGAGCTGTTTATAGACAAGTCAACAGGTCTCTTATTCACGTTGCTATCAGAAATCAGGATTTGCTGGTCAATCGGTCTTAACTGTAAACAAAAGAAGTAGTACAGAAGGGAAGCACAGTTCTGGGAGATGGCAGAGGTCTACTTTCATATGGAGATGAGAAGTGCTGTGGAATAGTAGACACCAGAACCTTCCATGAAAGGATGAGCATCTCCCATGGAAAAAGTTGTTGGGATACTGGGAAAGGGATTAAGAGAATATTCATGATACTTCAGGATTAGCAGGTGAGACCTAGGGCTCCACAGCTCATCCTTTTGGCAAACAGTACATAAAGACTGTTGGTTGCCAGGATGAAAGTGTAGCAACAGAGCTCCTAATCTTTTCTAGGAGGTGAAGGGCAAGGGAGGATGGAATAAAGAGGATTGTGGTCTTTTTTACCACTTGTCCTGAGCACGGACAGGGTCTTTTATGTCTAAAGAGCAACTGTGTGCTGCAAGACATTAGTCTTGTGAGATTACTTGAGGAAGAGAATGGTATCTTAGCATATGAAGCTCTTTTCCAATTGCATTCTTTCCATCAAACCAGAGAAACTAAACTCGAAAGGCTGTGACATTATGTTCATCCTTCTAAATCTAGAATTTAGAACCTGTTCCCCTTTCCAGACCATAAGAGGAGATTTCAGATCCACTTACAAAGGAAGAATGCCTCCTGCCTCTTGGGTCTGCAGCAGTGGAATTAATTTGGAAAAGTAAATTTAATTAAAAGTATTAGTAATACTTGCCTTTGGGATTGCTTCAGTCCAGCCTTGACAACTCAGAATAATGTTGCTATGTCATGTGAAGGCCCATTTTACATAGAATGTCAAGATGGGAACTGAGACATCCAGGTTAGGATGCTCACAAGTCTCCTGGTATTTTACAAAAGGCTCTGTAAAACAGTATAAGGGTGTGCAGGAGCGCATGGGTGTCTGCCGGCACATTCAGTGGGAGAAGCAAGTTTTAAAAGTTGCATGTGGGAAGAGAAGTACACTCATTTTCCACATTTCCATGTCTGCAGTTTTTTTAAATAGCAGCCCCCTGAAAGCATCAAGTCCCCTCATCTCTGCACTCTCCTGACAGAGGCACACCCTCCTCGAATCCTACCAATATCTAGAGCAGGGGTCTCAAACTCAAATTGCTTTGAGGGCCAAATGAGGACTTGTAAAATAACCCGGGGGCCGCATGAGACGTGGGACCTCATTTGCATAAGGGACCTCATTTGCATAAATATTTGCATAATGTTACCATACCCTAACTTTTAGTAAACATGCCTCTTAATGAGTGCATGAATAAAGAAAGACTAAAAGATTTCTACATTACTATAATCCAGTGCCAACCGCCAGGCACATTAGGAACTACTACAAACAAACACTGTCCATTTAGAACCCATAGCCACAAGTATCCCTTTTCTGTGGTACTCTTACTTTCAACCATGATCGATCATGCACGCATCACTGGCTTCACATATTTTCAGCAGAGTGGCATTTATAAATATTGCAAGTAGCCAACCATTTTATTTCATCTTCTGATCTACAAAACTTAACTGTAGCTTACAAAGATCCATAACTCTTGGCATGTACAGTTTCTCAGACTGAATCATAAAGCGAATGAATTTGCACTTCTGTACATGCAGCAGCAGCACCGTTGATTACATTGACTACCTCCTCCTTTAGCTTTCATGACCTCAAAACCAAAGAGCTCCTGCGCCATATTTCCAGTCACAGACAAGAGATGACTGGCTGAAAGTTGCCACTATTCTCAGCCAGCTCGTGCTGTCTGCCTATTGACTCTGTCAGATGTGCAACAGCTGGGCTGCAGCCTCCCTGCTCCCTGCTGTACTAGAGCGCGGAAAGTCCCCCTCCCGCGGCAGCGGCCGGGGCCCTTCCTCCTATACTCACGCTCCTCCACATCGTGCAGCTTGGCCCTCTCCTCCTCCAGCTTGCCCTTCAGGCTCTCCGCCTCATTCTTCAGCGATGCCAAGGTCTCGTTCTCATGTAGCCCCTCAGTTGCCATCTTTGCAAGGAAAGAGAAAGAGAGCTAGTGAGGAGTCAGGCTCCAGAGGAGAAAGATGCTGCTGCCGCTACCAGAGCATCCGCAACCTCATCCGCCGCCACCTGCTTCGGGGCTCGACCAGCTCCACCCCTTCCCGCTCAACGTCACCGGCTTGCGTCACAGAGAATGCTCGCCAGGACCCTGCACGCGCCCGGCCAGTAGAATGAGTACACGTCATATAGTGGCCCGAATGCGGCATATGGGCGGTACTTTGTAGGTCGCGCTCGCACGGGAGGCAGATTGAAGCCGCTGCTGGATGGCTCTTAGCACCTGCATAGAGCTGCTTCCTCCAAGTAGACCAGGAAACTACCTTCACAAAAGCAAGCAAAGGCCAAAAGATAGGTGCCCAGAAAGAATTAAATTTGAAAAGCCTTGATCTGCAATGGTACTACTGCAAGAGGTCAACCTGCCAACTTAGTACTTAGGACTCTGCCAGGCAGAGGAGCCCGCGGGACGCTTAATGCGGCGACGGCAAGTTTGGATTTATTTTTTTTTTACATGCCGGTAAGTGCTTCGCGGGCCGCATGCGGCCCGCGGGCCGCGTGTTTGAGACCCCTGATCTAGAGCAACCTCCTAGCACCCTAACATCAATAGCACCTTTTGCAAACCCCCAAGATCTCTCACCCCCTACCCCCTACAGACAAAAGTGGAGGAGTAGCCTAGTGGTTCGGGCAAGGTACTTCGGGCTGGAAGGTCGGGGGTTCAAATCCCACTAGAGGACAGCAACCTTGGGCCGGAAGGACTGGGGTTTCTAGTCCCACAGGTGCTCCTTGTGGTCTTGGGCAAGCCACTTAACCCTCCATAGCCCATGTTCCCTGTAAAATAGTTCTCTGTGTGCTGTGCTTTCCTGTCTAATCAATGTGTTTATACCTCAAAAATTTCCTGTCATGATTTGACAATTTCCAATCTGTAATCAAAAACCGCTGCTGATCGCTGGAAGTAGCGGTATACAAATGTATACTAAATAAATAAAATAAATAAAAGCAGAAACCCCCTCCTGATAAATACACCGACTCTCCCATGGGTCTTACTGGGAATATTCCTGGTGTCTGGTGGTGGGGGGCAAAAGCAATCCCCAGTCACTCCTCCCCCATCTGGCACCAAATTCAAAATGACCAGACTTGAACCCCAGTGGAACTCTTGCAGTATTATGCTAGGAACACGATCAGACTAGGCAAGGGTTGACCAGTACCATTATGAACCTGATAATAGATGGGGTGGAGAATTTATTTATTTTATTTATACCGTTTTTTAATACCGTCTTTCTACAAGTCAAGATAGTTTACAGAGAACGCAGTGCTTATAATGTTAAGGTAACCGACATGCGCTTTATATTTAACAATAGCACGAATATATAGGTTGGGGTTTAAAGGGATACAGGAAGTAGCAAGTAACAGTATGAAGAATTATCAGGAACTCTGTAAACTTTAACTATGTCCAATAATATGAATTAAGCATCTTGTTGCTAGTGTTGGCTTGTTCCTAGAGAGTGTCTACTTTCTAGAATTCTTGCACTAGCTGTTTTCAGCTTCTTGTGGAATTCTCCCCTGGAATCAATGGGTCTTATTTGAGGTGATAGAGCATTCCAAATGGCAGAATGCCCTATTGTTTGACCTTTGATTAAGTAGGAATCCTTCCTGCATCGCCCCTCACTAAACACCAGGGAAACCCCAGTAAGATCTAGGAGAGGGAGGTGGAGGGTGGGTTCTGCCGTTGCCTGGGAGGTTCAGAGAGGGTGCAGTGAGATTGCCGTTGATGTCAAGAGGGGATCCATAATTGTCGCCTGGATGGGGGGGGGGGGGGAGGTGTTGTTTGTGCAGGGAGAGTGTACGGGGACAGGGTTCAAGCTGGCAATTTTACATGCCTTGGAACAGATGTAAAAGCCAATATGTGTATTCCCCTTTATAAAATTGGGAAAACACGTCTAGAGTTTTGGCCCACTCAACTCACGCCCTACCACATACCATGAAACCTGTACATGCTGTGGTTCCCCAGAGGTTACTAGTGGCTTTCTAAAATAAATGCCGCTATTCACACATGGAGATGCTTCTCCTACAACTCCTTTTGATATATGAAAGAAAATCTAAAAGCCTCTCCTTTTCTTCTCAGTTGTTTTTTTTTAAAGAGGAAATTAGAAGAATGTAAGATTTGCTATGCAGTATCCTTAAGAACAAACTCTGAATTAATTTTCTCTTATTGAATCAGATGTGTGCATGATTTTCATCAGTCATAGTCAGGATTTGTGGAGTATTATAATCCTTTCCTAGAAAAAGAACTTGTGGAAAGCAATGTTTCATGTGTCATATGGAAAGTGATTAAAGTAGTATATTTTGAAACTTGTTTAAAAGTTAAATCAGTATTTTTTAGGACAAGGGCTAGATATACGAAAGGATTTTCTATTCTTTGGGGCATGTTTACTAAAGGTTAACGTGCGTTAAGTAAAGTTAATGTGCATTAACTGCTACCTTATGGGCCATCACAGCACTTAACACATGTTAACCTTTAGTAAACATGCTCATGTGTGTCCTTGGGAAAATATTCAGTACATCTGCTCTCTAAGTACTTCCAAATTTTCTTTATTTGGAATTGCAGAAAATAAATTTAAATATATATATATATATATACTTATATATATGCATAGTAAATGATGGCAGATAAAGACCAGTCTGGTCCATCTAGTCTGGGAGAGGGGATTTCTGGGAGATCTATCTACAACTGTGGTTAGAATCACAGCAGTCAGCAGGATTTTTTTAAACGCTGACCACAACATTTAAAAAACACATATATTCAGTTCTCCAGGACCAAGCAGGAAGTCAGTCCTCACATATGGGTGATGTCGGCGCCGACGGAGCCCCCGTGCGGAGCATTTCCCCAGCTTTCAAAGAAAGCCTTTGGGAATTGCAGCGCGCATGCGCGGTCCCCTTCCCGCCCAAGGGTGCCATCTTGCTCAGTCTTCTTTTTTCCGCGGAGCCCGATGGACGTAGTTCGTTTTTCGCCGAGGAAAAAGTTGATTTCCCTGTTTTTTGTTCTTCTTCTTCAGTTCGACGTCGGATCCTTTTCCCGCCTGCGCCCGATACGCCAGTATCGAGCCCACATGTTATTTTTCATTTTTTGTCCTTCGAGACTAGCGTTCGTGCCATTTTTCCCTTTTCACTGGCAGCCCTGTCTTTTAACCTCACAGGGGCCCTTTTTCCCCCGATGGCTGCTAGCGGGTTTAAAAAGTGTGATCGCTGTAAGAAACTTATGTCTCTTACTGACACACATGACTGCTGCCTCCGCTGCCTCGGACCTGATCATGACCCAATGATCTGTGGTCCGTGCGGCAAAATGTCCTCGAAGGCGTTGAGGAGTCGGCAGCACCAAAAGGATAGAATCTTCTCTGACTCCGCGTCTGGACGGGCCCGGACCTCGTCAGAGGCCTTGACGTCTCGGGACTCCGGCCCCGAGCAGCATCGAGGTTCCTCTGAGCGGGGGTCTCCTTCGCGGGAGCAACGCAGGAAGAAAAAACCCACTAGGGCGGTGTCGGTGGACACTCCTGGTTCCTCGAGGGCCAGGTCGCATAGCCCCGATAGCCGTCCCGGGTCTTTGGAGTCGGAGAGGCCTGCCAAACAACCTCATCTCGAGATGGAGTCTCCTGGGCACGTGAGTACTTTAGTCCTCATGGACTCTCCTCCAGGGGAGCCGACGCCGGGCCCGACGCCGTCGGGGCCCGGGTCGGGGGCTGCTGGGTCTCCTGAGCTCGGACTCAGGTTGACGGCCTTGGAGAGCAGCGTCGCTGCCTTCATGGAACAGCAGCGGGCATTGATCGCCGGTCTCACCGGTGCATCTGCCCCGATCACCGGGACATCGATGTCCAAGTCGACCCCGGAGGCCGAGCCGATCCTCGAGTCCATGCGGGCTCGAGTCGATCCTCGGCCACAGTCTCCCTTGGCCTCCCGTTCGGGACCGAGGTCGTCGACGCCGGTACCCTTGGCGTCGGGGCAGAGGGCATCGGTGCCCGCCCGACCGGAGCCGCTCGATTCCTCCTCTGAGGAGTTGGGCTGGGAGACGGAGGAAAAAAAGTCACCCGACACCTATCGGACTCGGTATGTCCCATTGGACTCACCGGAGTCCGAACCTCGGAGACGATCCCCACCGGAGGATACCCAGTTCTCGGACTTCGTGCGGGATATGGCCAAGGCCTTGGCATTCCCCGCGGATCCCGAGGAGGAGCCTCGAGCCGAGGAGCTCAAGGCCCTCCAGTATGACTCTCCCCGAAGGAGGCCTTTACTGTTCCGGTTCCTCCTATGCTGGAGCGGCTGCTCTTCCGCATGTGGGAGACCCCGGCCTCGACGCCGGTGTTAAGCAAGCGGGTCGATTCCATCTATCGAGTCCGCAAGAGCCCCGGGTTCGAAAAGGCACAATTACCGCACCACTCCATGGTTGTGGAATCGGCCATGCATCGACTTATGTCTCGTCTTACTTTTACTATCTCTGTCCTTTTGAAGAATTGTACATTTCCTTTCTTTTTAATTGGCCATTGGCCTCCTTTTACGAATTATTTTAATTGTGCACCGCCTTGACTGTATATGAAAGGCGGTTTTTATCAAATGCAATAAAACATAAAACATAAAGTCAGAAGATGCACTCCTCGGTGCCTCCCAGCCGGGAGGCCCGGAACCTGGATGCCCTCGGTAAGAAGTGCTTCCAGGGCTCTATGCTTGCTTGCCGTGTCCAGACATACCAGCTCTACATGGGCATGTACCTCCGAGACCTGGCAAAGGAGATTGCCGGGTTCTCTGCTGGTCTCTCCGAGGAACCTTTGCAGAGGTTCCTGGCCTTGTCCACTGGTATTCGAGAGTGCTCGAAGTTTATCTCTCGGGCAGCCTACGATGGCTTTGAGGCTTCGGCCCGAGTAGCCAGAGCCGGCATCGGTTCCCGCCGACAGGCTTGGCTACAGTCATCCGACCTCGAGCCATGGGTACAGGACAAGTTGGTCGATGTCCCCTGCCGAGGTGAAAACCTTTTCGGCAAACCCATGGCTGAAAAGGCTGCTGAACTCGAGACAGAGACTCTCACCAGGACTAGGCTGTTCAGGAAAACCTCTGCCCCTTCTCAGAAAAAGAAGGGCTCGGGAAAAAAGACCTTTTACCCGAGGAAGTCATCTGCCTATAAACAATACCCTCATTATCAGGCCTCTGTAGCTCCCCAACAGGGTCAGCAGGCCAAGAGGCAGGGTCATGGGCCCCGTAGGCAAAAGGCCCCCAAGCCACCAACACCGGCCCCTGCTCAGCAGGGTGGGGGTTTTTGACTCAGCAAGCATAGCCTCTTCTCCTCAGCTGGCTCATATCAGCACAGGAGGCCGACTGGCCCACTTTGCCCACAGATGGTCAGCCGTCACATCAGATACCTGGGTACTCCATGTAGTCCAAAAGGGCTATCTTCTCCATTTTCACCAGGTACCTCCCTCCTATTTTCCAGGGGAACCTCCAAGACTCCCTCTGCACAGGGACCTACTCCTTCAGGAGTTAGCAAGTCTGCTAAAGGACCAGGCTGTGGAACCGGTGCCCCACCACTTGAGAGGTCACGGCTTTTATTCCAGGTACTTTCTGGTACCGAAAAGAACAGGAGGTCTCAGACCCATCCTAGACTTGCGCAACCTCAACAAGTTCCTGGAGAAGGAAAAGTTCAAGATGCTTACCCTTGGAATTCTGCTGCCCTACCTCCAGCAGGGAGATTGGCTATGCTCCTTGGATCTAAAGGATGCTTATACTCACATCCTTATTCATCCAGACCACAGACAATATCTCAGATTTGTTGTGGGAGGAAACCACTACCAGTACAGAGTACTACCCTTTGGCCTAACCTCCGCCCCCAGGGTATTCACCAAGTGCCTGGCGGTGGTGGCGGCCTACCTGAGGCTTCAAGGTCTTTTTGTGTTCCCACACCTGGACGACTGGCTCATAAGGGGCCAGTCTGCCCAGGAGGCCAGTCAAGCCACCCTTCGCACTGTGGCTCTGCTTCAGCACTTGGGGTTTGTCATAAATTTCGCAAAGTCCACTTTGCTCCCATCCCAGAACTTGGAATTCATAGGAGCAAGACTGGACACTCTTCAGGCGAAGGTTTTTCTGCCCGTGGACAGAGCCCACAGATTGATGGATCTAGCCAGGCAGTTTCACAGCAATTCCCTGGTCTCCGCCAGGCAATTCCTGCGGCTTCTCGGCCATATGGCTTCCACGGTTCATGTAACCCCCAATGCCCGCCTGCATATGCGGCCTGCTCAGTGGAGCCTTCGAATTCAGTGGCATCAGGCCACCGGGAGCCTTGCAGACTCAGTAAGAATATCCGCCCTGCTTGTCTCCTCTCTGCAATGGTGGCTTCATCTTCCGAATCTGGTACTCGGAGTGTTTTTTCAATCCCCTCCGCATTCTCAGGTGCTGATGACAGATGCTTCTCTTCAAGGTTGGGGAGCGCATTGCCAAGGGGCATGTACTCAGGGTCTCTGGACCCCTTGGGAGGCTGCTCAACAGATCAACTTCCTGGAGCTACATGCGATACGCCTAGCTCTGAGGGCCTTCTCCCATCTCACGTCTCACCAGTCTGTACTGGTACAGACGGACAATCAAGTTGCCATGTTTTACGTGAACAAACAGAGAGGCACAGGCTCCTTCCTTCTCTGTCAGGAAGCACAACGGCTGTGCTCCTGGGCCATCAATCACGGAATCCTTCTCAAGGCCTTCTACCTCCCAAGTCAAGAGAATTACCTGGCGGACAGGCTGAGCAGAATCCTGCAACCACACGAGTGGCGGTTGAATCCATTGGTGGTTCAACAGATCTTTCTCAGGTGGGGCCTCCCCACCATGGATCTTTTCGCCAGTACTCTGAACCAGCAACTCCCGAGATTCTGTTCCAGACAACCGCATCCTCTCTGAGTGGCAGCGGATGCGTTTCTGATCCCGTGGTCCAAAGGCCTACTGTATGCATTTCCTCCCACGCCACTAGTGTCCAGAACACTGTTCAAAGTCCTCAGGGATGAGGCCTCGATGATTCTGATAGCCCCCAGGTGGCCGAGGCAACCTTGGTTCCCGCTTCTGCTGCAACTGGCGGTGGACACTCCTATTCCTCTGGGGATTCAACACGATCTCCTGTCTCAAGAACAGGGATCTCTCTTACACCCCAACCTCCAGTCCCTTCATCTGATGGCCTGGCTGCTGAAAGGGTAGTTCTGGCTCCCCTACTACTGCCTAGAGAGGTGGAGGACGTAGTCTTAGCCTCTAGAAGGCAGTCCACCCGGAAATCCTACGCTCTTAAGTGGCGTAGATTCTCCACATGGTATGCTCAGCACAACGAGAATCCCTTCTCGTGTTTGGTAGCAGTAGTTTTGCAATATTTGCTTCACCTCTCCAATCTAGGCCTTAAGTCCAATTCTGTCAGAGTTCACCTCAGTGCTCTCTCAGCGCACCACTCGCTGGTAGACGGGCGGCCTCTTTCCAACCACCCTTTAGTGGCTCGTTTCCTCAGAGGCCTCCTCCTGCTTAAGCCTCCTTTATGTCCGCCGGCCCCTGAGTGGGATTTAAATGTGGTCTTACAGCAGATTACTTGTCCGCCATTTGAACCTATGGCTACCTGTCCTCTCCGTTTTCTGTCCTGGAAAACTTTGTTCCTGATAGCTCTTACCTCTGCTAGGCGAGTAAGTGAACTTCAGGCGCTGGTGTCTGATCCCCCTTACACTAGGTTCGACAGGAATAGGGTAGTCTTACGGACTCACCCCAAATTTCTCCCTAAGGTTGTCTCCTCTTTCCACCTCAATCAGGAGGTGGTTCTTCCGACCTTCTTTCCCAGGCCGCATGCCAACCGGGCTGAGACGGTTCTGCATACCCTGGACTGTAGGAGGGCGTTGTCCTTCTACCTTGACCGTACGCGGGAGCATCGGAGGGCTGTTCAGCTCTTCGTTTCTTTTGACCCCAATAAGTTGGGGTTACCTGTCTCCAAGCGTACTTTGTCCCTATGGGTCGCTGACTGTATCGCCTGGGCTTATGGGGCAGCCGGCCTCTCGTTGGAGGGTCGAGTCACGGCTCATCGTGTCAGGGCGAAGGCTGCATCAGTGGCTCATCTCCGCTCTGTTCTGTTGGCAGACATCTGCCGGGCCGCTACTTGGTCTTCAAGCCAGACTTTTGCGGCCCATTACTGCCTTGAGAGGGAGTCCTGCAGGGACAGTGCTTTCGGACAGGCAGTACTCCATAATCTCTTTGGGGTTTAGGCAACTCCTTCCCTCCGGCCCTGATGTTGGGCTACCGGTCATGGGCGTTCTCAGAGAAGATTCCTTCCTTACGTTCTGATGCTCTAGAGGGAGCTCATTTTTTCAGCTTGGGGTCTCCGGTAGCCTTAAGCTGGGGAGTCCCATATGTGAGGACTGACTTCCTGCTTGGTCCTGGAGAAAGAGTAGTTACTCACCTGTAACAGGTGTTCTCCAGGAGCAGCAGGAATCTGTCCTCACAACCCTCCCTCCTCCCCTTGGAGTTGCAGTCATATGATTTATTTTTTGCTATTTTTGCTGTCCTTTAGCTATGTCATCAGACTGAGCAAGATGGCACCCTTGGGCGGGAAGGGGACCGCGCATGCGCGCTGCAATTCCCAAAGGCTTTCTTTGAAAGCTGGGGAAATGCTCCGCACGGGGGCTCCGTCGGCGCCGATGTCACCCATATGTGAGGACTGATTCCTGCTGCTCCTGGAGAACAGCTGTTACAGGTGAGTAACTACTTTTTCTACTATCTGGATGACCAGCAGTGCTGACCCACCCATACCCTGGCCCCTCTACATCCTTATACCACTCTGGAAATAGATCCTCATGCAACAGCCCCCCTAGACCACCTTCTTACTTTGAAAAGAAATCCTCACGCAAATTGTCCAACCTTATCCATATCCCTCTCCTCTCCCCCTCCATTCTCCCGTTCTCATGTGCCCTGTGGAACGCATGCTCAGTCTCCAGCAAACTTCCTTTTACTCATGATCTCTTCATCTCTAATGCGCTTTACCCTCTTGCCCTAACTGAAACCTGGCTCCACCCTGATGATACCACATCCACCGCTGCTCTCTGCCATGGGGGATACCAGTTCTCCCATACACCTCTCTCCACTGGCCGCGGTGGTGGAGTTGGGCTTCTGCTTTCCCCCTCCTGCCAATTCCAACCCCTCCTGCTGCCCCAGTCACATCCCTCTCTCTCTTTTGAAGTCCACTCCATTTGCCTCTTTACACCACTTCCCCTCCGAGTAGCTGTTATCTATCGCCCACCTAATAAATCCACATCAACCTTCCTTACCGATTTCGACTCCTGGCTTTCCGTCTTTCTGGATCCCTCTTCCCCCACTCTTATTCTTGGTGACTTTAACATTCACGTCAATAACCCCTTCGATCCCCATGCCTTAAAGTTCCTCGCCCTCATCTCCTCGTTCAACCTCCAACTTTACTCCACAGCCCCCACCCACCTGCATGGCCACTGCCTCGACCTGATACTCTTCTCTAACTCCTCTCCCTCAAACATCAACAACTCGATCCTTCCCTCATCTAACCATCACCTTTTAACCTTTAATCTTCAGCTTCCACCGTCTCTACCTCGTCCTGTCTCCTCCAACCTATTTAGAAACCTTCATTATATTGATCCCCTGACCCTTTTCTCCACCATTTCTCCTTCTCTTTCCTCCATTATGTCCTCCAAGTCCGTTGACGAGGCAGTATCCTCTTATAATGCTGCACTATCCTCAGCTCTCGACACTCTTGCCCCACCCACCCCACGTCAGGTCCAATGTTCTGTTCCCCAGCCCTGGCTTTCTTCCACAACCCGCTATTTGCGCATCTGTGCCCGCTCTGCTGAACGTGCCTGGACCAAATCCCGCTCCCCGGAAGACCTTCTACACGTCAAATTCATGCTTGGCTCCTTCCAGTCAGCCATAGCACTTGCCAAACAAGAATACTACATCCATCTGACTAACTCCCTTGCTTCTGATCCTCGCTGCCTCTTTAATACCCTCAATTCCCTCCTTAAGGTGCCCCCACCCCCGGTCCCGCCCTCCCTCTCCACCCAAACCCTAGCCGACTACTTCCATGACAAAATCCACAAAATTACCCTCCAATTCCCCACTTTCTCATCTACCTCTCCCCCTCCCAAATTCTCTCCCCTCAGTCATACCTCCTCTTCTACCCTCTCCTCTTTCCCTACGATCTCCAAAGACGAAACCGCACTCCTTATTTCCTCCTCCAAACCCACCACCTGTTCCTCTGACCCCATCCCCACCCACCTCCTACACCTCATCTCCCCCACCGTTGTCCCTTCCATCTCTCATATTCTCAACCACTCACTCTCCACTGCAGCTGTCCCCGAAGACTTCAAACATGCTGTTGTCACACCTCTCCTCAAGAAACCCTCGATCCCACCTGTCCTTCTAACTATCGACCCATCTCCCTCCTTCCCTTCATATCTAAACTACTAGAATGAACAGTCCACCGCTGCTGCCTCGACGTCCTCACCTCCCAGGCCCTCCTGGACCCACTACAATCTGGCTTCCGTCCCCTACACTCCACTGAAATGGCTCTTACTAAAGTCTCCAATGACCTGTTCCTGGCTAAATCTAAGGGCCTCTACTCTATCCTCATCCTTTTTGACCTCTCCACTGCCTTTGACACTGTTGACCACAATCTTCTCCTCACCACCCTCTCCTTGCTTGGTTTCAAAGGCTCCGTACTATCCTGGTTCTCCTCCTACCTCTCCCATCGCTCCTTCAGTGTATGCTCTGGCAGCTCCTCCTCCTCTCCCACCCTGCTCCATGTTAGTGTACCCCAGGGATCCGTCTTAGGCTCCCTCCTTTTCTCTCTCTATACCCAATCCCTTGGCATGCTTATCTCCTCCCATGGCTTTCAGTACCATCTCTATGCTGATGACTCCCAAAATCTACCTCTCTACACCTAATATCTCCCCAGCAATCCAGACCAAGATCGCTGCCTGCCTTTCTGACATCGCTGCCTGGATATCTCACCGCCGCCTAAAACTAAACATGGCCAAGACTGAGCTCCTGTTTTTTCCCTCCAAATCCTCCCCTCCTCTTCCCCCCTTCTCAGTCTCCGTGGATGGATCTACGGTCCTTCCTGTTCCCTCGGCCCGCAATTTAGGGGGTTATCTTCAACACCTCTCTCTCTTTCTCCACATATATCCAGCTAGTAGCTAAGACCTGCCGGTTCTTTCTCTACAACATTAGCAAAATCCGCCTCTTCCTTTCTGAACACACTATCAAAACGCTTATCCACTCCTTAGTCTCCTCTCGCCTCGACTACTACAACCTACTCCTTGCTGGTCTCCCCGCGAGCCATCTCCTTCCCCTTCAATCTATACAAAATCACGCTGCTCGACTAATCTTCCGCCAGTCTCGCCATACCCACATTACTCCTCTCCTCAAGTCACTTCACTGGCTCCCTATCCAATTCCGCATCCAATTCAAACTTCTCTTACTGAACTATAAGTGAATTCACTCTGCGGCCCCTCTATACCTCTCATCTCTTATCTCTCCATACATCCCCTCTCGTCAACTTCGCTCCACTAACAAATTACTTCTTTCTAGGCCTTTCACTTGCACTGCTAACTCCCGACTTCGCTCCTTTCACCTTGCTGCTCCTTACGCGTGGAACAGCCTGCCTCTCCCCATACGCCAGGCACCCTCCCTGGCCCTCTTCAAATCCAGGTTGAAGACCCACTCTTCACAATCGCTTTCAGATCCTGACTTCCATCCCTTATCTTAACCTGACTCCCATCAATTTTCATGACTGAGTTGTAAGACCATATTGTGCTATGCACCATATTGACTACTGCTCTGTATTGCCTCGTTTTTTGACTAATGCTCTGCATTGTCTCGACTAGATTGTAAGCTCCGACGAGCATGACTCTGACGGGCAGGGACTGTATCTTGTATGTTATCTGTACAATGCTGCGTGCATGGCGCTATATAAGTGCTTAATAGTAGTAGTAATTTACATAGACCACTGACTACAGATGCATGAAAGTGCTATTCAGCTGCTCTAAGTACATGGGCTACGCAGTTTAATTTTGGACTGCCTTTCTCCTAGCCTAAATAAAGCCACTCGGCAGCTGAATATGATTGCTGTGCATGCAGTTAGGCAGAACCCCCTTGCTGTGCCTCAGCACTATACAAATAGTGCTGCAGTAGTTAGAGGTTTTCAGTGGCACTATCCACGTGAAGACAGATTTTAAATAAGATATAAAGAAGAGAATTTGCACAGGGTCAGCTGTAAATGCCAATGTCTAGGATTTTTCTAAGACGTGGAATCCCCGTGTCTACATTTTGGTCCTGCCGAAACCATTACTCTTCTCTGCCCCCACCATTCCTTCAGGGACTTTAAACATGATGAACATCCCCAGATCTGAAAAGCCCCTGTTCTAAAATTGCATTTACACGTATATGTGCCTCCACAGTAACCCCCAGAGACTTACATGTTTAGTGGCAGCAGCTAATGCTATATCGATTCCCTGAGTTTTATTTATTTGTGTTTAAGCTTGCACCTTTTTCAGATGTACAGTAGCTCAAGGTGAGTTACATTCTGGTACTGTAGATGTTTCCCTGTCCCTAAAGGGCTTTGAATCTGTTTGTAGCTGAGCCAACAGAGGGTTAACTGAATTACCAGAGATCCCAAGGAATGTCTGTGGGATTTGAACCCTGGTTTCCCTGGTTCCTAGTCAGCTGTTCTAATTACTAAGCTGTTCCACCACTCAGTTCTTAAGAAAGCAACAGTAAAACCCCCTGTGCTTTTAATCTAAAAATATATTCTGTTTCAAAACTACATACTGTATATGTGACAGTAACACAGTGACTTCTCTTTTTGCTTGCTAGTGAGGTTATTGATGGCTGGCGTTGTGCTCCATTCCAGTGTGCCTGCTTTGGTAGCTGAGATTTATTACTGGTTTGCATAGTTACTTTTTATTTTTGCATGTTTAAACTGTAACATGCTGCCATTTTCTCAGATTTACACTGACGTGAGTCATGATCTAGATCGTCCCTGACAAACAGCTGCTCTGCCCTGTGAGCTGGTTTGTATGTTAAAGTCTTAGATGAAATCTGTAAATGAGAAAACCTTTTTCACTTTGCTTAGGTGTGCAGTTATTGTTTGCTAATTTCCATGTTTCTTTTAAGATCTCCACCTGTGACCAAATAGTTGAGTTTGCGATTTAATGGTCTCTCCTGGCCTCCAAGGCTGGTCCTAAAGAAGGATGGTGTCTGCCTCAACACAAGTTACTGTACAATCAAGGGTTCCAAGGTCAGGACCGGCAGAAGCAGAACTACATATGGCCTGTCAGCCAGGCACTGCATCATTTGCTACTGTCTCAGTATGCTTCTTAGGTAGCAGGAAACCTGTGCAGGAAAGGAGCAGGCCACCAGGACTTCTGCAGGTGATGCCAGCTCACAGGCTCAGTGCTGATTTTTATTCCTATTGCTGTAACTGTAGCCTGCTAGGGTTGCCAACTGGTTCCAGATGCAGCTGACACGCTTGATCTGGTCCTAGGTTTACCCCACTGCATGCAGGGACATGTAGTTCTGATTTTTCCATTGCACTCCATAAGAAAAGCAAGACTACATGTCCCTGCATGCAATGGAGTAAACCCAGGACTGGATCAAGCCTGTTGGGAGAATGTGGAGTCAGTTGGCAACCTTATAGCCTGCAGCTATCTGTGACTCTAACCCCAAGTATGGAAGAGGAGGATGGGAATGGACCTGGGAACTGGCCTACGGTGCACAGCTGGGAAGAGTCCATGGGCAATGCCCCAGAGGATGGAGGGTCACCAAAGCTAATATCATTCCACAGTGGGCCAATGCGGTCTTTCCCACAATTATTCAGTGCTGTCTGATGGATCAATTAATTGAAATTTTCTCATCTACCTGCGGTAAATGCCAATTGTCATCTAGCACTCACTTGATGAGCTCTAGTTTTTGAAAAAAAAATAAACAAAAGCTCTTTCAATAATAGAGTTTAATTGGCAAGGATATTGAGCTGGAAGCAGAAAGTAATAGCCCCTAATTGAATTCTGCAACCCCAATCTAGTTTTCTCAAATAATTAATGTATCTAAATTCACAAGCAAAGCAGACAAATATTGAACTAAAGTCTTCGTGATTGTAACACTGTTGACAATTGGCAGATAATGGCGTTGTCCTCTTTGTTCCCATGAAGTGCATGGTGGGGAAGGCCTCTGGTGTAACACTTTCTGTAAACAGCAGCGGTGCTGGAGTTTGGAGCCTGCAATGTTTGCTTGGCTAGTCTAGGCCTATCGCCTGCACTCTGAATCCAACAAGCACACTCCTGTGCCATGGTTACTTCTGAAAACTACTGTTGACACAACTTATCCTATAAGCACTGAGGGCTATTTAACAGTGTTGTAAAAGGAGCAGAGGGGTAGCCTAATGGCTACAGCACTGGCTTGGGAACCAAGCAATCATGGCTTGATTCCCCCTTGGGTAAATCACTTAATCCTCCATTACCTCAGAAAAATCCAAACTATCAATGTGTTCTTCTTTGCCCAAAAAAAGTGAGAACATCTTGCAGCATATAAGTTATTTAAAACTTCAGCATATAAGTTATTTAAAACTTCAAAAAGACAGATGTAAACGACTGACAACCGGAAATTGTCAAAATAAAGACCTTATGTAGCTAAAAAAGGTAAATAAGTACACTATTTAAGATTTTAATTTACGAGGTGTTCTCACTTTTTTTTGGGCCACCCTGTATATTACCAAGTTTAAATTACAGTGTTAGCCACTTTGACTAAAATGATAAAGCGGTATAAAAAAGTCAGTTAAAAAATAAATAAATGAAGGTGTTCTCTATACTCAAATACTGCATGAGACCTCCTACAAGGTCTCAACATGAAAATGCTGGTGAACTTTGAGCACTGGGGGAAACAAGGAAAATATAATTTTTCCGTTGGATAGGTGGCTACCAATTTTTGCAAACTGAGAGGCTTCGCTTTGCAGATAGTGCAGATAGTGCCTTGAAAAAATCTGGAAGAAGTAACTCTAGTTTTCTTATACCGAGTAGGATTCCAGGTCTTTATCTTTATTTCAAAAAGCCAGAAATAAATAAAGGCAAATTAGTTCCATTCTTTATTTTTTAATTTTATATTTATTAAATTTTTAACTTATCTGCCAAGCCTACACACTTGTTAGGCATCAGAGACTATTTTATTTTATTTATTTATTTAACTGTATTTATATCCCGCTTTTCACCGGGTCAAAGCGGTGTAACAAAGTGGGGGGGGGGGAGGGGGGTTAATCGGTCATAGGGATAGGGCCATCACCAGGAGGGCAACATTGATGATTTTGACAGAGGATAGACATAGACATGGACAAGGTAACATAGTTTTTGATCATGGGTTCTTGCGGGTGGCCTAGAGGGGTTGGTGTAGTTATTTGTGGGAGGGTGTTTCTGTTTTGAGATGTTCTTGGAATAGGATGGTTTTTAGCTGTTTTTTGAATGACAGGAGATCGTTATTGTTCCTGAGGTGGCTCGGTAGAGAATTCCAGAGGGATGGGGCATAAAGTTCAAAGGCTCTGTTGCAGGTCCATTGTGTGCATTTGGTTCTTTTGTGAGGGATGGTGAGGGAGTTGCTGGAGGTCTGTCTGGTCGTTTTGCTGTGGGCTGGACGGGTCAGTAGGGTGTGGAGCTGGGTGCTCTGTGTTTGCTGGATGGTTTTGTGGGTGAGTAGAATAGCTTTGTATTTAATTCTTGCTTCGAGGGGAAGTATGTGTAGGTCCCTTAGAATTGGGGTGATGTGATCTCGTTTCTTCGCATTCTGAATAATTCTCGCTGTGGTGTTCAAGGCAGTTCGGAGGGGGTTGGTTTGTGTGGCGGGTAGTCCATGGTAGATTATATTGCAGTAGTCCAGATGTGGGAGTGTCATTGCTTGTATTACTGTCCTGAAGTCTTGAGGTTCGAGGAGAGGTCGGAGACGTTGTACTGTTTTAGCCTTGTGGAATATAGTTCCGGTGGTCTTAGTGATTTGTTGCTTGAGGGTTAGAGCCTGGTCAATGATAATGCCCAGATATCTTATTTGTGGCTGTATTTGAATTTGTGTAGTTCCCATGTTGAGGTGTGTAGGTGGTTTGAAGTCTGGATCTTTGGTCACTATAAGAGCTTCAGTTTTCTTTATGTTAATGGAGAGGTTGTTCTCTTGCAGCCATTTAGATACATCAGCGAAGCAGGCTGATAATTCCCATTCGTTGGGTTTGTGGTTGTAATTGGGGCATAGAGCATTATGTCATCCGCATATATGTGGAAGTTGATGTTGTGGGTACGTATGACTGAGCAGAGTGGTCGGAGGTAAATGTTGAAGAGCATGGCTGATAGTGTGGATCCTTGAGGTACTCCTTGATGTTGCTGGAAGGGGGGGTGAGGTTGAGGTGCTGGTGCGGATCAATTGTTGTCGGTTGGTTAGGTAGGACTGGAACCATCGAAGTACAGTATCTTTGATCCCTATTGTTTGGAGTCTGTGTATGAGGATGTTGTGGGAGATGGTGTCGAAGGCTGCTGATATATCTAGGAAGATCATGGTGTATCTGGAGTGTTTTTCTTGAGTTCCCATGATGAGGGTGTTCATCAGTGTGGTCATGAGGGTCTCGACTCCATGTAGTGGACGGAAACCGTGTTGCTGCGGGTCCAGTATGTTGTTGACGTCTAAATGTTCTTGAAGCTGGTGTTGGACTATCTTCTCGATGATTTTGGCGGTAAATGGGAGGCTTGCTAATGGCCTGTAGGAGGTGGGGTCTAGGGGATCTAGGTTAGGCTTTTTTTAGGGTTGGTCGAATAATTGTGGTTTTGAGGATGTTCGGCATGTGTCCTTGAGTGAAGGATTCGTTGACGATGTGGGATAATGGTGCGCTCAGGTCTTCCTTGGATTTCTTTATCCAGTCAGTGGGGCAGGGGTCTAGTGGGGAGGTGGTGGTGTTTAGGCAGGAGATGGTGTATGATATTTCTGCTTCTGTGGTTGCATCAAACGTATTCCAGTCGCTGTTTATGATGGTGCAGTGGTCTGTTTTTGTTGTCTCGGCGTTCTGGTGTGGACTTTGTGGTTGTTGAAGCTGTTTGTATTGTCGGGCCAATAGATCTGATGGGATGTTTGGCAGCTGGTCAGAGTTACTAGGTGCTCTTGTCAGTTTTTTGACAATCTGAAAGAGTTCCCGAGGTTTGTTTATGGCTGTGTTTAGGATTTTAGAGTGGTAGGCTTTTTTCGCTTTGTCAGTTTCTGAGTGGTATGCGTCGAGTTCGTAGAGGTAGTTTATTTTTTCCTTTTCATTTTTGGTTTTTCTCCATTTTCTTTCTGTTCTTCTGAGTTTGGTTTTTAGTTTCTGGAGGTTGGGGGTGAACCATTGGGCTTTTGAGGAGGTGGGTCTGGTTGTAGTTTTGTCTAATTTTGCGCTGGATGCTGATGCGATGGTGGTGTTCCAGTTGAAAATTAGGTCATCAATGTTGTTGGTGTTTGTTTGAAATTTAGGCAGAGTTTGTGCCAGGAAGTCTTCTTTGATAAATGCTTTAAATCTTCTTGTGTGGTGGTTGTTTTCTTTGTCATTTTTGCGTTGGTAGGTGTGGGATATGTTGATGAGGTAGTGGTCTGACCATGGTACAGGTGAGATCTCCGGGTTTTTGTATGAGGAGGCAGTTTGGGAGTTTAGAAATATGAGGTCCAGTGTGTTCACTTTTTCGTGTGTTGATTCTTGTATGATCTGTATCAGGTTCATTGCTGTCATGGCGTTGGTGAAGGTTTCTGCTTGTTTGTCTTGGAGTGATGGGAGGTTGAAGTCTCCTAGGATTATTTGTTCTTTTGAGGAGCTGGTGCTTTCGGAAATGAGGTGTAGTATCCTTGGTAGGTCGGTGTTTGTGGTGGGTGCACGGTAGATCAGACATATTGAGAGGTGTTTGTTGGTGAGGGTAAGTATGTCTGCTTCATTGGAGGTTTCTGAAGTATGGATTCTGAGGTGGAGGTTGTCCTTTGCAATGATGGCTACGCCTCCTCCTTTGGCATGCGTTCGGGAGCAGTGGTGGAGGTTGTATCCTGTAGGTGTTAGTTGGTTCATTAATACTGTGTCGCTATCTGTTAGCCAGGTTTCCGTCATGCATAGGATGTCAATCTTCTTGGTAGTGATCAGGTCTTGGAGCATGTGGTATTTGTTTCTGGCTGAGCGTACGTTTATTAGTGAGATGGAGAGGTGGTGGTGGTTTGGGGGGTTGGTGATGTGGGCAGGTGTAGGTTGCGTGTGTGAGTGGTTCGGTGCAGGGTTGTGGATGCTTGTGGGTTGGGTTGTTGTGGTGTCTGGGTAGAGGAGGCTATTGAGTGTGTCTGTGGGGAAGGAGTAGAGGGTCAGGAGGGGAGTTAGGAGGGGAGTTAGGAGGTAGATGGGGGCTAGGAAGGGTGGCATGGTGTGCGAGGATACCTTGCCATTTAGGGGCTGTGTTGAGATTCCGTTCTGGGTTCTTGGAGTGGTGGGGTCCTTTTTCTGTGAAGTTATGGTTGTCTCGTATTTCCTCTGTAGTACCGGTTGGTGTGTTCTGGCGCTTGCTGTGGCAGTTATTGGTGTTTGTCCTTTCTGAGTTCCGCAGGTTTCCGGCTTGTTTCCACTGATTTTTCTTTTGGCTTGTGTTGATTTCTGCGTGCCTCTGTGCCGTGCCTAAGGGCCACGCCAAAGGGCCCTCTGCAGGGACGCCGCTTTTAAGCGGTTCTGGCAGGCTCCCACTGCCCCGATTGGGCAGGAGCGCCGGGGGGTGGAGGGACCCGTCAGCGGCTCCCTCTGTGTAGGGACGCCGCTTTTAAGCGGTTCTGGCAGGCTCCCACTGCCCCGATTGGGCAGGAGCACCGGGGGGTGGAGGGACCTGGCAGCCAGCAAATTTTCCACAAACAAGGAACAAAACAATACAACAAAAAAGCAATCCCCCCATATCTCTGTAAAGTCCATGAGAGTGGGTAGAGAAGTCCACTGTGGGAAAATAAAGAAGTAACTGGTTGAAGATAGAAGAAAAATAACTGGTGCCATGACCCAAGCCTAGAATTCGTTACTGACTACTTGGACGTCTGCATAGGAAGAGTATGGAAGTGGCAGGTCTTCGGAGACAGGAACTGAGATACAGCACCAGAGAGCTTAGGTTAGTGATTCATTGCAGTTTCAAAGGCATTGCCAATGTTGTAGACCCCAAGGAGGGGCAGTTGCTGCAGCAATAGATAGGCACTCCCAGGACATTGGCACCCTAGGTGACCATCTAGTGTGCCTAATGGTCATGCCAGCCCTGCATGTGCTAACCGTTAGCCCAGCTTAGTCAACATGTCCCTAAGTCTCATAAGAAGGAATTATTTTGTCCTCTTCTGAGTGACTCTCGCCACGTCAGCAAAAAACATTAACGTAGTATTATAGAACAACTCCTGCTTATGCTTAAAATATAAGGCCTAGTTCCTGAGTCAAACTTAAAAGTGGTAGTCATATTAGCCAGTTACTTCTTCTCTATTTGACTCAAAAATGGCTGTTAAGTCCAAACTATCTGAGGAGATTAATGATGTTTCCATTTGGTCAACTCCCTAGGTTTCCTTTCTAGGTAGAGGTCTATAATAAGCATGAACATGAGGTGGCAAGTTTTCAGAGTCAATCTGTAAAATCACTCTCATGTACCTTTTAAGCATTTCTTTTGTTAATATCTCAAGGGTCCTAGGAAAATTTAGTAAATCCAATGTTCCTCATCGTGGAAATATTCTCAAGAGACTCCAGCTTCCTATGAATCATCATATTATCCTTAAGCAACAGTATCTCAACGTGAGCAAATTTCTTCATCTTCACATCAGCTTCTCAATTTCTATCACATTTGGAGAAATGGCAGCAGAAAGAAAATATATAAAAGATAATTTTCCCCAACAAGGCCTTACCCAGACTGTCTACTGCCAACTTTATGGATTCTATGGTGATTTGGCATCTCCAGAACAAATTTGGGTGGCCATGACATTGTTGCAGTGCGCATATCCAGTGCGGCACCTCTCAGGGCTTTGAAAGTCCTGCACACTCTGCATTCGAACTCTATCTTAGGTGTAGGCGATCCAGCGATCTTTGGTTGAACCACAAGTTTCTCCACCCCTGAATTAGTTCTATTTTATGCTGATTTACTCACTCTGTATTCATTCTGGGACAGAACAAGGCTATAATTTTGTTCTCATACTTGTGATAACATATTCTTCATGATATATTGGAAAAGTCAGACGCTTGCAATGACATTTGTGTTTCTCTACCTTTGGACATACCTAAGCATCTTTCAGTGTAAAAATTGTCTCTCATTGTATCATCATCTTTATCTTTATTTAACACTTTATATACCGCCCTTGTCGTAACGTGAGAGCGGTTTACAATAAAAATATATGCTAGCGCCAAAGGAAGAAAGGAACTCCATTATAAAGTAAGAGGAAAGATTGACCAAAGGGGTCACTTAGAAGCAGACAGAGAACAATAACTAAATAGAACTACTGGGAGGGAGGTCATAAGCCTGTTGGAACAAGTATCATGGGGAAACGTTCACATTATCCAAGCCCCGTTTCTCTAAATTTTAGAGAACCACATGAGAAAGAAGGTAATATTTTCTTGCACAAGCAAAGTGAAAAAAATAATGCATTAATCTCAGCTATCAGAGAATCCCAAGTAGTCATCTAGAATATAAGATTCAATAAACATATTAGCAAAACTTGCTGAATATGAAACAGCTAGGAGATGGCTTTCTCTACCCCTTCTCTTCGTACCTTCACTTGTTCCCAAATGTTAAAATTTGTAAATCCCAGCATAGGTAGTCTGGGCTTGCTGCAGCATGAATACTATGGGGATAATTTTGCAAGAGACTTTGACTTAGAGAACACCATGTATCATTGAGTCAATGCTGAATCCTGGTGACCCAGCAGCCCCTGGGTTTTCTTGGCGGTGTGACTGGAAGTAGATTGCCAGGCCTTTCTTCCAAGGCAATAGAGAGTGAAATGACTTGCCCAAGTCCACAAGGAGTGCCAGTGGGAACCAAACTCTGGTCTCTTGGTCACCAGGCCACCATTTTACATGCTCCAATAGGCTTTCATAGAATTGTCTGATGTATGTGTACATTAAAGTAGGTGCAGTGAAATCATAGCACCTCTTTTTGTGCAGAATAGGTAAAGTGGGGGCACATGTTCTTAAATACATATTTATTGCACCTGTTCTCTAGGGCACATTCAGGTACATAACTACATCTGCCTCAGAGCCGGTGCATCTGCTCTCCCTGGGATAAATTTGTAAAGGCAGATAGGCACAAATGTTGCCTTTATAAAGCAGGTGCAATATAGGTGCCTGTGTATTGCGACAACCTACAGGCTGTCCACTTAGTTCGGTAGGAAGGTTCAGTTTTAACTTTCTAACCTCCATCTTAACAACAGTTCTCTTTCCCTCCTTTTCATTTCTCCAGTTTGAAGTCTGATCCTTTTTCCCTCTCATTCTCCCTGTCGAGCTTGACCCTTCATCCTATCTTCCTCTTCCTTTCTTTCTGTTTCACTTACCTCAGGGGTTTCCAACTAAGTCTGATTTTCCCAGAGGCAGCAGGTTCATTGGCAGCAATACCCTTCCAACAATGAATCAGCCTTTGGAGCACACGCATGGCCCAGTAACTCGGAAAGATGAGCAGTCTTCCTCCCTGTCTTCTGTCGCTGTCACGTGCTTCTGGTCACAGAGGAAGTGGCTTATGCCGGTAATATGAGGGGTGTGAGGAGAATGAGAAGGACCATGATAAGATTAGGGCATGTCCATACTCTTGGTGTGCCCTCTTGCTCCTCCTTACCTCGTTGGAACTCCTGCTTCTTCCATAAGTTACTAGATTTTTGGCAAGCAAATCTAGGAGATTTGGTCCTATGATTAAATACCGGTAGAGCCAGTGAGCAGTTCATAAGAAATCTGGGGAACTTTCCACTGGGAAAAGTCTTACCAACTTTGAGAGCATTTTTTCTCTTGTATGCAAATTTGGAAGAAATTAAAAACATATGTTTTATTCTGTTTTCAACTAATTTTTAAATTTTATTTTATGATGTTTTAATTTATGTATTTGATGTTTGCTTTACTATTTATGTATGTTTATTGTTTCCTGCTTAATAGCTTTCTAAAGGTGGACTATAGGGCAATAAATGAATTGAAATGAAAAATGATTTTACATGTAGAAAGCGGGTATGCAAAATTTGCTGCCATACGCACATGGAAAAACATACTTGGGAAGTGATCCCACATATACTTGTACACATGCATAAAGTAAGCATTCCTGGGGGTGGAGATGGTTGGCGTTTGGGGTTTACACATGCAAAAGGGTGCGTGCATGAACCTGCAGGCAAACATACATTCAGGCCTGCTCCAAAGCAGGAATAAATAAACGTGTGTGCCCTCCATCACTGGTTGTACATATAAGTGGCAATTTTAGAAGGGAAGGTTTACATGGACTTCTCTAAAATCACCACTTTTTACTTTTTGCTGGCTGCCTCCACTTATGTGAATCATTCTAAGATCAACTCCTTTGTCTTCAAATACACAGGTACACTACCAAAAAACTGCCTCCAGTTTTGCAACTGATTCCTATAGATTTTGGGGTGCTGAATCCAGGAAAAATAGCCAAAATGTTCCATCACGTCACGTTTTCTTGCAAAATTAGATTTCTTACCCATATAAGGAATGTTCACATAATTTCTTTTTAGCCGACTGCAGTTTATTTTCTTGGCCCAAAATAGAGGTTGTAATGGTTAACTAACTAGAAACACTCCCTCATGATATTTTAGAGTGTTTTGTATTCATTTTATACATTAACAGGACAATTGGGAGGCGGGGGGCTAAATCCAGTACTCGCGCTGGCGCATGTTCTTTCCTGTTCGCCTCGCCTCGTTCGCTCGCTCAAACACGGTGGTTGCGACATGAACGTTCCTGTCAAATTTCAGTTTCTTGCAAGTTCATTATTACCTTTTGTTTGCTCAGTCGTAATCCAGCTTTATTCCGAAGTGGTTCACTACAGTTGTAGCTTGCAGTGCTGTGTATTTGTGATGGCTCACAGAGCCAGAGGTTGCGTCAACTCTCCGGACAGTTTTTGTTTTATTTGTGGGGAATATACCGTGAAAAAGCGGCAGAGGAACATTTCTGCATTTATTAAAAAAGTATATTTCGCCTATTTCGGTTTGAAGTTAGGCGAACAAGACAAACCGTGGGCTCCTCACAAAGTGTGCAAGACATGTGAGGAAGATCTACGCTTATGGATGAAAGGTAAAAAACAAGCATTTCGTTTCGGAATACCTATGATGTGGCGTGAACAAAGAGACCACAGCAGTGACTGCTATTTTTGCTCTTGCATTGTGAAGGGATACAACTTAAAAAATAAGAACGTAATAAGTTACCCCAACCTTCCCTCAGCAATTAGGCCTATGCCTCATAGCAACGAAGTACCTGTGCCTGAACCACCAAAATCTTTGGATCATATTTGTGTGGACGGTTCTGATCATGATGAGACTCATCAGATGGCTTTTCCCGATGAGTCCAGTACTTCCGAGTTTGAAACTGAACCAGATCCGAAACCTGAACTTTTCTCTCAAGTTGAATTGAATGATTTAGTCCGGGATTTAGGACTCCCAAAAGATGCTGCCCAACTGCTAGGTTCTCGGCTTAAACAGAAAAATCTATTGTCACCAGGAACAACTTTTTATTGGTACCGCAACCGCGAGACACAATTTTTGAAGTATTTCAGCAAAGAGGAAGATTTGGTATTTTGCAACGATATATACGGAGTGATGGAAAAGTTTAAACTCAAGTATGATCCTGCTGAATGGCGGCTGTTCATTGATTCGTCAAAAGACAGCATAAAAGGTGTTCTTCATAATGGCAACACATTCGCTTCAGTTCCTATTGCTCACTCTGTTATTCTCCAAGAAAAATACGAGAATTTGGCCCTGATTCTTCAGAAGATTCGTTATGATGAGCATAAGTGGATGATTTGTGGAGACTTTAAAATTCTATCCATGCTATTAGGGCAGCAATCCGGTTTCACCAAATATCCCTGCTTCCTTGCTTGTGGGATAGCCGGGCCCGCGACCTACACTGGGGGAAAAAAGACTGGCCAATTCAGGAGTATTTGAGACCCGGTGAGAAAAATGTTCTTCATGAGAGCTTGGTACCTCGTGATAAAATTCTATTACCACCTCTCCACATTAAGTTGGGTCTCATTAAGCAATTCATCAAGTCCCTTCCAAAAGATGGTGAGTGCTTTCGGTACCTTTGCTCAAAGTTCCCCCGACTTTCTGAAGCAAAGCTAAAGGAAGGAGTGTTTGTTGGCCCTGATATAAGGAAACTCATTTCAGATGGAGCATTCGCTGAAACGATGTCTGAGAAGGGAAAAGAAGCCTGGGATTCCTTCAAGGATGTTGTTCTCAAATTCTTGGGGAACAGGTGGGATGAGAACTATAAGGATATTGTTGCCAGGATGCTCAATGCCTTCAAAGAACAAGGCTGTAACATGAGCCTGAAAGTCCATTTCTTGCACACCCATGTGAACTACTTTCCCGAAAACTTGGGGGCGTACAGTGAAGAACAAGGTGAAAGGTTTCACCAGGACATCAAGGACGCAGAGAGAAGTTACCAAGGAAGATGGAACACCACTATGATGGCTGATTTCTGCTGGTTGCTGCTGCGGGAAACCCCAGATGAAAAATACGCCAAGCAGCGCACCAAGAGAAGCATTCGGGGGAAGAAGAAACGGGCCCACCAGGAGATTGATTGACCCAAGAATGACTTTAAAATCTAAACTGTGTTGACAAATATCGTGTTTTTACTAAACTTTGAAATAAAAATTTGCTAGTTATTACCACAGTGTCGGATCTCATTTATTAGAATTTTATTTTCACACCATCGGGTGTTTGTCTTCATGTATTGCAATGGTGCGGTTTTGCGTTTTCTATTCTTACATACATACCTGTACAACATTTTTTGCACATTTCTTTGCTTTGCTTTGTGTCTAACCTCGCTCTTATATGCTCAATGTTTGTGCACATGTATGTGGCTGTTTTAAGTGCAGACAATTTTGCTACCATCACAGTGTGTTTTGTTGACATTACTCTATTCTTATGTGCTGCCTTGTTACAATTTTCTTTATTCTTATTTGAATAACTACTAAACAATTAGTATAAAGAATTCATCCAAGAAACTTTTATCTCGATCGCACTCAATCTGAAACGTTCACCTCAAACTGCTAACCCAATGTAGCAAAAAATCTGTACGTGATGGAGCAAATTGGTTACCAGATTTGGATTCAGCGCACCAAAAAACGTAAAAATCAATCGAAACATTAGAGGCAGTTTAAAAAAAAATTTTTTTAGTGTACCTGTGATATCTAACATTCTGTTATCTAAGAAGCATTGTTTAACTCTTCATATCAAACATGTTAGTTCCTGGCATGAATTCATCTGGGGTATGTCCTGCTGGGAAGGAAAAGAGACACCAGGAAGGATCAACTCAGTCAATCAAATGCAGCTTTTTCCAGAACATAAATCACCAAAGTGGGCCACATACACAAAACATAACTGGGCTTCCAAGATGATTTATATTCATTACCTAATTAAAATTCTCTTTCAGAGAATGAAATGGTTTTCATGCTTTTCGTGTTTCTGATTTTCCTCCTCTCTTTTTTTTCTCGTTTCTGTTCCACTTACGTCTGTCTGGCTTTTCTCTCTCTTTTGTTTTTTTTTGTTCTCTTTTTTATTTTCCATTTTAGTTCCGTTTCATTTTTTACTGCTTCCTTCCTTCACAGAATTCTGTGTTTCTTTCCTTTCCCTCTCTTCCCCCTTCTCTGTCTTTCTTCCATCATTTTTTCCTCACTCCCTTGCCTCTCGTCCTTTTGTCCGGCACATTCTTTCTTCTTTTCTTCCCAAGGGCCAGAAGAACCATCTGTGCTGGCCTTTCAATAGCTTTGCACCTAGTGTAACCTGTGCACAAACAAAGAGCACCTCACTGACTTTGATCTACACCTCTGACAGGATCCTGAGCTGGTAACTCCTCTGAAAGCTTTACTCTCTTCCCAGGTTTTAAGGAGGAAGATTAAGTTCCCCTAGGGCCTTCAAAGTTATCCTTTCAAAATCCATTGGCAGCCAGTGCTGTAAGGATTCTTCATTTCGCCTGGTTTTAAGGATGTGCTTTTGCTTCAAACAAAACATTGTCATTTCCATATTCCTGTCCATAGTGTGTACTCTTTTGTACAAGTGCACACTATTGAGCAAGAGAACGCGTGCACTATTACGCAATAGCACACACTATTCGTACATTGTGTCACCTATGTTTTTTTTGGGGGGGGGGGATCAGGAGATAGGGATGGGGGAGACCGAGGCCACCAATGATTTCTGATGCAAATCAGGAGGATGGGGGAGGGGGGGGGGTTTGGAGCAGGTCAGGGAGTGTCTGGCAGGGGATCAGGTGTATGGTCCTACTTGGATGTCAAACTTCACCTCAGATGACCCCTTTCCACCTGGCTGCATCTTTACCTCTGTCCTGAGGTGGTGTAAAGATTCATCTTAAAGCAAAGTATCAGTGCAGATTTTTACATCAGGGAACAATTATATGTTCTCTCAGTTGCGTGTGATTACATGCCCACTGTGCTATGCTTTAGTGCAGCGGAGTTTCTCTGAATTTTCCAGCTCTAGTCTGCTTTCTGCATTGGGGAACAAGACTTGCGTGGGAAAATCTGCAGTAGAGCAAAACCCAGTTTGCTGCATCGGCCTGTGTATAGTATTCTCGGTTTCTAAACCGCCTTTGCAACTTTTAATTTAGACCAGTGTAGAACATTTTTAGGTAGCTTTATGCCTTCTCTCTAGAAGCTCACACCTGAAGCAGCAGAAGATGAAGTATCTTGTCTAAGGTTACAAAGTCAGAGAGAGAAGTGAGATTTGAACCCTGGTTTCCCTGTTTTGTGTAATCAGTGGATCCTTCCTCTGCTTGGAAGCTAGTCAAAGATGTATTAAGTTAGTCTTACAGAATGGCATCCGCTAACCTTTCATTCTAACATATCAATGCAGACGTCTATGACTTTAACAGAAAGGGCCTTGAGGCATTCTTGCCATTGAGAAAGAAAGAATATTCTCTGTGGTTTCCTTGTGTTGTCAGAAAGTCGACATGTTTGAAGAACAAGTTGTGTGAGTAGCACTACACTATACTCTAACTGGGAATGTGGCTTTTTCCATTATTCAGGACTTGTCTCGATAAATACAGTGTCTACTGGTGACCTTCCAAACAAGGGGATACACTCTCCCAAGATGGCTCCCCAATAGCAACAGGGTACCTGGCACCATAGGTAGTGGAATTTGGAGGGCCATAGGGACCCTGGCCCAGCAATATTTTATCTAACACAGCACCAGCAATTAGAGATCTGGAATGGGGAGGAGGGGGGGGGGGGGAGGCAGGGCTGTAGATTGGATTATTTAGTCCCCAACAAACAAGATGTTCTGCTGCCCTGCCTGGCACTATGGCATAGACGCCAAGTCTCACTCATTAGGCCGTGTCACACTCATTTGAAGGTTCTTACTCTACACTCATTGAACCCCTTCTCTCAAGCATTAGAGCCTCAGTGCCAGTGTGCTCATCGTGGCCACTGCTTTCATGAGAGACAAGCCTAACAGAATCCAAGCCAAGTGCCTCAACTAGTAGGAAGGAATCTGAGCTCACCTTCCTGCGCTCTTCCTCCTCCAACCCCCTCCCCTTTCCCTAGGAGCTCTGAAGCCTCTGCATGGACTTGTAGCCACTGAGTGGAGAGCAGTTTTCAGCCCAGAGAGTTTACCCATTTACCTCCCCTATGTCTGTATCCTTCCAGAGGCTCCACAGAAAAGCAAATAGCATTTTATATGGCTTTTCTTTCATTGGGCAAGGCAACACTACATTGCAGTCTTTCTAGATTTATACCCTGTATGCACCATCTGAAAGAAATCTCACTCTCTGGACTTCAATTTCACTCACTGGGGTATTAAATCTCCCTCATTAGGATAGTTCCCTCTTGGCATCTCTGCTATGGACAAGTCTCAGATTTCTGAAAAAGTTCACATTGTGTAATGCTATTTTTTTAGTTGGCCAGACTTAAAAATACCTCTTTAAGGAGCTCTTGTTCATTAGAAATGTGCAGGGAATCAACACCATTTGGTTTATAAAAAGAGTGTATTAAAGCAAAATCCCCCTTGCCCCCCTCAGGGCATGAAGTAAAATTCAGAGATGTGCATTTGCTTGAAAATGAAATGAAGACAGACAATGAAAAAGGCTGTTTTGGTTCATTTTCAAAGGAAACGAAAAAAAACCTCAACAAAATATTGTATTAAGTTGTAGGTAAACTAAAAACAGCTGAGGTGAAGAGAACGTCCCCCATGCAGAATGAGATGCCAGATGCTTCTTGGAACACAGCTGGAATAGACAACATATTTTAACTTAAGTAATATTTGGGAACTGTGTAAGAAGCAATGAATATTGTAAAAAAACAAAACAAAAATAAAATACTATAATAACCATAAAGACAGTTTGAGATCTAAGACTAAAAACTGGCTTGCAGAAGGCCTGTTTGAAACAGTCATGGTGTGATGGGGTGTACGTCCCGTCACCACCAGAGTCCCAGGGGACCCTGGCCCGAACCCCTGCTCCCTCCCCAGCCAGGAGACCTAGGGACCAGCTCCCTAACAACACCTGGGATGAGAGGGAGGTGAGGGACTTGCCCCAGACCCCCATGAAGGTACACCCCCTTAGGGGGATTGAGGGAACTCCCAGTGAGATGAGGCGATGGAGCTGGGGAATGAGCAACAGCTACTCTCTGAAATAATACCCATGGACATTCAGCCAGTGGATAACCCGCCAGACCTTGGGTGATAGTAGCAACAAGCAGCTACGTGGGAGGTGGCAGGGCATCCAATTAATTCCACACCTGGGAATGAATCCAATTCACCCTGGCTGAATCCAAGACTTAAAGGTGGGGGGATTTATTGTGATACTGGATGTGTATGCTTGTCTAAACTGAAGGATGTTGGGAAGTCATCATTTGCATAGCATTCACATTTTATTTATTTATTTACATTTATTTTTATACTGCTTTTCTGTAATTCAAAGCGGTTTACATTGAACCAATAATGTACAGAGCACAATGTTGATACAAAGGACCCTGGTGAGGGCTCCTTTGGACCTTGGGAGGGGACAGCTGCCCAGAGAGGGGGGGGGGCAGACCCCAGCATGGGAAAGTATTCCACCCAACATCGACTTTGAGACTATTGGATCATTCACCCTAACATAGAGGGGAACCCTAGAGATAGACCTCCCTGCTAGGGGGAGGCCATAAAGAGCAGCTCCTAGACTAAGCCAGGACCATAGGAGGGACCTGAGAGGACTACCAGATGCTGGCCTGCTGGACCTGGACTGGACTGGACCCGAGATGGAGCAACACATGGTTAAACCTTGTAACAAGAAAAAGAAGGGGGTGGCATATATAGATATCGATTTATCAAACTTAGGTAACTCCCTAAGATGTGAAGTTTCAAAGGCACCAGATATCTAGGCTCCACGTGCTTTAAGGCCATGTATAGGATTTCTGGGGAAAAACCTCCCCTCCCTAATGCTCTCCTTTCCTGCCGACGAGTGCCAATATGTTAAATCCAGCCCAGTGTATTCTGTGGTCATTACATGTACATTCAGCTGCATGTCAGGATGGAACTTTTCAGTCACAGCATTTACATCAGGTGAATGTCTTTGAAATGTCCCACCTCCTCTACCCCATCAGAGATATTTAAAAGTTAATAGCTAAGAGAAAAAATTGTTCCTCAATGTGGTTCGAATCCTGATATATATTTTTTTAAGTGCCACCAAGTCAGTGCTGACCCCTCCCCTCCCTGAACACTGCTCTCCCTCCCCACCCCGGCAAACAAGCCTGCCTGGACTCTGTACTGCTCCTGTTACCATTCATGACATGTGATAGACTAATATACGCTCATCCAGAAATCACAACAGAACCCCACTGTTCCCTTAACTAACAACTCTGGAGTTCTTCCTATGTTAATACCTCCCGCCATATTCATTGATCATGTGGGCTCCAGCCATTCTGCCTCATGTCAGATCACAACTTTTAGGGATAATTCCCCTATTGTCTAGAATTTTCCCTTTTGCCACACAAGCAGATGCTGTGTTCTGTGTATTTCTTCCACCCCCCGCCACATGCCCCTGAAACAAAACAATGTCTAGAAGTCGAGCTGCATTAGGATTGGAGCAAGGCCTTGTTTCAGCATATTCTTGCTACAAAGGACTGTCCTGCCTATTGAAGGCTTCACATTTCTTAGACGTCCAAAACAAAGGCTGAGACAAGAACGAGTGTGTTTCAGGCTCGTGTGACATAAAAGAAGGTTTTGGGGTGCTTTTCATTTCTTAGCACTGACTTGATTTTCGCTCTTTGCTTGAGTACTGGAGTTCCTGTGGCGGCTGCCAGAGAAAGACCCAGGCATTGCCCCTAAGTAAGACATTCATTCTTCTGCCAACCATAGCTGAATATTCAGCAAGGCAGTAATTACCCTGCAAAACAGCAAGTCGGCAGAAACTGGGATTTCAGGTTCACATAGGCTACCTTGACTCATGAGTCATTTCTGTTCAATGTGTTCTTTTAATATCATTACCGCAATTGAAAGCAGTAAAACAGTAAAGATGATCATTTTATAAAGCTTCATGAATAAATGAAGTGACAAGTAGTTCAGGGCTACCAAAATCCCATCAGGCAATGAGCTGAAATTGAGCAATACGATCACCTACTGATGCTGACTCAGGACTGGAGCTTGGTACTCCCGAAAATTCCTTTTTTTTCTGCAGCGGTTACCTACAGAAAGTTACCATTACTGTCCGAGCACTTTCTTCGAAGCCAGGGCAGAGGGGAGATTTTCCTTTTAAAATACTACTAGCTTGTGGCTGTTTTACCCCCCATCCTAAACAGACCCATGGGAATGGTGCTTTCTAGCCCAGCTAAACGTATGTGAGATACAGAAGTATATGCAGCCAGCCGGGTAGAAGGAGGGTGGTTTTCAGACAGGCTAATTTACCTGGGTAAATGCTTTGAAAATTGCCCCCCTGGCAGTGCGCCAGTCTAAATGTGATTTGTGTCATTAGCTTGGAGCACTTGTGGCCAGAGTTCCTGCTGTTAGCTGTAATGTGGTTTATGTTAGCGGACAGCTTCGAATAGCCCTGCTCCCAGCAAGAAAGGGATAAACAGGATTCCTTAATTTAGATCTGCTGAAAGCACAGTTATGACTGTTTCCCATTTCCATTTGCAACCCTGGGAAGTCACTGCTTTTGCTTCTGGAATTTCTAACATCCATGGTTATCAAAAAGCTGAATTGCTGTTGTAGTTTTATTGTACTGCAAAGCACTCCACTTCCCAATAAAGATCAAAAGTTGCTGAATGGATATCACAACTTTCATCTCCTGCTTCTTTTTTCTTTAATTCAAAGGTGATGGAGTAAAACTTGACGAGTTACGAAAATAGCACAGTTGGCGTTTCCCCACTTTGCGTTTAGCAGAGAGATTTGTTATTTCCCATGTGGGGTTTATGATTTTTGTACAGCTAAACCCATCAACCCTTCATGAACTGAATCTTTTTTATGTCGAAGTGTAGCAGGAAACAAACAAATCCACTTAAAATGTCCAATTGTTTGATGTCATATTTGATTTAGGGTGAACTTTATGGTTTAAGCATCTTTTATGGGGAATCAATAGGGATGTGTGAGGCCAAAAATAAGTTTGGTTCATTTACAGATTTCCCAGAATTTTCCTAATTTTCATGTGTTTTCTCACACATTTGTTTTTGATGCACAACTTGTATGCACACTGAGACTTTATGTGCACAAACGGATTGTGCATTAATTTTCAAGTATACTTATATATGGACAATTTGTGTCTACTTTAAATTTTTAGATGCCCAGACAAACTGAATGCACGATCACAAATGCACATCCCTAAGCATAACACCATCTGTAGATCACATGGGAAAATCCTCTGCACGTGGCACCAGGGCTTCCACTGAAGATGCCTCTGACTTTCCCTGTGCCAATGCCCATTCAGTCCAGCAAAACCACAGTCCCCCGTCCAGTACCAGAGGGAAGGATTTCATGGAAGAGGAGGAGAAGGACTCTGTCAACTGAAACCAGCAAAGGGGGGAGAACAGATGAACCACATGACAGCAAATATCTCAGAATCTGAGCAAAGACATGGACAAAGATCTTCAGGTTGCCAACACTGATCAAATATACTGTACAAGCATTTTGTAACAGGTTGGAATTTTTAAAAACGCAAGCACCCTACTCCAGCTTGCTGCTCTGTATTTAGTGCACTAAAGGACAACATAGCTGGTAGAATCTTCTCTCAGTATAAACCTTTAAATGTTAGGAGTCTAATTCCTTCATTCGTGATGCTATTTCTACCCAATCTGATCCTTGGAGTCTGCCCATTATCTTCTGGAGTAAGGACTGGACAGACAGAAGTGTCACTGCCTGTTAAATACATTAGTCCATACCTGGTTCCATTGAAAATGGGTTTTATTACAATCTTTGTCTGAAGGAAAAGCAAAGAGTGCTGACTTAAAATGTCCTGAATGTCCAAATCTTAGACTTCAAAGATTAAGGCCTTGGTCACTCAGTTGCTGAATGCAAGGAGCTCCATCATCAACCTTGAATCACTCGGGATGTGGCTACATAGAATGTTCACATTGGTTTGAAACCAAGAATGGCTGAAACATAGCACACAGGGTGCAAAAAGGTTCATCTTTAAAACTATTAATGAAGGCATATAGGTATTTACCCATATGCGAGCTAATTTCATAGCAGGGCATCTATGTGAAACATCCAAAAAGGTATCTGTTTTAATAAGGCAACATATGTACCTATGTGCCTTTACAAAATAGAGTCCCAGAACTAGCCCTAAGAGTGCATAAATTCACACAAAGTTATACCAAATCTAAAGACGGCATAAAGATGTGGATATTCTCTATGTGTGTATACACAGCTCCAGCCCGACGCCATCCAAGCTGCACTCATGGGAATGCCTACATGAATATCATATAAGAACCGCTGCGGTCTTGTGGTACATCTACATTCTACGCGTGTATACCTGCATGCAGTTTTATCACAGCCATTTTCCAAGCACAAAACATGCTTTACACATGAACAAACTTTATAAAATTACCCCCATGAGAAGCGTGTTTAAAAATCCCATTTCTACAGTGATTTTATTTATTCATTTGTGCAATCATCATGATATGTTGCTCTTCAAAAACTCACAAATGTATGCAAAACAAAAACCCAATATATTCCCAGGAACTACTTCAAAACTTACAGATACTACAGTCCTGGAGAACACTTGATAAAACAGCGTCACTCCTACATAAATTGAAAGTAAAGGACCATCAGAAATAGAAGCAGTTTCAATCGTGAGGCTCACCATTTCCTTCATCAGCCCAAATGGCCACTCTGTTAACGTCTCTTTATGTCTCTTCTTGAGACAGGTTTATACTATTTATAAAAATAAGAGCACTGAAAACCCCAGATCTAGTCTTCACCAAAAAACATCCAGTGCAGCAAAATGGCAAAACTGACTCATGACAAGAGGCACAACATGAAAATTACTTACCTAGACACAGAGCTGCAACAAACCACCAGAATACTGAGTACAGGGCCAGATTTAAGATTTTGGATCCCATAGGCAAGACCAGATAGCAGATCCCAGAGACCAGAGGGGTGGAGGGGTGTCAGAGATCCCCAAATGACTGGAAAGCCAGAAGAGGAGCAGAGAAAGGTCATAGTGCCATTGTGGCTCCCTTTGAAGAAGTCCTAAAATAGCAGGAACAAGCTCGTCTTAGGCTTATGTCTGTGGCACCATCATAATGTAGCTCTCTAGGCTATTGCCTATGTTTCCTAGGCCTATATCCATGCCTGATGGAGTTGGATCCTGCCGTGGTGGTTTGCCACAGCTCTGTGTCCAGTTTTTGTAGTATTGCAATGCTGGATGTTTCTCAAAAAAGGAAGGTGAGCTTGGAGCAACCATGAGGGGCTCTAAGAAGGTTCTTTAGGAAGATTCCTTTGTATGAGACATCTACTCCAGGTTTGTTGCTCTTGTAAGGATCACCCAGATTTGTGAATTTTGTGGAGAAGTGTTAATATATTCAGAAGTAGCCCAAACTCCAGGAAGTAGGTGTCCACGGTTGAAGAGGTCCTATGTCAAGGAGAGTTTCAACAGGAATTTCTTCTAAAATGAAGTGTCAGATGAAATATTGGAGGATAAACCACTTGAGTGAGGAGGCCTTATTGTGCTGGCAGGGAATCCAACCTGTGGATTCCAAGGAAAAGCAGAATTTATCAATGGGATTCAGGTACCAAAAGGGAGGGGTCCCAAAAAATTGAAGGAGTCTCAGGGAGTGATTGAAAGGGCTTTGGAGTTAGAGGAAACCCCAATGTTGCTGGAAGAACTGTATATGTGATTGCTGGATTCTTGTTTATGGGTTTTACTCACAGGACATTTACCTTTTGTCAACTGATTACAAATCAAAACATACTTCTGTAAATGGTTTTATTTTTGTACAACATCTGCATAAGTAAATATGTCTTTATTCCTGGATATCTCAAGAGTCTCATGTCCCAAGGGCCTTAAAGCAAGTCTTGCCCCCTGCTTGAAAAAACATGGGGAGCCAGATGGGGTACATGATGGCTGCATAGCTCCTCAATGTTCCCACCGTTTCCTGTCCAATGAAAAAATAAAGCAGAAAAAGAAAACTTGAGGAATGATTTGTAATGTTAGATAAGGACTATTCAGATTTGTATCTGAAATTTAGAACAAACTTTATTACTGACTCTAAGCATATTATGCAACAAAAATAAACATTTGACCAAGTTAGCTTAACTTTTTTTCTTAAACATTCTGAGTTGTCGAATCAGGAACTGGTATGTGATGCCGACATTGCCAACCTTAATCTAGTCAAGATAGACTGAAGTGTTTGGCTATGTTAAGCACAGGGTGCAAAGGTTGTCTTCTTGTAGGCTTAGGCTAACTTAACATCTGCCCTTCCCAGATTTTGATTATTGTACAAAATCTAATGTCCATGATAAAAGAGAAAAAAATGGAACCCAACCTAGCAGGTAGTGTAAACCCAGATAATTCTTTTCTTCGAGCTCTAATCAGATGTACTAAGCTTTTGTAAAGTTTAGTCAAACAGTAACAATGATTTTTTACACTCAACTGCATGGCGCAGGGAAGGGACCCTGGTGGTCTGTGACCTTGCCTTTATCAGTCTGCTGTCACATCCATTCTTCAAAGTGAAGCTTAAGGGATCTGAAGCTTCTGTGTGGCCGTGATATAAAGGTACAGAACCAATACTGGGGTCTCACTGATTGCTTTTTTTCCCCCATTACATGACTTTTTTCAGGCCTTCTGGGCTACACTGTTGTTCTGCATGGTGAAAACTACCTTAGAACTTGCTCGATCTCCATATCAAATTTGATAAATTGGGATCTTTATATAGTACACAAACACAATGCAGCCCTTTGCTTTAAACCAGGCTTAGACATTAATATATAAAAAATCAAAACAGAAATTAGATATCAAACAACTTTGCAAAAGCTTTACTGCATTTCATACAATTATAATATCACTTTTAACAATTTTAATACAATAGTCAACACTATCAAAAATATTCTCAATATCATAAATACATTATGGGGTCTATTCTGTCCCGTGAATAGCGGGGATGGATGCCCCATTGCTACGTCCATCCCCGCTATTCGCCCCCCTTCCATTCCCGGCAGAAGCATCCCCCTACGAACAAGGAGTTTGTACAGGGAGACTTAGTCGGGGCCGGGAGGGGGTGTTGCGGAGGAGGAGCGAGAGCATGGCATGGAGGTCTGTGACCCCGGACATACAGGGCCGATTCTGAGGTTGTCCCTGTACGTCCGGGGTCGGCAGACGGCAGGCCCAGGCAGTGTTGAAAAGGTGAGGGGGTGCAGGGGATTCCCTGCAGCCTGACCCTGGTCATGAAAGGCCAGATTGAGGGTCAGGCTGCGGAGAAAGGAAAGAGTGGTTGGCGGCCGGGCATCATGGCTCCTGAATGGAGCCACCAAGCCATGGCAAGAGGACACCATGGCACTGCGGGTCCATTCAGGAGCCTGACTGAGTTAGCTGGGCAGGGATCTGTACATGCAGGCCAATGAGAATCGGGTCCCGGCCTGTACGTACAGACCCTAGACCCAATTCTGATCCCATGGGGCATGTCTAGCCCCCGCGGGATCGGAATTAGGTCTACCTCTGTGCATCCCGATTCTGATGGGACGCAAAGGGGCCTGGATGCACATATTGTAAAGTGCCTCCACATAAATTATATAAATTGATAAACAATCATAAATTAATGAATAAAGACCATTCATTACATAACATTCATTACATAAATACATCAATGTATAATTCATAATCTGCATAATCAACAAATGTTTACAAATAAATCTTCCCAAAGAAGATTTTGGTTTTAAATTGTGTGTATATTGGTGATCTAGTTGTTATAATTTCTCTTTCCTAGTTCCCTGAAGAAGCCTACTGTAGGTTGGCGAAACCTATTGCCATAGTTGGACTTAAAGAAGGTGTTGGTTCTCCTGTTTATTGCTGACTACACCTGTGTACACTGAGCAATAAGAACAGTCGTACACTACAGTGGGTGTTCCTGCATTTGGCGGTTCAAGGCTGGACGCTCTTCATTATCTCTATGGAAGTTCATCTGTCTAAATAGTTTTTGACTGATGTTGCAGTGTATGGATTGGAGACAAGATATGAAGATTATAAGTATGAGACTTCATTTCAGAATTGTAACAAGACGACTTTGTCCTTTATGGTAGTGAATTGAGCTATGGTAGTACATTGATCTTTTTAACCATGGTGACAGACATGGAGTATTATTGATAACTGATATGATAAGAGCTAGTTTAGCCACAATATATTGAGGCTTATGTGGGCTTCGTGTGTGATGTGGACAGCGATTGAGCTTCCTTGACCTTGTTTACAACTGATTCAAGTTATTTTTGAAGATATTATTATAGAGTGTAATTAGGTGTGGGTGTCATCATTGAGTATGAGATTTGGGTCATAATGTATGACTGGGATAATTATCCTTTTGGAAGATTTGTTTGTAAAATTTGTGTATTATGTGTATTATGTATTATGCATTGATGTATTTTTTTTTCAAAGTTCTATTTATTGAAAGCACACAGGAAAACCAACAAACATCCAAACAAGTTTTCATTGTTACAGAATAGCCTTCCCCAGGTGGGGCTGTGTCTTGTCCACCACTCTGGGAGCAAAACAACAATCAGAAGGAAAATACAATACAATACATAACAAATATCCCAATAATCCCCCTCCCCCTTCCCACCCCCCCTCCCCCCTGAGGCAGGAAGCACAGCGATATAAAATTGTCCCAGGAGCAACACTCATCTTAATCAACCACTATCCAACCTTTAACACCTCGCTACGGGCTTTAGGTCCCAAACTCGGAATATAGGGCATCCAAATCAGCAAAAAAATGGCCCATCTCCGGGGGTGCCCCAATGCACTCCTCCGTTCCATAAGCAAAAGCTGATGTAGGCTATTACGCCATTCACAGAGGGTAGGGACCTCGGGCTCCCTCCATCGGCGAAGAATAGGGCCCTTACCCACCAGACAGGCCTTTCGCACCAAAAGTCTCTCCCATCTCCCCTTTGGGTGGAGCGGTCCCAACTGATCTAGTACTACCAGCAGCCCCATCCAACAAATTCGCTGCCCCAGTAGACCACCAAGATACGCCCCAATTTGCAACCAATACTGACGAATGGAAGGACAGCCCCACCACATATGGCCCAGGTCCGCCAAGGAACAAGAGTATTTGGGGCACCCTCCGTCTAAAGTAAGACGGCTTTGGAGCGCCCGCCACGGGGAAAAGTGGGCTCGATGAATACATTTAAACTGTATCTCGCGCCACCGGGCGCCTTCCACCAATTGCGCGATCCGACCCAATGCCTCCCTAACAGAGCCCGGGGCTATCTCCTGACCCAGTTCCCTCACCCATAGGCTTTTCAGCGCAGAATAATCAAGGGGCATGTCCAGCCGGTCCAACCTCTTCTTTAATTCAGCTATAGTCGGCGGGAACTCCGCCCCCAGAGCAAAAAAATCGAGAATCTGCGAGTGTTCCGCGATAAGCTCACGCTGAGGCAGGGGAACCGATATAATGAGAAACTTGCGCATACGCAAAGGCAGACCCCCCTGGATTCAAGCCATATTCCCTACAAAGCACCCCCAAGGCCTTACAGCTACCGTCCGAATTTATCACTTGTCCCAAGCGCCGTATACCCAACCGCCCCCACTGCCAATAGGGGGCCGAGTCAGAGCCTGGCGTAAAACAAACATTACCCTGTAGAGGCAGCCAGCTCGAAACCGCAGAATCACTACCCCAGTACTTATTTAACTGTTGCCAGGTGCGTCGCGTCGCCTGTATCAAAACACTACTCATCAGACGAGTCGGCAAGGCCGCCTGCTGCACATGCAGAACCGCTTCCAGAGAATGCGGGGCCACAAAGGCCTCTTCCAACCCTCGTGGGGTATAGACCTCTGTATCCCCCAGCCAGTTGCCCAAATGCCGTGCCTGACATGCCATCGCGTACTTCCAGAGATCCGGAACCCCAATCCCACCTGACCTCCATCCCCCTCTCATTCTAATCAACGGTATACGGGCTCTAGTCCCTTTCCAGAGAAAGCCCCGAATCTCCCTCTCCATACGTAACAAATCGCGCCGCAAAAACCACACTGGGAGGGTTTGCATCCAGTAGAGCACTCGAGGGAAAATCACCATCCCTAAGGCGGCCACTCTACCCAACAGGGACAAAGGGAGGGGCGCCTAGGCCCACAACTGCGCTCGGAGTTTGGAGAAAATACGTTCAAAATTCGTTTGATATAACAATGCTGGCTTCTTAGTCAACAGAATACCCAGATAAACAAAGGATTCATCAGCCCAGCGGAGCGGAAAGTTCCCAGGTAAGTCCACCTGCAAAGTACCCCCCACATCTAAAGCCTCCGATTTATCCATATTGATACGCAGCCCCGCAAACTTACCATACAGAGAGAACTCCTCGAGTAATTGAGCCAAAGACTGCTGGGGACACGTAAGGTGAACGAGTATATCATCGGCAAAAGCAGCCACCTTGAACCCATGGGACCCAATTCGCACCCCGCATATACCCGCAGACTCCTCTATCCTCCGTATCAGCGGATCCAGGGTCAAGACAAAAAGTAAAGGGGACAGTGGGCAGCCCTGTCGTGTACCCCGTTCCAAGTTAAATTTGTCCGATAGCACTCCATTACAAAGAATTCCAGCAGTAGGGTCCACATAGAGCAACTCCACCATCTTACAAAAAGGGTCTCCCAACCCATAGTAAGGCAAGAGACATTTCAAGTAGTCCCATTGCACTTGGTCAAACGCCTTTTCGGCATCAAAGCTAATTATTAATGATTGGAGATCCCGCTCATGTACCCACTCAAGGGACGCCAAAATCCTCCTCAGGTTCCGCACCGCATATCGCCCCTTAACAAACCCAACCTGCGATTCATGCACCAAATCTCCTAAGACAGACGCAAGTCTATCAGCCAAAACCTTAGCCAGTATCTTCAAATCAAAATTCAGTAAAGAGATAGGCCAATAGGAAGCCGCTTTGGTAGGGTCCTTTCCCGGTTTAGGTATTAGAGTAATTTACGCATGGTTAGTGCCCCAACTAAACTTCCCCTTGTCCACTCTTCGATGGTACATTTCCACTAAGGTCTGGGGCACTGAGTCCCCTAGAAGTTTATAAAACTTGGCCCCAAACCCATCAGGGCCAGGTGCTTTACAACAACTAGCTTTCTGAATAACTCTACAGACTTCGTCCACCGTCACCGGGGCATCCGGGTACGCCCGCTGGTCTACCGTCACCTTTGGCAACTGTACTGCTCGATGCATTGATGTATTTTATGTAATGTTCACGGACAAACATGACTGGTATGTGATTATACCAGGCGATACTTTATTTAGGAAGGATAGGGGAGGAGGAGGAGTGGCACTAAATGTAAAAAATAATATTAATTCTTTAGAATTACAGGGCTTAAAAGGGAGCGAGGAGGCACTGTGGGTTAAACTAGAAAGAGGGATCAGGAAATCCATTTGCATTTCAATGAAATGCAGATCCCTCTCACAGGGAGAAGTGGTGGACGGAGATTTAATAGAAGACATACACAGTATTTTTTTTTTAATTTAAGCATTTTGGACTATACATTCCACAAATACAGAGAAAACCAAGTAAAAAGGAAAATACAATAGAACAAGAAATCCCCAAAGAACAAAATCATGGTAAAGCCCACATCATGAGAGCAGTATCAGCATATTAAAAAAAAAAAAACCAAAGTCAAACTTCTGCAATGACTACAAGAAATCGGCCTACACAACATCACTATCAAGTGGTTTCAATCTAATCTAAGTAACAGATAGCAGCAAGTCAAATGCGGAGTAAATAAATCCACGCCATTCACAATCCACCAGGGCATACCACAAGGATCATCTGTACCCTCACTTCTTTTCAACCTCTACATACAGCCTATCTGTAACATCATCAAGAAACACAAAATATAATACTGGTTATATGCTGATAACATCATGATATTTACTCCAATCGATCTGGACAAACCGGACCACCCAGCCATAGCAAGATGCCTGGAGGATATGATCACATGGCTCAAGGAAAACAACCTAACCATTAACTACAACAAAACACAAGCCCCTATATATCACAAGAAACACCTCATTCAACTCTCCATCACCAACTGACATACGACACACGAGTATAGCAGTAAAAAGTGAAGTCAGGAGTCACTCTGGATCAAAATCTAAACCTACAGTCCCACATAAACAAGACCACTAAGAACGGCTACCACAAAATGAATATCATTCGGAAACTGAAGCTACTTCTCAGCCAGGACCATTTCCGCATGGTATGCCAAGCCGTTGTCTGGACTACTGCAGCACACTGTACCAGGGCCTCACCAAGTCGTCCATCCATCCTCTCCAGCTGGCACAGAACACAGCAGCCCACATCATCACTGAACCAAGCAGGATCATGTCACACCCATCCTGAACCAACTACACTGGATCCCAGTAACTCTCCCGCACAAGCTTCAAAACAACACTCAACATCTTCAAAATCCTACAGCATTCCTCAGCGGACATCCTGCAGGACCTGATCATAAGAGATCCAGACACTCAACCCAAAAGAAGCAACAACCTAAATCTGATCGTCACACCCACCGCATACAAAAGGTCTAAGCAGATCACCTCCAGAAGAGGTTATCCACTCTCTGCCCCAGCCTTATGGAGCTCACTGCCAGACATAAGAACCACAGTACACAGCAAAGACTTCAGAAAAAAATGAAACGTTCCTATACAAAGAACACTTCAGGAGAGTGACCTCGGCCTCACTAGATGACCATCCCTGCACGGTATTGCTCTCCCCGCTCCAATCAACCCAAAACAGCAACTACGAGATAACACATGATAACTAATACGTGCTCCTCTATATAGTTACTTGCTCCTGTACATAGTTCTATTGTGTTAAAATATCCCACATTCCATATGCCCCCCCCCCCCCAACCATTATTTATTTATTTGGACAGTTTTCTTTACCGCCCCTTCCAGAGATCAGGGGCGGTTTACATGGAACATAACAAGTTACATTTTAACTATATACATTGACTCTTGTTAAGTATATACATTGTAACATAACGCAAACGCTTCAAGTTGATATGTAACTGCTCTGATTGAAGGACAAAGTGGTATAGAAAACAGTTTAAATAAATAGATAAAATAAATAGACAAAGTGATGGGACCAGATGAGATATATCTGAGAATACTGAAGGAACTTGGGAATGTTTAAGCAGCTCCACTGACCGACCTTTTCAATGATTCTTTGGAGTCAGGAGTGGTCCAGAGGACTGGAGAAACGCACATGTGGTCCCTTTACACAAAAGCGGAAGTAAGGATGTGGTTGAAAAATACAGACCAGTTAGTCTAACCTGTGTGGTAAGTAAATTATTCAAAATGCTACTAAAAAAAGAGAATAGTAAGGCCTCTGGAGTCCAATAGATTGCAGGATCCGAGGCAGCATGGATTCAGCAGAGGCAGGTCTTCTCAGACAAATCTCATTGATGTCTTTGACTGTGTGACCAGGGAGTTGGACCGAGGGAGAGCCCTAGATGTGGTGTATTTAGATTTCAGTAAAGCCATTGATACCATTCCATACAGGTGACTTATAAACAAACTGAGCACCCTAAGGATGGACCCTAAAGTGACTGACTGGGTTAGAAATTGATTGGGGGGGGGGGGCGCGACAAAGGGTACAGATAAATGGAGCTCACTCTGAGGAGATGGTTACCAGTAGTGTGCTGCAGGGATCTGTCCTTGGTCCGATTCTTTTCAACATCTTTGTTAGTGATATTGAGGAAGGGCTGTCAGGTAAGGTTTGCCTCTTTGCGGATGATACCAAAATCTGCAATAGAGCAGACACCCAGGAAGGAGTTTGATAACATGAGGAGGGATCTAGCTAAGCTTGATGAATGGTCAAGAATTTGGCAGCTGAGATTTAATGCTAAAAAATGCAGGTTCATGTACTTGGGCTGCAGAAATCCAAGGGAGTGGAAGAGTGTAGGGTGTGAAGTACTTCTGTCCATGAAAGAAGAGCAGGACCTGGGAGTGATTGTTTCTGATGATCTTAAAGCAGCTAAACAGGTAGAAAAGGTGATAGTTTATGTTTATGTTTTATTGAATTTGATAAACCGCCTTTCTACATAAGTCAAGACGGTGTACAATATGCAAACAAAGAGAGGTTCGCGGCCGAAGCCAGTGAAGGTAGGAAAAGAAGTTACAGTTTCAATTGACAGGAAAGTAGGAGAAAGAAGAAGAGAGAGGACAAGACAACACGAGACGAGAGAGACTGTATGTTATAGGGGAAACAGCTGGGTAGGGAGAGAGGTCAGACAAAAGGAGAGGGGAGGTCAAAGGCTAGTGCAAATAGGTGAGTCTTGAGATTGCGTTTAAAGGTGGGGTGATGGGTCTCTAGGCGTAGGGAGGAAGGGAGAGCATTCCAAAGAGCGGGACCGGCAAAGAAAAAGGCGGAAGAACGGGTGGATTGCAGGTGGGCATATGAGGGGGAGGGAAGAGTAAGGCGGTTGAGGTGGAACGACCGGGGTGTGTACCTGGGAGAGTGGAGGCTGATAAGGTCGGCAAGATACTGAGGGGTGCTGGTGTAGAGAACTTTATGAACCAGAGTGAGTAATTTGAAGTGAGTGCGGGCAGAGATGGGAAGCCAGTGATGGTGAAAGCCAGAAGGATGCTTGGTTGCATAGGGAGAGGAATGGCCAGCAGAAGAAAGGAGGTGATAGTGCTTCCGTATAAGTCTCTGGTGCAACCTCATTTGGAGTACTGTGTGCAATTCTGGAGTCCGCACCTTCAAAAGGATATAAACAGGATGGAGTCTGTACAGAGGGTGGCTGCTATAATGGTTAGTGGTCTTCATTATAAAGCATATGAGGACAGACTTAAAGATCTTAATATGTACACTTTAGAGGAAAGGCAGGATAGAGGTAATATGATAGACACATTTAAATACCTCCATGGTGTAAGTACACAGGAGGAGAGCCTCTTTTGTTTGAAAGCAAACTCTGCTATGAGGGGACATAGGATGAGGGTGAAAGGGGATAGTATGCAGAAATATTTTTTCATGGAAAGAGTGGTGGATCCGTGGAAAAGTCTCCCAGTGGAGGTATTAGAAACGAGGACAGTATCTGAATTCAAAAAAGCATGGGACAAACACAGATCTCTTAAGGAAAAAAGGGGACTATTGTAGTTGATATGGCAGGACAGACTAGATAGGTCATGTGATCTTTTTCTACCGTCATGTTTCCATGTAATGAATGTTATTTAATGCAAAGTCTTTATTCATGAATTTATGATTTTATCATATAATTTATACAATGTATTTATGATATTGAGAATATTTTTGATAGTGTTGATTATTGTATTAAAATTGTTAAAAGGGATTTTATAATTGTATGAAATACAGTAAAGTTTTTTGAAACGTGTTTTGGTATCTAACTTCTGTTTTGTTTTTATATATTAATGTCTAAGCCTACTCGTGTACTGATTTGTGAGTTTTGTAGCCGAGGTGGTTACTTTATATAGTCACATACATTGAGCACATATTTGCTGCTGTTTTCTTTACTTTTTGAATGGTCTTTTTATTTTTGGTCTCGTGCAAATTTCTAAGAAGTCCCTCGAAGGCTTTCAACACATATATATGTAGAGTGGGGGATTAGCAAGTTGAGAACCAGGGAAGCTAGGGTTCAAATCCCACTTCTCCCACTGGTGCCCTTTGTGACCTTGGGTACATCATTTCAACCTCCATTGTCTTGGGTACAAAGTTACAATGTAAAGCCATCCAGGACAGGAAATTACCTACTGTATCTGAACGACACTCACTTCGAGCTACCAATGAAAAGGGATGAGCTAAATCCTAAAAATATTCATATATATACTACAGTTGATTTGAAACAAAAAACCTTTGAATTAAACGAACATCTTATTTCGATAGATGCCAAATCCCGAACATGCACATCCTTCCCAAGGGCATGGACAAAGCAAAAATGTGGCCGATTTGAATATGAGTCCGCAGCCGCAGGGGTAGACGCAGCCCCAGGTCCAGAATAAGGGACATGGATGTGTTAGGTGCAGCATGAACAAAGAACAATCGTGTACGAGAGACGAGTATACGCAGCCAATGGATGTGTACGTCCAAGCGCCCACCATATGCAGACATGCGAGACATATACAATCCTACCCGTCTCCATGGGATACCTGTGAATAGCCACGCATCCTCTGTAAAACACACTGACCCTAAGCCGCTGTGGTCAATGACAGTGTTGTGCTGATGCAAACAACACATGAAAGCTGATGGTGAAGACATGTTGATGCCGCGCAGATGCTGTATTCCAGTCTGCTGCATGCCCAGAACATGGCAAAGTTAGCTCAGGGCACACTAGGACGGTATAACAGCAGGTGGAAGGTTGTAGTGCAACACAGCATACATGGCAGTTGAAGACCGCCGCAGTTCTGCTGGCTATGGCTGTTGCAGGAAATGGCTGTACAGTGTGAAGTCAGGACCAGCCAAAAGTGGAACTGGACACCATAGCTAAATGTCATCACATTGTCCTGTCAGTAATGAGGGACCCTCAGTATGAGAGCGGTCAAGTGTGAACAGTGCTAAGATATTGCCCAAATGCTCCATCATCACTGTGATAGGGTCAGTCACACTACAGTTTCCAGAATCCCTTAGGGCAAGTGGCAGGGTCAATGACACTACAGTTCCCAGAATCCCTTAGGGCATGTGGCAGGGTCAATGACACTACAGTTCCCAGAATCCCTTAGGGCATGTGGCAGGGTCAGTCACACTACAAGTCCCAGAATCCCTTAGGATAAGAAGGCCCACCACAGAAAAGATCAGGTGATCTAATTAAGAGAACAAACAGGTGGCAGGAGGCTCTAGCAACAAGCAACCAGAGAAGAGCTAAGGGAAGCTGGGTGTGTGGATAAAATCCTGTTAAGCAAGGGTCACCTTAATGGAAGAAAGAGGAATCTTGCGTGGGCAGCAGGGAGCTCAAGGCTGGGGGCTGAGGCAGGGCCTTCAGGAAAGAGGGGGAGGGCTGTGTGATTATACAAATAATTTTTCTCCTTCTACAGAGATTGTTGGATGAGATCATTCCCCTGATGAAGATTCGAAACGTATAAAGGGTACCGAAATGGTGGTGTTGGGAATGCTAACAATCTTCTGAAAGTTAAGCACAATCTCTGAATACATTTTTTGAAAAAGAACGTAAAGAATGGTCAGACGAATTTGTTATGCAGTTGATCATTAATTACCTTGGACATTCTAATTACTTTCTAATCATTTTTGAACATTCAAGAGCTATATATGGAAACTGAAGTACACGGTCGTTGATGCAATTTTAGCAGCACTCTCCGGTAAAAATTTGTCCGGGAGCGTTTAGCTATTTAGTCTGAGACCGTTGTTTCCATTTATATTGAAATTAAGATTGTCTTCTACATAACTAACTAGGCCATTTTTACTTGGTTTTTGGAGGGATTTTATATATTACTTTGTAGGTAACTTTTACCCTCTAACGAACGACCTGTATAACTTGTGAGAAAGCACACTGTGGCATGTCTTCACTTTTAATGTGGGGGTGTTTCTTGATGTGTCCTCACCATACAGCCTTCCAGCTCCTCTGCTATCTGTTCTGTGCGACTGCTACTTGTGGTTTCCCTGACTATGGACACACAGGGCAGAACATAATTGTCACAGCCAATCATCCAGCAGGGCTGCATTGTGGCGCAGAGAGTGACATTTTCTATGTCCAACCCTTATTCCCCCTTTCTGCTGGATTAACTTGGAGGTTGGTGGGTAACACTGACGTACGTGGGCCTTTCCAGGATCTGCTTTGTCCTGTAGCTGGACATGCCCCCATTCTGCCCCCTCCCACCCATGTTTGGCGATCCCTGTGCTAGTGTTGTGTACCTGCAGGGCCGCGTGGTGTCGGCATACAGTTCTGAACGTTTTCGTGTGACACACGTCTACCCAGTTTATACGCATTCTGGAATGACCTCTATAATGTATACTGTGAGGACAGTTTTTAAAAGCTGCTTGCCTTTGAGGCAGCCATGAGGTCTAGCTGTAGGTAGCCCTTCCCCCAAGCCATGAGGTAATCGGCCTGCTAAGAGAAGGCATTGAGATTTCAGTAGACACCCTTCCCCCACTCCAGGTCTGAGCACAATAGCCCCTAGCCCAGAAATCAGCAGACCTGAGCATACCGGTTTGGACAGGTCACCCAGGTACCTTCCCCAGGGGCTGCTGATTGGTGGGCAGGAAATACCTGTGGCAAATGGGATTGTAGAATGAGTTTAAAACTGTACTGTATATAAGGCATTGTAGGCCGTCCCTCGGGGTTCAGACTTTTTGTGGAGGGTACCGGCTCTCTGTCTGATCCTGTGCACATTAAAGATCCTGTTTGCATTCCAGCTTGCCTGTGAGTTTTCCTTCTGTGGGTGAGTGATTGAATAAGAGCTTTTCACAGCGATTGCTGCAACATTTTGGTGCATTGGCCGGGAAATTGAAAGAAAAGCCTCTCTCATCACACCCACAGTGGGAAGACTACTGCTTTTTGCAGGATCAGGGCCTCCACCGGTCAGGGACCGACCCCTCCAGGTGATTAACGGTCCTTGGCGCCCCGGGCCACCTTGTGCTCGGAAGGATACCTTGATTTGTCTGGGCAGTTGGTCCCTGCGGCTGAATCCCCGATTGAAAACCGGCTGGATAGACTGGCATCCAAACTACCTGTCTGATCAGAGCTCTGGTGAGTACTGCTACTTTCTGTACTCCGTCTGTAATTCCTAGTAAATTCTAGGAACCTGTAGCGGCCCGATCACCCGCACGAACGGTCCTAGTAGGGACCCCGGGGGGGGGGGGTTTCTGAAGCCATCGTTCGTCCAGTAAATCAGAGTCCTTTTGTGGACCAGTAAGATAAAATCAGAGTCCTTTTGTGGACCAGTAAGATAATTAACTGTAGTATGAATTAATTCTGCTACCTTGGGCCCCTTTGAAAGGTATTTAAAGTGCAGCGCTGCCAAAAGCTATTGAAGAAAAATTGCCTAGGATATTAGTATTAACTCCCTTAAGTGTGCCTTTCAAGAATAATTGCGCTGATCGCAATTCTCCGATGATCGGGGCGATTTATTTAGAGCCTTTGCCCCATGTGCTCCTATAGTGTTGGGGGCTTTTTGTGTTGCTGGGGGTCTCCTTTTGTGTTGCTGGGGGTTTCTTTTGTGTTGCCATGTGCTCCTATAGTGTTGGGGGCTTTTTGTGTTGCTGGGGGTCTCCTTTTGTGTTGCTGGGGGTTTCTTTTGTGTTGCCATGTGCTCCTATAGTGTTGGGGGCTCTTTGTGTTGCTGGGGGTCTCCTTTTGTGTTGCTGGGGGTTTCGTTTGTGTTGCCATGTGCTCCTATAGTGTTGGGGGCTTTTTTGTGTTGCTGGGGGTCTCCTTTTGTGTTGCTGGGGGTTTCTTTTGTGTTGCCATGTGCTCCTATAGTGTTGGGGGCTTTTTTGTGTTGCTGGGGGTCTCCTTTTGTGTTGCTGGGGGTTTCTTTTGTGTTGCCATGTGCTCCTATAGTGTTGGGGGCTTTTTGTGTTGCTGGGGGTCTCCTTTTGTGTTGCTGGGGGTTTCTTTTGTGTTGCCATGTGCTCCTATAGTGTTGGGGGCTCTTTGTGTTGCTGGGGGTCTCCTTTTGTGTTGCTGGGGGTTTCTTTTGTGTTGCCATGTGCTCCTATAGTGTTGGGGGCTTTTTGTGTTGCTGGGGGTCTCCTTTTGTGTTGCTGGGGGTTTCTTTTGTGTTGCCATGTGCTCCTATAGTGTTGGGGGCTCTTTGTGTTGCTGGGGGTCTCCTTTTGTGTTGCTGGGGGTTTCTTTTGTGTTGCCATGTGCTCCTATAGTGTTGGGGGCTTTTTGTGTTGCTGGGGGTCTCCTTTTGTGTTGCTGGGGGTTTCTTTTGTGTTGCCATGTGCTCCTGTGGCTCCATCTGGTGGACATTGGAGGAGTGGCTAGCTGTGTTTCTCGTTGCTATTATAAAAGTTAAATCCTATGCTAGTGTGTGTAATGTGTATTTGTAAAGTATTCGCTGCTGAGACGTCTCTGTTTTCTGTTTTCCCTTTTTCTTTTTCCCTTTGTGGTCCTGTGTGTTTTGTGCAACCAAACTCTGCCTTTGGGATTACAAGATTTGCACTGTAAATTGTGATTTTGCAAATTGTGATTAGAGCATGGGGTCCGGAGGCTAAATTGTGGTGGGGGAGTATCCGGACCAGCTTCCCTATATAGATTCATGGCTGGCCCATATAGTAAATGTGCTGTTATGTAAAAACCTTTAGTGTCTCTGTGTTTAGTTGTGACATTAGGGAAAGAAAGTTTTTGTCCAGACATTAGGTCTTTATATTTCAGGATTGATTTTGATACTCTATCAGTAAAAGGTGAAGTTATTAACAAATCGCCCCTGTGTCCCCAAACAGTGAAAAACACCAGGTCTACTGATTGCAGGGAAAGGGACAGTTTAGAAAGGGGGGTGGGGTTTGCTGTGTGTGGACTGTAGTACTGGTATAGCATTGAAGGAAGACAATTGCTTTGTTTGATGCATATCCAGTTTCATTGCTATGTTTCATGCATGATCAGTGGTCAGGGAACCAGGTGTTTTGGTCACACCTCTCAGCAGTGAGTGGGGGGTGATTGAAACTGCTGAAATAGTTTGCATAGCTATAGAAAGATACTGGGAGGAGTTCCTTCTTCTAGCAGATGAATGGAGGCCCATTAGAGAGGACAAAAGGGAAAAAAAAATCACCTAGGAGTTTTTCTCCTAGAGGACAAAGAACCCAATTCACCTAGCCACACCTAGCCTGCAAACAATCCTCTTGTCATCAATTTTAATTGTAGAGTTTTGAGCTTCTAGAACCATGATGTGCCTCCTGTCTGCTGGAAGCAAACAAAGGCTGAAGAGAATCCTTATAAGATTATGAAGAAATGAAGATTTTTTACTTGTCTTTTTAAAGCCTGAATTTTATCTCTGGTACATATATTTGGTTTTGACTGCACATACAAAATTAAACAAGTAATACTTCTGCATGATATGACATTTTATTCTGCAGACAGTAAATGCTGTTTTGGTGATTGCATTCTTTCCTGCTTAGTACATTAAACTGCCTTGATCAACTGTATTCATTTTTCTGATACTACAATGATACCTTAAAATGATTTTAGTACCAAATATACTGGTAGCAGTACTTTAACTCATGATTTCTGATGAGAACATCTGGATTAGTTCTAGTATGCACTGTGGCTTGTTCTGATGTTCAGGTATGTTTTGGTTCAGGGTGAATACACTGATCATTGGCAATTTCAAAATAGAAAGATAAAATGCAGAATTAGCACTGCTGAAAGGCATATACTGTGCAGTACACCGTTCACACTAATTCACACTTGAAGTTAATAATGCACTGATAATGCTGCCCCACTCCTCGTGTGCACTGCCCTTTAGTACTGATTCACACAGATCCATACAGTGCACACTGCACAAATAATGCTGGTGTGTGTATAATAATCTCCATCATCCCTTGGCTTCGGTATGAAGTTAATTTCTGTCATAGTATGTACACAACTAACCCATTTAGGAAACATTGCATGCTGAGTCACCCCTGGAGTGTGCACAATTTTGGTAACATTGAACAGTTGTTGATTTACTAACTGAGTTCAACCTAGGGATATAAAAACAAACAAACTGCTTTTCAGCTCGCAATGCAATGATGTAGGGGATCCCAATATGTCTGATGTCACATTCTTCCAGAGCATGAGAAATTCAGTATTTCAGCCGCATTGTCAGTCATATATTTAAGGTTTAGTCCAATACTGCCTGAGGCTGCCCTGGTGAACCCACAGGATATCCACAATTAATATGAATTTGTATATAATGGGTCAGCAATGTATGCTGACATATCATGCATTTTCATTCTGGATGACTTGAAAACTTGACTGGCTTGGGGTCACTGGGACAGCTTCATAAAGCCTGCCTGAAATATCATGGGAATCAGCAAATATTTATGTATCAATTCCCAAAAACACTAGGTACTTATGATTAGAGAACATCCATGATTTTTGAAGCTTTTATATTTTTAAAGCCAAAGATTGATTTGTTGATTAATTGATTGATTTGTTGATTAACTTTATTTAAAAGCCTCATGTCCATTAGCATACTGGAAGTGAACAATTTATAAAAAATTGGTATAATTCAAAAAAGGACTTAGGTATATAGTTGGTGGAATGATGCAAGTGATAAAAAGTATGGTGAGGGATGAAGTGGGATATTAAGAGGAAGGACTCTGATAGACAGTAAACTGATGAAGGTAATTCAATGATGTGAAGTGATGTATCTGGCTAATGAATATGTAAACAAAAAAAAATGATGAGCACTTTATTCAACTATGCCATCTCCAGAATATTCAATTTAGGAATTCATCTAGGCCCCAACACATACTCAATAATTGGAAATGGACACCTGGAGACAGGCTAGGTGCACCCTGATGGGTTTTGGAGGACCTACACTGGCCATGCGGTACTTCCAGATGTTTTTTTGCCTCCTTTTTTGCCTCTGCATGTCCTGGCCAGGCATGCATGGGCAAAGGGGGAGCATGTAAAGGTCAGTCAAGGGCATAATGGAATGTTCACTACCAGCAAGTGAATCTCCAGTGACAGATAAACAAGAAGTTAATCAAACTGCCAGAGAAAAATTGACACCATACGAGATAGTTACTGGAAGACCATTGAAAGTTTAAACAGCAATATTTGTAGGATGTGATCTTGGTAAATGTGAAGGAAGTTAAGTTTATCTCATTGTGAAATCTAATCTAGCATATTTAGTCTTTTCATTCAATATTGGTGCTGCTTTTCTGAATGAGGCCTGGAACCATGTCACCAATGGCAATCCAAAGAGTCCAGCAGAGAAAATTGGCCAGAGTCCAGATGGAACAGACCATCCCGAGAACTCAGAGCTGCCCACCGCTGAGATGTGTGAAGGAGTCCCTATCTGGATCAGTGTGTAACATCGAAAACGGGCCAGGGTGTCTGCCTATGAGAATGAGAGGTTCAAATTTTGAGAGAGACAGAACTTGAACTTCAGAGAAAGGTGAAGCACACTGCGAGGTCCTGGAGAACTGCTGGGAGGCAGGAAAAAGAACTGTTGGACTGACTGGGGGGGGGGGGTTTGGGGGCTTCTGTGAACGATTGTATTGTTATCCTTTTAATATTGTTTTCTTAGAAAGTAACGGAAATCTACAAGCCATTTCGGCTTCAGCAACTGCAATACCCACACCAGCTCAAGATTTTGCTGTACTATTCTCAGAGCTTTCTTTATCACATTATTAAGCACTGCTGCTTTTGACATACTTTCATGTTATGTGTTTTCAATATTATTGACCAGCTGCAAGAAAATGATATTACAATGTATGTTGTCTATAGGGAACAGTACCAGAAGCTGCTTTTCTGATGACTCCTATCTGTCTCAATATCTGTCTCAAATGGTTGCTTGTCCATTGCCCGTAGTGGGATTACCTTTCCCCCATAAACAAGAAAGAAAAAAGAAAAATTGGGACTGAAGGGAAATTGGCTGATAGGTATGTCTAGTATGGCTGCATCCTTGCCTGAGGCTGTAATACATTATGATGGCACGGAAAAAGCATGTGGGCTAAGAAAATGAGTACCCAGAGCCCAGCACAACAAGAGTAAAGCCAGGGGAACCATACTCTGAACAGAAGTGCACAGAGAATGGACCTAGCTAAGAAACAGGTCAGGCCTGAAAGTGCACAGAAAATGGACCCAGCACAAGAAAAGACATGCCAGGCCTGAACAGGTTAAACAGGCCAAACAAAGCTGGTGATACAAAGTACTCATATGCCCTGAAGATTACAGTGCCAGTGATTAATGAAGCAAAGGGAATGGCAGGGTGCAGCCAGAATGACTCAACACTAGCAAGAATAAAAAGCCATTAATATGCTGATAAGGGTGGATCCCAGGGAAAGAGCCTTTGCCCCAAAGGAAAGAAGCCTCTGCAGACTTTTTGCACACGGCCCTCCTTTGTCCCAAAGGGAAGAGGCCTCTGCAGGCCGTGCAACCTTTTACAGTCAGAACAGCAACTTTTGCACACGGAACAAAAACGTTGTGCAGGAGTTGCTATAGAGGGTATAGGGTATGTGTTGTTTTAAACTCACTGATGCAAGTGTTTCCATTGAACACCCTATCCAAGACCTAAGTGATCTAGTTACCTGTCCATGGGTCCTGGGTGGTTTATGAAGTGGTTCAGTTGGCCAGGGGGACTAAAAATCCCAGTGGTAGGGGTTCTTTTCATTTACTGCTATGTGCCATTCTGCCATGTTATATCCCTATTCTTTACCGCTTCATGACCACCACCCTTGATACCCTGGTAGAACGCAAGGTGGTTACCACTGTCATGGCCCTGTCCCAAATACAGCCCTCAACCGCTTCTAGCGGTTGAGGTCCTACTTAAAAAGGGGGGAATGAGGCAGCCATGAGGTCTAGCTGTAGGTAGCCCTTCCCCCAAGCCATGAGGTAATCGGCCTGCTAAGAGAAGGCATTGAGATTTCAGTAGACACCCTTCCCCCACTCCAGGTCTGAGCACAATAGCCCCTAGCCCAGAAATCAGCAGACCTGAGCATACCGGTTTGGACAGGTCACCCAGGTACCTTCCCCAGGGGCTGCTGATTGGTGGGCAGGAAATACCTGTGGCAAATGGGATTGTAGAATGAGTTTAAAACTGTACTGTATATAAGGCATTGTAGGCCGTCCCTCGGGGTTCAGACTTTTTGTGGAGGGTACCGGCTCTCTGTCTGATCCTGTGCACATTAAAGATCCTGTTTGCATTCCAGCCTGCCTGTGAGTTTTCCTTCTGTGGGTGAGTGATTGAATAAGAGCTTTTCACAGCGATTGCTGCAACACCTTGGTAAGTACCAGTTTACCCAGGTAAAGGGCATCCTGATTACTACGCATCCTTAGCCCTATTAACGTATGTACGGCTTCCACAACATGTTTACACATAGCTGTATTACGAAGTGGCATTCCAGGGGCATCTTTAGGCCTTGTGGTACTGCAGACCCGATGCAGTCAGAGAAAAGTGTTTTAAATTCAGAAAAAAGACTCCAACACAGGATGCAACATTACGAGGAGCCAGATAGGGGGAGCAAGAGAGACTTTCTAAGGCCTAGGGAGCCACGCCCCAGAGCTTATGACGTAATGCCTACCAGCATCCAATCCAGGAAAGGAGGAGTTCCTTTTAAGAAAGGCTGGGAGGATTGGAGAGAGGGAGAAAAAGAAGCAAGAGTCTTAGCTGAAGGACTAGAGCCAGCAGACTCAGCAGAACTTGGAGAGGAGGTTCTTTGCAAGGAGACCGGGAATAAAGCAGGTACACTTTCCAAAGAGAGAAGGTATCAAGAGGAAGCCAGTCTTGGAGAGAGAAGGACTAGGGCAACCGTTCCTGGACCAGAGTTGGGCAGAAGCCAGCAACCTGGGAGGCAAGGTATAAAGAATTCCCCAGAGGAAGGAAAAGGGGTCTCCATAAGGAATAACACTCCTGGCACAGAGAAGAGAAGGTACGGGTGTGACTGTGGGTTAACACCACCCGAGGGCCGGCTGGAGAATAGAAGGCCTGCAATACAAGCCAGGCCAGATTCCAGCAGGACTAGGCCTCAAACCTCAGCTCGATTGGATCAACCCAGAGAAAAAGGTAATCCATATTTCTCTGATAATAATTGCTATAACCTTGAGATACAGAAAGCACAGGAGACAGGGGAGAGCTGTCCCTACCGAACTGTTTGTAAGACAGGATGTAAACTTTTATCAAGCAAAAGACTTTTTAATAAGAAGCCTTTGGATAGAGGAGGCTGTTCTCACATTGAGAGGGCAAAGGACCAAGGTTTAACCTTGAGCCCAGAACATTGGAAGCTGGTACAAAGCTTATACGAAAAGCCTAAGGATAATCTACCTAATTTTGCTGACACGGCTTCAGAGCTCTCATACTCTGAACCAATGCAGGTGGAATTTATTACAGACCCATCAGACACAGAAATGGATTGTAGTTATTGCAAGGCTGGAAGCCTAGAGTCCCTGACCAACGCTGAAAGCTATAACTTCTGAACCAGGCTGAGGGTTTGATATATATAATCCCTGTGAACATAACAGACTGTAATGCAATAATTGTTTATTTTTCTCTTAACCTGAATTAAGGTCATTTTGAGTTGATGTAGATTCTAAACATTGAACCTTTTTTGCATTGAGGGAAATAAATGCCTTTTTCCCCTCACTCGGACTTTGTGTTCCTTTTTGGGAGATTTTTGGTATACGGAAGGCTACTGGGACCAAGATACCTAGACCCCGCATAGAAGAACCAAACCCAAACCTAAATATAACTCATGTCCACCCGACCTACCTTAGCAACCTTTGGCCACTAGGGCGGCGGTGCGACAGCCTATGTATGATATTTTTTTCCCCCTTGTAACACTTGCAGATAAAATGGGTGCAAATGTCTTCAGGTACCTTGCACCCATGACAATTTTCAAAGTGAAAGGAGGAGACCAAGGTGCTGGCCTTTGGTGAAGTGGCAGTTTGATTGCTCCCTGCTGCTCCATGATAGAGGGGCAAAGCCCAGGGATATTCCTCCTCTACCCCAGCAATGCCCTTGTCTTCTGTCTTGAAGATGGAGACGTTAAGGGCTGGTGTGGTTGCAGAACTGCTCAACCATTAGTCAAGACTAGACGATCACCTAGGGCGGCAGCTTCTGAGGGGCAGGAAAGAGCATCATCAGTCGGAGTAAAACACTAGATCCTGACAGTCGGATAAATGCAAAGGACCATCAGTGCATCTGCAGGGAGAGCGAGGACACGAATACTTACAGAGCAAAGTTCAATATTTAAAGGTGTAGAGGGGAATTTTAGAAGAGCCGTCCAAGTGCAATCTGGGACATCTAAGCCAGAAGGTCTGAAAAAAAAGCAGGCATGTCCAGATGCAGACATGATTTCCCAAACACGGATGTGTCTGATATGGACGTCTGCATCCCCAGAACCTGGATATCTAGGATAGCCTAATGGTTAGAGTTAGGAACAGGGCAGTCGGGGTTCAAATCCCACTACTATGGTTGTTGACATTCTACTGAGTACTGGGATGGTGGAGGGATTTCTACTCCATGCCCTCTGGATGGTTTTCACTTAAAACAAGCACGTTTTAGATGCTTGTTCGTGCCTGGAACAGGTATAACATGACACCGGACATCCATGATGTTCCTGTGATCTGGCAGAAACGTCTAGGATCCTGGGAACACCCTGGCCATGTCTCCAGAATCCTAGGAATGCCTCCTCCTACCCCCGTTCAGACTTGGATGTCGTCACGCTGGGGACATCCCCAGAGCTGGCTTATAAAATAGCTCTAGAGCAGAGGTTCCCAACTCCAGTCCTGGAGGGCCAAACACCATTCAGGTTTTCAGGCTGCCCCTAATAAATATGCATGAAATGCATTTGAACACAATGGGGGCAGTGCATGCAAATGCATCTCATGCATATTTATTAGGGGTAGCTTGAAAACCTGAATGGTGTTTGGCCCTCCAGGACTGGAGTTGGGAACCTCTGCTCTAGAGGCATCTCTGTGCTTTGGATATCCAAAGCATGAATAGGGTTCTAAAATGACTCCCATAATGTTAAATTATGCCTTTTTTCCTAGATTGCTATGGGAGACGTTGTATTGGGATGATCATCATTGCTGAATTTAATTATCAAAGTTTTGGGGGGTAATGCAGAAAGTTCACCTAGGATGCCTAGTATTTCTGCACTAGACTTGAAGGACTGACTAGCTGTCTGGACACACAGATATCTTTAAGTCCCATTTGTAATAGCCGAACCTTCTGCCCTGCTAAACTTAGTGCTTGCTTCAGTGTGTGGTTTCTTGAATGATTCCATATAAGAAGAGCTGAGGTAATTGTGGAGGATGTGCAAATGTTGACATCTTTTGCGTAGTGACCTGAGTTCTCCACCAAAAGCAGCTGCTTTTGGTGGAGAAAAGTGAAAGAGCAGAAATAGAGCCAGTAGGGTTACAGACAGAAGCCCTGAGTGGAGAACGTGGTAACACCATCGCTGTACATAAAGGGGCGCTCTTTAGAGGTAACTCCCATTATCATCCTGGTCCGTATACGGGCTGATCTGGCTTTAAATTGAGAAGGTGGTTTCTTCATCTGCTATAATGTCTACTAATATACACAGGTTCAGGAGACTACCAGGTTATCTATGCTGAAAGGTTAGGAACTTGGGCAATGATCTGTTTTGATCCAGATGAGTTTAATGCAAGATAAGACTGTCATTCATTGCAGGCTTAAGAACTCAGACAGGTGGGTGAGATTTCTTTACCTCCATTTTGTAAAATTTTCCTAAAACCTCTTTACTTACTTCTGTGGTTTTCTTTAAAAATTGCCTGCAAGAGATACTGAAGCATCCTGAGAATGTTCCCTTCCCCCTGTTAGTGCTTTCTTCCTTGCAGGTATGAAGGACAGGTCAAGCTGTAGACAGTCTGGAAGGTTTGGGCCTCGTGTTACTTTTTTAGCAGGGAACCTATACCCTGGAAGCACGCTTTAGGAAACACGCCCCTTTTATCTCTTCCTATCTCAGGTACCCTTTAGATTGTAAGCTCCATCCGGATACTTATCACCATTGTAAAGTGTTGCCTGTATCCAGTAGCACTGTAACAATAATGATTATTAACATTGTGGGGGGCAAATCAGAAAAAGGGAGGGTTATTTGTTCGTGCGCTGGTGTTTCATCTAGGATCAGACTCCTATGCCTGTATTTTAGAAGCTGACAGGTGCTTTCAGGAGTTGTAAGGTTATGATATTCCATACTTGAATAAGGTGACACAGGACCGGAGAAAGAGGATTTTAAATATGCATCCGAAGGTTTTGTCTCTTGGTGCATCTTAGCTGTTGCATTTTCTTGTCTTTCCTTCGGTTTACTGAAACTAAGCTTGTATTTTTGGAGGTGTTCGTTTTCTTTAGGATTCTAAAAAAGTGATGACTTCTGGAGCTCCTGGTGCGGGAGGCTTGAGGTAGGGACTGATGTCTACAGCTTTATTCATCTCTGTTTTTTTCTTTTTTCTCTTTACTTTCTCCTTTTGCCTTATTGCATCATTATATTGTGCCTGAAAATCTTCTTTGGTCTCCCCTTTTCTCTTTTATTATGGGCCGCTGTCATATTCATTTTATTTACTTCAGTTTGATGGATCGGGTGTATTATTACTTTATGGTACTTGTCTGTAAGTAGGAAGATGCTTGCATATTGATTAAATAACTGTTTTAAAAAGTGACCTTATGTATGGGTTTTGCCTTTGCAAACTTTACAAAGTTTACAAATGCAAACTAGCAACAGACTGTGCATCTGGAAGGGCTGTTTTGAAAAGTGGCCCCCTGTACAGGGAAGTGATTTATGAAAGGTATCACAATGGCCACTGAAGCAGAACATTTAATCAAGCGATAATATCCATTGTCAACACAGCTTGCTGGTGAAATACAGCTCTCATCTGGATGCCAAATACCAACTCAAAGACATTATATCCTTAGCTTTATTATACATCTCCCAGGGGTTTGTAATTAAAAGGTCTCCAAATCCAAGACGAGATGTGTGAATCTTTCAACTATAACTTTAATAAAGTATCCTCGGATTTCCCACTACTTTCAAAATTGTGAACATTTTTTTCATTTATCAATTAGATGCCTATGTCTGAGGGTGTTCAAACTTGCTAGTGAATTTGAAAACTTTTGTGTTGACGCTTTGGTATTTCACCATATCTTTCAGATCTGCTTCAGATTTTTCTCTAGCTTCACATTTAAAAAGCAGCTTGGGTTTCCACGATGGTTCTGGGAAAACTTTTCATTTTCCTAGTGAAATCCTGGTCTGCAGTTCTCTGGGCCTTATATTTGTGATGCTGAGGACCTGCTCAAACACTTTGGCAACCCACTGGGACTCGCCGGAAAATCTGTAGCCATTTTCACCCAATTGCTATACAAGTTACTCCTCACCATGTAAATATCTCATGTATATAGTTACCCCTGTTATCCAAGTTTGATCACCTGTTCGATGTAAAACCAAACAGCATGTTGTTATGGTCGTTGTGTTATAATGTAAACCGCGCTGATGCCAAATAGCGCGGTATATAAGAGATTGTAATAAATAAATAATAAAATTGCGAGTTTTTTAAAGCTGCAATGCCTCAAGCTTCCTACATTGACCACCCCTGTGTGAATTGGGAGTCAGGAGAGCAATGCACAGACCCCTCTGTAGGAACAGAGCTTTGATTTTTGTCCTGGAAAGAAAAAATATTGTTCCTAGAGCATTAGGTAAGAATTCAAGCTATCACCAAGATTAATCATAATGGATGGAGTGGAATGGGTAGATGTAGATTGGTTGTTTACTCTTTCAAAAAAGTAGAAAGATTGAGACACACGATGTACACATTTAAGACTAATGGGAGAAAATATTTTTTCACGCTATGTATAATCAAACTCTGGAATTCATTACCGGTGGATGTAGTAAAAGCTGTTAGTATAGCTGGGTTTAAAAGACGTTTGGATAAATTACTGGAGGAAAAGTCCATAAACCATTATTAAAGAGGACCATGGATGCGAAAGCTGGACAGTGAAAAAGACATAGGAAGAAAATCGATGCCTTTGAAATATGGTGCCGGTGAAGAATACTGTGTATACCATGGACTGCCGGAAGAACAAACCAATCGGTGCTAGAGGAGACCAAGCCTAAGCTCAGATGACAAGACTTTGACTTTCATACTTTGGGTACATCATGTGATCACTAGAAAGACATCATGCTTAGCAAGGTTGAAGGTTAACGTAAAACAATGAGATGGACTGATACAATAACAGCAACTATATGGATGCAACTCTATCAACTATGAGCCATCTGACTGAAGACCGAGCACAGTTTAGGGCAATTATCCAGAGGGTCGCCATGAGTCGACACTGACTCAATGGCACGCAACAACAACGACAACAACCAGGGAAATCCACTGCTTACCCCTGGGATAAGCAGCATGGAATCTGTGTACCTTTTTGGAGAACTTGACAGATACTTATGACCTAGATTGCTTGCTGTTGGAGAGAGGATGATGAGCTTGATGAACCCTTGGTCTGACCCAGTATGGCATACTTTGTTCTTAAGTTGCTACCAGGGACAGTAGGCCTAACGTTAGGCAAACTAGGCAGTTGCCTGGTGCAGTAGCTCTTTGGGTAAGGGGGCAACAAAGAGTAGCTACAGTCAAAACTAAACAATGAGTCCTAACAGCAGGGCCATCCCAAGCGTTTCTACTGCCCTAGGCAGAAACCGCAGATGCACCGCTGCCACTGCCCCCCTTACCGAACCACCGCCATCACCCGTTGCTGCCAATTTCAGTCTTGGGGGGGGGGGGGAGGGAGGTGGTGGCAATGGCAGCAGTAGTCTTTTAAAAGTGACGGCCACGTGCTTCAGCAAACATGGTAAGTGCATCAGAGGGGGATCGGAAGCGGGAGGCCAGGTGTACCAAAGCACATGGCCTGCCTTGGGCAACAGAACAGCAGCATAAAGCTGCCCAACTAGGCAGCCATCTAACTTGCCTATTAGGCAGTGCTGGCTCGTCCAACAGCCACACAAACTCAGACTACTCAATGTGTACCTTAACCTGCAGGAAGAATGGGCAATTTGCAAATAGTCTATTTACCCTTGAAATGACTTTTGGAAATTTCTCACTATGAATATATTTAGAAAACATTAGTTTAGTATTTAAAAGTATGATGTCCACATATGTATTTTTATAGGATTTCCTGGGAGGAATGGTGTTGAGATGATTTTGATTTATCTTAATTATCCAAAACTTAGGGGTCTGAAAGCTAACTATGAGGGGGCACAAGGCTGAAGGTTTGCCTAGGCATCTAATAACCTTGCATTGCCCTGGTTGGTACACAGGCCCCACATGTTGCCTATTGCTGTTTCACTGAATTTTCCTTGTGCCTCCATCCCCTCGCCCCTACCCCCTGAATATGGGAGTGCATCAGTCCCTAGCTCTGAAGTAATGATTCAGGCCAAGCTTCACTTAGCAATTCCATTACTTTGATCACACACCACAAACAAGAAAAACATTGCTCAAGCCAAAGGTTTGTTGCCAACGTCTTCTCAAGTACCCCTCCCCACTAGCTCAGCCTCTGCTCTGCTATGCCACTCATTTTCATACAGTCGTTTAACAAAGGGCCCCCTCGAGCCCTCTCTGGCTCATCCAACGTATGTCAGCCGCGGAAGGGATAATGAAGAATGTATTGCTGCCTTTCACCCAACCCGTAGAAGAGCCTAAACCCTATGTTCCATGTCCCCTACATCTCTTAATGCCAGACAGAACTGTAGAACTGACCGCCCAGGTACGGGGGGGAAGAGAGAGAGGGTCTGTTCCTCCTTCCTTTTGGATTCTGGGTAGCGTTTAGGAAATTCAGGAAAGTGGGGATGTGATGGAGCTGAAAGGATACAAGAAACCTATCATCATTTTGTCCCTAATGAAACTGAGAGAGTTTGGTTTTGCTCAGCTAATGGGAAATATTACAAGTTCTTGGTTCATCTCTGAAACGTAAAATGTGCTTCCAGGGCAGTTTCTCCAAATGGGTTAGTTTTGGGTATACTGTGACGGTCATGAACCTCCCTTCTAAGCCAGGGTATGTGGAGTATGATCTCGGTCTCAAATTTACTGCTAATGCTCAGTGTAGCCGAATGTGCTTGGTGTGGAGAGATGGTCATATGCTGCTATTGATGTCCTTGTTTCAGGAAGTAAATGTCAAAGGATATGAAACAGGATCTTGAATTCAGCTCTTTCAGTCATTGGTCTCGCAGTACCTGTCATTCTTATTTTGGCTTCTACAATTATAGGTATATATATATATTTTTTCCTTTCTGAAACTAAAAGAAATTAAATCCTTGCCTGAAAGTTAGAGTACTTCAAGATTTATGCAAACCAAGACGCTTCTCAGCTGTTCTGTTTTACTTTTCCCTGAGTTGAAATCTGGTCCTAACTTGTTTCAGAATTCAAGTCCCAGAATATTCCTTTTTCCTAACCTGTGGACATTTTCCTTTTGTCCATCTGCGTATGGGGATGCAGATACATTTTCTGGATGTTTGATGGTTGGGATATCTCTTACTAAACCAGTGTAAAAATATTCCAAAGCTGAGTTAGTCCTGAGCTTTCAATATCATATAATCTGAAACTGATTTCTGAAACTCTTTGTAACGAGATTCAGAGAGAGATTATCACCCACTCATGTAATACGTTCATGGAAACTGCTTGGCTGCAGGTCTGAACCTTCTTCTTTACTAAATGAGCCCAAGGAATAAGTAAAATTATTACCCAATTTCCTTCCTCCACCCTGGCACATGGATTTGCATGGTAACTCCTAAATGTTATATAGTAATAATTATAACCTTTCCATAGAATGCTCAAGACAGCTTCTAGCATTATTTAATTTATATACAATAACTCCCTATCCCAAAGAGCTTACAATCTAGTAAGTACCTGAGGCAATCAAAGAGAAAATGACTTGTCCAAGATCACAGGAAGTGTCAGGGGAGGGGGGAATCGGCATTTAAATCTCCGTTTCCCTGTTTTGTAACTCCTTGCTCTAACCGCTAGGCCATTCTTTATTGTATGCTTTTACATAGCCTAACTCCCCCCCCCCCCATCCCAGCCAATAGATACTGCTTTACCCCTACCCTATGCCTGCAGATGTTACGGTCACTTATGTACAGCACAGATAGAGGGAACATTTCAAAATAACCAGTGACTCAAAGCAGAAACCTTTGAAACACCTAATTTTCGCTCAGCTCTCTGCCAAAGATTGGAGGCAGCAATTATCTGCATTCAGTGAGATCCCAGCTAGGTTGGTTGGAGTGCTTTTTCTTTCTTGAATGTCACTACAAACCTGGTGCCATTTTTCAGGCTTTTGCCACTAGCTCTAATTGAAAAGGCGTGAATAGCTCTCAGAAGCTTCCCTACTGTTCCACATTATTATCTACTGTCTGGCAGCTCTATAGACTGGTACTAGGCTATGTATCATTTTTCCCCAAATAAGCAGTTAATTACTAAATAAAACAACCAAACTTTCAACTTGATTAGCCCAGATTAATGGCTAGCAGCATGTTTCACTCCACTCAACCATTTATCATAGAAAAGAGCTGAGCCTTTAGTGACTTCGGTATCAGGCCTGTTGGGGCTATCCCAATGTGCAAAGCCTCCAATTTGAGTTAATTGCTCTTCCTAGTTTGTGACCTGGAAAACCCAAGTGACAGCTGTTATTACTGAGCCCAGCCTGCACAGTCATAGGCACCGGGTGTCTTTCTCTGCTGAATTTATTAAGAGGAAATATAAAGGTGATGTGTCACGTCGGCACATAGCAATACCATTATCAGCTAAAACAAGAGCAGTAAGCCGTACATTATATTTCGCTTTTACTCTTTGATTGAAATCGCTTTCTAGGGAGGTTAAGAGGTGTGGTGCCTCCAGGCTCTGTGCTTTCTTCCACTTCATTCAATATTTTATTTAGTTCCCAAGTGCAAGCTGCTGCATCAGATTAACTTAGAGTTTAGAATATAAGTGGATGATGCTCTTATTTCTGAAGAGTTCAACATGGATGTGGGACTATCATCTCTAAAAGTTCAACAGCATTTTAATAGGATTATGGAGTGGATGGCAGATAAGTCTTGTTAATTTTAGTAAAGCATCTCATAGTGATACTTTCAGGATTAGAGTGTTTTGTTTTTTTTTCTGTTGGTTTCTACGTCAATTACAGTTGAAGATAATTTTTTTTTTTCAAGACAAAGGATATGCAGAGGATTGCTCGGTAGTGAAACCTAAATCGGACTGGACGCCTTCCAGTAATATTGATTCTGTCATTTAGTACATTTAGGGATGTGGTATTTGAGAGATTTGAATGCGAATGAGCAATTGCATAAATAAAGGAGGTCTAATTGTATTCTTACATTGGAACAGGAGCAAGCTATTTGGGATCTCCAAAGAGATCAGTCTGTGATAATAAAACATGATGACAAAGAGGGGAGTATTGTGGTACAATCCTATTCACAATATCATGATGAAGTGGCCCATCAATTACAAGATCAATGCTTCTATCGGAAATTGGGAATGAACCCTTAGTGGAATTGAAACGCGTAGTTTTTCAATTGTAGGTGGTTATTACATGGAAAGAGATTTTCTTTTTGATTGATGATCATCCAAAGATATCACATATCTACGGGTTACCAAAGGTTCATTAAAGTTTGAACACTCAGCCCTCACCCCCAGGTCGTCCTATTGCTTCTTTGAAGGGATCAGTGTTGGAGCCTTTGAAGATTTTGTAGACATTTTTTTGAAACCTATGGGAAAGGAAGTTAATAATTTTTTACAGGATACTTCCCATCTATTGCGGTTACTTCAGGATTTGGAGTTTGATTTGCATCAAGCTATAGTGGTAACTATGGATAATGTATCCTTATATACCCACATACCGTAAACTGCAGCATTACAGATGATTCATGAAAAACTGCCTCAACTATGAAGGACCATTGTATTCCAGTTCAGTTTTTGGATAAATTGGCTGAGCTGGTTTTGACTCAAAATTATTTTTATATAATGGAGAATATTTCTTGCAAACACACAGGATTGCAATGGGGGCAGCAGACATAAGGATGACATTGAGAAGTACAGGCTGGTTAGTTTAACCTCTGTAAATTATTGGAAAGGCTACAAAAAGAGAGAATAGGGAGGTTTCTAGAGTCCAATGGATTGCACGATCTGAGGCAACATAAATGCACCAAAGGCAGGTCTTGTCAGACAAATCTGATTGATTTCTTTGACTGGGTGACCAGGGAATTGGACCGAGGGAGAGCCCTACGTGTGGTGCCTATAGATGTCAGTAAAGCCATTGACACCGTTCCGCACAGGCAACTTATAAACGGTGTACCCTAGGGATGGACCCTAAAGTTGCTGATTGGGTTAGAAATTGGTACAGGTACAGGTAAATGGAGTTCACTCTGAGGAGGAGGGTGGTTAGCAGTGGTGTACTGCAGGGATCTGTTCTTGGTCCAATTCTTTTTAACATCTTTGTTAATGATAGTGCAGAAGGGCTGTTGGGTAAGGTTTGCCTCTTTGCAGATGATACCAAAATCTGCAATAGAGTAGACACCTAGGAAGGAGTAGATAACATGAGGAGGGATCTAGCTAAGCTTGAAGAATGGTCTAGAATTTGGCAGATGAAATTTAGTGCTAAAAAATGCAGGGTCATGCATTTGGGCTGCAAAAATCCAAAGGAGTGGTACAGTGTAGGAGGTGAGGCATTTCTATCCACAAAAGAGTGGGACATGGGCATAATTGTGCCTGACAATCTTAAAGTAGCTAAACAGGTATTTATTTTATTTATTTATTTAACAGTTTTTATATACTGCACTATTCATCATCAGCGCGGTTTACATTTTAACAACCTTGTACTTAAGCATAAAACATATGTCAAGTTTATAGATAACAGGGAGTGAAACAGGGATAATGGGGTTAACGATAAGATAACAAATATTCACAACTATTTACAGCAAATTAGAATACGTTTTGAGCTTCGTAGGTTAGGAATTGCGAGATTTTAATCTGGGGCGAGCAATGGAGTTTAGAGGACTTACTTGACTAACCATAGTCATTGGTTTGGGTTGGAAGGGGAGGAGGTGGGGAGCTAATGCCTTGGGAGAAGTATTGAAGGAAGAGGTGTGTTTTTAGAGATTTTCTGAATTGGGACAGGTCTTTCTGTGATCTGATGTTAGGAGGCAGCATGTTCCAACATCTAGGGGCGAAGGATGAAAAGGTGACTGCGAAAGCCAGAAGAATGGCCAGCAGAAAAAAGGAGGTGATAATGCCTCTATGTAAGTCTCTGGTGCAACCTCATTTGGAGTATTGTGTGCAATTCTAGAGACCGCATCTTCAAAAGGATATAAGCAAGTTGGAGTTGTTGCAGAGGGTGGCTGCTAAAATGGTTAGTGGTCTTCGTTATGTAGCATGAGGACAGACTTAAAGATCTTAATATGTACAGTATATCTTAGAGGAAAGGCATGATAGGGGCAATATGATAAACATTTTAAATACCTCTGTGGCATAAATGCACAGGAGGGTCTCTTTCAATTGAAAGCAAACTCTGCTACGAAGGGACATAGGATGAGAGTAAAAGGGGATAGACTTGGGAGTAATATGAGGAAATATTTTTTTTAGGAAAAGAGTGGTACGTGCGTGGATTTGTGTCCCAGTGGAGTGGTGGACACAAGGACAGTATCTGAATTCAAAAAAGCATGGGACAAACACAGAGGTCTCTAAAGGTAAAAAGGGGACTATTGTAGTTGATATGGAAGGCCAGACTAGATAAGCCATGTGGTCTTTTTCTGCCATTATTTTTCTGTATTTCCATTCCACCATCATATGTGGGTGATTTTGAAGAGCGGTACATATCTTTCGGAATCATTTAGGAAAATACCTTTTTGGAGAGGTTCTTGGGACTTCCAAACCAAGAAAACAATATATTATGAAGAGTTGCTACAAATTATCGAATGGTTGAATTCATTACACTTTACAATGTATTATTATAGTACAGAACTGGAATGTTTGGATGTCTTGATTTTGATAGTTGAAGAGCAAGTGTATATGACCTTGTTCCAGAAAGTTGATTGGAATGCATTGCTGTGCTTTCAGAGTGTACATCCCATGCCTTTAAAAAGGAATTTTCCAGTGGGGCAATTTTTGCGACTCCGTAGAATGTGTTCTATCAGTGGGGACTTTAAGAGTAAATCTGCTGATTTAAAGACCCAACTTTTTCAAAGAGGGTTCCCGTGGAATGCTATACAAAAAAGATTTTAAGAGCTCATTTAGCAAATCGTGATTTACTTTTGCAATATAAGAAGGCTGAAGTATTAATTTGGATTCTACTTTACTCATGTGATGCCTGTGGGTTTGCAAAATTATTTTAAAAACATTGGTGGGGAAAATTTTAAAAAATGTACAGTGTGGTCATTGCATGTGGTGTGAGCAGACTATTAAGGGCTCTGAGTGGTGTGTACCCAACAGTACTCATATGTGTGCAGATCTTATCATATGGACTGTGACTCTGCTTAAGTGGTATATGCCATACTTTGCCCTTGCCATGTTGTTGTTGTTGTTGTTGTTAAGTGCCGTTGAGTCGGAGTCGACTCATGGCGACCCTCTGGATAGCTATCCTAAATTGTGTTTGGTCTTCAGTCAGGCGGCTCATTGTTGACAGACTGGTACCCGTAGCTGCTGTTATTGTATCGATCCATCTCATTGCTGGCCTTCCTCTTTTGCGTTGACCTTCTATCTTGCCAAGCATGATGTCTTTCTCTAATGATCTCTCTCTTTGCATGATGTTTCCAAAGTATGAAAGTCGAAGTCTTGTCATCTGAGCTTCTAAAGAAAGCTTAGGTTTGATCTCCTCTAGTACCAACTGGTTTGTTCTTCGGGCAGTCCATGGTATACACAGTATTCGCCGCCAGCACCATAATTCAAAGGCATCAATTTTCTTCCTGTCTATCTTTTTCACTGTCCAGCTTTCACATCCATATGATGTTATTGAAAATACCATGGCTTGAACAAGTCGAATCTTTGTATGGAGAGAGACATCTCTGCTCTTGAGAATCTTGTCTAGGTCTTTCATAGCCATACTAAAGTATATATTGGATGGATGAAACAAAGTTAAACTGAGACTGAATGAAGGTTTAATCAGCTCCATTGGTCACATATTTGACATTCAGGGGCAGACATGTGATGGAGAATTTTGGAACAATTGAGCCTTGTTTGGCAGGGTGGTACTATGGAGCAACGATTGAATTATAAAGAACAGAGGTAGATTTTTTGTCTCAATATGGTGCATCCCGGAGGATTGGATAATGAGCTAGAATGGACGTCATTGTTGTAATGAGTAGATTGGCGGATGGTGATCATGTGGTGTGTATAATAGACTGACACCATCTCTTTCACTTTAACAGTGCTGAAAAATGAAGTGATCACTGCGTTCAGAAAGACACCCCTGAAGCAGAAAGCTTAAATCTGTGGCTCCTCGAAACGTGAGTCTGCTTGGACTGGTTCTCTAAAATCACCACATATTTTCAGATACGTTTTTTTTTTTTTAAAAAGACTGTTCAATAAATGTGGTTTTAACAGCATGTGTTTTGATGAATGGATGATGAAAATGGAGGGAGAGCATTGACTGCTTGGTCTGGTGACTGGTGAGACCTCCCAATTTTTGATCCTCTATTTTCATATATTTATGTACTGAAAGCAGTGAAAAGTGAAACAACTAATATGAAAAATATATACTGTAGAGTGGATTAGATTTGAGCTTACTGTACTGTTGAGGTATTTTGTCTTCTGATCTGGTTGAATAACCTCAAGTATTCAGAACAGTTGGAAGTGATTAGTAAAACTGAGGCCATGATTGTTAAAATGTCAAATACACTCCTCCTATGTACTGTGATGTTAAGTGGATTTGTAATGCCCATAAGGGAGAGTCCAATATTGGTGAGGTAATATTGGACTTAGTTCTCTTTCAAGCTGCAAGTAGCCAATGTGGGGTGATAGAGACATTTAAATACCTCCATGGAGTAAATGCACAGGAGGTAACCTTCTTCCATTTGAAAGTAAGTTCTAGAATAGGGGATCATAAAACAAAGATGTGAAGTGTAATCTGAGGAAATACTCCTTTACGGAAAGGGTGGTGGATGTTTGGAAAAAACTCCCAATGGAGGTGGTGGAGATGAGATCTAAATTCAAAAAAGCATGAGACAAAATACAGAAGGTCTCTGAGGAAGGGATTGTAGAACGTAATAGTTCTTATGGATGGGCAGACTGGATATGCCAGATGGTCTTTATCGGCCATCATTTTCTATATTTTTATGTATTTTTCAAATTGCAACTAGTACGCCATCTGTAGTCATATCTGTTTGGCAGGTTTCAGCACGGTGGTGCAGATGCTAGTTCTACACCATCTAGATTACTGCAATGCTATTTGCTTGGGTCTGCCTCAATATGTGATATGGCCATTGCAACTTGCATGGCATGCAGCAGCAGGGGTTATTTGAGGACTGAGAAAATATGATCAAATCCAGCCCATACTACTTGAGTTGCATTGGATACCTTTCTGTATCCATTTCAGTTTAAATATGTGACTCTGACATTCAAACCTTTGCACTCACATGTTATAAATGAGTCCTATTCATGTATATATCAATATAATCCCTTCAGCTTTGAGATCAGCTTCTCAAAGTCTGCTGAGAGTACTGCCCTCTTTGTGGTTCATAATGAATCAACATGATCTTGTGTTTTCTCAGTCACTGAATGGAAGCAATGGAATATTCTTCCCTCTGCCTGGATTTCCATAAGAAGTCCAGATCGAACCTCTTTTAGAGTGCATCTAACTTGTGATGTTTGTGGGTTGTTGTTGTGTGTTTTTTTTTTTGTTTTTTTTTACTGTATGTTGAATATTTTAAAAACTTTAGGAATGTACTTTTGTATCACCTCTTAGAAGCTTTGCAGTTAATAAATAAAATACAACATATGTGTAAGCCAATTTCACTCGGGGTAATGTCTCCAAATGGGTTAGTGTTGCACATGTCATGACGACAGTCAGGAACCTCATTCCTAAGCCAATGTTTGTAGAATCTTATCGCCCTTTCTCAAATTTACCGCTAAGACTCGCTGTTGTACTTACATTGTGCCAGACAACTTCCTTCTGGTGTTCATAAGATTGATTTATTTAATTTATTGATTCAGCTGGTTGTATATACCGCCTTAACATGTAAACTGCCTTGACACATTGATAACAAGTTGAATGAAATGTAACGTATATAGGACATCGTGAAATAGATGCACAGGCAACCTGTCAGGATGTGGTTTGAAATTCCTCTTAATCAAGAATGTGGCATCCATCAAGATGGAAAAGATCTCTTTATCTTTGACACACTTTCTTGGTCTCGGACTGCATTTCTTGGTACTCGAGGATCTTCCTCTGCACACAATTCACAGAATAATCGCTAGGAACCAACACGTCTGTTATCGCTACATCCTAGTGCTTTTCTCCTTTACCACTATGTGCAGTGTCCTTGCATTCAGCTTTTATTGGTCAGAATCGGAATGTGCAAGGTGATTATAACCTCTTCATGTTCCATAATTCTCTCGTGCTTTCCCAGTACAGCAATACGGTAGCGCTTGCAATGTTTCCAGCATCTGAGACATGCTACCGTATTGGGCCTTTCTGTAATAGAAACATTCTGCCATCAGAAATTCAGCCAGCTATAAGATATAACAATTTCCAGTTCTTTCTTACAAAATCTATATATGTCCATTCACCTATTTTTATACATATGCTGTAAATCATCTTGTCTGTAAATCTCTGGCCTGGGCTGCAACTTAAGAACATAAGAACATAAGACATGCCATACTGGGTCAGACCAAGGTCCATCAAGCCCAGTATTCTGTTTCCAACAGTGGCCAATCTAGGTCATACGTACCTAGCAGTTTCCCCAAGGGACACAGGTTCCACAATGCTTGTATTGGTTCAAGCACTGATATCCTGGGTCCCTTCTTAATAATGGTTTATGGACCTTTCCTCCAGGAATTTGTCCAAACCTTTTTTAAACCCAGCTACACTAACAGCCTTTACTACATCCTCCGGTAACAAATTCCAGAGTTTGATTACACGTCGAGTGAAAAAATATTTTCTTTTATTAGTCTTAAATAGTTTACCCTGTAGCTTCATTGCATGTCCCCTAGTCTTTCTATATTCTGATAAGGTAAACAATCGATCTACGTTTACCCGTTCCACTCCGTTCATTAATTTATAGACTTCTATCATATCTCCCCTCAGCCGTCTCTTTTCCAGGTTAAAGAGCCCCAACCTTTTTAGCCTTTCTTCATAGGAGTATCCTTCCATCCCCTTTACCATTGGTTTCTCATCCTTTGGTTTCAGTTCTCATCTCCTTAAGTACTTCTAAATCTGGGTTTGATCCACGTATTTTTCCTGGAGTAACACTTTGTACTTTTCACTGTATTTGTATATTTGCCACTTGTTTTTCTTCATTTGCTGATTTTAATTCTTTGAAGAGGTGTGGGGGTTTTTTTTTTTCCTCTTTTGCAAATTCTGTCACTTCTTCCCGTGTGTATCGGTGGATTCTCACTTGTTTATACTTGTCAGATGCTTGTCCAGTTATAATGATGGAGACAGATTCTGGATGTTTTCTTTTGTATATTTGGATGTGACAATGCTGTTAACTAGGCCTGGAGGCCTATGATACTAGCTCTGTGTGTGTATATAATCTATTCTATGAGGCCCACAAAAAGGTATCGGAGGACCCTAATAACACAAAGCGCAGTGATTAGTAAAGCATGCAGAATATAATTAGACACATAGACAATATAAAATTAAAAGTCAAGTCCAGTAACAGAAACAGATTCAGTAGCAAACGCCAAAGATGAACCACAAATATTACATCAACCATCCAGTGTGCAGCAGCAGATGCATTCAACCTTCACTGGGGGGGGGGGGGGGGGTACCACCACCACCACCACTATGCCTACCCCAAAGAAAACTATCAGCGACCGGGCGACCAACATCCTCATCGCCCCCCACTGGCTGAGACAGATGTGGTTCCCCTTCCTCCGCCACCTGGCCGAAGGATCTCCAGTCCACCTACCCTTGCAGCCGGACCTCATCACCCAGGATGAAGGGAGGACACTCCACCCCAACCTGTCCACCCTCACTCTGGCTGCCTGAAAATTGAAAGGTCAAGATTGACCGCCCTAAACCTGACAAAGGAGATGCAGCCCAGAGACACTCCACATGACACTTCCACAGCCTGAAGAGGAATTGGTTCAACACCTGGTGTGTGGAGCCCGGCATGAGTCCCCTCCCACACATCCTCTATCTGTCCGTGTACCTCTTGGCAATTGTGGCCTTTCACGACCACATCGAAAATCTTCCTCTTTCAGTTCACCCACTGGTAACGAGGTTTATGAAAGGCCTAGCCAACATCTGACCAGTGGTACAGAAACTGGTTCCCCCATGGAACCTGTCCGCTGTCCTTAACAAACTCAAGGACCCATTCAAACCTCTGGAGAATGCATCCCTCAAGTACTTCTCCTGGAAGACCCTGTTTCTCGTCACCATCACATCAGGCAGGCGGGTCAGCAAACTCCAGGCCCTGGTGGTGCACCCACCTTACACCATCCTCCACCAGACCGTGCCATGCTACATACGCACCCCATGTTCCTGCCCAAGGTGGCTTCACCTTTCCACATCAACCAGACCATCAAGCTCCCCACCTTTTACCTGAAGCCACACTCCTCAGAGGAGGAACGTTGACTGTACGCCCTGGACTGTATGCAGACACTGCACACCTACCTGGGGAGGATTGTAGGGACACACAAGGTGCCTCAACTCTTCATCTCCTTTGACCTGACCAAACTAGGCCACTCTTTCCCAATGGATCCCTGCATGCATTGCCTTCTGCTACTCCCAGGCAGGCGCCGATCCCCTATTGCCAGCCTATGCACACCAGCTGCAAGTCATGGCGACCACACTGGCAAATTCTCCACTCGGTAACTATTCAGCAAATCTGCCAGGCAGAGACATGGGCATCCGCACACAACTTCCACAAGCATTGCTGCTAAGACCAGCTTGCCCAGATCCAGAGTTCCTTTGGCCATGCTGCGTGAGCGCAGGCACTAGCGCAAAGCCAGCAGCCCAGACTCTGATTCTGGCCTGGCGTAACACCTACAGAACTGGACTACTACTGCAATTTAATGGTCACCGCCATTGTTGAATTATGCTGCTATTGTTTTATGACTCTGTTTTCTAGTTGATGCTATGGTTACTTGGCTCCATTTCTCCTCTAACGTTTTCTTGTTCACATGTTCTTGATACTCATAACATTGCTTGCAATGTTCCCTGTTGTTTTAGAGGACCTGCTGTTACCACTGTCCTGGAATAAAGCCTGTTGCAGACCACAATGGTCACCATCTCGGCTCCATCTGTCCATAGCACAATGGGCCTAATGGCCACAGCTAGGGAGTCACCAGGTGTGGCTAATGCATCTTGCTAGTCCATGGAGAAAGTAAGGTTACTTACCTGTAATGGAGGTTCTCTGTGGAAAGCAGGATAAGTCAGCCACATATTCCTGCCCTCCTCCCCTACAGATAAAGCTGGAGCCAGGCACACGCTGTTAGAGGCCAAGCAGAATGGGACCCACACCCTACCGGTGAAGGGAGACGTTGGCTTGAGACTAACCTGAGCCAGATGGGATAGACTGGGTGGTGGGGGCTACAGAGCACATGCTCAGTAAGGTCTTACCTTTCTGAGCTATCGGAGAGCACTCTGTCCATAGCGCCTTTGGATGACATCACCAGGTGTGGCTGACTTATCCTGCTGTCCATGGAGAACCTCTGTTAGAGGTAAGTAACCCTACTTTACATAGCTGTGGGGAGAAGCACCTTCCAAAGACACAGAAAGTGAGGTGGCAGAATTGAGCAGGAAATGCTGAAAGAGGATGAGATTCTCAAAATTTGTTTTAACAGTCCAGAGTGTCCCCCACTTTGGGGCTGAGACAGATATATACAATCTTCTCATCTCTCCATCTATGTGTGTCTCTGCCTGTCTCTTTCTATCTGTATGTCTGCCACTGTCCAAGTCTCTGCGTGTATCTCTCCCTCCATCTCTATCAACAGACCAAGAATGGATTTCAGAATCAGACTCCCCACTGCACAGTTTGCCTCCCCCCTAACCTCTTCCCTTTTCCATATACCTACAAGTACACACATACTTTTAGACTGAAGGGACATTTTCATCTTGGAGGATTTAGTTACCTGAAAATCATTGTCCTATTGTCTCCACTCTTTCTATAGTCTTTCAGGCACCAATGAAAGGCAATGTGTCACTTAAAACTTTCTAGATTTCACATGGATAAACACCATTTGAAATATTTCACTCATTTGCCTGGAAGACTCACTGTGAAGCCAACCAGGCAAGAGCTGCCACAGACGCCATACACGCCCCAGCAGCAGCGACTGGAAGACTCATCTGCTTATCCGTCCCAGCAGAGGACTCCAGAGATCACAGTGAATCAACCAGGCAAGAGCTGCCACAAACCCTGCACTCATCCATATCCATGCCAGCAGCCCCAGAAGATGACTCCAGAGGTCACCATGAGTTGGCTAAACAAGAATTGCTACAGACTCCACACTCTCCCCCAGCAGCAGAGGACTGGAAGACTCATCTGCATATCTGTCTGGTCTCTCACACTTAATTCAAAAGGTATCAAAGCTCCACCAACTGAACGACAGCTGGTAAAAATCATATTGCCAAAGCTGGTGCCCCTGTTACAGCTTCTGCCTCTGTCCAGACAGCCTGATGCCACTTGAGGGACCATTCCATGTGCAAGATGGCTGCAAGCTGAAGCGCTCACGAAACAAGTGGAGGAGCTCAGAAAAGAGGTGGCGAGACTGTGAGGCATTCAAGACAGTGAGAAGTACATTAATGAGATGCTTTCTGAAGCATACAAGCTCTCCGACAGAGGTGAAGATGGTATGCTACAGAATGAAGAGAGTTGGACATGAGTCACCAGATTCTATAGAATTAACAATCCAAATCCTCCAGCCCTCGATTGGAGAACTAGTATGCATCCCAGGAAAGGGAAGAATCGGAGCTCAAGCACTCCAAAGTTCCAGAATCAGTGACTGCAAGGAAGTGAAAGGTGCTAATGATTGGTGACTCTCTTCTAGGGGTACTGAGATGGTGATCTGCCAACCAGCCTTGATGTCCAGGGAGTTGTGCTATCTGCCAGGTGCCAAAATCTGAGATGTTAGAAAGAGTTTGCCGAGACTCATCAAGCCTACTGATTATTATCCAATGTTGCTCATCAATGTTGGTACAAATGATACTGCTAGGTATTCCTCTGAGCATATCAAGAGTGACTTCATGGCTCTGGGACAGAGGGTGAAGTAGGTAGGTGTGAAGGTGGTGTTCTCTTCAATCCTTCCTGTTGAGGGTAAAGGCTGAGGCAGAGAAGCTCACATCCTGGAAATGAATGCATGGCTGTATGGATTTATGTAATATACAGATCCCCTTCACAGGGAGAAGTGGCTAGAGATTTAATAGAAAAGATACACAGAATTGCCTTGAAAGGAGAAGTGATTTCAATATGCCAGCTGTTGATTGGCACATCCTTGCTGTAGTGTCATCTAGAAGCAAGGAGCTTCTGGATTCTCTACTGGAAGAACTATTCCTGCAACTGGTAACAGAACCCCCAAGTGAAGTGGCCATACTGGTGTTTAGCAATGGAGAAAGTGTTTCTGATGTTATAGTGGGAGATCATCTTGCATCCAGTGATCACCAGATGATGTGGTTCAGTATTAGGACTAGGGCTGATAAAGTCCATTTAGAAGTGAGGGTCTTAGACTAGGAAAACTAACATTGCCAAGATGGGACAATACCTTAAGGAGTCATTAGCAGAAAGGGAACAGCTGGGGGATGTAAAAAAGCAATGGGCAAAACTGAAAGAAGATATTTTAAGGAAAACAAATCTTTTTCTTAGGTTAAATAAATGTAAAAGGAAAAGGAGGCCACTATGGTTCTCAAAAGAAGTAGTTGAAAGGCAAAGAAAAAGAGGGTTGCCTTCATAAAAAAAAATACAAGAGATCATAGAGGAAGACAAGCATCAATATTTGGAAAAACTTAGTTAGGAAAATAGTCGGGAAAGCAAAGATACAAAAAGAAGAAGAAATAGCCAATACAATACAAAGGGAGAACAAGACGTTTTTCAGATGTGTTAGTGAGAGAGCGAAATGCAAAAGTGGTATTGTCAGACTCAAGGGTGAAGGGGAGGAATATGTAGAAGCCGATGAGGCTAAAGTGGAATTGCTTAACAAATATCTTTACATAAGATATGCCATACTGGGTCAGACCAAGGTCCATCAAGCCTAGTATCCAGTTTCCAACAGTGGCCAATCTAGGTTATACGTACCTAGCAGTTTCCCCAAAAGACACAGGTTCCACAATGCTTGTACTGGGTCAAGCATTGATATCCTGGGTCACTTCTTAATAATGGTTTATGGACCTTTTCCTCCAGGAACTTGTCCAAACCTTTTTTTAAACCCAGCTACACTAACAGCCTTTACTACATTCTCCGGTAACAAATTCCAGAGTTTGATTACACGTTGAGTGAAAAAATATTTTCTTTTATTAGTCTTAAATAGTTTACCCTGTAGCTTCATTGCGTGCCCCATTGTTTACATTATCAGAATATAGAAAGACTATCAATCTACATTTACCCGTTCCACTCCGTTCATTAATTTATAGATTTCTATATGATCTCCCCTCAGCCATCTCTTTTCCAGGTTAAAGAGCCCTAACCTTTTTAGCCTTTCTTCATAGGAGTATCCTTCCAGCCCCTTTACCATTTTGGTGGCTCTTCTCTGAACCTTTTCTAATACTGTTATATCCTTTTTAAGATACGGTGACTAGAATTGCACACAATATTCAAGGTGCGGTCTCACCATGGAACAATATAGAGGCATTATTATATCTTTTGTTTTATTTTCCATTCCTTTCCTTATGATACCTAGCATTCTATTTGCTCTCTTGGCCGCCGCTGCACACTGGGCGGAGGGTTTTAACATGTTATCCACAATGACGCCTAAATCTTTTTCCTGGGTAGTGGTTCCTAATGTGGAACCTTGCATCGTGTAACCATAGTTTGGGTTGTTCTTCCCTAGGTGCATAACTTTGCATTTGTCCACATTAATTTCATCTGCCACTTGGATGTCAAGTCTTCCAGTTTATCAAGATCTTCTTGCAATTTTCCACAATCCTCTTGAGTTTTAAAAACTTTAGATAGTTTTGTATCATCTGCAAATTTGATAACCTCACTCATTATTCCCCTTTCCAGGTCATTTATGAATATGTCAAAAAGCAGCGGACCCAGCACAGATCCCTGGGGTACACCACTATTCACCTTTCTCCATTGGGAAAATTGGCCATTTAGCCCTACCCTCTGCTTTCTATCTTTTAACCAGTTCCTGATCCACAATATTACACTGCCTCCTATACCATGACTCTTTAGTTTTGCCAAAAGTCTCTGATGAGGGACCTTGTCAAAGGCTTTCTGAAAGTCCAGATACACTATATCAACTGACTCACCTTTGTCCACCTGTTTATTCACACCTTCAAAAAAACATAACAGATTAGGAAGACAAGATCTTCCTTATCTAAAGCCATGTTGGCTGTCTCCCATTAGGCTATGACTATCTACATGCTGAGTAATTTTGTTCTTTATGATTTCTACCATTTTTCCCTGTACTGACATCAGGCTCACTGGTCTGTAGTTTCCCGGATCACCCCTGGAACCCTTTTTAAAAATTGGCGTTACATTGGTGATCCTCCAGTCTTCAGGTATTACAGATGATTTTAATGAAAATTCACAGACTGCTAATAGCAGGTTTGCAATCTCATATTTCAGTTCTTTCAACACCCTTGGATGTATACCATCCGGCCAGGTGATTTGCGACTCTTCAGTTTATCTAATACATCTTCCCGATGTATCGCTATTTCCTTCGATTCTTCCGCACCTTTAAATACCACTTCATTCATGGGTAACATTCCTACATCTTCCTCAGTAAAGAATTCATTCAGTCTCTCCGCTATTGCCTTGTCGCCTCTTAGTGCTACTTTAATCCCTCTATCTTCTAATGGACCAACTGACTGACTTGCAGGTTTTTTGCTACGAATGTACTTGAAAAAGTCTATTTCGCGTTTTTGCTTCCGCAGCAAGCTTCTTTTCAAATTCTCCCTTTGCCTGCCTTATCAATGCCTTGCATTGGACTTGCCAGTGCTTGTGCTGTTTCCAGGTTTCATTATTTGGCTCTTTTTAACATTTCCTGAAAGATGTTTTTTTGGCAACAGCCTCTCTGACCTCACCTTTAAACCATGCTGGCAGTTTTTTGGACTTCCTTCCACTTTTTTTTTAAAGCATGGAATACAGCTGGTCTGGGCTTTCAAGATAGTATTTTTCAACAACACCCAAGCTTGATGTAAGTCTTTAACCTTTGCAACTGCTCCTTTTAGTTTTTTCCTAACTGTTTTTTCCTCATTTTATCATAGTCTCCCTTTCAAAAGTTTAAAGGTAGTACTATGGATTTCCTTACTATCCCTCCTCCACTAATTAAATCAAACACGATCATGCTATGATCACTATTGCCAAGTGGCCCCAACACCCTTATCTCTTGCACCAGATCTGGTGTTCCACTGAGGACTAGGTCCAATATGGCTTCCCCTCTGGTCGGTTCATGAACCAGCTGCTCCAAGGAGTAGTCATTTATTTCATCTAGGAACTTTATCTCCCTAGCATGTCCTGCCGTGACACTGACTTATTCGCTACCGGGGTACTTGAAATCACCCATTATTATTACTGCACTGTAACATTTGTTAGCTTCCTTGATTTCTTTGAGCATTTCATCATCCATTTGTTCATTCTGGCCAGGCGGTCGATAGTACACCCCCAGTGCCATCGCCTTCCCCTTTTAACATGGAATTTCAACCCATAGAGATTCAATAGCAAATTTTGTTTCCTGAAAAACTTTAATCCTTTCTGACTCAATGCCCTCTCTTACATAGAGTGCAACCCAGCCACCAATTTGATCAGCTCTATCATTACAATATACTTTGTACCCAGGTATCAGTGTCCCACTGGTTGTCCTCCTTCCACCATGTCTCTGATATTCCAATCATATCTAACCTCTCATTTAGTGCTGTATATTCTAACTCTCCCATCTTATTTTTTAGACTTCTAGCATTTGCATACAAGCATTTTAGAGACTGTATTTTATTCATATTAATCTGGCTATTGGTAGACATGGGTAATTTGGGATCTTTAAGCTCTGTCTGCTCCATACTCGGGCATTTGGTCTACTTTTGGAACTTCTCTGCTTTTGGTAGTATCCTTCAAGGATACATTATTCTGAACGATGTGCTCTTGGGCGACTGTCGGCTTTCCCCTATCTCCTTTTTAAAGGTTGTTAATGCCAGCAGCCTGGTTCCATCCCGGTTAAGTGAAGCCCATCCCTTCGGAAGAGCCCCTGCTTTCCTCAGAATGTTCCCCAGTTCCTAACAAATCCAAACCCCTCATCTCTGCACCATTGTCTCATCCACGCATTGAGACTCCAGAGCTCTCACTGCCTTTTGGATCCTGCACGTGGAACAGGAAGCATTTCAGAGAACGCTACCCTGGAAGTTCTGGATTTCAACTTCCTACCTAAAAGCCTAAATTTAGCCTCCAGAACCTCCCTACCACATTTTCCTATGTCATTGGTACCGACATGTACCAAGACAGCAGACTCCTCCCCACCACTATCTAAGACCTTATCTAGGTGGCGCATGAAGTCCGCTACCTTCGCACCAGGCAGGCATGTTACCAGGCGATCCTCACGTCCACCAGCCACCCAGCTATCTATATGCCTAATGATCGAATCACCAACTATAACGGCTGTCCTAACCCTTCCCTCATGGGCACATGGCCCTAGAGAAACTTCCTTGGTGCGAGAGAGTTTTACATCACCTGGAGGATAGGTCCTAGTTACAGGATCACTTCCTGCCACACCAGGGTGATGCTCTCTTGTCACGTTACCCTTCTCCTCCATGGCAACAGGGATGCTGCTAGACTGGAGGTGGGACTTCAGGACTGTATCCCTGTAGGTCCCGTCTATGTACCTCTCTGTCTTTCTTATGTTTTCCAAGTCTGCTACTCTAGCCTCTAGAGAACAGACTCGTTCCCTGAGAGCAAAGAGCTCCTTGCACCTAGTGTACACGTAAGACCTCTCACCAGCTGGGAGAAAATCATACATGTGACACTCAATGCAAAAGACTGGAAAGCCCCCATCTTGCTGCTGGACTGCTGTCTGCATCTTAGTTTTAAGCTTGTGTTTAGATCTCTAAGTTCTTTACCTACTAAGGGTTGCTATGGATATTTATACTAATAAAACTGTACCTAAGTTCACCTGAAGCTTAATTAATCTCAGTTCCTTAGTGTATGACTGATTTGGATAACGAGCTTCACCTGAGAGCACCTCCTTTCCTTTAAGATGTGTAAGTACCTATAAAGCTACGATTATCCCAGGGGTGGGTGAGTGTTGGGGAGGGAGGGAAATAACACTTATTAAAAGAGGGCTGTTACACAGTACCCTGTCCTGTGCTTCTGAGGTAAGCTGTGACCAACTTCCTGGGTGATTAACAGTCCTTGCTTGGATAGAAGGAGTCTTTCAAAATGGCCTTTTGACCTGCCACCTGGCGTTAACACCTATTGAAAAAGTTTCACAGGTCTCTTGCCCCCTAGGTAGAAGGCCTCTTTGTAAAGGTCTCTAGAAGACTTTATTTGTTGCTCAGAGTACTGACCCTGTTTTGCCTTTTATGCTAAGTTATATTCTGATTTGATTTAAATTACAGCTCTTTGCTGCTGCTAGGCTCTGAATTATTATGAAATTTAAACTACAAGCTCTCTGCTGGGTATGGAATGTAACCAGAAAGTTCTCTTCTGTGTTTTAAATTTAAACTTAGACTGCTGCTACTAGGCCCTGACTGATTTAACAAAAAACACTGGGTTCACAGATTAATTAGCTTTAATACAAAGAAGTCCTTTCATAAAATTCCCAGAAGTATATACTCACAATTGCATATCTCGCTCCAGAAGCAGCAGTCCCTTTTTCTAGTCCTTCAAGACAGATAAAAATCCCAGAGCTGGACCTCCAGAAAAACAACCACAAACAGGAACAGAAGTGAAGTGGATCTTGAACAATTTTCAGAAGACTGTTCTCAATGGAACTAGCTAAACTGAAAGTAGGCAAAGTGATGGGGCCGGATGGGATACATCCCAGAGTACTAAAGGAACTTGGATGTTCTAGCGACTGCAATGGCTGACCTTTTCAATGCTTTTTTTTTTTTTTTTTAAGAGTTGGGAATAGTCCCTGAGGACTGGAGACAGGCACATTTGTGGTCCCTTTTACATTAAAGCGGAAGTAAGGATGAGGTTGAGAACTACAGGCTGATTAGTCTGTGGCAAGTAGAATAATACAAACACTGCTAAATGAGAGGTTTCTTGAGTCCAATGGCTTGCAGAATCCAAGGCAGCATGGGTTTACCAGAGACAGGTCTTGTCAGACAAATCTGATTGATTTTTCTTTGACTGGGTGACCAGAGAGCTGGACTGAGGGAGAAACCTAGATGTGGTATACTTAGATTTCAGTAAAGCTTTTGACACTGTTCCACACAGGTGACTTATAAATAAATTGAACGCCCTAGGGATGGATCCTAAAGTGACTGATTGGATTAGAAATTGGTTGATTAGAAGCGACAAAGGGTACAGGTAAATGGGAGTGCACACAGAGGAGTTACCAGTGGTGTGCCCCAGGGATCTGTTCTTGGTCCAATTCTTTTCAACATCTTTATTAGTGATATTGTAGAAGGGCTGTCGGGTAAGGTTTGCCTCTTTGCAGATAATACCAAAATACCAAAGAGTAGACACCCAGGAATGAGCAGATAACATGAGGACGGACCTCAGTAAGCTTGAAGACTGGTCAAGAATTTGGAAAGTGACATTTAATGCTAAAAAATGCAAGGTCATGCATTTGGGCTGCAAAAATCCAAGGGCATGGTAGAGTTTAAAGGGCGAAGTACTTCTGTCCATGAAAGAAGAGCGGGACCTGGGTGTGATATTTGTTTCTGATGATCTTAAAGTGGGTAAACAGATGGAAAAGCTGACAGCGAAAGCCAGAATGATGCTTGGGTGCATAGGGAGAGGTGATAGTTCCTCTGTATAAGTCTTTGTTGAAACCTCATTTGGAGTATTGTGTGCAATTCTGGAGACCAAACCTTCAAAAGAATATAAACAGGATGGAGTCTGTCCCTGTATGGTAGGCTTAAAGTTCTTAATATGTATACTTTAGAAGAAAAATGGAATAGAGAAGATATGATAGAGACATTATAAATGCCTCCGTGGCATAAATGCAGAGGAGGAGAACTTCTTTCAATTGAAACTAAGCTCTAAATGAGGGGACATAGGATGAGAGTTAAAGGGATAGACTCTAATAATATTTCTTTATAAAAAGCATGGTAGATGCATAGAATAGTCTCCCAGTGGAGGTAGTAGAGATGAGGACGGTTGCTGAGTTCAAGAAAGCATGGGACAAACACAGAGGCTTTCTAAAGGGGAAAAAATGGACTATAGTAGTATATAAGGAAGAGCAGACTAGATGGGCCCAAGGCTGGACTGCCCATTAGGTGGGGTAGGCAGCTGCCTAGGGTGGCAGATATCTGTGGGCAGCAGGCCACATGTACCGGCCATTTGCTTTGGCCCACCACCCTCTTCCCCCTCCCCCCCCTGCATGCCGAGCCATGCCATTCCGATTCTGAGGGTGGCTAGGCTTGGCAGCAGCCTACAGTAAGCTATGTGCTTCGGCACACATGGTCCCCTGCTTGTGACTCCCTCCCCACTCCCCCCCACCAAAGTAGTGTTGGAGGTGGGTCAGAAGTGGCAGACCTTGTGTGCTGAAGTATATGGCCTGCTGCTGAGCCGGCCCCCCCCCCCCCCACCTGCTCATGCCACCAAAATCAGCGACAGCAGAGGGCGGTGGCACAGCTTGGCTCAACACAGGGGGAGGAGAGCAGCTTGGCATGCTGGGGGCAGCACGGCTGGGGTGAAGCAGCAGAAACTCTTGGACCAACCCTGAACAGGCCATATGGTCTCTCTCTGCCATCATGTTTTTCTGTTTTCAGTCTCTGCTTCTCTACCTCTAATTGTGTGTGTAGGGAGGGGAAGGGGGGAGCATTAAATGGTCCAAAATAAGTCTTTACAGGGAAACTGTTTTTCAAAGCGAAGCAGTGTAATAAAAAGCACCAATTATAGATGCAATTTTCACAGGATGCAGTTAGAACGTGAAATGGGTATTGCTGATCCTTGCTTGCATGCTCCTGTGGGGCAGCCGCAGTTCTCCATTAGATTTTAGGTTACCTTTGGATCAGTGCTGGCCTCTTTCATTCCTCAACGACCCTTTCTGCAAATGCTGGACTCCTTCAGACTCGGAACAAAGCACCGCTTTGGCAATGACTGCACCAAGCTACTTTCTCCTTTTACTTAAAGCTGCAGGCTGAGAACCAGGGAACTTGCTTCAAATCCTATTACTGTTCCTTGTTTGGGAAAATCATTTAATCCTCCATTGCCTCAGCTACAAGCCTAGATTGTAAGCCCCCCAAGGGATAAAAAATACCTACTGTACCTGAAGGCAACTTGCCTTGAGCTACCCCTGCAATATATGAGCTAAATCCAAAATCACTTCCTTTTCTTTCCCCTTTCCATGTAGCTGGTACACCTCAAGAGACATCTGACACATGTCTCACGAATCCTACGAAGATCTTCTTTCGCTGCTGGAACACAGACCAGGGTTCCCTTCCCAAATGAAACGCAGGCCCAGGATGAGAGGTTTACTCCCGCAGAGCAGAGATACTCTCCCCAGCGCTGAATCCCTCAAACAGCTATGTATAATGAAATGCCAGAAGGATCAAACCAAGGATTGTACTCTGTGGCTTTCTACACCCGCTACAGGAATCTACAGACTGCTTCCTTCCTTCCTCGCCAGCCTCCTCTAAGAGGCAAGAGACTGACTTCTTCAACTAGCAGTTCAAAACCCTCTGACCAAAATATTATCAGGCTTCTCTCATCAGCATCCTGGGCTGTATAACTGTGGCCACTGCTAGAGGAGCTGGCCATAGTAAACGTTTCACTCCACTTACTTAGCTGACAGCCATAGCGAGTGTGAATTTTGCAGTCCAGGGAACAAATGTCCCATGGCTTCCACACCTCCTCTTCTAGGCCAACTCCTTGGGCTAGAAGGATGGGGGTTGGGTGGGGGTGAGGCTACAGATATTTGGACTCTTGTTCCCTGTACAGCTGACTATCATAGTGGAGGACTTTGCTTCCAGTCATTATCTGATTAAACCTTGGGAGCTCCATGAGGTGCATGATTGTCCCACAGTTTCTTTATGTACCATCTTGTTCAGATGTGGAAGGAAGGTTACATAACAATTACACTATATACATCTAAGTGACCACCTTAGGGACCCCCCCCCCCCCCAATATCAGCATCTTAACAATATAGCACCTCTTACTGTAGCACTGAAACTCCAGAGTGATGTCTTGCAAGTTTAAGCGTCAGCTGTACGCAAGCCTTGACAACAGTGGCGGGATTGGTCATTCTAGCAACATTGGGTTATTGTAACGCTTTGATGTTGGGATTGCCAAAGGCAATGAATAGACAAGTCCAAAGAGTGCAGAATGGGGAAAATCACGTAGAGAAAGGATTGCACCATTCTCAAGGGAACTCCGCTGGTTGCCAGTTCAGATGAGAATAAAATTTAAAATGCTAATCCTGACTTTATAGGACTTGAGAGACTTGCCCTAGATATTTGCTTGATAGATTGAAAAGAGATTTTCCAGGTTGCTGTTTGAGATCATCAGGATCTTCAGCTAGATGTTCCAACAGTACAGGAGGGGAAGAGGGAAAGTGCGTAATGTTCTCACTGATGGCAGCTAATTGGTGGAATGGTTTGCCAAGAGGGTCCATAGGGAGGATGACACAGTGATTTAGGAAGCTGGGGAAAATTTGGCTTTTATCCTGAATAAAGAGTGGGGAGATGGCCGTTGCTCTTGTGGTAAAGATAGCTTATGTCATGTCGCTTTTTATGAACATTTTTTTGTAACCTGCTATAATAAAGCAGTAATTCTGGTAATAGTGGCCTATAAGTTTTTAATAAAGAGATGGGCATAAAATGTTTACCTTTTTACCTATTTATAATCATTTAAAACCGTTTCTTGTTTCTTTGCAAATTCTGTGATTACAGATCTGACTTGCCTTTTTTGGTCTTTTTAGACACAATCCCAGTTTTACATGTTATCAAATGAAACGGCTATTTAGAACCAATCAAAATTCATCAGAAGACAGTTATGCTCCAAGTCCCATTTAATGTGGGTCAGAAGAACATCTGTGAATTCTTTCAGCCCACATTCCCGTTTTTCGTTTATTTGCATTCATGCAAAGACCACACTGATACTATGGCGGATCTAGTTTGTGAAGGAAATGTTTAGTGTTTAACATGATCCATACAAAGCTTTTCGGTCTGCTTTTCTTTGCTAGTGTGTGTTTTTCTCTCTCTCTCTCTCTCTCTTTTTGCTTAAAGCAAACACTGAAAATAAGGACCTTGCAGGCTCTCTGACTTGAGAACTTCTTGGGAAAAGACGGTTAATGTTGTTGACAAGTTTCACCATCCAAGCTTTGTCGTTCTTAATTCTTTGTGTAAACTCTCCAGTATGGAGTATTCCAGAGTTTACACTCTTCTCCTTAGTCTTAATTAGTCATGTTCACGAAATCTCCTGGTATTGTTTTAAATGTATCCTTATCTCATGGTAGCAAATGCATCCTTTGATTTCCTGTCTTCTCTCTGAGACGGCCATAATTTTTCCAGAGAGGTGTTGCCATAGAGATATTTTCTGATCTATTGCTATTGATATTCTCCTAAAAAAAATAGGGGGCCCTGAATAGGCACTGAGGTAGGTAAATGTATGCAGTGACACTGAGCGGACGATTCTTTTCTGGCAAATTCCTGAACCATTTGTTTCCAGGCTTGTCTGAGGGTTGGGACACAGTGTCCTGCTTTTTGTTCCGCATGTTCCCCTCACAGGCCTGGAGTTAATGGAAGCCTTGTTTGGGCCCATTGGTGCAGAAATTGTCTTGCTGAGGAAGACAAAGACCAAACAGGCCACCTCAGAGGTTGCTTTGAGAAGACTCCTCTCCTCGAGGCCCTCAAAGGAAATGGGAGATAACATATAACACAGAGGAGCATCGTCTTAACATTTCGAGCGTTCCTTCTTACACATTTGCTTTCCTCGAATGCTTCTTCACTGAAAAACTGGCCTCCCTCGCTCCTGCCTTTAATTAAATTTGAACCTCTTTCTCTTCCTATAAATAAGAGTTTGTAGCACTTGCACTGCCGTAGCTGGGATCTGTCAGATTCTCAAGTTGATCTTGTCCTGGTAGATGCTGATATCATTACTTTTCCTTGTTTGAAAGGGAAAAATTGCATAGGACTCTCCAGCGTCACGACTGCTTTTTGAGAGTGCACTAATCTGTTCTTTCCAGTGTTTACATTTTATACATTTGGCTATTCAAACCATGCTGCTTCCACTCCCCCCCCCCCCCACATTTTTGGGGGGGCTTGGAATATTTGTGCCCTCCTTCATTTCCTGTTTTTACACAGCAAGCCAGTTGGAAGGGGGCCGACTCGTTTCTTGAGGTCCTGCTTTCCATATTGAAGCATGATAAAGCCTCTAGAAACCCCAGGACTCCCCTTATATCGGAGTCCTTCCAAGAAATCATTTTGAGCCAGAGAAGGGTAATGTCCCTGTAAGGAAGATTGCTTCAGGCTGTATCGCTCATTTTCCTGGGCTGCTTCCTTTTAGGAAATTGCTTTCCAGCCAAAATTCTGTATTGGGATTTTTTTCCTATTTCTAGCATCTGAATGCGTGCTCGGCGCATTTAGATTAGGTTGGCCATTAGGTTGGCCATCCCAGCTGTCAAAGCCGTAGTGGAAGAGGAGCCTGTTGGTTAGACCAGCAGACTGAGAACCAGTGAAACCAGCATTCAAATCCTGCTTGTGATCTTGGGTAGATTGACTGACTGGCTGACTCTTCGTTGCCTCAGTATGACCTTAACACCCCTTTTACTTTCTGAAAACTGGCATTTGGGAGCACTAATGCATGAGCATAGCTGCCCCTGCATGCTAAAATGCATGTTAATTGGCGATTGTGGGAAATGGGCAGCGTGTGGGTGTGTAGAGCAGCACCAGGGCATTTCTCATGCACTCAGTAGCAACGCAACTCTTAACACAAGGTCACCTAATGACTCCTCTACGGGAATCGTTCAGTGAACCCACCATAGTGGAGCACACATTAGAGTGGCCCATCGCATGTTAGCTGTTAGGAACATACTGGTCACTCCCCCAACAGTTAACTCAGAGGCTTTGCAATGAACGTGCATTTTTTTGATGCATTACTTGCTAATCTTTAGCAGGCTTTAGTTAAAGAGGCTCTTAGACTGTAAGCCCTCTGGAGACAGGGCGATATTTGCTGTTCTTGAACATAACTTACCTTGCATGCTCTGTGCTTAAAAGGATCAATATTAATCGGTTTAGGTTTTCAATAGATGTATAAGGGTTTGATTTCCCACTAGCACTTTTTATGGCCTTGGGCAAGTCACTTAAGCCTCCATTGCCTTGGAAGAAAGGCCTGGCAATCTACTTCCGGTCACACTGCCAAGAAAACCCAGGAGCTTCTGGGTCGCCAGGAGTCGGCTTTGACTTGAAGGCACACATTGCATTTGCGTAAGACTCTGATTCAGAGAGATACTGTGTAGACAGCTAATCAGCTTTTCCAACCCCCCCCCCCCCCAGCAGAATGCATGTAGAAAATGAAGATAAAGTTGACATACTGCAGGGATCAGCCGTGAAGGAGGAAGCTGTGAGGGGGAAATCCTGATTTCCCTATGAATCTGCAGTGGTTAATGGACGGTCCTGATGCTTGGAGGCTCTGTGTCACATGCACACACTTCAGAGAAAGAAATCTGGATAGAATTGAGAGTCACAAAAGTAAAATCACCAGCAGTATAGCAGTATATTCTTTTGTATGCAAATTTTATTTCATTGTATTTATTACAAATGTATATTCCGTTCCATATGATATTGTTCATTAGGGGGTGCACACTATTCTCTTATTGTATTTCTGGGGCGTCCAATTTTGTAGTTTTGTTAATAATTTCTTTTTTTGTTTCATTTACATTCTGCATGTATATATCTGCTGCACTGCTGTCCTGAAATGTCACCGTATTTGCTTTCGGGGAAACTTGCAGCCTTCCATAGTACAGCATTAGAATGGGCTCATAATTGCATTAGAAAACTTTTAATTGGTCTAGTTTTATATAGAGCTCTTAAATCAAAGCACTCTGCATATCATACAGAAGACCAAGCCAAACAGAAAGCTGATGAATAGTCGCCCAAACTTTGAAACCAGGGAAATCAAAATAAGTAGTGGGGGGTTGCAGCTGAAAAATGAATATAAAGTCACCATGAAGAGAGAAAAAAATAATAATAATTTTCCATTTTAGATCAAGGTGGTTTACAATCATTTTGAGGTATATTTTGGTCTGGAATTGGAGGGGACGACTGTAGAATGGATATATTTGTTTCATGATGAGGCGCTGAGCCGAGTCCTGCAGCACGCGCATGATGGAACGAGAGGTAGACGAGCTGAGTCTAGAGATCATTCAGGACAGAATCATAAAGACAATGTGAGGGTCATTTTAAAAGCAGCATCTAGGTTAATGCACACTTTAAAGCATGTGTTTTGCACCTCTTTTAAAGCGTGAAGTATACACGTGCTAGATAAAGTAGGGACGTAAGTGGTTAAAAACATGTTAAACTAGATGCAGGCGCTGATGCCGGTCCTATGACGGGTGTGCATGCCTTCATCTAGATTATGCAAGAATGTGCATGAATTACAGTATTTTAGAATTTACTCATGTAAATCTGCTCCACACATGCTCTGCACCCTCACAGTGAAAGAACATAATGGGTTAGACCCAAGGTCTATCAAGCCCAGAATCCTGTTTCCAACCGTGGCCATTCCGAATCACAGGTACCTGTCAGGTACTCACCGTCACTAAAATAGGATTTGTGTGTAAACACACACGGCATACCTTAATCACTCCTATGTTCTTTAGCTTAAAGTTTATAGGTAGCATGAACAGGGCAGAAGAGAAGAGGAGAGTTAAAATAAACCGGCTAAGTGACGCGAATGAAGAATGAACAGGCAACAGAGCTGGGGATGAGCTGTGAGAAAGATATAGGTCCGAGTTGCCAAGTTACCTAGTTCCAGGAGTGAGATTTTAAGCCAGTTCTGGATTTTTGACAATCGCATCCTGATGCATTATGGAACCTGCAGCACTGATTTCAATGGTTTAAAATCGGGGACTGTCAATGCCAAACTGCATTGCTATGTACATTTTAAAACCAGAACGGGCAAAATCTCACGCCTGGAACTGGGCAACTTGGAAACTCTGACTGGTGTGAGATGATCAGAATCTGAACAGAGCAGTATGAAAATGACGACGGCAAGAAAAATGTCGGCTGTCTCTCAGCTGCCCCATAGCTAACGGGGATACACATTCTTTGGTGTATCTTAATGTTGACTAACGAATTAACATGTATAAAGCTGAAGAATGCGCATTAAAAGTTTTTAAAGTGAATATGCAAACAAGCCAAAAGACACACAAATCAGGAAAAAAATTCAAATTTACAAAAACAAACTAGAAATATTTGCCCTCTGTACATCCCTAAACAGTGAACTTGTTTCCCTTTCTGCTTTCATTTGAATTTTAATTGTATGAGAGGTAACGGGGTTAAATGCAGGCTTTTTTAAGGGGGTGTGATGGTATAAAGTACCAATATGAAGTACTCTTAAAATGGGGTACTCCAAAGACAAAAAGACATTTTAGGCTTTACTGCCATTACCTGTAGATGTGGAGATTTTGAATGGACACTGTCAAATATGCGATATCACTATTGAAGGATCCAAATTTGAAAATCCATTGGATAGTAAAATGTATAAGAAATGGTATCTGACTTCTTGCAATTCAACATATGTTGTGTATGCTATAATCTGCCCATGCAGAAAGGTGTACATAGGTAAGACTATGCAACACTCTGAGTACGCCTAGCCGAGCATAAATCTTGCCTTCTGCACAAATGTGAGGAGGCTCCCCTAGTATCTCATTGCATTGGGTTTCAGCATACGTTTTCCATGTTAAAATATACTGTGATTGATCAGGTTATGGCCAATATCTGCGGCGGAGATCTCAAAGATTTAAGGCCCAATTTTCAAAGGCATTTACATGGTTAACAACCTTGGGCCGGAAGGACTGGGGTTTCTAGTCCCACAGGTGCTCCTTGTGGTCTTGGGCAAGCCACTTAACCCTCTATAGCCCAAGTTCCCTGTAAAATAGTTATCTCCAAGTTATAATGTCCTGTTCAATGTAATTTCAGTTTGTTCAATGTAAACCGCCTTGATGATATGAAAGGCGGTATATAAGAAATGTTAAATAAATAAAATAAAATGTTAACTGTGTAAAAGCCTTAATCAGGGCTAGTGCCTTTGAAAATCCCCAATTAAGTCTCCTGCATGCCCTTATGCTATCTGGTTAGCATTGGGGCGTGTTGGGGGCATTGTGGGGCGGAGCAGAAGTGTGGAATGGCATTAACTGGGTAGCGGTGATTTTGGATGCTGCCCAGTTAGTGCTCTGCACCTTAAAGATAGGCGAGGGTTTTCCTCACCTATCTTTAAAGCTCCGGGCTAACCAGGCAGCATCCAGAATTGCTGCTGCCCGATTAGGCTCGGCGGCAAACTTTGGATTTTTGCTGTGGGGTTATGGGAAGGGCTACACGGCTACAGCGCTTAGCCCTGCCCAACTGAAAATTGGGCCCTTAGTTCAGAAGGAACAGCATTGAATTTATAGATTGAGTTCTTTGGAGCCATTGGGCCTGAATGCTTTTGTGGAATTTTCAGAATTAAGGTTTTTTTTTTTTCCTCTGAAAATCTAAGTTTGCTTTTGTGTTAGTTTTTGAATTTGACAGCTCTTCTATAGTGGAGCCATTGATTGGCTAATGAGTGGGTAGAGCGCTCTTTGAACGTCTTCTCTAGCGCCCTTTGCGTAATTGCATGGATGGTGAATTAAATGGTACAACATGAAGAGTGTTTACTCTGGCTCTATAGTTGTTGAAGCAGCATGAATATCGCAAAACAAAGACCTTTGTCGGGCATTGGACGACATCTGAAGAACGGTTCCTAAGAAGTTTTATTTAAATATGTTTACTGGCGAGTCGCAATATATTGTACTGAAACATTGCGATATCTGCAATTGGTATTATGGGACTAGTGCAATATAAGTTTTGCAATTACTGTATGTTTATACACTTTAGAATGTGGAATGTTGCCTAAATTATTTTTCAATATTTATGAAATTTTTATGAAAAGCAGTAAAAATAATAAAGAGAATTTTGAACATAAAGAAAAAAGTTTAAACAGCTCCAAAGCACTACACTGAGAAGAGCCATAAGGAGTTTTTTCTGGATCTATGATGTTGAGTGGATGCTGAATTAACATTATGATATATGTTTGACTGAGAGACTGAGATTCTTTTTCTCCGTATAAGTGGTATTTTATTTTACCCAAAGAATTTGCTATATATTGAATGATGAAGTACCAGTACCCATGGTGCTGATGTATTAATGAAAGAGTCTCTCATATGAGTACTGGCTCTTATTACTTGCGTATTACTCACGGAGCCCCTAAATGAAATAGAGGAGTGCAGGATTACTCAGGTATGTTTTGTGAATCACCATCTCGTGACTTGGCTGCTGGTTACAGGATTTTACATCTGACTAGGTCGAACTGGGAGTACTGTAGAAGTCTAGCAAATGTAACTCTTCTCTTTACTGGGCAATCCAGTGGAAAAATAAAACCTTCTGGTGAATCTAGCATCAGAAAAGTACTTTTAGTCACTCAGGGCCTAGTAACAGCAAAGTACTTTTAGTTTAAATTTAAAACACAGAAGAGAGCTTTCTGGTTAAATTTAAAACCCAGCAGAGAGCTTGTAGTTTAAATTTCATAAGAAGTTAGAGCCTAGCAGCAGCTAAGAGCTATAATTTAAATCAAATCAGATTATAGCTTACTTCAGCAGCACAAGACAGGGTACTGTGTAGCAGCCCTCTTTTAATAAGTGTTATTTCCCTTCCTCCCCTGGGATAATCGTAGCTTTATAGGTACTTACACATCTTACAAGACAGGAGGTGCTCTCAGGTGAAGCTCATTACCCAAATCAGTCATACACTAAGGACCTGAGATTAGTTAAGCTTCAGGTGAACAAGGTATATTACACGTATTAGGTACAGTTTTATTAGTATAAATATCCATAGCAACCCTTAGTAAGTAAAGAACTTAGATCTAAACACAAACTTAAAAATAAGATGCAGACAGCAGTCCAGCAGCGGGATGGGGGCTTTCCAGTCTTTTGCATTGAGTGTCACATGTATGATTTTCTCCCAGTTGGTGAGAGGTCTTACGTGTGCACTAGGTGCAAGGAGCTCTTTGCTCTCAGGGAACGAGTCCATTCTCTAGAGGCTAAAGTAGCAGACTTGGAAAGCATAAGAGAGACAGAGAGGTACATAGACGAGACCTACAGGGATATAGTCCTGAAGTCCCACCTCCAGTCTGGCAGCATCCCTGTTGCCATGGAGGAGAGAGGTCACGTGACAGGGGAGCATCACCCTGGTGTGGCAGGAAGTGATCCTGTAACTAGGACCTGTCCTCCAGGTGATGTAAAACCCTCTCGCACCGAGGACGTTTCTCCAGGGCCATGTGCCCATGAGGGAAGGGTTAGAACAGCAGTTATAGTTGGTGATTCGATCATTAGGCATGTAGATAGCTGGGTGGCTGGTGGACGTGAGGATCGCCTGGTAACATGCCTGCCTGGTGCAAAGGTAGCGGACCTCATATGCCACCTAGATAAGGTCTTAGATAGTGGAGGGGAGGACTCTGCTGTCTTGGTACATGTCGGTACCAATGACATAGGAAAATGTGGTAGGGAGGTTCTGGAGGCTAAATTTAGGCTTTTAGGTAGGAAGTTGAAATCCAGAAATTCCAGGGTAGCATTCTCTGAAACGCTTCCTGTTCCACACGCAGGACCCAAAAGGCAGGCAGAGCTCCAGAGTCTCAATGCGTGGATGAGACAATGGTGCAGAGATGAGGGTCTTGGATTTGTTAGGAACTGGGGAACATTCTGGGGAAAGCAGGGGCTCTTCCGAAGGGATGGGCTTCACCTTAACTGGGATGGAACCAGGCTGCTGGCATTAACCTTTAAAAAGGAGAGCAGCTTTTAAACTAGATATTAGGGGAAAGCTGACAGTCGCCCAAGAGCGGATGGTTCGGAAGAATGTATCTTTGAAGGATACTACCAAAAGCAGAGAGGTTCCACAAAAGAGTAAAGTAGCCCAAATGCCCTCAAGTATGGAGCAGACAGAGCTTAAAGATCCTAAATTACCCATGTCTAACAATAGCCAAATTAATATGAATAAAATACATTCTCTAAAATGCTTGTATGCAAATGCTAGAAGTCTAAAAAATAAGATGGGAGAGTTAGAATATATAGCACTAAATGAAAGGTGGAATGGAATATGATGGTGGAAGGAGGACAACCAGTGGGACACTGTGATACCTGGGTACAAACAATATCATAATGATAGAGCTGATCAAATTGGTGGAGGGGTTGCTCTCTATGTTAGAGAGGACATTGAGTCAGAAAGGATTAAAGTTTTGCAGGAAACAAAATCTGCTGTAGAATCTATATGGATTGAAATTCCATGTAAAAGGGGGAAGGCAATGGCAGTGGGGTGTACTATCGAGCGCCTGGCCAGAATGACCAAATGGATGATGAAATGCTCAAAGAAATCAAGGAAGCTAACAAAAGTTACAGCACAGTAATAATAATGGGTAATTTCAACTACCCCGGTATCAACTGGGTCAGTGTCACGGCAGGACATGCTAGGGAGATAAAGTTACTAGATGAAATAAATGACTGCTTATCATGAACCGACCAGAGGGGAAGCCATATTAGACCTAATCCTAGTGGAACACCAGATCTAGTGCAAGAGATAAGGTTGTTGGGGCCACTTGGCAATAGTGATCATAGCATGATCGCCTTTGATTTAATTAGTGGAGGAGGGATAGTAAGGAAATCCACAGTACTACCTTTTAACTTTCGAAAGGGAGACTATGATAAAATGAGGAAAACAGTTAAGAAAAAACTAAAAGGAGCAGTTGCAAAGGTTAAAGACGTACATCAGGCTTGGCTGTTGTTGAAAAATACTATCTTGGAAGCCCAGACCAGCTGTATTCCACGCTTTAAGAAAAGTGGAAGGTAGTCCAAATAACTGCCAGCATGGTTTAAAGGTGAGGTCAGAGAGGCTGTTGCCAAAAAAGCATCTTTCAGGAAATGAAAAAAAGAGCCAAACGACGAAACCTGGAAACAGCACAAGCACTGGCAAGTCAAATGCAAGGCATTGATAAGGCAGGCAAAGGGAGAATTTAAGAAGAAGCTTGCTGCAGAAGCAAAAACGCGAAGTAAAGACCTTTTCAAGTACATTCGTAGCAAAAAACCTGTGAGAGAGTGTTGGCCCATTAGATGATAAAGGGGTTAAATGAGCACTAAGAGGCGACAAGGCGATAGCGGAGAGACTGAATGAATTCTTTGCTTCAGTCTTTACTGAGGAAGATGTAAGGATGTTACCCATGACTGAAGTGGTATTTAAAGGTGCGGAAGAATTGAAGGAAATATCGATACATCGGGAAGATGTATTACAACTATTAGATAAACTGAAGAGTAGCAAATCACCTGGGCCGGATGGTATACATCCAAGGGTGTTGAAAGAACTGAAATACGAGATTGCAGACCTGCTATTAGTAATCTGTGAACTATCATTAGAATCATCTCTAATACCTGAAGATTGGAGGATCGCCAATGTAACACCAATTTTTAAAAAAGGTTCCAGGGGTGATCAGGGAAACTACAGACCGGTGAGCCTGACATCAGTACCGGGAAAAATGGTAGAAACCATCATAAAGAATAAAATTACTCAGCATGTAGATAGTCATGACCTAATGGGAGACAGCCAACATGGCTTTAGACAAGGAAGATCTTGTCTTACTAATCTGTTATGTTTTTTTGAAGGAGTGAATAATCAGGTGGACAAAGGTGAGTCGGTTGATATTGTGTATCTGGACTTTCAGAAAGCCTTTGACAAGGTCCCTCATGAGAGACGTTTGGCAAAACTAAAGAGTCATGGGATAGGAGGCAGTGTACTATTGTGGATCAGGAACTAGTTAAAAGATAGAAAGCAGAGGGTAGGGCTAAATGGCCAATTTTCCCAATGGAGAAAGGTGAATAGTGGTGTACCCCAGGGATCTGTGCTGGGTCCGCTGCTTTTTGACATATTCATAAATGACCTGGAAAGGGGAATAATGAGTGAGGTTATCAAATTTGCAGATGACACAAAACTATTTAAAGTTGTTAAAACCCAAGAGGATTGTGGAAAATTGCAAGAGGATCTTGATAAATTGGAAGACTGAGCATCAAAATGGCAGATGAAATTTAATGTGGACAAGTGCAAGGTTATGCACCTAGGGAAGAACAACCCAAACTATGGTTACACGATGCAAGGTTCCACATTAGGAACCACCACCCAGGAAAAAGATTTAGGCATCATTGTAGATACCATGTTAAAACCCTCAGCCCAGTGTGCAGCAGCGGCCAAGAGAGCAAATAGAATGCTAGGTATGATAAGGAAAGGAATGGAAAATAAAACAAAAGATATTATAATGCCTCTATATCGTTCCATGGTGAGACCGCACCTTGAATATTGTGTGCAATTCTGGTCGCCATATCTTAAAAAGGATATAGCGATTTTAGAAAAGGTTCAGAGAAGAGCCACCAAAATGGTAAAGGGGATGGAAGGATACTCCTATGAAGAAAGGCTAAAAAGGTTAGGGCTCTTTAACCTGGAAAAGAGACGGCTGAGGGGAGATATGATAGAAGTCTATAAATTAATGAACGGAGTGGAACAGGTAAACGTAGATCGATTGTTTACCTTATCAGAATATATCTCCAAGTTATAATGCCCTGTTCAATGTAATTTCAGTTTGTTCAATGTAAACTGCCTTGATATCATGAAAGGCGGTATATAAGAAATGTTAAATAAATAAATAGAAAGACTAGGGGACATGCAATGAAGCTACAGGGTAAACTATTTAAGACTAATAAAAGAAAATATTTTTTCACTCAACGTATAATCAAACTCTGTAATTTGTTACCAGAGGATGTAGTAAAGGCTGTTAATGTAGCTGGGTTTAAAAAAGGTTTGGACAAGTTCCTGGAGGAAAGGTCCATAAACCATTATTAAGAAGTGACCGAAGATATCAATGCTTGACCCAGTACAAGCATTGTGGAACCTGTGTCCCTTGGGGAAACTGCTAGGTACATATGACCTAGATTGGCTACTGTTGGAAACAGAATACTGGGCTTGATGGACCTTGGTCTGACCCAGTATGGCATATCTTATGTTCTTATGTTCTTATCTAGCTTATTCTGCAACAATGGAAACTATTTCTTTCTAACCTCTGGCTTGGCAATGAACTCAGAATTGTTACGTTATTATTCCTTAGCATTCTGTAGCACACCAGCAATATCAGTTTCATCTTAAAGGGTTCATCTGGGTTACTTTTCAATTTCAGAGTTGTAGACATAGCTGCTTCTACTGGTGAATAATTTTACTGGCTTTTGAACCTTATTCACAAAGAATTCTTTACCTTTCTGTGCTGAATGATATGATTGAGGAAAAACACATTCCTTCATTTGACCCTGATGAAATCTATTAACGTTTCATGGTCATAGGTGCCCCTTTGTTTTGACCTTGGCTGCTTTCTCATATAAGGAAAGAGGGGAAGTTTACCCAGGTAAAGTGTGCATGCCTTAAAAACTCAGAGTGGAATTTTAGAAGGCATGCCCAAGTGTAATCTGGGATGTCTAAGCCAGGACATCGAGGGGGGGGGGGAGGGGAAGCAGGCACGTCCAGGTGCAGACACGATTTCACAAACATGGACGTGCCCGATACGGATGTCTGCAGGGGGCATCTACATAGACATCCCCAGAACCATATTTCAGAGGCTGAACATCTAGGATAGGCTAATGGTTAGAATTATGGGCTAGGCGCAGGAAAGCCAGGGTTTAAATCCCACTGGAGCTGTTCTTGAGACTGTGCTGGGTGGGGTAGATGAGGGAGAGCTTTCTTCTCTACACTCTCTGGATATTTTTCAGCCCAAACTAGCACTTGCATGTTCCTGCCTGGAGCAGATCTAAACTTGGATGTGATGTCTGACCTCCATGAGATTTCTGAAATCGGGTGGGGATGTCCAGGTTCCTGGGAATGCCCAGTACATCTTGTAGTAAACAAGCAAGCTACCATGTAGCCTAGAATACCCCTGGGAGGTAATACTCGTAATGCATCTCTCTTAGGATACAGAACACACTATAGCCAAACCGCATTTGAATGCTCACATGTGGCTAAGGAGCCTCAGTCGGAGGGGAATGACGGAGCTGGTGCACTCATCTTTCGACCGTGCTGTAGTTGTGCACACGTCTCCCTCCCCCTCCGCCCCCCCCCCCGTATGTCCTTCACTGACTCCAGCCTACGTCTTTACAATTTTTAATTGCAATTAAAAGAACTGAAAAACACACAGGGCCCAATTCCATCTGGGATGTACAGGTCCTCTGTGCACCCGGTCGGAACCGGCTCACAGAGGGATTCACCCTTGTGATCCCGTGGGCACATCTAGCCCCACAGGATCAGAATCGTGAACAGGCCTGTATGTGAAGGCTGAGACCGCAATTCAGCCCTGCCTGCATGTACAGGCCTTGCCCAGCTAATTCAGTCAGGGCTTTTAAATGGAGCCAAGGTGCTATGGCATCCGCTTGCCATGGCTCCATTTAAAAGCCGACTCTCAAAGTGCTTTCCCCGCAGCCCGATCCCTGATCTGGCCCCCCAGGGGCAGGCTGCGGCGAATGCCCCATCCCAACCCCAGTCCTGCCGTTCTGCTGCATTGGAAGTTATTCCACCTTGGAAGTGGAATAACTTCCCCGTTCAAGTCGCCAGCCCTGGACATACAGGACCGACATTAGAATCGGCCCTGTATGTCCGGTGCCAGCAACCGCCCACTGCCTACCGTAACGCTGCCCCAATCCACTCCTTTCCCGCTCCTGTCTAACTTCCCTGTACAATGCGTGGGAAAAGAGTATGGGGCCAGGAAAGGGCATGAATAGCGGGGATGTGCGACATTCATTCCTGCTATTCATTGCTCAGAATGACCCCCTTAGCTTTCAGCTTAGAAAACCACTTTGAGCAGTCCAAAAGGACAAGAATGGGAGGCGTAGATGCTGACTCAAGTTTCGCCCTCTAAAGTTCTCGGGCTGCTTCAGGACTTCTCAGATCCACTCCCATAACTGAAATTTCTAACTCCTCTTGGATGAAGAACAACTTCACTAATAGTTATTAAATATAGGCAGCTATAATGAGTCAAGCAATGTAGTCTAATCAAATCAAATTGCTGACATTCAATCAGCAGATTCGTTCATGCCCATACAGTAGGCTTTCTAGAATTAAAATGGATCTTCACTTTGAATACTAAACTTGCAAGTTGGTGGATAAGGTCTCCTCTTTGATCAATGATCCGGTTGATCACAAACCATCATAAATCATTCCAAGTATGGTTACTTTCTAAACAATGGGTGACCATAGGTGCTGCTGTTGTGCGTATAGCTAAATGAGACTTATGTTCAGTGAAACACACTTTTACCTTTCAACAAGTCCTGCCCACATATACTTTAACATAGGCATTCAGCTACATAAATAGCCCAAGTTGTTAGACAATTAGTTAGGCTTGAAGTATATAAGTTTTGTTGGTTTGAGGGTTAGTTCATTCAGTCACGATCAAGTTTGTTTGATACATAAGGCAGTGCCACTGAAGGACCATGATGACCAGTTGGTTTATGTAAAATGAGGATGGACAATGTCTAATATGGACCAATGTCGGTAAATTCTCTGAGCTACAGTATATCTTGGGCCCGATCAAAATCCTGTAGCACAACAAGTTGTCTTTCCATATGATCCTTATGTTGCTTTTGCAGTAATATGGTCTGATTCGCAAACTTTGCCCGCAAATAGGCTGTGCATGTAGTCCTTTTAGGATAACCTCATTGTCGCAATTTGTATATTAGAACTTTTGTCTTGCACCCAAAAATCCAGTTCGTTACAGCAAATATGTTGGATGTGTGCAAAAACTGCCCTATAGGCAAAGTTCATTTAAGTTTGAAAGATGATGGTTAACAAAATGTAGAAGTGTTGCGATCCACTGTTTTCTTGAATATGAAAGTATGAATGAACCCATCTTCTAATATTACAATTACATCCAGGAACGATATTTGTGTAGTTGGCATTGTCATGGTGAACCATAAACAAGGATCTTGTAAATTTAGCTGTGAACTCATGTAACATCAGCAGGTGTACCAAGTCAAATGCAAAAAAATGTCATCGGTGAACCGAACACATAGGCCTACTTGCTGGACTACACTGAAGGATACAAAAATAGCTTTTCAAAATTTGAGAGAGATAAATTAGCTATACTTGGAGCTACTATCACTCCCAAGGATACGCCATATGTTTGTAAATAAAACATATTATCCAAACGAAAATCATTTTTTCATCAGTACCAATGTGGCCAACTTTAATAAAAATTCGGATGTTATTCTGCCTGCAATTAGATTGCGGTAAAATTTCATGAAGCAATCACAATGATTTGAGTTTGTGGAATGTTGATATATAGTGCTGCTATATCAAATGTTACTAGTACAACTGACTGCGACCACATAACATAACCCTCTAATTTGTTCAAAAAATCAGATTTATCTTGAATATAAGATTTAAGGGTTGCAAAAATTGATAAAAAAAATGGACAAAGGTTCCAGCAATGATGACTTGTTGGACACAATGGGTCGTCTTGTGGTGGTGGTGGTGGTGGTGGTGGTGGGGGGGGGGGGGGGTTAATAAGGTCTTATGCACCTTAGGTACTAAATAAGACTGGTACTCTGGGATGATTTACTTTCAAATATTTATATTCTGCTGATGTGATAGTTCCATCTTGGAAAGCTTTCTGTAAAACTGCAAACATTTCCTATTGTAACTCTATAGTTGGATCCCTTAGAACATGCTGGTAAAAATACTGATCCAACAACTGTTGCTGTGCCTCAGCTAAATCCTGTTTTTTATTTTGCAAAACCACAGAACCTCTCATCTGCTGGTTTAAGTATCATTTATTTAGACAGATTTGTATGCCACCTTATCCTTCAATCAAGGTGGTCACCTCACATCACAATTGGAGGGTTACATTTAACATTAGGGTACTTGTGAACATTTAGACAGTACAATTGAAGGCTAACATTTAACAAGGGGTTGTTTAATAACGTAGTATAATAATCTTGTGTGTGTAAGTAGGATGAGTGCGTGCCTAGTTGGCAGAGGTGGTTGTGTTTCTGTTTGGGTATGGGCTGTTGTCTAAATGCTCGTATGATTTTATAAATAACAGTGTTTTGAGGTCTTTGCAGAAGTCTGTGATGTCATCTAGAGCCCTCAGGCTCGTTGGGCGGGAGTTCCATAGTGTGGACGCCAGTAGTGATGGAGCTCTTTTTGAAGTTGTTTGCTTGGTTTTGTGATAGCCTGCAGGTGTGCCGATCATGTGGTTATTGGCTCTTCTTGGTCTATTGCTGATATCTCTTGTTATAATGTTTTGGAGTACATCTGCTGAGAGATGGTGAATGATTGTATTTAGCTCTTTCCAGCATTGGGAGCCAGTGTAATTTTTGTAAGACAGGAGTGATGTGCTCTGTCCTTGGAGTGTCTGTAATGATGCATGCTGTTGTGTTTTGCGCCATCTGTAGTGGGTGTAGTGTGTGCTGAGGGGGAGGCCTTGGTATAGTGAGTTTCCATAGTCAAGCAGTGGTGTGAGGAGTGCTTGGCACACTGTGCGGAAGTGGTCCTGATGGAGTATCGGTTTGATTTGTCTGATGGTCCTCAAACATTGATAGGCCTTGTTTGCGGTTTTGGTGATCTGGGATTTCAGGTTCAGCGCTCTGTCCAATGTGATGCCTAGATACTTCTTCTTTGACTGCTATATGTTTGTCTAAGATGCTGATAGTTTGTGGAGGTATGAAAGTGGGGTTCCTGGTGATGAACATTGCCTCCGTTTTATCGTAGTTGACTGTTAAGTTGTTGGCTATGAGCCAGTCATTCATGTCTTTGAGGCATTTGGTTATTGTTGTGGTATTTAGTGCTAGTAGGTTGGTTGGAGCGTATATCATGATGTCGTCAGCATAAATGTGATAGTGTAGTTTATGGTGCTTGATGTTGCATATGGGCTTGGATGTAGATGTTAGAGCATTGATGATAGGGCTGAGCCTTGTGGTATTCCTTGCATGACTGGGAATTGCAGTGATTTCCTTTGGCTGCATTTGACTTGTGCTCGCCCTTCCAAGTATGATGTGAACCAATTCAGGGTATTCTTACATAGTCCTATCTGTTGTAAGCGATCCAGTAGCTTAGTGTGGGACACAGTGTCGAAGACTGCCGAAATATCCATGAACACTACCAAGAAGCCGTTTTTTATATTGTCCATGTCTCTTAGGAGATTGTCAAAGAAGGAGCTGAGTAGAGTTTCAACGCCGTGTTGGGGCTTGAATCCATGCTGATGGATGTCCAGTAGGGCATTTATATCAATATGGTCCTGAAGTTGCTTTTGCACTGCCTTTTCCACGATTTTAGCAAGGAATAGCAGACTGGAGATGGGACAGTATGATTTTGGTTCGGAGGGGCTCAGATTGTTACTTTTGAGTATTGGTCGTATCATTGCATGCTTTAGAGGTTGTGGCATGTGTCCTTGTTGGAGTGAATCTTTGGCGATTTTTTGAATGTGATGAGAGAATTGGCTTTTTGTAGCTTTGAGCCACACTACTGGGCATGGGTCTGACGGTGAGGTTGTTGTGCTTAGTCCAGATATTATGTCTTCTACTTGCTGCTCTGTTGGTATGCTGAAGTTCTCCCATGCTTTTTTTTTTTTTTATCTTGTAGTCATTTGTTTGTGGTGCATTAGAGCATGTTTGGTTGGTGTTTTTTGACTTCATGTAATCTGCATATTTTTGTGGGTCAAGGTGGTGTGTACTTTGTGTGTCGTCCTTGGTGAGCTTTTGGACAATGCTAGAGAGTTCTCTTGGTCTATTAGTAGATTTCATGATTAGGTTGGTATGGTGTTGCTGTCTATGCTCGTTTATTAGATTATTATTATTCCAGTTGCTTGTCTCTGTATTGCGTTAGGTTGTGTGATTTGTTCCGTCTCCATTTTCTCTCCAGTCTTTGAGTGTGCGCTTTGCAACTCTGATTTCATTTGAGTACCATGGGGTGTTTGGATCTCTTGCGTGTTTGTGGTTCTGTGCTCACTGGGGCAGATGCTGCACTAGATATTATAATGTTCCATTTTTCTATATTTAGGTCAAGGGTGTCGTATTCCTGTTGAAGTTGTGGAGTGATTTAGTTTATGAATGAGTCTTTGTTGAATGTTTTAAATCGTCTGGTTGCTCCTTCATCTTCATTGCGTTGGGTGGGGTTATTCGGGGTCATGGTGAATTCAATCACATGGTGGTCTGACCAAGGGACTGGCGTGATTATTAGTTTTGTGGTCTTGTTCTGCTCCACTAATTGTACTGGCATAAATACCATGTCCGGGGTTGTACCATGCTGGTGTGTTGGGGCGGTGATTGTCTGGCAATATTTTAATGATTCCACGGCTTTTAAGAACGTTGTCCATTTGTAGATAATTGTTTCAATGCTTGGTGTTCCATGCTGGATAAATTGTTACACTTTCAAGCCCGATCATATTTAGACTCAATTGATTCAATATCCTTCAACACCAAATCTCGGAAAGTGGAAATATGACCATATAATGTTGCAGGAGAAACCCATCTCGATTTGGGTTTACAAATTGACGTTGTATCTATGGATGATGTATCATGATTAGCGAAAAACAATTTAACTTGTAGAGATCATATCATTCAATGAACATCAAGACGTGCTTGAAAGGAATCAATGATAATTAGTTGGTACAAACAAAAGTCCATGGTTTAGGACTTGTTCTTGAGTAGGAGACAGATGAAAGGAGGATAAATTATAACTGCTGATTGAGCTTGCTTTATTGGCGGGTGACCGGTCGATTCCCTTCTCCCTCGGGACTGCTGTTCCACCCTGTCTGCCGAGTGCCCCGAGATCCCCTGTGGCCTCTGAAGTTTCCCCGTTGCTGAAAAATTGTTTTATTTTTAGCCCTGTAAGAATCATCACTACCGTTTGATGTCACTGGAGTTATTTCTACTCTGAAGAAATCGGGATTTCCCCTCCTAATATATTGTCATGCTGAATCAACCAGCTATATGCATTTTTAGTGACGTAATCAGTCTGATCATGTATAAATTTCTTAATTTTCTTCTGTCGGAGCAATGGCCGATATTGATCAAGTTCAGATTGAGACATTAGTGAGTTTCAATCTTTACTGGTTGATTCAATGATTCCAAATTCGTGGAAACCTCCTCTACCAGTTTTATTTGATCATTTAGCCATTCCTGCAAGGTGTCAATTAGAAGTACTATCAAATCTGTCGAACATTTTCTTTAATATTGCTAGCCAATGTTTCAAAAAAGGCTCATCTGTGAACATTCGAGGTGCTTTGTCTACATGAAAGCCTCTTGGGATTGTTTGAATCTTACACATGCGTTCAGTGTTGGAATATGTTAGCTCGGTGTGTATAATTTTCTTTTTTCCCACTAACTTCCTTTATTTTAATTAATCTAAATCTGTATGAGTTACTTCCAAATCATTGGAGAACAGATTGTGCTTATAATATTTTAGTAAGATGTTCATGAAAATAACTGAATGTTTGTTAAAAACATAGGCTGGAGCCAGTGAAGGACATACGGGAGGGGGGAAGGAGATGGGTTGGGGGAGGGAGGGAGGGAGACGTGTGCACAACTACAGCACGGTCAAAAGACGCAGTGCGCAAGCCACGCCATTCCTCTTTAACTGAGGCTCCTTAACCACATGGGAGGATTCAAATGCAGTTTGGATATAGTGTGTTAAAAGATACATTACACGTATTAGATCCCGGAGATATTCTAGGTTACTTGGTAGCTTTTACTACTTGAAATGTGAGTTACAAAGGCGTTTTTAGACTTGTTCAGACTTGACATCCCCAGAGCTGGCTTCTAAAATGAGTATGGAGACGTCTCTATGCTCATTTTCAGATGTCCAAAGCACACAGCGGGCTTCTAAAATGACCTTCATAGAACATGCATTTAAGGCAGATTAACTTCTGAATTTTATTGCATTTATTTAGCTTATGCTTTCCACTAGTAGTTCAAGGCAAGTAACATTCAGCTACAGTTGGTATTTTCCTTTCCCTGGAGAGCTTATAATTTTAGTTTGTACCTGACATGACAGAGGGTTAAGTCAGAGGGTTAAGTGACTTGCCCAAGATCACAAGGAGTATCAGTGGGATTTGCTGATTATACAGTATTAGGCTACTCCTCCATTCAGCATGTGCAAAATCAATTTGCATATATTAAAAAGTTCTAACACACGCATTAATACTTTTTTAAAATAAAAATATGTGCAACAAACTGAAGAAATCCAGGAAAAAAGCCCAATAAATGGAAAATGAATAGAAAATGGTCCCTATTATAGTGTGTGCGTAGTGGAAAAAAATTAATGGGAAGATTATTGCTGATTGCAAGACTGCCATCAGCTCTTGCAAATTTGCCCTAAATCATGAAATTAAGGAAAGCTAACTTAAATGTATTTTGGAGATATTGATTTCTAGGATTCTAAAATATACCTTCAAATCAGAAGGGGAAAAATGTGAAGCAATGTGTGTGATTTTTTTATAATCTGGTTTAGATTAGTGATTACCATGCATATGCGGTCACATACATGAAATAATTGCCTCGTATAAAATACTGACCAACATAAAAGTATGTGTTGCTTGATGGCGTGTACTTTGCGTATGGGTGGAGTTTAGGCAAAATGTAAATGGAGCACGCATGTATACATATATAGGTCCATATCCAGCAATGGTGGTCAGCATTTCATGGGTGGAGTTTAGGTGGAGTGGGGGCGGAGCTCGCGTGTACAGGTCCATATTCGGCAGTAGTGGTTGGCTTTTAAAGTTGCTGGCCACCACTCCTGAAACTGGATAGTGAACACTGGAACCTATCTGGTATTGAATAGCCATTTTAGTCTCTGGCAAAAGTTGATATCTGGTAGTGCCGATATTTGGCCGCCAAGCAGATAGCTAGATCTGCATAAAGTTAGAATAGCCATTGATCTGTACCAACTTTATGCGGTTTGCCAGTCCGGTAAGTGGCTGAATATCTCCACTGACAGGACAGCAATGGGACCAGCCCAGCTCTGCCCATGGATTGCCTGGCACTAACTGGACAGTGCCGTAGTGGTCAGATGAGATTCAGTGGCCGGTCTGGATAATACTATTGAATATACTGTCCAACAGAAAAGCACAAACCACGTGCCAACAGAATCCCAGTAAAAACCGTGGAGGCAAGGAAGGAACTGTATATATCACCTTTTATTTCATAAAGCCAGGCCCGACACAGGCCGTGTTTCGTTTATGCCTTCATCAGGGGCTATGGCTATATGATTTTCTTGCCACACTGCAATGACAGATGTGTATATCAATTCTGGCACTATATCGACTCTGCCGTTGCTCTCTCGTGCGACTTTGTAAATCCAAGACGTAAACGAAATGTTAACAATTACATCAAAGCGTCCCCGCACTGCTCCTTTTTTTTGCGAGTTTCACTCGCAAAAAAAAGGAGCAGTGCGGGGACGCTTTGATGTAATTGTTAACATTTCGTTTACGTCTTGGATTTACAAAGTCGCACGAGAGAGCAACGGCAGAGTCGATATAGTGCCAGAATTGATATACACATCTGTCATTGCAGTGTGGCAAGAAAATCATATAGCCATAGCCCCTGATGAAGGCATAAACGAAACACGGCCTGTGTCGGGCCTGGCTTTATGAAATAAAAGGTGATATATACAGTATATTAATACTATTGAATATCCCTCTCAGTGGGGTTTATCTGGTCAATGGCTCTTGCTGCCTGCTTAAGCCCCCGTTGAAGACTGGCCTGGTAGATTATAAAATACTGTACTTTATATGCATCTTTGCAAATGGCTCTAGGGCTGGGTTAAATGTCCACAGCTTCACGGAAGGCACGATTTCTGCCACTTAGGCTAGTATTTTATAAAGACAGGTAGGCCATAAAAGGTGCTTTAACTGCCCCTCCACATGCTGTAAGTTATCCTAACAGAAAAGACGGACAAAAAATTAATTTCTTTCATTAATGAATGGGCGGTAATCCACTCCTTTATGATTCCTGATTCTAGAGACACAATTTATTAACACTCTGCACAGCAGAGCCAAATCTAGCATGAAGCGTACTAATTTAGTGCTGCTTCAGCATAATTGGGAACAATTTACACAGCAACTTGCCCTAAGAACGTAAGTATGACATTTCACCCTATAATTCACTTCCTAGAGGCCTGCAAATCAATAGTACATACAAAGATCTCCCTACGGAAACACACAAGCTTTGTAGCATGCATTAATTGTGTGTGGGTGAACTGAAATGCTGCAGCATAACTTCTATCCTGTGAAATAGATTTGCAGTCGTCAAATCTTAAAGAATCTGTCAGAAACACAGTGTGTTTGCAGGAATCTAGGAAATCATCACCGCACCAGAACCATCCTACAGTATAGTTCAATATAACAGGCTTGACTCTCACAACACAGGGTTCATCTAAATGATTCTCATTTCAGAGACATACAGAATTAATGCACACTACAAAGCTTTTTACTTTCCAAAGGGGGATCATTCTATTCTGAACATGTTCCTTAATTCAGGGAATATAGATCATGTAGGATTTTTTTCTATTTCTGGCTGAAATTTTGAGAGCTGTTCCCTCTTTTATAGTGTTTATATTATGTCAGATGAGCTAAAATATTAAACGGAGGCATTAATAAATCTGCAGTGAGCGGGGGAGGGTTTTATATCGGGCTTTCGGTTTTCAATAAGCCCATAAAGCTTGAGTTTAGGCATCGCCTATGCAGTAGTTGTCTAGGGTGCCAAATTTTGAAGGCGCTGAGTACAAGGGGAGCCTGCTACTGCTTTAAAGAGAGGGCTTGATACCAACCCATCCTCCATTCTCTGTTCCTCCCTATGGATATAAAAATCTTAAATTTGGCCCCGAAGCTAACAATAGGTCTTTAAAGACCGTGATACGAGTGCCTTTGTTTCTTTTATTAAAGGATATCATGGTAATTCCATGCCGTCATTAAATCTCTGAATCTCCATTCTGTAGCATAAACCCACCCAGCCTGCTCTGTTAGCTTTCTAGGGTCCATCACTCAGTCGGGATTTATCTTTGCTGCCTGTAGAGCTCAGAATCTTGTAGCTGCAGCACGTTCCCCAGAGCAATGTGAAAGTGGCTTTGTTCTCTACGGTCAGGCCTGAACCAGCCCAGGAAGAAAAGCTGAGCAGTGTGGTGTTATTAAAGCCACTTACCCACATGATTAATTACCCCCTTCCATTTTTATGGTTTTCCCTGGGTAACTGGCTAGTGTTCTGCTCACACAAATACCACCAGGCTGCCTTGTTGTGTCTACAAGCCCATAGTATTTGGCGCTAAGTTCGTTCACCCAGTGGTACATTTTGAATTAAAATCTGCCTCCGTTTTATTTCTGCTAAACATGTGTGAAGTGAGGAAGCAAGGCATCAATGGGTCAAACGGAACAAGAATTCCTGCCATCATTTTCACGTGCCCCTTTTAAGCCTATTTTATAAAGTCAAGTCTGCACCACCTTGAATTTATGAAACAGAGAAACTGACGGCACATTACAGACCATATGACCTATCCAGACTGCCCATCCATAAGACCTGTTAATGTCTACAGTCCCTTCCTCTCTCTGAGATCCTCTGCACTTGTCCCATGCTTTCTGGTATTCAGATACAGTTCTCATCTCCACCGGGAGACTGTTCTATGCATCTACCACCCTTTCCATAAAGAAATATTTCCTCAGATTACTCCTATCCCCTTTCACTTTCATCTTTTGACCCCTCATTCCAGAGGGTGACCTCCTGTGCATTTATACCACAGAAGTATTTTAAATATTTCTCTCGTATCTCCCCTCTCCCACCTTTTCTCTAAAGTATACATATTGAGATCTTTGTCTATCCCCATATGCCTTATAACAAAGACCACTGAACATTTTAGTAGCCATCCTCTGGACCGATTCCATCCTGTTTATATTCTATTGAAGGTGCAGGATCTGGAATTCTATGCAGTACTCCAAATGAGGTCTCACTAAAGACTTAAAGGCACTATCGCCTCCTTTTTCCTGCTTTCCATTCCTCTCCCTAAGCACCCAGGCATCCTTCTAGCTTTTGCTGTTGTCTTTTCTGCATGTTTGGCCACTTTAAGGTCATCCAATATGATCACCCAGGTCCTACTCTTCTTTGTACAGTGAAGTACTTCACCCTATATACTGGGTTTTTGCAGCTCGAACACATGATTTTGCATTTTAAATTCTTGACCATTCTTCAAACTTCAGGAGATCCTTTCTTATGTTATCTACCCCTTCCAAGTGTTATCATCTGCACAGAGGTCACGGCCACAAGAGGTACAACTGAAGGAACATGCCTAAAGAAGAGAGCGAGCCCCCTTTCATGTGCTCCTTGGTGTGGTCAGTTCCAGTCGTCTTTGACTTTCTGCAGACATTTTAGATGTCTAATTAGGATATCGGCATCAGAAGTACTGTGATTACTTTGCCAAAGGTGACTTTTACAAAATATCCAAAAACAAAAATAGAGTGAAACATTTAAACGTATGAGCCAGTGTATGTGTAATATATTTATGTCGGAAGATCAGCCATGAGGTTTAAACGACCTCTCAAAGCTATACTTCCATTTTGCTCAAATTTTTATGCAACTAATGTTGCAGTTGAATGAAGCGTTGAGACAGGGCACGGAGTTTGCATTTGCCCGAAACGCAGTACTGTGTACTTTTCTATAACTGCGGTTCATTTTGTGTGAAGTCTGTGAAGAGTTTTTGAAACAGTTGAGATAAGTAATATTCTGATTTTCTGTCTGGACTTTTGCACAGTTTTTATAGGATCACAAAATAGTTATCTTCATGTAGGTAGCACTTAGGTAAACCACCATAATTATGTCATGTGGCTACGAAGTGGGCTCATAAAAATTTGAGCAAAATGGAAGTATAGCTTCGAGAGGTCGTTTAAACCTCATGGCTGATCTTCCGACATAAATATATTTACACATACGCTGGCTCATACGTTTAAATGTTTCACTCTATTTTTGGTTTTGGATATATAGTATAGAGTGTTAGTTATTTTGTCAATTAATGGTGACTTTTACAGCAACTGCAATGGCAATAACTGTTAGCAATAATATTTTGCTTGAAATTGAATGATTTTGAGCTATTAAGCTTAGAATGCTAGTCTTGCTGTTTGACCTGTCAATCAAAACATTAGGCGTGTTGATTATTTTGTAGCTCAGGCTGGGAGTCAAGCCAATGAGATGGCTGTAAGTGCACCCGCTCTAATTGAAGCATTGTGTATTAGCGCATGCTACTGAGCCCTGCGCTATCATGTGTGGTCAACACCCGCTCTCCGCCCCTAACCTGCCCAGTCACCTCTCCATCATGTGTTAAGCAGTTAGTGCAGGATTTATATAGCATTGGCTCATTTAATGCACAGTTAGTGCAGGACTGTAGTAACCATTAACGGCTTAGCATGCGTTTGAGTGTGTGGTAAAACACTAACAATCTCCTTAGTGTGCAAATACAATTTAATGTGTGCTAACTTAAGGGATTAATGAATGTGTTACATTTTGCATGTATTAAAAAGTTCTAATGCAATTTTTAGAAATTTTTATTAAACCAATACCTGCAAAAAACTAAAAAGCCCAGAAATCATTAAAAAGTACAAAAGATAACAAAACAAACCAAAGCTTTCTTTGCCTGTGGAAATCCCTAGAGACAGGCTAAGCCTCATTCCTCCTTAGCCATAGTCAATAATCCTTTCCTGAGTGTTTATAAATTGTTAAATGTCGGGATTCGTTTTTCAGATAGGTCGGGCTTCTTTGAGAGTAAATAAATTGGTGTTTATTGGTGGCTTTTTGGCATAGATGCCATTGCTGGGTTACCGGTTCCTGAGGAATCAAATATATACATTTGTACAGCTGATGAGTTGTCAATGCAGAAAAAGCAAAAAATAGATTGGCGAATCCAAAATGGGCCAGTAAGAGAATACTGGGAGAAGTGGGAATTTTCTGGTATTCATCCAATGAAGAAATATATAAGTGGGCTTATTTCCTTGATATCCAACCTTGCATAAATGGGACAAGAGTAAAGTGACCTCTGCCTGTTGCTTACACAAATATTTTACATCTCTCTCAAGTATTTCTACATAAAGGCCTAAAAGCAGGCACTTTAAGGATGATTTTAGAAGGCATTTTGGCATGTCAAAAAGTGCTTTGCATGCAGAAATGGCCTTTTATCAATTTGCCCCAAATATATGCATGTGAACTCATGTGCATATACCCTCTATAAGCATAGGTTTGTCTGATCTGGTCAGAAGTGCTCCTGGGGGCAGGGTTTGGATGAGGCGTGCACTTTTGCCCATATTTTATAAAACGGACCTTTAAGCTGAAATAAAATGACAAATATGACCAGGTGTAAATGTGTGCAGGTACGTTCTGTGCTGTAATTTTTAAAAAAGGATCATGTATACAAGCTTTTCTTTCTAAAACTGATAGATTTGCATACAATGGAAGCATAATTTATATCTCAAGCATATACATCGGGGATAGTCTGAAAATTAGACCAGCTGGGTGTGTTCCAGGGACTGGGTTGAGAACTCTTGCAGTAAATGATTATTTACTTCAGAAGACTGGACTTCAGTGGCATAAAATTCTTCCCAAGCAATCCCTGCACTACAGGGAGCCCAGGCAGGAAGGACATTCACAAGGAGACGGTGAGCTCAGAGCAGCAAACTGACTTGCCAAGTTACCCAATTCCAGGAGTTAGATCTTTTGCCAATTCTAGTTAGAAGACCTGGCTGCCATTCATAAAGAATTGTCTCTGAGGGAAGAACTGACTGCAATGAAGCGCACCTCTTCTAGGATACAGACTGAACAAAGTCCACCACCGCTCCCACAAAGAGTCAAACAGACCAGGAACAAATGGATCACAGTGGGTTCAGGTAGATTGCGATCTGTGATAGAGACATCCTATACATCAAGAGATATACGTGCATAATGCATTCTCTGCCTTGGTTAATGAGGATGCCCTATCCAAAGAAACTGAACGGCCCTTAGAGGAGTCAGTCAATGCCCAATCTCCTGCTAAAGCACCAAATATGAAGAAAAACTCACAAAACAAAAAACTACTACTACTTGGAGATTCCATCATCAGAGACACCAACTTGGGAACACAGTTCAAAGGCGAGAAGAAAGCCAAATGCCTCCCAGGCTCCTCAGCCGGCAGGAATAGAAACCAAATTATTGATGTACTTAGCGCGGAAAGCAAACACTCCAAACTTGATGATGTCATCCACCTGGGTATAAATGACCTGGCTAGAAATAGTGCCTCTACAATCCAAAAGGACTTCCAATCTCTGGGATAAAAACTCAAGCCCATTGTTAACACTGTAGCATTCTCAAGTTCTACCTGTTCTAGGTAAGGGGGCAAAAAGGCTAAATCGCATTAACAACTTTAATACATGGCTCCAGACCTGGTGCAAACGAGAAGGATTCAGATTTATTGGCGACTGGGAAAACACATGGACCAACAAACTATACTGTGCTGATGGGCTACACCTTTCTGTCACAGGGAAAAGAATCCTACATGAAAAATTCAGACAGTATGTCAATTTGCATTTAAACTAGAAGAAGGAGGTGATGGATGGGGAAGGTCAAATTCTGGACATCACCCCCTGCAAAAGCAGAATAACAGAAACAACCACACTTTTAAACACATCAAAAGCAACTGGGAAGAAGTGTGTAGAATAAAATCGAGGCAAAATTCACACAAGCCAATTAAATGCTGGAAAGCAATGAGCACAAATGCTCAAAGCTTAGCCAACAAACTTCCGGACCTGGAAGCCCTAATGATGGAAAAGGACTTGGACATTGTGGCCATTACAGAAACATGGTTTAATGAATCGCATGATTGGGATATAGCCATAGCTGGCTATAATCTATTCAGAAGAGACAGAGAAAATGGAAAAGGGGGAGGAGTAGCCTTGTATGTCAAAAGCAATATCAAAGCTACTGAAATGCAGGGTGCATGGGGAAAAGAAGCGCTCTGGATCATGTTGGAAAGAGGAGATGGCACTGTCATCCATACTGCTGTAATCTACAGACCTCCGACTCAAATTGAAGAGAGAGATAACAAATTGATTATAGATATTGCCAAGGGGGAAACAATCATATTGGGTGACTTTAATCTACCTGATGTGGATTGGATTACTCCTTCTGCAAATCTGGAAAGAAGCAAAAAATTATGGATGCTATCCAAGATGCATTACTTAGACAAATGGTGATGGAACCAACCAGGGAAAGCTCAGTGCTGGATTTGGTGCTCACCAACAGTGATAGTGTGTCTAATGTCTGGGTGAGTGCCCCTGTGAGCAACAGTGATCATCGCACGGTGTGGTTTGAGATAAAAGCCAAGGTGCAATCCAATCATAGCAAGCTCAAAGTCCTAAACTTCAAAAACACTGACTTCAATAAAATGGCCGAGTACCTAGAGGAGGAGCTGACAAGGTGGAAGGGGGATAAGGGAAGTGGAATTGCAATGGGCTAAACTAAAAAGGGCAATAAAAAGGGCAACAGATAAATATGTAAGAAAAGTAAATAAAAACAAGAGGGGAAGGAAACCTATTTGGTTTTCCAAAGAGGTGGCTGCTCAAATAAGGGCAAAAAACACAGCTTTCACAAAATTCAAAAGCTTGCAAACAGAAGAACACAGAAATGAATACAGGATCAAACTCAAAGAGACAAAAAGAGAAATAAGGATAGCAAAATCAAAGGCAGAGGAAAAGATGGCTAAAGATGTTAAGTGCGGCGACAAAACTTTATTCAGGTATATTCGGGGAAAGGAAGAAGATCAGAGGTGGAATTGCAGGACTCGGAAGTGCTGGGAACAGACTTGTGGAAAATGACATTGATAAAGTGAAATTACTAATCAAATACTTCTGCTCTGTTTTCACTAAAGAAAATCCTGGAGAAGGACCACCTGTGACTCCCAAATATAAAAATGGGAATGAGGTAGATACCACACCATTCAGAGAGGATGAGGTTTTAGAACAACTTGCAAAACTGAAAGTGGACAAGGCCATGGGACCGGTTGGGATACATACCAGGATACTGAAAGAGCTCAGAGAGGTTCTTGCAGGGCCGTTAAAGGATGTTTTCAACAGATCCTTGGAAACAGGAGAAGTTCCTCAGGACTGGAGAATGGCTGACGTCGTACCTCTACACAAAAGTGGTGACAGGGAAGAAGTGTCAAACTACAGGCCCATGAACCTTACCTCGGTGGCAGGAAAAGTAATGGAGATGTTCCTGAAAGAGCGAATAGTGAACTTTCTCAAAACCAACAGGTTGCAAGACCCGAGGCAACATGGTTTTACCGAGGGACGATCTTGCCAGACAAATCTCATTGAGTTCTTTGACTGGGTGACCAGAGAATTGGATCAAGGACACGTGATGGATGTCATCTACCTGGATTTCAGCAAAGCCTTTGATACTGTTCCTCATAGGAGGCTTGTCAATAAACTCAGTAGCTTGGGGATGGGTCCCAAGGTGGTAAACTGGATCAGAAATTGGTTGACTGACAGACAACAGATGGTGATGGTAAATGGAGCTCACTCGGATGAAAGGAAGGTGATTAGCGGGGTGCCTCAGGGTTCGGTCCTAGGCCCGGCACCGTTCAATGTATTTGTGAGTGATATTGCTGAAGGACTGAATGGAAAAGTCTGTCTTTTTGCAGATGACACACAAATTTGCAACAGAGTGGACTCCCCCGAGGGAGTGCTTAACATGAGGAGGGATCTGCAAAAGCTGGAGGAATGGTCTGATGCTTGGCAATTAAGATTTAATGCGAAGGAGTGCAGTGTCATGCACTTGGGTAGCAGAAATCCAAGGGAAATGTACACAATAGGGGGCGAGAGGTTGGTATGCACGGAGCAGGAGAAAGACCTCGGTGTGATTATTTCTATAGATCTCAAGGTGGCAAAACAGTGCGACAAGGTGGTGGCAAAAGCCAGGAATATGTTGTGCTGCATTCGAAGAGGAATTACCAGCAGAAAGGAAGGGGTACTAGCACCACTGTATAAGTCTCTGGTGAGGCCTCACTTGGAATACTGTGTTCAGTTTTGGCGACCATATCTTGCAAAGGATGTAAAAAGAATGGAAGCTGTTCAAAGGAAGGCGACCAAAATGATTTGGAGCCTGCGTCAGAAGCCTTATGAGGAGAGACTTGAAGACCTAAATATGTACACACTGGAGGAGAGGAGGGACAGGGGAGATATGATTCAGACCTTTAAATACTTAAAGAGAAATAATGAACAAACAAACCTCTTCCAGAGACGGGGAAGCTATAAAACTAGAGGGCATAACATGAAGCTGCAAGGTGGTAAATTGAAAGGCAATGTCAGGAAATACTTTTTTACTGAAAGGGTGGTGGATGCTTGGAACGCCCTCCCGATGGAGGTGGTGGGGACAAACACAGTGACAGAATTCAAAGTGGCCTGGGACAGACACAGTGGATCACTTTACAGCAACGAGATTAAATGAAAATAAACTGAACCATCTAATTTCTCAACAAATAGGGTTGTCCTACATGGAGCAATGGGAGGAGGAGCAGTGTGATCACCCCTAAACAAACAAAGACATGGGGAGGGGTGCACCTGCTCCTGGTGGGTGCACCACTAAGCAAAGACATGGGTAGGGGTGCACCTACTCCTGTCATATTGCTGGGCAGACTAGATGGACCATACTGGTCTTTTCTGCCATCATTTACTATGTTACTATGTAAATTTACATTGTAATTCAGTTTGGTATTTGCAGTCCCTGATTTCACCCATTGGAATCAGTGCTGCAGGCCCCATATTGCACCAGGATGAGATTGTCAAATCCAGGACTGGCTTTAAATTGCACTCATGGAACTGGGTCACTTGGCAACTCTGCAAACTTACTTGAAATTTGCAGGCCAAGTGGCGGTCACCTCCTGTGAACTGCAGCTGTTATTGTGAGACTTCAGCCCAGCAGCGGGAGGTGACAGCTGACGAGCCTGAAACTTCAAGGGAGAGAGATGAGTAGCGGGAGGAAGCGCAGCAAACATTTTAAGGTAAATTTTCAGGCGGGCCACTGCTGCAGCTGCCCCCTCCCCAACAAAATATTGAGGGCCCCTCATTAGAACTTACCCCACTGATGGACTTGAAAGTAAAATCCGAGGTATGCTATCTCGATCTAAAATTACAATCCCACAATAGCAACATCACCAGAGCCATATACAGCAAAATAAAGATGGTCCAACACCTATGCCCACTACTGGACTTCAGCGACTACCACACAATCAAGCAAGTGCTAATCCCACCCCACCTTGACTACTGCAACATTCTCTTCCAAAGACTGCTGGATCACATCCTCTATGCCCTACAACTCGCACAAAATATTGCCGCCTGCATATTGTTCCATGCCACCAGAACAGACCACATCGACCCCTTACTAAAAAAAAAATTGCATTGACTATGTATGAAAGTCAGAACTAAATACAAAGTTATATTAATCACATTTACAATATCCCAAGGATTATCTTCTACATACCTTCAGTACCTTCTTCAACAAAAACCCGATAACAGGGCAAGAAGAGCATCCCAACAGAATATCTTAATTGTGCCACCCACATTTCAAAAATACCAACATAGCCACTTCAAACAAGGCCTTTTCCCTCTACGCTCCAAGCATTTGGAATGCACTACTGGATCACCTGTGCAAGATTACAGAAAGCAATTAGACTCGCCTCTTCAAGGAACATTTTGGTGGTGATGACTAGCACCCAACCATCGCCGTTATCTACCCCTTTCCCCCATACCCTTCTTAACCCCCACCTACCCGCATTATGCCCAACACCCCATCTTGGTAGATGTGCCATCTACCTATAATTGATCTTCATCTTGTTCAAAATTCACTTATGGTCACTGTTCAATGTTCCATGTAATTGCTGTAAACCACCTTGGCTTTAAGATTAGGCCGTATATAAACCACTTAAATAAAATAAAATAAAAAATAAATAAAGAGATGTGAAAGATTTAAAAGACAGACTTAAGACACTGGCAAACCATAATGATTCTTTTGTACAGGGCAAATTCCACTCGAAGACTTATTCTGTTTCATTTAAAATGTCCCCCTTTTTCCTTCCTTTAGAGAGAACACTTGAACAATCAGACATTAGCACATAAGATACTGGGTCAGACCAAGGGTCCATTAAGCCCAGTGTCCTGTTTCGAAAAGTGGCCAATCCAGGTCACCAGTACCCATAAAGTTACCAAAAATGGTCCACAGATTCCATGCTGCTCATCGCAGTGGTAAGCAGTGGATTTCCCTGGTCCTTTTTAATAGTTTATGGACTTTTCCTCCAGGAATTTGTCCAAACCTCTTTTAAACACAGCAACACTAACTGTGTTTACTGCATCCTCTGGCAACAAATTCTAGAGTTTCACTATGCATGAAGTGAAAAAATAGTTTCTCTAATTAGTCTTAAATGGGCTACATTGTAGCTTTATTGCATGTCCCCTAGATTTTCTAGTTTTAAATCTACGTTTATCCATTCCACTCCACTCATTACTTTATAGACCTCTGTTATATCTCCCCTCAGCCATCTTTTTTCCAAGTTGACTAGCCCTAACTTTTTAAGGCTTTCCCCTTTATCATTGTGTTAGCTGATCTTTTGGCTTTCTGGAAAAATTCCTTTCTTCATTTTTGCTATTGCTTTACATGAGTTGGCACATCAGTAAGGGCTCCTGCTTCCAGAAGGCCTTTCAGATAGGGGACCCTCCTCTGAATGTCTGAGAGGTTGAGTCAATCTAACTTTGCAAGTAAGCAATTAATACTTATTTGTATAGAGCTACTGAGGGTACATAGTGCCACACAGTGGTGGTAAGAGTAGGAGAGCCCTTCAGGACCCTTACCAATCCTAGATATTTTGTATGCAGGACCATTCCGTTTCTAGGCTAGTAGGTGCAAGTCATCTTGCTGTAGCATCTCCCGCTTGGGATGGCTGTTTGGGGTCCTCCTGCCCGTTTATATAACCCTAATGCACAGGATGAAAGATAGTGTCTCCCTATGGTTTTGAGTGCTGTTCTTGGTTTCATTTTGGTGTGTGTGCAAAAGCTCAGCTCTGGGCTTTCTTTTATTTTATTTTATTTTGTGTCCTGTATGGAATCGGCCTCTGACTCTTGACTTGTCTGCTTGAGAAGATTGGATCCCCTGGATCTCAGCAATGGAAGGAGAAACTGCGCAGAGTCCATGTATCTACAGCGGGAAAAGCTTCCAGCACGGGGCAGGTTCCCTTTCCAGCAATGAAAGACTCACGTTAGATTCAGGGATCTGGATCCAGATCCCTGAATCTAACTTGAGTCTTTCACAGCTAGGAAAAGAAGCCTGGCCTGGATCCCTGAGATCTAATTTGTGTCTAGAGCTGCAGGGGGCAATGATGCCAAACCCCATTAAAATCCTCTCCTCTAAATAGGTAAAAGCTGGATCCTCTATGGCTGTGATTTAAAGTAGTATAACCTAGATCCGGAGGATCGGGTTTTTACCCAGACCCCTTCCCATTGCTGTAATAACTCAGCTACTTCCACTTTCTTTCCACCAGCTTTAATGCTTATCACTGAGCTTGGATGGGAAAGACCTAAAGTGCCAAAAAATAAATGTTCTGAAAATGTGTCTGCATCGAACAAGCTTTAATTCCATCTCTTGACGATATAGGCTGCTGCAGAGCTGTAGTATCACTCAGTTCACGTTTGATGCTTCAGCTCCTGTTTCCAACCCCAACAGATGTCACTCTCGGCTCTCCCATCGTCCCAGCATCGCTGCTGGTGGAGCGTGTGACTAACTCACAAAGAATGTTATTAGCACTGAACAGAAACTACATAGCAGTCAGGGTGCAGAAGTTGTGAATCTTCAGATGTCTGTTAACTGTCATGATTCCTGCTCTGAAACAACACTGTTCACCCCTTCTGTATTCTCATTGCTAGCTAAGGATAAGCAGGGCTGCAAGACAACTAGTTCTTTGGCTATAGCTCATGACTTTTCATTAACCTCTAGTAACACGGGATGCTTTTAACTGGTGACTCAAGGAGCGTTACATTCATATATAGTATTTCCCTGTTCCCAGAGCAGGGCGGCCCATCCATTGTGTGCGAATGTTGTTAGCACAGGGTTCCATGCTTCAGGGGGCCCTGCGCCAACATGCCACACATGGTGTTCAGCTCTTGCGTCCCAATCATTTGCATGGCAGCTTTAGAGGGAGGCCTGAGGCCCTGCTCACCTCTGTACAGCCCCCGGACTGAAGAATAAGGTTTTCCTTCACGGAGTCTGGCAATTGTGTTCTCGTGGTGCCTGCTGGTGCACCAGAGGTTAAAGGGCATTTCCTGTTTCCCGGCACTCAGCGGGCTCCACGAGAACATAGCTGCCAGATTCCATGAAGGAAAACTCTGTTCTTCAGTCCGGTGGCTGTACAGAGGTGAGCCAGAGTACAAGACTCTTTGAGGAGGGGGGGGGGGGGGACTAGGACTGGAAATGGCCGATTGGGGGGGGGGGCTAGGACTGGAAATGGCGTATTGGGGGGGGGGGATAGTAAAATGGGACTAGAAGGGGATGGGGCCAGAGGATTGAGGATGGAGAGGGGAAAAGATATTTTGTGTGGGAGGAAAGAAAAATCTACGATTGGCCAGGTATTGGGAGAGTGGGGATTGAGGATGGAGGGGTGAAATGTGAGTGGATGAAAGGAATAACGAGAGAAATTGAGGAAAGAGCAAAAGGGGAAAGATCAGTATGTTGGAGCAGATATAGAGAGAGAATGGAAAAAACTAGAAGAGAGAAAAAAGGACAAATGGACTGCAGACCATGGAGAGTTAGCAGAAGACACAAAGAAAACAGAAGAAAGTGACTGGGGCAGTAGTGATGGAAAAATAAAATGCCCAAACATAAAGGTGGAAAAATAATATTTTATTTTGAATTTATTAACTGGAATATGTCAGCTCTGGGAAATGTGCATCGCTAATGTCTTTGCGTTTTTGTTTAGTACAAGAGGAAATTAATTTATAGTTTTATTTCTCCAGTGGTGGTGTACATTCCAAGTTTGGCTTTTGTGGTTCCCAGTTTAATTATTGTCTTCATATTTCTAAATTATGATCCCTTGTTCTTTGGTGTGACTATCTATGTTCTACATGTGTAACCGAGCTGAGGTATTCTATTTATGTACCGTATTTTTCGCACCATAAGACGCACCCGACCATAAGACGCACCTGGTTTTTAGAGGAGAAAAATAGGAAAAAAAATATTCTGAACCAAATAGTGTAATAAAATATTTAATAAAGTATAACAGAATAATATTTGAACCATATAAACTGAACAGCAGTCAACAGTGGCATTAAGAACCATTATCACTGTCATTAACACATAAAGACAAAGGTTTGAGTACTCTAGTCTTCGGAAAACCCCAAGAACTCTTCTTCGCTAGAGTCAGAATTCATGAAGCTCATTTGGTCACAATCACTGACATCACTTTCTTCGCTGTCTTCGTATAAAATACAGTCTTCACTTCCATCTAAGGCATTGCTAATGCCACATTTTTTGAACGACTGTACAACAATCTCTTCCTTCACTGAGTCCCATGATCTTTTCACCCATTCGCAAACTTGAGTGATGGTGGCCAATTTCAAAGCTGTTTTTCTTTCTGGCTTTGATAACAAAATTGTGAAAAGACAGAATTTTAGCCTCATATTCTTTGGGCATTTTTTGGGCAATTCTGGTTTTGGTACGCATAGCAAGACCACATCTTCTCATGAATCTGTAGCACCATGATGGTGATCCTGTAAAGTCTTGAATGCCCCTCTCTTTAGCAATGCGTTTCGCTTCAAAAATGATCATCTTTGTTGAGACGGAGAAGCCATTATTGCGATGAAGCATGATCCATTCTTTCACGTCCACCTCCAACTCTGGCCACTTTGCAGCATGCCCACGGAAAGTGTGCTTGCTTTTGTCTCCTTTTTGCAGCTGATCCTCCTGTTTCCTCCACTCTCTAATCAGTTTTTCAGTTGGAGGCGGCCCAAAATGCCTCTCTGCTGCTCTGTTTCCATGCTCTTTAGCATATTTGATAACCTCCAGTTTGTATGGAATTTTATAGGCTATTCTTTTCTGCTTCAGCATCTTTGTAGAATGAGGTACGGTAGTACGGTACAATATTTTTCTGCAAGAAATGAAGGAACTTTCAGTATACCATAATTTCTTCAATGATTACTATTGAGCACTAACCATTTGCGTTTTCACTGCGCAATCACCATTTGCGTTGTCACTGCATACTGTATACGGTATTTTTCATACAGGTTTATGGTACCGTATATGGGAGTATGGTTTATGGTACCGTATATCTGAAGTACCGTATATGGTACGGTACTTCAGATCACAAAAGTGACAGTTGAAAGGAAAAGAGGGACAACTGAAAGAAAAAGAGTGACAATTAAAAGAAAAAGAGTGACAATTGAAAGGAAAAAAGGGACAGAGGGAAAACATTTATTGGGAACAGTTTATTGGGAAAATGTAGTGTAGTGTGTAGTGACATTTTACCTCAGAAGCCGATGACTGGAGTGAGGGGCATGCGCACTGCTGTGTACTGTAACACCGCCTACTACATGCTATCCTCCAATAGCATACGGCGGTGACACAGCACAGCAGCAGCATCGCACCTCCTGCACAGATCGGCTTCCCAAGGACAAGGTAAGGTGAGGGGGGACCTGCTGCCGCTCTGCCACTAATGCCTGGGCAAGGCGACACGGGGGGGACCCGCTGCCGCTCTGCCAATAACACTCCCTGAGAAGCCTGGACACGGGGCGGGGGAGGGATGATGCAGTCCCCAGCGACACGGAAGGTCCCGGGGGACCCGCTGCCGCTCTGCAACTTCTTCTATTCGCACCATAAGACGCAGGCACTTTTCCTCCCACTTTTTGGTGAAGAAAAAGTGCGTCTTATGGTCCGAAAAATACGGTAGTTTATATTTGATAGTGCCCCTGGTTCTCTTTCTCCAGTAGGAGATGTATTGGTATTCTCTGAGAGATATTGGTTAATACTTGCAGTGTTGCCTTTTGATAGGTAGGGTTTGGTGCTTTGTGAATCCTGGTAGTGCTGTTATAATACGGTGGGTTTGCTATGGGTTCTAAATGAGCAGTGTTTATAGTACTTCCTAATGTGTCCATGTAAATAGTATTCAGACACTCGCTCATTAAGAGGCATGTGTAAAAGTTAATATGCATTCACAAATCTTACTGTGCATTAAGTGCAGGAACACCCATTTATTTCTATTGACGCAGTGGAACTTAATGCACATTAATATTTAGTAAGCATGTCCCTACGTCATTGCCAGGACACACAAGAGGCTCGTGAAGAGCTCCTTTTGAAAGCCGCCTAAAATTTTAGTTGGCAACATACACATTTTAAAATTAAATTAAATTAAATTTATGCAAATGAGGTCCAGCGGCTATGCAATGCACATGTCCCGCACTGTCCTTGGGCCGCCCCTGTCCCAGAGGGCCCACAGTCTGCAGTGATGGAATGTGAAGCAACGTGCCCAAGGTCACAAGGTTTTGAATCCCACTCCCTTAGTTCCCAATTTGCTGTGTTAATTTTTAGGGCTATGTTTACTGATACCCCTGAACCTAATGTGCTGTTTATAGTCTTGATAGCGCCTTGTTAGCTGCTGGGGGTTTGCACAGAATTTCTGCAGTACCTAACACACTGAAATTGCAGGGATTGCGGCCCAGCAGCACTGTGGATGCACCCATTGAGGTGGTGGTATCTGCGCCTACGCTGTCTGCAGCTATGATGGTGTCTGCGAGCTGTTTGTACGCAAGATAACCGCACATTGCAGGCCGAATCATTTTCCACTCCTAGCCCACCCACTCTTGCAGGTACCAGATAGTGCAGGGAAAGTGCAGATTGCTTGGTTTCCTAAATTTTTACTACGCTAACTCAGACACTAATGCCACGGACTTGGATAATGGCTGTTGCTGAAGCTTTTACTATGCTCATGCATGCCGTGCTTTGTTTTCTGTTTCACAGGGGAGGGAGGAGAAGAGGAATTCCATTGCTTTGCTTTATTTTTCAGGTTTGTTTAGTTTCAGTTTTAGCATAAACTATTTGCAAATAACATACAATTTGCAAATAGAGCAATAAAACAAAAAACATCATAATTAAATGACACATGAATTTTTGGGTCTGATATTCAAAAGAAAGCTGAAGTCCTAAATTTGTGCCCTATTTTCAGGTGAATATAGGAGGCTAAGTTTTCAACTAAAAATGCATTTTAATTTAAGAACTTAAGTTATCTGGCCGATATTGAAAGGGGTTTATCCAACTAGTAGGACCTGCTAACCTGAAACTCCAATGAGAGGAATATTCAAGAGCACCAACCTGCCAGTGCGGCTGAACATCCTCTGACCACCGCATCACTGTCCAGACAATGCTGGGGTCGGGAGACGTCAATCCAAATCACTAATCCAGGTAGTTGCAATTTTCAGTCCACTAACCAGATAAGTGTGTTGCAAATGGAATAACAAAGATGGTTGGCGAAACTGGATACAGGATCAAGAAGGCTTTTATCTAAATGGGTTAACTAACATAGGCAACATGTGGTCTGTGGTCACGGTTACTGGTGTAACCATGTGATTGGTTCCGAGTGGATTTGTCTAGATGATGGAAGAAGATTGCAGTCGCACCATTCTATGGATTGTAGTTCTGCCTATGCGATTTATGTGATAGCTTGCCCCTGTTCCTTAATTTCATATAGGAAGGACAAAGAGGAAAATTACATTGAGGCTTAATGATCCTAGAAGTAGAATTTCTTCGATGAATGATTTCTGCTCCTTTAGTTCAACATTGGACTCAGATGAAGCATTCTACCATGGATCTGCACTGGAGGGTGATTGATCACGTCTCTATTGGCCATCGAGGAGGGAATTACGATCATCGTTTAAATTTGAGAGAGCAATACTTTGAAAACAGTTGCTCCACAAGGACTTCATTTAGAAGTAGAATGGCAAGTGCTCCTTTAATTGTTGACTCCTAACTTTTGACTCATTGTGCCATGTGATCCTTGTCATATTCCCTTAAAAATGCTAGCGCCATGTTTCTTTGTAGAAAAGCAGATGAGATGAAAGCACTGGTTGGATGAAAGGTAACCCTGGAAGCATGGTTAGAAATACTGATGCGAAACGTACCATTCGGATGATTGATGATACTGATATGTGCCTCGTGAAGGTGTGCTAATGGCCTTAAATGAAGTTATCTACTGAAATTATGATAGAACAGATGAATAGGGAATAAATACAGTTGAAGAATTTAGGAGAAACTGATTTATTATAGTATTTTATTTTTAAAAAAGTAGACCGATGATACTGAAACGCGATGGCTGTAAATAATGGCCAGTGCTATATGAGCTGCATTTGATGGCTCCAATAGGAGTATACAGTAGATTAGAATATATTTGGGATCAGAAGTTTCTTCCTTAAGTGATTAGTTTTCTTGCTCCTCTTGGAGGATTCATTTTAGTGGTTTGCTGACTTATAAATTTAGGCCTATCATTTATTTGCCTATATTTCTGAGCCTAGTGCTGAAAATCGGTGCTGGGCTCAAGGGCCGACAAACTAGATGGTTGCCTAGAGTGGCAGCTTCTGTGGGGCATTCACATCTAAACACTAGATTCTGACTGCTGGGGGCATAAAGGTTTGTTTGCCTAGGGTGACATCACCTTGAATCAACTCTTGGGCCGACACTGTTAAGCTTCTAACATTTTCCCCCACCCTAAATCCGCCCCTGATGCCACTCACTTTTATGCTCCTAAATTTAGTGAAATTTGGAGTTTAAATTTCAGTACTCAGCCCTAAGAAATTTTTCAAAGAGGCCAATTTAGGAGCATAACTCTCAAAGCTAGGAGCCCTACTGTGTTTCTTTTTTGGTTCGTTTCATTTTGAAATGAAATTAAATGAGACAGCCTGTTGCATTGCATCTTTTATCTCCAGATTTTATTCTGCTTTTTATTCTTATGGGGTTTCCTGCATGTTAATGCCTCTCTCCTGGCCCTTTGGAGCAGGAGTCATAGCAAATGGACCTTACACCAAGTTTGTGGGGAGATGGGAGGGTGTTTAAAGACACATCTATCATGACTCCATTACTGCACAGACCAAATACGTATGCAAATATCTTTTCTTTTTTTGTGCCAGATATTCCTCAAAATCTTCTCTTACAATAGTTGCTTCTTTAGCAGAACCCAAATATTCCCCATTGCTTAATCTGCAGAGGCCAAAAATCTTTTGGGTGAATCGAGGCATTATGAAAAGCCTCTGCTGTCATGTCTGTCGATGTTTAATAGTTCTGTTCATTGTTGAGGGCAAAATTAAATAGTTACAGCTAAGAATAAAAGCCCACGGGGCTAACTGGAACAAATTATATGTATATAAGAGAGTCTTCTGGTTTGAAGTTCAGCGAATATTCAAACTTGGCATCAAATCTTCCTGCAGAGTTCTGGAAGCAGTTGTGTAGGCCTGACAGGAAACCAGTGATCAGTGTTTGGTGTCATGTAATTTAACTGGAAAATCGTCTTTCACTGTGAGAAGTAAAGGAGCTCAACTCCTGCAGTGTCATCCTGCAATGCCCAAGCTTTTCCTGAAGGGAGAAGCAGAACTTTGTTAATTTAGGAGAGCTCCCTGCGTTGAGACAGGCCAAGCCAGCCCCGGCTGGTTTCACTCCTGTTCCTTCTTTTGACTTAATCAGTGGTTCTCGTTGCAGTTGGATTTTCAGGATATTCACAATGAATACACATGACTTATATCCTGAAAGAAAGGAGGCAGTGTATGCAAAGATGTCTCTGCATGTAGCCTAAAAGCTAAACTGGTTTTGCGAGTCACAAGACAGAGCAATCTGTCTGTAGTTGGACTGGCAATCGTACCAGAACTGCCTCAAGCTGTTCATATGGATTAGAGGGGGCGGTTTCTCCACATGGGTTAGTTTTGCGCATAATGTGACAGTCATGAACCTCACTCCTAAGCCAGCTAGATGGTCACTTTGATGGAAACCTTTGAAGCTAAACGTGTAGTAACGTTGACCACTAACTCAACCCTTTCCTTTTCATCATAGCCCTCCATACAGAGCAGAGAGATGCTTTCCAGTTTTCAAAGATGTATTCTTGTGTTGGAATATTAATTCCTATACTGTAAAGAAAGCCTTAAAGAATAGCCCCAGCCAACGAAATATGAGGCAAGACTTTAGTTGTCCCAGTCACATATTGCACAGTTGTTACCGTTGGCCCCAGAACAGGAGGAGAGCCTCTTGTGCTGCAGCTGGTTGAGACACCAAACTCCAGGCAAGCCGCTTCATCTCACCTCAGGAGCAAGAGATGGACAGCGAAGGAGTCGGCTGAGGTTTGCTCCTCAGGTCCTAGTTAAGGAGGCTCAGCGGAGGGGAGGGAAATGTCTCCTTCCTTTCCCTATCCAGGACCATGGAGAAGGGGCTGTCTCTTATGGATATCTAGTAGCACATCAGAAATAAATGAGGCCGATCCTCAGTAGTAAGTCATCCAGGTAACTATAATCGGGGAATTCAAAACCCTTATTTGGTCGAGTTGAGTCAATGAAAATCACTCATGTTGCCATTTGTATTTCAGTCCAGATAAATTAATTTTAGGGCAGCAATTTGTCAAAGCACAGTTAACAGCTCAACATGATCTATTTAGATCCTACACCCATCCCTCTGGCACAACCATGACTCATCCCAGAGGTAGCTGGTTGCTGAGTCAGCTGGATAAAATTTAACTGGCCATGGAGTAAAAAATTCAAGCTAAGATTTGTCTGATTAACTCAAGAAGATAACCAGACAAATCTTTTGAATATTAGCTCTGTTAACAGAGTAACATAGTAAATGACGGCAGATAAAGACCAGTATGGTCCATCTAGTCTGCCCAGTATGAGGGCAAGAGTAGGTGCACCTGCCGCTCAGTGCAGGCCACCCCTCCCCATGCCCTTGTTTTAAGGGTGAACCCACCGCTCCGTGTAGGACAACCCTGTAATGTTGAGAAATTAGTTAGTTAAGTTTATTTTGATGTTATCCCGTTGCTGTAAAGGGATCCACTGTGTGTGTCCCATGCCATTTTGAATTCCGTCACTGTGTTTGCCCCCACCACTTCCATCGGGAGCGCATTCCAAGCATCTACCACCCTTTCAGTGAAAAATTATTTCCTGACATTGCCTTTCAATTTACCACCTTGCAGCTTCATGTTATGCCCTCTAGTTTTACAGCTTCCCCATCTGTGGAAGAGGTTTGTTTGTTCATTATTTCTCTTTAAGTATTTAAAGGTCTGAGTCATATCTCCCCTATCCCTCCTTTCCTCCAAAGTGTACATATTTAGGTCTTCAAGTCTCTTCTCGTAAGGCTTCTGACGCAGGCTCCAAATCATTTTGGTCGCTTTCCTCGTAACAGCTTCCATTCTTTTTACATCCTTTGCAAGATATGGTTGCCAAAACTGACCACAGTATTCCAAGTGAGGCCTCACCAGTGACTTATACAGTGGCATTAGTACCTCTTCCTTTCTGCTGGTAAGTCCTCTTTGTATGCAACCCAACATCCTCCTGGCTTTTGCCACCGCCTTGTTGCACTGTTTTGCCACCTTGAAATCCGCAAAAATAATCACACCGAGGTCCTTCTCCTGGTCCGTGCACACCAATCTCTTGCCCCCTATCTCATACATTTCTCCTGGATTTCTGCTTCCCAAGTCCATGACACTGCACTTCTTCGTATTGGTCTAATGCTTGGCAGTTAAGTTTTATTCTTCCAGCTTTTGTAGATCTTTCCTCATGTTATCCACTCATAGTACATGACAGCAGATAAAGACCATCATGGTCCATCTAGTCTGCCCAGCAAGGTGGCAAGAGTAGGTGCACCTGCCGCTCCGTGCAGGTCACTCCTCCCCATGCCTTTGTTTAGGGGTGTACCCACTGCTCCGTGCAGGTCACCCCTATTTGTTGAGATATAAGATAGTTAAGTCTATTTTGATTTTATCCTGTTGCTGTAAAGGGATCCTCTGTGTCTGTCCCATGCCATTTTGAATTCTGTCACTGTATTTGCCCCCACCACTTCCATCTGGAGGGCATGCCTTGCAGTGAAAAAGTATTTCCTGACATTGCCTTTCAATTTACTGCCTTGCAGCTTCATGTTATGCCATCTGGTTAATAGTAGTAAAAAGAGTTTATCAAGCTACTGCACATGAATTTAACTCACTTTGGAACCCTTTTTACTAAAGCGCGCTAAGAGGTTCATGTGCGTTGGCGTGTGGTAACCACATGCTGAGGCCTGCTGTTAGCTCAGGGCTATGACCGTTACCCCGCACTGATTCGTGTGCTAACTGCCACTCATGTCTTGGGGCAGAGAGTAGGGTGGTGAGCACATTGCGGTTACTGTGGGGGTACATATTGCACACTGTCAATGTTGCAGTTATCGTGGATGGAGATACCTGCACCCATGTTAACTATGAATGTGCGTTAGGGTATCTTTCAGTCAGGTACATGCTGAACATGCCCCCAGCAGTTAGCACATGGGATTGCAATTACTGCATGTTAGTTTTTGCGCTAAATGCATGGTAAGTGCATGGCCCCTAAGAGGCAGAAGCTTCCGCTGACTTCTTCACCCAGATTGATGCCATCTTTCTCCAGAGCTGGGGGTTTGACAGATTCAACATCCAGTTTCTTCAGCTATCTGGCTAATAAGTTATTGCCAGTGCATTTTTCCTAGCAAAAAAAGGCACCGGTACTCATATGCAGGGCTTTTTTGTCAATACGTGAGGTCCACGGGTCAATTTGAGCAGGTAATGAAAAAGGTGCCGGTGCTCAGTACCCAGAGCATGTATTCTGAGTTGCATTTTGTCCAAGAAGCTAGAGGGCGACTGGAAGCTATAAAGGTCTCATGGTTTTGTTTTGTGCTGGTGAGGGGGGGTGTTTCAGTACAGTTGTAATCATTTCCAGCAGATTCTGAAAAAGCCAAGAGATTTACTGAAGCTTTTCTCCCTATCTTGTTTTCCCTCTGGGAAAATAAACTTACAGGTTTGTTACCAATATTTAATGCACAGCTGTGATCACTGCTCCCACAGGGGGATCTCTGAGACCTCTGTGCAGCTAGGGGATGTTACTTTTTCCTAAAAAGCTATTTGAGGGGTAATTTTATAAGGAGTTGCAGAAAGTTACACACCATCCTTGCATGTAAATCCATGGATTTTTAGTGATTTATGCACATAAATCTTTTCACTCTATGCACCGCGCATTTGGAACACTCTCCCTGAAAAGATACGAGCTGTTCCTGACAGAACAGAATTCGGCAAGAAGCCAGAGACTCCTCTCTCTACCTTGAGCACTTTGGTAGCGACAGTTAAAACATCCTAACCCGCTACACATGTATTTCATCACAGAGCAAAGTTTTTCATGGCTGTTGAACTGTTTCATCAAATGTACTCCTGTTCCTTATTCTATGTGAAAACGTAGACGTTAACTGTATTTGTGTTCTGTGTAAAAGTATAAGGTTTCAGTCAACCTGTAAACCGCTTTGCGTATCAGATAAAGCAGCGTATGAAACTGGCTAAATAAATAAATATTACATGGGCCTTTACATGTGTACTTGATCTGGTTGCTATACTAAAGACCGATGAAGCGTGCTTTCGCTGTGGGCGCACACATGGGTGGAGCTTAGGCAAACACGGGTGGCGTACACAAGTCACTAGTAAATTTTAAAATACTATAATTTTATGAGCATTCTTGAGAAATCGAATCATGGCCATTTGCACCACCCCTAGGGCTTCAGTAAGGGCTCACGTCTAGATGTAACACACATTTTCAAATGCACTCCTACATTATAAAAGAGGTGTGAAGTACATGCAGACAAATGCACATTAACTACACGGGACTTTATATGATGAACTTCCTGGTGGCGATCCCGACAAGGGCATGTGAAAGGTCATGTGCTAGAAATGCCCATGAGTTGCTTTTCATTTATTAGGCATTTCATATTCTACCCTTCTTAAATCGGAGCAGTTTACATCGAGAGAAAATATGACAAAAGTCGGAAGATTGACAAGAACTCCAATAGTTAGACAGGAAAGCACATTCATAGGGTAGGTCAAGGGCATTAGCAAGGAAGGTGGGGGAGGGAGGCAAGGGAGCAGGGAAACGGGAAGGAGGGGAGAAGAAGAGGAGGCAGGCTACACCGTGTGGATATTGGTGGTAAGTCCCTATTCTAAAGGACTTACACACAGGGGCGGCCCAAGGGGGGTGCGGGGCCATGTGCGGAGACTCGGTGCGGGGCCTCATTTGCATAAGTGGCCTTATTTGCATAAATATTTGCATAATGCTAACATACACTAACTTTTAGTAAACATGTCTCTTAATAAGTGTATGGATAAAGACAGACTAAAAGATTTCTACATTACTATAATCCAGTGCCAACCGCCAGGCACATTAGGAACTACTACAAACACTGCCCATTTAGAACCCATAGCAAACCCGCCGTATCCTAACAGCACTACCAGGACTCACAAAGCACCATACCCTACCTATCAAAAGGCAACACTGCAAATATTAAACCAATACATTTCAGAGAACAATACATGACCTACTGGGGAAAGAGAACAAGTGGCAATGTCTAATAGGAATTACATAAACAGAATACCTCAGCTCAGTTACACATGCAGAACATAGACCGTCACCAAACAAGGAATCACAATTTAGAAACAGGAAGGCAATAATTAAACTGGGAACCCCAAAAGCCAAACTTGGAATGTACAACAACACTGTAGAAATAAAACTATAAATTAATTTCCTCTTGTACCAAACAAAGCGCAGACGTTAATGATGCACATTTCCCAGAGCTTTCATATTCCAGGTAATAAATTCAAAATAAAGAGATATCTTTCTACCTTTTGTGCATTTTTTTTCAGTTGCAATAGCTCCAGCCACTTTCTTCTGGTTTCTTCATGTTTTCTGCTAACTCTCCATCATCTGCTGTCCATTTGTCCTTTCTTCTCTCTTCTAGTTTTTTTTCCATTCTCTCTCTCTACATCTGCTTTAACATACTAATCTTTCTCCTTTTGCTCTTTCCTCATTCCTATTTCATCCACACAAATTTTACCCCTCCATCCTCAATCCCCACTTACTCTCCCAATACCCGGCCAATTGTAGATTTTTTATCCCTCCCACACAAAATATTTTTCCCCTCTCCATTTTACTCTCCCAGCCCCATCCCATTCTAATCCTCCCCCAACATCAGCTCCCTTCTAGTTCCAGCCTCACCCAGTATCCATTCCCTTCTAGTCCCTGCATCAGCCCATTTCCAGTCCTAGCCCATCAGCCCATTTCCAGTCCTAGCAACCCCCCAACCCAATACAAGTCCTAGCCCCCCATCAACCCACTTCCAGTCCTAACCCCCCATCAACCCACTTCCAGTCAGCCCCCCATAGCCCATTGCCAGTCCTAACCCCATCAGCCCACCTCAAGTCCTAACCCCTCCCCAGCAGCCCATTTCCTGTCCTAGCCCCCCCTTAGCCCATTATCAGTCCTAAACCCCCCATAGCCCATTACCAGTCTTAACCCCATCAGCCCACCTCTAGTGTTAACCCCCCCATCAGCCCATTTCCAGTCCTAGCCCCCCATAGCCCATTACCAGTCCTATCCCCCCCCAACAGCCCACAGCCCATTACCAGTCCTAACCCCATCAGCCCACCTCCAGTCTTAATCCCCCCAGCCCATTTCCAGTCCTAGCAACCCCCCCAACCCATTACGTCCTAGCCCCCCATAGCCCACTCCCAGTCCTAATCCCCATCACCCAATTTTCAGTTTAAGCCCCCCCATACCCCATTACCAGTCCTAACCTCCCCATCAGCCCACTCCCAGTCCTAATCCCACCAGCCCATTTCCAGTCCTAATCCCCCATCACCCAATTTTTAGTTTAATCCACCCCATAGACCATTACCAGTCCTAAACCCCCATCATCCCACTTCCAGTCCTAATCGGCTAGAGTCATCATACCCCCAGTTCAAGTCTTTGCTTAAGACATATTTATTCCAGAAAGCCTTTGACCTCCTCCCCGAAGTCCCCTCATGACTGTCCTATGTTTTGTCTAATATGTTATAAATTGTCTTTGTCTGTCTCCCACTTTGTCTTTATGGTTTATTATGAGTTGGTTTCACTATATGATTTGTTTGCCCTTTCTGTACCTCTCTTTCCTATCTAACTTTGGCGTTCTATTTCCTGGTGTGCAGTGTTTAATCAAATTTTGTATTGTACACCGCTTAATGCTTATGCCCTAGCGGTATATCAAATATGTAAATAAAGATAAAGATAAGATAAAGATAATCCCATCAGCCCATATAAAGACTTAGCTCCCCCATAGCCCATCACCACTCCTAACCCCCCCATAGCCCCTCCATAGCCCATCACCACTCCTAATCCCCCCCCCAGCCCAGCCCAGCCCAGAGAAAAGTAAAAAAAAAAAAGCTGTCTTCTCCCGCTGCTGGGGCCGCCACGGCAGAATCGAGTGTGCCGGGGGGCCCCCCCCTGCCCAGCAGAGCCTGCCCTCCCCTTTATCACCTCTCTTCGTAACTGCAGTCAGACGCGCCGGCTTTCAGTCCCATTGCATGTGCTTCCAGTTAAGGGCAGAGCTTGGGCAGCGGGTAGACAGGATTAAAACTTATATGCATTTGCTCCAAATCTAGGTTCCAGCGTTTTATATTTGCTCTAGAGCAACCCCAAGATTCAAGTGCATCAGTACGCCCTTACTCTAAAGCATAAAGGGCCCGATTCCGATCCCAACGCACATCTCCTTTGTATATCCAGGCTGACCCGGAAGTACAAAGGAGATTGTGGGGCATGTATAACCCCATGGGATCAGAATCGCGAACAAGCCTGTACGTGCAGACCGGTACTGCAATTCAGTCCTGGCCTGCACATACAGGCACTGCCCGGCTAACTCAGCCAGGGTTTTTAAATGCAGCTGCAGTGTCATGGCATCATGACTCCATTTAAAAGCTGCGATGCCGGCTGCCTGCCCAAAATGTTAATTCCCTGCAACCCAATTATTTTTTTTTCTCTCCCCTCCTCCCCCCCCCCTATCCGGCCTCCAAAGGCCAGGGTCAGGCTGTGGGGAATTAACACTGCCCCCCCGCCCCCCAGCCCCTTCCGTCCACAAGAGCAGCAAATTTGAAACGTCCAGGGAAGTTATTCCACCCTGGGGTTGAAATAATTTCCCCGGCCATTTTGCTGGCCCTGGACGTACAGGGCCGACATAATCAACCTTGTACATCCAGGGCTAGCGACTGCCACTACCTGCCCACTTTCTGCCCCCATGCCGCCCCCATATAATTTCCCTGCACAACTGGCAGGGAAATTATACAGGGGCAGGAGCTGGCACGAATAGCGGGGATGGACGTCCCACCGTCATAATGACCCTCAAAGTACGTTCATACTTATTTATAGAATAGGCACCTCATAGATGCATGGGAGTTTATAGAATTACTCACTCAGTGTATATTTATTTATTTATTTACATTCTCTTATATACCGCGCTATTCTGCATCAGTGCGGTTTACATTGAACAAACTGAAATTACATTGAACAGGGCATTATAACGTGGAGATAACTATTTTACAGGGAACATGGGCTATGGAGGGTTAAGTGGCTTGCCCAAGACCACAAGGAGCACCTGTGGGACTAGAAACCCCAGTTCTTCCGGCCCAAGGTTGCTGTCCTCTAGTGGGATTTGAACCACCGACCTTCCAGCCTGAAGTACCTTGCCCCAACCACTAGGCCACTCCTCCACTCCACCACTCCACTCAGGCAATAATATGCCTGACTAGCTATACTGGAGCACATTGAGGAATACTGCATATTACGTTGCCTTCGATATCAGACATCTGCGTCAGAGAGGGGTGGAAGTAGCAGATAATAGAAGACAGGACCCACGAAGCAGCACCAGAGTTTAGATGAGCATTGAGTCACCATTTTCAATGCCATTACTGCTGCTGGCCCTGGAGAGGGGCAGCAATGGTGGTAATGAGGGGGTAGGGGGCATCAGGATGGTGGGCCTGCCTAGGGTGCCTCCTGTCCTTGCACTGGCCCTGATTTGTACAGCTTGGTGGTTGGTATGGATGAGCAGACTCTGTAGGCTGTATGGTCTTTACTTGCTGTCATTGTCTTGCCAAGATCCACCAGTCACCTGTTCCTGGCCAACTCTAAGGGCCTTTATTTGATCCTCATCTTTCTTGACCTATATGTTGTTTTTGATACTGTTGATCATCACCTACTCATCGATACCCTATTCTTGCTTGGATTTTGGTGCTCTCTTCTGTCAGTTTTCTTCTTATCTCTCCCATGACATGTTTAGTGTATCTTCTGGTAGATCCTCCTCCACTACTAACCTGATTTCAGTCTGTTACCTCAGGGCTCTGTCTTGGGACCCCTTCTCTTCTTTCTTTAGAGTCGCTCTTTGGTGCCCTGACTTCCTCTTGTGCTTTTCATTATCATCTTTACACTGAGGACTTTCAGATTTACCTCTCTACACCGGAAATCTCTCCAGAAATTCAGACCCAAATCATAGCCTACTTGTCTGATGTTGCTGTCTGGATGTCCTGCTGCCATCTGAAGCTGAACATGACCAAAACATATCTTATCTTTCCTCCTAAACCCACCTGCCCCTTCCTCCCTTCTCTATTTGTGGATAGCATGGTCATCCTCCCTCTTTTTTTCCTTGGCTCGCAACCTTGGAGTCATCTTTAACTCTCTTCTATCTTTCTCTGCACATATCCAACAGATAGCTAAACCCTGTCGTTTTTGTCTCAGAATCATGAGCAAAATGTGTCGTCCCCCCCCCCCCCCCCCCATTTCTGAACCCATTACCAAGACCCTTATCCACTCTCTTGTTACCTCCTATCTGGACTATTGCAAGCTGCTCCTTGCTGGTCTCCCATTCAATCACTTTTTCTCCTTTAATCCGTTCAAAACTCAGCTGCTCAGCTAATCTCTCACCTGTATTGCCACAGTCACATAGCTGCTATCCACTCGCTTCCGTTTCCACATAAAGTTCAAACTTCTGACCTACAAACGCATTCACTCTGCACCTCCTCTTTACCTTTCATCTCTCTCTACATCCCTCTTTGGGAACTCTGCTCATCAGGCAAATCACTTTTATCGCGCAAACTAATAGGATTTCTCCCACCCCTCTCCCTGAAATTCCCCCTTAAAGACTCCAACACCCCCCACCCAAGTTTTATACCAACTGTGTAAATAGTTTCAATGCCTGTTTTAAATTTAGTTTAACCTTATTGTGTTTAACTTTTATATCTTCCAGTTGTATACATAAGTTCATTGTATTCACTCAGTTAAATGTAAACCGTTTTGACTGGTAGAAAAACTGAATATTAAAACCTTCTCTTCTATTGCCATCTCTAGACTCTGTTTGTTTGTTCCACCATGTTCCCCAATATGCCTGGAACAGACTCCCCAAGGCAATATATTGGGCTCCATCTCTGGTTATATTCAAACACTTGAAAGCCCGAGCCTGGGCCGTAGCTTTACAAAGCTTTCAGTGGAGCTAGCCTGGAAGTGCAAATTGCAGTTCAATTGGAATAGAAGTGCTTTTAAGGTGCATAGTCAGAATTCTATGCCTTACAAGCCCCTGACGAAGGGAAACGAAACACGGCCTGTGTCGGGCTGTCAAGTGTTTAAATAAAGACTCTGTCTTTCCATTTTTATCACACCTTGGACTGGTTTCTGTTTTTCTGCGTGATATCTGCTTCTGGTGTGTTGTATCCTATCTCTTATAATGCTACATAAATTATATGTGGTAATAATCGTATTTTAAATAAGTGTACAAATCTCTTATCTGTCATCACGACAGGAATAAAGTGAAGCTAAAGACGGGGAACTGAGGTTCATAGTTAATGGAGGTCTCTTGCCTATAGAGAGAACTATTGCTTTATGCAAAAAGAATTTGAGTCCTAGAGAAGCTTACTCGTAGAGGTTCTCTCAGTGACTAAGAGAATTTTATGACCAAATAATGATGATTTTACCCTTTTGTTACAATGAACTTCTCAAAGTCCCTCTGAAGTACTTCTGCCCACAACTTCTCAGCTGTATGTCTGATGCTAATATTACTTCAGGAACACTCAAGGCTTCTAAATCATAATAGAAAATCCATAAAAAACAGGGGATTATTAGAAACCTTATTCACAATTTCCACATGGAAAATCTGGCATATACATATGGAAATGGTGATTTTTATAAAGATATAAATTTATATGTGGATGTCCATAATATGGAGACGTTCCAAGGGGTTGTGTCGAGGCATGCTTAATGCATGGCCTGAGTGAGTCAGAATTCTACACGTTCACGTTGGGATTTACCTCTTCTCCCTGGCATGTATAGGTTTTTATAAGTACTCATTTTGGCCAGCCCCTCACAGGAGGGATTAAAGGGGCTACCCTCCTTAATCCATGGTTTATTTCATTGGCAGCAGCTTTTACAGATTACTGCAAAGTGCAATCTGCAACGTCCAAGCTAGAACATCTGAAAAAACGGAGGCACGTCCGAACTCGGGCACGATTCCACAAATATATGGACGTCTGCAGAGGCGTCTACACAGACATCCCCAGAGTAGTATTCCAGACTGGGGCTATCTAAGAATAGCCTAATTTATTTATTTATTTATATTCTCTTATATACCGCACTATTCTGCATCAGTGCGATTTACATTGAACAAACTGAAATTACATTGAACAGGGCATTATAACTTGGAGATAACTATTTTACAGGGAACATGGGCTATGGAGGGTTAAGTGGCTTGCCCAAGACCACAAGGAGCACCTGTGGGACTAGAAACCCCAGTCCTTCCGTCCCAAGGTTGCTGTCCTCTAGTGGGATTTGAACCCCTGACCTTCCGGCCTGAAGTACCTTGCCCCAACCACTAGGCCACTCCTCCACTCTAATGGTTAGAGTAGGGGGCTAGGGAAACCAGGGTTCACACCCCACTGCTGCAGTTGTGATTTGGGAGAGTGCCACCTTCTGGATGCTTTATGGCCAGACCTCCAGGTTCATAAGGGTGCCTCCTGCCCACCCTTGTTCAGACACGGACATCCTCACGCTGGGGACTTCCACAGACCCCAGCTTCTAAAATGTCTTTGGAGACGTCTTCGTGCTTTGGATATCTCTATGTACATTTTACAGATGTCCTAAGCATGAATAGGGCTTCTAAGATAACCCCTATAGGCTTGCAGAATACCAACTTGCACATATAAGTTGTCAAGTTGATTTTTTCCCACCTGTGGTTTTGTAATATGGCTCCTTTGATTCTATGAATTGGGAAATAAATCCGCATTCCTGCAGGTCCTTATCCATATTTTAGAAAAGGTTTCACATTTGGCAGAGCCTTTGCTCTAACACAGTTGAAAATGTGTATGTCTTGACCTCAACACCAAGTCCGATCTCCCATGTACTCTAATATTTATTTATTTATTTATTTATTTATTTATTTAGTAAACACTTGTATACCGCTGCTTCCTACGATCAGCAGCGGTTTACTTTACAGAATCATAATGTATTGTACGGTACATTGAGATTTCAGTTTTACATTTTGATTAGTCAATGATTACGTAACACGGGACAAGCATTTGGATACGATACATATTTGATTAAAGCACACAGATCAAGGTATACATTTGATTTCAGTAGATTGGGGGAGGGCCCCATATATACAATTTGTACAGAATTAGTTGCCAAGGTGTACAGACTATACATGGTTATATACAATTTGTACGGAATTAGTTGCCAAGGTGTACAAGTTATACATGACTATATACTATTAGATTATATGCTGCCGAGTGCGGCAGAGGAGATCTGGTTGAGGTAGGGTATCGCAGTTAGATCAAGTTGTAGTGGGTTTGAAACAGATAGGTTTTCAGTTTTCGTCTAAATTCGTTCAGGTTGTTTGTGAGCCTTAATTCATGCGGTAGTTGGTTCCATTGGATTGGCGCTGAGTATGTGAACGCCCTATTGCTTGTTTCGGCCTTGACAGATCTTATGCTGGTCGGGATACATAGGGTGTTGAGATTCATAGTTCTCCTGCTCCTGTTGCTAGGTTGAATAGTGATTAGGTTATTGAGGTAGGATGGTGCGATGCCATTGATGAGTTTAAATGTTGTGATGAGTAGTTTGTAGATGATGCGGGCGGCCACTGGGAGCCAGTGCAGATCCATTAGAACTGGGGTTATGTGGTCGGTGACTTTCTTTTCCATGATGACTCTTGCAGCCACGTTCTGAGCCATTTGCAGGATGCTTAGTGTGCTCTTTGGAAGCCCTTGTAGAATGGCATTGCTGTAATCCAGGTGGGGAATGATTAGTGCTTGAGCAACAGACCTAAAGTCGGATTTCTCGAGGATATTGCGGAGTGGTTGAAGGATTTTGAGTTTGTAAAAGATGGCTCTGTTAACTGTTCTGAGGTGTTTGTCCATCTTGAGGTTGCTGTCAAGTAGGACTCCTAGATACTTTATTACAGGCTTTGTATCGTATATGTTTTTGTTTAGTGTGACTGTGGTGGGCGGGATGAAATTGGCTTTCTTGGACATGAACATGACCTCTGTTTTTTTGTGATTTATTGACATGTTGTTTTGCTGAAGCCATGATTGGAGCATGTCAAGGCATTCTTCTAGTGGACTGAAGTTAGGCTGTGTTATGTCGAGCTGTGTGTATAACATCACATCGTCGGCATATATGTGGTAATTTATGTTGTATTTCTGGAAAATACTGCATACCGGCTTTATATACAAATTGAACAGTAGGGATGAGAGGGCAGACCCTTGAGGGATCCCTTGGGTTTGGGGGAAAGCATCAGCTCTGTCGTTGTTGAATTGCACTTGTTGCATCCTATTGGATATGTATGATGTGAACCATTTCAGGGGGGTCCCTGTTATACCTAGCGAGGCCAGGCGGTCCAAAAGGGTGGTGTGATGTACTATATCGAATGCCGCTGAGATATCGATGAATATGAGTATGAACATGGAGTTTTTGTTCTCGAGGCCCCTAAGTAGATTGTCAAGGAGTGCCAGTAGTAGTGTTTCCACTCCGTGATTCTGCCTCACAAAGTATAGAAACCTTCAGTACTGAATAAGTGTAGCAAAGGCTTTCCCTCCCTGGGAACAACCACCCTTTCTGAGCAAATATCATTAAGGTTTAAATACTAAGAGGATCATTTTGAAAGGTTCAGTAGTGATTTGGATGTCTGAGGACATGGTGGACGTCCAAATCACAGACACATCTCTGTAATCATTCCACAAATGATATTTGCAGATGTCTCTTGTGCAGGGACATGCAAGGAGGTGTGGCAGAGGTATGTCCGGGCAATGGCAACGTACTTACATGTCCCCAGGGCCGGCCCGTCCATTGAGCGAGAATGTTTTTTGCACAGGGCCCCGCGTTTCAGGGGGCCCCGCGCAAAAAACATTCTAATCTAAAAGTAAAATTTAAAAAAAAAAAAAAAAAGCTGTCTGTTGCCGCTGCCGGGGCCGCGGCGGCAGAATCGAGTGTGCCGCGGGGCCCCCCCTGCCCAGCAGAGCCTGCCCTCCCCTGTATCACCTCTCTTTACAGCTGCAGTCAGTCACACGCGCCGGCTTTCAGAGCGCGAGGGGAGAGTTTCTCCCTCGCTGCTCTGTTAAGCCTGCGGGGGCTGATGGGAAGTTCCCATCAGCCCCCACGGGTTTAACAGAGCCGCGAAAGGGAAACTAGTTCCTTTGCGCTCTGAAAGCCGGCGCGGGTGACTGCAGCTGCCACGAGAGAGGTGAGACAGGGGAGGGCAGGCTCTGCTGGGCAGGGGGGGCCCCGCGGCACACTCGATTCTGCCACGGCGGCCCCGGCAGCGGCAGCAGACAGCTTTTTTTTTTTTAATTTTCCCTAGGCTGGGCTGGGCTGGGCTGGGCTGGGCTGGGGGGGTTAGGAGTGGTGATGGGCTGGGGGGTTAGGAGTGGTGATGGGCTATGGGGGGGCTTGGGGGGTTAGGAGTGGTGATGGGCTGGGGGGGTTAGGAGTGGTGATGGGCTATGGGGGAGCTAAGTCTGTATATGGGCTGATGGGATTAGGACTGGAAGTGGGTTGATGGGGGGTTAGGACTGGTAATGGGCTATGGTGTGGCTTTAACTAAAAATTGGGTGATGGGGGATGAGGACTGGAAATGGGCTGGTGGGATTAGGACTGGGAGTGGGCTGATGGGGAGGTTAGGACTGGTAATGGGGTATGGGGGGGGCTTAAACTGAAAATTGGGTGATGGGGGATTAGGACTGGAAATGGGCTGGTGGGATTAGGACTGGGAGTGGGCTATGGGGGGCTAGGACTGGTAATGGGTTATGGGGGGGCTTAAACTGAAAATGGGGTGATGGGGGGGGTTAGGACTGGAAGTGGGTTGATGGGGGGGGGCTAGGACTGGTATTTGGTTGGGGGGTTGCTAGGACTGGAAATGGGCTGATGGGGGGCTAGGACTGGAAATGGGCTGATGCAGGGACTAGAAGGGAATGGATGCTGGGTGAGGCTGGAACTAGAAGGGAGCGGATGTTGGGGGAGGATTAGAATGGGATGGGGCTGGGAGAGTAAAATGGAGAGGGGAAAAATATTTTGTGTGGGAGGGATAAAAAATCTACAATTGGCCGGGTATTGGGAGAGTAAGTGGGGATTGAGGATGGAGGGCTAAAATTTGAGTGGATGAAATAGGAATGAGGAAAGAGCAAAAGGAGAAAGATTAGTATGTTAAAGCAGATGTAGAGAGAGAATGGAAAAAAACTAGAAGAGAGAAGAAAGGACAAATGGACAGCAGACAATGGAGAGTTAGCAGAAGACACGAAGAGGAAACCAGAAGAAAGTGGCTGGAGCAATTGCAGCTGAAAAAAAATGCACAAAAGGTAGAAAAATATCTCTTTATTTTGAATTTATTAATTGGAATATGTCAGCTCTGGTAAATGTGCATCATTAACGTCTGCGCTTTGTTTAGTACAAGAGCAAATTAATGTATAGTTTTATTTCTACAGCGTTGTACATTCCAAGTTTGACTTTTGGGATTCCCAGTTTAATTATTGTCTTCCTGTTTCTAAATTGTGATTCCTTGTTTGGTGATGGTCTATGTTCTGCATGTGTAACTGAGCTGAGGTATTCTGTTTATGTAATTCCTATTTGACATTGCCACTTGTTCTCTTTCCCCAGTAGGTCATGTATTGTTGTTCTCTGAAATGTATTGGTTTAATATTTGCATGTTTCCTTTTGATAGTTAGGGTATGGTGCTTTGAGTCCTGGTAGTGCTGTTAGGATATGGCGGGTTTGCTATGGGTTCTAAATGGGCAGTGTTTGTAGTAGTTCCTAATGTGCCTGGCAGTTGGCACTGGATTATAGTAATGTAGAAATCTTTTAGTCTTTCTTTATTCATACACTCATTAAGAGGCATGTTTACTAAAAGTTAGTGTATGGTAACATTATGCAAATATTTATGCAAATGAGACCCCTTATGCAAATGAGGCCCCGCACCCCCCTTGGGCCGCCTCTGTTTGCCTCACAAAGTATAGAAACCTTCAGTACTGAATAAGTGTAGCAAAGGCTTTCCCTCCCTGGGAACAACCACCCTTTCTGAGCAAATATCATTAAGGTTTAAATAATAAGAGGATCATTTTGAAAGGTTCAGTAGTGATTTGGATGTCTGAGGACATGGTGGACGTCCAAATCACAGACACGTCTCTGTAATCATTCCACAAATGATATTTGCAGATGTCTCTCGTGTAGGGACATGCAAGGAGGTGTGGCAGAGGTATGTCCGGGCAATGGCAACGTACTTACACGTCCCTGTTCGATCTCAGAAACATCTGTTTTTACCTGCTGCAGAGAAGATGGAGAATTGAGCAACTAGCCTTAGATCACAAAGGCTCACAGTAGGATTTGAGCTCTAACCACTCTGTTCTTAAATCACTACTTTAAGCATAATGCTTAATTAGACATCTTGTTTCCTGGGGACGTCTATAAAAACATTTGATACATGTGCCTATTGAGCATGTCCACTTTTCTGAAATTGTGTCTGAACTTGCATGCATTGAACAAATATTATAAGGATGTAACTTTTTAGAATTGTGGATATCATTCTAATTCTATATGTTGAATTTCATCATGCTTTCAATTAAGCCCTGAACATATGCTCTTGGACAGGCAAAATTGAGAATTTGTGTAGTGCTGGAAAAAAATAAATCTGTTTTTATATTCCAAAATAAGTGTGTGGTAATCTGTTTTCCTGAAAGCAGAAGAATGCTGACTATTCAATTTATGGGCTGAAGTGACTTCATGGCCCCCACTAACTGGCTTCTCAAACAGTTCCTTCACTTTCACTTGTAATGGACAATTTCCAGACAACACTTATGAAGCAGCAAGGATTCAGTACAAAACATGATTTGTATGGAAATGTCACATTACACTCCTTTGCTGTGAGATCAGCTGGAGATGTGCACTACTTGTGTGCTCTGGTAACAGAACCCTCTCTTTAATGGTGGAGATGCTATTTGGGTCTTTCAGAGGTGGTTTCCTTATTTTTTATGATTGGGACTTAGGCCCATTCTGAAGGGTATCCTCAGGCCAAAACTATATAGTGGTAATGCTTTCAGGAGCTGTATAAAATTATGCCCCATCTATGCCCATCAGCCACAGTATTTTAGTGATTTGTACATGCAAATGGACATTTATTCCAGATCGTGGTTGTCCAATTAATGATCATCACAAAATAGCTAACCAGGATCTGGAGTAGTTTTGGTAAAGATCTCTGATAGTATATTTAGAAATGGTATCATAGAATTTCTGGCACAGAACATGGTAAATCTCTAGAACATGAATCAATAGATTCAAAAGGCAAAAATTCCAGGAAGGGTTTTCCACAGAGCTCTAGACCAGGGAAACTTTGTGCCGATCAAGAAAACAGGAGGGAAGAGCAGCAGAAATACAAAATACAGTTAAGAGAAAACTAGCTAGAGCTATCCACCTGGAAGACATAACTCTTTCAATAAGACACCGTCTTCCAAGCCAAGACTCACTAGTTTGAAACCAGCCTGTAATAATGGTACAAAGAAAAACCTGAATGTTAGTTTTTTCATATAGCGTTCAGATTAAAAATAATTTGAAATGTTGATATTTGCCACTCCATTTCAAATGAATACACATTCCTAATACTGCACAGGGGAGGAGGCTGAAAGGCAGCTGACCTCAGGGGGTCCAGGGTCCAACCTCAAACCCAGTGGTACTTTTTAAAATGTAGACAGTGGGATTATTTTTCTACAGCATCTGGAGCAGTTTCTAAAATTTGAAACAAAACAAAAAAAAAATATTTGTGGTTTCAAATGAAATGAAACGGGATGTGTGTGAGGGATGTACTTTTTATTAAAATGAAACAGGTAATTTCAGTACCCCAAACAAAAATGAGCCATGCTCCAGTAATCTATTCCTAAACCAGAGTTAGTTTATTGATAAAATCAAAGTCTGCACATCCGGGAAAAAAGTGAGAATGGTACAGTGGAAACAAAGCGGGCCTCTTTACTGAAGTGCTGTAACGTTTTTTGCAGCTGTGCATTAATTGCAGAAATTAAGATGCAATAACTGTAAAACCTGTGCATTAACTCCTGTGGGCAGCTTAGCATCTGTTCATGCAGTTATTACACAGGGCAGACATTTGCCACACTTAAATGCATTACCAGTAGCACAATTGCATTCGCTTTAAGGGGCATCACTACTAACGAGAGCTATCCCCCCCCCTCCCCCAAATGGACCTCCAGGAGCTCTTCACCCTGACACAAGCCAACACCTCCCAACATCTGCATGAACACACTCCCATTTCCCTAACATCAGGTACAGTAAGCCCCACCCCCATCCTCCGGCATCCCCCCTTGGCTCTTATTGGGAGCCCTTGGTGGCTAGTGGAAGGGCAGGAGCAATCCTTCCATACTCCTGCCCCATCAGCACCTCTGGCCCTAGCGGTAGTCTCATAGTACTAGCCATAGAGGCAAGCTGCAGAGGACATAAAATGATTCAAAGTTGTTAAATAACATGCAAATTGTGAGAAACTGCAGCAGGAACTTGTGAGACTGAGAGCGCGGACGTCCAACTGGCAGATTAAATTTTAATGTGGACCAGTGGCATACGAAGGGCGGGATGGTAGCCGTTGCCTGTCCCGAGTGCCAGCTGGGAGTGGGGTGCACCACCACCAAGCCTATGGAGGCAGCATGGGAAACGTACCATAAATCGAGCTTGCTACGCTGTCACCGTGGGACTGGCAACTCTTTTTTTTCTCCCAGCCGAAGTCTTGTGAATTGCAGTCCCCCTTTGGTTTTGTGTGCAAATCTGGTTTCTGCATCTGAAAAAATATGTAGCAGAATCGGAAAAGTTACAGAGACAACAAAAATGACAGTGGGAATTGAATGATTCCCCTATGAGTAAAGACTAAATAGGTTAAGGTTCTTCAGCTTGAGAGGAAGTAGATGTAGATCAGTTGCTTACTGTTTCAAGCAGTACAAAGACTATGGGACATGCCATGAACTTACTAAGTAATACCTCTAGAACAAACGGTAGAACATATTTTTGTATGTAATGCATAATTAAGCTCTGGAATTCATTGCTGCAAGATGTGGTAAAACAATTTTAGCTGACTTTAAAAATGGTTTGGACAAGTTCCTGGAGGAAAAATCCATTAACTGATATTAAGGTGCACTTGGAGAGAGAGCCCCTGCTTATCCCTCAGGGTAAGCAGCATGGAGTCCGGCTATTTTTTAGTATTTTGCCACGTACCTAGTGACTTGCATTGGCCACTGTTGGAAACAGAATACTAGGCTTGATGGATTTTTGATCTGACCCAGTATTGCAATTCTTACATTTATTATTACTACTCTTCTCTTGCTTTGAGCACTAGAGGGCCCTTCTTATAGGCCCTAACAAAGATGGCCATGTGTGTGGGGGGCTCTGGGGTAGGGGGGCCATGAGCCCCCTTGCTGGCTGGCTAGCCAGGAATTGTTTTTGGAAGTGGAGGTGGGAGGGAGGCCATGGGCCACCCACCTTTGCAATTCTTCATTGGGGAAGGGAGAGGTCATAGTCTGACTGGCTAGTCGGGACTCTTTGCAAGTCAGGGGGTGACTTTTCTTTTTTCTTTTTTATATTGTCTGTGTTGTGGATTGCAGCGCCGCAGCACCACCAATATGGGGGGGGGGCCACCAATTGCAGTAGTTGACAGCTGACATTTCTGTGCACCCGATCGTTACCATCTCGCCCCATGGATTTACAGTGGGAACCTGCGGTACCTGCTTTGGCCGGCAACTATGGGGCTTTTCCCATGGTATCTGCCAAGGCAGGTAACACAGGGTCTTTGTGGGAAATGCAAATCTCCACAGTATCTGCAGAACCTCCACTGGGAATTTCCTCTGCAACACGGATTAGTAGATATGCCACTAATACATTTGGCCAGGGCCGGCCCAAGGGTTTCTGGGAATTTCCTCTGCAACACGGATTAGTAGATATGCCACTAATACGTTTGGCCAGGGCCGGCCCAAGGGTTTCTGCCATCCTAAGCTGAAACCCTGATCTCACCACCCCTCGCTGCTGAAGCCACCGCTGCTGTCCCCCTCCCCCCCCCCCAGCTGCCACCAATTCTGTCTCAGGAAGGGGAGGCGGGCAGTGGCAGTATTTCCAAAAGCGGTGGCATTTTGCTGCCACTTTTGGAAATACTGCCGCTGCCTGCCTCCCCCCCCCCAAACAAAATCGGTTTCAACTGGTGGGGTGGCGCAGCTGCCCATGTGTACCGCTGCCCTAGGCAACTGCTTAGCTCGCCTAGTGGAAAGGCTGGCCCTGCCTTTGGACCTGCAGTCTCTACCAGTGATTAGGGAATAATTGTGCTAACCCTAGTGGTGTCTAACAATACAAACCCCCCCAATTATTTCCTCTTTGCTCCTCGATTGTCTTCTCCTCTGTGCAGTCCTGTCACCTTCAGGGGTATGTTGAGACACCGACAGTGGTAGGTGGATTTACTGTGAGACATAGCAGAGCACCATGAGGAGTTATCTGCATAGGTGCTTCCTAGAGCATGTGGCCTCGGATGAATGTGGGTGCCATCACTTATGTCTGATCATGGGTACTTTTATGCCCGTACGTATGTAGATTATGGTATTTTATATTGTACGCTTGAATCTATCAACTCTGCACATTCACTGACCAGAGCGTGCCTCAGCTGTGCCTACCAGCGGATTACACACCTTCATGCCATAGTGCATATATTCACAGTGGTCAGTCATTTCTGCACATATATGGCCACATACAAGTGGGAATGACATCAGACAATTGCCTTTAAAGTCCTGCATGAAGCTGCTTTTTTTTGGACCCGCAGTTTTGTGTGTTTTGCTATACGTGCCAAAAAATATACATGTATGTGCCAGTCTCCGCTTTCATCACAGCCTTTTACGTAATACTCAAGGAACTGTAAACATCCTGATCGGGCTCGCCCAATTCCTGCGCGTCCCTAGATATTATCTGCAAAACGGGCAACGCATCATTACAAGGATGGCATGCGCAGATCCATCAAAGCGGCATTTCTCTGTATTTAAGGGTACCAGGTGCCCCTGATTCCCGCTTGTTTGGCAGCTTCCACCCCAATTCCAGCACTGGGGACAGAGGAGAAAAAAAAATGATTTTCAGTTTAGTGATTGGAATATGTCAGCTTTTAGAGTTTCCACCATTAGCTTTACACGGGGGAAATGCATCACTGTTTGTATTTCTCTGTCAGTTTGCTTGTAAGTGGTATTGTTGCAGTCTTGGGATGGATTGGGGGGAGAGGGGCGCGGTATAATGACTCCTTTCCTCTGTCATCCTCCATGCCTTGTTGCTCAAGCCTGGAACTAACGTAACTTCCTTGCCACCCCCCCCCCCCCCGGCTCCTCCTCCTCCCCCCCATTCAGATAAAGTGTCCCACATTTACCTTCAAAATATCTGGTAACCTCTGTATTCTGACCCATCTTTTGCCAGTGTGAGGCCCCTGGCAGCCTGCAGGGGCCCCGGATGGGCTGGATCCCACATGAGTCCAACTGCCCATGTCATGGACTCATCACTAAAGTCACTTGTGACATCATTTCATTACAAATCATTGAAATCAACTTTAATCAATTACTGACACACTGACCTACAAAGCTGACAATCATATGTTCACATCACAATTCACAAACAGCTGTCAGGTTAAACCGGAAGTAGATTATGATAGCCTGGTTCCCGTTCTACAGTCTACTGTTCAGGAACACTGAACAAGCTGAACAAAGGACCAAAACATTTAAAAATAACTTTAAAAAACTTTACGAGTGTAAAATAAAAATATAAAAAAAATAAATTGAAACTAGAATAAGTAAAGAAATAACATAATAAAAAAAATTAAACTTTAAATGCCTTAAACATAAAAATGACTTATAAAACTAAAACATTACAACAAGCAGCTGCTGGAGCGCGCGGGGCCCCTTAGATGTGTGGGGCCCCTGGCACAGTGCCATAGTACCAACCCATAAAGATGGGTCAGTCTGTATTATAAAGCTTTATCCTCCCCTTACATATCCCTGGTGGTAGAAATCACCCACTGAAATGTGTAGTCCCAGAATTGGTGTAGTTTGTTTCAGCCGGAGAATGCAGAAGTGTGAGGGTTCCGGATGAAGAGACTGATTTTTCTCTGGAGCTGTTAGGCTTGGGGGCCTTTGTTGACTTTGATGAGGCCTACAGAACAGGCTAGCTTAAGGCCTACTGGGAGCTCCTTTATATGAAACCAGGGACTGTTGGATTAGGCAAATTCAGGACCAAGGATTTGCATAATAGCTTGACAGGACATGATGGATTAGACTTTTGAAATTTAGTTGTAAATTTGCAGGATTGAGAGACTGACAATAGGCACTTACTACTCAGTCACAGATAACTCCTTGTCAACAGAACTAATCTTGTTTGCCTTGTCATTTATAAAGTTCAGTTACAGGACAGAATTTCGGTTTAACTTGCACTGTAAGCTTTAGGGCTTCCTAACGGACTGCATGTTTTTTTCATTTTTATGTCTTGTCGATAAGCAAGTTCCAGAATCGCTGTGAAATCTTACTATAAAAATTCAGTAGTTCTAATAAATTATTGGGGGGTGCATTTTATAAAGGATTTTTCATGGAAAAAAGGCCTCTCTAAAATACATAAAAGGAATCTTATAAAGGGCCCCAGGGGTTGCCTAGGTGAAGGTAGGGATAGTGCTAAGACGACGTGTACTTTTATATGAGCCACGCATAGGCATGTTCGGGCCGGGTTTGGGCAGAAGGCAGACAGATTCATAATCTGCACACTTTGGTAATTTTCTATATTCATTCCTGTGCATATCTGGCCACTTATGCAATTCAGTGACCTTGTAGAAAATACCAAATGGCAGAAAGGTGCATGCTTTGGCGGCATGGAGTGTGTACTTTGCTGGTAGGTATAGCCAGGGGGATGGTCTGGGTGTAGTTCGCACGTACGAGTACATGTGTTGATTATAAAATACCTGAATCAATCTGTGTTAAGTAGGAAGAAACATTTACAGGTGTTCCCTAGCATGTGTAAATGATCGTGTCTGCACACAAGGTGTGCTCTCGCCCTCGTAGGATATTATTGTATTAAGACAGGTAGGTGCCCATATGTCATTAAAAACTGGTGCCTATGTAAGTGCCTACCCATGGTAACTAGCATAAAATCATCCTCTTTGCTTGTGAAATACCCGTGAATACATGCATGTTGTGTGTGAACATTTAGGCTGCAAATGCTTCAGCCTTCAGTCTGCGCATGATTTCTGCTGCTTTTGTCCTAGTATTTCATAAGGACACTTAGGTGCTTATGTATCTCTTTAAAATAGGCCCCTACTTGACCTTTATACATAGGAAGCCTGTTATAAAATTCCCCTCTACAATTACCCCCTAAAAGACTAACTTAGTCTGGCCTAACCCCTGACTATAACTTCAAAATCCATGTTTCCCCCTTAGAATTCATCCGTTCTCAATCTCCACCTGTCTTCTGTGTCTTTCTGCTCCACTGAGCAAGGACTGTCTATACAGCACTGTGTGTACTGGGTTGCACTATATATACGGTTACCATAGTTTTGGCAGGCAAATCTGGGGCACGTATTCGAAGTATGTGTGTGGGAGGGGATACCTTGGTTTCATGTTTCAGCAATCAGGTATGGAGGAGGGAAGAGGAGTCATTATCCTGCACCCACCCCCCACCCAACTTCCATCCCATAACAGTACCAACATCACTTCCAAGCAGACCAATCAATAGAGAAATAGAAACAGTGATGCGTTTCCCCCGTACTCCGCAAAATATAAAGATGTTGTTGTTGTTAAGTGCCGTCGAGTCGGAGTCGACTCATGGCGACCCTCTGGATAGCTATCCTAAATTGTGTTTGGTCTTCAGTCAGGCGGCTCATTGTTGACAGAAATATAAAGATAACGGATGTAAATTCTAAAAGCTTTCTACCCTCTGTCCCCATTGTTGAAATCAGGGACAGGAGGCTACCAGACAGGTGAAAGTCAGGGATACAGCTCTAAAATCGGGGACAATCCCCAAAAATTGGGGACATCTGGTAACCATATACTGTAATACGTTTAATAGTAGAAAGAACAGCCAAAGAAACGGAGCCTAGTTCACTGGCTGCTGTCGCCTGTTCTGAGCTCTCGAATCTCAACAGAATAAACTTTTAAATGATTTCAACTGTATTATGTGCATTCTTACTTTATTTCTATGATTCTTTCTCTCAGAAATGCATCTTTCATTATATTTCTAGCCTTTACCATCTTATTTTATGTGGAAATAAGGTAGTCAACTAACAAATTGTAGGTGATACCTTTTCATTGGATTAACCAAATGTATCTTTGACAAGCTTTTGAGAGTTATCTTGGCCTGCTGAAGAGGATAAATCTCAAAAGCTTGTCAAAGATACATTTCGTTGGACTAACGAAATGTATCTTTGACAAGCTTTTGAGATTTATCCTCTTCAGCAGGCCAAGATAACTCTCAAAAGTTTGTCAAAGATACATTAGGTTAGCCCAATGAAAAGGTGTCACCTACAACTTGTTGACCTAACATGTCAACTACAATTCTCTGGTAGGTTAAACCAGAAGGGCAGAGCATGAAAGTCGCTATACCTTGGTAAAAGGAATGAAGCAGTGGTTTGAAATAATGAACTTTGGTGCAGTATGGTGGGGGGTTTTTATGAGCCCTGATGCAGAACTGAATTGGTCTGTTTGAAACACAGCACTGGGTCGGCGATATGAAAAATTTGGTGAACATGAAATTTATTTGAATATTTGGATGTTGATGCACGTCAACATAGGTTTACTACTTTAATATATGTATAAAAAGATGGAAAAAGACCTAGTGGTGGCACTAGTATTGTTTGGCTAACAAGCTAAGTATGTAATATGGTCCAACAAAAAAAATAATTTTTAATAACACTTCATTTTGCCTTATTGAACTACAATTCTCTGCCTTATTTTAAGAGCATTATTTTACCCATATTCTGTAAGTTCATACTGGATTTATCGAAGCCTGGCCTTGTTTTCTAAATTTTAGTAGGAAGCAAGTGGCAACATCTCATCTGCCATGGGGAGCCCCTACTCCTTAGTCAATGTGATTAAATGTGCTGTTGTGCTTTCAAGCAAGAGTAGGTGGAACTATGTACCCCTGCTTCTACTGGACATACCACTATTTGCACCACAAATGATGGCCATGAATCTCAAATTTAGACATTTTTCTTTCCCGTTGGGGGTCTTTGAGGATGTCATTCTGTCTCTTGTTAAAAACCTTTCAATCGTCTATCCTCCCACCTCCCTACCTGCATAACCGCCCACACCTCAGCACGGCTACGTCAAGCCCATCTGCACCATGCTACCAGCTGCTCCATTGCAGACATTGATGCTTGATGGAGGCTTGGCAAAAACCTCTGTCAGTCACTCAGAGGAAGCAAATAAGTCAAGTCTATTCATGGTTCTGCTGACAGAAAGCAACTGCTCTGTTTACAGATGCAAATGGCACTGGCTTAGTTTGAATATTCAGATACTGAAAGGGATACAAGGCTTCTTGTTTCTGACATGTCCCTACTGGTTTGGCAATAAAGACCCAGTGGTACTGGAGATGAACAAGCACTACCAGCTGCCTGAAACTAACCTTGCTTATACAGCTTAATTCTCTTTTAGAGGCAGATATATTTGGTAGGGATGTGCCTTCATTTGAAACAAAATGGGGAAAAATATGCAACCCTTCCTATGTGTTTAATCCAAGCACGACATTAACTTTTCCATTTGGATGCGTTTTCTATGTCGCTCATGCCAGATGGAAATAAATTTAAACAAGAAACTGGTCAAATTACAACCAATATGACATGCACATACTACAATAGTCAGTCATGTTATATCTTATGAGCCATAAACTATCATGATGTTCATATGTCCCACAGGGTGAGACAGATCAGAATGGGAAACTTTAAATATTCCAGAGTCAGACAGTCAAGTGGAAAGGGTTAAAAAAATCCACAATTTTATTCCTCTCCTCCCTTTCGCATGCAAACTACTTGAATATGCTGCTCGTCTCTACTGTCTTGACTGTCTTCTACTCAATACATTGTTGATCCACTCCAATCTGGCTTTTACTGCCTACTTTCTACAAAAACAGCCCTTGCTAAAGTCTCCAATGACTTGATCCTGGTCAGATCTCAGGGCCTTTACTCAGACCTCATTCTTCTTCTATTCGCTGCTTTCAGTTTTGTTGATTACCACCTCACTTGGATTTTGGGGCTCTGTTCTTTCATGATCTTAAGTCTCCCATCGTACTCTGTGTATTGTTTGGTGGAACCTTCTTCACTCCTCTCTCATTGCCAACTGGTACACTTCAGTGTTGTATTTTTGGGGCCTCTTCTTTCTCTATAAATTTATTTAAATACATGAGTAAGTAGTTTGTTCCCTTGTTGCTCTGATCTGTGCCGTCTTTGACTCCAAGAGCTCTCTCTATATCAGAAAGTTTAGCAGGAATTCAATTCCAAAGTTCACCCTGCTCGTCTGACATTGCTATCCTGGTGCTCCATTGCCATCACAAAATTAACGAGTATGAAACCCCAGTGCTGATTCAAATCTGGATCTTTGGCTCTATAGCCATCATAACAAGGTGTGGTACCTCCTGGCTTCTGGCCAAGCACCTAAGAAAGAAAGCAGAAATGGTGTGACCATGTGCCCATTCAAAGAGATTTCTGAGGAGAGTTGACTAAGATCACTTAAGCCAAAGCATTACAGGGGAACCTCGCCAAGAGCTGCTGGAGGAAGTAGCAAAAGGTAGTGTCTACTGAGGAGAAGGAGAACTTCAGGGAGAAACAGAGACTGTGGGACTCTGAGCCACATAAAGCCTGCATACCGAAGGGGAACAGTGTCTGCAGTTTTTTCTAAATCAGACGGACCTTATTTATTTACTCCTTGACAAGAAGAGGGCTCCGGTTGGGACTCTATTTGGTGAAGGCCCAAGGAATTTAGTTGGAATAAGTAGTCAAGAGGCTGTACATTGATCTGTTGAACTTGCTGTTGTGTTCAGAACCAGCCCAAGGATATCTGACATCTACCTGTAGATGAACCATCAACCATGCACTCCTACTCTGGACTGCATCTCCTCTTTCCTTCCAATCCCTTCCCCCTCCAGGTTACCAGAATCTCTCTCCTTCCCTTCTCCCTTTCCCAAGGGGTCTAGCATCTTTCTCCTTCCCTTCCTCCCCAGGTGCCCAGTGTACTTTCCCCTTTCCTCCTCCCTCAAGATGTCTAGTATCACTGCTTCTCACCCATCACCCTCCACAACTGTCCAGCATCTTCACTTCTCCCCCTCCACCTCCACCAAAGTCTCTAGCATTTTCCCCCTTATATTCCACCACTGCTGCTACCAACATGGCTGTCCACTCTACCTTTACTGGAAATAGTTTATCCCAACCCAAAACCAATGACAGTCCTTTGAGTACCTGTGCATACATGTTTAAAGTCTACATATCTTGCTGCCTCCAACAGTGAACATTGGAAGAGCCAGAAATGGTAAACCTTAAGCGAGCATGCATGGATGTTCAAAGGATCATCACCATGCTGTACTGCTTTTAGGTAGGTAGAGTGGGCAGTAGCATGCCTATCTCCTGCACGGCTCTGCTGCCACCCTCCAAAGATGTGTCGCCTTAGGCGGACACACTTATCTGCCCTGTGCTAGGCTGGCCATGGCTATATTACCTGTTAAGTGTGATTTTGTGCCATTTTGGAATTTGCATTCTTCTCAGCACATTTTGCTGGTCCCCCCCCCCCCCTTCATTTGCAGTATTATCATCAATCTGTTTCTCTGTTGCTGGTCTCTCACTGTGTCATGTCCTTCTTCAGATTCATTTCGAGTCATCTTTTCGTAAGTTTAAGGTTCTGCTTAAGACATTTTATTTTGTGCGTGCTTTACCATCTAGCTAATCTGTAGGTACTTTTCCTTTTGGGAACTGGCAGAGGGGTTTTTTTTTCTTTCCTTTGTGTCCTACGTGTATGTTTATTGTAAATTTCTTTTGTTTTCTTCCTTTATCTTTATTTGCACTTTATATACCGCCCTTGTCGAGACATTAGGGCAGTTTACAATAAGTAAAACATGTCTACGCTATGAAATAGAAAAGAACGCCATAAAATTATAGAAAAGGATAGAAGTAATAGGTCATTAGCAAATAACACAAAAGCAATATTTAAATAGGGTATACAAAGGGTATCACATGGGGGGGTTGAAGGCTTGTTCAAACGGGTTTTTAACAAATTTTTTTTAATTTTGGGTATGAGAATTCTAAATGGAGGGAGGGTGGCAGGGCGTTCCAAAGTACGGGACTTAGGAAGAAAAAGGCAGCACGTCGAGTCTGTTCTAAATGTGCTCTAGAGGGGGAAGGTAAAGATAGCCAATTTGCATGCAATGAAGAGAGTTGACGATAGGGAGTGTGGAGAGAAATAAGATCAGACAAAGTGGGTTTGCTGTGTGAATAGCCCGAAGTGTCACAATCAGGAATTTATATTGGAACATGACACGAAGAAGCAACCAATGAAGATGGTAAAGGAAGGGGGTAATATGATCGGACTGGTGAGCATACATAAGACGAGTTGCTGTATTTTGTATTAACTGTAAGCGTTGAAGCTGATAGGAGGGTAAATTAGAAAGGACTATATTGCAATAGTCCAACCTACTTATGACCAAGGCTAATACTAGAGTAGAGTTGCAGTTTGTTTTCTCCCTATATTTGCCTTTATTATTGTAGACCACATAGATGCTTGTTGTGTGATTTTGTGGCATATCAAATTATAAACTAATTTGCTAGTGACTTTGAATTTCTTTACGTAAACTACATGGGGTTTGGTACTAACTTTTGGCATGGACTGAGTCTTTTTTGTTGTGAAAGCAGTGGAGAGAGTGAACTAAGAGTGCAATAGGATATCCTGGTCCTATCCCAAGAACCCTCTTTAATCCTTTATTAGAATTAGAAAAGATACAGAGAAGAGCCACCAAAATGGTACAATGGATGGCAGGATACCCCTCCGAGGAAAGGCTTAAAAGGTTAGGGCTCCAACTTGGAAAAGAGATGGCTGAGGGGAGATATGATAGAGGTCTATAAATTGATGAATGGAGTAGAACGGGTAAACAGAATGAAGCTACAATGTAATCCATTTAAGACTAATAATAGAAAATGTTTTTTCACTCATTGCATAATCAAACTCTACAATTTGTTACCAGAGGATGTAGTAAAAGCTGTTAGTGTAGCTGGGTTTAAAAAAGGTTTGGACAAGTTCCTGGAGAAAATGTCCATAAACCATTGCTAAAGAGGATCCGGAAAATCCACTGCTTACCCCAGGACAAGCATTATGTACCTTTTTGGGAACCTGCCGGGCATTTGTGGCCTGGATTAGCCAGTGCTGGAAACAGGATACTGGGCTTTGATAGACCTTGGTCTGGCCCAATATGGCATTTCTTATGTTCTTAAATTTCTTAACCCTGAGAGTCAGATCTGCAGAGTGGAAATTGCCCCTGGATATTGTACCCTGGAATGTCTTACGGTGTTCACAGCTGCTGAAAGGGACATACAGCCTGGCAGGGGTTACATGTAAATCAATGAAACAAACTCCTACCTTAATTCACTTTAAATCATGTTTTTTAAGCGGCAGAATGTGAAAAATGTACAAGGGTATGAAGACTTTTGCAACATATTGTATATTGCAAAGATATATTAAAGAAAAACATTTTAATGTAATGGCTTTTCACTAAACTGACTTAAGCCTCATTTCATAAAATATTAATATATTAAGGTACTTATACATCTATGAGACTTGAACATTTTATTGGAAGATCATTGCATCAACGTATCATACGTGCATATGTTAATTTACTTTTTGTGTTCAGTGTGAAAACTTAGGTTCTTTTCTTTTTGCACTGTGATTGCTTTTCCCCTTTTTACAAACACGAGAGAAAAAGGCTGTTTTTCATAGATTAGCAAGACAGAGACGAGACTTGGGACCTAACCTTTTGCAACACACTTTTTCTTTTCAAGTTGTGTGTTGTGCGTGCTTTACCCTCCAACAAGCCAAATCGGAGAATCCTGTACAATTCAAAGAGGCGTTTCTTGTTTAAACAGGTGCATGGCACAGGCAAGGTTTAACCACGGACGGATTTGTGCACCCAAAGCAAGTGGGATATGAGAGCGCCACTCCTTGACCACCCAAGAGCGAGTCACATGTCCAACATCTGTATTTTATAGAATTTGCTTTTTGGTTTTTCCCAGGGTACCATCAACTTAATGAAATACAGAGCAGCTCCCACATCACACGTTGACTTCAGCTATTCCTTCTGCCCAGAACATTTCCCTCCATTACTCTTTCCTGTAACCTTTGTTTTATTTCTTTTGTAAAAAATGCATTTTTTGTAAATAAAATTTATTTTTAAACAGGGTAGCACACATCTGAAAATCCTTTCTAGTGCTGTTTTCTAAAACCAAACTTGTGAAAGCTTTTCAGTAGCACTTAATTTCCCAACTCCTATAAGGCATGGGGTCTATGCCCAGTGCTTTTGGTAATTCCTCAGATTTTCTTTCCTGTGGTTACAGAGCAGACTTGGTTAATTTTGGGGTTGACTCATTCCCTGAAGGTTTTGGCTGCCAGGTTTGAACAGCAGCCAACTATCAGATTTCCTGATTTAACCAATAGCCATTCTGATCTTAAAAGGTAAATATTTTCCGAGGGATAGCCATGTTAGTCAGGAGTAGCATAAATGACAGAGACAGGTAGCACATTATAGACTAGCCTCAATAAATTGGTTAGTTTTTATAAGGTAAAAAACATATTTTGCAATTTATATGTAGAAAAAATATTATCAATTTAAATATTGTGCAAACTCTTGAACTACAATTTCATTTTCGATTGGCATTTAACCATTTGATGGATGACTTGCATTATCAAACTGTAGACGCAAACTTCTGTAAAGACGGAGCCCAGAACCATTCCACGCTGGAGGATAATATTGACACTAACACCACCAAAACCAATAGTACCAGTTATCGTATTGTCTTCCGCAGTCCTCCCTGAGAAGTTGTGGGCTTAAAGTTTCCCTCTTGAGAAGGCTTTCTCCGAGGACTGTGGAAGACAATATGATAAACGATGCTATTGGTTTTGGCAGGGTTAGCTAGTAAGGTGCCATCTGCCTCTGTCACTTTTGTCATAGAGAGTGGCCAAATAGCACCTTTTATCGTATTTGCAAGGATTCAAATGAAGATATTTGGAACGAGCAGGAGGCAGAGTTTGTCTAAACTTTCCATTAATTGGCTCTTCTCAGTTTGTATTCAGGGTCGGTGCTACCAGTGGGTAAACTAGGTGGTTTCCTAGAGCACCAATAGTGCGAGGGCAGCCCATTGCTGCTGCTGCCGCGCTCTCCAGGACCAGCAGCAGTGGCAGCACTGGGTTTAAAAAGCACTGCAGCACTTACCTAGACCTTCGGCACTGTGGTGCTGTTCCCGTTTCCACCACCTCCAATGCAGAATGGTTATGAAGGTCCTAGACAAGATTTTCAAGTGCAGAGATGTATCTCTGCATACAAAGAAATAATTTGTCCAAGCCATGGCATTTTCACTAACGTCAATCGAGCGTGTAAGTTGGATGGTGAAGAAGCAAGACAGGAAAAAAAAAATCAATGCCTTTGCATTATGGTGCTGGTAAAGAATACTACAAATATCGTCTGAACAAATCACTCAGTATTGAAGGAGATCAAATCTAAGCTTTCCTTGGAAGGTCAAATGGCAAGACGTCCACTTTCATTCTTTGGATACTTTATGCAAAGAGAAAGATCATTAGAGAGAGACAGCATGCTTGGCAAGGTTGATGGGTGACACAAACGGGAAGCCCAGCAATATGATGGATCAACAACACTATCAAGAATTAGTCGAACACAGTTTAGCACGACCATCCATAGGGTCACCATGAGTGGACATCAACTCAACGATACTTAACAAAACCAACATTTAAAAGTTAAGTCAAGCAGAATTTAGGAGAATGCTGGTTAAGCTATCCAACAAAGGCAAAAAAAGATGATGCAAGAAAAACTGTTTACGTCTCATCCAACTTCACCGAGTACATAACAAGCAGAAAGGAGATCACAATAAGGCAAGTCTACCTTCAATATCTCATAACTCTGGCACAGTTTCTGGACATGCAAGTAGATAATTCATGAAGCCTGGCTGCAGGAGAACCCACTGCAATGCCTCTGATATGAGGACTGTGATCCCTATGCCAAAGGTATGCCAACGCGCAAGAGCAAAAGGGGGGGGGGGGCTCCTTGCTGTTCTGCGATAAATGTGACAAATAAGTAAGATTTATGTAACTGAGTCACATAAAATGGAGTCTGGAGTTTAGGAACTTTGTCTCCTTTGTCATCTGTTGGGGGCTGCTGCTGAAACCATCAGCTGTCCAGAGGGACTCAGGATATTTGCTTACTTATAAAACCTTATATGCCCTTTTCTTACACAAACCAATCAAGATGGTGAATAAACAGCTAAAAACATAGAGTCCAATATTCAGAGTGATTGAGGTTGGCAGACCTGCTAAGTGCATTAGTCATGGTGACTGAGAGCCCTTGGCACTACTGCTGAATGCCCTCATGCTGACCCTCTAGCAGCGGGGTATTCTGGGGGCAGAGTGGAGGCAGTACCCGATGATCGATTAACCGGCCTAACGTTTGCCGGGCAATAGCTGAACATTTCTGCTGCCTGGTTAGCTTTGCCGTTATCCAGATGTGGCCCCAGCACTGAATCTTCAGGTTTTAAGTTCAGCGGTGATGGCTAGCCACCTTATATCGAGCCCATAATATCAAAGATAAAACCCCCCCAATAAATCCCATCCCAGTCTCTACCTTAGGGTCCCAATCCACATCATCCAAAACACACTAACCCACATAGTGCTGTCCTCACCAGAGCATGTCTAAGGAAACAAATCAGTTTTGAATCCCTTCTTAACCAGTACAAGGGTGAGAAACTTGGGCAATACTGATCATACAGTATATTGTTGTGAGGATAACCTCTTATCTGAAGGATAAGTGACTTGCAGTGAGAAGTGCTTACGAGATTGTGTGAGAGAGAAATCTTGCATTATTTTTCTTTCTAACCTTGTGTAATAAGCAAATGAATCATGGTGGCTGTGGCATTCCTATGGGATCATATTTTATTTCCTTACCTTTTTGTTCAGCTCACTTTTGGTATTAACACTATAGCTGTGCTAACAATTACAGTTTTCCATTAGGCTGGAAATCCTTAAAACCCCTACTGGTTGAGGTTCCCCCAGGATAGGCTTGGGAACTACTGGTCCAGAGCACCAGGGGTCTACTGATGCTTTCACAGATACTGTCCATTGTGACATACACCCAAAAGGGCTTGTTCCAAAAAGGGCATACTACAAACTCCTTACTCCAAAATATGTAAACAAAACACACTGGGGCAGGTTTAGAAAAAAAATGCACTGGTAGTGCATGGTTAGGTTGTGAAACCAGCATGGAGGCCCACACCAACATCAGGGGGCATATGCGTTCATCTCCTACCATTTGGTGCATTACTTGGAACCCGGCACACACATGTATCTAATGCCACCACTGAGGTGGGGGTAAGTGCACCCATGCTAACAGCAAGAATAAGTTAGCATGCACCCATAACAGCCATGCTAAATATGATGCTTCGTCAACACAAGTTCTGCTGCAACCCACTCTGTATCTGCCCAATTGCGCGCTACCCTGTCAGTATGGGATTTTTAGCACTGGCCCATGCTATCTTTTAGTGTGGTATGCTTACCATAAACTAAGCCCCCACGCTAATGGTTAGCACAGTTTAGTAAACATGCCCCATTGTCAGATGGGGAATCTAAGGATTATCTACAAAGCTGAGAAAGGTCTTCTGGCTGTTCTCTATGTTCTAGAAGAAACCCCTTGGTCATTCCTGGTTTTTAGACTTGCATCCCTACATTTTGTTCTAGTTTAGTCCTACCCATTTTGTTCTAGTTTAGTCCTACCCATCAATTTTAAAATCAGCTATACAGGTATCAAGATGCAGTAGGAGGGGGATGTCAGAGGGCACCAAGTTGCTTAAAGTTTCCCTCTTGAAGCTAGGTCACAGCAGCTCTGAAGAAAGGCCAACTGTGTCCCCCAAGTTGCCTTATTCATTAAGAAAGTCATCAATTTCACCTCTGATATCACTTTGATGATGATCTGGAGTAATTATGTAGAGAAGGAAAATCTAGTTTAGCATGTGGGGAGGAAGAAGGGGTGGAGGAGGCAGAGGTGGGATGACTAACAATGACAAGGGCATTGGTCTCATCAAACTTTATTCTGTCAGTCACTAGAAAGTGACAGCTGGAGCTACCTCTAGCCATTCAAGAACAAAGAGGAAAGCACCCACTTCTTCTGATGTTTAAACAGGGAAGCAGGCCTTTAAAGTTTGAGCACAAAAGGGAAAAAGCAAAAACAAAAAAACAGAAAAAAAACCACTCGAGGGCAAAGGGATTATTTGTCACTCCTGGCAGTCAACTAACCACTGAAAATTTAGCATCTTAGCTTTAATGGTCAAGTTTCATCTTCTAGAAAGGTGAACAGGGTCGTGACCTAGAAATGAGAATGGGCATGAATCCTTTTTACTGATTTGGTGTGCTTTTTAAAGTACCAGAAGAATTTTGTATTTCTTGGTTGACTGAATGTAAGGAGAACTGAAGTGCAAAGGACTCCCATAATGAAAATTAATTTATCTCTGGAATGATACTTGTCAGATGTTAATTTTATGAAATAATTTGATCTTGAGAAAGATGTCATTCCATTTTAGTAATATAAACATAGGGCGTGTAATATGCATGTTTACTAAACTGTGCTAAAGGTTATGGGGTCCAGCACTAAAACTTCCATGCTAACAAGTTAGAGTGCAATTGGGAATAGATAAGGTAGGTTGGGGTGGAACGTGAGTGTCAATGTCACGTTACAGGAAGCATGGGCGTTATGGGCATGTGCTAATAGTCGTCGTTGCTATTCATGCAGGTCCACTTAATACCACCTCAATGCATGGCATTAGGGATTCCACAGTACCATGAATTAGCAAGGCACCGACAGCAGGGGGGATGTACACACATGCTCCCTGAAGTTGGCGTGGGCCTCCACACTGGTTTCACGGCCCAACTGCACATCACTGGCATGTCTTCAGTAAACGTGCCCCTTTGACTTGATAAAACCTATTGACCTAATCTTTCAAAGCACTTTTCCATGCAGTGGCAGTTGCTTGCGGATGAAAACCTCATTTGTGACTTTTTGGCAGCGGTATCCATACAGTGCCACTGAAAATTCTTACCGACCACCCCAGCACAATCCAGAAGCTGCCGGTGTAGAGTGAAGATGGAGTGTGGGCATTCTGCCTCATTATCAGGGTAGTCGGCGATGTTCAGCCACGATCCACATAGCACCAAGGCTGTCCTAACTTAAACTGCTCAGTGGAAACAGAAAGCAGATGAATATTGTTGCTATCCGTATTGCTCCACGGTTCACTGTTATTAGTTATCTAGAGAGCAGCATTGCATATATATCGATCATTTAAATGTCCTGGCTGGCATTAGTGGAATATTGACACAGAAGGCAACGCTGTCCCAAAACGTCTATATTGATCCTTATCTTATTTTCCCTCTCATGCTATCTTACTGATTTTCTCCTCTCTGCAATCCTAAAACTGCTCTGATATATTTTCAAGGAAGAGCCATATAGAAAATTGTCAATAAGCTTGAGCATAAACATAAGATGTAAGGGATTGCAGTTGCTTCCAAAAGTGGTTGCCATATCTTAAAAAGGATATAGTGAAATTAGAAAAGGTACAGAGAAGAGCCACCAAAATGGTAAAGGGGATGGAAGGATACCCCTATGAGGAGAGGCTTAAAAGGTTAAGGCTCTTCAGCTAGGAAAAGAGACGGCTGAGATAGGATATGATAGAGGTCTATAAAATAATGAATGGAGTGGAACGGGGAAACATAGAATGGGTTGTTTTGGGGTTTTTTTACGCCTTCATAAAGTAGAAAGACCAGGAGACGAGCAATGAAGCTACAATGTAGCATAGTTAAGATTAATCGGAGAAAATATTTTTTCATTCAACATTTAATCAAACTTTGGAATTCGTTACTGGAGGATGTAGTAAAAGCTGTTAGTGTAGCTGAGTTAAAAGATGTTCAGACAAGTTCCTGGAGGAAAAGGCCATAAAGCATTATTAAAGAGGACCAGGAATATCCATTACTTACCCCTGGGATAAGCAGCATAAAATCTGTCTGCCTTGTGGGAACCTGACAGGTACTTGTGCCCTGGATTGGTCACTGTTGGAAACAGGATACTGGGCTTGATGGACCTTTGATCCAACCCAGTACGGCATTTCTTATGTACTAAAATCCATGAAATCACCAAAAGTCAGGATTTTAAGGGTGACTAATTTTCCTAAAATGGAATTGCTGTCTCCTGTTGCATCATTCTGCTGTTATTTAATGCGAGATTCTCTCTTGTTGGTAAAAGATTTCTATTGGCCTAACTTTGAAAACGAGAAAGATGCGGAAGCTACTCGTGATCATTTGTATAGCGCTACAAGACGTACACAGTGCTGCACAGACACATGTAAAAGACGGTCCCTTTGCAGCAGTGTTTACTATCTAGTCAAGACAGACAACACAGCAGAACAGCAGGGGTTCTTTGCCATGCCTGGGGGCACGCTCGGCTGCTCAGGGTTTTCTGGGTTATCCATGTAGAGGGTTATTTTATAAACTGTCGTCTAGTTTACACACGGTTTCATGTGCGCACACTGCATCTATTATATAAAGTCAAATGCATGCATATTTAATAAAATCGAGTGTAAATGTGAAATTGCACACGTATGTTTAGCTGTGATCACTTACACCAATCCTAGAGCTGGTGAAAATGATCACACCTAATTTTGGAAGTACATGCATAAACCAAAACATTTTATAATTAGCACATGTAATTACTCACACTGGCCATGCACTCGCCCACCATGCAAGGATGCATAATGAGAACCACACATGTGTTTTCACGCCAGTTAGTATTTTATAAGAGGTCAATTACATACGTAAGTTGCCACTTAAGCACCTGAATGACTAAACTACTAAACTTGCATGTGGTGGTCATTCATAAATCTACAGCTCTCCTCATCAACTTGTCCCCAAACTAGATTTGCTTTCATTGGAGACCGTTGCGCTGGCTGGACATTGAAATGTAATCTATCTAGGCTATTTGCTTTATTATATCTAGAGTACAGTAAGAAGCTTTCAACGCTATCACTCAAATACAAACTCAAGGTGATGAACTGCAGGAATTACAAAATGGTCAGAAAATGAATGTACTAAAGTATTTCAACCATTTCATAGGTTCTGCTGAATATCTCTCTGAGCTTGTATGAAGATTGGATGACTACTGAAAAAAAATATTAACCGAAATATGTTTTTGCTATTGCATCATAAGAGCATAAGAAATACCATACTGGATCAGACCAAGGTCCATCAAGCCCAGTAGCCTGTTTCCAACAATGGCCAATCCAGGTCACAAGTACCTGGCAGGTTCCCAAAAAGGCACACAGGTTCCACAATGCTTGTATTGGGGCAAGCAGTGGATTTCCTGAGTCCTCTTTAATAATGGTTTATGAACCTTTTCTCCAGGAACTTGTCCAAACCCTTTTAAAACCCAGATACACTAACAGCTTTTACCTACATCCTCCAGTAACAAATTCCAGAGTTTGATTACACGTTGAATGAAAAAATATTTTCTCTTATTAGTCTTAAATAGGTTACCCTGTAGCTTCATTGCATGTCCCCTAGTCTTTCTATACTTTGATGGCATAAACAATCGATCTACATTTACCCGTTCCAATCTATTCATGAATTTATAGACCTCTATCATATCTCCCCTCAGTCGTCTCTCTTCCAGGTTGAAGAGCCCCAACCTTTTTATTCTATCCTCATAGGGGTATCCTTCCATCCCCTTTACCATTTTGGTGGCTCTTCTCTGTACCTTTTCTGTATGATTCCATGTTTATATATGTACTGGGGTGGGGGACAGGGGCCAAGGACCAGTTTGACCACCTCTGTTCTATGATATAATTGGCTGAGGCAGAGAAGTTGACTCCAAATCCACTCATCACTGAAAGCTCAGCTTGATGCTTACTAGGGAATATTCTAGAAATGTCCAAAACAAGTCCTGCTGTTTCATCTCCGCTGTAATCCTCTATCCATCATAGCCTGGCAGGGCAAGAGACATGATCCACTTTCCGATGTTTCCTCCTCTTTGTTTCCATATACTTTTATAAGAAAGCCAATTTCCGAATAAGACAAAAAAAACAAAATGTTTTCTTTTCATTCATCTTTTAGAAAGTTGAGAATTACAGCCAGGCAGTGACATCATTAATATTTCAAAATACATCTGATCTCTGGCCAAAGGGGCCAGGTCTTTGTTCAAATTGTTTAAACAACTGGCAAACAGAAAGCTTTTTGTAGAAGCAGGAAGGCACATGTTGAAAGAAATAAGGAAATTAAATTGGATATTTCCCCTCACACTAAGCAACTTTCAATGCCGTCACTCACAATCCCAGAATCCAGCCATCCAGCCTTTGAATTCTACATCCACTCGTATTAGTCTGGTTCCCCCTCTACCACAGCAGCGTGCGTTGATGAATACGGAGTGGAAAGGTTGGACAACAAGACAATTAAGATCTATGTGTTTATGATTCTCAGGTACACATTATCCAGCCGCACATCCAGCATGGAAGGTTTTAAAGATTCTCCAGCGAGTACCGAGTCACCAAATTTCCCCTTATTCATTTTCTCTCTGGTCCTTAGTAACTTTCCTGCCCTTCAAATCAGAACCTCCTCATCTCTTCCCAAACAAGGCTAACGGGACCTTTTTGAAATAAACACACATGATTTCCAGCACCCCAAGTACAATTGAGTATGGAAGTCAGAAACCAGGCTGTGCTCCAGCCCTGGCAACATTTACTGGACAAAAATAAGACCTTCACAATAGCTCTGACCACAGGACGTAAAACATAATTCCACAGCTTTCAGCATGATTACCAAGAAACATGGAAAAGCTGCAGTGAACACTGCCAAATTGCAGGTTCTCTTTGGCCTATCACATAGGGCTATAATCACTGAAATTTTGTTTGGTTTGGTTTTAGACCATAGAATTTAGCAACATCCCCTGACTTGGCTATAACCTACAGTTTATAGCTTGTCGACCTCTAAATATATCATTTCACTAATGTGCCTGAATCCCACCAACAGCCAGAGAAGTGAAGTATCATTCCTAAATCTAAATCACCCACATCATTGCCCACAAGCTGCCACCAAGACTCGAGCCCTGTTCAAGATCTAATTTAAGTTTGATTGCTTCAGTCTGCTTTCTTTCCATCGCTTGAATCCATTTATTCATCTATTTTGACATGAAAGCAAACGTTATTGGAAGTGACTTTAGAAATATACTAGAACAAAAATAAAAGGGAGCATGTCTCCTGCAGTGGGCATGATTTAACCTGCCTTTTGGTTTAGAAGATGCTGGAGTGAACTCTACCAGATCAAGTCTACACTAGAATTTTGTGTATTGTAGATTAAATGCATAAACAATGCCTTTGGCTTCTTGAACCCTAGCGATATTTTGGAAAACCTTCAAGTTTGCACCAGTGTTCAAAAGTATTAGGTGCTGAGCAGTCTTGAGTGCTGTAAAATGAGATTGGGCACCATTAATTCCTGTCTAGACTTGATCTGAATCCAGGTTTCAAAGATGAAAGGGCACTTTATTTAGACAGGACATAAATCCATCCTTTGGAGTCCTGGTTTCCCCAGCTGTGTGCTTCTCTGTTATCGCTCATTGGTGTGGGGGATTCTCTCCCTTTTTGTGCCCCATAAATCCAACCTACCACAGGTCCATACTTCTGTGTATTTGCACCTTTTTCCATGCTCTGGTCATTTGCTTGTCCATGTAATCCCCTTTAAAATTGTAAGTAGAATTATTCTAATATAGTGAAGTCTAAATAAAGTATTATGCAGTTCTCAAAATGATGCAGAAAATAATTTTCCTGGTAACAACCATTGCCTAAAATACTTTGCAAACATAGTATCTTGTGATAATGATTAACTACCTAAGTAACTTTGTTTTGGGAAAGCTGATTCATAAATAGATCTTATGTTGGTGATTAGTTTTTCCAGAGGATATCAACTACTGGAATAATTTGTCCTGGTTGCTGGCACTTCCCAAACCCTCCCGCCCATGAAAATTGCCCACTTTGAAATGAACCATCTTAACTCTGCATGATAGAAGCATGCCTTTTCTCCTGGGCCGCCGTTATGCCTTTAGTTGGTTCCTGCTTGGCAACTAGTTAGTCTTCTAATTGATGGGCAAAATCTGGCATCTGGGCAGTTTGGCTATCTCTTTCTCGCACATTACTCCAAACCCAGTATCACAGTCACACCCACCATACACCCTGCCAGGAATCAGTAAGTCCCAATCACCTCATATAAATATTGCGGATAAATGTAGATAGATGTAGATAGTTTCCCCAGTTGAAGCCCAAGTTGTATCTTCCCGTTTTACTGTAAATGCACAGCAGGCGACTGTTATGCACAAATCTGTTATAGGTAAACCGCACCGATTTTAAATAGCGCGGTATATAAAAGCAATAAATAAATAAATAAAATAAATAAATTTGACCCATCTAGTGTGCCTTGTTCTATAGTCTTCTAAGGATGTAGCCCAGCTATCAATCAAAGGCATGACTACTCGAAGGATCTTGCATAGTGCCGTTGTGTGCCTTCGAGTAAGTGCTGGTTCCTGGCGACCCAGCAGCTCCTGAATTTCCTTAATAGTGTAACTGGCCTTTCTTTCAAGGCAATGGAGGGTTAAGTGACTTGCAGAAGGCCACAAGGAGAAGGATATTAATAAGCTGATATTCAACGGCATTTATGTGGTCACAACAATGCTTTATTTAAAAAAAAAAAGTCCACAGTGCATTTACGCAGAAATCTAGCCAATGCTATTGTTTTACCATCTTGTGTGCTTACCATTGTGTGTCAAGCCCGGCTTTGCTCGATCTTTCACCTTCTCGTCTTTTCTTTTCACGTTTCTCTTCTCCATAACGTCCATGTCCTGTGAGTTCCTCAGCATTCCATTCTCTTCCACTTATCTGTTTTTATCCAAGTGAATTCTTCAGTCTGCAACTTTGTCGGGTCTCTCGTTCTCCTTCTTTCCTTGTCGTATTTGCTTCTCTTTTCCTGAATTTCCCATTTCTTCCTTCTTCCTTTCATGAGATTTCCCCTTTCCTTGCTTATCCTCTCAAGGATATTTGACATTTGACTTTCCGCTGCTGTTCTTTTAATATCATTATTATCATTTGTAGTCATCTTAGTCATAAGCAGCACTTTATGAAGCTTACAGACTGATCTGCAAACCCTACCAGTTAAATTTAAATAGCTGGAAACCTAGTTTAAAGAAACTCCTGGCATTCTTTGAATTATTTATTTAAACTTTTTTATATACTGCTTTTCAACCATCAAAGTGGTTTGCCGAGAACATTTGGGAAACATTGTTGGGGACATTATTATTATTTTATTTTTATTTAGCAGGTTTTCTATACCGTATTTCCAAAGATCATGGAACTGTACTCAGCATTACATAGAACTTGGATTACATGGAACAATTAGGAGCTAAACATAGCACCTATTTACATCTTACTTTACGAAGACAAGATGCGACCTCACTTCCAATCAACTTCTGTCACTTACCTCCAATTCTGATTTTCATTATAAACCCCACCCTACTTACACCCCTATGATTCATGAACCCTAGCGATTTACTAATTTTTCCCCAAGTTCATTATTCTGTTATAATGTACCAAGTTTTGTTTGATGTAAAGCACTTTGACCATAGGATAAAGCGGTATAAAAAAACCTTGTTAAATAAACATAGAACATCATAACTTAAATTAGAGTAGCTATATACATGGAGCAAAAAATAGCTTTAAGGTAGCATTAACTTCTCGAGGGACAGGGAAGGGGGGAGAGCTTATGTGTTGGCAGCCTATTTGGAGAGGTGAGGGAGCTTGGGCCAGTTCTTTCCTGTTCCTTGGCCTTAGGTCCTCTTCCCAGGTAAGAGAAAAGGGAAGCTGAGGCGAGATCCTAATGCTGTTGGCAGCCCAGTGAAGGCACAGGTTACAGTGGATGAGTGCCCAGGCTTTTCTTTGCTGAGGTTGGCAGAACCTGTGGCTGGTTCAGATTCTTTTGTGCCAGACCAGAGTGCCGAGGGGGTCTCATCGAGCCCCAAAGTGAGAGCAGTTGCCCCGCGCCCCGGAAGGTGATTTTGGCAGACAGTGCAGCGGCTCTGCGGTGCACTGAAGTATGTCGTGCGAACTGTAGGCCATTGGGAGTTGGGACAGCCAATGCTCTCGCCGGTGGAGTTAAGTGGCGCACGAGCAATGGGTCCTTTTGGAGGAGGCGCGGGTGAGATGGTACAACCTGCTTATGTATCATTGCAGACACTGGGAAGCCCTGAAAGTCCTGGTGTCTTCACTAACTGCTTCAGTGACTGCCTTAAAGATGTTACTGCGGAGTTCTCTGGTCAGTCTCAACGTTTGAGCCAGTTGGGAGAGAGCGTTGAGAAGTTGGAACAGCAAAGTGTGAGCCAGAAAGAACTATTATTGGCACAAATTAAGGAAAAAGAGATTCTGGTCTGGAGGACTGACTTTCTTGAGAAACAGTCTAGGAAGAATAATCTCCACTTCCTTAACTTTCCTAAGTGTTTGCTAATTACCTCTGTGGACATGGTGAGGTAATTTTTGAAGGGAAGTGTTGAATTTTCCATCAGATAATCTTCCTCCCCTGGTTAAAGACTTTTATATCTCAATCCCAGGGGTTACAGGAAAGGTTTCCTCTTTGGGAGATCCGGAACATAGCCAGCTCAATTTAACTTCGTTTCTGGAATCCTCCCTGGAGGTAGTCGCTGAACATACTACTCTGGTGGCTACCTTTCAGGCCAATGCAGAGAGCTAGCGTAGCCTTTAAGCTCACTTTACAACTTTTGGAATACAGAAAACAGACATAAACCCCCATGGAAAAACTAATGTACAAGTAACGCCACGCATATTTAAATGCATTAAAATGTATTTTAATCAGCTGCATGGTATGCAAATCATGGTACGCCCAATGCAGAGACAGCTGTAGATGATTTCACAACCAACTATAGTGCCAAAATTTTTACTTCATGGTCTGAGGTGTCCTAAACCTCTAATGCGGGCCCCTGACAGTATTTTGATGGCATCGGGTGCTTCCCCTGATGCCTAGATCATCTACTCCTCAGATGATCAGGCGTCGGACAAAGCCCCTGATGCCATCAAAACACTGTCAGGGACTGGTGCCCCGACAATAAAAGAATCCCTGGTGGTCTAGTGGCCCCTGTACCTTAAAATAAATGGGAGTGCTGCCTATGCGCTCCCACTCTGCCCACCTCTCGAAAAATGGCACATCTGGAACCACGCGGTGCATCCTGGGATGCACTGGGTGAGGTCAGACTGCCATATATGGCAGTCTGACCTCACCCCGGGCCGGATGTCGCCATTTTTCAAGATGGCGTATGCAAAGCAGGAACGTGTAGGCAGCACTCCTGCTTATTTTAAGGTACCCGGTGGGAGGAGCTGAATTTAGGGGGCTGCTAGACCACCAAGGGTTTTTTTTTTTTTGTATTTAATGGTGTTGGGGGATACAGGGGCCACTAGACCAACAGGTTAGTGTTTGTGTTTTTTTTTAATATAATGGAGGGGGTACAGGGGCTGTTAGACCACCAGAGATTCTTTTATTGTTGGGGCACTGACCCCCAATATTTTGATGGAATCGGGGGGCCTTTCTTGATACCATCAAAATACTATCGAGGATCGGGGCTTCTGGACCACCATAGATTCTTTTATTGTCGGGGCACCAGCCCCCAACCATATTTTGATGGCATTGGGGGCTTTACCCAATTCTGCAATCGTCCCTGATGCCATCAAAATGCTGTCAAATTAGCTTCCTCTCCGGGCACTGCATGGCAAACTAGCGCAGGCTTCTTGTCCGCATATGTTTAGCTTGCTCTCCCAGTTTAATGCTGCAGTGACTCATTTGCATGGGCATGGTTGACGCAGAGGTCATGTGTGTACCCTACCCTTCCTGCATTGCACGTTAGAATGTGTGTTTTCAGGAACGTAAAAATGAACTTCAGCGCGAGTCTAGCACTAGCTTTCTGAATCGGCCAGTTTTTGTTTGAGACTGACAGAGATTCTGTGTTAAAATTACATTTCCATAATATGCAAAGTAGCTTTTCGCGACGGGAGAGAAGAGGTGCGCCCGATGTGCAAGTCGCCGGCATGCTAAGCAGATCTTTTCCTCCCTGAAAGAGCAGGGACGGAAAGATCTGCTTAGCATGCCGGCGGAACGGTTAAGGGGCGCATTTTAGCTGTCCTGCCATTGCCTGCTGCCGCTGAGAGAAGAAAAAGTGGTGGCAGCAGGCAATGGAAGACAGCTAAAATGCGCCCCTTACCCCTTTGTGCCCTGTGCGGCCGCACCGCTCGCACAGGGCTAGGTACGGGTCTGGCGAGGTGAGTAGGCAGAGTTCCCAGAGTCCTGCTTGCAGCTGCAATTGTGGCCTTTTCTCAGTCAGAATTATCACTAAGCAATTAGCAAGTCCTTTTCCCAACAGAAAACAAATTTTTCTGTTATAATGGCTACTGAAATTTGAAGTGCTATGTGGTTACAATGTATTTCGAGAGTCCTGGTCCTCCTACAAGATCTTTCATGGAATTTTGCGACTGTAAATCTTGAAGTCTTCTATAGACCATCATGGCTTAAATTCTCTCAACTCAGCCATCCTTTCCAAGGAAAAAGACTGATAGTCGGGCTCTGTGTCAGCAGGACACAGGCAAGGCTCTAAGGTTCCAGAATTTAATTGGAAAAGCCTGATTTAGATAAGGGCTTTATTGAGTTCCCCAGGCCTGGAGCCAGTCCCCCTCCTGGCCAGCTGTGTCTTGGTGATAATTCTCGCAGTGGGAAAAGGCCACAACTGCAGCTGCACGCGGGACTCTGGGCCTCTGTTTGCCTGAAGGACAGAAGCGGTACGCTTTCATGTCGCAGAAAGTTCACAGAGCTCCAGAATTGCCTCACACTGGTTTTCGTTTGCTTCATCAGTTCCAATGGCTTTGATGGGCAGACTAGGTAATGGGTCTTAAAGGCCAGATGCCAGACCCGCCATACCTGCTTATGCCTACCGCTTCCATGAGAGAGAGTTTCTTAAGGCGCACAGAATATTTGGTATAGGAAATCTTTGCACTGTAATTATTGTATGTCGGTATGAGATGGTGCTTTTCATAATATTTGCATCTTGCTTCAGTGATACCAATTAAATCCTTGAAATGGTGAAATGTTTCCTAATGTCTGTTGGGTTCCAACTTTATTTCGGCAGGGAGAAAGCAAAAAAACCCACAGCTGTGAGTCAGCCATGCCAGAAAACACTGGTGGGAGGGGCTCTCGGTGTCACGCAGTGTTGGACCCCTATGAAGGGCGCACTGGCTGCTACAGAGACACACGTGGGACACTGGGCAACACAGGAGGATGGCAGCTATGGCACTAGGAGGGCAAATGGAGAGGCTCTTCTAGCCGGTTTTTTGATGGGCCCTTCAACTAGTGTATATCTATAGATATGTGTTCTTGGTCTGCAAAAATATATTAAAACAGACAAAGTGTTAAGTTTACCGACTGGGGACCATGGTGAATCAACATGATTCTTAAAAGAATTTAAATCCATTCCAAACCAGCTTCATGCATTGCTTAGACATCCGTATTAGACAAAATCTTTATTTTGGGCTGTGTTTGGACATCAGTAGAAACTGTGGCAAGCAAAGGCTAGTGTGTGGCTTTCACATGATTTAGCCACATGTCATGGATCGGCAGTAAACTCGCAAACCTTCAGAAACCGGTTAACCTACCATCAGCAATTTTTTTTTCCTTTTGGCATTTAACAGCACTACTGGTTAACCACTGAATCCAAGACCGGGATGAGGCTGGTTTTAAATCCTGTTCTCCTTGCTGGCTTTAGATTAAAAAAAAACCTAAAACAAACATTAAAAAAAGAACTCGACCTAGACAAATTTGTTTTTTGTGTCTTAGTCTGAGAATCCAGAGCTGTGTTACAGAGGAAAGGTTTACGTCTCACTGTGAAACTTACATGAGAAGACGTCCTGTTTCATGCAGTGATTTAACATTTCTGCTTTAAGACTGTTCTTCTACTACTACTATCAGGCATACACAGAGCTGTATGTACACATATAAGGGACATCAAAGTATCATAACAAAGTAAAATTCAAAATAAAGCATAAATACAGCAAGGGAAAATAATACTGGGGAATTAAAAGAGCAGTATCGGAAAGCCAGGTGAAGAAGGCCGGATGTAAGATTTTGACGACTATAGGCAATATCAACCAGCAGATCCCAGAGAGGTGGGGGAAGGAGATTCTCAGCGATCCGAAAGTGGCGTGCCTTTGAAGAAGCAGATACAGGCAGTGACGGAAATCCAAACTGAGGACCCAAGGAAAATATCTGAAATGGCCCCAGAGCGCGGGGGGGGGAGCGGGGGGGGAGCGGGGGGGAGTGGGGGGGCAGGGGGGGAGGGGGGGAGGCAGGGGGGAGGGGGGGAGGGGGGGAGGCAGGGGGGAGGGGGGGGAGGGGGGGAGCAAGGGGAGGGGGGGCGGGGGGGAGCAGGGGGAGTGGGGGGGCGGGAGGGGAGCGGGGGGGGGAGCGGGGGAGGCAGGGGGGAGCGGGGGGGGGGGGCGGCAAAATCCACCTCAGAAGATATGGGAATGGCTAAAAACGGGCCCCTCTTTCTCTGGCACTGCAGACGCAGCTTGACTGGAGGTACAGGCTCTTCTTTGTTCTGAATATTTGGCACTGTCTTAGTTTGTCACGCTAGGCAATTGCCTGTGTTACCTTTTGCCTAAATAGGGGCCTGAGATGAAGGGATGTAAACCATCAAGCGCAAGGTAAGGTAACAAAACCCTGAGTTATTTAGAGATAAAAGTTGAACTCCTGCTGGAAAAGTGCGAGAGAAATACCAAGGGCCTGTGAAGGGATCGATACCATCATCTGAACTGCTAACCATGATGATTCCTCTATGCAGGATATTCAGTGACCCTAAAATGGTTAGTGCTGCTAAATACCCCTGGGCGCCACCTGCTACTGGTTAGTATCAGGACGTTCTGGGGGCAGCTCCCAGCCCTAACCAGGCAGCAGTGATATTTATTTATTTAAAATCTTTTCTATACCGCGCTATTTAGAATCAGTGTGGTTTACAAGTAACATTAATTTGTACAATGCCTCATGAATCATGCATTGTACTTACATAGAACAGGTACAGTAACTTGGGTTTTAAACAGGGTAACTATGTACAAATTCAGCAGTTATGTCGCGGAGGCTTGCCTAAATTCTGCTGCAAGAGCTAATGGGGCAGCAGCTGCATATCGCCGCTCCTGGTTAACTTCTGGCCAATCTGGATGTTCAATGCCGGGCAAGATATGACCCCACTCCCACTACTGATCATTTGCAGAGCACATTGTAGGTTTCAGCAGCAGCATTTGCCTCGTTACAATGGTCCGCTGCCGCTGCAAGTCTCTGTCTGCTGTGCAGCTTCCACGTGAAGGTTCAGATCTAAGATCTCTGGGAAGGAGTTCCACCAGGAAGGACGTCCTGCGAGCAAGCTCCAGCCGAATGACTGAGGAGGTGGTAAAGACAAAAGATGACTCTGCCATGATCTAAAGGGAATGAGAGGGGATATATGCGAAAGAGACCTGCGCAAATAAAGCAGGGTCCCGATATGGAAAGTGTGGTGAGTCAAAGGGAAAATCTTAAACTGGATCCTAAAAATAGAAGGTAGTCGGCAAAAGGCAAAAAGAAGGGGAGTAATGCGATGTTTTCGCCGCAGTTCCAAGAGCTGCGGTCTTTTAAAGGAGACATGCTTCAATCCATTATAAATGGAATTTACACTGCTCCAGTTCAAGTCAGACAAGTACATATGTAACCATTTTCGAAGCATCCAAAGACTATGGGGCCCTTTTACTAGATGCGCTAACCAATTTGCACACATTTTAGCAAACGGCAACTAGCCACGACAACCTCTGATGCATGAGCATGCCGTCTACAACCTCTAAAGCACATGTTAACCGGTACTGTGGACAATTGGCAGGTTAGAGACGGGGGAAGGGGGGGCGGAGAGCACAGTGTGCAAGTGAAGGGTAACATGGTCCTTAGTGTGAGCTCACCTAACGGCTCCTCTAGGGCTACTGTTAGGTGCACCCACATTACTTTGCCACTCGTTATGGTACCCAGTGGAGTGTTAGCTGGCAGAAATATACTGGTCATGCCCCCCGGCAGCTAACGTGAAGGCTTTGCACTTAATGTGTGTTGGTAGCAGGCATTATGTGCGGAAACCTAAATGATCTTATAAATCAAAGAGCATAACTCTGAGACGGCAAATCAAAGGTCAAGTTGAAGTACACTTGAATCCTAAGGAGAGTAATTTTGGGGCTGATATTCAAAGGCACTGAATATTATCTCTGAGCGCCGTGGCACCATCCAGCTAGTTTATCTGCTGACTGCTGTATCAGGACATCCAGCGGCTGTCACTGTCTTGGTACCGCTGCTGAATCACCAGATAGTGGCTAATTGTGACGACCGGCATTTAGAAAAATGCTGAGTGCCATCATTTTTGAATATTACTGGCAATCACAGGGGCTACGTGTAGGGAGGTTTTCCTCCTTGAAAACCACATCACTTCTGATTTTCAAAGGATTTAGAGCTTGCCAATGTTTCTACAGCTAGCTAGGGCCTAAAAAAAAATCTTTTAAGCGATAGCAAATTTGGGGATTCTGGATCAATAGTAGCCATAAGTGGGTTTCACTAGGAGGAAATCAGCACCTTCCGTAATACAATTGGGACAAAAAAAAAACCCAATTTGAAAACTGAACCAAGAAAGTGATATAATTTTGGTTTTGCCTCCTATTGTCTAAAATGTATGTCGGGACTTTAAGCAGTAAGACAAATTGTTTAATATCCCAAGGGCAGCGTGATTGTGATCAGCTGATTACAGGGCCTCTAAAGTCATGTGCCCAAACCTGTCTTTTAGCTGCTTCAAAGCTACTGAACCCCCAGCCACTAAGAACTGACAAGGAAACGTATCCGTGGTATTCCTGCTGGAAGGGTAACGGGTCCTGCAGTCCTCACTGCACTGGATGACCTTAGCTGCCCAGGATGCATGCATACAACAAGGCTTAGTAACAGATTGAAAGCTGAAGAATAACTTTCTAAATTGTCTTGTCCTCTAGCTTTCTACCACGCATACATTCTGTGATGTGTTCATTCATAAAGAAAACTCTGAAGTTTGCATAAAGCCCTGGATGGGTGTGAACAGAAACTGAAGGGTGGCAGGCATGGCTACTGGCTTTCCGTAGTAGCTGGTAATCAACAATGTTTTACCTTGCAGCATACCACAGCCAGTGACTATGGATTTTGGAGTATTTGCAAAAAAATATGCATAAGAGACATTTGAATACATTGGGTCTAAAAATTAGGTTGACTATGCAAATAAATCTCCTGCATCATTATCATGATAGCCTGAAAACTCAACCACTGAGCCAAAGGGCAGATTCTATGCAGTTGGACAGTCCTATGAGCAAAAATACAGTTTTTTTGACATTGCTAGTTTTTCAAATGTGCCTAAATTTTGTCATTCAAAGCTGCATGAAAAATGACTGAACTTCCATTTCCTTTCAAGCATTTATGTGCGTGGTTTCTTAGCATCTAATTCTTCCATAGAAAGCAAAAGAATTTCCCCACCTCGTAAAATGATCCTGATTGATCTGTCTTCCCAGTGCCATATGGATCAGTGTTAAAATGGACAAAGCCAGCCTAAAAATTAACTTTGTTTTGGCTCAAAAACCCCTTTTGATTGTTTTTCATGTCCAGTCATTTGGGGGCAATTTACAAACCAAGAAAAAACACTTTTCATAGGATTATCTAGGTTAGAAAGGGGATGTCAAGTCGGGGCATTCAAAATTTCCCAAGTATTTTAGAAAAGGCTTGCTTAATGCTGCACATTTTCTAAAATACAGATAAGGACATGCAAGAGTCTGCATACATCAGGAACTATGATTTTACAAAATGCAAATAAAAGTGAAAGACCAGCTTCACTCGGGATGTTACATGAGCCTGTGAGTGGCAGCGAATACCTGTTTACGGTTTAAGGGTTCGCTTTATTTGATATACTAGGCCAGAGAAATAAGCCCTCACTCTTCCTAACCCCAGGTCCCAGTAAGCAGTTGTCTCGCTCTTATACATGATCTTGAGCTGTGACATTTACTAATGGGCCCCCTCCCTTCCATCACTGCTGCTGCCCCTCTCTAGGTTGTGCAACAGTGACAATGCATTTAGAAAAGCACCGAGGCCCAGGAATTACCTTCTCTCCCTGTGCCAAGGTGCTTCCACCCCCCCCTCCAATTCCACTTCCTGTAAATGTGGAATCGGAGGGGGAGGGGTGGAAGCGTGAAAGGCACTGCAGCACCTAAAGAGACAGTAATATTGGCATCCCAGCACACTCTTAAATGTACTGTCGCCACTGTACGTCCCAGAGAGGGGTGGCAATGCCACAAGGGCTGCTGTTACCTAAGGGCAGCATGGCAGCTGGGCCGCTGTTGTGCAGGAGCCTGGGGCAGCTGCCCCGTTTGCCCATAGGTAAAAGCAGCCCAGAGCATAAGAACATAAGATACGCCATACTGGGTCAGACCAAGGTCCATCAAGCCCAGTATCCTGTTTCCAACAGTGGCCAATCTAGGTCATACGTACCTAGCAGTTTCCCCAAAAGATACAGATTCCACAATGCTTGTACTGGGTCAAGCATTGATATTCTGGGTCCCTTTTAATAATGGTTTATGGACCTTTCCTCCAGGAACTTGTCCAAACCTTTTTTAAACCCAGCTACCCTAACAGCTTTTACTACATCCTCCAGTAACGAATTCCAGAGTTTGATTACACGTTGAGTGAAAAAATATTTTCTCTTATTAGTCTTAAATAGGTTACTCTGTAGCTTCATTGCATGTCCCGTAGTCTTTCTATATTTTGATGGCATAAACAATCGATCTACGTTTACCCGTTCCACTCCATTCATTAATTTATAGACATATTCTAAAGACCTGGCAAACATGATATTCGGTGCCACTCTCTAGATAGTGCCGTTGAATAACATCCTCACAGATCACAGAAAAGATGCTTGTTTAAAACCGGGACAGTCTGTGAGCGGATCGGGGGCCATTGCAACAGCGCTATTAAGCCACTAAGCAGATAACTAAACCTGATCATGTTGGGACAGGTCAATGGCTATCCTAACTCTACCCAGTTTCTGCCAGTTGATTGGTGATTGATATCACTGCTACAGTGCTGCCTAATGAAACCAGATACCAAATGGGCTCCAGTGCTGAATGTCCAGTCTATTTCAAGTTGCAGTGACCAGGTGTTTGCAAAGAGCTGACCACCGCAACTGAAAATCGGACTTTACGTGTAGTCCTTTGTAAAATGGGAAGTCTACGTGTATTTTAAAAATCTGCCCGCACTACATCTTGAATGTCCCTTTAAAATCGGCATGCTATGGATATATACTGTATATGTCTAAGAAGTAGCTTTTCTAAACTGACTGCTTACATGGGTATGTCTATTTACACATGTAAAATAGCCTTTTATTCACATAAATGCCATCTGACCCTTCTAAAATGACCTCCAAAAAAAGTGCTTCCTAATTCTGCTAGGACGTTCCACCAGTTCTGAAAGGGAAAGTGTGTGCTTGCTTACTTTTTCCCAGGACAATTCCAAAAGAGAATCGGACAAAATCTGAAGCGGTTTGTTCTGTCGTAGTTTAACCTTTCCAAACATCATTATCAAGCCAATGTAAAAAGACTGTTAAAAATCTGATAGATTTTTCATGACGTTTTTTAACTTCCTCGCTAATTTTTTACTTAATTATAATGTAATAAGCTGATTATATGCAAAACATAGCTAAGTTCAAATACATGATGAAACACAAGTTGCATAGAAAATAAAGGTAAACCGGCTTTGATATGTTAAAGTACCTTCATTTTAACTTTAGCATTAAGATGGAAATAGTTAGAACATAAGACATGTCATACTGGGTCAGACCAAGGTCCATCAAGCCCAGCATCCTGTTGCCAAAAGTGGCCAAATTCAGGTCAGGTACCTGGCAGGTTCCCAAAAAGGCACACAGGTTTCATAATGCTTGTCCCAGGGCAAGCAATGGATTTCCCAGGTTCTCTAATAAAGGTTTATGGACTTTTCCTCCAGGAACTTAGCCAAACCTTTTTTAAACCCAGCTTTTACTACATCCTCCAGTAATGAATTCCAGAGTTTGATTAGGCGATGAGTGAAAGATTTTCTCTTATTAGTTTTAAATAAGTGGAGTGGAGGAGTGGCCTAGTGGTTGGGGCAAGGTACTTCAGGCCGGAAGGTCAGGGGTTCAAATCCCACTAGAGGACAGCAACCTTGGGCCGGAAGGACTGGGGTTTCTAGTCCTACAGGTGCTCCTTGTGGTCTTGGGCAAGCCACTTAACCCTCCATAGCCCATGTTCCCTGTAAAATAGTTATCTCCAAGTTATAATGCCCTGTTCAATGTAATTTCAGTTTGTTCAATGTAAACCGCACTGATGCAGAATAGCACAGTATATAAGAGAATGTAAATAAATAAAAAAAATGGGTGACATTGCAACTTCATTGCATGCCCCCCTAGTCTTTCTACTTTTTGATGGCATGAACAACCGATCTACATTTACCCATTCCACTTGTTTAAGAAGTCAAGTTAAGAAGGTCACGTGATGCGGTGAGACCAAGCGGCTGTGGACTGCTTGAGCTCCGGGCCCCCCCTTCCGTTGCTGCTAACCTGAGCCATACTTGAGCCTCAAGACTAATTTTAAACCCCAGGGGAGGTAGCGGACAACTTGGGGGGCGAAGGGTGCAGACCCCAAGGCATGGCGACAGCGGCAAAAACCAGCAGGAGAGAGAAGGAGCGGCAGACGGGGCAGTGAAAGATGGCAGACGCAGCCCCAGCGACATCACTGCCGGTATCAGCAGGGGCATAGTGGAGATATCGGAGGTAGTCTCCCAGGCACTATCGGGCCAATTTGAGGCTCTGCATGGGAAAATGGACACAGTGCAGACCTCGGTTGAAGCCTTGGGTAAGCGACTGCAAGAGGCGGAGGCACGAGTTGGGGCGACGGAGGACCGCGTGGAAACTCTGGTGCATGAGGTGAGGAGCCTGCAGAATGCACTGCAAATGCAGGAGGCCAAAACGGGTGACCTCAAGAACTGGTCCCGTTGGAACAATCTCTGGTTTTTGGGGGTCCCGAATAGTGTGCAAGACAAAGATTTAAAAGCCTATGTGGAGGCCCTTGCTATGCAGGTGCTGGGCAGTGGAGAAGAGCATGGCAGGCTGAGACTGGAGAGAGTGCACAGAGTGGGGCCTAAACGGTCAGCAGATAACAGGCCCCGAGTGGTGGTAGCCAAATTCCTCTATTTCCCTCAAAAAGAGGCAGTGCTAAATGGAGCCCGGAAAATTGGGGGGGGGGTTGTTAAAGACAATGTCACAATAAGAATAGCAGAGGACTACTCTGCAGCCCTGAGCCAGAGAAGGAGGGCACATGTACCCCTATGCCAAAAGCTGGTGCAGGCTAATATCTGCTTTACTGTGCAATATCCCTCAAGGCTCCACAGCATGCATGGTGGGACACAGAAAAGCTTTGCCACAGCTGCGGAAGCAACTAAATACGTAGAGGGATTTACACTGCAAACAGCAAATACTGTGGAAGAAGAGCCTTGAATGCAGTATGTGAGACCGGAGGAATGCTAACGCGGAGAGGGTGAGCGGCAGACCAGTGGCGTGGGACTGTTGAGAGGATTTGAGATCTGATATTTGCTGCTTTGGAGGGTTGAGTTAAACCCAAAGTCGAAGAGTTGCATTTATATGTGTATCTGACGGGTTCATAGAGTGTGTGTGATGTCCAGGCTGTATGGTGGGAGGGGGGATAGGGGTATATGAGTGTTAATGCATGCTTTTGCTGTACTGGAGGGTTGGTTTAAAACTGAAGAGTTGCATTTATGTGGGTATTTGAGGGGTTCACAGAATGTTTGTTATGCTCAGGCTGTTGGATGGAGGAGGGGGGGATTGGGAGGGACGAGCGTTAATATATAATTGCCTGTACTGGGAAAGCTCCATGGGGCCTTGATGAGTATATAAGCACAGTGTTGTTGGCTCAAAGAATTGCCCCATGGCCAATGTCGGTGAGTGGGGTTAAGGAGGTTAGGGAGGCAGAAACACACCGTCGACAGGGGTGAGGGAGGGGGGACGACAGAGTGCTAAAATAAGAGGATTTGAGAAGGAGGGGAAGAGGAAGAGATAAAGGGGGGGTGGGATGGGGGGGGGGAGACAGAGTGCTGGGGTAGGGTTGTTAGAGAGGGGGGAGGGGCAGCACAACGGACCCTGGAATAGATATATGGGTTACGGATTCAAGACAAAAGAATGGGAGGAGCCTCAGGCTGGGGGGAGCTTCCCGGGAATTACTTGGGTAATGTGAATCATGGGCCTATACAATATGCGATATTCTGAGGATAATCTCATGGAATGTCTGTGGGACTGGGAACCCAATTAAGAGATCCAAAATATTACAAGCCCTGGCCAGACAAAAATGTGATATAGCTTTCCTACAGGAAACACATCAATCAAAGGAAGAGCATTTGAAACTGCAGAGAGATTGGGTAGTTCAGGGTTGGGAGTCCCCAGCAGAGGGGAAAAAAGGGGGAGTGGTCATTTTGGTCCATAAACGTGTAGACCCTAATGGAAGGTATGTGTTACTGTACGGGTTGCTGGAGGGGAGGCACATAGTAATGGGAAACATATATAGCCGCAACATTTTGGACCGCGCGCTGTATGCACACCTGGCTTCCAGAATTGAGCAGCTTCCGGATGTTCCGTTGATCCTAGGAGGAGATTTTAACGGGGTACTGGATTTGGAACTAGACACTTCACGGGGTGGGGGGGGGGGAACAGATCGGGCACGCCTACATGGGGCAAAAGCTTTACAAGATCTTAAAAACCGAGTCAGGGTGGTTGATGCCTGGCGCCTGCTTCACCCAATGGAAAGAGATTTCACTCATCAGTTGTGAGCACACGGTTCAAGTGCCCGGATAGATTATATCTTTATATCAGGTAGAATCTTTGCACAAGTAACTGATGTGCCAATCAGGCCCCTAGAGGTATCTGACCACGCCTTAATTTGGGTGGAAGTAAGTGGGCCCAAACAGACTCGCGGTCCAGGGTGTGGCGCTTCCCGCTAAATTTATACCGCGATACTGAGCTTCATCTTTATCTCAAGCAGCGCTGGCAGGACTTTGCGAGTAACAATGAACACCACCAAGTGGACCCAGAACTTTTTTGGGAAACAGCTAAGGTTGTCTTGCGGAGGGGACATTCTTGGCTACTCTGCGCGGAAAAAGAGGGTGTTAAACGAACAACTAATCCGACTGGAGAAACAGGTGGTCAAGGCCCAACGGAAATATGTGAGTTGCTCCACTGCAGCGAATAAGAAGTTGCTATGGGAAACCCAGACAACTCTCAATGAACTGCTCCATCAGAGAGCCAAAAAATCCTTTATGTATTACCGCTACCAGCTATATCGGTTTGGAGATAAACCAGGGAAACTCCTGGCATGCTGCCTGCAGGGTAGTAGGAGGACTAGGACAGTCGCGGTCATTAGAGATGCCCAGGGCAGACTCCAGAAGGGAAATTGTGAGATTGTTCGGGTGTTTGAGGCTTTCTATAAGAAACTTTACCAGAAAGAAGAGACGCCCGTACCTGCCCTGGAGGACTATCTGAGAGGGTTGGGCAGAACAGAGGGCCCAATTGGAGAAGCCGATCACACAAGCGGAGATACTCCAGGTGATACAAAAGGCGAAATGCCATAGGGAACCGGGACCCGATGGGCTAGGGGCTGAGTTTTATAAATTGCTGGGAGACCTGGTGGCCCCTTCACTTGCGGAAGTGTACTGCCATAGAGTGGAGCAAGGCAGATTCAAGTGGGGGAAGAATCGGGCACATCTTATTCTAATTCCTAAACCAGGTAAAGATCATGAGCAGGCCTCCTAATATCGGCAGACATCATTGTTGAACTTTGATTTGAAGGTGATGGCAAAGGTGTTGGAAGACCGACTAGCCCCGATGCTGGAGGAATTGATACATGCCTCTCAAGTAGGATTTGTGAAGGGCCAACATGCAGTGTATAACTTGCACAAGATTTTGGCATCGTTGGAATGGACGCGAACGGGAACGGCAGTCCTTGTTAATCAGCTTTGATGCAGAAAAGGCATTCGACCGAGTGGACTGGGAGCATTTGCACACCCTTTTACCCCACTATGGTCTAGGCAGTGCCTTTTGTAGTATGATCCGCCTTCTTTATGCAGGACCGACTGCGAGAGTGTTATGCAATGGGCTGTTGTCCGAGAAGTTTTCATTAGAGAGGTACGAGGCAGGGATGCCCACTCTCACCGTTGCTGTTTGTGCTATCACTAGATCCCTTCATACGCAGAATAGAACTTTCCGAGGACGTACGTGGGGTGCGTATGGGACGGCATGAATTTAAGATCGCGGCTTTCGCGGATAATATTCTTCTACACCTACAATCACCGTGGCAGTCACTACCCAACTTACTAGAAGAATTTGCAACATTTGAGAACATAGCGGGCTTGCGTATAAATATGGATAAATCTGAGGCCCTGGATGTGTGAGGGGATGTGAAAGGGAGCTGGGGGGGGGGGGTTGCCTATTCCCTCTTCGGTGGGCTGGGGTTGCCTTTATCTATCTGGGAATTCTTTTAACCAGAGACCTGCAAGAATTATATAAACGGAACTTCAAGCGGATTCTGGCTGGACTTCGAGCGCAGGTGCGGGCCTGGCGACCTTTACCCCTGTCACTGGGGGGACAACCAGCGGCAGTGGGGATGGTGGTTTTGCCCCGCATGCTGTATTGGATGCAGACACTTCCCGTATGGCTGCTGAAACGTGACATAGTTTGCTTGGAGCGAGAAATAAGGGGATTCTTATGGAAAGGGGCGAGGGCACAGATCCCAATGCATCAACTGCGTGGAGGCTGGTGGGCTGGAGGGATGGGGATCCCAGACTTGCAGGTCTATGCTTTGGCATGTCAGGCAAGGCATTTAGGGGATTGGTTGGGTGGCAAGGAGACCTATACGCCTCGGGCCCTCGAGGCACTGGTGGCTCCCCAGACAGTACTGGCAGCCTTGCACTTGGAAGGCTCGCAGTTGCCGGGACGTATAGCCCGTGGTATACTGGTAGAGCCAGTGAGGCGTACATGGAGACAATTGTGTCAATATTGGAGGAGGTCTCCGGCTGTATCAAGCTGGTTGCCTTTGCAGGGTAATAGTAATTTCATCCTGGGGTCCACGATGGCGGCCTTCCAGACATGGAGGGCAGCTGGTCTTCATTATGTTGGGCATGTGGTGGATGGTAATGGGAAATGTAAACCGTATGCGAGTCTCCGCAGGGAATATGAGCTGAGTAGTAGCCATTACTTCACCTATTTACAGGTTTCTCACTATGTGGCGTCTCTTCCAGAAGGGGAGTTAACATTGGAGAGCTCGGTGCGGATATTAGAGTTCTTCGCACTAGGCGAGAAGTCCACAAATACAATATCAAAATTTGAAAGAACAGCTGGGGCCTTATCTTGAGAGGCCAGATTATTCCAGGGAAGAGGCTCGATGGGCGAAGGAGCTGGGTCAGGGGGTTCCCCCGGGTTCGGTTCTTAAAGCACTTTGTAGGATTGTGGGACTGGTAGAAGGGACAAAATAGAGAGAGGTCCAATTTAAAAGCGTTATTCGTGTGCATTTCTCCCCAAGGAGGGCGATGCGGCGTGGCCTTGGGTATGATGGGAGTTGCCCTAGGTGTTCGGCCACTTTTGCAGATTTGGGGCATATGTGGTGGGGATGTCCAAATATCCAGCAATATTGGACTAGGATTAGTACTTATATGGGCAACCTGCTCCATCAGCGTGTTCAGTGGGATGGGGCCTTTGTTGCGCTGGACCGGCTTGACCTACTTCACCCTAAGGGGAGATGGGAACGAGTGCTGGTGAGGAAAGCATGTCTGGTGGGGAAGGGGCCAATACTTCATAGGTGGCGCAAGCAAGAGGCCCCTACTTTTTGGGAATGGCGTAATAGTTTTCATCAGTAGATGCTCTTTGAACGGAGAAGGACTAAGGCTAATGTTAAGCGTTGGGCTACCTTCCTGCTGACCTGGGAAACCCTATATCCAAGATTTGGGACCCTGTGCCCGTAATGAGGCCTTTCACATGGGGTAGGCAGGAGAGGAGGGGGGGAGCAGGGGAGTTAGGGGGGAGCTACTGGGGAGTGAGGGGAGGAGGGGGGTACCAGGGAACTCCTGGGTGAATAAGATACGGGGGAAGGTCGTGCTGTGGGGGGGGGGGGAGGGGGGCAAGAGGTAGGGGGGAAGGGGGGGGTTAATGGAAAATGTTGAACTCCAATTATGTTAACTCAGAGCCTCTGGTGCGGGGATAAGACGCAACCCGGCCCAGTGGCATTGGTGTCTATGTAAACCTTTGTAATTTGGTTTGTGGTTCAATAAATACAAGTTTCAAAAAAAAAGAAGTCAAGTTAATTCCTTTTGACTGTATCTCCGTTTTAGCTTCAGAGGCTCTCTGGTCTAGTGAGCCCTACCCAGGACCTCCGGAGAGTGGGACCTGGACAACCTCGGTCTTGGGTACCCTGAGTCAGGACACTAAATTCCAGGCACACAGCTGGTTTGAGCATCCCTAGCTGACGTGCGTGATCCAGGGCCAGGGCTTGCCTGAACAAAATCCACTGAACAGAGACCCTGAGTCAAGAGCGTCCTCTTCTGTCAATGCTGCAGGAATACATAGCTGGAGCTGGGGAAGTGCCCCGCTAGGCTCCGCTTCTGCCGCTAGCCTGGAAAATGACAGTGTTTCAGCTGATTGTTTTGGATAGCATTAGAAAATTCTGCAGATTCAGCTCCAGAGGTGAAGTAAAGTTTCAGCATGAGCAGAAATGTAAAATGTGCTTTCTTTTTAGTGCAGTTTGCTGCATTGGAAGTAGTTCTGTATACAGCTCGTTAGCATGTTAATTGTGCTGGATCATCGGGTCTCCCTGTGGGACACCTGATACAGGAGTGTCCTTTCTCAGGAAGCCTATGACAGGGGTGCTCTGGGACCAAGGAACCTGAGGATTTTGGGGTCCCAGATTGCGGATTTTATCTCTATGGATCCCCTTTGAGATTCATACAGGCTGCATTTTTTAAATTCCCATGATTTCCATTTGTATAATTGTTCCTTCACACTACAAATGTAGCGTATGCTTAAGAAGGCAATAAAACAAACTTCCTTTTTAATACATTTGAATTGTCTTTTCAGACAGCGCAATGTGAAAAATATACAAGGGTATGAGAACTTTTACAAGGCACAGTATCTGGGGACTTTCAAAATTTGCTTAAACTTACATGGCAACAAAAGTAACCAAACACTTCCAACCTTCAGTATCTAGAACTAGGCATGGGAAATGAAGCGTGCATTTATCAGAAAATTCAATGCGATAACAATTACCGTAGTCTCATTTTATGCAATGGAAATGATTTACTAAGTAATGGAATTAGCATGCGCTAATGTGGTAATGCACTCTAGTAAATCTAGTCCCTTAATCTCTGGGTAGCATCCATAGTTTTAATGAGGTCCCTTCTAAAAGACTTTATCTATGTAACTCGGGAATTTACACGGGCTATATCTAGCTCCTTGAAAATGCATCTCCTTCTAGTGTGGGCAAAATCTAGGGGTATTTCATAATGTGCTTATTTTTATCTGCATGTTAAATTAAATTTATCAGTCCGTTAGTGTGATATCAGATGAGCCCTTGACCCATAAGAGGACTGGAGGCAGTGATTTACAATGGGAGTAAAGGGAAAGGTCTGGTGTAATGGTACTTTGTTTGGGAGTGGGGGTGTCGCACCCGGGTATGGGTGACCTTCACAGAGGCCATTTCCTGCCATGATGTAATGCAAGGGGAGGGGGTGACAGCTTTTGCTGTTGGGAGTTGCTCTGAGTTACTGATGGTAGGGGGTATAAATGATGAGGGACTAAACAAAATAAATAAATACATGTGGAGAATTAGAACAGGTCTATAAATGCTAAGCTGCTGTAAAAATTAAAAAATATGGGACCCCTTTATCTCCATGGCTGCTGTTGTAACGATTTCCGAGTAGCACCAGCATCAAGCAGAAACCATCGGAGCTCATTTCAACAGAGCTATGATATGTCCTAAAAAAAAGACCAAAATGAGGAATAAATTAAGACACTGACAGAGCAAGACTAAAAAGACTCTGATTTCAACGTGATCTGGTGCCACAAACGTTTTGCACATGTCCTGTTTTCCATATGCCCCTCGTGCGGCCTTGTCTGCGGGGCCTCCGTGCCATTTCAAGGATGCATGCGAACGGCGCAGCGTGTCCACATGAAAGGAGGCCATTGCCTTGAATGCAGCTTACTGGAGCAATGCACTGTGTCCAGTGAGTGTGCCCCTTTCAATCTAGTGTTTCCATGTGTTGTGGCTTTCAGTAACTATGTAGGGGAAGACCAACACAAAGGGAATAGCGAGACAGTGACTCACTGAAATTACCGCACGCCAATCAAAGGACCTCACCAATAAGCCTTTCTCCTGCTCGTCTGAAGTGTAGTCATTATTCTTCCAAAAATGAGCAAGCCCCATTATGCAGGGAGGATATCACTCACGCATATGCCTCCTATAAACCCACAGCCCCTACCAGCCTAACAAGACATCCTTTTCCATGTCTCTTCCCACTGAGTCCAACACACAGACATGCAGAGGAAATGTACCATTTTGCACTTTTCAGCTTCTTTTTGCATATTAGATACAGAGTTGGCTTTTTGATCTACTCCTGATTTTTATAACTGGTTCAGAAAGGACAGTCTTTATCAGGAGCCGCAGAGCATAGCTCCTTCTGAAAAAACTGTGCGTGCGCATCCTGAGTCTGGCCAGTAGCTGTCACTGCTGTGCAATAACTGATACGTTCTCCCGTCTCCCAGTGCAGTCCAGCTACCCACTGAGCTGAGAGCAAAAGCCAGGTAGAGGAATCAAACCTAGTGCTCTCACAAGCAGAGTCTAGTGCTCCCAAATGAGTCATTAGGCCACTCTGAAAACCCCACCATATTACTATTTAATATGCTTACTATACTGCCTTTGCTCCCATAGGCATCAAGGCAGTATATAAGTTTCCAATGAAATGATGGCGGAGAAACCAAAGACTAGAGGGGAAGGGGCGGGGGATTTTAGTTGTAAACTATGTAACTTTACAATAGCAGACTATAACTGCTATTGTAAAACACTATATTTTTGTCAATAAAGTTTATTTTGATTGAAAAACATCCACAGTTGTGTAATCGCATCTCTCACAAGGCTGCAGTGGCCTTTCTGCTCAGTGTTAAATGAGTAGATAAGACCCAGAGTAACGGATCTTTTGAATCACTTCTCCTGTTGCCTGAGATGGCCAGAGCCATAAATGAAACGCTTGCTGAGACGTTAAAAAATATTAGGAGAGAGAGATTCCGTGTGCTGGCTGTGTAGAGGCATGGCTCCAATCAAAAAGGGCTGTGTGAACAATGCGAACAACGCTCTGCAGTATGCTTGCATGGGAGCACATGCACCGCAGAGGACTGGGATGTTTAGGAGATGTTACCAACCCCGTGCCTGGGCGGTCCTCTTCCCCTTGTCTGCACGCTCCATTTGTAACCTTCCACAGACCAATGCCTTGGAATAATGCAATCTGTTTTCCAGCAGACAACAGAAATTTCACTCTTTGTGATATGGTGCTGATGTCTGAGAACAAAAGCTTTGCAAAAAATAGATCTCGGTGCCAAGAGAGATTCCTCTGCACACCAAACTTACTTATTTACTTTAGTTTTTTTTATGCTGCTTTATCATTTTAGTCAAAGCAGTTCACATTGTAACTTAAACTTGGCAATGTGCGTTAAGCAGGGGCATTGAGAACTTAGATTTTTCTGAGGCAATGGAGGGTTAAGTGACTTGCCCAAGGCCACAAGGAGTGCTAGTGGGAATTGAACTCTGGTCTCTTGATCCCAAGCCAGTGCTCTAATCATTTGGCTACTCCTCCACTCCATGCTGCTTGCTCCACAGAAGGGTTGTAGTGTAGGGTTTGTAACCAGAACCAAACGGGGGGGGGGGGGGGGGAAATAATTCAATTAGAAATTATCATTTATAATTGAAGCAGGCAGACACCCTGTGAGCAGAAATGCACAAACATTTTCAAAGAGGACCAAGTCATGGAAAATTCACCAACTCTGAATTTGCAGGCCTCTTTTAGAAAAAGAGTTGGAGCAGTTCCCAACAAACTGTGCTTGCATTGGTGGATGTGAGGAGAGCTCTATCATGGATAATGATGTATCAAGTTAGGCAGCAAAATGAAGTGAGTTTTGCTATGGATCTAATTAAAACCGCTCTGATTGAAGGATAGAACGATAAATAAAACCTGCACATTTTTGCAGTCCCTCCAGGCTAAAATCTACCAGGTCTGATTTTGCTTGGAATAACTATCCCTTTTCTTCCTGCCACTCCTTTCAAATTTTGATTTTCAGATTGATTGTGTCACAATAAATTTGCCTGCTTCATCTGTTGCAAGTTGATGTTTGGACTAATGATGCTCCTTGAGGTCAATATTTAAATCCCTGCCAAGTGGAGAAGACAACCAGGTAAGGTAGCTCAGTTATCTTTATCCAGACATTCAGTGGCACTTATCCAACTAGAAATGTTGCAGAATACTCAGCTAAAAGTTATCTCCAGAAAATTTATAGGACAGAGTTGTCTGTGGAGGTTTAGATGGTAATGTTGCACAGTGTGCTTTCCAGTTAAACTTTAAAAGCTTACCCTAAGAACACTCCAACCTATCTCCTTATGTACTTCTTCACTCTGGACCATCAACCAATTTCTTATTTCTTGGGTAACTCGGGGGTCAGAAATGAGGTCATCAGGTAGTTCCACTGTGGCTAACTCCATTTTCAACTGTGGCTCTCAAGCAATGTCAGAAGACGATATCGCCTCTATTTACTACTGCTATAGGATGAAGTCATCTCTGATGCAGTGCTGGAGATTGTTCATCCCAGAGAAACACCCAATGAAGTATCTTCTACTAATATCCCAAGGGCAAGGCAAACAAGGTCCTGCATTATTCATAATACAGGTAATCCAGTGCCAGGGACTTTACAAATGCATTGTAGTAATAATAATAATAATAATAAACATTTATAAAGCGCTACCAGTCATACACAGCACTGTACAGACATATAAGAGTGACGGTCCCTGCTCATCAGAGCTTACAATCTAATCAAGACGAGAAACACACATTGCGTTACATTACACTACACTACATTACATTACATTACACTACATTATATTGCATTACATCTGGCAACATGGGTAACATTACATCATGGGATACATTAAAAGGATGCTTACAAAGTGACAATTCTCATGGTTCGTTGCATCTGGCCAGGTCATCGGTGGAGTTTCTGGAGTGGGGAGGGGAGGAGGATGTGGCTAAACCACAGTGCCCCACCTAAGGTCCACGCCAAAGGGCCCTTTGGTGTGGCCCACCAGGTGCGGGTGCGCCTGGGAGCGCTTACTTTTAAAAGTGCTGCCTGGTGTTTCTTTGGCCTGATTGGCCATGCGGTGGGGAGCAGGGAGGAGCATACCTGCCTGCTCCCTTCCCCTTCGCCAATTGGGCCATTGTAGGAAGGCACTGGTGACTGAAGCTACCTCAGACCCTATACCTCTGAGTCTCCCATGTTTCCAGCTTTTCGGCCCAACTGAGGATTCTTTGTAGAAGCCAGTCATGGGACCATTCCCAAGGTTTTTCTGTGAAGTCGCTTATTATGGACCGAACCCCACATCTGAGGAATCTTGGTATGTACATTTTCTCACTTCATAGAGCCTTAATTGTACTCATGATCTGGATGATGACATCCCAGGTGGGTGATAGCAGGGCCTTGGTGTTAGCAACACTTTCTACAGCCCCAAGTTCCTCTTCATAGTACTCTTCCTGATCCTAGGACTCGAAAAGGATTGCTGGGAAATGTGGGCTCAATTCCCTGGCACGCACTTCGCTGGCATAAATCCTTCTATTCTCACCACTGGTCATTGCTGAGCACCTACTTCCTCCACTGCTGGTTTCTGATAGGATCCATGAATGTTGGTCCACTGGGTTTGGTAGGGCCTTGCTTCTGTCTGGTATTGTGCCAGATATTCCGGCTTGGATCCAATGCTCATATGGGGTGCACAATGCTACAGGAAGCTATAAATATCTCTGAGCCTCCAAAGAATTAGCAGACAGATATCCTCTACCCAATGACACCCTGGGAAACCTTACTATCCCACCTTCTCCTCAGGGTTACAGATGGTGTGCCATATTTACTACCTCAGGGTACCTGGACCCATACAGGAGCAATGTTTATGCTTATTAAAATCTTGATATTCCACCTTAGACATGGGCCAGTATCAAAGTGGTCTACAATAAGATGATATTCATTAAAATTTATTTTATTTATTTAAGTCTTTTTTTGTCCCATGGTTCGACCACAGCTTAATTAAATTCCAGATGCCTATGCTTCAGGGTCACAACACCCCTCGGGAGGCCACTGATGCTTCCTCAGCTCCCACAAGATGATTCTGGCCTTTCAACAAAGAGGAGATAATTGACAAAGTCCTACCAAACCTCAGTATGGCACCACCCAGCCTCGACTTGCTGATATCCACCTGGAACAACAGTCTCAGCTCCTTTGCACTTCTACCGGCTTCAAATAAGCCACCAAGAAGAAGACAAACAGCACGATGGTTCTCCTCAGACCTACGGACTTCACTACTCCTCCTAAGGAAGCTTGAAAGATGTTGGCGATGCTCACGGTCCTCAGACAATCATGGAGCCTACTTATCCCACCTTAATGCACACCGAGAAGCAGTCTCCAAGAAAATGGAGGAATACCATTCTGAGATCCTGCTCCACTCCCTAAACAAACCTCGTGACCTCTTTAACATCATCAAGACCCTCACTAAGAAGCCTTCTCCCACCCAACCTGGTTTCCTAAACTCTCAGGAATTTGCTGATCATCTACATTCCAAAATCAGCCTAACCAACACCTCTCTCCCTAATTCCACATCAATTCACACGCCATGCTCCCTAAAATATTTGACCTCCTTCACGCCCCCTTCAGAGAGGTCCTTCAAGGACACCATCAATATCCATCAACACCACCACATCCCCCAATGACCCTTGCCCAGCATTCTGGATAAGATCCCTGCGTGCTGAATTCAGCCCAACCTTAGCTAAGATCATGGAGTTGTCCTTTTCAACAGGAGCATTCCCCCAGATTCTAAAGCAAACCTCCATCTGACCACTCCTAAGGAACAGCAAGCTGAATCCCCAGAAGGCAGAATCTTATCGTCCAATCTCCAGTATCCCCCTGTTGACAAATATAATCGAGAAGGTTGTTCAACTCCAAATCCAGCACCACACTGAGACTGCCGCTCCTCTTGACCCATGCCAGCATGGCTTTAGAGAACTCCACGGCATTGAGACACTCCTCAGCACTCTACTCAGCACCCTTCTTACCGGGATTGATAATATCAAACAAGGCTATGCACTAATCTTCATGGACATTGCCTCCGCTTTTTACTCAGTCAACCATGAGCTGCTCCTTACATGTCTTCAAGAGAAGGGAATCTATGGTTCAGCCTTGAGCTGGTGCAAGTCCTACTTATCAGATAGATGGCAGCAAGTACGAATTGACTCTACTACCTCTGAGCCTTTTCAACAAAAGCAAGGCATCCCCCAAGGCTCCTCTCTCTCTGCCCTCCTTTTTAACATCCATATACAGCCCATCTGCTCAATCATCCACTCCTTTAACATCTCCTGCCTTATGTATGCCAACGACGTACTACTGTTCACACCATTCTCTATCGACCAGCCTAACTTCTCGCTACTAACAAGATGCTTTGATGCCATTACTGACTGGCTCTGCACGCAAAACCTCAGAATTAACTTCAATAAGACAGATGTCCTATTTATCACGAAAAATCAATCCTTCACCCTTCCTGCTTCAATTAAGGTGAGAGACGCAGAGTTCCCAAGTAAACCCACCATCCGCTACTTAGGCGTCACCCTAGACCAGCAGCTTGACATGAAAATGCATATAAGCAACACCAACAAGGCAATCTACTACAAGATACGTACAATTCGCCATCTACGTCCCCTATTGGAGCCTGCTGACTTCCGGATGATATTTCAAGCCCTTGTAACCCCCCATTTTGACTATGCCAACACCATCCTACATGGTCTCCCTAAGAGAACACTTAACCCACTTCAACTGGCAATGAATGCCGCTGCCCGTATCCTGCACGGAGCCTCCAGAAGAGATCACATAACTCCTATTTTGCAAAATCTCCATTGACTCCCTATCTACTGCAGACTCACCTTCAAAGTTCTACTGATTACCTTCAAAGCCCTCAACAGACTATCCTCCACCTCCCTCACAGACCTTGTTCACCCTACTCCTCAGAATAGATCCAGAAGATCAACAGCTGCCAACACACTCGCTGTCCCCAAGGCAATAACAAAATGCTCCCTCGCAACAAAGAACAGAGCTTTTGTATTTTACGCACCCACTCTTTGGAATACCCTCCCTACCACCATCTGGGCTATTTCTGACCTTGCACAATTTAGGAAGGCTCTAAAGCACCACCTTTTCCTTCAGCATTACTCTCAACCCAGTGACATGACATAACCCAGCATGCCCTCTCTACCCGTCACAATGACAACCCAGCACACCCTTTACCTTTCATGTTGACAAAACCATAGCTGTCGATACAATTACATAACTTGTATATAGTCACCTCTGTAGAGACTTGTATATAGTTATCCCTGTTGAAATCCAAGTTTTATCTCCTGTTCCTTGTAAGTTTCAATGTACGTTCCTTTCTACATTGTACAAGTTATTGTTTGTAAACTGCACTGATTCTAAAGAGCGCAGTATAAAAAAGACTTAAATAAAAATAAAGAAAAGAATGCCACTATTAACAGCAAAAGACAAAGTCAGATAAAATGAGGCCTGGTTCTCTGATGCCAATGCTCTGATAGGCTTTCTCCTTTGAGTTACTGTGGTTCAGGTTCTGATATTTTGGCTGCAAATCTATAGGTCATTTTCAGCTATTCTCTTCCCTGATTTGCAGCTTCTTCTGGGACGTATGTCAATGGATGTGATCAAGTTTCCAAGCTAACTCCCTGGTACCATACTCGGCAATCTCTCTCAAACTTCCCTCCCGCCCAGCACTCCTGTTGGGGCTCCAGGGAGTGACTCAAACGAATGGATGATAGCCCCTTTATGACAGGATGTCCGCACACGGGCAATGATGCCGTTCCTGTAGGTGTAAACTCTTCTTCCATTGGAGTCCTTCATTCTGACTTTCTCAGTAAGCTTGACAATGGGAACGGTGGCCATTTTGAAAACCCATAATTACATGAAAATGCATCAATAGTCCAGAAAAGGGCAAAACACTACAGATCTCACTAAAAATTGCCAAAACACATTCCTCCTGCAAATCTCCTTTGAGTCTTCACAGTTCTCTTGTACTTCTGTCATACACTTGGGTGATTTTGGATTACAGTTTTCCTCCATGGTCATATCCACAGGAAATCACCAAAACCTTCCTTGGAATATTCCTTCCCATCCTTCTCAGCATGCCCATACCCATAGGGCCACCATCAGAGGCTGCACTATAAAAGTACTCCACTGACTGCACCATTCAGAAAGAGGGTCTTGGGGTGATCACATTCTCTATAACTTCATTCAAAAATAATTGACAGCTCGAAGGTGTTTGTTCCAAAGTTTACTGACAGAAAAATAAATAACAAAGCAGCAGGAAGAAGAAAATAACAGGCCCACAGAAGCCAGCGCTATTCATTTCTCAAGCTTCTGGGGCACTGTGGAAGGCCATTTAAAGCTCCTAATATTCTCAGAAGGGGGCTGCTTCTTTGACCCCCAGGAAACCACAGAAATCTCTTCCACCCTTTGCAGACAGAAAATGACATCAAATACTTTCTTGGTGAACACTGCTGCCAAAGCAGTTTCTATGCTAGTAATCCGGGAATAGTCGCCATTCTAGATAATTGCCAGATGAATCCTCCTCAGAACTTCCACCTAACTGCTGGGAGAGAAGAACCACTGCTCCTCCACTCTCTTGCACACCAGAAAGTGCAGCTCCTGTTGCCGATCCCTTGTTCCTTGGTCAATGATACTCCCTGGAGCTCTCAGGGTTCCTTATATAGCTCCGCCCCAGACCCTCTCTCCCTATTCTCTTACACCTTATGATCCTCCCTTCTCTTGGTAATTCCTAGTTTTCAACCCAGGGTAAAAAAAAAAAAACACCTTAGTAGAACCCTATAGGTTTCTGCATAAGCCAGTAAATACAATGAGGATAATTTTTCAAGAGCCATTTACCTAAGTAAAAGGGTTGCCTGCAAATTCCTATCTTTAACCGAGCTAAAAGCATGTGTGGAATTCCATATTGTGTGTAATTCTAGACACATTACGAGGAGTTATGTTCTCTTCCATGGGAAATGTAACCACAGAAATAGCATGTGACAGGAATCTTGTACACTATTACTACTACTACTATTTAGCACTTATAGAGCGCCACGCACGCAGCGCTGCCCAGTTAACCTACCTACAAGAGGTGGCTAACAAACAAGAGACAGTCCCTGCCCGTCAGTCATGCTCATCGGAGCTTACAATCTAGTTAGAACAGTACAGAGCATTAGTCAGGGCAAATTTTAAAGTGAATGGTAAGCACATAGTTTCACTTTGAACATCGATGCAAGCTTTGTGGGTTAAAACGAAGATTGTGTGGATTTTGGTCCAACTGCATAAATTGCACAAAGTTAATCGCATATAATTGCGAAGAAATTCATAGGGCACGTTTAGGCTTGAGAGGCCTTTAGTTATATAACGCCCATCACGGGGAATTCTTTGCCTCCTGATATGCGTATGGAAAGGTCTTTTAAGAAGTTTATGTTGGGTCTTAGAGCGTGGCTTTTGTAGAGGGCATTTGGGGGAGGGGCTAGTGTTGTGCGTGGCTTTGGCGCAGGATTTTTCTTTTTCATTAGTTTTCTTTTGTTTCACCATTGTGTTTCATTGTGTTTGGTTTGCTTATTGTTGTGCTATTCAGCCTTTCCTTAGTGTCTGTGGTGTGTTGTGTTGCGTTCCGGGAATTTTTGTTGGTTATTGTAAACCACCTTGGTCTGAATGGCGGTATATTGAATCTGACCAATAAATAAAGAATTAAATCCTGAATTTCAATCTTCAGTTTATATCTATAGGACTTCCACTGTTTCCCGTACCAAGGAACTGAAGTTTGGGATTCCTTACAATCTTCCTTTGCAGTCTTCAAACCTACTGTTCTGACACCTGTTGTGTAGCAGGGTTGTTGCCAGACTGGAAAGTGATATTTCATCCTTGAGAACAGAATTAGGCTCTTAAGCCTCTGTATTTTGAATTTCACAGTTTCTTCTTCCCATTCCAATAGACCTGCTTAAGAAAAATTTGAGGGAAAACTTGAAAGTCCCAGAGAAGGATCCCCCCCCTCCTCAACTGGTAAGGCCTTTTTGATTCCCTAAAGGAGGGTGAGGGGGTAACCTCAGTGCTGACAGTCTGGACCTTTTAGGGCTCCTAAAGAGGCTGGAGGACAGAGAAGGAAACAGGGCTACCTTGTGGTTAACCTTCATTTTCTGACAAAGTAGGAATTGCTTTATTGTACCTGATCTTTCAGAATTGTCATGCTTTCTTTGAGGCGTAAGACTGTATCTTTGCTGACCTGTGACGTTTTACACAGGATTGTAGGTGGAAATTTGAAGCAACTTAATGAGAAATCTCATTTACAGGCTGAATTCCTTGAAAGCGTTTGAGGAAATTACACAAAATGAGCTACATCTTCTATGAACCTTCCAAGGGCATGTTTCCTAGATTCACAGAGGCTGGACAATCCTACTAGCTGGGTCATATTGAGTGGTTAGATTTGAGGTTATGTTGGGGGCGTGGGATACTTTATCTTTTGCATTTCTTTGTTAATCTAGCTATCAGGTTTTTATTTTTTTTCTTTCATCCTTATTAAAGATGCTATGGAGCATATTTACTACAGCACACTACCTGCATAGCACAGGATTAGCGGGCATTTTTTGTGCCATGCTAACAGGTAGCATAGGGCCCGCGATAAAAAATCCCTGCTACCAGAGCAGCACACATCTGAATGGTGACTGGGCAGGACTTTGGCATTCACGCCTTGAAAGCTTTACGGCTGACGCTTGGCAGGGAACAACCACCAACAGCACAATGGGAGGCAGTAATTGCTCTCCGCAGTGGTAGTAATGCGGCGAGCCGTGCTAACTTCAGGGGGATGGCTGTCCCCCCCCCCCCCGCATCATGTGGCTTAAACCCATGCGACCAGCATGGCGCTTAGTAAACATGCCCCTATGAGAAGGATACTTAATGTATTCATTTGATAATGAGATGTATATTATTGTTGTACTGTTTTTCATTTTCTTGTAAAGTTTTAAGTGATGTACTTGTGCAATCTAAAAGGTGTATGCATAGTGCTCACTAAAGCAAAAAAATATTTATGGAAAAATGAAACAATATAAATGTCATGGAACTGAAACAAAAGGACGCAATGACATAAACGTATCCATTTTTTTAAGGCTCATCCTGCTGGAGGAGAGACCTGTTTAGCTAAATTTCAGCTTGATCTCAAATGATGGGTTCACTGAGGCACCAAACCATCTTGCAAAATTTGTTTTGCACAAATGGTTTCCAGGCAGAGTTCAAACCCCTTCATTTCTATACCTTTTTAATATTTTTTTTCCTTACACTTTCTCCCTTCTCCCTACCAATGAGAATATAAAGTGTAACATGTTCCCTGGATTTCATATTTTTCTAGTCTGTAGAACTTCTGTAGCACACACCAAAGAGTTCATGTGAGCCAAAAAACAAACCAAAAAAAACAGATTAATTTTGCCACGAGTCTAACTGGAACATGCTGTGACTGAGCATCAGATCTGATCATTCTGGACAGCAGCATCGATACTACAAAGCTTTGCAAGTTCTGCTGTGCTCTGAACATTTTATTTAAACCTGTTAGATGAAAGCACGGTTTTAACCTTGTTTTCATTGCTTCCCATGTTAGATTTATTTTTTCAGGATCGGGCCTCTCATTTTAGTACAGAGATCAAATAGCTGGGACATCTGTGGTGATACTTTTTCTGCAATCATTCAATCGCTGAAGGAAAAATTAAAAACCGGATCACGCCGCCAAGAATCCCCAACGATTTCCAGGACTTCAGAAAAAGAAAGGCCTTGTTTGATTTTATTAAGGAAAGCTTCTGAGTAAACCAAGGGGTTTTTTTTATACGTTTTCTAAAGGCATTTGGCCATTATGATGATGTCCATATTCAGCTGCACAGTGAATGTATAATTTGAAATGTCCAACTTCGATAGTTTCAGATCATACGCTTATTCAGCAGTGCTCTTCGTTCACGTAGAACTCTTGAATATCCACATAATTTTAGAAGGCTGCACTTAGACGTGTGTTTTATGTCTGTTTTATAAAGTCAAGGGGACAGGGGAGATATGATACAGATGGTTCAGTACCTAAAAGATATTAATGAACAAACAAACCTTTTTCAAAGATGAGCAAGCTGTAGAACTAGAGGACATGTAATGAAGCTTCAAGGAGGTGAACTTAAAAGCAACGGCAGGAAATACTTTTTCACTGAAAGGGTGGTAGATGCCTGGAATATCCTCCTGAAGGAGGTGGTAGGGGCAAATACAGTGGTATAATTCAAAAAGGCTTGGGACAGTCGCAGAGGATCCCTATATAACAGGAGTTTTTCACCCAGTTCTTGGAGCACATCTAGCCAGTCAGATTCTCAGCATAACCACAATGAATATGCATGAGAAAAAATCGAATGCAAGTCTGTCTCTCTCGTGCATATTCACTGTGGTTATTCTGAGAACCTGACTGGCTAGGTGTGTCCCAAGGACTGGTCTGAGTACCCCTGCTATATAGCAAGAGGATGGAATTACAGCAAACTTAAATAACTTTTACACGTCAAAAAATAGTGGGGGATAACCTAAGCGGAACGGAGGGTATAGCTTTCATCACCTCACCACACAGGTCGTCTTTTGCCTGGTAGTTGTGTCCTGGATTGGCGGCTGTTGGAAACGGGATACTGGGCTTGATGGACTTTGTTCTGACGCAGTATGGCATTTCTTATGTCATTTATCCAAAGTGGGGGGGGGGGGGGGGGGTGCAGGACGAAAGGACACCTTCGTTCCAGGGTTGAGCAATAAGGCATGGAGAAGGGAAGAAGTCATTACCCTGCCCCCCCCCCCCACCATCTATCCCATGACAGCAACAGTATCACTGCTAAGCAGACAAATCAACAATGAACTAGAAACAGTAATGCATTTCCCCTGTACTGTGCAAAATATAAAGATAATAGATGTAACTAAAAACGGACATTTTCAAATTATTAAATTGAAAATAATTTTTTTCTACCCCCCCTCTGTCCCCAGTGCTGGAATCTGGGATAGAAAGCTGCCAAACAGATGGGAGTCAGAGACATAGGTCTACAACTGAAGACGGTCCCCGAAAACAGGGGATATCTGGTAACCTTATGTAGATAGATGCCCAAGAGCTAATGTATCCTTACCTCTCACATGCTTACGGCTCTCAGCTCGCTATGGCCATGCAGTTTGTTCCCCGTCTGCGGCCTCGGCATACACTGCCGCGAGCCTGCTACTCTGTGTTCCTGCTTTCCCTCCACCCAAAAACAGTTGTACTGTCTATTGTTTTAATGCCTCTGTCACTTTCCATTTCTTTTGCAAACTCCCCAGCCTCCTTTTAGGTTGTTTTTTTTGCTCCCATTGTCCATTTTAAATGCTTTTGCTGCAGCCAGCTGTTGCCTTATATTACCACAACGATACACCGCTGCAGTTCTCAATGTCATAGGCTCACTTCAGAATTGCACCTTGTGCCCTGGAGCCAACCAACACTACTGTTTCTTGTGCCAGACAGGGTTGCCAGATCTAAAAAATGTCCTGACCAAAGTGGTTTAAAAAATAGTCCAAAACGGCTATCCACTTTTAGCCCCCCCCCCCCCCACACTACCCTTCCATCATTGGCTGGTCCAGCAGTCGATCACTTCCACCCTGCCACGTCTCATTGGTCAGCTTGTGATGTGCTGCTTTGGAACCTGTTTGAGATGCAGCCAAAGGGTTTGTGACCCTCTCTGAAGATGGCCTTTGCCATTTTTAAAAAATTTGCTGTTTTTTTTCCTCTGTGGTTTTCTCACTGAAAGAGTTGTGAAGAAATAGCCCAAAAACGTGGAACTCGTGGCTTATGAAATTTTTCCCGAAGCCCAGACAAAAAGCAATCACTCAATTAGTGTAGCTGGATTTAAAAAAGATTTGGATAAGTTTCTGGAGGGAAGGTCCATAAACCATTACTAAAGAGGATCCGGGAAATCCGCTGCTTAACCCAGGATGAGCATTGTGGAAACTGTGGACTTTCTGACATGGAAACGGGATAATGGGCTTGATGGACCTGGTCTGACCCAGTAGGGCATTTCTTATGTTAATTGGTTGGGAAAAGCATAGAAATGGCAACATTGGTGCCAGGTGCCACCTCAAAGCTTTTACTATGCACATGCACAGGTGCTGATACTTCCAGGTCTGTGGCCACACAGGTTTCAGGCCCCACACTGCCACTGCAGCTTCAGGATCCTCGGCAGACTTTCCTCCCCTGAGCCCAGCACAACTCCTGCCTTCCTCTCATGCCACTGCAGCGGCGATTGCAGCCAACCTGTGATTTTGGCTTGCTTCAGCCCTGCTACTATGCCTCCAGCACAGCCATCCTCAGCAAGGCTCCACTCCGCCCCCTAGTGGACCTGCACACTAACAAACCGGGGAACCCACCCGCTCCAGCGTAGGGAAAACACCCTTTTCTTCCTCCTCTTACAGGCACATAGGTTGCCTTCATAAAACAGGTGCACTACATAGAATATAGTGATATAGTAAATGACGGCAGATAGCCCAGCGTGCTCCATCTAGCCTGCCTCGTAAGAAGATTTCAGCTGTAGAGTGGTACTCGCTGCTCCAGGCAGGTCGCCCCTCTCCATTTATGAAGTTATTTGCGTTTGCTTTGATTCTATCCTCTTCTGTTTAGTGATCCTCTGTGTTGTCCCATGTGTTAAAAGCCAAGGCACCCTGTTAGGGAGCCATGTTCCGCCAATGCCTGCCCCACCCTGCTCCGCCCATAAAAAATAATTGCAGGCTTTAGCATCTATGGAGGGGGGGGGGGGCAGGGTACAAGAGGTTGAACTCTTCAGCACCTATCCAGCCACAGTCTCCGTCTCAGGTCCCTCCAACAGACGTATGCTCTCCCATATGACATTAAATCCAAACATATATTCCTTATCCTCTGACCCCTGGCTCCTTTCCCAACAATCTGTGCAGAGCAGAGCTGGAACCTTCCTCATAAAACTTACCATACAAGAAAAAATCCTTCCTAATACCCAGTATGTTGTGAATTAATCAGGGCCAGCCCCAGAGTTGATCCAGTGTTGGCACCCTAAGCAAATCTTAAACCATATGTACTCCCTGGTTGTCAGAACGTATTGTTTAGCTTTGAATGCCCTACTCTCTGCTGACCCCCCGAAGCGATAGGTTGCCTGATGGTTGGGCCGGCCCTGGAATTAATATAAAAAAGTCATTCAGGACTTCGGAAGCCAGACTGGTATCCACTTCCTCCTGCTACTGCGCTCCATCGCCACAATAAAACAATGAATATTAAAAAAAAAAAAAAGTTGAAAAGTGTACACTTGTAGCATGACACAATGGTGGGTTCCCCCATTCACAGAATCAGGCATGGGGGGGGGGGTGCCAAGGAGATGCCAGGGGTGTGCGTGTGTTCTTATATCAGAACACACACACAAGAATGTTGTTTGCACAGGGCCCTGCGCGAACTTCTTTCCGCTCAGTTTGCAGAGCCGGCTTCAGAGAGGTTTGGGGAGACCAGAAGGAATAAAGAAAGAAATGGAGAAAAGAGCAAAAGGGGAAAGATCAGTATGTTAAAGCAGATGTAGAGAGAGAAGTGAAAAACTCTGGAAGAGAGAAGAAAGGACAAATGGACAACAGACAATGGAGAGTTAGCAGAAGACACGAAGAAACCAGAAGAAAGTGATTGGAGCAATTGCAACTGAAAAATAAAATGGCCAAACAACAAAAGATGATAAATTCAAAATAAAAAAGTATTTTTCTAACTGGAATATGTCAGCTCTGGGTAATGTGCATCACTAATGTCTGCATTTTTATTAGTACAAGAGCAAATAAATGTATAGTTTTATTTCACCAGTGTTGTACATTCCAAGTTTGGCTTTTGGGGTTCCTAGTTTAATTGTCTTCCTATTTCTAAATTGTGATCCCTTGTTCTTTGTTTGGTGATGGTCTATGTTCTGCATGTGTAACCGAGCTGAGGTATTCTGTTCATGTAGTTTCTATTTGACAGTGCCACTTCTCTTTTCCTCCAGTGAAATGTATTTATTGGTATTCTCTGAGATGCATTGCTTATATTTGCAGTGTTGCCCTTTGATAGGTAGGGTTTGGTGCTTTGTGAGTCCTGGTAGTGCTGTTATGATACAATGGGTTTGCTATGGGTTCTAAATGGGCAGGGTTTATAGTACTTCCTAATATGCCTGGCTGTTGGCACTGGAGTATAGTAATGTAGAAATCTTTTAGTCTTTCTTTATCCATACACTTATTAAGAGGCATGTTTATTAAAAGTTAGTGCATGTTAACATTATGCAAATATTTATGAAAATGAGGTCCCTTATGCAAATGAGGCCCTGGAATGAGTCTCTGCACTTGGCCCCACACCCTTCTTCGGCCGCCCATGCATGTGGTTATCAAGGAGTGTGTGTGTGTGTGTTATGGGAGTTTCCCATGCCTTAAGTCTCTGAGCTGCAGTTTTCATTACTGTAGCTGTGACTGAGGCTCTACACTGCCTCCTGTTCCTTAATTGATGAGTGGGGCCTGGACTCCTCATATCCTGTGTTTCCCCCAGCTCAGGTTAAATCAATTTCTCTTTCTCTCTCTCTCTCAATGGGGTCTTTCCATACCGGCTTTCTCTCTGGTTGGGGAGCCTTGCCAGTCAGCCGCGGCTCTCACATGACTTCTTCTGCAGGCTCTCTCTTTCCTGTTAGGAGGTGATGGGGAGGCCCTGAGAGGAGCTGGGGTACCACTGCTTTTGCCTCACCTCTACCAATGGGATACTGAGATGCTTAACCACGGCTATGCTACTCTGAGGGGGCGGGGCCAGTAGAGCCTTACCCAGTGCTTCACTGCTATGCTTATTGCATGTGTTGGGATTTTTTGGCCGTGATGGTCACTGCAGCAAGAGGTTTGAGCGGGCCTCGGGTTGGAAAATGCTGGACAGGGTTCAGTATGCTGGCAGAGGGAGTGGGGCTTTTCATGTGCAGAAAAGAGCCGAACACACCGGCCATGACTGTCGCTGCCGTGATCGGGCAAATCTCTCCTGTCTGCCCTGGGGAAATCCGATCTCCTGCTGACAGACGGAAGAGCATCACCTGATGGCAGTCATGCTCTGCTCTTCTGCCCGTGGGAGATGGGGTCCCCTTGGGCAGACAGAGTGCATTTAGGCTGCATTGTAGGAGGGCTCCATGCTGCCTTAGTGCTATAAGGAGGGATTGCGGGAAGCCAATGGGGGAGTGGGGCAGTAAGCAATCTGGAGTTGGAGTTGGAGACCCAGGCACAGGACACACATAGCTGCACCCATACAAAAAAACCTTTTTTTTAAGCACTGCTGTCTCTAAGTTCTTATAGGCTGTGCATCACTCTGGAAGAGAGACTCTGATTTGTGCTCAGACTCGCTCACCTGGCTCGGCTGCCGTTTCCACAGCAGATGCTGCTGCCCCGGCCTTTGCTGCTCTCAAACTTGCTGCTGGAAGGTCCCACCCTCTGTTCTCATTGGCTGACTGGCTGAGTAGCAGCTCCTCATAGGCTGTCACATCATGCTCCCACTGGAGTCTCGCCCCCCCCCCCAACCCAAAAGAAACCCAGCGTTTCATGTGCCAGTTTTGTCTCTCTGCCGACAGCCAATCTGGCCATATAAAATCCGGCTAGTCTGGTGGAAAAGTGGCTAGTTGGCAACCCTATGCACATACATGCATTTCCAAAAGTCTTAGCATAAACCTCAACCTCTCCCCAACTCTGTCCCTAGAAATATCTCCACTCAGTTCAGGTAAAGCTGTTCACATACAGGCGGTATACATGTAACTTTGCATGAAAATAAAGGGATCACAATTGTAAAAGTACCTCTTTCCATTCATAATTTTTGATTAGAACACGGAGATGAGACTTTTTAAATTTTAAAGTCATCAGCATATATGATAAAATTAAGCAAACAAGCCAGTATTTTCTTCTACCTGTTAGCAGTTCGTGGAAAATGAGTTGCAGTATTTTCCCATTTTTCTGTTTGTTAAACAGCAGTAAAACTCTTTCAGTTTTAAATCTCATGTCAGCAGTGGCATTTAAGAATCACCCAGCATGTAGGCCACTGGCTCAACATAGTCTGTCTTTTCCTAGCTTTGAGCTTATATCAGAATGTGTTGGGTACTCAATGCAGGGACAGCAGAACATCATTTTGGTTGGAGGGGCCAAATAAACCATTTCCATCCCCACTTCCAAGCTCTCTAGTTGCTGATGCTGTGTTGGGTAAAATATTGGCAAGACCATGGCCCCAGTAGCCCACCCCATTCACTGCCTGTGATTCTATGTGGCCTGGGACTATAAGGAGGTTCTGGCAGAACTGGCAATGACTTCCATAGGAACCATTTGTTTAAAGGGCCACACATCTACCTTGCATTCCTCCTCCCACTGCAAAACTCTTTACCAATGATGTGGTGCCAGCTGATATCATGGGGTATTTTGTCAGCTCTGTTTCACTTGGTGCAATATGCTTTCCTTTCATAAAATAAATTTAGCAAAGGCCTCCCGGGAGTCTTCCTAAGTCCCATTAACCATTTCACTTCTGCTTTCTCACATGCTGTAATCTCCTTCCTGGACCACATGTCAGTTTTTTCCTTCCACATCTCTGATATTTTTAGACCTTGGCATCTTACTAAGTGCTACTATCTTTCTGAATTTTGGGCAGCCTGCTCATGACATTCTTCCCATCTCTCTTGCCACTGATTGACCAAGTCACTGTGTTTCATCACATTTTTGCCTACAACAGAGTGGAGGAGCAGCCTAGTGGTTAGAGCATTGGCATGGTAACCAAGAGGGCAGGGTTCAATTCCCACTAGCCCTCCTTTGTGGTCTTGGGCAAGCCACTTAACCCTCCATTGCCTGGCAATCTGCTTTCAGTCACACTGTCAAGAAAACCCAGGAACTGCTGAGTCATCATTGACTCGGACACACAACTTAATTTTTTCTTTTTTTGCCTTTAACACCTACAGTAAATAATATTCTTTCACTTGCATGCATAAAATCTGTTTGACTGTGGTATGCAGCCTTCACCTACCACATCACTTTTAAAATGACTCTTGCAATCTTAAAGCAGAAGCATTAAGCCAGATTGCTCCAACCATCAACTTTTAGGGGGTCTTCTACTAAACACCACTAGGGTTTCACACTTAAGTGGCTAGTATTGGGGCATTGCAGGAGTGGGGCGGAGACAGTACCTGAGGATAACCAGCTAGCGGCGATATTCAGCCACTAGCCGGTTATCCCACAGATGAAAGACTTGCCTAACTCTTGCCAGTGTAGCTAACCAGGCAGCAGCTGAATATTTCCACTGCTGGGTTAGCTGTGGTACTATTTGGCCAACCTGGATATTTAATGTTGGTGGTAGGATATGGCCCTGGTATTGCATATCCAGGTTTAAAGCTCAGTAGCAGCAGCTAGCTAGTTTAGCAGCTGAATAGCCCCCTCCCCCCCCCCCATAAATTTTAAGCTTCTAAATTAGGATGAATTTTCAGCTGAAAACGTAGGCTCCAAAGTGTGGCTGAAAATAGGGCAAAATTTAGTCACCCAATTTAGGAGCTCAGCTTTTTTTGAATATCAGGCTCGTATTGTTTTAACTTATTTTGTACATTGCCTTGGGCTTATGAGAAGAGGAGACAATTTACAAATCCATTAACTAGTCTCAACCACCCCAGTCTCACACCCCCAAAGCACTCCCCCCTCCCCCAGTGCACCGTATCACTGCATATATGTTGAGTATCTACCAACCATGCAGACTAAGACTGTAAATAGTTCAGAGTTCTAAAACCTACTTTTGCCTGTTACCTTCTTCTAGTTCCATGTAAAACTGTGGGTCTGCCAAGGTCCTGTTACACTTTGGTTAATTGTAAACCGCATTGAATTGTAGAAAGACGGTATAAAAATAAATTAAATTTATTTATTTATTTATTTATTTAACATCTTTTATATACCGCACTATTTATAATCAGCGCGGTTTACATAGAACAATAAAACATCAGATAAGATACATATTATCTGGTTTTTACATAGAACAGGAACAAAAACTTGGGTAACCGGGGTAATTATTTACAATGAATAATAAATAAATAATAATAAATAAAATTACAGACCATGGGAACACGAACTTGCAAGCTTCATTTGCCGCACCATGACTGATAGACATCTCCGTTGATTTGAGACCGCTTTCTTGTACAAAATATTGAAGGGACACAAAGCAGTAAGGGTGCAGGCCATTGTGCATTTTTCTTCTTTTTTGACAGGCATCATGAAAAGTCCTCTGAGTCTTTATCTTTTGTACATGGTTGGTGAGTGCAGCAGCAATGATTTCACTGACACCACCAAGCACTTCTTTACTGGTGCTCACTTTACAAAAATGAAAGAAGTCTTGTCAAAATAGGACAGGAAAAACAGCACGCATGCCAGCAACAAATGGCCCGATATGCAGCTATTTCCCTTAGCCGCCACTGTCCATAGAGATTCAATGGTACTGTTCACATGGAGGCATATTCCAATCTGGCCACCCGCCCCCGTGCAGCCGATCAGAATCGGGACGCTCAGAGGTAGACCAAATCTGATCCCACGGGGGCTAGACATGCCCGTGGGATCAGAATCTGGTCTATGGCCTAAACGTGCAGGCCAGGCCCCGTTTCTGATCAGCCACGTGCCCTGCTACCTCAGTCAGGCTCCTGAGTGGAGCCACAGTACCATGGCAGGAGCCGTGAATGCCAGCCGCCACCAATTTCCTTCTTTCCCCGCAGCTGGGCCCTCGATCCAGTCTCCCATGGCCAGGGTCTGGCTGCTGGGAACTTACTTCACCCCCCTACCTTTTTGTTCAGGCCCGGCGGCATGATTCCCCGATGTCAAGGGGAACTTGTGGAATAAGACCCCATCAATATTCATGGACCCAGACATACAGGGCCAACCTCTGATTCAGTCCTGTATGTCTGGGGTCACAGCCCAGTCATGCCCCGTCCTCACTTCATCTCACGAATGCCCCCTCCTGCCCCTGTCTAGGCCTCCCCAAACAAACGCACTGTTAGTATGGTGAAGCTTTAGCCAGGGCCGGCAGGGGAACGAATAGCAGGGATTGACGTCCAAATGGGACATCCATCCTCGCAATTCACTGACCCCCCATAGGGCAGGGCAGTATAGGGTGGACCATGGGCACACTCAGAAGTTACTGGAGAGTGGTGATATTCAGATCATTGCTTAGAAAATTATCCAGATAACTTTAGGAGAGCCACAAGACTGTCCTAAAAGTTCTCTGATGAGCTATCCAGATGCTGGCACTGAATAGATTTAAACACCATGGTCAGTGTTACAAATAAACACCAATTGCAGTGTTTTAATACATCTGTCTTAAGTGCCATCAAGTCTGTTCGGACTCCTGGCGACCCAGCAGTCCCTGGGTTTTCTTTGCAAGGTATGACAAAGTAGACTGCCAGGCCTTTTCTTCCTAGGCAAGGGAGGGTAAAGTGACTTGCCCAAGGTCACAAGGAGCACCAGTGGGAATCGAACCCTGGTCTCTTGGATTGAAGCTGTTGCTGAGTCTAACTGCTAGGCTACTCCTCCTTTCATCATTAGCCTGAAACTTGCTCTCCCTGAACTTCCACAAGACTCTGCATAACCAGCTACTATTGTAAAGGGATTACGATGTTGCGGGATCATGCGATTTGCTATTACACAAGCTTAGCTGCTTGGGGAAAGATTGGCGTTGAAGTAGCAATACAGCAATATGTTAAAACAAAAAGCTGAGGCCTGGGATCTATAGAAAAACTCATAAAGTGCCCGGACGTGCTGATATTTTTGTATCCTACGTTAACCATATCACATAACATCTCACTTCTAAAGCTAATATTTGCTTAACTCGATTGTGCTCCAGAGACGTTTTAGATATAAGGAAAACAAAAATAAAATTGTACTAAGGAGATCTTGGCATCGTCGTGAAAGAGAGAGTTCCTTCATTTTTGTTTGTCTCCCTGTGAGTCGTAAGAAAATGTCGTTGATTGCTCAGCCCATGGCCTCCCAAGGAGAGCTAAGGACCAAGGAGAATGCATTGCCACTAGTCTTGTGTCCCAGGTTCTAATCAAGTTATCCTATGGGCTCGTCCTCATGCACCCAGGCACTTTATTCAATGAGAAACATTTGCAGACAAATTTCTAGCAGCAGGAAGCGTCAGCTGTCCTGGGAGGCAGGATACAAAGTACCTGTAACCTTGCCACAACCCCTTCTCTCTCCCACAGAGAGAGCTCTCGGCTGGCCAGCACCACGCTGCTCACAGGATCAAACACATCAGCATAACTCTTGCAGTAAAAACATTCTAGCAAAATAATATTTACAGTGACTGACCCAGAAAACCAGGGCGCAACAGCTTTTACCAGTAGGAAAGAGGACACTGTGTAAATGACCTGCTCTTGGTATCATTTCTGGTAAGTTTTCTTTTACATGTGGTCTTGCCATGCACTGGGCCTGTCGGATCGTTGGATTCAGAAAGGAGAGTTTGTGCGGCTCTTTGTTATTTTATATCCAACTAATTGTCCTCGTGCTGGGACGTATGTGATGAACCGAGTGAAATTTTTTCCTTTCTAAACGTTGCCCCATCCCACCCTCTCCCGCTTCTTTTCTGGGGAATACTTTTATATAAAATCTATTCTCTTTATTCTTTCGGTTAAATGTAAACAGCAGGACAAGGACTCTCTCATGTCAGAAGGAATTCTGGAGAAATAGCTAGCAATAAATAATTATATTAAAGTCATAACAAAGCTTTGACACGATACATCTGCTTAATTTACCTCGTGACAATCTTAACAAAACAGTTAAGGGTCAGAGTCTGGGCTGAACACTGACCTTTCACCTGCTGTGAAGCAGCCTATAATAGGGTCTTGAACTGGTCAGCGAAGTGACCCTGCCTTTCATAGCTACCTGCCGCTCCCCACAATGCAATTGGACACAGTTTTCAACATGATAGAAAGCACCTTTGGACCAAAGGCCTTTCTTCTCGGCTCCTGAGAGGCAAAAGCTTGCAAACTCTCAGCTTCGCTTTTCACGACCAAACCGGCAAAGGTTTTGGAAATTAACTATCCAGCCACAAACACATCCTTTAATTAGAGGCCTGCAACAATTAGGACCTGGAATGTTTTTTGTTCTCTTTTGAAGAAGAGAGGTTACTTTCCGTAACCTCACTTCTGTGCCCTTTTAACTATAAACCACTGAGATTCAGAAGCTGGAGTCAGTTCCTATCCAAGGTTTGCGTCTGCTCTTTCCCCTTAAGTTTTTAAACAAGCAGATGGAATATTTCCTACTGCCATGTGGCTCCATAGGCCTACACCTCAATTGCTTAACTTAATGTGTGTCAGGATTAAATGAAGAGACGATGTCCTGGCGCTAGGTATTAGGAATAGCACTGTTTAAAGGACAGACGTCGTGCTGAATAAGGCATTTGTAGCCCCAGGATTATGCTTTTGTTTGGTTTTCTTTTTCTTTTGAAATATAGTTAATGCAGGACTGGCTCAAAACCTCCCTGTCGGTGTTTCGGGCATCGTTGCTATAAGTAAGGGGGACTAAGCCCCTGCAATCATGGTTCAGAGGCATGTCTACATGTTCACTGTTTTTGTCGAGGTTGAAGAAATAGTGTTGCTGGTTGGAAATAAGGGATTTAGGGGGGGGGACATATTCAGAGTGGTTTAACCAGTTAGCTGACCTGCAGTGGAGGAGTAGCCTAGTGGCTAAGGCAGTAGCCTGATAGCTGTGAGACTAGTGTTCAGATTGCACTGACACCCGTTATGGCCCTGAGCAGGTGACTTAACCCTCCATTGCTGCAGCTACAAACTTAAATCACGAGCCCTCCGGCGACGGGGATATAACTGGTTATAGCTCACCTTTCACTACTACTGGAAATGCATGAGCCAAACAGTGTTGGCTCTTTGCACGTAACATGGGGTGATAGCGGCAAAAGATCTGCATGGGGCATTTTTCCTGCAGGTACCATGGAGGAAATGCCAGCTATTGCCATCCAGTCAGGAGGCATGAGCTGCATTGCAAAGCCTGCAAGTTAGAGCAGCCACCGCATGATACAATCGCCTATGGCAGCTGAGCTTGGCAGGCCTGCCCACCCTCCATCCCAATCCTGCCTTTGCCTGCAACTTACACAGTAACGCAGTAAATGACGGTAGATAAAGACCAGTAAGGTCCATCGAGTCTGCCCAGCAAGGCGGCAAGAGTAGGTTCACCTGCTGCTCCGTGCTCACCCCATCCCATGCCTTTGTTTAGGGGTGTACCCAACGCTCTGTGTTCAGATATAAGAGATAATTATATTTGTTTTTATTTTATCCTGCTGCTATAAAGGGATCCACTGTGTCTGTCCCATGCCATTTTGAATTCTGTCACTATATTTGCCCCCACCACTTCCATCAGGAGGGCATTCCAAGCATCCACCACCCTTTCAGTGAAAAAGTATTTTCTGACGTTGCCTTTCAGTTTACCCCCTTGCAGCTTCAAGATATCTCCTCTAGTTTTACAGCTTCCCTGTCTCTGGAACAGGTTTGTTTAATACTCTTAAGTATTTAAAGGTCTGAACCATATATCCTCTGTCCCTCCTCTCCTCCAGAGTGTACATATTTAAGTCTTCTGATGCAGGCTCCAAATCATTTTGGTCACCTTCCTCTGAACCGTTTCCAATCTTTTTATATTCTTTGCAAGATATGGTCTCCAAAATTGAGTGCAGTATTCAAAGTGAGGCCTCACCAGCAACTTGTACAGTGGCATTAGTACCTCCTCCTTTCTGCTGGTAATATGCAACCCAGCATCCTTCTGGCTTTCGCCACCACCTTGTCACACTGTTTTGCCACCTTGAGATCCTCCGAAACAATCACTCCGAGGTCCTGCTCCTGGTCCGTGCACACCAAACTCTTGCCCCATCACATACAATTCCCTGGATTTCTGCTTCCCAAGTGCATGACACTGCACTTATTCACATTAAATCTTAACTGCCAAGCATTCGACCATTCTTCCAGCTTTTATAGATCTTTCCTCATGTTCTCCACTCTCTCAGAGGAGTCCACTCTGTTGAAAATTTTCCTGTCATCTGCAAAAAGACAGACTTCCATTAAATCCTTCTGGAAATCATTTTGGTAGTGGTGGTTGGTAACTCTCTTCTGAGGAGTACTGAGGTGTCCATCTGCCAACCAGACTTGATGTCCAGAGAGAGGTATGCTGTCTGTCAGGTGCCAAAATCCAAGATGTTGCAGGGAGTTTGCCAAGACTCATCAAGCCCACTGACTATTACCCAATGTTGCTAATCCATGTCGGCACAAATGATACTGCCAGGTATCCCTCTGAGTGTATCTAAAGTGACTTCATGGCTCTGGGACAGAGGGTGAAGCAGGTGCACAGGTGGTGTTCTCTTCAATCCTCCCTGTTGAGGGTAAAGGCCAAGACAGAGAAGCTCGCATCCTGGAGATGAATGCATGGCTGCGTGGATGGTGTCATGGAGAGCATTTTGGTTTCCTGGACCATGGATGCTGTTCCAAGGGTTGCAGAGCAGAGATGGCATTCATCTGTCCAAGAAAGATTGACGTGTCTTCAGTAGCAGACTGGCTAATCTACTGAAGAGGGCATCCATCTGTCCAAGAAAGGTCAACGCATCTTCGGTAGTAGACTGGCTAATCTACTGAAGAAGGCTTTAAACTAGATTCGTTGGGGATAGGTGAAGAAAGCCCCCAGGTAGGTGATACCCATTTCCATAAAGGTATTTAATGTAACAGGGGTAACATATGGAAAGCAGTGTGTATAAATGCCCATAGCATGGGAAATAAGATCCCTGATGTTGAAGCTTTGGTGGGAGTGGCTGACTTGGATTTAGTGGCAGTTACAGAAACATGGTTCACAGAAAACCATGACTGGGATGTAACTATACCTGGCTATACTTTATTCAGAAAGGACAGGGTAGGAAGAAGGGGAGGAGGAGTGGCACTATATGTAAAAACTACTATTAAAGCTTTGGAATTACAGAGCTTAAAAGGGAGAGAGGAGGCATTGTGGGTTAAACTAGAAAGAGGGAAAGAGAAATCTATTTCCATTGGTGTGATATACAGACCTCCCTCACAAGAGGAAGAGGTGGACAAAGAGTTAATTGAAGACATACGCAGCATTGCTAGGAAAGGGGAAGTGCTACTGATAGGAGATTTCAATATGCCAGATGTTGATTGGCACATTCCTGCTGCAGTATCATCTAGAAGTAAGGAGATCCTGGATTCTCTACAGGGAGAACTATTCAGGCAACTGGTAACAGACCCCACACGTGAAGGGGCCATACTGGACTTGGTGCTTACCAATGGTGAAAGTGTTTCTGATGTTGTAGTGGGAGATCATTTTGCATCCAGTGATCACCAGATGGTATGGTTCAGTATTAGGACTAGGGCTGTTAGAATCCATTCCAAGGTGAGGATCTTAGACTTTAGGAAGACTAACTTTGCCAAGATGGGCCAATACCTCAGGGAGTCGTTAGTGGGATGGGAACAGCTGGGAGATGTAGAAAAACAGTGGGCAAAACTGAAAGGGGGCATTTTAAGGGCGGGCAACCTTTTTGTTAAAATGGTAAATAAAAGCAAAAGGAATAGGAGACCGCTATGGTTTTCAAAGGAAGTAGCTGAAAAAGTGAAGAAAAAGAGGGAGGCCTTCATGAAATACAAGAGATCACAGAGAGAGGAAGACAGGCATCTCTATTTGGAAAAACTTAGAGAAGCTAGCAAAGTAGTCAAGAAGGCAAAGATTCAAAATCCTGGGAGATTTGAACCTAGCAACAATTCCCCCAACCCACACAGAGACCTTCCTTGAAGCCATGGACCAACTAGGCTTCCAACAAATAGTGAGCGACCCCACCCACGATAGAGGAAATACCCTAGACATGATTTTCATACCCAGTAATCCGCAACCAAACAACGAAGCACCTATAATAAATATAACCCAAGTACCATGGTCAGACCACCACCAAATCAATTGCAAGATTAAACTACAGGGCCTACCCAAAAACGCAAAGGAAATGAGAATGCCCAATCCAATCAGGAAGTTCAGCAAACTAAATGAAAAACACCTCATAAACACCATCTCATCCCACATATTTCATCGAGGTCTGTGTAATCTAGGTCTAACGAACAGGTGGAATGCATGCATTCAAAGTGCATCTAACCCAACATCAAAATTCACAGCTAATTCACATAAGCGCAACTCTGAACCCTGGTACACAGAAACTCTAATAAAATCAAAGAGGGAACTCCGTAAAACAGAGAGAAAGTGGAGAAAAAACAAATCCACCAAGCTCAAAACTAAATACATGGCCCTTCTTACAAAATACAAAGACGACGTAAACAACGCCAAGAAAGTACACCACACCAACCTCCTAAACAAGGCGATAAACCGACCACGAGAGTTATTCGAACTCGTCAAATCATTAACCAAAACAGACCAGAATGACAACCTCAACAACTCCATCAAAGCCCAAACATTGGCATCCCATTACGCAACCAAACTGACGGCCCCTAGTCCCACACCTCCCCTAGTCCCAACCCCACTAACACCTCTAAACAACTGCGAGACCATCATAACGCAAAACCAGTTATGGAAACACTTCCACAAAATCGGAGCCCAGCAAATTACAACCATTATCACAAGCCTAAACAGCACCACCTCCCCACTAGATCCCTGCCCTGCAACCTGGCTCAAGGCGGTTAAACAACACATAGCACCACACATCTCACACATAGTTAACCAATCACTACAACAAGGAATCATGCCCTCAGAACTAAAGAAATCAGTTATAAGACCAATTCTAAAAAACAATACACTCAACAGAGAAGACCCAGCTTCCTACCGCCCCATATCAAGCATTTCATTCCTAGCAAAGATCATTGAAAAGGCTGTCCTTCTACAACTCCAAGACCACCTGAACGACAGTGCTCCTCTAGATGACCAGCAATATGGCTTCAGACAACATCACGGAGTAGAAACCCTTTTACTAGTTCTACTTAACAACCTCCTTAAGGGCCTTGAAAACAAAAAGAAAATGTACATACTTGTATTCATTGACATCTCAGCTGCCTTTGATACAGTTAACCATGGAACCCTCATAAACAGGATAAAATCAATAGGAATAGCAGGAACCCCACTAAAGTGGTTCTCATCCTACATCTCAAACCGAACGCAACAGGTTCAATTCAACGGCGAAAAAGCAGAATCATTCTTCCAAACGCAAGGAATCCCCCAAGGCTCTGCACTCTCAGCACTTCTATTTAACATATATATGCAACCACTATGTAAAATTTTTACTCGGCACAAAATTAATTACCACATCTATGCCGATGATATTATGCTATACTCACAACTTGACACTCAAAACCCAGACTACAGCCCACTCGAGACATGCATAGGAGAGATGCAAGACTGGTTACATCAAAGCAGTATGTCAATTAACCACAAGAAAACTGAAGTAATGTATATCTCCAAAGAACCGAACTTTGACCCTCCCTCATCAATAACACTATGCAATAACACTTACCAAACAAAAAATGAAATAAAGTATCTAGGAGTTACATTTGACTGTGACCTAAAAATGGAGAAACACCTCCGAAAAACCAACAGAGCAGTATTCCACAAACTGCGAGTTCTTCAACCCATTCGGAGCATCATTGATCCCCAAGACTTCAGAACCGTGGCTCAAGCACTCATCATGCCACATTTTGACTACTGCAACGCCATCCTTCAAGGTCTACCTAAGAAAACCCTGAACATACTACAAATGGCACAAAATGTAGCTGCCAGGGTCATTATGAAGAAAAATCTAAGTGACCGCATCACACCATTACTAATTCAATTACACTGGCTACCCATAGCAGCTCGTACAAAATACAAAATTTTGACAACTACTTTCAAACTCATCCACAACTTAGCACCATCCTTCCTCAACACCCTAGTCAGACTACAACCTCCTACCAGAAATAGACGAACCATCAACTCCAACATCCTCCACACTCCAACCGATATAAGATCTACCAAAGTCAACACCAGCAACAGGGCTTTTTCTTATGTAGCACCAACACTATGGAACCAACTCCCACCAGATCTACGAGCTAGCAGTGACCTGCTAGACTTTAGAAAAAAGCTCAAAACGCACATATTCCAAAATCATTTCAACCTGAACTAACCTCACATATGCAACAACCCCCATCCACAGTGACACAGAAAACCTATCATGTATAAATGTATATATGTAAATTCCCCCATAGATAAGAAGTGTTAACTCTGTGTGACTTGCTTCTCTACCAATCCATATATAAACAAAAATTGTACCTGCCCTGATTCGGCAGTTTCTCAATGTAATCCTACCCGCTTCTGATCGCTGGAAGGAGCGGGATACAAATGCTTGCTAAATAAATAAATAAATAAATAAATAAAAGGAGGAGGAAATAGCCAATGCAATAAAATGGGGGGATAAGACATTTTTCAGATATGTTAGTGAGAAGAGGAAGGGCAAAAGTGGTATTGTCAGACTCAAGGGTGAAGGGGAGGAATATGTAGAAGCTGATGAGGATAAAGTGGAATTGCTTAACAAATATTTCTGTTCTGTGTTTACAGATGAAGAACCAGGAACAGGGCCTCAGAAACAGGAACAGAAGTGAGGGGCATCGTGAACAATCTTCAAAAGACTGAGAAACTAGCTACACTTAAAGTAGACAAAGCAATGGGACTGGATGGGATACACCCTAGAATACGGGGGGACATTCTAGCAGCTCCACTGACTGACCTTTTCAATGCCTCATTGGAGTCGGGAGTGGTGCCAAAGAACTAGAGAGAGGCTCATGTGGTCCCTTTACACAAAGGTGGAAGTAAGGATGTGGTTGAAAACTACAGGCCGGTTAGTTTAACTTCGATGGTGAGTAAATTATTGGAAACGCTGCTGAAAGAGAAAATAGTGAGGTTTCTGGAGTCCAGTGGATTACAAGATCCAAGGCAGCATGGATTCACCACAGGCAGATCTTGTCAGACAAATCTGATTGATTTCTTTGACTGGGTGACCAGGGAGGTTGGACTGAGGGAGAGCTCTAGATGTGGTGTATTTAGATTTCAGTAAAGCCTTTGACACTGTTCCTCACAGGCAACTTATAAACAAACAGAACACACTAGGGATGGACCCTAAAGTTATTGCTTTGGTTAGAAATTGATTGAGTGGGAGGCGACAAAGGGTACAGGTAAATGGAGTTCACTCTGAGGAGAAGGATGTTACCAGTGGTGTGCCCCAGGGATCTGTCCTTGGTCCGATTCTTTTTAACATCTTTGTTAGTGATATAGCGGAAGGGCTGTCGGGTAAGGTTTGCCTCTTTGCGGATGATACCAAAATCTGCAATAGAGTAGACACCCAGGACGGTGTAGATAACATTAGGAGGGATCTAGCTAAGCTTGAAGAATGGTCTAGAATCTGGCAGCTGGGATTTAATGTTAAAAAATGCAAGTTCATGCATTTGGGCTGCAGCAATCCAAGGGAGCAATATAGTATAGGGGGTGAAGTACTTTTGTCCATTAAAGAAAAGCAGGACCCAGGCATGGTTGTGTCTGATGATCTTAAAGTAGCTAAATGGGTAGAAAAGGCGACAGCAAAAGCTAGAAGGATGCTTGGGTGCATACAGAGAGGAATGGCTAGCAGAAGAAAGGAGGTGATAATGCCTCTGTATAAGTCTTTGGTGCGACCTCATTTGGAATATAGTGTGCAATTCTGGAGACCGCACCTTCAAAAGGATATAAACAGAATGGAGTCGGTACAGAGGGTGGCTACTAAAATTGTTAGTGGTCTTCATTATAAAGCATATGAGGACAGACTTAAGGATTTTAATATGTACACCTCAGAGGAAAGGCAGGATAGAGATGATATGATTGAAACGTCTAAATACCTCCATGGCATAAATGCACAGGGGGAGAGCCTCTTTCGATTGAAAGCAAGTTCTGCTGTGAGGGGACATGGGATGAGGGTGAAAGGGGATAGATTCAGGAGTGATATGCTGAAATATTTCTTTATGGAAAGAATGGTGGATCCATGGAATAGTCTCCCAGTGGAGGTGGTAGAGATGAGGACGGTATCTGAATTCAAAAAAGCATGAGAAAAACACAAAGGATCTCTAAAGGAAAAAAGGCGACTGTTGTAGTTGATGATATGGAAGGACAGACTAGATAGGCCATGTGGTCTTTTTTTGTTGTCATTTTTCTATGTTTATAATATCACTCACAAATACATTGAACAGTACCGGTCCCAGGACTGAAACCTAGGGCACACTGCTAATCACCTTCCTTTCATCCAAGTGAGTTCCGTTTACCATCACCTTCTGTTATCTGTCGGTCAAGCAATTTCTGATCCAGTTCACCACCGCAGACGTTGAAGAAATACTCCGTGATGTCTGCACTTTCCCCTCATTAGCTGCTACTGCAATTTAGTAGATCAGACCCCTAGGTTAATTACAATAAAACATATACATTTCATTATCAAATCATAAAGCACACATAAAAAAATAAAAATTGTAAAAATAATAAATACTTAAAGTTAAATCAATGAAACATTTACAAACAAAACACAAATTACCTTCCAGATTAAAAGCAACAAATAAATAACAAGACCTAGTAAGTAACATCAAGACCCAATCAATTGGTCAGTTATTACAAGATAATCCGAAAGAGAAGCCAAACTGCAAGAGAAATCTTAGTTAAGACTCTATAAAAGCCTGATGAAAGACAGAAGCTTTTAACTGCTCACAAAATGTCTTGTTATTGTTCACAGCTCAGGAGGAAATAAGTTCCAAAGTATCAGGCCAGATACTAAAACAATACGTTCCTGAGTTTCAGCCTGATGTATCTGTCGCACAGAAGGAATGTCAAGCAAATACAATCCTTCTGATCATAAGGAGGGCAGTAAACTTTCAATGATGAATAGATACTAAATTGTGCTTTATTACTTGAGGCCTAAAACAACGATACCAATGTCTTAAAACAAATTCTCCATACAACCAGTCAGCGAAAAACATATAAAAGTGGTAAAACATTCTTATAACAATTAAACTCTAACTTCTGACAATACCTACAACAGAAACCTGAACAATTTGGAGAGCACAAAAGGGAAAATTGCGGAGACAAAATATAGGCCACTGCAGGTTTGCATTGCATGGGAGATAGCTGGAGATTGAGCAATAGTTCCGAAATTGCCATCAGTTAATGGATTTCATTTATGAACAAGCCACAACTTAGTAAAAGCACTTTTAACAACTGCTTGTATCTTAGCTCTCATAGTTAATCCAAGAACTGAAAATTTTCTGTTGAACATGTACAGGAAAAGATAAATCATCAATGCTAACGTGACAGCCTGTTCTGGAAAACCGATTTATGCAGTAACGATTTCCGTCTTAACATTCAAAGCTAATTTATGATGGAGCATCCAGTATATGACAGTGTCAATGCACAAAGCTGTAAACTCCAGGGCATAAGAAAGTATCTTATTAACAGGTATAAAACGCCGACTCTCATCAGCCTAAAGCCTTTAACTTTGTAGTTAGGTATATTCTAAATGTTAAGACGTAAGGCAGAAAAGATCTGAACTCGTCAACACCTCGCCTTATCTACCAGTCTCTATCAATCCCATAATCCTGACTGAATGATTCTCTATTTTGTCCCATGTCTTATTGCTTGGTGTCATCACGTTTCTGGATTTTAAATAGCTTTTGCCGAGGGGGTTTTAACGATACTTGGGGCCCTTTTGCTAAAGTGCAATAAAGTTGATGAAATAACCAACAAAACTAAAATCTAAGAGATCCCCAGTTTAAAACCCCGACCCATGTCTAGGTTGAGACATGCTCAGTTCCCCTTGATTTCACAAAAAGCTCTGCCAAGTGTAGAGTGCACCTGGATTTGCCGGCAGGCCAAGTGGGAGCAACAGTTTTGAAAATGAAAACACTGAAAAAAAGAGTGTCCCCGTCTCAGATTCGGCATTGGCAACCAGGGATTACCACCACCATTTTGGAAGTGGCCAGTGATCAGGGCAGGGGCGGAGGAAGACTACTGCTGCTCCCTTCACTTCCATACCATGGAGTCCCTCCAGTTAGATCCCGTTTAGCACGGGTAGCGGCCACGCTCGTGAGTTAGTGTTCCCAACTGCCAGTTGCCGTGCATTAAAAGGAGCCCAAAATCCTCCTCACATTGTGTTAGGTGTGTACTTTGATATCCCAAAGTGACAATCAGACTACTCAAGGTTTCTGTAATTCTAAACAGTTCTCTAGAAAACAAAGTCTAAGGGGGAAAACATTTTTAAATTGGCCGCAGCAAATGTTATCCCGTGATAATGATGAGATGCAAGTTCTTTATCTGAAAGCGCAAGATGATTTGATGGTAAGTATAGAGGTTTCATAGATTTTATTTATTTAAAAGGATCCTGAAATCAAAGAGGTTATCACATCAAACAAATCATTGGTAGGTGGATATGTACAGGTAGTGGTAAATCAATAATATGAGTATGGGGGTGTAGCTGATTTGGTGTGAGCTATAAATACAGTGTGGGCTATATACAATGTAAGCTATGTACATTTTTACATAATTTGCATACAAAAGTGGGTTAGGTACATGGAGTATAAATTAATTACATGGGTTATGCACATAAGTATAAGGAATATACACATAAGCCGGAAGGTCGGGTGATGTCATTATATTGTTCATGTGATGTCGTTATAGTGTTTATTGAATAGCGTCGTTTTAAGAAGCTTTTTGAAGTCTTTAATCTCTGTTGTTGCTCTCAGGTTGTCAGGGAGTGAGTTCCATAGCGTTGGTGCTGCAAGTGAGAGTGCTCTTCTTGAAGTTTCCTGTCTTAATTTTTTTAAAGATTTTGGGTATGATGATGTGGTCTGAGGTGCCTTTTCTCCTGGGTCTGATGCTTGGGTCGGGTCTGATGAGGTGTTTTAGGCTGTCTGCTGATAGGTTATGTTTGATTTTGAAGGTGTTTAGTAGCACTTTGAATGCGGGAGTCGATGGGGAGCCAGTGGAGTTGGTTGAGAATTGGGGTGATGTGGTTGTGTTTTGTTGATCCGGTTATTATTCTGACTCCCCTCATTCTCAAGGTGTGTGAGTAGGTGGAGTCTAATGACTGAAACTGGGTAAGGGACTTGTACATGTGTAAGGCCCTGATTTCTTGCAGCTTGTTGCATTAGTTAAGTGGTCTTTGTCTTCAGTTCCAGGCCACCTAATCATCCAGCTTACAAGACTAGCATTGCCTGGGGCCCCCAATCTAGAGGGGGCTCCCCAAGTCTGCCTGCAGCTGAAGAAAGCATAGACAGCAGGAGGGTACCACCTCACCAGTTTCTGCCCTGGACCCCTGCCTGCCTTGACACTTGTGGGCTGGGATGTGTACCGACATCTTTCCACTTAGAGGGATTGCGGTAGGGAGGGATTGCAGAAAGGAGTCTTCTGGGGCAGCATTTCACTATATTGCTTTCCTAAGAGGCACAAACAATTCTCAACCAAACTCGGGAGCATTTTTACTAAAGGTGGTGTCGCACCTACTGTGCCAATAGCGTCAAAACCACCATTTTAACTGCTGGAGACATGAAAAGCATGTTCCGAGCAGTTGCCCTAATGTGACAAATAGCTGGCTGCACTTTGCTTCAGCTATTGAGGTGGTGGTTCAGTGAAACCACAGTAATTGCAAGGATCGCATTTAGCACATGGTGCTTATCTCCTAACCATGCAATTTCTGCCATGCCCACTCTCCGGCCTGATCCGCCGCTTACCACCCCAACTCATGATTCACAGCGTGGGAATCAGCCTGTGCTCATTGTCACATCGCCACGCTTTCAGCACACGGCAAAACATGCACTGACGGCTAGCGCCCTTAGTAAGAGACCCCATTCCAGCACTGGCAAGAAATTTCCACAAAATCCCCAAAAACTGTTGAGCCCCTTAAATCAGTACTGAACACGTAATACCAATGGATTTATTAGCCAAGTGAGACTATAATGGTTGTGTATCACTGTATCTGCATTTGACGTAGAATTATCCACTTCAAGATGAAAAACTTTATAGAGAGAGAAACTTTGATTAAGATCTGAATGATTACAGTGGTACAGCACATTGGAGGGATTCATTCTTTATTAATTTTACAATTATTTACTGCTAATTCCATATAATGCCTTAAGTGATTAAGAAATAAATATATTGCTAAAAACACAGCATGGAATAGACTATACAAGTCTGTACAACTGGCTTCATCTCTGGCCCAAATCAAATCCAGGCTAAGAACTCCTCTTCAAGACTGTTTGGATCCTGATCTCCTTATTCTGTGGTCTACCCCCTTGGGTGGCTTAATCATTTCCCTGTAAGGATTATCCTAGTCCCCTGTGTGTTCTTTTTGTTTTTTTTGAACAGATCGTAAGCCCTGGGGGGCAGGGGTTAGTGTTGCATGTGCCTTGTAGCACTACAGAAATGAGAACTAGTACTAGTTGTAAAGTAGAACCGCACCATGCAGATAAAAGGGTAATTTTATAAGGAGACGCCTCTTTAGACATCAGCAGCCTGCGTTAGTGCGTCGGCGTGGGTGGTAGACTCCTGCACAGCTTTACGGGAACGTTGCTCTCAACCATTGCAGATAAAACAGATAAACATATGCTTGAAGCAAGTTTCAGTAGGACACGTGGAGCATAAATGGAAGCATCTCAACAAGACATTTCAATTTATGCTGATGTTAGTGCAGCTGAATACAGGCACCCGATGTGGTCAAAAGTGGGGGCCTAGTTGAAATGTGTAGGCTCTGAGGACAGGCACCTAGGAAGGTTCTTTTCGTAGATCTGGCTGTGATTTGGAAGCCTGAACATGGGCCTTCTGACATGCGACTCATGAAGACGTCCCCGAAGCCATTTTAGAAAGTCGGCTATATGGATGGCTCCGGGGTCAGCATGTCTGTCGCACAGACGCGAGGTGCAGGTGTGTCCATGGTGTTATGGAAAAGAGATGCAAACGCATCGAATTTCAGAAACAGAAGGCATGTCTAAATTCACCAGCAGTAACATCCACGTCTATTCCTGCTCCAGGGGACAAATGGGCATCAGAAAAGTTCTTGTTCTGCCACCAAAACATGTGGAGGGAGTAGAGAAGAAGGTTCTCTGAAATACCCAATACTTTTCACAATCCTAAGGAAAACTGAAGGGAAACAAGGACACGAGTTTTCTGGTCGGCACACCGATGCACGTCTCCGCTTGCAAAATAGCAGGCAGAGACATGTATGTAGCAGAGGATAGACGCCTTCCTCATGAAATTTTGTCATGGGAGTGTCTGTGTGACACTGGACACCACCATCCATCTCGGGCTTGAGCACGTTTCTGAAATACGACTGAAACTGCGCGTGGTCGGCATTTTTCATTCATTTTGACCTGGGCATCCTAGATTGCACCTAAACATTTCTAAAATGTGCCTTCATATGCTTTATGCATTTAGCTAGGCGCTCCAAGTTAGACCTGGTTTTGTAGTAGCTAAACCAAACGTATAAATTAGCAGTTTCAGTCGCTCTGCCCTCAGACCCACCCTTCTCGCCAAATGCACAGTATCATTCCTAGACTGGGATATTTAAATTCTGCCCTGTGTAGTATAATGTTGAAAATCATGAACTGCAAGCGCCTAGGATGCCCTTTAAAATTTCCCCTCATTGTTTTCTTGCCAATGCACTTCTTGAGGGGGATCAGCAACTAAAGAGTTAAAAAAGGTGTTTTCTTTGGAACATCTGTTGCAATTCCCGAACTGCTGGGGCTTAATTTGGGGACTGAAGTTTCAAATCTTCAGAGGGTTTGTGGGACAAAGATTGATTGAGGTCACCAGGTTACACAGAACGAAAATCTCAATCCTGCGTTTTAAAGTGCAGCGTCCAATTGATTTTCTCTGGACCATTACACACAGCACATGGCCGCAGAAACAATGCACATTCCTCAACTTCCAGGATCATCATTGTGGGCTAGACTCCAGCAGACCATCTTTTGGTGGCGAGTTCGTTAGCAGAGCTGGAACTGCCAGCTGAATTTCATACTATAAAGACTAATAGAAGTCCATCATCCTAATCGGACACGATGGAGGTGGTTGGGCACCTGGGAGACATGGGAAAAGCTGATCTACATACGTAAATGTGTATATATAGGGGTTTTCAGAAAGCCACTGCATACGCTGCATAGTGGCGACATACATGTGGTTTGTATGGACCTTGGAGGTCCACCTGTATTCCCTGTCCTATAATGGAAATACAATTACAGTTCAAGACATTACCCCACTGGTAGTTATACCTGCTCTGAGGCTAGCTGCTTGCTGAGACAGTCCCTGCTCATCGGAGCTTACAGTCTAGTCAAGACAGACAACATAGCAACTGAGGACTAGGATATATCCAGGGGAATGGTAAGGAAACGCATAGGAGGTGAACAGGAGACTAGGGGATCAGGATCCAGAAGCAGACTGGATTTGCAGGAGTGATCGAAGGAGGAATAATACGCTTACCAATCTGATGTTCAAAACTACTTCAAACAACCAAAATATTGGCTGTTGGAGCTTGGTTTCTCAATTGGTTGCTCCTGAATGTGCGGTTTTATAAACTCTTCTACTTACACATGTATGACTGCCAATACTTGCACTCAGAGCCGGTGCATCCACTAGGCAGGCTAGGTGGCCTCCTAGGGCGGCAGACCTCTGTGGGCAGCACGACACCTACAGCACACCATGTGCTTCGGCACACATGGCCTGTGGCTTCTGACTCCCCTCTAATAGGAAGTTGTGTAGGAGGGGAGGGGGGGTCAGAAGTGACAGGCCATGTATACCAAAGCACATGGCCTGCTGTAGGCTGCTACAAGGCCAAGTTGAACCCCCCCCCCGACCCTGCTGTTCTCAAGGTGTGGTAGCATGGCTCAGAAGGGGTGGCAGACTTGTAAGAGAGGATCAGCGTGGTTTGGAAGGGGGTAGCATGGTTCAGGAGAGGGGGCAGTAGGCTCAGAAGAGGGGGGAGCAGCAGGGCCGGCGCTTCTCCCTGAGGTGGCAGAAACTCTTAAGCCGACCCCGCTTGCACATACAAATCCCTGAGTAAGGCCACTCTTTTGTTGAATGGCTGCTCCTGTTGTATGTGCTGCTAAATATTTGTATTTTTCACATGGTCTTACGCAAGAGGTCTGCATTCGCCCAGCTTTCTGAACAATTCGCTATAAACTGAACATCTCAACTTGGACCTTATGGATGTATAGCTATGTTCAACATTATTGCCATCTTAGCAGTTCAACCCCTTAATGTCCAATATTTCCTAAAAAAAAAAAGTGGCCAGTGAAATGGCTTTGGACTATATACAGGGTGGCCCAAAGAAAGTGAGAACGTCTTGTAAATTAAAAGCTTAAATAGTTTACTTATTTACCTTTTCTAGCTATATAACAACAATTTCCGGTCGTCATCTTTTTTTTTTTAATTTGTCAATCGTTTACATCTGTCTTTTTGAAATTTTAAATAACATATGCTACACGATAGTCTCACTTTTTTTGGGACACCCTGTATATGCACATACATTTGACATACAAAAGAATCAAATAAAACAAGACCCGTTAAAAAGGGAAATACTAGGAAATAGTATAAAAACTGGGACATTGCTAGAACATGATTATTGTCACCCTTCTAAACAATTCAAATCAGTTTGAATAAAAGAACCACATTCCCATTGCAGTAAAATTAGACAATCTGTGATAGTCAGTACTCACATGACTTGAAAAAAACAATGAATGATGGCTCTAATGTTTAAAATGGCCACATTCACTCCCTGTTCCATTTTCACAATGGTGAAGACAAGAGAGCTGCCTGAGACCATCAGAAAAGCCAATATCACCAAATATCAAACTTCAAAGGAGTACATGGCCATCTGTGAAAGATCTTAGGAGTCCTGTGTCTATGGTTCATAATGTTGTTAAAAGGTTTTCTGTGCATGCAACTGTCAAGAACCTTCCACAATGTGGGGAGAGGAAAATTAATCCAAGAAGTCTTTGAAGGTTAGTATGAACTGTTGGAAAAATACTACATATGACATCCAAAGAGCTTAAGACTGATCTGGAGCAATCTGGAGTGGTGGTTTCAACCCACACCATAAGCCACACATTAAACAAAGAAGGATTTCATGGGCAAAGGCCAAGGAGGACTTCACTGCTCAAAGACAGACATAAAAAGATGCCTGATCTTTGCCCAAACCCACCTTGAGAAACCACAATCCTTCTAGGAAAATGTTCTGTGGACAGAAGAAACCAAACTTGAGCTCTTTGGCAACCAGCGATACATTTACAGATGAAGAAATGAAGCTTATAAAGAAAAAGCACCCTTCCTACAGTTATAGTAAATATGGTGGAGAGTCCATAATATTGTGGAGCTGTTTTGCTGCTTCAGGAACTGGAGGCCTGGAATGTAATAAAGGAATCATGAAGTCAGAGGACTACCAAGGTATTTAGGAGTGAAATGTGCTACCTAGTGTCAGAAAACATACATCCAAAAGTACAAAAGAATGGTTAAAAAGGGTTAAAAATGGACTCTTTTAAACTGGCCAGCAATGAGTCCTGATCTCAGTCCAATTGAGAACCTTTGGAAAGAGCTGAAATCTGCCATTGGTAAAAGGAATCCTGGAAACATTCATGAGCGGAACAAATCACAGTTGAAGAGTGGGAGAAACTACCAGCAGACAGATGTACGAAACTTATAGATGGCTACAAGAAACATTTGGAAGTTATCATCACTGCCAAGGGCTGTGCAAGCAAATATTAGTGAAGGGTGCCATTAATCCTGTCCAGGTCATATTTTTTTATCTCCAGGAACAAGCAGGAATGAGTCTTCACATATGGGTACGTCGGTACCGACGGAGTCTGCGCGGGAACGCTTCCCAGCGTCCAATCAAAGAGCTTTTGGAAGCATCCCACCATGCCTGCGTGCTGCCTTCCCGCCTTTCCCAACTGCCTCTCCTCAGTTTTCATTTTCCGCGGAGCCGTCAGGATGTCCTCCTGTCACCGCAGAAAATTCTTGTTTTATTTCTTTAGTTTTCTTGTGGTCGCGGCTGTCTCCCCGAGGTCACCGGTACTGCCGGTGTTTTCTTTTCTTTTCTTTTCCTGTGAAATCTCCTTTTTCAAGGGATATTTTTTCTTCATAGTGTCTCACGGTTTCTCGGGCCTTTCAGGCCTCCTTCTTTTCCTTCATGGAACCGCCAGCCATTTTCTCCAAGAAATGTTCAGACTGTGGAGGTACAACTTTATTTTTAGACCCTCAATATCGGTGTCTAACCTGCTTGGGTCCTGACCTTTTTCCTCCGGAGCCGTTAGGCAACAGTTTGGTGAGAAGAGGTTTTCAACATCGAGGTTCCCTCGATACACGGTTTCCCTCCGACGTCAGGGCACCGTCCCTTTCTTCTTCTACACAGGATCAGGTAACCCACAAACAGTCTGTTAAGACTAGCCAGCCCTCGAGTGCTAGGTCTCATGCACAGCATGTAGACAGCTACGGCCTTGCCCTCGAGGGCCCACTGGCTTCAAAACCCCGGCGGGAGTCTTTGGTCTCCAAAGCCTTTGAAGGGTTTCAGGTTGTTCCTGGGGTTCACCCCTCACAGAACATACCTGAGCCGTGTCTGGTGGTGGCATCCGCTTCGAGCGGTACCGATACCCCGGCATCGGCACTGGTGTTGGATGATACACTCCTCACCAGGGATGGTCATCTGGCGTCCTCGGTACCTTCGGGACCGGTGGATACCCTCCAGACTGACTTTCCATTATCGGTACCAGTACCGATTCTACCACCGACGTCGGTACCCTCCAGACCTGCATCGATAGCCTCGCTTCCCTCGATGCCGAGTCTCGAATCGATCTCCAGTCTGGAGGACTTGGTACCGACTCGCCTTGGTACCGGCTCCCGGCGGTACCCAAGGCTCGGTTCCGATAATTCAGATCTGCAACTCTCGGTTCCCCCAAGGCCGTTTGAGTTGCCACTGGTTGGTCTTCATCCACCGGTATCAGACACGGTACCGAAGTCGGTACCGATGTCCACATTACCCTTGCGGTCGGTGCCTTCCATGCTTCGCTCATCAGGCTCTTTGCCCTCGATACCGAGTCTGGAATCGATCTCTAGTCTGGAGGACTGGGTACCAACACGCGTTGGTACCGACACCGATCGATACCGCAGACTCGGTACCGAGGATAGCAACCAGAGGCGTTTGGTTACCTCGGTACCGATTGAACTGTCAATGGCTGCTCCGATGTCTGTGTCGGGCTCGGCTCCGACATCGGTACCGGTATCAGCATCGGTACCGGTATCCACAGTAGCATCGTGGCCAACTTCTGCCATGCTTCTTCCAACAGGATCGCTCCCTTCTATACCAAGCTTGGCGTCGATACCTGGCATGGACAATGTGGTAATGACGGTCGCTGCTCCTGACAGCCAGTACCGGCGACCATCCCTTAAGCATTCCACACTGCACCGTGCAGGATCTTCTGTTCCTATATTTGGATAGCTCTTTCGGTGCTCAGGCTAGTTCTTCAGATCTAACCTGTCCAAGGGAGATTCCTGTTGGGGATCCCTCTTTTCAGAGTTTCCTCCTGGATATAGCAAGATCCCTTGCCATTCCTATCCCTGGACATGATCTTGCACAAGGCTCTGTTTCTACCAAAGCAAAGGAGAACATAATGCTTCCTTTGCATCATTCCTTGCAGGATCTCCTTCTAGGAATGTGGGAAACACCTTTTAGGGTACCCCCACCTTCCAGAGCAACTGATCTTCTATATAAGGTGGCCCCCTCTCCAGGATTTCAAAAGACTCAACTTCCTCATCATTCCATAATAGTGGAATCAGCAATGAGGCGGGTAAAGAGTAAGAAAAAGCACTCTTCTTATCCACCAGGTCGTGAGTCTAAGACAGGGGTTTCAAACTCAAATTGCTTTGAGGGCCAAATGAGGACTTGTAGAGTAACCCGGGGGCCGCACAAGACGCAGACCTAATTTGCATAAGGGACATCATTTGCATAATGTTACCATACACTAACTTTTAGTAAACATGCCTCTTAATGAGTGTATGGATAAAGAAAGACTAAAAGATTTCTACATTACTATAAACCAGTGCCAACCGCCAAGCACATTAGGAACTACTACAAACACTGCCCATTTAGAACCCATAGCAAACCTGCCATATCATAACAGCACTACCAGGACTCACAAAGCACCATACCCTAACTATCAAAAGGCAACACTGCAAATATTAAATCAATACATTTCAGAGAATAACAATACATGATGTACTGGGGAAAGAGAACAAGTGGCAATGTCAAATAGGAATTACATAAACAGAATACCTCAGCTCAGATACACATGCAGAACATACACCATCATCAAACAAGGAATCACAATTTAGAAACAGGAAGACAATAATTAAACTGGGAACCCCAAAAGCCAAACTTAGAATGTACAACACTGTAGAAATAAAACTATAAATTAATTTCCTCTTGTATTAAATAAAGTGCAGACGTTAAAGATGCACATTTCCAAGAACTGACACATTTCAGTTAATAAATTCAAAATAAAGAGAGATTTTTCTACCTTTTGTGCATTTTTTTTCAGTTGCAATTGTTCCAGCCACTTTCTTCTGGTTTCTTCGTGTCTTCTGCTAACGCTCCATTGTCTGCTGTCCATTTGTCCTTTCTTCTCTCCTAGTTTTTTTTTCCATTCTCTCTCTACATCTGCTTTAACATACTAATCTTTCTCCTTTTGCTCTTTCCTCATTCCTATTTCATCCACTCAAATTTTACCCCTCCATCCTCAATCCCCACTTACTCTCCCAATACCCGGCCAATTGTAGATTTTTCTTCCCTCCCACACAAAATATTTTTCCCCTCTCCATTTCACTCTCCCAGCCCCATCCCATCCCATTCTAATCGTCCCCCAACATCAACTCCCTTCTAGCTCCTGCCCCACCCAGCATCCGCTCCCTTCTAGTCCCCGCATCATCAGCCCATTTCCAGTCCTAGCTCCCTCCCCTCACAGCCCATTTCCTTTCCATTCACGCTCCCCATCCGCCCATTTCCATTCCAAGCCCCCTTCCACTCATCCCATTTCCATTCCAAAACCCTGTCCCCATCAGCTATTTGCAGTTCAAGCTCCCCCTTCTACTCGGCCCATTTCCAGTCCTAGCACCCCCCCCAGTCCATTACCAGTTGTAGCCCCCCCATAGCCCATTACCAGTCCTAAGCCCCCCAACAGCCCACTTCCAGTCCTAACCCTTCCATCACCCCATCTTCATTCTTAGCCCCCCCATAACCCCATTTTCAGTCTTAGCCCCCCAATCAGACCATCTCCAGTCCTAACCCCCATCTGCCCATTACCAGTCCTAACCCCCCCATCACCCCATTTTCAGTACTATCCCCCCATCACCCCATTTTCAGTCCTAACCCCCCCTCACCCCATTTTCAGTCCTAACCCCACCTCCCCCTAATCAGCCCAAGTAAATTTAAAAATTAAAAACAAAACAAACCCCTGGCTTCTGCTGCTGCCGCCGCCGTGGCAGCGGCAGAATCAACTGTCCCGCGGCCCCTTCCCGTCTGCCTGGCAAAGCATCTTGTCAGCTCCATCAGCGGCGGGCTTTTCAAGCTGCGAAGAGAAGAGTGATTTCCCTCTGGGAATTCCCACCAGCCCCGGCAGGCTTAACAGAGCCGCGAGAGGGAAATACTACTCCCTTCGCGGCCCTGAAAGCTGCCGCTGATGGAGCTGACAAGATGTTAAAGATGCTTTGCCGGGCAGACGGGAAGGGGCCGCGGGACAGTTGATTCTGCCGCTGCCACGGCGGCGGCAGCAGCAGAAGCCAGGGGTTTGTTTGGGGTTTTTTTTTTCTTTCCTCTGCATCGCGGGCCGCACAAAGTTCTCTCGCGGGCCGCGTGTTTGAGACCCCTGGTCTAAGACATTAGATGCCTTTGGATGTCAAACCTTCCAGACATCTATGCTTTCTGCAAGAATTCTCTCATATATTTTTTATATGAGTCTATCTCTTGAGGAGGTCACAAAGCAATTACATCTTTTGACTCTTTCTCTTCCAGAGTCCAAGAGTGCAAGCTATTCTTCACTGCTTAAGCATCTTCAGAGTATCTCTTGCTTTCGTAGACTCTTTTGAGTCTGCTAGCAGGACTTCTGCTATATCTATAGGGGCACGACGTAGAGCCTGGCTCCAAGCTTCAGACTTAGACAAATGGGCACAGCAAAGACTGGGACATACTCCTTGTACTGGAGACAATCTTTTCAACAAGGAGTCTTTACGTCAAGTTACTCAGTTGTCCACTGACTTACCTGTTCCTAGGGGCTGTTCTGCACCTTCTTCTGTCCCAGTAGGTAGGAAATGTCCTGCCAAACCTTCTTCCCATAGGAGAAGAAGGTTTTATGCATCATTTGCCCATCATGCAGATGTTCCCAAACAGGGGAAGCATCATCCTGGTCTGCAGAATTCAACCTCTCACCAGGCTCAGCAAACCCAGCAACTGCAGGGTTTCTGATCAATCTTCATCAGATGCTTGTGACTCTAGGGGTTAGAATCTGCAGTTGCTTCTTCTCAGTAGAGGCAATCCACTGCTTTCATTCTAAACCCTAAACATGGATCTCTTCCCAAAAGACATCCATTTTTTCTATGTTCTATGAGCTGTCAGGATGTTCATGCCTATAGGGCACAGGGTTCTCCTCTTCTTCCTGCTAGGGAAAGAGGTCTAACCACTATCAAACGATAGTTTCCTGTGCCAACATGTCTTTTTTCCTTTCTATAGACTCACTACTTTGTAAGTCTTCTTCAGCTCCATTCTCTTTACCTTCTTACCAAGTTTTTCCTCTGTATGAGCGGTATTGCTTCACTGGAGGGTTTTTTCTTCAGCCTCTCTAGTTTTCTTACTTTTCCAGTGCGGAGTTTTCCTCTCTGAGTTGCCTCCTCTTTTTCAATCTTGCTTTGAGGCAGTTCATCAGACATGTCCAGAGTTTTCTACTCCTGTTCTGTCTGTTCTTTCTGTTTTTAAACAGTAAGATTCTTTCTGCTGTCTAGCAAGCAGCTGCCTATGCAGGAGCCTTAATGTTTGGACCACTGGTTCTTGTCCACCAGCAACCAGATTTGTCCTCCACTAACTTTCTGTCTAGTTTTAGTAGTGATTCCAAGTCAGTGCTGTTATCTGTCTTGGAAATGATTTCACTACAGGCTTGTTCAATTGTCTTCTCTTCCTGCCATCTCCATTCCCCTGGGTTTGGCAGCATAGTTGACATAGAACTGGCTGCTGGAGAGCCAGTACCTATCTCCTCATCCTCCTGCATCATACTCTCTGCAATTCTACAGAGAAGCTCTCCACTATGGGCCCTTGCTAGAGAGCATGGGGTTTTTTTCTCCAACAGCTATCCTAGATGGTTGGAAAAGGCTTTTTCAGTCATGTCTCCCATGACTAGAAAGGTTTTCCTTTTTAATATAAAGGACATAGGTCTTCTCTTATGTGAAAGCTTAAGGAGTTGCCAATTCCCTAATTTGGTCCATAGTATTTCCAATCGGGAATATGCTTTTCTCCTTCCAGCTCGTCCTCATGGTAAGAACGCCTGATACCTTTTTTGCCCTTAAGCAGGTCAGCATGGTATCTCATTTTTATGCGTCTTCTGTTCATTTACCATGCTAGAGTTCTAGAATACTCGGGACTTGCTGGCTGCAGACTGATATCATCCTCTGCTTTTCACGTAACCATCCTGGTTATTCCACTAGCTAGCATCCCTGTAGCTCATAACTAGTGGGAATAGATTCTCTATATATCTTCTCAAGTAGGTTCCACCTTCTTGTTATTAGATGAATCTTTCCTCTCCACATTTCCTATATGAATACCGTTTTTATAGGCATATCTCTGTCTGCTTCATTGCAGACACCCATATAGAGGCCTATATATTCATATCTATAGCATACATCTTACAGATGTCTGTCTATCATTTGTGTGTATTTTATGCCATTCATATCTCACTATAGATATATAATATATATATATATATATATATATAACATATAGATAGATAGTAAAATATCTCGACAGATATATTCTTATCTATCGGTAGATATGTATTCTGCATTTATCTACCTGACTGTCGAGGCTCATATAGCTATATGATTCTGACAGATGGGCTTTACCCATACCTATGCTATCCAGCATGTTTGGGGTTCTACACTCACAACCACTTCAGTGGTAGTTAACAACTTCCACCATAACCTTAAGGTTTAGGTACCTCTGAAGCTCTCCATGTTCCAGTATCTCTCCTAGCTGACTCCAGTTAGGAGAGACATTGCGGATCTTCAGCTAATCACAGGCTCTAACGCCTCAGGCGTTTGTCCTTTCTTTTGGGATACAAGGGGTTTCCATACCTTTTCCTCCCACAAGGACTGTGCCTGTTTGTCCAATTCGGTCGGCCTTCTCTTTTTGCTCCCAAGGATGAGCCACTCTGTCGCCAAAAGAGTTCGGCTTTTATCATAAAGCCTTCCGCTGAAGGCCCACCGTTTTTGGTACTACCCCAGTTATTACCGGGGTCCCCTCTTACCTTTCAGGGATCTGACCTCCACTGTTTTTTCCTACAGGTTTATTACCTCCACTTCACAGTGAGGTCCTCCTTGAGGTTCCTCTACTGGGTTCCCCAGTAGATCCCATGAACCTCCTTACTGCTGTGTAATCCTGTTAGGGGAGGTCCATATTGCAATATTTCTTTCAATATCATTGATGATAATTATCATCCACACATGGACTCCTTGTCTGCAGTCCTATGCTAGGTTAGCTGTTCCACAGCACCTTTCTTTCTTCAACTCCTACCCTCCATCCTCAGGATGCCTGGTGTTGTGGGGAATAGCATGTTCCAACCTATGACATGCTGGGACTCCAGGCATCTCAGCTTGGGAGTCCCCATATGTGAAGACTCATTCCTGCTTGTTCCTGGAGATAGCACAGTTACTTACCTGTAACAGATGATCTCTGGGAACAGCAGGAATAAGTCTTCACAACCCACCCACCTCCCCAGGAGTTGTATCTCTATCTTTCCTTTCCTCTCTCTCTCTCTCTTTGTCTCAGCTTTAAAACTTAACTGAGGAGAGGCAGTTGGGAAAGGTGGGAAGGCAGCACGCAGGTGTGGTGGGATGCTTCCAAAAGCTCTTTGATTGGACGCTGGGAAGCGTTCCCGCGCAGACTCCGTCGGTACCAACGTACCCATATGTGAAGACTTATTCCTGCTGTTCCCAGAGATCACCTGTTACAGGTAAGTAATTGTGCTTTATTTATTTGACAGGTCTTCTATACCGCCCCATCTTCCATTCAGGGTGGTTTACATTATAACATCAACAACAACTTTACAGTAAATAGGGAAATAAAATTGGAGAGTTATACATGTATAAAAATTCACCTAAGTTCTTATGTTATATTAGTATTATAGAGTGGAACCATAGGCCTTTAGGTTAAATCATATGTTATATTGGAGTACTGTATGGGGGTAGTGGTAGAGTAAGTAGTGAGGACTGGTTGTGTAAGGTAGGACTAGAAGGTGTTCATCAAGTAATGTTGACATAATGCTCCCTGAATAAGAACGTCTTTATGGCTTTGCAAAAATCCTGGAGATCTGTATGTGTGTTAATTACATAGAAATATAGATAATGACAGCAAATAGAGAACATACAGCCTGTTCAGTTTCCCCATCCATAAGCTCTACAATCCCTTCCTCTCTCTGAGATCTTCTGTACTTGTCCAGTGCTTTCTTGAATTTGGATACAGTTCTCGTCTCCACCACCTCCACTGGGATTCTGTTCCATGGATCTATCACCCTTTCCATAAAGAAATAGTTCCTCGGATTATTCCTAAATCTATCCTCATTCATGTTCATCTTATAACGCCTCATTCCAGTGCTTCCTTTCAAGTAGAAGAGGACTCCCTCCTGTACATTGATTCCATTGAGTATTCATATTGAGATCTTTCAACCTCTCATAAGAACACAAGAAATGCCAAACTGGGTCAGGCCAAGGTCCATCAAGCCCAGTATCCTGTTTCCAACAGTGGCCAGTCCAGGTCACAAGTACCTGACAGGTTCCCTAAAATGCACACAGGTTCCACAATGCTTGTCCAGGGGCATGCAGTGGATTTCCCGAGTCCTCTTTAATAATGGTTTATGGACCTTTCTTACAGGAACTTGTCCAAACCTTTTTTTAAACCCAGCTAGATTAACAGCTTTTATTTATTTATGTGTTTATTTTACTACATCCTCTGGTTGTGAATTCCAGTGTTTGATTACACGTTGGTGAAGACTACTCATTATTTTAGTAGCTGCCCCCTGCACCAACTCCATCCACCGTATACTGTATCCCTTTGAAGGTGCTGCCTTCGGAACTGTACCCAATACTCTAAATGAGGTCTCACTAGAGGCTTATACAAAAGCACTATTACTTCCTCCTTCCTGCTGTCATTCCTCTCCTTACGCACCCAAGGATCTGCCTGAATCTTTCCCATAGAAAATAATAGACGTTTTGTATTGTGGCAGCAATGCTTTTGGCCTGTTTTATGGAGATTCAGACATTTTCACTCTTTGGTAAAATATAGGGAAGTTAACTGGAAGTAACTCTCTCTTTAAAATGTATCAGATAATCAGAATGGATAAATGTTTCCATGGAAAAAAATACTGTAAAAATGTCTTATGTGCCCTGCAAGCTAGAATTGTATGTACCATGCACATAATGGGGCATGTTTACTAAGCTGTGCTAAGGTTTTGCAGGTATTGGGCATTGAGAGTAGAAAGCAACGTGCGCTGCATGCAACAGTTATGTGCTGCCTGTTGGAGGTGGGGGTGTGCAGAGCATGACCCCAGCAGATACTGCTCAGATTCAGACCCTAATGTTCAGTGCAACAAGAATCACATTTAATGCTGATGCACTGAACGTTGCCCTTGAAGCGGCATTAAGTGCAACATTGGCCGTGAAGGCGCATTGCTATGCCCACTCTCCGTCCCTACCCTGCCCATTTCCCTCCTCGTTGCACGCTTAGCAGATACTTCTACTTCCTTCTAGAACTTTACTTACGATCTCTCACACGCATTTCTACAGTCGCACACTGCTTGCTCAACACATTTCCATATACCCACGTTCTTTTGTGACATATTGAAGTGTCATCAACCGAAACTTGAAGCACACATCAATGGCACCATGTGTTTGTTCACAACTGAAAAATATGCCAACCAAACTTTACACACACATCCTGCCTTGGAGCAGGTGTAAATTAATGAGTTTGGGTGCTTAATAAAATAAGTAGACTTCACATATTTTAGGAGCCCTGTTATAAAATTCCCCTCATTATGAGCAGTGTGAAGTCCGAAGTCCTAATCAAGGCGCCATTTTACTAAAACGCAGGAAAAATGTACAATTGCTGTGCATGCGTTACAAAGATTAATGCAGGGTAACGCAAAGCTGCTGTAATGCCTGTTGGAGGCGTGGCCAACATCTCCGCAGACAGAGGATAAACATTCACTGCATGTTCACTGTATTGCATGTAATTCGGATATACTTCTGCATGGTGGATGCTGGAAATGCCCTCCCAATGGAAGTGGTGGGGGCAAATACAGTGACAGAATTCAAAATGGAATGGGACAGACACAGTGGATCCCTTTATAACAACAGGATAAAATCAAAATAAACTTAACTATCTAATTTTTCAACATACAGGGGTGTCCTACACGGAGCAGTGGGTTCACCCCTAAAACAAAGACATGGGGAGGGGTGGCCTGCATGGAGCGGCAGGTGCACCTACTCTTGCCATCTTACTGGGCAGACTAGATGGACCATACTGGTCTTTATCTGCCGTCATTTCATTTACTATGTTAATGCATGGTAAGTTTCCATGTGTTAAGTAGTCCATGCACATTCCCCCCCCCCTTTCTCTGCTTTGTAGATTAATGTGTGAATTAATATACACTAAGGGATTCGTTTGGAAGTACCTCCATGTGTAAATAGTGCGGAGAGGAATAAACCTGTAAATGCGATTTTAGAAAGCCACTATTTACTTGTAGAGATCAGTGCCATGAGGAAATTCCAAGGGGGTATGGTGGAGGCTTACCAAAAATCTACATGTGTGTTCCCTATTTCACAAAGGGGATTCACGTAGATGGCCAAGAAGGTTCACATCGGGATTTATATCTGCTCTGAGGCACAAATAGATTTTTTTTTAATGTGCTTGTTTCGGCCAGGACTTTACATGAAAGATTAAAGGAGTTATTCTTCTTAATCCTCCATTGTTTATTTCCTTTTTTTAAATGAAAATTAGCACAGAATGTGGGCTTCGTACTTAATTGGCGGCATTTACATGTATATGTTTTCAAATGTGATAACCAAAAATAGGGATTTTTTACTTCAAGGACACCTCTTATATACCCTCAACAATCCAAGTGATCTCCATAAAAATAGCTTTTTGTCAGGCTTATGGATAAATACTTAGACATCACATCCCAGCAGTTCATTATGGGGGTCATTTTAATACGCCCCAGCCACACCTCCACCAGATTTGGGCACCTTCACGCTGGGGATGGCCCCAGTTGGCTTCTAAAATCACTCTGGAGACATCTCTGGACTTTGGCCATCTCTATGCCCATTTTCAGATCTCCAAAGCATGAATAGGGCTTCCAAAATGACCCTCCATATGTCTATTCTATTCTCTGTATAAAATCCATGCACGTTTATTATTTATCCTCTTCATTCCAATACTTTGATATAAATAAAAATGTTTGCCCAACACAGCGCTACTGTTTCAGAGTAATACTATCCAAACGTCCTGCATCGGGGGCTAGTTACCTGCATAGTGGCTTGTATTTTTCTTGTCCGACCACCATGTTTTAAAGTGACCTGGCTACGCTATGCACGGATGTACCGGTACTGGAACTTACATGTCGAAGTTGGGCAACCACTACTTCCTTCTGGAAGCTGCTGTATTAGCCATGCGTAGATATGTAAAATGGCCCCTCCCTCTGTACGTGGCTACAGACCCACGTGCACAACCTTATACTTGTCTTAGGCTTCACATTTGCCAGAGCCTTTTGTAAAATACTGTTGGAATTCAGCTCGCCTCAAACTTGACATCTCAGTGCTGATCTCAACATGCTGTGTCAAACTGGCCTTCAAGAGGGCAATTTAATAACACGCGTTGCAACACACAGATTTCATGCTTTTCATAAGCACATGCATGCTTTACTTTATAAATCGGGGCATGTGGTGAGCTGCATGCAACAAGTCTTGGCACAATAACTTACACCAGCCCCAGGGCTGATTTAAATGCTCACAACTAGATTTGTAAAGAATGTACATAAGTTATAGTATTTTATAACTTACACGAGTAAATTTGTGTTCCTCTCTGTGCACGCCATCGACCTGATGTGCATTCTTAACAAAACAGCAACCACATAAAGTCCCATCCAGACACCTAAAAATACATCGTAGGTGCATTGGCACATTACATAACGTGACTCCTTATAGAACGACCTCCTAAGTGCCAAGTCACCATGCTAACTGTTACTATGCCCTGTTCAATGTCATTTCAGTTTGTTCAATGTAAACCGCCTTGATATCATATAAGAAATGCTAAATAAATAAATACTATGGCTGGACACTAATAGAGCATGCTTAGCACATTTTACTAACGATGTCCCCTAAGTTATGGTGAATCCACTCTTCCATCAGATCTACAAGTTCTACATTCAAATTAAGATTTCTTAGCTTATGACTATATCTTTTGACAATCATTTAAGATCTAAAGCTAATGTTTTAAATTAAGACCTCTTTGCGCTCTTTGTTTGCTGTTGGCTACAAGAAAACCACTTATCTCCTACTTTCCCACTTTCGTATGATATGCCATGCGGGTTCAGATCCAAAATTCTTGAAGCCCAGTATCTTTTTTTCTAACAGCGGCTAATCCAGGTCAGAAGTACCTGTCAGGTTCCCAAAAAGATATACAGATTCCATGTTGCTTATCACTGGTCCTTTTTAATAATAGTTTATGGACTTTTCCTCCAGGAACTTGTCCAAACCTCTCTTAAACCCAGCTACACTAACAGCTTTTACTACATCCTCCAACAACGAATTCCAGAGTTTGATTACGCATTGAGTGAAAAAATAGGAGAAACTATTAGTTTTAAATGTGCTACATTGAAGCACTGTCTACTATTTCATAGAAACCATTATGCAGGACTAGATCCAACATTATCCCAAAGCTCCTTTTTATTCTCTACTTTTTACTTTAATTTTACAAAAGAATTTACAGTACTTTACTTTTCCAGGCCCAGTACTGATTTATTAACAAGCGAACCGTGACATAATTCCATCTCTTTTCTGCTAGAAGGTTCGTCGTAGAATTATTTTATTATAATCATTATTGTCTTACATTAATAAGAAGCTTTAATTTTCTGGTTTTGTGGTGCTACGTTGCCCCCCACCAAAGCCGAGACGGAGACTTTGTTCACCTTCCTGGACAACCAGGTGAAAAGTGCCGGCGCTCCAGTCTACCTCACGATTTGGGCGCTTGCATAAAAGGGAAGAAAAGAACTAAGAGAAGGAAAGAAAGTATATAACAGCAAAGTCCAGACTGCTGAAACGAGAATTAGAAAAGGATTTGGGCTTTTCATTTCAACCTGACTCTTTGCTTGTAGAACTTCTTTGAACTTTTTTCATACTTTGTTTCCTTACCTGTCACCCACATCTTTTCCCCATGTCAAAAATAAAGGCTTTTTTCTTACCTTTTATGTTGAAGCACAATGAGATTTGCTTTGCCCTCGGTAATCTGCCGCCCTAATGTATTTGTGCTGAATGTTATTGTATCCCTTTGGGAAGTCGCTACAAATAAAGTGGATTGCCATGTCAAGTGTGCTGTTTTGACTCTGAACCAGGCTTCATTTTGTTCTGAAAATGCTTCTGGCTGACTCCACGCTTTGTTCTCTCTACTATGAAGGAAGTCGATGAACAACTCCTTAGAATTTGCCCTAATCCCTCATCTTTATTTTATTTTATTTTTTAAATAAAAGCAAATCAACTTTTTTTTTTCCGCTGAGCTGAAAGATAATGCTCTATCCAGAATCACAGCTGCATAGGGACAGGATTTTGTGAGGGGGTTTTTCAAGACCTAATTATGGAGTTTGAGCTAATAGAAGGTGGCTTTCGTTCCTGGCTTTAAGTAGTCACTAAAACTTGGACTTCGCTCTTTATACATTCATCAATTAGCCAAAAAACACACACACCCTTCAACAACAAAAAAGGCACATTCCAGTCCTAAAATCTATAGGTGCAGCTGTGAGTCTGGCGTTGTATGAAAAGATTACCAGCACTTATCATATCGGATACTTGCATATCGGAATCTTTTAGAGAAGCTTAGTTTGTGCTCATTGAAAACACATTTTCCCAGTTTTCAGGCCTTTTTTTCATGTTCTATTCTCATATTTGTTCTTTAGGTGTGCATTTTCTAAGTATGCAAATGGGTTGTACGTCCACGAATTCATAGATATACATGCGTACAAGTGATTTGCATGTACTTTAAAATTTTAGGCACCCGGACAAACCCAATGTCTGTTAATGAATGCAGATGCTTATGAACCTTGTGGGACATATATTCAAAGGCATTTAGGCGGTCTGCAAATTTGTAAAGCATCTAAATGCCACTCACTCTGATGTTGAGCATCACAAAAGTGGTTAGTGCCACTGAAGATGCCCAATTTGAACGACTAAACACCCTGATGCTAGCCAGGCACCCGAGGATAACCGGCAAGCAGCGATATTCATTCGCTAACCAGTTATCCTAAACCAGCAAAGGCTAGTCACTTTAAAGGCTGGCTTAACTGTGGCCATTTCAGCTAACCAGCCAGCAGCTGAATTTTGCCATTGACCAGTTAGTTCGATCACTATCTGATCAAACCAGATATTCAATGTGGTGGCTGGATATGACCCCGGCCTTGAATATCTGGGTCTAATTTAAAGTGGCAACAGCGCTGGCTTCTGCAGCTGAATGTTGTCCCCCTTAGGTCTAAAATGGCTGTTATAGTCTATTAAACCCAGATTTGTTTTTACATGATATGAAATATTAGAGGGGTGAGGATTTAGGCAAGGAGATAGGTGGTCAACAGTTGCAACTGATATGTATATTTACGTTCAGAAAGCAGAATTCTTGGTGGTTGGGGGAGGGGATATGCGAGAATGGCTGAGATTGCAAGGGAAAAGTTGGAATGGAAAGAAAATTTGTAACTTGGGGGTGGTAATGGATTTGGGATTGGATCTCCACTCCCAGGTGCCGAAAGCAGTTTGAGTGGCATATAGTAAGTTTCGTTGGGTGTGACAGTTGCAATGTGCCTGCTGACTCAGGCATTGGTAATGTCAGTGCTAGATTATTGTAATGTGTTGTACGTAGGGCTACAGAAGTATCGGTTATGGAAGTTGCAGGTAATGAGTGATCTCAAGGGGAGTCAAAAGGAGTTGGTGGCAGATGCGCAGGCTCAGCTTCACTGGCTCCCAGTTGAACAGCGGAGTGTGATTAAGTTCCTGCTGGAGATATCATCCAGAGATATCAACCTCAACCCTGACCCCCCTAGACTTTTGTCACACTCTGAGACGAGAACTTCACTCAACACCTCTATTCTTATCCCTCTCCTTTCCCCCTCCTCTCTCCCTTTCCCATGTGCCTTGTGGAACGCACACTCCATCTCTAATAAACTTGCTTTTACTCATGATCTCTTTATCCCTAATGCCATCCATCTCCTTAATCTAACTGAGATCTGGCTCCTCCCAGAAGACACGACATCTGTCACTGCTCTCTGTCATGGTTATTATCAGTTCTCCCACACGCCTCGTCCCACTGGCCTTGGTGGTGGTGTTGGGCTTCTACTTTCCACCTTTTCACTCCACTACTTCTCGGGGTAGCTGTTATTTATCGACCTCCTGACATGTCCACCTCTATCTTTCTCACTGACTTCGACTTGTGGCTTTCCTTCTTTCTGGATTCTTCTTCCCCCACTCTTATTCTCGGATTTTAACATTCATGTAGATAACTCTTTTGATTCTTATGCTTTAAAGCTCCTTTCCTTTACCTCCTCATTCGACCTCCAGCTTTGCTCTACTGCCCCTAGTCACCAGCATGGCCACTGCCTTTATCTTGTATTTTTTTCTAATTGTTTACCCTCAAACCTCTGCACATCAGTTCTTCCCTTATCTGACCATCACCTGCTAAGCGTCTCCTGCCATTTCAACCCCATCCTGTCTCCTCCAACCTATTTAGAAATCTTCATGCTATTGATCCTTTGGCTCTCTCCTCCACTGTTTCATCATCTCTTTCACTATGTTACCTGAGTCAGTTGACGAGGCAGTAGCTTCCTATAACGCTGCACTCTCCTCTGCGCTGGATGTTCTCGCTCCGCCCATGCCACGTCCAGTGAGGCGTATTGCACCCCAGCTCTGGCTTTCATCCACTACTGCTATCTACATTCCTGTGCCTGTTCAGCTGAGCGTGCTTGGCTCAAATCCCACTCCCTTGCAGACATTCTATTCTTCAAATTCATACTTGTCTCTTTCCAGTCAGCCATAGCGCTTGCCAAACAAGGCTATTAAGTCCATCTGACTAACTCTCTTGCCTCTGACCCTCACTATCTCTTTACTACTCTCAGCTCTCTCCTCAAGGTGCCTCGGCCTCAGACTCCTCCCTCCCTTTCTGCCCAAACCCTGGCTGACTATTTCCATGACAAAATCCATAGGATCATCCTCCAATTTCCCAGCAAGTCAGCTACTTCCCCTCCTCCTCCTCTTCACTTCCAACTTTCCCCTTTTACCTCTGCTACTATCTCTTCCTTTTCTGTGATCTCTGAAGAGGAAACTGCACACCTTCTTTCTTTCTTGAAGGACTAGAAAAAGGGACTGCTACTTCTGAAGAGAGATCTGCAATTGTGAGTTTATACTTCTGGGAATTTTCTGAAAGGACTTCTAATTAATCTGTGAACCCAATGTTTTTTGTTAAATCAGTCAGGGCCTTGTAGCAGCAGTTTAAGTTTAAATTTAAAACACAGAAGAGAGCTTTCTGATTAAATTTGGAACCCAGCAGAGAGCTTGTAGTTTAAATTTCATAATAAGTCAGAGCCTAGCAGCAGCAAAGAGCTGTAATTTAAATCAAATCAGAATATAACTTAGCATAAAAGGCAAAACAGAGTCAGTACTCTTTGAGCAACAAATAAAGTCTTCTAGAGGCCTTTACAAAGAGGCCTTCTACCTAGGGGGCAAGAGACCTGTGAAACATTTTCAATAGGTGTTAACACCAGGTGGCAGGTCAAAAAGCCATTTTGAAAGACTCCTTCTATCCAAGCAAGGACTGTTAATCACCCAGGAAGTTGGTCACAGCTTATTCACAGCTTACCTCAGCAGCACAGGACAGGGTACTGTGTAGCAGCCCTCTTTTAATAAGTGTTATTTCCCTCCCTTCCTTCCCAACATCCACCCACCCCTGGGATAATCGTAGCTTTATAGGTACTTACACATCTTAAAGGAAAGGAGGTGCTGTCAGGTGAAGCTCGTTATCCAAATCAGTCATACACTAAGGGCCTGAGATTAATTAAGCTTCAGGTGAACAAGGTATATTAAACGTATTAGGTACTCTTTTATTAGCATACATATCCATAGCAACCCTTAGTAAGTAAAGAACTTAGATCTAAACACAAGCTTAAAACTAAGATGCAGACAGCAGTCCAGCAGCGAGATGGGGGCTTTCCAGTCTTTTGCATTGAGTGTCACATGTATGATTTTCTCCCAGTTGGTGAGAGGTCTTACATGTGCACTAGGAGCAAGGAGCTCTTTGCTCTCAGGGAAAGAGTCCGTTCTCTAGAGGCTAGAGTAGCAGACTTGGAAAACATAAGAAAGACAGAGAGGTACATAGATGAGACCTACAGGGATATAGTCCTGAAGTCCCACCTCCAGTCTGGCAGCATCCCTGTTGCCATGGAGAGGAGAGGTCACGTGACAGGAGAACATCACCCTGGTGTGGCAGGAAGTGGTCCTGTAACTAGGATCTGTCCTCCAGGTGATGTAAAACTCTCTCACACCGAGGAAGTTTCTCCAGGGCCATGTGCCCATGAGGGAAGGGTTAGGACAGCCGTTATAGTTGGTGATTCGATCATTAGGCATGTAGATAGCTGGGTGTCTGGTGGACATGAGGATCGCCTGGTAACATGCCTGCCTGGTGCGAAGGTAGTGGACCTCACGCGCCATCTAGATAAGGTCTTAGGTAGTGCTGGGGAGGAGTCTGCTGTCTTGGTACATGTCAGTACCAATGACATAGGAAAATGTGGTAGGGAGGTTCTGGAGGCTAAATTTAGGCTTTTAGGTAGGAAGTTGAAATCCAGAACTTCCAGGGTAGCATTCTCCGAAATGCTTCCCATTCCATCCGCAGGACCCAAAAGGCAGGCAGAGCTCCAGAGTCTCAATGCGTGGATGAGACAATGGTGCAGAGATGAGGGTTTTGGATTTGTTAGGAACTGGGGAACATTCTGGGGAAAGGAGGGTCTCTTCAGAAGGTATGGGCTTCACCTTAACCGAGATGAAACCAGGCTGCTGGCATTAACCTTTAAAAAGGAGAGAGAGCAGCTTTTAAACTAGATATTAGGGGAAAGCCGACAGTCGCCCACGAGCGCATGGTTCGGAAGAATGTATCCTTGAATGATACTACCAAGAGCAGAGAGGTTCCAAAATAAAGTAAAATAGCCCAAATGCCCTTGAGTATGGAGCAGACACAGCTTAAAGATCCCAAATTACCCATGTCTACCAATAGACAGATTAATATGAATAAAATACAGTCTCTAAAATGCTTGTATGCATATGCTAGAAGTCTACAAAATAAGATGGGAGAGTTAGAATATATAGCACTAAATGAGAGGTTAGATATGATTGGAATATCAGAGACATGGTGGAAGGAGGACAACCAGTGGGACACTGTGATACCTGGGTACAAACTATATCGTAATGATAGAGCTGATCAAATTGGTGGAGGGGTTGCGCTCTATGTTAAAGAGGTCATTGAGTCAGAAAGGATTAAAGTTTTGCAGGAAACAAAATCTGCTGTTGAATCTCTATGGATTGAAATTCCATGTAAAAAAGGGAAGGCGATGGCAGTGGGGGTGTACTATCAACCGCCTGGCCAGAATGACCAAATGGATGATGAAATGCTCAAAGAAATCAAGGAAGCTAACAAACGTTATAGTGCATTAATAATAATGGGTGATTTCAATTACCCCAGTATCAACTGGGTCAGTGTCATGGCAGGACATGCTAGGGAGATAAAGTTCCTAGATGAAATAAATGACTGCTTCTTGGAGCAGCTGGTTCATGAACCAACCCAGAGGGGAAGCCATATTAGACCTAGTCCTTAGTGGAACACCAGATCTGGTGCAAGAGATAAGAGTGTTTGGGCCACTTGGCAATAGTGATCATAGCATGATTGCGTTTGATTTAATTAGTGGAGGAGGGATAGTAAGGAAATCCACAGTACTACTTTTTAATTTTCGAAAGGGAGACTATGATAAAATGAGGAAAATAGTCAAGAAAAAACTAAAAGGAGCAGTTGCAAAGGTTAAAGACTGACATCAAGCTTGGGTGGTGTTGAAAACTACTATCTTGCAAGCCCAGACCGGCTGTATTCCACGCTTTAAGAAAAGTGGAAAGAAGTCCAAAAAACTGCCAGCATGGTTTAAAGGTGAGGTCAGAGAGGCTGTTGTCAAAAAAGCATCTTTCAGGAAATGGAAAAAAAAGAGCCAAACGACGAAACCTGGAAAATGCACAAGCACTGGCAAGTCGAATGCAAGGCATTGATAAGGCAGGCAAAGGGAGAATTTGAGAAGAAGCTTGCTGCGGAAGCAAAAACGCGAAATAAAGATTTTTTCAAGTACATCCGTAGCAAAAAACCTGTGAGTGTCAGTTGGTCCATTAGATGATAAAGGAGTTAAAGGAGCACTAAGAGGCGACAAGGCGATAGCGGAGAGACTGAATGAATTCTTTGCTTCAGTCTTTACTGAGGAAGATGTAGGGATGTTACCCATGACTGAAGTGGTATTTAAAGGTGCGGAAGAATTGAAGGAAATATCGATACATCGGGAAGATGTATTACAACTATTAGATAAACTGAAGAGTAGCAAATCACCAGGGTCGGATGGTATACATCCAAGGGTGCTGAAAGAACTTAAAAATGAGATTGTAGACCTGCTATTAGTAATCTGTGAATTTTCATTAAAATCATCTGTAATACCTGAAGACTGGAGGATCGCCAATGTAACACCAATTTTTTAAAAAGGGTTCCAGGGGTGATCTGGGAAACTACTGACTTCAGTACCAGGAAAAATGGTAGAAACCATCATAAAGAACAAAATTACTCAGCATGTAGATAGTCATGGCCTAATGGGAGACAGCCAACATGGCTTTAGACAAGGAAGATCTTGTCTTACTAATCTGTTATGTTTTTTTGAAGGTGTGAATAAACAGGTGGACAAAGGTGAGTCAGTTTATATAGTGTATCTGGACTTTCAGAAAGCCTTTGACAAGGTCCCTCATCAGAGACTTTTGGCAAAACTAAAGAGTCATGGGATAGGAGGCAGTGTACTATTGTGGATCAGGAACTGGTTAAAAGATAGAAAGCAGAGGGTTGGGCTGAATGGCCAATTTTCCCAATGGAGAAAGGTGAATAGTGGTGTACCCCAGGGACCTGTGCTGGGTCCGCTGCTTTTTGACATATTCATAAATGACCTGGAAAAGGGAATGAGTGAGGTTATCAAATTTGCAGATGACACAAAACTATTTAAAGTTGTTAAAACCCAAGAGGATTGTGGGAAATTGCAAGAGGATCTTGATAAATTGGAAGACTGGGCATCAAAATGGCAGATGAAATTTAATGTGGACAAGTGCAAAGTTATGCACCTAGGGAAGAACAACCCAAACTATGGTTACACGATGCAAGGTTCCATATTAGGAACCACCACCCAGGAAAAAGATTTAGGCGTCATTGTGGATAACATGTTAAAACCCTCGGTCCAGTGTGCAGCGGTGGCCAAGAGAGCAAATAGAATGCTAGGTATCATAAGGAAAGGAATGGAAAATAAAACAAAAGATATTATAATGCCTCTATATCGTTCCATGGTGAGACCGCACCTTGACTATTGTGTGCAATTCCGGTCGCCGTATCTTAAAAAGGATATAGCGTTATTAGAAAAGGTTCAGAGAAGAGTCACCAAATGAAATCACCCATTAGTATTACTGCGCTGTAACTTTTGTTAGCTTCCTTGATTTCTTTGAGCATTTCATCATCCATTTGGTCATTCTGGCCAGGTGCTCGATAGTACACCCCCACTGCCATTGCCTTTCCCCTTTTATATGGAATTTCAATCCATATAGATTCTACAGCAGATTTTGTTTCCTGCAAAACTTTAATCCTTTCTGAGTCAATGCCCTCTCTAACATAGAGTGCAACCCCTCCACCAATTTGATCAGCTCTATCATTACGATATAGTTTGTACCCAGGTATCACAGTGTCCCACTGGTTGTCCTCCTTCCACCATGTCTCTGATATTCCAATCATATCTAACCTTTCATTTAGTGCTATATATTCTAACTCTCCCATCTTATTCTTTAGGCTTCTAGCATTTGCATACAAGCATTTTAGAGAATGTATTTTATTCATGTTAATTTGGCTATTGTTAGACATTGTTAAATTGGGATCTTTAAGCTCTGTCTGCTCCATACTTGAGGGCATTTGGGCTACTTTACTCTTTTGTGGAACCTCTCTGCTTTTGGTAGTATCCTTCAAGGATACATTCTTCCGAACCATCCGCTCTTGGGCGACTGTCGGCTTTCCCCTAATATCTAGTTTAAAAGCTGCTCTATCTCCTTTTTTAAAGGTTAATGCCAGATCTTATGCTCCAACTTTACAAAGAGAAGTAGGCACATGCCGTTCTTTGCTTTGCATGTGTTGGAATACACGCACAACTGAGCAACTTTTATGAGATTAACCTTCTAGTGGTGGCATAGTTATCTTTTTTTCTACCAGCACTTTTTGAACTGTGCAAGCCAAGGAGGAATGATGTCAGTGCCTACAGTTAGCACAGAGCTATGGCCATCATAGGTGGGGCATTGAGAGGAGAAAGATGCATTCAATGGCTAAAACTGGGTAGAGAAGAGTAGGGATCAAGAAGTGAGCAGGAATTTTGTTGGGGGGAAGAAATGGGAATTAAAGGAAGAAAAAGGAGTGGGGATTCAGTATTTGGGAGGAGGGATGGAAGAGATTGAGAGTGGGAAAGTAGGATTGGGAGACAGTGGGGACTCAGGATGAGAATGTGGGATTTGGGGAAGAATGGGACAGAATTGAATAGGGATTAGGTAGAACAGGTGAAGAAAGTGATCTGGAGACTGGCTAGGGATTGAGAGGTAAAGCGGGACTCCTAGGATGAGGAGGGAATATAGACTCAGACTGGGTGAGGATGAGGGATTCTGCAGATGGATAAGGAGTATGTTGTTAAGTGCCGTCGAGTCTGTGTCGACTTATGGCGACCCTCTGGATAGATGCCCTAAACTGTGTTTGGTCTTTAGTATGAGTGAGACTGTTTTAGTTCAAGCAGGAAGGGTATGAATAAGAAAATTTGGAAGGACCTAGAGATCTGAAATAGGTTTAAAAAATAGTGGGGGCTAAAGGGTGGAGAGGAGTTAAGAGGAAGTCTGGAGGACTGGGGTGAAGATTAGGAAGTAGAAAAGGGGCAGGGAGGGTATTAAAATTAGTGGAAAGGGATGGGTCAATGTATTGCTAAGAAAGCTTAGAAATAAATCTGGGGAGGTGTTGAGAGAGGTTAATGGGAGATGGTGTGAGGATAACAAACGAGGAAAGGGGTTTGCGACAGGGATGAGAGCAGAGGAAAGTAAATGGAAGTTGTGGAGGAGGAAGGTACAGGAGGTGGAAATGGCATAATAAGAGGTGAATGAAAGACAGAGGGGAATAAGAACCTGGGGGGAAAGTGAGGATTGGGGGAAATGGGAGAGCTGGGGAGAGAGTAAGAGAGTGGGGGGACTGATTGGTAGGTAATGGCTAAAAAGAGGAAGACTGAGTTCTGAAGGGTGAGAAGGATCAATAAAATCTATGAGGATAGAAAGGCAGAAAAGAAAGGAATGGAAAGGACTGAAAGGGAAAGATCAGTGTTAGTGATATGTAGAGGAAAAAGTGAAGACAACAGGAGAAGAAAGAAGAAATGGTAAATGGACAGCAGACACTGGAAAGAGATTTAGAAGAAGACAGAAAAGAGAGATTGGAACCGACATAATTGCAAAAATAAAATGCCCAGTCAAGAAAGGTAGAAAAATGTGGTGTGTGTTTTTTGTTTATTTTGTTTTTTAATTTGACATGTCGGTTCTGGGAAATGTGCAACTTTAATGTCGTCTTTGTATTCTGCTCAGTAGGAGAAGAAATGCGTTTGTTTCTGTTTCTCTAATGTTGCACTGCATGAAGAGTCTGACTTTATGAAGGTTTCCATTTCAGTTTTTGTCTGCATTTCTAATTCATAGTCCCTTTCCCAGTATTTGGTGGGGGTCTTGTGTGACCGAGTAAGTGATTCTGCTAGCATGTAATTTCTGTGTGGAAATCTGTATCAGACTTGCTTATTCTGTTTTCCCGATAACACATCTACTGATGATCTAAGGTCTGATGGAATCTTTACATTGCTGCCTCTCCATTAATAAGATTGGTGCTGTTGAGTCTTGGCAGTGATGTTATGGCATAGCAGGTTTACAGTAGGCTCCGAATGAGCCCTTTGCTGGGTTTTCAGTTACCTGGCATTGGAAACATAAGCCATGTGGTCTTTTTCTGCCATCATGTTTCTATCTAGTCTGCCCTTCCATATCCATCGCTCCAACAGTCCCCTTTTTCTCACTTAGAGGACTAGAAGGAAGTTGTGTTGCTGTTACTTTTAAAATATTAATTTAAAGTAGTATGTGTTTTTACAAGATCATTCTTGGAGGGAGGGGTCAAGATTATTGATTTTGATTATTAAAATCTTGGGTTGGGGGTTCCTGTGAGCATGGGCTCTGATTCTTTTAAATACCTCTCCCCACTGCTCATAGACACTGTCCATCACCTCTTTTCTCTCCCACCTCTCTAGTTCCCTCCTTGCACACTGCCATCTGATCACAACTGAGTCCGTAGCATGTCAGGCCAGATATTTCTCTAACCCATTTTTCCTATCTCCAGCATCTCTCCCAGCATGCAGTAGAAATTTGCAGAGCTGTGAAGCATGTGTGCTGGAGAGGCAGGGGTGACAGGAATAACAGGTTCGAGAAGCACTAGCCCAGTACTCTGCCAACTGCTTTCCCCTACTATCAGCTAGGATTGAACTCTCTAAGGCAGGAATTTCCAGTTCCACTCCTGGAGGCCGCAAACCAGTCCGATTTTAAGGGTATCCCCAATGAATGTGCATAACAACAACACTACTCTACAACTCACAGACCCCCAAAAGCTCCCATCCAAAACAATATGCTAAATCATAATAGGCCAAAAACAGATCCAGTATCCTAGAAAAAACTGAAACAGAGGCAGCAGCACTCTCAACTAGAAAAGTTTTAAACATGGGAGAAAAAGCCTTAAGATAACATCTCACCCCGCGGGACGAGCTCCACATCACAGGCTTAAAAACCTCCCACCAGTTATTTATTTATTAATATATAAATAACATTTTATTATACACTTCCCAATGTAGATAGTCTTAAACTATATAAAGAAAAGAATACTCCGAAGCGCCTTGGCAGCGGCCATTGCTAAAGCCACTGGCTAAGATAAAGCTGATCAAATTACATTATAAACCATAGGAGCTCTAGATGACGGTATCAAAGTTAGAATACCTGTGGAGGAAACAGAAAATCAATAGAAGCTTAAAGCCATTCAATGCCTGCCTTATACAGTTTACTTATCTGAAGGCGGTCGGCATCCAACATATCATCCCTCCACTGTCGTAAGGCCGCCGAAGCGATTCATTCAACATAGGGCTTTTGTGGCTAACAACCGCTACAACACGCAGTCTGTTGAACACAAACTTCTAAGAGCAACCAGCCACTGCCCCAATCCTACGTTCAAAAACAATTAAGAATAACCCTACAAAGATCTTTGTTTCTCTTAAAAAAAAAATCCCCCAAAAAGCCCCTTCATCTATGAATATGCATGAGATAAATTTGAATGTAAAGGGGCAGTGCATGCAAATATTTTATTTAAAAGTATTTCTATGCCACCTTCTCCTTCAATCAAGGCGGTCTACACAGTAAATAATCGGCAAGTAGTGGATTTTTGTGTGTGCGTGCAGTGAAACAGTGAGTGTGTGTGTAGTAGGATGACGTAGATTCTTGTTGAGCTACTTACAGCGTGCGCTATTATACAATACTATATACATGGGGGAATGGGGGGGAGGACTGGAGTTGGAGACCCCTGCTGTATGGGGAGGACAAGGGGCTGGAAGTAATATGTGGTGGGGAGACACAAGTGAAAACTTTGGCTCCATTATTCTGTAGCGACAGATAATTAAGATCTCAGCGATTTGTTCTGATTTTGACATTCATTCATTTTGACTCAATCAGCTTTGGATGGCCCAAAATGTTGCCACCCATATCATTTGCAAAACCCACAGTGCAAATCACATCACACCCTTACTTTACAATCTATACTGGTTACCAGTTATAAGCCGGATTAGATACAAAACATTGATAAGTATCGTTGAGTCGGTGTCGACTTATAGTGACCCTCTGGCCATTGTTGACAGAGTGGCACCCATAGCTGCTTTTATTGTATCAATCCATCTCATTGCTGTCCTTCCTCTTTTGCGTTGACCTTCTACCTTGCCAAGCATGATGTCTAATTATCTCTCTTCTCATGGTCACCATGGCTCCTCAGTGGCCGGACTGCATAACCTGTATATAGTTATCAAGGAGCAGCCACACCGCCTAGCTGTGTAGCCTGTACATACAGTAGTTACCCCAGTTAACCCAAGTTGTAAATCCTGTTCACTGTAAGTACAATACCAGCTAGCCCAGGACTGTACAAATTTGTTGTAATTGTAAACCGAGCTGATTTTAAAAAGCGCGGTATAGAAAAAACTTTAAATAAAAATAAATAAAAAATGGTGTCCAAAGTATGAAAGTTGAAGTCTTGTCATCTGAGCTTCTAAGGAAAGCTTAGGCTGATCTTGTCTAGTACTGGCTGGTTTGTTTTTCGGGCAGTCATTGGGATACATAGTATTCGTCACCAGCACCATAATTCGAAGGCATCAGTTTTCTTCCTGTCTATCTTTTTCACTGTCCAACTTTCGCATCCATGTGAAGCATTGAAAATACCATGGCTTGAACAAGTCAAATCTTTTTATGGAGAGAGACATCTCTGCTCTTGAGAATCTTGTCTAGGTGTCATCGGATTTTTTGACTGCTTTCTTTATTGATACTTGATTCAAGTAGGTTGAAGTTGTCAACAATTTCAATTTCTTCTCCATCAACGATGAACTTATTGATTTTGCCAGTTGTCAGAATCTTAGTCTTTTTTACATTAAGGTGTAGACCCATTTTAAGACTATGTTCCTTGATCCTGAGAAGCAAATGTTTCAGATAGTCTTTGCTTTCAGCCAGTAATGTGGTATCATCAGCATAGTGAAGGTTGTTGTCTCTTCCACCAATCTTCACACCTCAGTTGTCTTCATACAGTCCTGCTTCTCTGATGATTTGTTATGCAATTAAATTAAAGAGGTAGGGGGAAGGTATGCAGCCTTGTCGTACACCTTTGCTGATTTTGAACCATTCTGTTTTTCCTTGTTCCATATGAACTGCTGCTTCTTGATCAATGTGAAGGTTGTACAAGAGAATGATCAAGTTTCTGGTATACCCATGCTTCTTGACGTGGCCCAGAATTTCTCATGGTTTACACAGTCAAAAGCTTTGCTGTAGTCAATAAAACACATATAGATATCTTTTTGGTATTCTTTTGTCTCTTCAAGGATCCATCTCACCACATCCATGATGTCTCTCTTCCTCAACCTTTCCTGAACCCTGCTTGCATTTCAAGCAGTTCTCAATCCAGGTATGACTGTAGTCTCTGCTGAATGATCTTGAGTAGAATCTTGCTGGCATGTGGGATCAGAGCGATCGTATGATAATTTCCACAGTCAATCAGATCACCTTTCTTTAGTATTGGTATAAACGGATCTTTTCCAGTCAGTTGACCATGATGTTGTCTTCCAAATTTTCTGGCAAAGCTTCGTAAGTATGTTAACAGTTGCATTTGATTGTATCCCAATTGAAGTATTATAGCAATCAATACCCAGTGCTTTGTTCTTTGATAAGGCTTTCAATGCTGCTTTGATGTCTTCTTTCATCACCAATGGTTCCTGATCATATGGTACAGGTTGAAACGGCTGTTGGTCCACTTGATCTTTATTGTATAATGACTCTATATAGTCTTTCCACCTTTTCTTGATCTCTGCATCATTCAACATGAATCCTTGAGCATCTTGCAACATTCCAATTTGAGGCTGGAATTCTTTCTTTAACTCTCGTAGCTTTAGGAAAGCCAAACTTGTTCTTCCTCTAATAGTTTCTATTGCATGTGTCATTGTAGTACTTTTCCTCGTCTTGCTGCACGTTGGAAGTTTCTGTCGCGTTCTGTGATTGCCTTTCTTTCTCCTCTGACTTTAGCTTCTCTGCGTTTCTGGGCAATTTTCAGAGTTTCTTTGGTTATCCATTTTGGCTGTTTTTGCTTTTTCGCCTTTGTAGAGACTTCTTACTTTCTGCCAACACAACCTTCTTGATGTCATCCCATAACTGTTTTGGAGCTCTGTCATTTTGTATCTAAAGTGGAGTGGAGGAGTGCCTAGTGGTTGGGGCAAGGTACTTCAGGCCAGAAGGTCAGGGGTTCAAATCCCACTAGAGGACAGCAACCTTGGGCCGGAAAGACTGGGGTTTCTAGTCCCACAGGTGCTCCTTGTGGTCTTGGGCAAGCCACTTAACCCTCCATAGCCCATGTTCCCTGTAAAATAGTTATCTCCAAGTTATAATGCCCTGTTCAATGTAATTTCAGTTTGTTCAATGTAAACCGCACTGATGCAGAATAGCGCGGTATATAAGAGAATGTAAATAAATAAATAAAGCAGCAAATCAATTTTGTAGGCAGTCTTTAAATTCCAGTGGTATGTTCTCAAGGTCATATTTTACTACATTCATGAGTGACTTGCTCTTTTTCAACTTTCCCTTGAGTTTGCATACTAGTAGTTGGTAATCTGTATCACAGTCAGCTCCAGGTTTTGTTTTTGTTGATGTTATAGAGCTTTTCCATTGTTGATTTTCACAAATGTAGTCAATTTGATTTTTGTACAATCCATTGGGTGAAGTCTTTGTGTACAGTCATTGCTTGTGTTGCTGGAAGAAGGTGCTAGAGATGAATAGATCGTTGATCTTGCAGAATTCTATCAGTCTTTTTCCAGTTTCATTTCTGTTGCCAAGTCCATATTTTCCAAACTATTCAGGAACCATAGCCCCATCATACATCACTTCTTTGATTAACATTTCATCTGATGAGAGAATAAGAAGCGTATGCACCCAGAACATCATAATAGCCCCCGCCAACTTTCATAAAACCAACTGTTCTATGAGCAACAGAGTGTTCTCTTACTTTGCTCCCTGAAAAATTAAGATCCATGAAGGATCTCCAGACATTCCATAAGGAAATCAAAACACATTAGTTTCTAGAGCATTTTGGAAAGCCACTTGAGCAAAACAAAATCTATCCAACCTAACTGTGAAACCCCTTCCCTCCCCCATGCTGATTACACAACAGGAGATTTCATACTTCTACAGAGAAACTATGAGCATAAAACTCCCTTGTAAATATGTTGATCGTAAGATATTTACAGTAAACTCAAGATATGAACACGTCAACCAGATCCTGAAAGAACTCCATTGGCTCCCCATCTCTGTGTCAAGTATAAAGCTCTCATCATAGCATTCAAAATTCTACACAACCTCTCGGTGAATGCCCTTAATGAGGCTCTACAATGGACAGTTAATAACAGATTAAGAAAATCTACTATGTCAAAAACTCTTATGGTCCCTTCCTTAGTAAGAAAGAGTTCCCAGTTTGTTAATGGGCGAGCATTCAATTTATATGCTTTGGAATTCCCTACCCCCCCCCCCCCCTCCCATCCGTGCCATCTCTGACCTTTCTACCTTTAGAAAACATCTACTGTAAAGGCACATCTGTTTCAACTACATTATGAACAGGTAACCAAACCCCTTCTACCAAAAACCTCAAACCTTCTACGATGCTCATTATATTATATAGTTACATTGTATATAGTTTTCATGTTATGGCCCAAGTTATAACCGCCTAAGTTATATAGGTTTACTGCACCAAACCTGTTCTATTTATTCTGTTTGATTGCTCATAAGATTGTTTGATGCAAGTTAATATGTTATCTACTTGTTCTATGTAAGTTCTGTTCTGTTCTCTGTAAACCGTACTGAATGTGAAATAGCGTGGTATAAAAAACCAATAAACAAAAAAAAAAAAAAAATAAATCTGCATATTACAATCAGTTCATAAATAAAATCAATGTCCAACGTATTCAACCTTTTGACACTGATATTAATTTTGATTCCTATGTTTTACGTAACTGGTTTTGTTCCTTGTAAACTGCCTATGATCTCTGGAAAAGGCAGTGTAGAAAATCTCATCAATAAATAAATTCCTGAGTTCCTCAAGCTCTTCCAGAATTGACATGTCTATCCAGGGAAAGAGGGGGTACTAACACATTGACTTTGAACCCATGCACGTGTCACATTGACGCCTGAAAAGCAGAAATCTAAGATAAACAACTAAAGATCAAAAAAATATTTCAAACAGGTGGTTTAGGCATAACTATTTGTAAAGATGCATGCATTATTTTTGTCATAAGAACTGTAAAACTGTACATAGAAATTGTACTGGAGCAAAGACCCAAAGAGCAAAAAAGCAGATCATGAAACAAGCAAGTTGGAATACTCTAACTGCTTTATGTCCAACCAATAATTAATTCATGGACATTACAGTTTTCTTCCAGACTGTGACTGCTACCCCTATGCACCAGATCTAGAGAAAAGATGCACTTCTACTATAAACTGAAATTTATTGCCTAGGGACCTAGGGAATTGGCTACTGAATAATTATTTAGTGTTAGCACATTTCTTTTATTTTGGTTGGAAGCATCTTAAATTGAGGGGGAGGGAGGAGAGAGAAAAAGCAAAGACCAGGACAAATATCAGGGAACCCCCTGCTACCAAACAAGAGGTGAGAATGTCCCCAAGCAAAGCCCACTGAGATTAATTCCATCCTTAGAATTGGCCTGAGAAGCCAGCAGCCTTGCCCTCTGTGGGGTCCTGGGCTTTCAATCAGGGATGTGGAGTTTACATTCTTGCATAATTTGAATCAGGCAGGTGCATTTGTCTTCTGTAATTGGATTGGTATTGGTCTGTTTAACTATAAGAGAGACAGAAAGGGAGATATGTTCTTGTAGGAAATGTCTGGATAGTAAAAGGAGTCCTTGTGGATTAAGGCAGCACTTTGGGTTCTGCTTATTAATTTAGAAGAAAAACAGGGAAAAGCATTATCTAAAGCTATATTTTTAACTAGATTGTGCACCATACTCCCAATCACTAAGTCGCATCAAAATAACGAGGAATGGATAACGGTATAAAAACTGATGAAACTGTTGAGAGCCTTGAAAAATATGTTGCTGCTAGACTGAGAGCTGGCCAGGTATGAGGCTGCAGTTTGTAGGAGACATTCAGGAGACTGGTTACTCAGGTACACTAATAATATGGGACCTGTGCTAAAATAACACGAGTTAGCATCAGTGTACCTGAGTAACTAGGGCCCTTAGTGGCATGTAGGTCGCTCTTTCATTTGCTGAATGTACAATTTTCTTCCTAATTGCTTCTGTTTTCAGGTTAAACACTGTGCACCTTTCCAGCAGTTTCTTCCTGTTCTTTTGGGCTTCCAGCTCAGTCAGAACCAAGGCTGGGATCCAGCCCTTGAGTCTTCATGCACAATACTGAATATTTTTCCCATATTTTTATCCCCTTTACTCCAGCCATTTCAATGAAAGTCCTCAGCTGGGGATCGTGCACTAGGGCTCCTTTCAGAACACTATAGTCAGTGGCCCTAAATCTGGCCACTAGGTGTCACTATTGCATAATGATTATGACCCCTTCCCCAACCAGATACAGTGAACACTTTCCCAAACTATCGATTGAAACAAGGAACGGAAGACTCATCCTAGGAATCAAATCCAAGACTCTCTCTGCATAGAGGTAATGCGTTTTTCCTATCATGGAATCTGTGTACCTTTTTGAGAACCTGCCTAGTACTTGTGACCTGGATTGATGGACCCTTCCATTTCTTATGTTTTCCAACATTGGAGTTGATATTCAAACATATTAATCATAGATCTTTTTAACCCTCAGCCATCGTGATTGAATATAATTTGGATATTTAGCACCACTATCCAGATAGCAGCCAGTGCTAAATACCTGGATTCTGCAGCCAGAGTGGCCACTAGCCAGTTCGTGATATATTGAGCCTCTATTTGGATAGTCGATCTCAAAAGCACTTTGGGCAGCTTTTCTGCTGTCCTGCCTTATGCAGATTGTTTCTGATAGTGCAGCTGAATATTGCCTTCACCAGCACTTATCCAATTAGCAAGTGCTGGGCCACCTGGGGAGGGTCCAATAGAGAGACATAAAGGGGATGCTGGAAATGTAAGGAGGGGCTAGGGAGACTGAGAGGAAATTTTAGACATGAGGAGGGGGGGGCTAGACAGAGTGGCCGATGAATGTAAGGCACTGGATGGGGAGGAGAGAGAGGGGAGGGGACAATGCTGGACCCAGGGAGGAGGACAGAGGGAAGATGATGGGCGTGGGAGAAAGGGGAGTTAGTGAAAATCTGGAGAAGAAAAGAGTGATGTGGAATGAGAGGGCTGAGGTGAGAGAAACAGGATAAAACTATAGGTTGATAAAATAAAAAAGAGGAAGATTGAGGACTGGTTGGTAAGAAGGAGGAGAGAAATCTGGATAGAGAAGCAGAAAAATGAATGGAAGAAAGCCGAAAGAAAGGGAGAAATGTTGAAGATGGATATAGGAGAGGAAGTGAAGACAGTAGAAATGGCCAATGGACATGTGACCCTGGAAAGAGAGTTAAGAGAAGGCAGAGGAAAGCATTGAACCAATACAATTAACAAATAAAATGGCCAGACAACAGAGGTAGAAAAAATAATTGTATTTTCTATTTAGTGATCAGAATATACCAGTTTTTTGAATGTGTATTGTCACCAACCTCCCCCTGGTGGCCGGTGGCTGAACGGGGAGGCTGGGCATATAGTTAATTTTAGGAGAGGAGGGTTCTTTAAGGCCAGGTGCAGCCTGGTCTATGTAGTCCTGCTCCTGGTGCAAATAAGTCATGTAAGCCAAATGGAGGGAGAATAAGGCTTTTATTTCCCTTTTCACAAAAAGATTCGTTGGGCTACAAAAATTAAAGAAAGTCCTTCTTTTCAGGCATAAACCAAACTCAAGGTACAAAGTAAACTGTTATAATCTTCACAGTTGTGGAAAGGAATTTAACCAAGGATTCTTTCAACATTGGAGTAAATTACATGTCTGAACATTCTTCTTTCAATCAGCACAAATATGAAAACTTCTTAAGATAATATCTGTAAGGCTCACAGTTCCTGCAGTGATTCCAAACTACCCATAACGCACATGGAACAATCCATCAATTCCTCCTGAGATGAGGAAATAGGGTCTATAAGCTCCACTTGCATCGGTTCTAAGTCACTATTATCTTCTTCTGAGCTGGGGCTTGCTCTGGCTGTTATCACTGGCCAGTCCCTATGTCTGTTCCCTTGTTTTCCATACAATTGTTCTAAGGTTCTTAAATGAGCATGGCCTGTTTTATAGCCTCTATATCTTGGCTGGTGAAACTCTGGCCTGCTTTCTCTTCCTTTAAACTGGGCATCTGTTTTATAAGGGCTTCTAGCAGCTGAGCCTTTCTTCATGAATAAAGAATCATACCTTGGTTTCCTGTAATAGGTATAGCTGGAAGTGTCCTCCTCAGGTACTTCCCTTAGGACCCAGTCTCTCTGGCAATCTTTCTCTTGAAAGCTTCTGGTACCTTTCAATCTGGTCTCCGGGCTTTCTGGCAAGCGTAGGCCTCTCTCCAAGCCTGGCTTCCTGCTTCTTAGCTCTTTACCTCTGGAGTTTTTGGCTACCATGACTTCCGCAGGACTGACTCTCCTCCGTCTGTCTTTCTCCCTGGGACCTTCTGGTTCTCTTCCAGTTCCTGCAGCCGTGCCACTAGTCCTGGTTCCACTGCTCTGTTTCTCAGCAGTGCTCTGCTCTCCGGTGCTGCTCTGCCTTCTGGTGCTGCTCCGCTCTCCAGTGCTGCTCTGCTTTCCGGTGCTGCTCCGCTCTCTGTCTCCAGTCACTTGCTTATAAAGGTCTTCTGCCTTTGAGCTTCCTGGGCTAGTTCTCAGGTGCTGCTGATTAGCTAGGTGTGTCCACTCAGCCTCTGTAAGTGCACGCCTGCTCCCTCTAGCTGTTTTGCTAGACAATTGCATTCTCTGCACTTCATTTGTTTTGGGACAGACAGCTTCTTTTCCTATATCCTCACTTTTATTAGCTCCTGCTCTATGACAGTATATACTAGAACCAGTGTTTAGATACGACTGGGGCAGAAAATTGGGAAGAGATACCCAAAGCCCACTAGCAGGCTGTGTCTTCAGCTTCAAGCAGGCTTGTGCACCCAGGGCAACTGTCCTTGTTGCACCCATGTCCAGATATAGGCATAGGAAATGGATACAACTGCCCTCCCCCCACCTCCCATGTGGCCTGTAGATGCTAAAACCTGTGCTTCTGCTGTCACATCAGTTATTTGGGGTGGGGCGGGATTTTCTCTTTCAAAAAGTTGGCAACCATACATATAACTCTTTCCTACAAATGTCTTTGCCCAGAAAAATGAAACATCTGCATATTCAGGGTATATGCACAGATATTTAAGTGCATATAGTCCAAGCAGAAAAGGATACGACTATGAATAAATTGCAGTTTTACTCTAAAACTATTCCCATGGCCTATGCCAGTACTGTTATCTGTGAGAGAGATGTCCACAATTTTTGCTCTTTGCCTCATTGAGTTTCCATGGCGCAAACCTAATTATCTTTCCAGTAGAGCTAACAGACTAGTGGTTCATATCCTTAAGTCCACCTCCAGCCGCTCTTCCTGTCTGCCGGTCCCACATCATTGTTTTGGTTGAGGCTGAAGCGGCCTTGATAGTTTGAACAAGTACTTATCAGTGTCGTCCACCTGAGCACCATTGTGTGTGTGGAGACCAACTCCTGTTCGGCCTCACAAATTGACACAGCTGCATGCTTGGCAAATACCCTCCCAGGTTTAAGCTTTAGTTGGGATAATCTTTCTAGATGAATGCAGAGGAGAATTAGGATGAGAATTTAAAGCAGAGGAAGCAGAGGATTTGGTTGGCAGTTAAAATAATTTGCGTATCTTCAGTCCTATAGAGATAGTGGCGTTTAAACTTTTTGAAAGCTCCTTCTCTGCCTCCATGCCAGCCATCATGAATTGAAGCAAAATCAGCATTGCAGTGGTGGTGCTCATGTGGATCCCATATCGACATGGTTATGAGTAGCTCTATTAAGGATTCAGGGAGTTTTTCAAATCGGGCCCATGGTGTAGATCTGGTGTGAAAACATTTGCATAATGGAACTACATGGTCTTTAAAAGTTTGTACACATCTTCCAACAATGTTCTTGTTGGTTCACACAAAGCACAATGTGTAAAGAATCGAATTTCCCCAGAAGCTGTATAGCTGTGAGCTCTGTACCTTCCTCTTTTACGATATTTTGGCTCTAGTCATCCATGCAGTAGGGTCACCAGCTGTTTCCATTTTTTCAGAACAGTCTGATCAGTCCCAGTTTCCCCCAAGTCCTACATTCCTTACAGAAACTGAGGGAAAATCGAATCTGCAAATTCCTGTATGCACTGAGGTTAAACCAGGATTGAGTGAACTTATCCATAAATAGAACAGCCAAATAGCATAATCCCTCTCGGCAGGGCCCTGAGCAACCTGGGTTAAGCTACTCTTCTCATACAGTGAGACAGAATTATCGATGAAGATAGTTTTGCATGTTTTCATGTGCATAACCAAAAACCCCCAAATGTTTCAAGCGCACTGTCCAAGAAGGTAGTCAAAGCCCATTCACAGCATGAAGCATGGATGGTTGGTTAACCTCTTCAACTTTCTCCTTTTCTGACAGTAATTGAAAGATACGTTTGGCGACTAAGTTCTTTTATTTTGAACTATTTTACAATGCACACTAATGATCACAGAAATATGGCCCTTATCATATATGCGGAGAGGGGATTTTATAAAGCATTTCTCCTGTGTAAGTCATGTTCTAACATTGCTACGTAGAAAGACCAGCATTATCCGTCTAGTTTCCCCAGTATGATGGCTAGAGTTATTCTTGCCACTCCATAAGGTTCCCCCCCCCCTCTGTTTCTTTGTTTAGGATCAAACCTCCTCTATGCCAGATTACCCCCCCCCCCCCTCTATGCCTTTGTTTGGAGTTGTACCTGCCTCGCCATGCAGGCTACCTTTGTTTTACATGTGGAAAAGAACGCTTATAAAATGTTGTGGCCATCTACGTGCACAATAAGCAGGGCTTAGTTTGTAGACAAAAAGAAAGTGGAACTGTGGAGTTCAGGAAAGGGGCGGACTGGCCAGGAGCAGGGAGTAGAGAGACTGGGCCCTGCTCTGCTCTAAGCTCACCCCTCATCCCTGCCAGCTGCCTGAATGAAAAGTGCTGGAGAAATTCCCCTTGCTGCAGGCTAAGTTCCAAGCCATTCCCCCAGAAATGAAGCCCCGATAAGAGTTTGTTTTTAGAGATTCGGCTAAACACATAGTTAACATTTCCAAAGTTGGCTGTATTTTCTTTGACGCTAGTCACTCGAAGGATATGCCGAATAGGAGGTTTGCTCCTAAGCACAGTCACAGGGTCTATTAAAGGGTAATACTGACTACGTAATGAGTGGTGGTGTTTGGCTTTGTTTTCCTGAGTTGATCTTCCCGTTTTGTTTAGTTTTTGATTCCCCCCCTGCTTTTTGTGGGCTTCATAGTGATTGGATATTCTTTTGACTTATTTCCTAAATGAAGTGTTATTTAATTTGATTTTTTCAGTTTGAAGAGGATTGAAAAGAAGAGCTCTTTGTACCACTAACACTGCCATCTTCCCATCGCCAAACTCCTGTAACCCGATATTGGCGTCTTCTGATGACCTCGGTGAAGACGCTGGTAGCAGATTTCCAGTGGCTTCAGCCTGCTTTGTTACTATAAAAAAAAAAATCTTCATCAGATTCTGAACATTTTGGAGTATTGCCGGTCAGAGTGGAAATTTGGAAGGCAGAACCTTTAAAAAAATACTTTGGGACGAGGGGGCAGAATAAACCTAGGTAGAGAGTCTGCTGCTGCAACAGCATTAACCTTACCCAGGAATCTGGTAACTTCCACCGAAGCATTCACTAGGAAAAGGAGTAGAGAGGTCTGACATCTCCAAAATAGGTAACGGTTACTCCTTTCTTTTAGCCTTTGAGCAGTTAGGATCCCTGAAAGGAAACTGCAAACTCTAACGCAGGAGATGATGCAACGAATCCTATTCGAGTGCCGCCATCTTGGATCTCAAACCAGATAGTTCTTATCAACCTAGTTGCAGAGCGTGACAAATCTTCCATAACCCCCAGGAGCATCTGAGAGTGAGAAATAGTTTTAAACCAAACCTCCCCTCCTGTGATTTCACCCAAAATAAGTTGAGGCAATGCTTTCTTTCCATCTTCACCAGAACTCTGATCTCTCTAGCTCTTTCCCCGCCCCTTCCAATGTAATGTTTTTTTTTTTCAAGATTTCCTTTCTATTTGTTATGCAAGTTGATGCTTGTATTATAAATGTGTAAAATTCTATAAATAAAAATAGGGCAGTTAGGTACCTATAGAATAAAAACATGTGGAGCCCGATTCTGAAAGGGGCACGTCTGGGCTGTCCAGACGGCCCTGATTTTGTACCATGGGAGCGAAACATTCCCACAGCATAGAGAATCAGGCCCAAGGATGGAATGTCCTCCCCGCAGGCTCCCCTGGCTCCCATGGTGCAGACCCTCTTTCTCCTCGCCACCTGACCCACAGCTGGCCAGTCAGGGCCTGGATCAGGTGGTGGGAACCTGCCCACACCCAGCCCCGATCACCTGTGTTTGTGAGGTAGAATAAGCAGCACATCCCCCTGACACTGCAGGATGTACAGGGCTGTGACCAGAATTGGCTCTGTACGTCCTGCTGCCTCGGCCTGTCCCTGCTCTGCCCACACTCTGCCTCCTCCTGCCCCTCACTGGCTCTCCCGATCCTGCTACTCTAGCCATGCGGGAAGAGTCAGGGGGGGAATAGGGGCAGGATGGCTTGCAGCATGTCCCGCCAGGCACGTCTCATAATCGGGCCCATAGACGCCTATTTGTCCTAATGAAATACTAACATAAGTGTCACAAACCACACTTGAGAGCAGACATCTGCACCTTCTCCTGAGCTGCTCCTAGAGTTTTTAAGTATGCATGTAAATTAGCATAGAGGCCAATTCCAAGTTGTGCATCCCCGGGCCATGCAGACATCCAGACGACCTGGGGATACACCCGATTCTGCTCCCGCGGGGGCTAGACGTCCCCACGGAAGCAGAATCACAGCACAGTGGCTGGACTCCAGGACGTGTTCCGATTCAGGCACCCCAGATGCCCAGTCACATACCCGGCTAACTCAGCCTGGCGCCTGAATGGAGCTGCCGTGCCATGGCGTTCCCTGATCCCTGGCTACAGAAAATAAACTTTTTTCCCTGCAGCTGGACCTCCAATCCGGTCTTCCATGGCCAGGGTCAGGCTGCAGGGAACCCCCTGCACTCCCTCACCTCTTTGATTTTGCCTGGCTCCGTGGTCTTCTGACGTCCAGAGGACTTATTCCACCTCCAAGGTGCAATAAGTCCCCCATCTACATGGCCAACCGCAGACATACAGGGTCAACCTCAGAAATGGCCCCATAAATCTGGGATCATGTTCCCACCCACCGCCCACCTTCACTTCTCCCCCTTCCCGCCCACAAACAGAGCTCTCCACACAAGTCTGCTATACATGTGGGGAGCTCTGTGGCTGCCAGTGTGATCTAGACATCCGGATCGGACGTCCAGACCCACTAAACGAGTATCGGAATGACCCCCATAGGTTAGAATCTGTGGGTGAACTTGTATACTCCACTCCTGTACATGTCTAACGGCAAAGTACACATCACCACACCAACAGATGTACTCTTATGCTGGTCAGAATGTCATATCCGTCCCTTTATGTGCATATGTGACCACACAGAATATGCCAATATATATGCATTAAATGCCTCTTAAGAAATTTGTGCATAGAAGAGAAGACAAGAATGTATGTGCTTGTACCTAACTTTAGTGTAGGTGTGTTGGGGACTGGGTTTTGGCAGAGCGTGGGCAGATTCATGCACATCCTTGTAATCTGGATGATTGTATGTATTGTTCACAAATATTTGCACCTGCTTTTGAAACAGCGTAAATATACACAGTGTCGCTTTACCCGTGTAACGTGATGTTCCTGGGGAGCAACTTAAAAGGGCATTTTATGAAGACACACAGGCATCAATAGGGCCCTTTAACTAAATGCTGCTAAGGTTTCATACTTAATGAGTGTTGCCAAAGCACATTAAGTGCACAGCCTTTGCGTTAGCTGTTGGGGGTGTGACCAGTATGTTCCCAACAACTAATGTGCAATTGGGCACCGTAACGAGTGGCAAAGTAATAGAGGTGCTGTTAGGTGAACACGCGCAAAGTGCCATATTAACTTCACTTACACGCTAATATGTTTGCCATGCAGATGCACCTAGAACATGCCCAGTGAATGGCAGTCAACGGGTATTTCAGAAGTCAGTAGCTGGCAGCTCACCACAGCAGGTTACTGCTCATTAAAATGTGCACTGAATGCCCCTATGAGGGTCTTTTACTAATGGGGGCTACTCTGGTGCGTGCTAAAGGCACGCTGGGATGCAGGACCATGGCAGGATGATTCCCACACTAACTGTAAGACTCCTGGTAGAGGCGCAAGTGGGCGCAGTAGGGGCAGAGAATGGGCTTGGCTCAATTAGCGCTGGCTTCAGAGAGCACACTAACTGCATTAGCGCGGTGGTGTTAGGCGCAGTCAAGCTAATGCAGTGTGCGCTATAGGACGCAGCTCTGCTTAAGCTGAAAGGGAAATGCTTTCCACGGCCCTAGCAGTTAATGCCATGGTTAGTAAAAGACTCGCTGCGTGTCTTCAGAAAATAGAACCAAAATAGGCACCCACTTCCCTGCTCAACAAAAGCGACTTGTGATAAAATTACCTTCGTAATATGCACACACTAATTTATACTTTCCTTGCAGAGGATTTACGCACTCTTGTGCATGGTACTGGGTGCCTGTTTTATTAAAGTTCAGTTCCTAGGTGCCCTTGTTGCCCTTATAAAATAGGCTTAGAAAGGCTCCTTTTCCCAACTTTGACACAGGTATCCTTTTAGAAACTTACCATCCTAGAGTGGTCTATGTTTGTAAGTGACCTCTGCATCCACCTTTTCGCTGCAGACATCACAAGTTGTGGTTATCAAAGACACAGGTGTAGCAGTTCAAATACTGCGCCTTGCACTCCAAATACTTCACTTGTGCCATCAAAAGATCAAAGACGACGACCAGAAGCAAAGCACCTTGGGCTAGGACAGGCCAGTAACTCTATTTACTCTAGGTTAAAGTGTTACCCAGCTGCCGAAAGGAAGAAAGACAGGAAGAGCTGATAAGCTTTCCAGATATCAAAAGTAAGGGTTTTATCTTAATAAATAAATCGTATCTCTGTGCTATACTGTTTTAGATTTTATGAGGAAAGAGCCGTTTAAATTTAATTCTCCTTGTTAACAAATTTCATATTTTGATGTTACTGAAGCTAGTCAAATTTTCTTTCCTGGTTTCTTCTTTCGCATGTGCTAATTTTTCAAGTCTTTGCCAGTTATGTTCCTGCTATGGTCACTAAGAGCTGAGATTTATAAACTAATCTCTGAATCTTTCTCTTATTCTTGTGACAGTGTGACAATTTCCAGTTTTTCACAAAACATGCAAGGAGATTTTGCGGGCTCTGTTCAATCAAGATGTAGTTTCTTAGAAGGAACAACTCTGGGGGGTTTTTTGGGGTTGTTTTTTTTAGCAAGCTACTACAATCCTGTGATGAAAGCATTTAGGAAAAAGTCTAAAAGAGTGACTACTAGGAGACTAAAGCTGCCATGTGGAGGGCAATTTTACAAGAGGGGCACCTCCCTGTCTTTACAAAATCCTACTGTAGCCTGTGTGGCCAAGAACATGTCTTGAATGTCAGCATGATCACTTACCAACTGATCGTGTGTACATTACACACCTATGTGTGTAGATTAAGATATTTTATGATCTATGCGCATGCATGAAAACTCCACTCATGTCCTGCCCAGACTGTGGCCCCCAACTATGCCTACTGGCAAAGTGCGCATCTTCATGCCAAAGCATGTATTTTTACGCCAGCCAGTCAAAGTGTCACATGGTCTGATGCTCTGGAGAACTTAAAGGGGCTGGTGTGAAAGGTATTGGCTTGCAGAACCCCAACAAAGACTCCCCCCCACTCCCTTGCCCAGGGACAACCCTCCTCCCCCTCCAACAGACCCTCATCCCTCCCAGTCAAGCCCCCTCCCCCAAAGATCCCCCAAGATCTACTAGGGGTTCTCTGGTGTCTAAGAGTTAGGGCAGAAATGATTTCCAGTTGCTACTGCCCCTTCTGGCACCAGATTGAAAATGGTGCCAGTTGACCTCCAGCAGTAGTCTTACACTACTATAGCTAAGGGTCAGGCTGCCATTTAAGGGCAGTGCTTCTTCACTACTATGCAAAGCACCTAGGTTCAATTTCCAGGTCATGTCTCCTGCTTCCCAAACAGGCTAGGAGTTAGGGGAGGACACGGAGATCTCAGTCATCAAGAAAAATTGGGAGATAAACATAGAGGATCCCTAGTTGTAGGACTGTACCAAGTAAGAAATGTGCCCTGTGCAACTCACAGACCTGGAGCCCTCCCCCTGCCCTCAGCCATGCACTGGAATTCACTCTATTTGAGCTACCTGGAAGGCCAGTGATGATATCAGCCCCCTTCTCTGCCAGTGGATTAAAGAACCAGGGTAACCTTTCTGTCACTGGCTTTGCACAACACAATAGTTTCAATGGCTGAGCCATTTTGATTTTACCCTTCCATCATTTAGTATGCTCATATGCTACTTAGCAGTAAAAGTTAGCATCCAGGATTGCATGATCCCAGCTGCCACTGGAATGAATGAAGTAGATGAGGTGGGAAAAGATGCAAATGAGTGGAAAATATCCCCAGGTTCTTGTGAATGACATCTCGTGGTGCGAGATCTGAAACCCAATTCTGGTTAAACTAAAATTCCAAAGGCACAAGACAAAAAATTTTCAATTTTCAGTTGCCACATCTTCTGAATTTTTCACTATTTGAATTATCTCTCTGGAATTTACTGATTTATCAACATTATCTCCAGGAACAAGCAGGAATGAGTCTTCACATATGGGTATCGTCGGTACCGACGGAGCCTGCGTGGGAACGCTCCCCAGCGTCCAAAAGGAAAGCTTTTGGGAGCATCCCACAGTGCCTGCGTGCTGCCTTCCCGCCTTTCCCAACCGCCTCTCTGCAGTTCTTCTTTTCCGCGGAGCCAGCAGGTCGTGTTCCTGTCACCGCTGAAGAATTTCTTTATTTTATTTTATTTCTTTGGTCGTGCGTCTGCCTTCTCGACGCTGGACCGGTACCGCCGGTCTTTTCTTTCTTTATTCTAAAAAAAAAAAAATCTACTGTTTTTCTCACTTCAGTGCATTTTCTTCTTTGGCCTAGGAAATTTTTCCTCATGGAAAAGCCCGCCTCTGGGTTTAAAAAATGCACGAAGTGCAGCGGCACTATTTCTGTCACCGACACCCATGAATGGTGTCTAAAATGTTTAGGTCCTGACCACTCCATTGCGGATTGTGAGTCCTGCTCCATGATGTCTAAAAGAGGTCTACAGAATCGAGCAGCTAAGCTCAGTACCCTATTTCCCTCGGATGCAGCTTCGGTTGCATCGACGTCTTCCAGGGCTTCTTCTTCCTCACATGGATCTCAGGTAACCAAACTTAAATCCAGCCGGTCCTCGAAGGGTAAATCTCCCTCTAAGTATCGAGATGCCTCCGGGCTTGCCCTTGAGGAATCCGCAACGGCAAAATTACCCCGGCGGGAGGCTCCGGCTTCCAAAGCTTTATCTATGGGGTCACAGGTTGACATCGATGGCTCGACCTCGACTGATCACCTGTTGCCATGTTCTGGGGTACCGGTGGTTCCCACTGGTACCGACATCCAGACATTGGTTGCGTCGATGGATCAGAATATCCTGACCATGCAGCGTGCCATCAGGGCATTCATACAAGCTGTGACGCCTTCGGTACCGCAACAAACTCCGTTGCCGGTACCGACTCTGGCACCGGTACCGACATCGGTTCCGGTGCCGGTACCGATTGCATAGACATCCGCTTCGGTGTCGACTGCAGCGGTACACTGTTCTGTGATGCCCATCGGTACCGAATCGGTACCGATCACTCCCGATGTCGATACCACCCGGTACGCGTATCGGGCTCTGCAGGAGCATCCAGACAGGCGATACTTCGATTCCTCTGAAGACTCTGCTGAATCAGAGGTCTCTGTCGAAGCATCGGTGATCCATCCTCAGGAGCCCTTTTCTCCAAAAAGGAGAATGTCTCCTCCAGAAGACTTGTCTTTTCAAGATTTCATTAGGGAAGTGGCCAGGGGCCTTTCCATCTCAGTGGCCCCTGAGACAGAGCCTAGAGCCAAAAAATTAGATATTTTACAATATCCTAAGGCTCCTAAAGAGGCAGCCACTTTACCAATACATGAGATTCTTTATGATCACATGTTGGGCATATGGGAGACTCCTCTCACCAATTCCCCTCATTCTCGCAGGTTGGACACCATGTATCGTGTTCCTCCTTGTCCTGGTTTCCATAAGACTCAGCTTCCTCACCACTCCATTGTGGTGGAGTCTGCTATGAAGAAGATAAAGAGTACAAAAAGGCACTCTTCTGCTCCTCCAGGAAGTGAATGCAGAACATTAGATGCCTTTGGCAGGAGAATTTTCCAGGCCAGTATGCTTGTTGCCAGAATCAACTCCTATAGTCTCTATATGGGGATGTTTCTAAAAGAAGTTACAGATCACCTGCAAACTTTATCTCCTTTTATTTCAGAAGATAAAAGGGAAGAGTTCCTCACCTGGCTCAAACATGCTCAGGATATTTCCAAGTTTTCCAACCTTGCAGCCTTTGACTCTTTTGAAGGTGCCAGCAGAGCCTCGGCCATTGCCATAGGTGCACGCAGAGTTGCTTGGTTACAAGCTTCTGATTTGGAACCTTGGGTTCAAGATGGACTAGGAAACCTTCCTTGTACAGGTGAAAACCTTTTTGGCAAAGATTGGCAAGCAAAGGCCACCCAAATGGATGCTGAAAATTCTGCTTTAGATAGACTTTCAAAGTCTACTTCTTCTCCTTTTAAGAAAAGGTTGTTCAAAAAGGGTTTTTTTTCCCAAAAAAGGGAAATATTATTCTGCTTATGGTCAGCAGTCATCTTCTGCAGGTCGTTTTGCTACAAAGAGACAACAACCAAAACAGGCCAAGCCTAAGGCTGCTAGGACTGCTACGGCCCAACAGCCTCAGCCTCCTCAGGGCCTTTGACTTACAACTAGAGAGCTTAGCCTTTCTGGCTCTAGAACATCCAGAGCCTTTCACCATTCCAGGAAGGTTGGCTTACTTTGCTCCCAGGTGGGAACAAATCACAGCAGAGCAATGGACCCTCTCCATCATAAGGGAGGGGTACAAGCTTCATTTCTTAAACCTTCCTCCTCACACCATGGTGAGACAGTTCAATTCTCAGACATCTCTCCTCGACCTTCTGGGTCAGGAGATTACTACCCTTCTTGCCCAAGGGGCAATAGAAGAAGTACCCCTTCTTCAACAGGGCTCAGGGTTCTACTCCCCCTACTTTCTTATCCCAAAGAAAACAGGGGGCTACAGACCCATATTAGATCTTAGAGAATTGAACAAGTTTCTATGCAAGGAGAAATTCAAGATGATTTCTCTCGGTACTCTCCATCTCCAGGAACAAGCAGGAATGAGTCTTCACAAATGAGTCTTCACATATGGGTACGTCGGTACCGACTGAGCCTGCGCGGGAACGCTCCCCAGCTTCCCAAAAAGGAAAGCTTTTGGGAGCATCCCACAGCGCCTGCGCGCTGCCTTCCCGCATTTCCTAACCGCTTCTCCAGTTCTTCTTTTCCGTGGAGCCAGCAGGTCGTGTTCCTGTCACCGCTGAAGAAGTTCTTTGTTTTATTTTATTTCTTTGGTCGTGCATCTGCCTTCCCCAACGTCGGACCGGTACCACCGGTCTTTCTTTCTTTTCTTTAAAAAAAAAAAAAAACAACATATTTTTTTCCCTCACTTAGTGTGTTTTTCCTCTTTGGGCCTTAGGCCTCACGAGAAATTTTCCTCATGGAAAAACCAGCCTCCGGGTTTAAAAAATGCACTAAGTGCAGCGGTTCTATTTCTGTCACAGACACCCATGAATGGTGTCTTAAATGTTTGGGTCCTGACCACTCCATTTTGGATTGTCCGTCCTGCTCCTTGATGTCTAAACGAGGTTTACAGAACCGAGCAGCTAAGCTCCATGTGCTGTTTCCCTCTGATGCAGCTTCAGTGGCATCGACATCTTCCAGGGCCTCTACTTCCTCCCATGGATCTCAGATAACAAAACATAAATCCAGCCGGTCCTCGAAGGGTAGATCTCCTTCCAAGCATCGAGATGCCTCCGGGCTTGCCCTCGAGGATTCCGCACCGGCAAAACAACCCCGGCGGGAAGCTCCGGGTTCCAAAGCTCCTCCTATGGGGTTACAGGTTGACATCGATGGCACGGCCTCGACCGATCACCTGTTAGAATGTTCTGGGGTAGCGGCGCAACCTTCCGGTACCGAATTCCAGGCATTCATGGCATCGATGGATCAGAATGTTCTAACCATGCAGCAGGCTATCACGGCCTTCATTCAAGCTGTGACGCCGCTGATACCACAACAAACTCCGTTGTCGGTATCGGCTCCGGTACCGGCACCAGTGTCTGTATCGGTACCGACTGCATCGACATCGACCAGGATGCCGACTGCAGTGGTTCCCTGTCCAGGGATGCCCATCGGTACCGTACAGGTCCCGATGACGCCCGATGTCGATACCGCTCGATACGCGTATCGAGCTTTGGAAGAGCACCCTGACAGTCAATACTTTGATTCCTCCGAAGACTCTGATGCATCGGAGGAGTCTGCTGAAGTGTCTATAGCTCTTCCTGAAGAGCCTTCTTCTACAAAAAGAAGAATGTCTCCTCCAGAGGATTTGTCCTTTCAAGACTTCATCAGAGAAGTGGCTAAAGGGCTTTCTATTTCAGTGACCTCTGAATCAGAGCCTAGAGCTAAAAAATTGGATATTTTAGGTTATTCTAAGGCTCCTAAGGAGGCAGTCACCTTGCCAATTCATGAGATTCTTTATGATCATATGATTGACTTATGGGAGACTCCTCTCACTATCTCTCCTCATTCTCGTAGGTTGGACACTATGTACCGTGTCCCTCCTTGTCCTGGATTACATAAAACACAGCTTCCTCACCATTCTATTGTGGTGGAGTCAGCTATGAAAAAGATAAAGAGTGCAAAAAGACACTCCTCTGCTCCACCAGGAAGAGAATGCAGGACCTTGGATGCTTTTGGTAGGAAAATCTTCCAAGCCAGTATGCTCATTGCCAGAATCAACTCCTATAGTCTTTATATGGGTATGTTTCTGAAAGAAGTTGCAGATAAGCTGCACACTTTCCTCCCTTTCCTTCCAGAGGATAAAAGGGAAGAATTTCTTATTTGGATTAAGCATACTCAAGATATTTCAAAGTTTTCCAACCGTGCAGCTTTTGACTCCTTTGAGGGTGCCAGCAGAGCTTCGGCCATTGCCATAGCTGCACGCAGAATTGCTTGGCTCCAAGCTTCTGATCTGGAATCTTGGGTCCAGGATGGCTTGGGAAATCTTCCCTGTACAGGAGAAAACTTGTTTGGCAAAGATTGGCAAATAAAAGCCACTCAAATGGATGCAGAAAATTCTGCTTTGGATAGACTTTCCAAGTCAACCTCCATCCCTGCCAAGAAAAAACCTTTCAAGAAGTCTTTTTTCAAGAAAGGCAGATTCCATCCTACTTCTGGCCAACAATCATCTACAGGTCGTTTTGCTGCTAAGCGTCAGCAACCTAAACAGGCCAGGCCTAAGCCTACAGGGGCTGCTGCAACTCAGCAGACCCAGCCCCCTCAGGGTTTTTGACTTGATGCTAGAGAACTAAGCCTTTCTGGCTCTGAAACAGCCAGAGCCTCTCACCATTCCAGAAAGGTTAGCTCATTTTGCTCCCAGATGGGAGCAAATTACAGCAGAGCAGTGGACCCTCTCCATCATAAGGGAGGGCTACAAGCTTCATTTCTCAAACCTTCCTCCTCACACTATGGTGAGCATTTCAATTCTCCAACATCTCTCCTCGACCATCTAGGTCAGGAGGTGGCTGCCCTTCTTGTCCAAGGGTCAATAGAAGAAGTGCCTCTTCTTCAACAAGGGTCAGGGTTTTACTCCCCCTACTTTCTGATCCCAAAGAAAACAGGGGGCTACAGACCCATATTAGATCTCAGAGAATTGAACAAATTTCTATGCAAGGAGAAATTCAAGATGCTTTCTCTAGGCACTCTCCTTCCATACCTTCAGAGTCAGGATTGGCTTTGTTCTCTAGATCTCAAGGATGCGTACACACATGTCCTCATCCATCCATCTCACAGAAGGTTCCTCCATTTTCTTTTCCAAGGAAAGCATTACCAATACAGGGTGCTTCCTTTCGGTCTGGCCTCTGCTCCAAGAGTGTTCACCAAATGCATGGCAGTAGTAGCTGCATTTCTACGCACTCTGGGAATATTTGTATTCCCATACCTGGACGACTGGCTCATCCGAGCTCCATCTCAGTCAGAGGTCCAGACTTCCCTGGACTGCACAAGGCACATCCTGCAGTATCTGGGACTTGTGGTAAACCTCCCAAAGTCCCAGCTCACCCCTACTCAGTCCCTAGAGTTCATAGGGGCCTGGCTGGATACTACCACTGCAAGGGCCTATTTTCCTCAGGCCCGTTGCCTACGCCTAGTGCAGTTGGCCTCCTAAATTCAGTCAAAGAGCCATTTAACTGCCGGGGAGATGCTACAACTGCTAGGCCACATGGCATCCACAGTGCATGTGGTACCCTATGCTCGCCTTCACATGAGAGCAGCTCAATGGACTTTGTCCACCCAGTGGATTCAAGCATCAGGAGCTCCCTCAGACCAAATAGCAACCTCCAAACACCTCTTTTGGTCTCTCCAGTGGTGGATGTCCACCCGAAATCTGTTGCTGGGGTCCCCCTTCCAACAGTTGTTGCCCCAGGCAACCCTCACAACAGATACCTCCCAAACAGGTTGGGGAGCTCATCTACAAGACCTCTCCACTCAGGGCACTTGGTCTCCACAGGAGACCTCTCTACATATCAACCACTTGGAGCTCCGAGCAGTTTTTCTAGCTCTCAAGGTCTTTCATACCCTGCTCAGCTACAAGACAGTCCTTATTCATATGGACAATCAGGTAGCCATGTTTTACATAAACAAGCAAGGAGGAACTGGCTCTCTGTCGCTTTGCAACGAAGCTTTAAGATTGTGGGCCTTCGCCAGAGAGCATCAAATCCATCTCCTGGCCGTATACCTCCCAGGAATCCAAAACTCTTGGGCAGACAGACTCAGTCGAGTTCTGCTTCCACACGAATGGTCCCTGCACATGGACCAAGTACTCAGAATCTTTCAAGAGTGGGGAACCCTGGACATAGACCTCTTTGCAAGTCCGTGGAATGCCAAACTTCCCCGGTTCTGTTCCAGAATTCCGTTTCAGGGAGTTCAGGCCAAGGATGCCTTCCTCCTTCACTGGGGTCAAGACTTCCTGTATGCCTTTCCACCCATTCCTTTAATTCCCAAGACTCTGTTCAAGCTCCAGAGGGATCAAGGATCCATGATCCTCATAGCTCCACGCTGGCCACGCCAAGTGTGGTACCCTCTACTTCTGCATCTCTCTCAAGCTCCCTCCCTAGACTTGGGAGCTGCTCCAGACCTTCTGTCCCAGGAGGAGGGGACTTTGTGGCACCCAAACCCCAAGTCCCTTCACCTCAGAGCTTGGTTGCTGAAGGCCTAGACCTTCAAGGTTGGAATCCTTCTCAGCAGGTGAAGGATATCCTCCATGCTTCCAGAAAACCTTCTACTAGACGTTCCTATGCTTTTAAATGGAAAAGGTTTTCCATTTGGTGTGCTGAGAAGGGTCTTGACCCTCTAGCACTACCTTTGAATTCTCTATTGGAATATCTCCTGCATCTCTCCAATGCAGGCCTTAAGACGAATTCAGTAAGGGTCCATTTGAGTGCTATTGCAGCATCCCTTAAGCCTATTAATGGACAGCCTATTTCCTCTCATCCTCTTATTGCAAGATTCATGAGAGGCCTAACTTTAACTAAACCTCCCATTAGGCCTCCTCCGGTGGCATGGGATTTAAATCTGGTTCTTGGTCAGCTTATGAAGCCACCTTTTAAACCCTTAGCCACCACCTCCTTGAAATTTCTTTCCTGGAAGGTTATTTTCCTCATTGCAGTCACCTCAGCTCGCCGCATCAGTGAACTGCAGGCCTTAGTGGCTAATCCACCTTATACAAGGTTCCATCATGATAAGGTAGTCCTTAGGACCAATCCACACTTTATGCCGAAAGTGGTTTCAACTTTTCATCTTAATCAAGAGGTGTATTTACCTGTCTTTTTTCCAGGTCCTCATGCATCAAGTGCAGAGAGGAATCTTCATACCCTGGATTGTAAGAGAGCTCTTGCCATTTACTTACAAAGGACACAGCAACATAGAAAGTCTTCTCAAGTCTTTGTTGCCTTTGATCCCTCTCATTTGGGACTTCCAGTCTCTAAGAGGACACTGTCCAATTGGATTGCTCAGTGTATTTCTTTCGCCTACCAGAGTAAGAACCTTTCTCTGGAAGGCCATGTCACAGCTCATAATGTGAGGGCCATGGCCACATCTATGGCTCATCTAAATTCTGTGTCCATCGACCAGATCTGTCGAGCGGCCACCTGGGCCTCGGTTCATACCTTCACAGCCCATTACTGTTTGGACAAGGACTCCCGCCGGGATGCCTTGTTTGGTCAGGCTGTTCTCAAACACCTGTTCCATGCTTAATCAACTCCTGCCCTCCTTCCCTGAATGGATGCCTGAGATCCATAGGAGGAGATAGAGCCCTTCACAGGGTCTCATAACCTTGGGGATCTCCCAGGCATCTCTAGCTAGGGAGTCCCCATATGTGAAGACTCATTCCTGCTTGTTCCTGGAGATAGCACGGTTACTTACCTGTAACAGGTGATCTCTGGGAACAGCAGGAATAAGTCTTCACAACCCACCCACCTCCCCTAGGAGTTGTATCTTTCTATCTATTTTTCCTTTCCTCTCTCTCTTTGTCTCAGCTTTAAAACTTAAACTGGGGAGAGGCGGTTAGGAAAGGCGGGAAGGCAGCGCGCAGGCGCTGTGGGATGCTCCCAAAAGCTTTCCTTTTTGGGAAGCTGGGGAGCGTTCCCAAACAGGCTCCATCGGTACCGACGTACCCATATGTGAAGACTCATTTGTGAAGACTTATTCCTGCTGTTCCCAGAGATCACCTGTTACGGGTAAGTAACTGTGCTTTCCATGCCTTCAGAGTCAGGATTGGCTTTGTTCTCTAGATCTCAAGGATGCGTACACCCATGTCCTCATCCATCCATAGGGTTGCCAACTGGCCGGTTTTCAGCCGGCCTGGCCGGTTTTTCGACGGCCAGGCCGGCTGCCGGCGCAGAGGCAAAACCGGCCCTTTAAAAGCCGGTTTTTTTGCTCTGGCCGCAAGATCGGGAGCGGCCAGAGCAAAAAAAACCAGCTTTTCTCCGCTTCAGAGGGAGCCGGGGAAGCCCGCGCGAGGCCCCGGCTCCCTCTGAACAGCCACCAGCGTGAAGAGCCTTTACCTTCACGCTGGCGGCTGTTCCTGTGAAGACGCGATTGGTGGGAAAGGTTAAAGGTTGCCCTTTAACCTTTCCCAGCATTCGCGGCTTCACAGGAATAGCCGCCAGTGTGAAGGTAAAGGCTCTTCACGCTGGTGGCTGTTCAGAGGGAGCCGGGGCCTCGCGCGGGCTTCCCCGGCTCCCTCTGAAGCCTCAGACAGCCGCGATGCTGGTCGGGGGGGGGGGGCAAGGACTGCATTGGCTGTGATGGGGGGGTCACGGACTGCACAGGCTGTGATGGGGGGACCTGGACTGGAAAAGGGCTAAGGGGGGGGGGACTTGGACTGGATAAGGGCTAAGGGGGGGACCTGGACTGGAAAAGGGCTAAGGGGGGGGGGGGACTTGGACTGGAAAAGGGCTAAGGGGGGGGGACGACTTGGACTGGAAAAGGGCTAAGGGGGGGGACGACTTGGACTGGAAAAGGGCTAAGGGGGGGCGACTTGGACTGGAAAAGGGCTAAGGTGGGGACTTGGACTGGAAAAGGGCTAAGGGGGGGACTTGGACTGGAAAAGGGCTAAAGGGGGGGGACTTGGACTGGAAAATGGCTAAAGGGGGGGACTAGGACTTGAAAAGTGCTAAGGGGGGGACTTGGACTGGAAAAGGGCTAAGGGGGGGACGACTTGGACTGGCAAAGGGCTAAGGGGGGGGGGGACCTGGACTGGCAAAGGGCTAAGGGGGGGGACATGGACTGGCAAAGGGCTAAGGGGGGGGACTTGGACTGGAAAAGGGCTAAGGGGGGGGACTTGGACTGGAAAAGGGCTAAAGGGGGTGGACTTGGACTGGAAAAGGGCTAAGGGGGGGGGGACTTGGACTGGAAAAGGGCTAAGGGGGGGGGACTTGGACTGGAAATAGGCTGTGATGGGGGGGGGACCTGGACTGTAAAAGGGTTATGGGGGGGGGGACATGGACTGGAAATGGGTTGTGATGGGGGTGGAGGGGACCTGGACCAGAAAAGGGCTATGGGGGGGGGGAACTGGGCCTGGAAATAGGCTGTGATGGGGGGGGGACCTGGACGGTAAAAGGGTTATGGGGGGGGGACATGGACTGGAAATGGGTTGTGATGGGGGTGGAGGGGACCTGGACTGGAAATGGGCTATGGTGGAGGAAGGGGGATCTTGGACTGGAAATAGGCTGTGATTAGGGGGGCTAGGACTGCAAATGGGCTGTGATGGTGCGGGGGGACTCGGACTGCAAATGGGCTGTGATGGTGCAGGGGGACTCGGACAGCAAATGGGCTATGATGGTGGGGGGGGGGCCTAGGACTGGAAATAGGCTGTGATGGGGGACTTGGACTGGAAATGGGCTGTGATTGGGGGGGGGGGAGCTAGGACTGGAAATGGCCTGTGATGTGAGGGCTAGCACTGGAAATGGGCTGATGAAGAGCTGGAATAGGACTGGAAATGGGCTGATGTGGGGCATGGGAGAATGGGACTAGAAGGGAGTGGATGCTGGGTGGGCCTAGAACTATAAGGGAATTGATTTGGGGAGGACTAGAATGGTTGGGGAATGAGAATGGAGAGGGGAAAAATATTTTGTGTGGAAGAAAAGTCTATGATGGGCCGGTATTGGGAGAGTAAGAGGGGCTTGAGAATGGAAGCGTGAAATTTAAACGGATGATAAAGGAATAAGGAAAGAATTGGGGGAAAGAGCAAAAGGGAAACAAATCAGTATGTTAAAGCAGAAATAGAGAGAGAATGGAAAACATCTAAAAGAGAAGAAAGGACAAATGGATAGCTCGCAGAAGACACGAAGAAACCAGAAGAAAGTGACTGGAGCAATTGCAACTGAAAAATAAAACGCCCAAACAGAAGGTAGAAAAATACTTTTTATTTTGAATTTATTAACTGGAATATGTCTGGTCTGGGAAGTGTGTATTGCTAACATCTTTGCGTTTTTCTTTAGTGCAAGAGGAAATTACTTTATAGTTTTATTTCTCCAGTGTTGTACATTTCATGTTTGGATTTTGGGGTTCCCAGTTTAATTATTATCTGACCAAGGAAGTTAGCCTACACGTATCCTCAGAAATTTTTGTGGGTGGGGCTGGGGGCGGGGCAGGGGTGGGACTAGGGGCGGAGAATGGGTGGAGCATGGCAAGCCACAGGTGTCGGGTTTTTCTCGGTGAAAAAGTTGGCAACCCTATCCATCCAACACACAGAAGGTTCCTTCGGTTCCTTTTTCAGGGAAAGCACTACCAACACAGGGTGCTTCCTTTCGGTCTGGCCTCTGCACCAAGGGTGTTCACAAAATGCATGGCAGTAGTAGCTGCATTTCTATGCACTCTAGGGATATTCGTATTCCCATATCTGGACGACTGGCTCATCCGAGCTCCATCCCAGTCAAAGGCCCAGACTTCTCTAGCCTGCACAAGGCGTATCCTTCAGTATCTGGGACTTGTAATAAACTTTCCAAAATCCCATCTCACCCCTACTCAGTCTCTAGAGTTCATAGGGGCCTTGCTGGATACCACAACTGCAAGGGCCTATCTTCCCCAGGCCCGTTGCCTACGCTTGGTGCAGTTAGCCTCCACACATCAAACAGTAAGTGAGGTTTTGAGGGTTTCTTTGTTTGGTGTTTCTTGTTACATTGCTAGCTCTCTGACTGGGAGCTCTTAAAAGGGTTTTGTGTATATTTTTTTAAAGCAAGGTTACATTCATTTTTGCTGTTTTAGGGGAATCTGTACTTGAGCACAGTAGTATTGCTGAACTCTGTAACCCCCTCCAGGTTCAGGAACTGCTAACACCTAATCAGGGGTTAGTGGGCCTGTTTCCTGAGTGCAATTGAAGCCTGCATAAAAAGGCTGCTTGGCCCTGCCCTTTTGAGGCTTTCTTAACCAGGGCTCCACACATCAAACAGTAAGTGAGGTTTTGAGGGTTTCTTTGTTTGGTGTTTTTTGTTACATTGCTAGCTCTCTGACTGGGAGCTCTTAAAAGGGTTTTGTGTATATTTTTTTAAAGCAAGGTTACATTCATTTTTGCTGTTTTAGGGGAATCTGTACTTGAGCACAGTAGTATTGCTGAACTCTGTAACCCCCTCAGGTTCAGGAACTGCTAACACCTAATCAGGTGTTAGTTCCCTCCCTACCCACCCCGACTCCCACCCACCCCTAGTGAGCAGTCTTGCTTTATAGGGCACCTCCCCCTTTATCAAATCACAGTGAATTGGACCAGCACATTTTGAATATAATTAAAGAGTTTTAACTGCTTTTTCTCTGAAAGGACAGCTGCGAAACCAGCTGGTACTTCGTAGATCTCTCTCTTTTGCTTTAACAGATACCTAAGCTCCACAAACAGAACAATGGCTGGGAAGAATCGTATTGCTAAAGCTGTTGCCCCCGTTACAGCTTCTGCCTCGGTCCAGACAGAGGCCCTATTGCCAGTTGAAGAACCAGTTCCATGTGCAGGGTGCCTGCATGCTGAAGCTCTGAGGAAACAAGTGGAGGAACTCAGAGAGGAGGTGGCGAGGCTGAGGAGCATTCAAGACAGTGAGAAGTACATTGATGAGATGCTGCTTGCAGCAACCAGGCTCTCCAGCACAGGAGAAGATGGGTGTCAACAGAATGTCGATGGTTGGACAAAAGTCACCAGAGCCTGCAAAATCACCAATCCAACTTCTCCAGCCCTTGAATTGAAGAACCATTATGCAGCCCTGGAAGTGGAGGAGGTGAAAGCATCCCTGGAAAGGGAAGAACCAGAGTTCAAGTACCCCATAGTTGCAGAATCAGTGACCAGAAGGAAACGAAGGGTAGTGGTGGTTGGAGACTCTCTTCTGAGGGGTACTGAGGCGTCCATCTGCCGACCAGACTTGATGTCCAGAGAGGTATGCTGTCTGCCTGGTGCCAAGATCCAAAATGTTACGGAGAATTTGCCGAGACTCATCAAGCCCACTGACTATTACCCAATGTTGCTAATCCATGTTGGAACAAATGATACTGCCAGGTATACCTCGGAACGTATCAAAAGTGACTTCATGGCTCTGGGACAGAGGGTGAAGCAGGTAGGTGCACAGGTGGTGTTCTCTTCAATCCTCCCTGTTGAGGGTAAAGGCCAAGGCAGAGAGGCTCGCATCCTGGAGATTAATGCATGGCTGCGTGGATGGTGTCTTCGAGAGCGTTTTGGTTTCCTAGACCATGGGATGCTGTTCCAAGGGTTGCAGAGCAGAGATGGCATCCATCTGTCCAAGAAAGGTCAACACATCTTTGGTAGTAGACTGGCTAATCTACTGAAGAAGGCTTTAAACTAGATTCGTTGGGGATGGGTGAAGAAAGCCCCCAGGTAAGTGAAAGCCCCCAGGTAAGTGATACATTAAATACCTTTATGGAAATGGGTAACAGGGGTAACATATGGAAAGCAGTGTGTATTAATGCCCGTAGCATGGGAAATAAGATCTCTGAAGTTGAAGCTTTGGTGGGAGTGGCTGACTTAGATTTAGTGGCAGTTACAGAAACATGGTTCACAGAAAACCATGACTGGGATGTAACTATACCTGGCTATACTTTATTCAGAAAGGACAGGGTAGGAAGAAGGGGAGGAGGAGTAGCACTATATGTAAAAACTACTATTAAAGCTTTGGAATTACAGAGCTTAAAAGGGAGAGAGGAGGCATTGTGGGTTAAACTAGAAAGAGGGAAAGAGAAATCTATTTGCATTGGTGTGATATACAGACCTCCCTCACAAGAGGAAGAGGTGGACAGAGAGTTAATTGAAGACATACGCAGCATTGCTAGGAAAGGGGAATTGCTACTGCTAGGAGATTTCAATATGCCAGATGTTGATTGGCACTTTCCTGCTGCAGTATCATCTAGGAGTAAGGAGATCCTGGATTCTCTACAGGGAGAACTATTCAGGCAATTGGTAACAGACCCCACACGTGAAGGGGCCATACTGGACTTGGTGCTTACCAATGGTGAAAGTGTTTCTGATGTTGTAGTGGGAGATCATTTTGCATCCAGTGATCACCAGATGGTGTGGTTCAGTATTAGGACTAGGGCTGTTAGAATCCATTCCAAGGTGAAGATCTTAGACTTTAGGAAGACTAACTTTGCGAAGATGGGCCAATACCTCAGGGAGTCGTTAGTGGGATGGGAACAGCTGGGGGATGTAGAACAACAGTGGGCAAAACTGAAAGGGGGTATTTTAAAGGCAACCAACCTTTTTGTTAAAATGGTAAATAAAGGCAAAAGGAACAGGAGACCGCTATGGTTTTCGAAGGAAGTAGCTGAAAAAGTGAAGAAAAAGAGGGAGGCCTTCATGAAATACAAGAGATCACAGAGAAAGGAAGACAGGCATCTGTATTTGGAACAACTTAGAGAAGCTAGCAAAGTAGTCAAGAAGGCAAAGATTCAAAAGGAGGAGGAAATGGCCAATGCAATAAAATGGGGAGATAAGACATTTTTCAGATATATTAGTGAGAAGACGAAGGGCAAAAGTGGTATTGTCAGACTCAAGGGTACAGGAGGGGAATATGTAGAAGCTGATAAGGATAAAGCGGAATTGCTTAACAAATATTTTTGTTCTGTGTTCACAGATGAAGAACCAGGAGCAGGACCTCAGAAAACACCCACAAATAAGAACAGAAGCGAGGGACATCTTGAACAATTTTCAGAAGACTGTGTTCGTGAGAAACTAGCTCAACTTAAAGTAGACAAAGCGATGGGACCGGATGGGATACACCCTAGAATACTGAGGGAACTTGGGGACGTTCTAGCAACTCCACTGACTGACCTTTTCAATGCCTCGTTGGAGTCGGGAGTGGTGCCAAAGGACTGGAGAGAGGCTCATGTGGTGCCTTTACACAAAAGCGGAAGTAAGGATGTGGTTGAAAACTACAGGCCGGTTAGTTTAACTTCGGTGGTGAGTAAATTAATGGAAACGCTGTTGAAAGAGAAAATAGTGAGGTTTCTGGAGTCCAGCGGATTACAGGATCCGAGGCAGCATGGATTCACCAGAGGCAGGTCTTGTCAGACAAATCTGATTGATTTCTTTGACTGGGTGACCAGGGAGTTGGACCGAGGGAGAGCTCTAGATGTGGTGTATTTAGATTTCAGTAAAGCCTTTGACACTGTTCCTCACAGGCGACTTATAAACAAACTGAGCACCCTAGGGATGGACCCTAAAGTTACTGCTTGGGTTAGAAATTGGTTAGGTGGGAGGCGACAAAGAGTACAAGTAAATGGAGCTCACTCTGAGGAGAAGGATGTTACCAGTGGTGTGCCCCAGGGATCTGTCCTTGGTCCGATTCTTTTTAACATCTTTGTTAGTGATATAGCGGAAGGGCTGTCTGGTAAGGTTTGCCTCTTTGCGGATGATACCAAAATCTGCAATAAAGTAGACACCCAGGAAGGTGTAGATAACATGAGGAGGGATCTAGCTAAGCTTGAAGAATGGTCCAGAATTTGGCAGCTGGGATTTAATGTTAAAAAATGTAAGGTCATGCATTTGGGCTGCAGCAATCCAAGGGAGCAATACAGCATAGGAGGTGAAGTACTTTTGTCCACTAAAGAAGAGCGGGACCTAGGCGTAGTTGTGTCCGATGATCTTAAAGTAGCTAAACAGGTAGAAAAGGCGACGGCAAAAGCTAGAAGGATGCTTGGGTGCATACGGAGAGGAATGGCTAGCAGAAAAAAGGAGGTGATAATGCCTCTGTATAAGTCTTTGGTGCGACCTCATTTGGAGTATGGTGTGCAATTCTGGAGACCGCACCTTCAAAAGGATGTGAACAGGATGGAGTCGGTGCAGAGGGTTGCTACTAAGATGATTAGTAGTCTTCATTATAAAGCATATGAGGACAGACTTAAGGATCTTAATATGTACACCTTAGAGGAAAGGCGGGATAGAGGTGATATGATTGAGATGTTTAAATACCTCCGTGGCATAAATGTTCAGGGAGAGAGCCTCTTTCAATTGAAAGCAAGTTCTGCGACGAGGGGACATGGGATGAGGGTGAAGGGAGATAGATTCAGGAGTGATATGCGGAAATATTTCTTTACGGAAAGAGTAGTGGATCCGTGGAATAGTCTGCCAGTGGAGGTGGTAGAGATGAGGACAGTAACTGAATTCAAAAAAGCATTGGACCAACACAGAGGATCTCTAAAGGTAAAAAGTGGACTGTTGTAGTTGTTGTTATGGAAGGACAGACTAGATGGGCCTTGTGGTCTTTTTCTGTCATCATGTTTCTATGTTTCTATGTTTCAAATTCAGTTAAAATCCCATTTAACTGCTCGAGAGATGTTACAACTGTTAGGCCACATGGCATCCACTGTGCATGTGGTTCCTTACGCTCTCCTTCACATGAGGGCAGCTCAGTGGACTTTGTCCACCCTATGGACCCAGGCATCAGGTTGCCTGTCAGACAAAATAGCAACCTCCAGTCACCTCTTTTGGTTCCTCCAGTGGTGGAAGTCCACTCAAAATCTGTTGCTGGGGTCCCCCTTTCAACAGGTGTTACCCCAAGCAACCCTTACAACAGATGCCTCTCCAAGAGGTTGGGGAGCTCATCTTCAAGATCTCTCCACTCAAGGCATCTGGTCTTTACAGGAGACATCTCTACATATCAACCTCTTAGAGCTCAGAGCAATTTTTCTAGCTCTCAGTCTTCCACACCCTGCTTAGCTACAAGACAGTCCTTATCCACACGGACAACCAAGTAGCCATGTTCTACATGAACAAGCAGGGTGGGACTGGCTCTCTGTCGCTTTGCAACGAAGCTCTGAGATTGTGGGCCTTCGCCAGAGAGCATCAAATTCATCTCATGGCAGTGTATCTTCCAGGGGTTCAAAACTCTTGGGCAGACAGACTCAGTCGAGTTCTGCTTCCACACGAATGGTCCCTCCATGGGGACCAGATAGCCAGGATCTTCCGAATTTGGGGAACCCCAGACATAGACCTCTTTGCAAGTCCGTGGAATGCCAAACTTCCCCGGTTCTGTTCCAGGATTCCGTGTCAGGGAGTTCAGGCCAGGGATGCCTTCCTCCTTCATTGGGGGCAAGACTTCCTCTATGCCTTTCCACCCATTCCCCTAATTCCCAAGACACTCTTCAAACTTCAGAGAGACAAGGGGTCTATGATCCTCTTAGCACCACATTGGCCACGCCAAGTGTGGTACACTCTACTTCTGCATCTCTCTCAAGCTCCCTCCCTGGACTTGGGATCTGCTCCAGACCTCCTGTCCCAGGAGGAAGGAACGTTGTGGCACCCAAATCCCCAGTCTCTTCACCTCAGAGCCTGGTTGCTGAAGGCCTAGACTTTCAAGATTTGCATCTTTCTCAGCAAGTGAAGGATATCCTTCATGCTTCCAGAAAGCCTTCCACTAGATGTTCCTAGGCTTTTAAATGGAAAAGATTTACCATTTGGTGTGCAGAGAAGGGTCTTAACCCTCTTGCAATACCTCTGAATTCTTTACTAGAGTATTTGCTGCATTTATCCCATGCAGGCCTTAAAACGAATTCAGTAAGAGTCCATTTGAGTGCTATTGCAGCATCCCTTAAGCCTCTCAATGGACAGCCTATTTCCTCTCATCCTCTTATTGCAAGATTCATGAGAGGCCTTCTTTTAACTAAACCTCCCATTAGACCACCCTCCAGTGGCATGGGATTTGAATTTGGTTCTTGGCCAGCTTATAAAGCCACCCTTTGAACCCTTAGCCACTACCTCCTTGAAATTCCTTTCCTGGAAGCTTATTTTTCTCATCGCAGTCACCTCAGCTCACCATATCAGTGAGCTGCAAGCCTTGGTGGCTAATCCTCCTTATACAAGGTTCCATCATGACAAGGTAGTCCTCAGGACTAATCCACACTTTATGCCTAAAGTGGTCTCACCTTTTCATCTGAACCAGGAGGTGTATTTACCTGTCTTTTTTCCAGGACCTCATGCATCAACTGCAGAGAGGAATCTTCATACCCTGGATTGTAAGAGAGCACTTGCTTTTTACTTACAAAGGACACAGCAACATAGAAAGTCCTCTCAACTATTTGTTGCTTTTGATCCCTCTCATTTAGGACTTCCAGTCTCTAAGAGAACTCTGTCCAATTGGATTGCTCAGTGTATTTCCTTCGCCTACCAGAGTAAGAACCTTTCTCTGGAAGGCCATGTCACAGCTCACACTGTGAGGGCCATGGCAGCCTCTATGGCTCATCTAAACTCTGTGTCCATCGACCAAATCTGTCGAGCAGCCAGCTGGGCCTCGGTTGATACCTTTACAGCCCATTACTGCTTGGACAAGGACTCCTGCAGGGATGCCTTGTTTGGTCAGGCTGTTCTCAAACACCTGTTCCATACCTAATCAACTCCTACCCCCCATCCCTGGTTGGATGCCCGAGATCCATGGGGGTGAGGTTGAGCCCTTATCAGGGACTCACACCTTTGGGATCTCCCTGGCATCTCTAGCTGGGGAGTCCCCATATGTGGACTCATTCCTGCTTGTTCCTGGAGATAGCACAGTTACTTACCTGTAACAGGTGATCTCTGGGAACAGCAGGAATAAGTCTTCACAACCCACCCACCTCCCCTAGGAGTTGTATCTCTCTATCTATCTTTCCTTTCCTTTCTCTCTCTCTTTGTCTCAGCTTAAAACTCAAACTGGAGAGAGGCGGTTGGGAAAGGCGGGAAGGCAGCGCGCAGGCGCTGTGGGATGCTCCCAAAAGCTTTCCTTTTGGACGCTGGGGAGCGTTCCTGCGCAGGCTCCGTCGGTACCGACGATACCCATATGTGAAGACTTATTCCTGCTGTTCCCAGAGATCACCTGTTACAGGTAAGTAACTGTGCTTTTTCTGCAGCTTTCTGTTGTCTTAATGGCACCTGTCAATCTTACCCTACTAAGGCTAAAAAACCAATAGGGAAGATTATGCTCAAAGTGTGTGTGTACGTACGTGCATGTGTCGGGGGGTCAATGTGTGTCAGTGTGTGTACACATGCACATCAGGGGATTCTGTGTGTCTCATGTATGTGTGTGCGCGAGCATCAGGGGCTCTATGTGTGTAGGTCTGTATGTGTATGTGTGCGCTTGTGTCTGTGTGTGCACATGCCTTCAGCAGGGAAATCTGTGTGTGTGTGTGTGTATATATGTATGCATCAGGGGCTCTGTGTGTGTATGTGGACGTGTGCATCAGGGGCTCTGTATGAGTGTGTGTGTGTGTGTGCATTTGCCTGCGTGAGTATGTATTGTCGTCACCCTAGCCCGGGCCAAAGGCCTAAAGGTGCAGGGCTGCCAATGTTAGTCCTTAAATAAAGAATTATACTATTCTTGTCCACAGCTTGGACTTCTGGGACTTGTAGTTGTCTCTCCTTATTTAAAGACCATAGTGTGAAACCGATGGTTTTAAATGCAAACAAGAAATTTATTTATCTTCCCCAAAGCACTAAGGCTCAACACAAACGTTAGGATTCTTCTCCAAGCAATAACATCAGGAAATTATACACAAACTAGAACTGAAACTGCTTCATAAGCCTTTTAACATAGGTAGCTGTTTTCATCAAACGTTCAGCAAACAAAACATAGCTTCTTCCTTCAAGCAAAACAAAATGTCCATTTTATCTTCTGCTTCTTTAGTAATTCAAATACAAGTTAGGCAAGTATTATTTTCATTAGAAGCGGTTCCTAGCATTAACACAGACAGGTTAACTCACCCTGTTTCTTCAGTGTTTTCTTTGTTAAAGACTTTTTATCAGAAAGCTTTCAATCTGCCTTCTGGCACCATGAACAGTCCATTGCTAATTCCTCAGTTATAGAATCCTGCTCAGGACAGTCTACCTGCATCTCTTCCTGCTCTACAGCATGTACGTCTGACTCTGAGCTTTCATGAACTGTTTCTGGCTTAATGCTCTGTAAGAGCTCCTGGACTTCTCTCCACAGGTGCTCTCCACAATAAGGAACGTTTGTACCTGGAATGTGAGGATGCCTTCTCTGGATCAACTGCCTCAGTTCTTCTAACTTGTTCAGCCCTGGTTCTTTCCACCAAGCTGGGTTCTGGTCACTTCTAGCTGGGAGTTTTTCCACCCACCTTTTGGCAGCCTGAACTCTTTGAGCTGGTCCACGAACAGTTTGAACTGCAGCCTGACCCTTGTCAGCAATTCTCCTAGCCACACCTCGGCTGGTTTCAGGACTAACAGCACTCCTCCTGTAAGCTTGGCTTTCTTTATGGCTGCTACTTTCACTGCTGAGCTCCTCACCGAAAGCTTCACCGTTCTCCTTCCCGGTGATCTCCTTTCTGCTCCCCGATGCTGGCTCCTTTGCTTTTCCTTCCCTGGGTTTATAAGGCTGTTTCTTAACTAGCGTACACTGCTTCCTACTCAGGTGTTTTTCATTACTCCCCAAGCCTGCACTTAGGTTAGCAGAGCTTGGGTGTGGCCTGACTTCAGTGACTGCGTGTTTTCTTCCTTTACCTGCAGTCTGAAAGCTGTGAATTCCCTGCCTGTCTCTCTCCTTAAAGGTATATTTACAATTTTCCTCTATTTCCATGGGCTCAGCAGAGCTCTTCTCATCACAATATGCATCAAGGTTTTTGTCTGTCTGCATCTTTCTGCATTCACATGTGCATATGTGTGCAAGTGTGTCTCTGTATGTTCACGTGTCTGTGCATTTGTGAATGTGTGCCTGAATATGCGTGTCTCTATGTATGCATGTGACCCTCCCATGTCCAACATTTCCCCATCTCCCTATTCTCATGTGTAGCATGCCCCCTCTCTGCTTGTATCCCCTTCCTATGTTCAGCATCTCACCTGTGTTTCTACCTCTTCTCTGTGCCCCTATCCTCTCCCATGTCCGCAATCCCCCTTCCCCCAATCCAGCATCTTGCCTCTTTCCCCCTCCCTCAAGCCATTATCCCTCGCCCTGTTCCAGCAAATCTCCTCTCTCCCCCATCCCGTGTCACCCTATCCCCCATGTTCACCCCACTTTTTGCCTCAAAGCAAGCATATCCCCTTTCTTTCCCCCTACCCTGATCCAACACATCCTTCTTCCTCTACCCACCATGATCCAGCATTACCCTTCTCTTTTCTACCCTGCCTCCTTGGCAGGGGCGGCCCAAGGGGGGTGCGGGGCCATGTGCGGAGACTCAGTGCGGGGCCTCATTTGCATAAGGTGCCTCATTTGCATAAATATTTGCATAATGTTACCATACACTAACTTTTAGTAAACATGCCTCTTAATGAGTATATAGATAAAGAAAGACTAAAAGGTTTCTACATTACTATACTCCAGTACCAACCGCCAGGCACATTAGGAACTACTACAAACACTGCCCATTTAGAACCCATAGCAAACCCGCCGTATCCTAACAGCACTACCAGGACTCACAAAGCACCATTCCCTAACTATCAAAAGGCAACACTGCAAATATTAAACCAATACATTTCAGAGAACAATAATACATGACCTACTGGGGAAAGAACAAGTGGCAATGTCAAATAGGAATTACATAAACAGAATACCTCAGCTCAGTTACACATGCAGAACATAGACCATCACCAAACAAGGAATCACAATTTAGAAACAGGAAGACAATAATTAAACTGGGAACCCCAAAAGCCAAACTTGGAATATACAACAACACTGTAGAAATAAAACTATAAATTAATTTCCTCTTGTACTAAACAAAGCGCAAAAATTAATGATGCACATTTCCCAGAGCTGACATATTCCAGTTAATAAATTCAAAATAAAGAGATATTTTTCTACCTTTTGTGCATTTTTTTTCAGTTGCAATTGTTCCAGCCACTTTCTTCTGGTTTCTTCGTGTCTTCTGCTAACTCTCCATCTGCTGTCCATTTGTCCTTTCTTCTGTCTTGTTTTTTTTTTCCATTCTCTCTCTACATCTGCTTTAACATACTAATCTTTCTCCTTTTGCTCTTTCCTCATTCCTATTTCATCCACTCAAATTTTATCCCTCCATCCTCAATCCCCACTTACTCTCCCAATATCCAGCCAATTGTAGATTTGTCTTCCCTCCCACGCAAAATATTTTTCCCTCTCCATTTCACTCTCCAGCTCCATCCCATTCTAATCCTCCCCCAACATCAGCTCCTTTCTAGTTCCAGCCCCACCCAGCATCTGCTCCCTTCTTGGCCCTGCATCAGCCCATTTCCAGTCCTAGTCCCCCATCAGCCCATTTCCAATCCTATCCTAGCCCCACCATCAACCCATTTCCAGTCCTAGCTCCCCCATCCATTTCCAGTCCTATCCGAGTCCATCCATCAGTTCATTTCAAATCCCAGCCCCTCATCAGCCCATTTCCAGTCCTATCAGTTCCTCCATCAGCTCATTTCCAATCCCAGCCCCCCATCAGCTCATTTCTATTCCTTTCCTAGCCCCATCATCAGCCCATGTCAAATCCTAGCTCCCCTCCACTCAGCCCATTTCCAACCCACGACCCCCATGAGCCTACTTCCAGTTCTAGCCCCTCCATGAGTCCATTTCAATTCAAGCCCCCACCACAGCCCATTTCCAACCTTAGCATCCCCAACAGCCCATTTCCAGTCCTATCCTGGCCCCTCCATCAGCCCATGTCCTGTCCTGGCCCCCCCCCCCCACTCAGCCCATTTCCAGTCCTAGCTCCCTCTCCTCACAGCCCATTTCCATTCCAAGCCCCCCTCCCCATCAACTATTTGCAGTTCAAGCCCCCTTTCCACTCAGCCCATTTCCATTCCAAGCCCCTGTCCCCATCAGCTATTTGCCGTTCAAGCCCCCCTTCCACTCAGCCCATTTCCAGTCCTAGCAACCCCCATCCCATTACCAGTCCTATTTCCCCCATCAGCCCACTTCCAGTCCGAACCCCCTATAGCCCATTACCAGTCCTAACCCCCCCATCAGCCCACTTCCTGTCCTTACCCTCCCATCAGCCCATTTTCAGTCTTACCCCCCCCATCAACCCATTACCAGTCCTAACCCCCCCATAGCCCATTTCCAGTCCTAATCCCCCTATCAGCCCACTTGTAGTCGTAGCTCCCCATAGCCCATTACCTGTTGTAACCCCCCCATCAGCCCATTACCTGTCCTAACCCCCCCCAGCCCATTACCAGTCCTAATGCCCCCCACAGCCCATTACCAGTCCTAACCCCCTATCAGCCTACTTGTAGTCTTAGCCCCCCCATCAGCCCATTACCTGTTGTAACCCCCCCATCAGCCCTTTACCTGTCCTAAACCCCCCCATAGCCCATTTCCAGTCCTAATCCCCCCATCAGCCCACTTGTAGTCGTAGCTCCCCATAGCCCATTACCTGTTGTAACCCCCCCCCATAGCCCAGTACCAGTCCTAACCCCCCCAGCCCATTACCAGTCCTAACGCCCCCCACAGCCCATTACCAGTCCTAACCCCCTATCAGCCTACTTGTAGTCTTAGCCCCCCATAGCCCATTACCTGTTGTAACCCCCATCAGCCCATTACCTGTCCTAACCCCCCCATAGCCCATTTACAGTCCTAATCCCCCCATCAGCCCAATTCCAGTCTTAGCCCACCGCCCCATAGCCCGTTTCCAGTCCTAATCCCCCCATCAGCCCACTTGTAGTCGTAACCCCCCATAGCCCATTACCTGTCATAACTTCCCCCATCAGCCCATTTCCAGTCTTAGCCCCTCCATAGTCTATTACCTGTCCTAACCCCCCATAGCCCATTCCCAGTCTTAACCCCCCCCATCAGCCCACTTCCAGTCTGAACCCCCTATAGCCCATTACCAGTCCTACCCCCCCCATCAGCCCATTTACAGTCCTTACCCCCCCCTCCCCATCAGCCCATTTACAGTCCTTACCCCCCTCCCTCCCTCCCCATCAGCCCATTTACAGTCCTTACCCCCCTCCCTCCCTCCCCATCAGCCCATTTACAGTCCTAACCCCCCCATCAGCCCATTTACAGTCCTTACCCCTCCCCCTCCCTCCCTCCCTCCCCATCAGCCCATTTACAGTCCTTACCACCCCCCCCCCCATCAGCCCAGCTAAGTTTTAAAAAAAAACAACCAGAAACCAGCTGCTGCTGCCGCTGGCCGCCTCGGCGGCAGCGGCAGCAGCAGCCGGTTTCTGTTTTTTTTTTTTTTTTAACTTAGCTGGGCTGATGGGGGGGGGGGGTGGTAAGGACTGTAAATGGGCCCCGCGGGATTCTCCATTCTGCCGCTGCCACAGCGGCAGCGGCAGCCGGTTTATGATTTTTTAAAACTTTGGGATGCAAGATGTTTTTTGCGCGGGGCCCCCTGAAACGCGGGGCCCTGTGCAAAAAACATTCTTGCTCAATGGACGGGCCGGCCCTGCTCCTTGGTCACCACTAGGCTTCGTAGAGGTGCACCAGCATCAATAAAACAGAAAGAAGACCTGAGCCCTTTGAGCTAGCACAGTTCCTGCCTTCTCTGAAGTACACGTCTTGGTTATGAGGGGCAGGATCGGCAGAAACTTTAGTGGCATGCACAAGACATAAGGTCTTGTGTCTTCAGTTTTATTGCTCTTGACATGCATTCAAGAAGCAGCAGCAGCAGCAGTCAAGAACTCGGAAGGGGTGGGCAATAGATTGGTTTTGCTGGCTGTACGTGGAAGTGTTTGTGACCCCGTTTGGGAACTGCAAGCACAGTCACACCAATCCGTGCAGACAGACAGGCAAACACACAGAAGGCTGGAGGCTCCACAATAGGGGTTATCACTAAGGCAAAACACACCAAAAAATAAATTGTATTTTCATCTTCAGTGGGTGGCATGTTTCTTTCAATCTTTTCACCTAAAACAATTTTTATAAAATGATTTCTAAAGCTAAAAAGTACCTTACATGCTTTTTGCAAAGTGCAGGATGTGGAAAGAGAAGTGTAAAGCTTCTTACTGCCAATGAGAATTAGTTCTCAGCGGGGCCAACCCAACCATTTATTTATTTAACAGGTTTTTGAAATTGCTTTATCACTTCAATCAAAGTGGTTTACATTGTAACTTAAACTTGGTAATGCACAGTAAGCAGGGACATTGATAACTTGGAATTTTCTGAAACAATGGAGGGTTAAGTGACTTGCCCAAGGACACAAGGAGGGCTAGTGGGATGCGAACCCTGGTCTATTGGTGCCTAAACCACTGCTCTAACCATAAGGCGGCTACTCCACTCCATTAGGCAAATTAAGCAGTCGCCTATGGTGTCCGCTTCTTGGGGGCAGCAAAGAGAACATAAGAAATGCCATACATGGTCTCATCTGCCTTTGGAAGACTGGGCATCCAAATTTATCAAGGTCCTCTTGCTATTTTTCACAATCCTCTTGTGTTTTAACAACTTTGAATCATTTTGTGTCATCTGCAAATTTGAATACCTCACTCATTATTCCCATTTCCAGGTCATTTATGAATATGTTAAAAAGCAGACGGCCTAGCTCAGATCCCTGGGGTACTCAATTATTTACTTTTCTCTATTGAGAAAATTCACCATTTAGCCCTACTCTCTGCCTTCTATCTTTTAACCAGTTTCTGATCCACAATACTACATTGCCTCCAATCTCATGACTTTTTAATTTCACCAAGTCTCTCTCATGAGGGACCTTGTCAAAGGCTTTCTGAAAATCCAGATGCATTATATCAAGCGTCTCGCCTTTGTTTATTCACACCTTCAAAAAAATATAACAGATTAGTAAGACTTTCTTTGGCTAAATCCATGTTGGCTTTCTCCCATTAAACCATGACTATATACATGATCAGTAATTTTATTCTTTATAATGGTTTCTACCATTTTGCCTGGTACTGATGTCAGAGTCGCAGGTCTGTAGTTTCCCAGATCACCCCTGGAACCCTTTTAAATATTGCCATTACATTGGTCATCCTCCAATCTTCAGGTACTACAGTTGATTTTAATGATAATTCACAGATTACTAATAGAAGGTCTGCAATCTCATATTTTAATCTCATTGTAATGACCTGACTCTTGTTTATTGTCAGATATTGTTTGTTCTATGTAAACCGCGCTGATCGCAAATAGTGCGGTATATAAGAGATGTAAATAAATAAATAAATAAGTTCTTTCAATACCCTTGGATATATACATAGTAACATAGTAAATGACGGCAGATAAAGACCAGCATGGTCCATCTAGTCTGCCCAGTAAGATGGCTAGAGTAGGTGCACCTGCTGCTCCATGCAGGCCACCCCCCACCCCCATGTCTTTGTTTAGGGGTGAACCCACAGCTCCGTTTAGGATACCCCTATTTGTTGAGAAATTAGATAGTTAAGTTTATTTTGATTTTATCCTGTTGCTGTAAAGGGATCCATTGTGTCTGTCCCATGCCATTTTGAATTCTGTCACTGTATTTGCCCCCACCACTTCCATCGGGAGGGTATTCCAAGAATCCACCACCCTTTCAGTGAAAAAGTATTTCCTGACATTGCCTTTCAGTTTACCCCCTTCCAGCTTCATGTTATGCCCTCTAGTTTTACAACTTCCCCGTCTTTGGAAGAGGTTTGTTTGTTCATTAATTCTCTTTAAGTATTTAAAGGTCTGAGTCATATCTCCCCTGTCTCTCCTCTCCTCCAGAGTGTACATGTTTAGGTCTTCAAGTCTCTTCTCATAAGGCTTCTGACGCAGGCTCCAACTCATTTTGGTTACCTTCCTCTGAACAGTTTCCAGTCTTTTTACATCCTTTGTTAGATCTGGTTTCCAAAACTGAGCACAGTATTCCAAGTGAGGCCTCACCAGTGACTTATACAGTGGCATTAGTACCTCTTCCTTTTTGCTGGTAATTCCTCTTTGTATGCAACACAACATCCTCCTGGCTTTTGCCACTGCGTTGTTGCACTGTTTCGCCACCTTGAAATCCTCAGAAATAATCATACCAAGGTCCTTCTGGTCCATGCACACCAACCTCTTGCCCCCTATTGTGTACATTTCCCCTGGATTTCTGCTTCCCAAGTGCATGACACTGCACTTCTTTGCATTAAATCTTAACTGCCAAACATTAGACCATTCTCCCAGCTTTTGTAGATCTTTCCTCATGTTATCCACTCCCTCTGTTGCAGATTTTCGGTCATCTGCAAAAAAGCAGACTTTCCCATTCAGTCCTTCAGCAATATCACTCACAAATATATTGACCAGTGCCATGGGGCACCTTCTGTCATCTGTCAGTAAACCAATTTCTGATCCAGTTCACTGACAGACGACAGAAGGTGATGGTAAATGGAGCTCACTCGGATGAAAGGGGGTGTTTTGGAATTCTTCAGTTTATCAAATAGTTGTAATACATCTTCCCAGTTTATCGATATTTCTTTCAGTTCTTCTGATACATTACCTTTATATACCATTTCAGGCACAGGTAAATTCCCTACATCATCTTCAGTAAAGATCGAAGCAAAGAATTCATTCAGTTTCTCCGCTATGGCCTTATCTTCACTTAGCTATCCTTTTACTCCTCTATCATCCAATGGTCCAACTGATTCTCACAAGTTTTTTGCTATGAATGTACTTGAAAAGGTTTTTATTATGCGTTTTTGTTTCCACGACAAGCTTGTTTTCAAAATCTCTTTGCCTGTCTTATCAATGCCTTGCATATAACTTCGCAATGTTTGTTTCCCATTTTCATCATTTGGCTCCTTTTTCCATTTCCCTAAAGATGCTTTTTTGGCCCAACAGCATCTCTGACCTCACCTTTAAACCATGCTGACAGTTTTTTGGCCTTCCTTCCACATTTCTTAAAGAGTGGAATACAGCTGGTCTGGGCTTTCAAGATAGTATTTTTAAACAATGCCCACGCTTTATGCAAATCTTTAGCCTTTGCAGCTGCTCCTTTTAGTCTTTTGTTAACTATTTTCCTCGTTTTATCATAGTCTCCATTTTGAAAGTTAAATGGGAGTACTGTGGATTTCCTTGTCATTCTTTCATTTATTAAATCAAAGGCGATCATGCTATGATCACTATATCCACGTGGCCCCAACATCCTTATCTCTTGCACCAGATCCTGCATGCCACTAAGGGCTAGGTCCAAAATAGCTTCCCCTCTTGTCAGTTCATGAACCAGATGCTTCAAGAAGCAGTCATTTATTTCATCTAGAAACGTTATCTCCCTAGCATGTCCTGCTGTGATACTGACCCAGTCGATACCCGGGTAATTGAAATTGCCCATTATTACTGTGTTCTAACTTTTGTTAGCTTCCCTGATTTTCTTTCAGCACTTCATTATCCATCTGTTCATTTTGGCCAGGGGTCAGTAGTACACCCCCACTGCCATTGCCTTCCCCTTTTTATGTGGCATTTCTATCCATAGAGATTCTACAGCAGAGGAGCAGAGTTTTTAAAGCTAAATAGATTCTGACAGCCAGGGGAGGGGGGGGGGGGGGGAAGAGAGATATAAGGCTTAAGGTTTACTTTGAGCCAACTGTGGGACCAGTCCTAGTTCTTAGGCTTTAGAAGAGGATAACACTAATCATTAAAACTGTCCAAGGATGTTGTATATACATTCTCATTAGGAAGTGGTATCCAAAACCTAATCAACCAAAAGAAATCTTTCTTATAGCTAAAGTAAATCTTTCTTGTATTAGCTTTGAATGATAGCTGCCTTCCTTTATACTAGTGAATTGATAAAGTTAGCATCTGACTAGTGAACATATCAACCATATACCAGAATTAAATTATTTCTTTGCTGCCATGTCTTCAAGATCTCCAAGTTTGCAGATTTCAGTCTCTTATTTGATAAATCTTCCACAAACTGAATTGACATGGCTAATTAATGCTATAATTTATCAAACTCTATTATAATCCTCAGATCAGGATGATTGAAATGATTCATCTATTCCATAAGCAGACTCAACAGAACTGGGGGGCGACGACTTGTAATTTAATTTTCTCCTAATCCTTTGGGTTTGGACTTGCTCGGAACTTCCCCTGGTTAGAGTTACGCTACAGTAACTGAGTCTTCATTTGCTGCTGTCCATAGTTTTTATCCAGTTGATGAATATTTCCCCTTTCTCCCTTTGTAGCTCTGTCATCTGACCGACCATCCTAGAATGTCACAGATCTTGACTGTCCTCCAAACCTATAATCCCTCATTCCTATCTACAGGTGTCAGGATTGTGCAAGAATTGGGATTTACCCTTCCTGAGGTGGAGCTGTCTGTGAATGTTGATGATGGCAGAAATCAGATCCAGGAATTGAATGCAGGTCTCCGGATGACAGTGTGCAGCTCTGCCTCTTGCCCATCAAGCCAACTATTATTGAGCAGACTGAATGAACCATTTTAATCTTTAACTGCTATCACTTGCTATCTTTGCTCAAGAGTAGCCTGACCCGATGTATAAGTTCCTTTTCAGCAAGTAGACTTGATGCCTCCTCTGCTTTTGCGCAACCAAGTATAAACATTAATAACCAATCATTAACAATGATTCTTCTATCATTTGCCCTGCAGTGGTTAATTTTTGTACTTTTGGAAGAGATCCAAACTGAGTTATTTTGGAAGTATTTCCTTCCTGGCTTTTCCCTGGGTAAGGACTTCTATGTTTTTGTGCTGGTCAAGCCATCTGCTGACCCTAAATTTCAGAAAGCACAGAGACAAGATAAATGGTCAGGACAATTACAATGAACAACTTGTTAATGATTTTATAGCAGGTTAAATAAAACAGCCCCAAATAAAACTACAGGAGCCCTTCTATAACCCTACATGGCTGTAAATATGTATTAACTCAATACCTATCAGCAATTAAGGTCTAGTTTAGGAGTAGTTAAGGAAGACAAAAAGACATTATTGTTCTTGGAAGTGGGTAAAGAGCGAGAGGAATTTATTCCACTTAGCTAATGAGCAGTTGTATAGTTATGGAAATGAGAGCCTTTTGTCTTCAGATTTGCTTTATAATGTTCAGGAGCTAAAATGTCTAGGTTAGGTAAAGCTTTAGAAAATACATTCGAGGACACTATTGTTGCAATGCAAATGCTGGTTGGTTGTGTTTTGGCTAGTTTATCGGCAAGATGAAACAATAACTTTCAGTTCCTATGAAAGGAATCAGATTGTGCTTCAATGGGTTTTAATTGGTAAGCTTCACTTTCAAATAGTCTCTTGAAGAAGACATGTAGGTGAAAAGTGCATGGATTCCACAGAACTCTGGAAATATCATCAGAGTAATGAGATTTTACGGTGTGTGTATATATGTATTTTTCTCCTCTGAAGATAGATACAGTTTTTGTGGCTATAGATGTGTTTCCACCCTTATTTCGCTCTGCTTTTTAAAGTTCTTCCTTGGTTGGTTTTAGAAGTGATGTGTTGAGAACAGGGAAGCCCAAGAAGATGAGGCGCTCTCAGGCAAACCTAATCCCTTGAGCCGCCTCCCCCCCCCCCCCCCCTGCTACCAACACCGATGTTGGCTTCCTTTTGTATGGAAGCAGAAGTGGCTTCTGTCCCCATGCAAACATGAAGTTGGCTTCAAGCACCAGTGGGTGCAGAAGCAAACAGCCCTACAGTGACAAGGCTTTAAGGTGAGCACTGCAGGGCTGTTTCAGGCTATTGCCACCACTAGATCCCGCAGAGGGATGACACCAGTGGCAATGGCTGCCTCCAGAGGGCCGGTGGTCCAGACGGCCACCTTGTTTGCCTAATTGTAACTCCGGCCTTGGTTAAGGAATAAACAACTGCCTAAGGGGGCACATTTTGAAGGAACTAAATACCCAGACTAAAAAAGGGTGTGTTCCCTTTTGCTTTAGAGCCATGAACTTCCAAGGGGCACTGCTATCACATTCTAATCTCCTCAACCTCTGCTTTCTCCAGTCCTGTGTCTGGGCACCTTAATAACATACCGATAGTGAGGAGCAGGAATATATATAAATTACTATTTGTCAGATATGCCAGGCAAGAGGGAGACAAGCTCTTCCCCCGCTGTGGCAGCTCCTTTTAATTATGTTTTATTGATTAGAATTACTTAACTCATAAAATCAGCGCTGTTGAAAGTTGGCAGCTTGGGATTCCCACAACAACATGCCACATTTCGAGTCCACCCTCGGACCCTGCTTCAGGATTATAGGATTCCAATTTCTCAGGCGCTTTTCCTAACCAAAACTAAACCCACCACTTATATGAATGGCAGCCTCTGATGTCAACGGAAGTGGAGCTAGGTGATAATATCCAATCAAATACCAGGGGGCGCCCACAAACAGAACCCCCCTAAGATGATTGGTAAAGATCAAAACAGACTCGCCCATTCTAATTCAAGGTTCAAACCCTGAGTGATGACAGTACAAAGTTTAAATATCCAAGACTGTTCCCACCTTTGGAGCTGGTAAATCCTGTCCCCCCCCCCCCCTCCCGAGGGTCTTCAGGAATAAAGTCTATTATTCACCAATGTAATTGTTCAATTAAATGGCCCTTTTCAAGACAATGTTCAACCATTGGTGCTGATACTGTAGCAGTGTGACGTCGTGATGAATGTTTCCCTAATCAGAGTTTGCGCTGTCATGTTGTGCGGCCAATATAATAAAGATGAGACGGGTAGATGATTATAGTACAAATTTAGATTTACGTGTACTGTGCCAGTGGGAATAAAGCGTCATTCCCTGATGTTTGTCTGCCATGCATAACGGCCTGGATTAGGATGGAATTTGAGGTCTATCTACCAATGAGGCAGAATGAACTAATCTATTATGAAGACGGGCTCCATGTGAGTAAACTAACATTAACGGTTTTCTAAGACAAGTGTGAAGGCTCAAGATATTTCAGTGTTGATGCAATAGTCTAGTGACTTCATAGGAACATTGCATGTAAGGGAGCGTCACCGCCATCCGATCTTCATGCAAGGTAGCAGTGTGGTGCTATGCCAGTGGCCAGTTATGGGTCCGGCATTGAATATCCAGGTTTATCTTTAACGGCGATGGCTAGGGGCTATACTCGTGCTAGCTGCCGCTGCTGAATATTGGGCCCAATATTTCTGGCATCTCCTTAAAAATGCAAAAATATCAGCGTGTCTTGTGAATAAAGCACTAGCTTCCTTTAAAAGGCCACATCCAAGCATCTGAATTTTCATTTTTTTTCTCCCTCTTATATCCAAATTGGAAAACCCTGGCAGTAAACAGGATGAAAAGCAATATCAGTTATTATAGTTATTACAAAATATAGCTGGGTTAATCTGGGCACAAAAAGGTTAAATAACTAGGGCACCGGAGACCCGTAGAGTTCAAACTGAGATATAAAAGTTTTCAGATTTCACATCCACCTAATGCTGGGGTCACCAACCTCCAGAGGGCTGCGGGCCGCACAGCCGACTACCGGGAGCCTCGCGGGCCGCACCCCCCTTCTTCCCGCCCCCGCGAAAAAAAACAACAAACGCAAAATTATGAAAACAATGGCTGATCACCTTTATTGAATTTAATGAGATGGCTGATGATTCATGCTAGCAGACAAACGCTTAAAGTCCGGCTTCACAGATGACACTGCGCTGCTCTTGGGAAACCGGTCACGTGCCGTTGAACCCGCCGAGCATGCCGCGGGCCGCAGATACAATGGCGGGAATCCTTGGCGGGCCGCACGTAATGTTAACCGGGGTAGAGCCTCGTGGGCCGCACGAAGGGACCTCGCGGGCCGCAGGTTGGTGACCCCTGACCTAATGTGTAGCACTCCAGGTTCTTAGGGACCCTTTTACTACACACCACTGACTGGTTAATGTGCTTTTTAGCATGCGATAACTGGCTGCAGTGAATGCAAGCTGCCAATGAGCATGTTAACTGGCAAATGCATGCTAATGTGGACAGTGGGCAGCTTAAGGGCAGAGTGTGCAGTTAGTATGGGTGCACCTACTGATACCTTATGGGTACTGTTAGCTTTTTTTTTGTTTCTTTTTTTTAAGTGCTCTCAAGTCGGTGCTGTTTCTTGGCAAGCTGTGGCTGGAAGTAGATTACCGGGCCTTTTCTTCCAAGGTAATGGAGGGTAAAGTGACTTGCTCAAGATCACAAGGCATGCCAGTGGGAATCGAGCCCAGATCTCCTAACTGCTAGGCTGTTGCTCTAACCACTTGGCTACTCCTCCACTGTACCTGTGTTAGTTGTTACATATGCTAATGTATGCATTTGCCCATTACCTGCCAGGAACATGCCCAAGATGGCTAATGCAGAGGTTTTGCACCTACCGTGCATTAAAAAATGTGTATGAGGTGCAAAACCTTAGTGGGATCTAGTAAAAAGGCCTCTTAGTTTTTCAATTTGGCTAACAAATTTTGCAATGTACAACTAATACTTAATACTGGTCACAACAGAATCTCAAGCCACTTTTCCCTGGCTCTTTTGTGTCTGGGGCTAGAAAGTCTGCTTGCCTTTGCTCTGCTTGCGCTGCACCAGTGAGTGTGAGAAGAAACATCTGTTCCGTTGAAGGAAAAAGCTAGTTTGGGTCTTCATCTTGCTTCAAGAACGATGGGTGTTTAAGTACTTCCCTCATGGCTTCCCATGTCCGACATACACTTTACTCTTAATTTCACAGTCAGGATGCCTCTAGGCAGTGGGGAACCCTGTTTCCTCCATGGGTCTGGTCTTATTCTGGTTTGAAGATCTGTCATTTTTAAGGTGTTGCCGTTTTCCTTCTTTCTTTCATCCTTTGGTTGCGTTAGACTTCATTGTAGAGTAGAACCTCAACAAGTGCATTACGACAAAGGTTGATGCAGATCTCTTTAGTTCAACTCCATGTTATTTTACAAACAGGAAGCATATATCTTTGTACATATGGAGTTCATTTTAGCATGTAAGTGGCAAAAGGCACATTAAATGGCTTTTACATCGGCAGCTCAGAGTCTCTGACCTACATTATTGTTCCACTCTTTTATTATGTATGTGGTTTTTACCCTGACCGATATTTATATTGATCCCTGACACAGACATACGTGCTGAAACTTGGCCGATTTGGGTTTCCACTAAAGTTTTGACCAAGAAGATAGTATTTGGTGGCGACTGTGGTTCTCCGCTCTTCTCCTGTGGGTTTGCTGTTTGCCTCATTTCTGTTCTCTTTTATAAAATAACGTCAGGTGCAGAATACACATTATTTTACTGTAGGCGTTGCCAGGGGTGTGGTCTGAGCAGTGCATGGGCGGAGTCATGATGTATGAACATAGATTATGAGATATGCTAAACTATGCACATAGTATAATACATGTGGACATTTGCCCTTGTTCCTAAGCGGTCGTGAAGGTCAGTGACCTCAATATAGCCACGATTGCTGCTGGATTTCTGCAGTATTTTATAAAGACACACAGGCGCCTATGTGACTTTATAAAATTGAGCTAAAACTCGTGGTTTCCTGCTTTCTAAATCTATGTCCTCTGTTACAAAATTACCCTCTATCTGCACTGAAAGCAGCTGCTTGTGTAACCCTTTGGTTTGTCTTGTGCCACGCTGTAGTCTTCTCAAACCACCACTTTGTGTCGTGACCTCCTTCTGTTAAACGCACAAATCTGGCTGCTGTTCAGTTAATAAATGAATATATTAATTTGTCTTTATCCTCATTGGTATTATCTATGATTCTCTACAGACCTAGTTATTGTCACTGACTGATTCCAGAAGCTTGAGATGTTTTCTAAGGGAGTCCACTAGCATAACTACTGAAGAAGGAATTTGCTCTCCCCCACAATTCACAGTTCCTCTCGGCCAGGAGGAGGAGGAGGAGGATGGGATGTGTAAGGCTTAAGGGGGAGACCCACTGTACATTGGTGCTGCCTTCTGTCTCCTTTTTTTGTCAAGTGAGAGTTGGAGATGTTTTCATGTATGGTTCCGAAATTGTGGAATAATTTACCAGCTGAGATTAGGGATCTTTGGACTATGTCCACTTTTGTAAATCTTTAAAGATGTGGTTATGGAAGGAATATTTTTAGATAAGGTTTGATGTAGTTTCTTTTTATTATGGTTCTATATAGCACTTTGTACCTCCTCGGATGGTAAAAGCAGATTATAAATGCTGTAATTCAATTATATTAAATTAAAAGGCTCAGGCACTGTTCATAAGGATTTGATAGAATACCTTCAAAATCTTAGTGCTGGCAAAATCATTTAAAAACATATGCACCTACTAATTAATGCGCATAGAATCAATTTGCACACATTAAAAATGAATTATTAAAACAAATGTCTGAAATAAAGAAAAAAGCCCCAAAACTTGGGTAAATGCCTGAAAAATCCAAAAATATCTCCCTAGATTCCTGCAGTTCCTTTAGCTTGGTCTATGATCCATTTTAATACAGACATGAGCCGTCTGACTGAAGACCGAACACAACTTAGGACAACTATCCAGAGGGTCGCCATGAGTCAGCACCGACTTGACGGCACTTAACAACAACATGAGGTTACAATGGGTTTAGGGCAACTATCCAGAGGGTCGCCATGAGTCAGCACAGACTTGACGGCACTTAACAACAACATGAGGTTACAATGGGTCCCAATAAGCAGGGGCCATTCTACCCACTGGGCAAAAGGGCAGTTGACCAGCGTCCATCTCTGTCAGAATCCACTGCTGATGGACTTCACCAATATCAGTGATGAATTTGCAACAATCTGAACCAGAAAATAATTGTGAGCATAATAATAAATAATAAAATATACCCCACACCCCAGAACTTGCTCTTATTGGGCTTCCTGAAAGTCCAGCGCGTGACATCAGTGCACTTTTAGTACTTGTGCAGCCCTTATTACGGCCCTGGGTCTGAGTTGACTAGTGTTCTGGGCCTTCAATGACGTGTGTGAGAAATAAAGCCAGCCAAGCCTAGAGGCAGAAGAAAAAGGGCAAATGTTTACATACAGCAAGCCAAAAAGTACCTGGCATAATGTGTAGGCTCAATAAGATTCCAACAAATTTCTTTTGCAAGTTCACATTCTTAGCGTTCCTGGGGCTCCTTCATTGCGGTCGGGGTCTCTCCTCACTCTGGGCCTGGAGTTTTAAACTCTTTACTTGGGCCCATCGCGGGGTCCTCAAGCTTCTTTCCCTTCAGGTGGGTTGGGCACTAATCTTTTCAGGAGAGCTGGAGATGTCTCCTGTAAACCTCTTTACAGAGAGCCTCATTCAGAAAGGACTTTATCCCATTCTCTAAAACTCTCACAATCTTGCACAACATCCACCGCTTGATTTTACAAAGCAACAACCCTTATGATCTTGCAAAATGTCTTGTGATTCCAGGCAGTGCCACATGAGCTGCAGCTTACAGCTGGGACAGTCCAGGATCCTGTTCAATTGTACAGATAGACGTCACAAAATTTCCAGCTAGATTTGAAAGCAGACACATGTTGTGGGAAGTAAAAAAAAAAAAAAAAAGACCCCTTCAACTTTGGCAGGAAAACAGAACACGCTTTGGAAATCAGATATTTCCACCCTGTGCTTTGTGAACATTATTACAGATGTTTTGGAAGATCCCCAGGTGGAGGACCTCCAAAGCAAAGCTCCAGACAAGTAGAAGCACAGCAAGAACTGGTATAGCTTCAAACTAAATCACAATAGAGGTCCTGTAGATTTTTACATAAATGCTGACCCTAGCCGATACTTCCAGCATCCATATTGATCCCAGAGAAAAAGGCATCACAACCACAGATTCCAGCATCCCGAAGAGCATGAATATCGCCAGGATCTATGACTTTTAGCATTGCCTCACTGCGGTCTTGAATCGGTGTTGGTTGTGACGCCTTTTTCTGAGCCAACAAAAACAATGAACTGAGTTTCTGAGACCACAGTGTTGCTTTTTTCACAAATGACCTGCCAGGGGGGTGGTGGGGGCGTGCAAGGTGACCCCAACCTTGTGCCCTCCTGCCCCCCCCCCCCGAAGGACCTCAGAAGTATTCTTCTCTCTTTCCCCAGACTAGCCCTGACAGAAGTATAACTTCTCTAGTCTCTCCCCCCCCCCCCCATCTCCAAGGACACCGCAGGCAGGTGGCACATCTGTAAAAATGAACTCTCTCGAGCCCCCACCCTTCCTCCCGTATTTCTCACCTCTTGCAGCTGCTGCCTTCAAGAGGTGAGAAATGCCACCCACACTGCTACTGGGCTTAGCCACTGGTCGTTGAGCAGGTTCTTGCTGCAAATTTTGCAGGGTCGCGTGGTCCACAGCATTGCCCCAGTGCAGGCACCATGGGAGGGTTCTACAGTCCTGGAGAGTGGGAAGCTTGCAGGCTGCTGGGCTGTAGCCACTGTAAAGACAGATTTGCAGCCAGCCATGCTTTCCAGCAGCGTCAAAGCTCATTCCACCCCAAGCTTGTTCCATTACAGCCCCAGTGCAGGACAGGATGATGATGCAGGAGAAGGGGCAGAATTCCACCCGCAGAGCTTTTCCTGTAGCCGGGACCTGTTTCCTGCTATAGCACTGTCACTTGAATTGGGCAGAGTGACTCGGAATTAATTTCAAGGGTTCCAGTACTGCTGCTGCACCCAAACTATGGTGCTCTAGGTGGATGCCTAATTCACCTAATGCTTCCACCTGTCCTTTCCCCGATAAGCCTGCAGGAGAAAGGAAAGGGGACCAGCTCCCAGCAGCTTGCCCTGAGGAGGAGCGGATGGGCTCCGTCACTCTGTGCAGCATTGTCCCGCCTCCAAAGGAAGTGGTAAACAACTTCCTTTGGAGGCGGGACAATGCTGCACAGAGCCCATTGAGAGACAGGAAGGGCTCCACAACTGTTTCAAAGGCACAGCCGCAGTTCCTTAAGAGGCAGGGAGCGGCGGCTGCAGAAGAACAGAGCAGTAGCAGGCAGACATAGGGAGAGGGGAGGAGGGGCAGGGAACCTGCAACGGGGCTGACATGGAGGGAGGGAGCTGACATAGAGGGATGGATGGATGGAGGGGGCTGACATGGATGGAGGGAGGGAGGGGGCTGACATGAACAAAGGGGACAGATGGGATAAATGCTGGACAGAGGGGAGAGACAGTGTGGGTTAGGATTATAATGGGCTGATGGGGGGCTAGCACTGGTAATGGGCAGATCGGGTGGGGGGCTAGGACTGGTAATGGGTTGATTAGGGAAGTCTAGGACTGGGAATGGACTGATCAATGGGTGGGGTTTGGGACTGGTAATGGACTGATAGGGGGCTAGCATTGGAAATGAGCTGATCAGGGAGGTTAGGACTGGAAATGGGCTGATTAGAGGATGCTAGGACTGGTAATGGACTGATGGGGGGTAGGACTAGTAATGGGCTGAATAGGGGAGCCTAGCACTGGTAATGGAGTTGAGGGGGGACTAGCACTGGAAGTGAGCTGATTGGGGGGGCTTCAACTGGAAAGGTAGAAAAAATAATTTTATTTCATATTAGTGATTTGACTACAAAATCATAATTTTGAAATCAAATATTGTTACTTGTGATTAATTATTGTGGTTTAAATAATTAATTTTATAAATAAAAACATATTGAAAAGGCCTATAATATATTAATAATTCAACAAATGATTACAGCGACAATGCGTTCACGGTAAAGGAAGAGAGACGCATTTGATTTTATCATTGGGGGTCACCACAAGTTGACCAATAGTAAAAGGGGTCATGGTACAAAAAAGGTTGAGAACCACTGCTCTAGATCATTCACATCAGGCCTCATTCTGACCCCAGTGATGTCATATCCCTCTTTTTTTAACAACCCAGTATCATTGGTAGAACTCCAGTGCTCAAAGAATAAGGCTATGACATCACGGGGTAAGAAATGACATCCAACACACTCCAGGGGAAGAGGAAGCAAGTTGTGGCTATAGGTTTCTCAGGGGAGGGGGGGGGGGAAGGGATAAAGATACCAAGAAAGATAAATTCTCCTTTCTCAGAGACTTAACAGTATTGACTTCCTGCCAGAGGCTGCTCTGCCTGAATCAGAAGAAAATGGTTGGCGCTGGCATAGTAGCTCAGTTGCAGAAGTGGGGGGACTTGGGTTCTATTCCTGCTCCCCCAACCAGCCGGAGGTATCATGCAATAGTGTGACATCTAATGGCCTAATTAGGACTATGATTGCAGGGTTCGCCATGGACTGCAGGATTGCGTCAGCCACACCTGGTGACGTCCTCTGGCGGCGCCAAGTTCGGAAGTGCTCTCCAGAGATCAGATTACCGTGCTCAGGTAGCCCACCTCCCAGGACCGCCCTTAGCCTGGCCAGTTTACTTCCTTCCACCTTGCCGACAAGACTGAACCCTGCTCTCCGCATTACATCTAGAAGCAAGCAAGATTTGACTCGCCACTATGCCCAAGCCGGACCTCAAGAAATGCCCCTGTGGCAAGAAGATAAGTAGCGCGGACTGGCAAGAGTTATGTGTACGCTGCTTAGGCACTACACACCTCTGCGAGGTCCCGAATCAGCATGCTGCCGCTGCTGCCGCTAAGGCCCGAGGTGTGCCTATCAAGGCCTCCACCTCCGGCCCGGCTCCTGAGACTTCTCCTTCTCACGCCGCTGCCAGGATGCCTCTTGCAGCAGAAGAAACGACAGTGATGGCTTGCCTCTCCTCTTCGGGCCATGCGACTCTCCACAACCACGAGGTACGTCAAGATGGCGCCCCCGGTGAACCCTCCGCCTTCCTCCATCTCCAGGACTCTCAGAACGCTGGCCCCTCCCACTCGCAACGTCATCACTCCGCGACCCCAGCATCTTCACGTCATCACCCTGCAACTTTTGTCAGCGCTGAGACCGGCACAGAGAGACTCAGCAGACAGCTGCACAGCTCCCGCAAGAGACGGAGAAGCCGGGAACGGGAGGAAAACGCCTTTCTATATCGCGGTGATTCCCGGAGCTCCAAGAAGCGCACAAAATGCTCCAGCAGCAGCGACTCCTCCGGATCCAGCCACTATTACCACAGGAGCCATGGGCATCATAAGAAGCACCGCTCACGGCAATCCACCCCCAGGCGCTGCAGATCCCGGAGAAGCTCTTCCAGGTCTTCTGACCCCTCCAACTCCTCAGCCATCTTACACCTACTGGCCCAGCGCCACGGCGCCACGACGTATCGCCACCACTGTAGAGGTGGACTTGCCACCTGCGTCACAAAATGCAGCATCTAAAGTGGCAGAACCAAACTTGCCACCTGCATCACAAAGGGCAGCATCTAAAGTGGCAGAAGCAATCGTGCACCACGAGCCACCGCTACTGTCTCTGGAGGCTCCCTCCCCAGACAGCACCGCGGAGGATCAGGAGATTGAAGCTGCGGTAGTAGGCTCCGCAGCTGCAGAACTCACGGCGTCAGAGAATAGAGACTCTCCCGAGCCTGACGGCCCTCCGCCACCCCAAGAGGATTTGACATGCCCCAAGTTCCTCAGCAAAGTGGCTACGGCCCTCGCGCTGTCCTCCCCCAGCGCTCCCGAGGAGGCGGAACCAGAGGTCTTGAAGTACCTGGCAGTCCCAAAGACCCCGTTTGCGCTACCTCTACATCAAAAACTGCGGGACAGCCACATGAGACTCTGGTCTACCCCAGCATCTGGCCGTGCGATCTCCAGGAGGCTGGATTCCAAGTACCAACTTCAACCCACTCCAGGGTTCCAGAAGGTACAGCTACCACACTAGTCGATAGTAGTTTCCTCTGCCTTGAAGAGGGTTAAATCTACGCACACCCACGCCAACAATCCGCCTGGACGGGACCAGAAGCTCCTAGATGACATTGGGAAGAAAGTCTACCAAGGGGCCATGCTCAGTGCACGTATCGCTGCCCACCAATTCCAGCATGTCCTTTTCCAGGACGCCTGCATGGCATCCATAAAGACTGCTGTCTCCTCTCTACCAAAAGAGGCGCAAGCCACCTTTTCTTCCGCCCTCGCTGACATGTCGGAATGCAACAAACACCTAGCAAGTACTGCCTTAGACGCCTTCGATACGTCTGCAAGGACGGCGGGTACAGCCATATCCGCTAGGAGATGGGCAATGCTGAGGGCATCCGGACTCAGAGACGACTCCCATGACAAAATTGCTGATGCCCCCTGCATGGGCGAATCGCTTTTTGGAGACAAGGTCACGGACACTGTGAACAACATGAAAGAGGACTGCACTACCCTGCAGGCCCTGGCAGAGGATGGCCTGGAACGAGCTGGCAGCTCTTCGAAGAACAGCTACCAACGGAAACCATACTATACTTACAACAAGAAGTATTCCTCAAACAGGAAATGGCAAGGACACAGATACAAATCTAACTCCTACCAAGGGCCTCCGCACCAGCGCCAGTCCCAACGTGACCGTAGACCGAAGAAGAGCGGCAACTCGCAGCCCGCCAAGGACGGTCCATCCTTTTGACAGTTATGGGAGGGCTCCCTCCCAAATCGGGGAGCGCCTCTCCTTCTTCCTGCCAGAATGGGAAAAACTTACCTCGGACTCCTGGGTACTACGAATCATCCGCAAGGGATACCGCATCCGGTTCTCTGCACCACCCTGCCAATGCAACAAACCCATCAGCAAAACTCCTCCTCAACTCCAACATGCCAAGGCAACGGAGCTGTTACACCTGCTGTCCTCCCACGCGATAGAGGAGGTTCCCCCATTGGAGATCCACACGGGTTTTTACTCAAGATACTTCCTCATTCCGAAGAGATCGGGCGGAGTATGCCCCATCCTGGACCTGCGCAAATTGAACAGGTTTATCACCAGGGAGAAATTTAGGATGTACTCCCTCAACACTATCCTACCCCTGATCCAGAGCGTGGATTGGCTAGCATCCCTGGACCTGCAAGAAGCGTATACACACATCCACATTCACAAAGCGCACCAGAAGTACCTTCGGTTCCATGTTCTGGGACGTCATTACCAGTACAGAATTCTTCCTTTCGGACTATCTCCGGCACCACGTGTCTTCACGAAGTGTGTGGCCACAATAGCGGCTCACCTCCGCAAACAGGACATTGCAGTTTTTCCCTACCTGGACGACTGGCTCATCGCAGCACCCTCTATTCAAGAGCTGCTGGCCTCTCTACACACAACGACTACCCTGATCTCCTCCCTGGGATTCATGATCAATTACAACAAGTCACAACTCTGCCCCACCCAGCGACTGCAGTTCATCGGAGCTGTCATCGATACGCAGTCCTCGAAGGCCTATCTTCCACACCGCAGGATGCTAACTATCACATCACTGGCGTCCAGCCTAATAGCATCTTCGGATACCTTAGCTCGGTCTTTCCTACGCCTACTAGGCCACCTGGCAGCCACAACCTCGGTCATCCCAGTGGTGCAGATGAAGATGCGCGGGCTCCAGTGGCACCTTCGAACTCACTGGAATCAACACACTCAGTCCCTGTCCTCCCGCATCCCGATGATGCCCAAAGTCCAGGCACAGATTCGCTGGTGGACTATGCAGATGAACCTTTCTGTAGGCAAGGAGATCCATCAGCTGCGACACCAGGCGATCCTCACCATGGACGCGTCCTGCTCCGGTTGGGGAGTGCACTTCCACCACTTCAGCACACAAGCTCCTTGGTCACCGAAAGAGCGACAGTTGCACATCAACCTCCTGGAGTTGAGGGCGGTCAAATACGCCCTCAAGGCGTTTCTCCCCCACTTTTGGGGCTTGTCCATCCTCATCCAGACAGACAATCAAGTAGCCATGTTCTATATCAACAAGCAGGGAGGCACCAGTTCACGCTCCCTCTGCAAGGAGTCACTAGCGATATGGGCGCTGGCCCTGCAAAACAACTGCTGGCTACGCGCCTCTTACCTTCCCGGTTACATGAACGTCCTCGCCGACAAGCTGAGCAGACAACTGCAGCCCCACGAATGGGCTCTCCTGCCGGAGGTCGCCAGCACCCTCTTCCAGAGGTGGGGAGTCCCAGAGGTCGACCTCTTTGCCACGGAGCAGAACACCAAGTGCCCGCTATTCTGCTCGAGGCACCCGTCCGACAAGAGAATATCAGGGGATGCATTCGACGTGTACTGGGGGGGGGGGGGGTGGTCTCTGGTGTATGCCTTTCCACCAACGCCCCTTATCCCAGCGATGCTGCAACGCATCATCCAAGACAAGGCACAGGTCATCCTGGTAGTCCCCCTTTGGCCACGACAGATGTGGTTCGCGCTCCTGAAGCGCCTTGCACAGGACGGCCCAGTACACCTGCCGCTCCACCCCGACCTCCTAACACAGAACGAGGGCTACACGAGACACCCCAACCTCAAGTCCCTATCTCTCACTGCCTGGAGGCTGAACGGATGAACCTGGCCGCCCTCCAACTCCCTACGGCAGTGCAGAACGTCGTCCTTGCGGCCAGGAGACCATCTACCAGAAAATCCTATGGTCTCAAATGGAAGAGGTTCAGCATCTGGTGCGGAACGCAAGGTCTGGACCCTATCTCATGCCCAGTTCCCTGCGTCTTGCAGTACCTCGGCTCCCTCTCCGACGGTGGCCTCCAGACACAGTCCATCCATGTGCACCTTTCCGCCATTGCGGCCCTCCACGCCCCCGTGGACGGAGCCGATTCCATCGCAGCGCTACCCCTTACGGCGCACTTCATGAAGGGACTTACGAATCTTAAACCTCCAATCAGACCTCCGGTACCTCCTTGGGATCTCGGAGTTGTCCTGCATGGTCTTACACAGGCCCCCTTCAAGCCCATGGAAACTGCAGACATGAAGTACATCTCCTGGAAGGCGTTGTTCCTGGTAGCTATCACTTCCGCCCGGAGAATCAGTGAGCTTCAAGCGCTGGTGGCGCACCCTCCATACACCCAGCTCCATCTCGACCGGGCCTCCCTGAGGACACATCCTAAGTTCGTCCCCAAGGTACCATCAGCGTTCCATCTAAACCAGTCCATTGAACTGCCTTCCTTTTTTCCGGAACCGCACCACTCAGAGGAGGAGCGCCGTCTACACACCTTAGACTGTCTCCGAGCCCTCCGGATCTACCTTAACAGGACTCTGCCCACACGGAAGGTCGAACAGCTGTTTATCTCCTTCAACCCAAACAGGCCCGGGCAGCCGGTCACGAAGAGAACACTTTCCCATTGGGTCGTCTCCTGTGTCTCCTACTGCCTTGACCCTACCGGACTCCACCCAGGCCCAAGAGTGGGCCCACACCAGCTCGAGTGTTGGCCACCTCAATAGCCAACCTACGGTCGGTTCCCCTAAATGACATCTGTAAGGCAGCTACGTGGTCCTCTCCGCACACGTTTCAGAAACACTGCTGCCTCGACCTCAGGTCTCAAGAGAGCTGCGCGCTCGGCAACGCTGTCCTCGCTACGGCTCTGGAGCCCCGCTGGGCTGGGCCATGAATAGCAGCCTGTCAGCTCAAGATTGTCTTCTGCCCTCAATGTAACGCTTGTCACTACACTGTTTGGCAGCACACTCTCCATCCTGCACCTTGTTATGAACCCATGTCCTGGGTTGCACGTTGTTGTGAAGTTACCTTGCGAGTGATGGTTATTAATGACACTGTTTGCTGTTTGCTCCTACATTGTTTTTGCACTGTGATTGCACTATTTGCACTGTTTTCGCACTCGTTATTGCACTGTCGAGTAAAGTTTTTTTAACTCATGCTCCTGTAGCCTTCTGTTCACGCCTCCCTCCTCCACCTCAGCGCGCTTTGCGCAGCTAGGGAGTCACCAGGTGTGGCTGACACAATCCTGCAGTCCATGGAGAAAGCGAGGTTACTTACCTGTAATGGGGGTTCTCCGTGGACCGCAGGATAAGTCAGCCACACAATCCCTCCCACCTCCCCTGGAGGAGGTCCACATGAAGGGCTGCTCCCTAGCCGGGAAGTACCTAGCTTGGAAAACAACTGGCCAGGCTAAGGGCGGTCCTGGGAGGTGGGCTACCTGAGCATGGTAATCTGATCTCTGGAGAGCACTTCCGAACTTGGCGCCGCCGGAGGACGTCACCAGGTGTGGCTGACTTATTCTGCTGTGCACGGAGAACCCCCGTTACAGGTAAGTAACCTCGCTTTCTAGAAGCAGCCCTGATGCATGGCTCCTTGCTGAGGATTATTACTGCAACGACTGAACTAATCGAGTTAAGAAGGGAAGATCCCCGGGCAGTTTAGTTGCGATTGAAGGTTTATGTACTGCAGAGGAGGTTTGGTTTTGGGAGACTATGTGTTCAGTTTGAAGGGTTGGGCTGGTGTGTACTTGGTTGGGAGATCATCTTGGAATACCAAGTGCTATAGACTTACTGTGTGGAACAAAGGCCTGGTAATCCTACTTCTGGTTGCACCTTGCGAAGCAGGGCTGGTCCGATCATTAGGCAAAATAGGCTGTTGCCTATGGTGGCAGCTGCTAGTGTGGCAAAGAGCAGAGCATTCAAACCTAAACAATAGTTTCTGACATTTGGGAAGGGCACAGTGCTTAAGGGTTTGCTGCCTAGGAGGCCAACATCTCAAACTTATTCTAGGGCCAGCCCTGTTGCCAAGGGAACTCAGGGGATAGGAACAACTAGCCATAGAGTCGATAGGAGTCAGCATCAACTCGACAGCACTAACAACAGAAACGGATATCTCAAATTGTCTCTAAAGTGATCAGGAGCACCAATATTGAAATACCAATAAACACTTCACCAATATTAAGAAAACACTGAAAAGTGAACACCCGAGTAATATTCTCCTTGACAGGAGCATTTTTTTTCATTTAATTTTGTGATCAAAACCAAGATTTAAAACAAATCTTCTTATAGACAGCCACAAAAGCCCGGTTGAGGCTTGATCTCTCGGTGTCAGCTGTTCATACAGGAGTGATCTCCATGACCCTTGCTAGCTTGTCCTAAAATGATTTCACATTTGTCGGAAGAAGAACAGCTGTAAAGCCCTGAAGTTTGATCCCGTTTCGAACAGAGCTGCATTGCAGAGGGTGTGGAGCTGATGCAAGAGTCTCGAGAGCTGGATGGAGTCACCGTGGTTACGCAGCTGGACCGGAAATGGGTGAGACTGTATCTGGACTCATTAAATTTTATAGTCGGCTAAACTCTGTTGCTTTCATGAAAGGAACAGAGGGTCTTCCTGGACTGGCAAAGCAGAGCCCCCAAATGACAGCAATGCACCTCGGTGGGCATAATACAAATGGGATGTAGCAAGGAAATAAGGGATGCGGTTTCATGCAGCCTTTAGTAAGAAACTGTGAAACACACAAGGGCACCTGGCTGAATGTTCAGGCTACCCGGGAAGAGGCTGTGATAGCACCTTCAACAAAACCCAGACTTAATATTGATTCTTTAACCATTTTTTCTCACAGTGTGATGTTGTGATCTATACCACTGGTGTAAATCTCAGGTATATTTTAAAAAATCAAACAGCATAAATATCTGAAATCATTATTTCCATCCCAGGACAATCACTTACAAATCTGCCTTGTAGTGATATTTCAGTGTCCCACGGTAACTCCTTAGTTTCCAGCCTGCAAACCGCTCACCCATTTCATATCTGAGCATGAGGTAAGTAAATCGCTATTAGATAAATTTTTATAGATGATGGCATTGTGAACGTATAGGAAAGATGTGCCAATGGGCAGTGGTCAGGTTGATAATCGGTGTATCTGCTCACAAATCTCAAACTCTTTTAGCTCAATTCCTTTTTGTGCCTGATTTTGACGACACCTTTCAACGCCATCTAGTGTTAAAAAATTTTAAAATCTTTCCAAAATTTGTATCTGGCTGAATTTTATGCTAAGTTTGCAAGCCCAGACTTAAAGCTGGACCTGACCATTTTAATTCAAACTTCCATCACTTGGGTAGTGCTTCTTAATTGAAGCAAACCATAGTTTCATTAAAGGTTAGTGAGTCAAGTCCTAATTTTGGGTAGATATTCAAACAATACGCAAAACATTTGGGGCATGGAAATAGCTACTTGTTTTTGCAGTTTCTTATCTAATAAGGATGTATGATTAATATTTGGCAACTTTTTCTTAACATATTGCTGTAATCATTATTCTTAAGAACCTTTTTCTTCTAATTAGCATCAAGCAGAAAATTAAACTTGGGGAATTCACACTTGAGTGAAATAGATATCAAAGCAAGCACAAAATCTTCCTTTCAAAGTCTGCCCTTTCCTGGGAAAGGAACGTTTCTGTTCAGGACACTATGGTTTTTGTCTGGTAAGTCAAATTTGGAACTGTCAAAGTTTTCTGTAGAGATTTTGTCTGCTGACGTGAGGCCTCTACTGATGTCTCTAATTGAACTAGATATGAACTTCCTGTGTTTTTGTGCAGTGGGGTTTGACAAAAAAAGTAAGTCTCTTTTTGGGGTGAGGGTTTAACTAACTGTTCAGAAGAAGGTTAACTCGAATAAGAAGTGTGACCAACATTGCTTACTCAAGGACATGATCCAAAAAAGGGGAATCCCATTACAAATGACCGATCTTTCGTTGCTCTAATGTGTAATATTCTCAACACTAGAAGCTAATGAATGAATAATTTGCTATGCTGTTCTGACATTCCTTCTGAAGACAGGACGTTTGTGGTGTCAAAACTGCTACAGGTATCAAAACTTAGAAATACTCTTTGGACTGAAAGGCAAAGGCGATGTTCTGGTCCAGTTATGTATCCAAGGATAGGAATATAAGCTGGAACAGTTCTGTGTCAAGGCAAGAAGGGGCAAATGACAGTGCACATTTGATTTAAAAAAATGACAAATTATTGTATAGACATTCTGCTCTATACAATAATTCAGACCATCTTTTCAGACAAAAGACAACTTTAAATGGCTCGAACACGGATTTTTAGTTGACCACCAGTGTCAATGATTCAGCCAGCATGCCAGGTATGAGGAAACATTTCCTCTTCTTTATGCAATGTATAGCTATAAATATATCCATGAGTCGGCCCTGTTTATAGGAAATGTTGGGAATGGGTACTTGTTATTCGGGATTGTATTGAGGTGTAAACCGTTGTATGACAATGGCTGTTATGTGTATTATGAAATACCAATAAAATTTAAGTTAAAAAAATATATATATCCATGAGCACTTCTCAATTTCTCAATATAATCCTACTGTATTATAGTTCATCTAAGTTCATATATGTTGTATGTATGCCTCTCCAAGTTTAATTCCCTGTTCACTGTAAAGTTGTTGATGTTATAATGTAAACCACCCTAAATGGAAAAGGGAGCGGTATACAAGACCTGTGAAATAAATAAAAATGCCTTTTAGAATCTCTTATAGGTCCTTTCAATTCATCTGTCTGAGTGAATGAATAACTTTCCCTAATGTATACTAGTTGTATCTAGAAATTAGGGAAAACTGCTCTATGGTTCTGCATGATACAGGATTGAAAATGACTGAAATTGATGAGGCTCAAGTCATTTTGAAGAGGGTAGCATTGAAAAATGCTGGAAAATTTATGTTAAAGGTTTGAGGGGAATGCATGCCTACATTTTACACGTGTCTACCAACATGAAATTTAAAAGAGCCCTTTTCCATGTGAAAAAAATGTTTTTTTTTAACTGCAGGGAAATTATTTTATTTTATTTTTTTTTAAATTCTTTATTTTCATTATATAACAACAAAGGAAAAGGAAGACATACAGCTAAAAGACAGATACATAAAGTGTAATACATACAAAAACGCAATTAACAAATCAAAAAGAGACTACCACTCAAAAGTAATAAACTCATCCATCAACCGCCCTAGGGAGTTATTTGCGATAGTAAAAACATTAACCAAAACTAGTAACACCGAACCTAAACAACAAGCAATAAACATACAAACTCTAGCAAAACATTTTGCAGAAAAACTAAAAAACAAGACCACTACCCCAACCCCGCTATTATCAAACACGAAAACCACACATGAATGGACAAGCTTCCAGTTGGTAGAACAAAAGCAACTTCTCAAAATCATAACAATGATAAACACCACCACCTCCCCACTCGACCCATGCCCCGTTTCATGGATTAAGTGTGTGAAAGATGAACTAGCGGTAAATCTACAACACATAGTTAACCAATCCCTTTCACAGGGCATCATGCCTGATGCCCTAAAACTCACAACACTCCGACCAATAATAAAGAATAATAAGCTTGACTCAAAAGACCCAAACTCATACAGACCCATAGCCAGCATTCCATTCATAGCTAAAATAATAGAGAAAACAATTCAAATTCAGTTACAGGAACACATTGATGAACACAAACCACTTGACTCACACCAATTTGGCTTCCGCCCTTTCCACGGAGTAGAAACCCTCCTAATCACACTTATGGACTTCCTCATCAAGGGCACAGATGACAAACACCAAGGCTTCTTACTCCTATTTATAGATATCTCTGCTGCCTTTGATAACATTAATCACCAGACACTGATCAACAGATTAGAAAACCTAGGAATAGGCGGGATTGTCCTTAACTGGTTCAAATCCTACATCTCACATAGATTAATACGCGTCCAAACTGATCAACAAACATCAGAAACATTCCCCCAAGGACAAGGAATACCCCAAGGATCAGCCCTTTCAGCCCTCCTATTTAACTTGTATCTACAACCGATAACAAACATATTTAAAAAACACAGGATTAACCATTTTATATATGCTGATGACATCATGCTAGCTATCCCCATAACCACTAAAAACCATACATATGACTCTCTATCCAAATGCATGGCCGAGACCTCCTCCTGGATGGAAACGAACTACCTCAGCATAAATCTCAAAAAAACTGAGGCAATGTTTGTAACAAGATCTTCTATGACTGAAAACACTTACCCGGAAACAATCACAATCAACAAAACTTCAATACCTGTCAGAAAACAGGTAAAATACTTAGGGGTAATAATAGACCACACCCTATCCATGCTGCCACACATAAAACAAACAGTAAAAACCATTTTCTACAAACTCAAAACTATTCAGCACCTAAGGCCACTCCTTGAAACACAAGACTTTAGATCCGTAGTAAGTACACTGATCACCCCTCACTTCGACTATTGCAATAGTCTCCTAATAGGCCTCCCTCAAAAAAGCACATACCTTCTACAAAGAGCACAAAACATCTGTGCAAAAGTAATTGCTAAAGCCCACCTAACAGACCACGTAACCCCAATACTGCTGGAACTCCACTGGCTTCCTATAAACAGCCGAATCAAATACAAAATTATCCTAACAACCTATAAACTCATAAACGACATAGCCCCCTCACACTTAACCACATTACTGCAGTCTCCAACATCGACAAGGACCCTCAGACAAAACGCAGCCCACTCCCTCATCATACCTAAAGCCATCTGTAAAACCAAGAATACCACTAGCTCTAGAGCATTCTCATTCACTGCTCCTACACTCTGGAACGACCTCCCTATTGAACTTCGCACCATAAGAGACCTCATCCAATTCAGAAAAGAATTAAAGACCTACCTGTTCACTGAACACTTCGAAATCCCCTACTCCCCCAAAGCCAGCTCTACCACAAATGTGGGCACCCATGCACAAACTCCTTTAACCCCAACAATCTAACCACAAGCCTGTCCCCCCCACACACGCCCCAAAGATGACAAAAATAAAAGGAACTAAATTCCAGCACCTACGCCAATCTCTACCCCATACACCACACACACTACACGATGTAAATATACTTTTGTACAAAGTTTGATATGTTTGCTTGTTTTTTGTTACAATACCTACAAAGTTTATACTTATTGTTCAATGTAAATAGTTGATTTCTACTGTTCTATGTAAAATGTATACAAATTGTGTACAAGACTGTTAATCTGTTATATGTAAACCGCCCTTGATCTCTGGAAGGGGCGGTATAAAAGAAATAGTTAAATAAATAAATAAAAATAAAGTAAACCCCTACCACCCCCCTCCCCCCTGCTTCTTCTCTAGAAAACTAATCATTCCCGAAGCGGGCGTGTACTTACATTATTGTGTTACAAAACCTAACGGTGATCTGAAACATGATGAGTGCACATTATACAGGCATGTTGGAGCAATGAGCAGATTGTACATAATCATTAAGCATCTGCCATTTAGACAAGCGAGAGTGAGGTTGGGCATGGGGAATAGCTCTCCGAGGTATCTGCTCATAGTTACTATATAAGCAGACGAGGTTCCACCATTCATTGACAGTAAGTCGAGAGCTATCCTTCCAATTCCTCGTGATTAAGCATATGGCTATACCCAGCATGAAATCAAGGAGAAAGCGACCCTTCTTAGGAAGAGAGGGGACCTCCGCCACAGAGCGGAGTCCCACGATCTTCCAAGAGAGAGGTTCATGAAGGTGTAAGATAAATTGAATACAACCCCAGACCCGCCCCCAATAAACCTGTAGTTGAGGACATTCATAAATAACATGAGCGAAGGTTCCCACAGCAGTATGGCAAGACCAACACTGGTCCCTAGCATTTGTGTTCCATTTGGCTATTTTTTCTGGGGTATAAAAGCATCTGTGTGCAAAAAAGAAGAGAGTTTGGGTAACAGAGGCAGACCGGGAAACCCGCACTACTTTGCTCCAGAAAACGCTCCATTGCACAGGGGTTAAAGTGGTTTGCAGTTCGCGCTCCCAGGCTTGTTGGGCTCTAAAAGTGGCCGTGTCTGTACCCTGACATAATATTTTATAAAAGTTAGAGGCTACCCCATGTGTACTACTAATAGAGTGAACTATCTCTAATAGCCCGTCCTCAGTAGGGGCAGAGGGCGGCATGATTTGAGCACTTTTGAGGCAGTGTTGAAGCTGCATCAATTGAAAGTAGTGTTTCGCTGGTAACGCAAATTCCTTTTGTAAATCAGAAAAGGTTTTCCAACGAGCTGCAGAGAAAAGCTGTTGGGGTGTCCAGATCCCCCTTGAGTACCAGGGTTTCCATGCTATCGTTCTATTTAGGACTTGAATTCTGGGGTTATTCCATAGCGGGAGTCCGTCCTGAGGACATACGTTCGGGCCCAGTGATAGAATGAGAGTGTTAAAGGCCGCAAGAGTATCGACAATCATTGGTGGATGGCGGGAGTCTACTTGATAGGACATACCGGGGAGATGGGTCAACGGAATTGGGCTACTAAGCTCCTCTTCTATGTCAAGCCAAACTGGTCTGCTGTCTGTTGAGGCATCTAGCCATCGGGCACCTTGCTTAAGTAGGAAGGCTTGATGATATCTAAGAAAATCAGGAAATCTGGTACCCCCTCTTTCCTTTACAGACTGTAGTTTTTGTTTAGCTATCCTTGGTGGCTTGCCCTGCCA